>CM045463.1:9538799-10995031 GCA_024666655.1 Dascyllus trimaculatus | reverse complement strand
AAAAAAAAAAAAAAAAAAATCCAAAAACCCAGAAGGTCATTCAACAGTGCTTACCGCTGTTTTGAAGATATTTCCAGATCCCATAAGGACTGCATCTAACACATTCAGTCCACTGGACACTTTTTAACCCACTGATCCCATCTCAAACTGTTACTTTTTTTTTTTTTATAGCGAAACAAAGATGCGCTGGTGACAAAGGAAAAACCTGAACCCACAGGCAGACTGGTGGCTCCATCATGCTGTGGAGGGTATTTTGTTGGCATGATTTGTCCCCTTAGAGGGAAGGGTCACTGGAAATCAATACAAATGGTGCTCCATCCCTCCAGGAGAGTTTTAGAGACTTGTAAAATCAATATGGAGGCACACTGAAGCTACTCTGGCAGCACAGGGTGGGCAAGCCCGTCACTGAGACACTTCATGTTGGGTTTTTCTTTAGTTCTTCATTCGTCTGTATCTTCTTGTTGAATTTTTGCAAGAAATTAAGAGAAATCAAAAGTAAAAGCATCAGATATACACTGATCAGGCACAACATTATGACCACCTGACTAATATTGTGTTGGTCCCCCTCATGTGCTCAAAAATGCTCTGAACCATTGGACATGCACAAGAGGACCTCTCAGGGTGGAGGTCAAACCAACATGGGCCACTGTCATGTTCATCAAGATGTGGTGGGATGTATTTTCCTGTGGGGGTAGGCCAGTGACATTTGTTGATTTCCATTAGCATGAGGGAGTGTGCTTGTTCTGGGAGAATGTTTGTTTGGGTGTCATTAACACAGATGCCAAAATCCAAGGTTTTCCATCAGAACACCACATAGGACCAATATGATCAATGTTATTCACTTCACCTGTCAGTGGTCTTAATGTTGTGGCTGACCAATACATTCATGCAACACACTTTTTCTTACCATCTTCCTTTGCACAAACACAAAACTCTTTTGTTTTGTGCAGAAAGATATATACTTTTTTATCTAGCAAGCACAAAGAGTCCTGAAAGTTCTGGAAAACCCCTCAAAACAGCGGTACGTTAGGCAATGTTCTGGGTTTTTCAAAGATCGCCACAGATTTAACCCCTAGAAAAACAGATGTTAAGCTCCATAGCTTGAATGTAACGTGAGAGAAACAAACTGGAGCTAGAGGACGCTGGAGTTATATCATGAGCTATGCTGATATTTGGATTCAGATCTGAGGTCAGTCTTTTAGTTGTTGCTCCTTTGAAGAACTTGATCCAACAGTTTCTGCAACAAGGAAACAGACAAATGAATGAAATAGTTAAAGCAGGAAGTCTGGAAAAGCACAAAAGTCACCTATGGGAAGCCCCCTAGAGCCTCTGATGGGGATTTGAGGTCCTGTGCATTGACGGGGGTGAAGCCTGCTACCTGTCATCCTCTCACCCACACCGCTCAGGCCCTGTTATCTGCCTCAGCAGCAGCAGCGTGGGTGGAGCAGCCGTGTGTGGGCTTCCACTCTGTCTGCAGCAGCAGTTCGGCTCAACGGTGGCACCCCACTGTAGCTTTCCCTGCCACTGAAGGGCCTTTTGTTTTCAGGAACACTGGCCTCATACACTCAGCACAATGAGGCCGTTCATAGTTTCTCTTCATAACCAGAGAAAGGGCGAGGGGCTACAGGGCGACACATGGGGATGACAGTTCCTCCCGCAAATCATAATCAGCTTTTTAGGGGATGATTATTATGAAGCGTGGAGTAATAAAAATATACTACCATCCACTTTGCTTGCTGAAACTACCACTGAAGGGTGTTTTTTAAGATCAGATTTTCCCATCTAACTCCTGGCGGAAGTGGAAGGAAATGGAAAACTTTGGCAGCAGCGACCTCTAGTGGAATTTCATTGTTCTGGCAGCTTAATTATTCAGTGCATTGTGGCTTGTTGCATTTACTTTACCATGCATCTTTTTGCATTGCTACAGCTTTACCACTTATATGATGGTTTTGTCCATACAACAGTAGAAAAAATACTCAGATCCTTCACTTAAGTGAAAGTATTAATTCCACACAATCAAACAAGTTAAAGTCCAACATTCAAAAACTAAAAATATTAACACATTATCAGCAAATATACAACAGTGAAAGTACTTATTCTGCAGTAAAATGTTTCCTGTTAGTGTAGTAGATTCATATTACTGCTGCATTAATGTGTATGTTGCATTTTAAAACTCTAGATATTTAAGGTTGAGCTAATTTTAACTATACTTTATACGCTATTAGTTGGTTTAATGTAAACAAATGCATCCTGTTCTATAGGCTCATCACATGTTTGTCACATTGCTCTCCTGTGAGGAAAATATAGTTCTAAAATGTCAATTCATGCGTTCAGGAGAACAGCCGTGTTTTTGTGCTTGTGTCAATGCATTTTCCAGCTCATTATCAAACGGTTAATATCGCTTAATCCATAAAGAAACCATTCATCTTTCAGTTTATCACAAATATTTAAAATCACCAAACTTGGATGGATGGATTTGTAGTTTTTACTGGACAGGAAGTTTATGAAGAACTGTAATTAGAAAAGTAACTAAAGCTGTCAGACAAATATAGTAGAGTAAAAAGTGTTATTTGCCTCTAAGACATGGTGGAATACAAGGATAAAATGGAAATATTCAGGTAAAGTGTCTCAAACTTGTACTTGAGCGCAGTATTTGAGTAAATGTACAACCAGTGTAGTAAATTTTAATTTAAATTATTATAAATTATAATTACTCTATTTTTATTTAATATTAACGATAGTGAATTTAATATTAATTCATTAATAATTAAATTATTAGTACATTTTAAAAAAGAACAAACATTTTTTTAAATCCTGAATTCCTCAATTTTATCATTAGAGGATAGTATCTTGGAAGATTTGATTAAAACAAACAAACAAAAAAATGTCTATAAAGCTTACGTTTAATTTTCTGTATGAAATTCATTATCTTGACTCTGACACTGAGTATAAAGTAGACTAACAGTGATCATGTACTCAATAAATCTGTAAAATCCTACTTCAAAAAGACCCAAACATTGTTGGGTCCGTCAATCAGTCTCTTTCAGCCAGACAATAACTATTAGGCTGTGCTGTATATTATTTATTGTAATTTGCTATTAAGCCCACAACCCGTTCATTCCAACACCCAGAAATAGGCTTTTACGTCCCGTCTGCCCCCGTGTTTTTCTGTTTCTGACATTTTTACGTAAGTGCCTTTAAAGTTCAACCTCATGTCTCCCACTCGTCGCTGGTCTTTTCAATTAGTCATAACAGAGTTTTTTGGGGGCCATTTAAATCCATTATTTTCAACAGCTGCATCACTCTGAGGAGAGAAAAAAGCTGCATTATTAGTACAGAGACCCTTTAGTGTTGGCCATTACGGTGGAATGGCTCACCCTTTGCAAGGCTTAATTGAGCTTGTAGGAGAAAGGTGTGTTATTACTTGCTCAATTGCCTGTGGGTCATATACACAATTAATGTTGTGTTCGGCGTCTCGGGCAGATGCTTGTGACACCCAGACAAGCTGTTTTTGAGGTTATTTGCTTTATTGTGCAACTATTCGGTGACTTCGTGCATCGTTTATGCATTCATACAAATATATGTTTAAATATTAAAAGGAATCAGCCTTGTAAGTGTCTTATTAAACGATCACCTTGTTGTATTTGCCATATTAACCTCCCTCGTTATACAGTTTCTTCACCCCTTGCATGGCTTTACGGTAAGTGAATCATTTATTATGTGGTGAATTATTAAAAACCCAACACTCCCTGCTTTTTTATGGGGATTCTATTAAAAGGAAAGTTTCTTTTACATTCCATCCTACATATTTGGAAACTTTGACATCTCCACAATAATTAGGAATACACTAATGTGGGTTTCACAGATGCTTGACTGCTTGTTAGTGAAAATTAATAAGTTCATTTTTAATTGTTTTAGGAAAAAGACATGTAGGAATTACCTTTTTGAAAAGCTCTACTCGCTGTCTGTTGCTCAAACAGGCCTCCTTCTTCTTCTCTTCATCCTTTTTCCTCTTCAGCTCTGCAAAAGTGCTGGAAGAAAATGATTATTTTGTATCTTTTATGATTGTTGGTAAAGTCGGTCAGGAAAACAAAGAGGACGCTGAAGTATCTTACCCTCCCGGGGTATCTATTTTTAACACTTTTTTATACAAAGTGCTTCTTTATAATGTGTACTTGTTTTATTTTTATTATATCATTTGTATTTTGTATTGCTGCTGCTCTTGCTCTTTCCTCTATTTAATTTAATTTGATTTTACGCTTTTTTCCTGTGTGTAAAGCTGACTTGAGTAAGCACACAAAGAATTCCAATGTACCTGTACTGTAATGTACTTGTGTAAATGACACTTAAAACTCTATTCTGTTCTTTTTTCTATTTTAAAAAAATGGTAATAAAAGGCAGATATCAATTACCAAAAAACTATATCAAAATTAGTTAGATTTTAGACTTTAATTTAAGTATTTCCCAGTAGTTGGAGACAGAAATGTACTTGACAGGCACCATGACTTACTGTATCACCAACTGTATACTGTGTCTATACAGACAGGTGACATAAAGTGTATTGGTAAGGTAAGTTTTATTGCATGTTGGCATTGATTCTAACAGTTTGTGGAGCTCTACTGGGGGTATTACACCATTCTTCCAAAGGATACTCCCTCATTTGGTGTTTAGATGATGATGGTTTAACATTATCTCATAGCTGTTTAACTGGTTTGAGGTCTGGTGACTTCAAAAGCCATGTTACGTAATTTTCATGCTCATCAAACCATTCAGTGACCACTCCTGTCCAAGAGAGCACTCCCATCACGATAGAAATGTTTCATGATCGGATGAAGATGATCCCTGAGAAAAACTTTGCATTGATTTGCAGTGAACCTTCCCTCTAATAGGAGAAATGGAATCAAAATATGCCTTTACTACGAGGGCCAGTCACTAGAGTTTTCCTTTAATTTGTCACCTATCTGCATATATAACAACAGTCTGTATAAATCCTAATCACTAAGGGGGATCTTCTAAAAGGAAAATATACAACTGAGGCAAGTAAGGAGGGGGGAAAAGGCATAATTATAGCAAAAATCTTGACAGATAAACAAGAGCAGCATATTTCGCTGGGAGATTCCACTGATACAGGTTCTGCCTTCACATGCAAAAGTGACACAAGAGATAAAGACGAATCTGCTGATAAAAGAAAAGAAAAAAGAAGCCTCTGACAGTGTGATGAAACAGAGATTTAGATGAAACTCACAGCTTGGATCTGGGCTGCATCTCTTTCCCAGTAATGGCTCTGTCTCTGGGTCTGAAAAGGTTACCTGGAAACAAACACAAGGACACACAAACACAGACACACACAATGTCGACTGAATTGAAGGTAATAAAGCACTGAAGTCAATCACACCAGCTTTTCCTGGAGTTAAAGGAGACTGAAAGCCTTTCATTTTACAATTAACATACAGGATTGTTTTTTTTTAAAAGGGCATGAAGTGTGTCTTCTCTATTAGTTTCTCATGACATGTTGTATATAACATTGTATCATCGGCATATATTATGAGTTTTAATACATATTTATAAAAAATAAAGAGTATAACAATCCGACAGCAACTGATTTTTTATCACACTTTTTGATGGTCTACTCTATGAACATTTCTCCAGTCATTGTCACCATGTAAGTTTCTGTTTTGTCCAGTAGAGGGCAGAGAGAGCTACAAAATCTCCATCACCAATCTTTAAATTCTTCCTTGTTTACTCTGAAGCCTGGCATTCTGAACGCAAACCTGATCAGACAGAGTACACAACGACATTTGAAGGTCACAGCAATGCTTCCACTTAAATCTAGTGCTGGCAATCACTTAGAAACGTTGCTATTCAATAGAGAGACACTTGCATTTACAGTATATATAGATACATATGCAATAAAGCATTTGGTTCACATCTTACTTCAAGTGCCCTTTGGTGTATTAAGCCACAGCTTAGTAGAATGAGGCAGCTCTCTCTTTCTCTTTTTATTTGCCACTGCCTAAAAAAATGTTTAGCTGATACTATATGACAGGATGAAACTGTAATTTCAGATACTGGCTTGTTATGTAATCCCTCCTGAATATAAAGCTTAATTTTCTGTATGGCTGTTGTTATGCAACTTCTATAAGGTAATTCCCGAACTTAATATTTTAGAATCTTAATTTAGTGTTTGCCTGTTTTTGAGTCAGTATTTTAGGTTTCTACAATGAATTTCAGTGGGTTTAGAGGCTTTTCGAGCAAAAAATAAAATAAAATAAAGGGAAATACATTGTCACTAATCCGCACCCTAAATTCAAAAACTACTTTCATGAGCCCTGAACAACAACACTGTCTGACAACCACCCCCCTCACTCTTTGTTCAAAATTTGTATGTATGTGATTAGTCATGTGGCAAACGGCCACCGCAGCTGCACAGGGACAATGGACTCTACAGCGGATGGGAGAGGTGAGGCCGGCCGCTTCCACCGTACCGTTCAGAGAGGTGGACCAGGTGCTGGTGTGCGTTCTCCCCTGCCTGACTGCGGCATCTGACTTTGGGCCCGCCGACGCTGACAGCTGCCTCCTCTCCAGCGCCCTTCGCTCCAGCTCTCGCACTCTTCCCTGGGAGCGGCTGATGAAGTCCGGCTTGGACCTCAGCAGTGCTTGCTGCCAAGAAGCAAAAGCACATTGCTCTCTTGACAAAACATTTACGCCCGACCTCCATTTGCCCCTAAACGTAGCCCCGAGGCATCTCAAGGAAAACTCCTAAAGCAAGTATAAATGTGTCATTCCCTTTGGCTCACATTTAGGTGTATTACAGTGGCTCCTTGTGCCATTTTTTTCTAAAACTAAACAAACTGGAGAAAGGGTTGGCTATACTATTTATAACAATGACACATAGCAGCAGAAGAGGTTTACATAGACATTGCCTTTCTCTATACACTGATCAGCCACAACATTATGACCACTGACAGGTGAAGTGAATAACATTGATCATATTGGTACTATGTGGTGTTCTACTGGAAAACCTTGGATTTTGACATCTGTGTTGATGAGACTTAGACATCCAAACAAACATTGTCCCAGAACAAGCTCACTCCCTCATGCAAATTCCAAACCCCCATAGGAAAATGCACCCCACCACATGGCAACAACGTCAAACAATCAGGAACATCTTGAGGAACATGACAGTGGCCCAACTTGTTAATTTGACCTCCAAACTTCCTACACCTCATTCTGATCAAGCATCAACAGGATGCAGTGGAGCAAGTTGGATTGACAGAGACTCCACTGCTCAAGCCAGAGTACCCAAAGGATCCAGTGCCAACGTCCTGGTTCCAGACCTCATAGGACACCCTGAGAGGTCCTCTTGTCCATGGTTCAGAGCATTTTTGAGTACATAAGGGGGACCAACACAATATTAGGCAGGTTGTCATAATGTTATGCCTGATCGGTGTCAGTGTACCTATGTGTTAAACCATCTTTCTCTTTTCTTTCACTGTATTGTTATCACAGAAAATTGTACTCACCTGAAGAGAAATATCTTCAGCTGACCTTTCAGGGTCCGGGCTCAGCGGAACAAATGCAGCATGAGGCCGGCTGTGGAGTCGGATTTGCCTTTGATCGGATGCATACATACATTTCCCTTCATCCGTCACTAGCAAAGCAGAGAAAATCGAATAGTTTGTGTTTCGTGTAGACCTGGCTTTCCTTCACATGCCTGAGTGCAATGTTGCTGAAAACCCCTTTAGGCCTGCCATGACATATCACTTCATGGCACGAAGCAAATTTGCATAATATGTAAGAGCCAAAGAATTTCACTGCATTGATTCAATCAGAGATCTAAAAAGAAAGTGCTGAAGCAGCAACTTTTTAAGTTAATTGTAACAGACATCAATGTTTCATAAGAAATTAAGAGTACAAGTGAGGAGGGAGAGAGAAGTAATAATAATACCAGTATTTCCCTGAAGTGATGAGTCCCTCTCAGAGTCGCCGTTTGGTGTTTTCTTCTTACTGAGTTGTCTTTGGAGTTTGATATTTGCTATGATTGCAGCTGCATTCAGGGCAAGCACTTCCTCCGGAGACTGATGGGGATCTGAAGTTCAAAAAAGACTTTGATGTAAGCGAGGAGTCAGTGACACTGGCCGTTTTTTTTCTGAGCTGCCATTTGGCCGCCGAGCACCACAGGCAGATTTTTTTTTTAACACAGTTTTAATATCCTGCCTCATTTGGCGGTTGACTGTATCAAACATTGAATTTAAATTACGTCGCCTCGGGCCTTGTAATTAATTGACGACACTCTTAATGAATGTGATTAAAGAATAATTAATAATTTCACACGGAGAAAAAGACATCATGGATAGAGAAACACACTTGCTCAGCAGAAAACTCCCTCCTCAGATTACTTATTCACCTGAATTTCCAAACAGTGGCTCTGGCTGACCGTTTAAAGCGATTCTAAATAATCGAACACTGTTTGCTTTATATGTGAGAACACTGTGCTTGTTTACATGAGTTCAGAGCTGCAGACTTGGACTTAAATCAGACTGAAAACATTCACGTCTCGATTTTTAAAGTGCAAAAATAATAAAGTGGTAAAAGATAAATAAGCCAGGACTAAATATTTTAAATCCTTCTGGAAATTTCAATGAGTACACATTGCTTTAGTTCTTCAACAAAACTAAAGTAAGCTTTTACTGATGTGCAACTTATTTATGAAGACTTGTCATGACTTGGACTCAATGGGAGTTCACCTTAATCTAAAAGAAATGTTTTGGGAAATGCATTTGCTTTCTTGCCAGGAGTATTTGTCAGTTAAATCTGAATCAGAATCAGTTTTACTGCAGCAAAGATTTTCCCATACAAGGAATGTGACCTGGTGATTGGGATGAACAGGAGTTTAACCATATAGACTCGAAGCACGGAGCAAATGCTAACCTGCTCTGTCCAAAGATCCACATCCCAGCACCTCTAAAGTCCATTCATAATGGGTTTTATTTACTTGTAGTCAATATGAGGCAACCAGCACAGACTCCAGGATTTTACTGTACCAGGGAAAACAGTCCTGCACATAGCCTTTAATTCTAAAGACTCAATCCTAAAATAAATAGATAACTTTGTGGATTTTGACCCCCAAATGGCTAATAAGTCTTCACAATGTGACTCTGCTAACTGATTTTTGTCCCCACAATCTGATTACTGCATCTGAATGCCAAACTTGCTCCTAACATGTCCTCATACTTTATTTTCACTATGTTTAGCAGCTCTTCCTTCCCAGTGCCGCGAGTGAAAAAAGGGGGGGTGGAGGCTGAGATACATTATGCATGCAAAGAGATGCGTGGGAAAATGAAAGAAGGTGAAAATGAGAAAGCATGTCTAGGTGCTGATGGGGCCTTCGCGTCTCGGCGATGTTGTTTGACATCGACACAGATATGTGGCATGGGTGTCAATTGCACTGGCGGCGGCGGCGGATAAAGGAATGATCCCAATACTATCTAATAACGCCTATCAATAAGACATCAAAGGTGGGAGATCGCATCAGACCTGAGAGGGCGCGTAATAACTCCGAGCTAGAACGCACAAATGGCACAAAGAAAGTGTATATTTAGACGCCGTCATCCTTTGAAAATGGAGATCAGAGACAGAGGGAGTCTTTGTGCTGACAAGGAGACTGTCAAAGTGGGACACAGAAACCTACCCGGGGCCTTGATGAGAGTTAGACTTGGGGACGCTCGCCTCGTCGCATCCTCCGGTGGTGGGAGTCCTTCCTCTTCTCCGCCGTTTGATTTAAGGGTGTCTGGAACCGGTTGACCCGCTTCTTTCAGTGCTTTTTTTCCAGGGCTGATGAGACTACTGTCGGAGTTCACAGGGTTGATATTGGTCTCTTGCGGAAGCCCAAAGCTCCATTTCCTGGCAGCTGGTTGTGTCACATTCTCCTTGCTTGGCTCGGTGTGTCCAATCACATTGCCATAGCAGCTCAGTGGTCTGCGCCGCCTGTCCGATCTCTGTCCAACAGTCTTTGGAGAGGCCTCTGAGGAAACGGGCGCCGCTATGGCGGGGGGGCCGCTCACAAAAAGACTCAGTGTGGATCTGTGCAGTGCACCATTTTTCCCTGGATCTGGAGTGAATGTATTTGGTGCTGCAGCTGAGTTTGGTCTGGAATTCGGTGATGTGTTGTGTTGTGTGTGGTTTCCCTGATTCCATGTGCTGTTGTCCTTATACAGCCCCTCAGTGTAGCTGTGTCTGTACTCAGGGTGTCTGGACCTTACATTGGCTGGACTGTAGCTTTCCCTGTGTTCTGTCACTTTGATAATGGTGGCCTTTCTTCTGTGGACCACTGTGTCCAATCCATGGCTAGCTGGTGGAGTACCTGTCATTTCTGTGCTTGGGGCAGGACTGGACATCACCCTTTTCTCTGTCACTTTGACTATAGTGGCCTTCCTTTGCACTGTTACCTGCCTGGAGCTTGGATCCATGTTGGAACCAGGTAGACTACAGTTGCTGGAGCCGGGCAGACTGGCCGATCTGCTCACTTTCCTGGAGGAGATGGTGATGGAGGAGAAGCCAGCTTTGTTCTGAGGGATGAGCGTGGTCACAGCGGAGCTCGTTTGTATGTGTGAAGGCTGTGTGCTTCTGTTTGTTCCACACAGCGGGGCCGTTGCCTTTATGGGCTGAACGCCGCTTGTCCTTTGCAAAGGAGCGTGTGACTTGTACGTGTCGGTGGTGTTTGCGCCTTGAAGCGGAGTGTGTGGTCTGCAGGGATCAGCAGAAGTTGTGTGATGTGGAGGAGAGTGCTTCAGGGGCTCTACGCTGGTTGTTTTCATCAGATGGGACTTCCCGTTGGGGTCGGAGCTGGTCCCTGTGGGGAGCTCGTTGGACTTGCTGCCTCCAGGGAAAGCTGACACCCTGTTGATATTCCAGCCTCTCCGTAGAGCTTGCCAGCCCACAGGTCGGTCCCCTTCATTAGCAGGAAAGCTCCGTTTTTCTGGAACCTACAGTGTGTGGATAAAAGAGATCTTTAATTATGCATGTAAACCCCATCCTACCCTGCTGTTGTCACTAATGTCTAATGATAAATGTTTCATCATCGATCAACACAGTAAAACAGATGCTGTATATTCATTTTGCCAATTTAAGCGGCTATTTGCAAGCGGCAAATCCAGAATGTGGAGCATAACCGAATTCGGTGTGACATGAGATATTGACAATATGACATCGCTCTAATACTCCATTTTCAACAGCAGGTCAGCTGTCTTGTCTGTCTTCAGGGCTCTGCTGTTTGTTCTTTAGTCAGATGACTCTCCCCATGCTTGACACAGTGAATGCCCCAGTAGCAATGGAAGCAGCAGCAGGCAAAGCCAGCACACAGCGTGACTTATCCCTCACAGAATAACAATGAGACTCTATCCTCAATAGAAACCGAGTGGCAAAAAGCAACGATTCTGGTCCTCGGGCTACAGAGACTCTGATGGTGTTTATGGAGCATGGAGAAACACTGATATGTCCCTGTACGAAACGCCAGCCAGGTTTATGATGTGGCGTACCTCCCTGAGGCCTCGTACATGAGTGCTGTATAAACCAAACCAGTAACCATTTCTTAGAAAAGTATGAGATTTAGACATTTCAGTGTCCTTATGGGGATGGGTTTGAGTTTCAACACTAGCTATAAATTTGCTCACCTTGTGGTTGAAAGCTGTTGACAAAAAACTTATACTACAAAAAATACAGAAAGAAGATACCTTTATATTTATTTGTGATGAAATCCATATGTATATAGAGACTAAGTAACTTAAATTTTTGATAATTAGATAATAGCAATCATGCTTACAGGTATTTTAGTTTACCAGTTGATTCAAAATAGCTCATTTGCACTGCTTTAGGCAAATTTAAACAGCAAACAAACATTTCTGATAACTTACAAAGCAAAGAGGCTGTCTTGGTGTTGATTGTGTAATTTATTTTACTTCAGTGTTTCAAAGTAGTGCTGTTTATAGATGAAGGTGTTGACCTGCATTTTTTTAATGTCAGGTTCCAAAGAGTATCTTTTTTTCTGTTGTTGTTTTTCAACAATTAAATTCCAAAATCTACAAGGTTTTGCACCTTTATATCTCATGTTTCTTCCTTTAAAATGAGTCGCTTGTAACATAAATGACATTTATTTAGTAGGCGAGACTCCAAAGTCACAGAAATAAAGGTCACACTGCGTGGGAGTCTGAGAAGCAGGCGTTAAAAAACTAAATAAATCAATTCAGGAGCGACTTTCAACCTTTTTTCAACTCAGTGTTGATACATGAGGCCTCTGATTTGTCCACTGTTGAACCAAGCCAACACCGAAACATTAAATCTATCATGTTTATAAGCTGCACATACTCGCCTAAGTAATATAAGCACAACACAAGGATTATAAGACCCAATTTCACCTCATTATCCGTACAGGGAGACTGCAACCCCCAACACACACACAGACCCGCTGATAACCATCGTAATATTCTACTTTTGCAAAGCTGCCTCCTGGTTTATGCAGCGCTTAATGTTAAAATGCTGTTATCAGTTACCTGTTTAGTAATAGGAGAGCCTTGATCAGGTGCCTGCCACGTCTTCACACCCAAAACACTGGGACTGGTGTGACTTCTCTCCGCCTCTCCGCCTATGTATCAAGGCAAAACAAATGATCATCTGTCACATTCCCCCACAAGACACACACACACACACACACACACACACATGCACAAACACACAAGTCAGCCATCCTTCTGACTGTATGGCAATGTTGACACTGTCAGTAATTGACATTGGCACAGTGAAGTGAGTCTAGCACCACCCCAGCCTCTCCTCCGCTTCCTCAGGGAGACGCACCAACTTGACTGGTCTGCCTCTCAGCCCTGACTGATACTCTATTGCCGCCCCTGACTGCTTTTTGCCTGGCTGCATTTTCCACCTGCTGCTGTTACCATGGCGATCGGCTCTCACTTTAGGATAACCCTTGAATGCTGTGTGGATTATCCTGTGGTTTTTGTCTCTCTCTCTTTTTTTGATTTAAGGGAGAAAACGAGAGACAAGGTGAAAATTGCACCACTTTGCGAATGTGATTAGAGCTGAAAACAACAGAAAAAAAAGAGCTCAGAGGTGTCATAAAAGGTTCAGGCCTTTCTGACCCCCCACCACCACCCACACACACACACACACACAGACACACACACACTCCCCCACATGCTGCCGTCACTACACTTCTTTTTCTATAAAGGTCACACACCAACATATGCCCCTCTCTCATTACCTCCACTAGCTGAGCTCAGATCACTATTTTTTCTGACTTTTTACATCCCAGAGGAAAATAAAGAGGCCATATGGCAGACACCCTCTGAAGTCCCCGCCCTCCCAATTTATTCCCCATCCTCATGAGTTTTTTTTATCAAAAATAGCAAGTGCAAGCAGGGTGAAAATGATCCAGCCTGTCCAAACACGGAGGCCCTTCAAGCGCAAGCTCCAATTTTATTATGATTCGTTCATTAACATGAGGGCCATTTCAAGTTTGTTAAATGTGACTTTTATGGAGGCGGAGGACACTAACTGTCTGCAGTGAGACCTCAAGTCTGATTGAAACTGCTTCTGCAAGGGCAGCAAACAGAAAGAGGGAGAGAAAAAGTAATGAGAAAGAAATTCGCTAGCTGTAGAGTCAATTTTTTTTTTATTGGAATAATTTTGTTTAGAATTTCATTGTGGATTGAAATGCACTGAGCAAAAGCAACAAGCATCAAAAAGAAATTTAGAAGCAGGCTCGTATGGAGACTTGTTTCTTGTTAATCACTTTTCTAAATTTATTTTCTTCAATTTCTTTGCACCTGCACTTGCACTATAATTATTTGTTGCGAAATAAGTGAAAATATGAACGTTTATAGCTGTTTTGATTGACTAGGAAGGGGTGTGTAGCAACTAATAACGTAAAAACATATTGTCATGAATAAGTTGCTATGTTATTGGCCTAGCATTAAAGAAATTGCAGCAGCTGATAATGTAATGATACATAAATAGGACTGCATTTCTTGGACATATAAGATTTTGTTGCAGTTTTTGTGCAGTTTGCTCATCAAAAATTGGTCTAGTGGATGGCATAGTTCAAACTTTGCTCAAACATTTCTCAAGGAAAAACGATTCAGTCCTCATTTAAAGCTGCATTTAAGTAACTGGACTGGGACTGTACTGGTACTTAACTCCAATATACAACATAGAACATGATCACTCAGTATTATGTACGTTATTGGCAAGTCATTACATTATTGGCTTTATTACATTTAAAATGGCCAAAATTGTTATGTCATTGGTTGCTACAAGGTATATTATAATCGATCCGAATCAAATTCAAAGCAAATGTTATAGGACTGAACAGAAGTCATCATAATTACACAGTATATGACATATGATTTGATGAAAACTCATTTTATGCACCAGATGGTAAATAATAATTAGTCATAGTTTGACGTGTTTTCACTTTCATCATGTCACCACAGTCTGTGCATGTGGCTTTTAACTAGTGGTGTATATGATGTTAAGTATCTGAAAACAGCCACACTGTCTATCAAAGTTCCTTGCTGCCACAGATGGATCGCTTTGATTTCTGTAAGCAGCCCCGAGCCCTGCCAGGATAATCTATGTATAAACAAGGACAGGGTTGAAAGATCAAACCTCAGATCAAACCCGGAGAGTGCGGGGCTGCCATGTTCAAAGATTAACAGGGCTCCTTCTCCAATCGGTCTGCATCTCCCCTTATCTCTCTGCCTCTCGCTTCCACCCCCACTTTTCTCGTCAGCTTCTCAGGCCCTAATAGCGCCCATTTCCCTTCAGCCTGCAATGCCGCCACAGAAAACCAGTTGTACTCAAAATTGTTTTTAGGGGTTGTTGCTTAAAGTGATCATCCAGTCTGTCAGTGTGGAGCGTTTTAAAAAGAAAGGGACAACACTCCTGCAAGGAGCTGATTAGAAGCAGGTAAACCATGTGGCAAGTCAGCCCTGAAATAAGCTCTTGTTCTCCCTTTTAGCTAACTCGGCCCCTGCAGTTACCCCGTGGCCATATTTGTTATAGCACTGATCAAGCACTCAACATCAATTGAAACGGAGCCTTTGTTTGTTCCCGGGAATCGTTTGTTGTGAAAGAAGAGTTGCTTCTCTTTTTAAATTTTGGTTTTTATGTATTTTTTTAGGCTTACATAATGATCGCACTTGCGTAACCGCGCTTTTGTTGGAATTAGGAGGGTTTTTCTCGGCTGAAAAACCCAGCTGTTATGCAAGTAATACAGCAAATTGCTTGCATACCTTGTGTCTTTGGTGTTGCTTGGTTCTTCGGAAATGTTGGAGTGATGGGTTGTTTCAGTTTTACCTGTGAAAAGCATTAAAATGCATTAAACAGAGACAAAAAAAAAGCATTATTTAATAAGATAGAAAACCAAGCTTGCTATTTCCCCCTTTGTTTCCAGTCTAAGCTAACCAGTGGCTCGATATTTCATAACAACCATGAGAGTGGTATTGATTTTCTCATGGAAAGCATACTTCCTCAACATGTCGAACTATTCCTTTAATCATAATCTCTCAGAGGAAGGGGCCATGGATATCAATTAAATAAACTTTTGATTGAAGTTGCTGCGTGGATGATCCCAGAAAATCCCCCCTTTAACACTGAATTTGTACGTTTTTGTTCCCAGTGAGGAGTCAAACACCAAGGGATGTGCTTTGTGCAGTGGAATCTCTGCTTACAGCACAGTAACTTATTGATTCAAAGACATATTATCAGTTCACAGGCTCATACGCCCACTGTATTATCTTTGCACATTGACTTGCATCCTCTCAGGGCACACGGCTCAGTCTCTGCTGCCGCAGCTTCCAAATGAGTCGTAAACCTTTTCGAGAACGCGCCGGGTTCCTGCAGAGTAAGCTGTTTTCAAAGGATGCTGGAGCTCTGCCTTCTCCCTGGGTAACTGAGACTTGACTACAAATGGCTCTCCGTGGCACTCTGTGTTTTTATTCTCACCTCGCCTGGCACAAAGCGCAGTCACCTACATTACACAACACTTAACTTCAGACTGGTGGAGCTTACACCGCCTCGCTAACATGTAAGAGTCACCATCACACAACCTGGGGGGATGTCGATGGGGAAAAAAATCCAAGCTAAATCTGCTCAAAGTCGGTTTTAAAACGCCGACATTGTAAGAGACACAAGTTGTTCTGAAAGGTTTTGATGTGAGTTTCAAAATAACATCTCCATGAGAGTACAAAGGCTGGAAACAACCAAAATTAACTGGGTTGCTTGGTTTTAGAAAGGATACGGATGTAACTGTTTGCTCTGAATTCTTCCGGTCTATCCTATCTAAATGTAGATTTCCAGAGAACTCTACCTGCAAAACTTTCTGCATATGTGCTTAAGGCTCTATTAGCACTAGGTGTTGTGTGTCTTACATGGCCAGCAGAGTTGTCCAAAAGCTGGTTTTGGTTGCAGGCATCTGCCACCATCACTCTCCTCTGGATTGGTAACCAACCAATCTTGACTGGAGCGAGATAACTGAGTTCAGTTTGTTCCTTCTTTGGGGCCTGTGTGATGTGAGCTCGCTCCCAGCTTCCTCTGCGCTCTGGAGGTGAAAAAAGCCCAGTTTGGAGGGACTCCTGGCTGCCCAGCGAACTCTCGCATAAGCTCGAACTCCCACATGAAGAGGAACCCCTGCTGAAGGAGGGAAATCCCTTCTGCCTCCAGGAACGTCCGCTTGGCTCCCTATCAAGAACAGGCATGGATGTTGTCCGATCAGTGAAGGCTGATGCTTGATTATAAGCTGGGGTCCTAAGTTTGCTCTGCATCGTCTGCAGATGCTCCAGCCAGCTGTCCAGCTGGCCTCCTTCGATGGCGCTTTGGGGCCTAGGCGGACGTTGAGGGTGAGGGGCGCTGGGCAAAAGCTCCCCCTCTGATGACAAACTCTCCCAGTAGGACTCATCTCCTGATCTCCTCCAGCCCGGAGCTCTCCTTAGGTGGGCAGCTGGCCTGCGGAGAGTCATCCCCCTGGAGCTCAGGTAACCACACACAGCTCTAAAGTTTCAGCCCAAGATAAAGCCCTTTAGAGGGGAGGTATTAATGAGAATCCCCCCTGGCTCAACCAGACTTCTTACCACGAGGCATGCCAGAAATGAAACGCAAGGAATTAGCAGCTACAAAAGTGATGGAGTTCATCTCTGCGACAGATCTGTTACGAGAAGATATCAGGATACAGAATTAAGTCAAATTATTGCTGATCATAACACACTCTGCTTTCATTTCATTTCCTGGTACTATTACTTACCAGTTACTGATAAATTCCTTTTTCACTCGCCTCCAACTCTCCTCAGTCCTTGGTATTTAGCAAGCAAACACTCTGTTTCTTGACATAAAGTAGGTGCTGGTGGGTACTGTCTCCACTCAGGCATGTAGCAATGTGGCGAACAAAAGAGTTACTGAGCACAACATCCAATGCAGAAAGCAAGATGGGAAGAGACAGAGGGATGGGCGGGCTGGAGGAAAAAAAAAACCAAACACTTGTTGATGCAGCCCCTTCACATAACAACATCTCCATTTATGCTAAGAACACTGTTGGCAGTTTCCATTTAATTATTAAACCATCTAAATTTGGGTTTCTGCAAGCCATGCGATGCTTAAAAGAACACATCAAACTTCCTGACATTCAGACGTCCTTATAAATGATAGACCATTGCTAATGAGCAGATTATCTGTGTTGTTCCATGACTCACTTACTTGCTTTGGAAATCCTCTTTGTTGAATTCCCCCCTGTTTCTTCCTCGTCCCTGTGATCTCGTGGTTGGTGGCTGATGATGAGGCATTGCTATCCTCAAGCCTCCATCCAGGCCCATGTGACTCCAGCGAGACCGTCTCAAAAATGGGCCAGTGTCCTCTTGGTAAGTAACCGTGACCCACATGATGTCCCACAATGCATGGGTGCAGGGTGTTTACTAGACGGATGAGCTTGTTTCAGCCTTCAGGCAAGATTTTGGCTTTAGATTTCATTTAAAGGCAGTTAAACTTAGATCTGCACAGATACAACTTCTTCCAAAAAAGAGAATTCGCTTTGATGTTTAATGAATTTCAGTGTTTTCTCAGTGGATTAACAGTCCCCAGATGTCTTTTAAAGCAGTGTCACAGGGTGGGATAATGTTTTCCAAATGTTTCTCAAAGACACAAGATAAGAACGGAGATATTTCAAATATCATTTGCTGTGACCTGCTTTAACACCTCATCAACCAGGGGAGCTACGTGCAAGAATGGGTGCGCAGTGTTTGAAAGCAATTTGCATCTTTTTGTCTGCTCTGCCAGGGGAGATAACATCGAAACAAATGGAAAACTCAATTGGGTAAAGACAGATTTACACATGATTCAAAGGAAGGTGGGTTTTTTTGCAGTTGAGAATGAGTGACAGCCCCCTCTGCTGGCAAGACTCCAGCACGACAAGGTGAGAGACCGGAAAGGCACAGGGGTCAGAAGTTGAAAGACTTCTCTAAAAAGATGGGATGCAACCAGAGGATGCATCAGTGGTGCAAACAAAATGAATAAAGATGAGCAGATCTGAATGTGCGCACCAGACGCATCTCTCTTATGTCTTTTATTTACCACCTGCAGCTTCGATGAATAGTTTGCATTAGTTGAGAACATCACTGCTCGATGTTCATGAACAGGTTCATCATGAAGCACAAAGAGGGAAGGAAATGGAGAAGGACTGCAGGAACTCCAATTCTGTGGTTGAACCAACGAGAGGAGCAGTTCTGTGTGTGTGTGTGTGTGTGTGTGTGTTATGATAAAGCAACCATCTAATACTGTAATAAGTTGGTTGTCTTAAAGAAATGGGATTAAAGTAAATTGAAATAAAATGTGTGTAATTTGTTTGGTTTTATTGTTTATTTCAACCTAAGGGAAGCAAACAGTGTATTTTTATTTTCACTTTTTTTAATTTAGAAAATAAAGTTTAGCCAAATAAAACAGTAGGTTCTGCACTACATTTTAACCTCTGTGTCCTTTACTTAGCTCTATGATGCAATACCTACTGCAGAATGATAATGAGGTGACTAGTCTTTCTGAAACCGTTGTCTGTGCAAATAACTTATTCTCACTAATACCTTAAGCGCAATACACTTTAGATAAAATTAAATTCAGTTAAGAACTCAACAAGTTTCACACCTTCACCCACAACTCATATGACGACTTTGAGCTAAATAATGGACCAAAGGTAGCAGTGGAATTTACATATCTAAGCTGAATGAACTTGACACTGTAAAAATGATTTACAGTGTAAATGTTGCTATAAATGTAAAGTAGCCTTTAAAGAGAAAAAGCATACAAATCATAAATTATTCTCTCTACAGTTAAATGGTCTTGTGTAATGACTTATAATAAAGCTCTCAGTTTATTTTGCTTAATTAAAGCTATTTTCTAACATTATCATAATAATATGTTGTTACAGATCCACTACTCATCCACAGAGTGGGCTTTGTTGAAATGAGACACCTGGCAAATTGGGACGGTTAAGCTTTGCAGTAAGTTTCTTTTCAAAGAATGCATAAAATAACCCCAAACCAATGCTTGTGCGCTGCCAAAAAGGAATTTCATGAAACTCTGTTAGAATTTAAAACACAAACAACAAAACAGAAGAGCAACAAAAATGCTGTTAGTCAAAATTGTTATTCTTACATTTTCACACTGCAGAACAAGTTGTTGTTATTTTTTTGTTCAGACCAATGAATAACATTTCACATGACTCTCCTGTTAACAGTACAAAAAAGTTTGTATATGTATATTCTGTTAATAAAATCACAGACTATGTCAACTTACTGGTAAAATAATTTCAATACTTTAAATCATTAAAAAAAACTCAAAAACAAAACAGATATACATACATACACACACACTTTAACTGAAACATAAATGTTAGATGACAAATATAAAAATGATTTTTTTTAATGATTTGATTATAGCCAATTAATTTTTACCCTACATTAAGGGGTGTATTCCCTTAAAAATCCTACTTTTACTTTTTTGACATATTACTTTAAAAAAAATACTATTTTTTGTTTAAATTAATGGATAACAGTACTTTGATTTTAACTGCAATGTAAATGTAAGATAACAGATATAAAAAATTATGTTTGATTTTTCCTTTTAAGCAGTTTGGTTATCGCAAAAATAATTCTTTACTTTTACATTTTCACATATTTATTTATATTATATATATTACATAAAAGTATGTATTTTTTGTTTAAATTAATGGATAAAAGTACAAAAAATATAAAATATGTAAAAAACAAAAATAAATAAAATAAATTAACAAACAAACAAACAAAAAAATCACACCAGTAAAATTACTTCAATTCTATTTTAAAAAAACCGGTAAGGCCAAGTGAAAATAAATAAATAAATAGAAAAATAAATCTAAATAAATAAATAGAGTAACAGTAATAAAAAAATAATTAAAAAAATAGAATAGAATAGAATAGAAAAACTTTATTACTCCACGAGGAGAAATTCAGCAGCTGAAAGAGTAAAGTTACTACCACCATAAACACAGATAAATAAGCAGTTTACAAATGTTAAAGTGTAGTGTAAATAATGTGCAAGAGTAAAGAATAAGTGTGCAAAGTGTGCAAAGTCAGGCCGAGGGAAAATAAATCAATTTTAAAAAATAAAAATAAACACATCTTATTCATACTTTCCATTATGTAATTATTTATTTATTTATATTAATTAATTAATGGTGTGCTATTTTGCTAGTGGCTAGTGGCACGTGTAAAAAGTGTTCTCAGGACATATTTAATTATTCTTTACTTTTTCCTTTCTGTACATTGTAATAAATGGGTTAATATTTGGCATGGAGCTGGGAGCTGAGGCCCTGAATCCACCAGTACTCACTGCACCAGCCACCAGAGATGCAGTAGCGGCAGCAGCCCTGGACGCCTACAGGCTGAAAAAGTTGTGTTCCCTTCCTCCCCCTTGCGGAGCGTCCTGTCACTGGTGGAAAATGGCTGCTCGGAGTAGCTCCCCAAAGCTCAGAGAAAACTGAGGAAAAAAAAGTCCACATTTCCACCGAAGAGGTCACGTTTTGGACCTTTTTCTAACAAAGGAAAAAAGCGACGACTGGAGGAAGCCCGGACGCTGAGGATGTCTCGCTGGGTTCCCACTAAGAAGGAAAAGTATGGAGTTGGTACGTAAAGAAAAACTTGCGGTGCTCCATCGTTAGCTCGCTCCTAGCTCTGCGCTCAGACTGCACAAGTTACAGCCAGGAATAGGGACCAGAAAGCGGCCGGCTGAGCGGTGAATTAGCCTCAACTTAGCAGGGAAATGAGGGGTTTTTCTTTTACGAGGGGAGGAATTTGAGAGCTAGTTTGCATGAAAGGCAAAACAAGGCTCGACTGTGTGTCTTTTGTGAGTACTAGTGTGTGTCTGTGTGTGTGTGTGTGTGGATTGGGAATTGTTAGAGGCGCGCCTAGTTGTAGCTGTTTCCTGTGTTGTGGGGCCTCCGCTACAAACTAACCAGCTAGTTACAGGAGACGTGGATACTTTGTTTGTTAGTGTTTACTGCTTCCACGCAAGGGAAGCTGCTGTTGTTGTTTGTTTTGTTGTTGTTGCCAGTGCCTGGAATTGTTGTGAAACCTGGCCCCGAGTGAGAACACTGTCCCTTCTCAGCTTCCACTTTCTCCTTGAAGGGATTATTTACCAGCAGCTAGCACACAGCATCCCAGAATGCTGCTAATGTTGCTTTAGCTAGGCTTTTAATTTTAATGATAATGATAATAATAATAAAAATAAATAGAAAACAGAAAATCTAAAAAAAAAACGAGCTTTATTTCTATAGTAAAAAAGGTTAAAATTTACTATGTGTCTGTATAGTAAAAATGTAAATATTGATATTTACTTGAGACCTGTACTAGAGCTGCAACAATGAATCAATTAATTGTAGTTTTTAATTCTAATAAGATAATAACATAAAAAAATAAGAATAACAGTAGAAAATCAAAAAAATATGTACCAGCTTTATTTCTATGGCAGTTTTTAAAAATTGGAGTTATAAGATGCTTTACAAAATATTACAATACACTAATTAGAAAACAAAAACAAAACATTAAAACGCACTAATTATAAATCAACAACAAAACATTAAGTGAAAACAATAAAACATTAGTAAAGACAGTGCAAACGACCCTAATAATATGCTGCTGCAGTGAGGACATTAATATTAATATTTTATTAGCACATCTTTAATCCTTTCACATGATTTTATTAGAGCGTCAGCAATGAATCAATTAGTTATAGTTGTTAGATTTAATGACATAATAATTTAAATATTTTTAAAATAAATATGAATATAAATCCTGATAAAAAATAATATAAACTTCATTTCAATAGCACCTTTAAACGTTGGAGTTAGAAGGTGATTTACAACACACTGATTATAAATCAACAACAAAACATTAAAAGAAAACAATAAAACATTTGTGATAACAGTACAGTCTTAAAAAATGCAATAAGAAAGCATCAAAAAATCAAAAAAATGTGATTCAAATGCCTGTCCATACAGATGGGCTAATCAATTCGAATAGTTTTTCAAAGTAAAGATTTTTTTTTGTCTAATTAAAGTTATTTTTCTAACATTATCAAAATAATATGCTTTTGCAGTGAAGACGTCAGTAATGGATATATATAATGTCAATAAATAAAAACAGTATATACTTGATTTGTAAAGCTCCTTTCAAAAATGGAGTTACAAGGTGATTTACAAAACCTTACAAACAATACACTAACAAAACATTTAAAGAAAACAATAAAACATGACTAAAGAAAGTGCAAACTTAAATAGAGCAACTAAAAATGAATAAAATGTTATTCAAATGCCTGTCTGTACAGATGGACTAATGAGTATGAGTCATTTTCAATTTAAAGAAAAAAGAAATCTAAATTTTCTAGTTTATTTCCTTTATGACATGAAATTCAATATCTTTGCGTTGTGGATGAAACAAAACATTTGTCATCTTTGACTTTGGGAAACACTTCACAGTTTCCTAATTGATCGAGGAAATAACTGACAGATTAATCGACATTAATCTGTAGCTGCAACCCGAGTTTGTATGTTTGTCTCTTACTTTGCTCCAGGCACTAAAAAGCTTTTATTTATTCAAGGACTTTTCAAAATAAATTGGCTCCAACCACCGCATGTAAATCACTTATTTATTTACTGGCAGCAGATGGCATTTTTTTGATTCATTTGTAAAATACATTTAATGCACATGTTTGTGGACAAGAGTGTGTTTTTGAGTTTCCTCTGCTCTGATGATTGAAAGGTTGCCAGAAATGTGTAGATCATGGGCACAGGAGAACTTGTCTTGTTGCATTTTGAGAGACTCGTAAATGGTAGTGTGAAATATGAGACCGACATTCTCACTGTGCTCTTCTTGAATGCCTGAAATAATAGTATAGCGATTGTGCTGGTGCTGACTTTCCTGGGGATTCCCTGGAACATCCTGGTCCTGTTTCTGTCAGCACTGTTGCAAATTACAGAAGTTTTCCAGTAGGATTCGGCCTCATGACGATGCATCATTATGTTTTAATGATTGTAACGTACCCTACTATGTGCATAGTGAATTTCTTTAGCCTTTGTGCATTCGCAAGACTGAGGGCCGGCAGCTGGCGATGCTAACTGATGGATGAGTTCAGCGGCTTACACTAAAAGCTTTGATTGGCGTCTTGTGAATGAGCTCTGTTGATTTCAGCATTCTGTGTGAGCCCGTGGCCACCTCTTCTGCATGTATAATGTGTGAAAACTATACAATGCTAATGATCGCCTGCGCATTCCCAAATATCCGCGAGACCTTGAAGATCGAGGTTCTTCAAAAATCACAGGGAAAAATTCTTGCAGGGTTTCACCGAATGCAAGAGTGGATGAGTCATTAGAAAGAGAAGCAGCTGCCACATCACTGCTGCAGAGGATCGGTGGGTTGCACAGCCGTTGCACTTTTAATACTTCATGTGTTGACCAAGTAGCACTAATGAGCACTCTATGAGACCTCTTATGCTGGCAGCGCTCACTGTGGACCTATTTCTGTTTCAGCAAAAACTTTTTGTTATACCATTTCCTACTCTCATAATGACCTCATGGCTTTATTTAGTGTGTGTGGGGGGGGGGAAAGTGTTTCCTTTAGTCTTTTCACAGAAGTATTAATAATAAATGCGACTGTCTTCTTACATAGAATATAGCAGTGATTATAAATGGTTTTGTTATCATACCAGCGGATTCACATTGCAGTGTTTAAGGAAGCAAGGTTCTGCACAGTGGCCTGAGTGAGCATAATAACCAATGCTGAAAAATGAAACCGTATTAGATTTGTGTCGCATTAACAACCAGGAAGAAAAAAAATGAAATCAGTGAAAAAAAAGTCATTGTTTTAGATGTCTCTGTTCTCCCTCTGCATTGTGTTCTTCGTATTGTGTAGTTCTCTGTTGGTTGCTAAGCTTCTCTGTGTAGAAACCAAAGCCCTCCACAGCTGATGAGCTTCAGTCAGAGCTGATGAGCTCTTTAGTGGTGCTGGTTGCAGTAAGAGCTTGCTGTTGTTTTAGTAATGTATCAGTACTGTGACATAAGACTGAATGTCATCTTGGATTTTACTGTAACATCACCATCAGGGCTGTGATACTAAAACATAGCCAGACCTATCTGTACGGTGCTGTGCTGGAGAATGGTCTAGCTGTATTCTTCACTGATATATTATAGGGGGAAAATGCTCTGATTTATTTGCATTTCTTGAAGCCAATCACCGTCATCTTTGATTGAATGTACTGGTAAACCCGGGATGCAGTGATGGTGCCCCTGCAAAAAAGGGTCTTGAGAGCTTTTTTGTGGTGCTTTTAAAAATGAAACTTTTGCCACAATGGGTAGGCAAAACATGCAGGGATGTCCTCGTTGATTAATTGTAGATCTTTACAGCCAGTAACTAAATTGAACCAAGCAGGACTGGCTTATTGTGTGATTCATATATTTGCGATTTTCAGCGTGTGTGGGTTGCTAGCTCAAAGGTTATTGTTTCCTGTAGCAAAGAGGATTTAGAAAACAGAAAATGCTGCATTAAGTACACTGACAGTAACAGGCTTATACCAACAGTCAACATTTGGTGAGTCAGTTTTTAAATTTACTGATTAACCTGACCACAGATTGTGGCAGTGACTGGGGCATATGTTTTAATTTACAGTAGTACAAAACAGAGCAAATCTGAAAACAACAAACAATTATAAAAGTAGTTGTTGATTAATTTTCCATCCATCAGTTGCTGGAAATCTTGACTAATGATTTTTGTACTAATCATGAAACAACTTTATTTTCCTGGTTTTGATTAATTATTTCGCCATCATTCTTTCTATTTTCCACTCTGTCCTGGATATTTCTGTTTCACTTCATTTACCGATTTTATTTTACAACTTTAGTCACTGTAGCTACTACATAAGAAATCATTTTACACTTACTACTTTACCCTCTGAACCCCAAGCCATTAAAAAAGAAGAAAAAAAATTAAAGTTACATTTGTTTGATTTTTTTCCCCCCAAGAATAGGAAAATCGTAGACTCTAAATGGCACATACACTGCCTGCAGTTCAGCCGAAAATGTCACATGCCTGTTGTTGCCAGCTGAGTCAGTAATGGCTTTGCAGTTGCCCTTATGAGTGCAGAAATTTTAGTTTTTTACATAATCTGGTTAATGCAAATTAATTTTTGGCAAATTTTTAAATGAAACATGTATGGTAATATCACATTTTTCAGCTTAGAATTAAGTTTTCCCAAAGTACAGTGCATCACAGATGCTAGTTTAGTTCAAAAACCATTGGAAAGTTGAAAATCTGCTGATCCTTTCTGTTTTTTTTTTTTTTTTTTACAGTTTCTGACTCTGATAAATGGTATTTTCTTGTTATTATATTACCTCTTTCACTTGTAATTCTTACTTACATACAGATATTATTTTGTGTTGTAGGACTCATTTTCCACTGAACAAAGTTTAGCCCAGTGGTATGTGACTCCCTTGACTTGATTTTGGAAACTTTGGTTCAAAATGCTGCTGGAATCCTCCCTGTCTCACCAGGGGTAGCGAACTTTATTGCTTTTTGCATTGTTTCTGAGGATAACCATCACCCTGAGGCATTAGCTCGACTCCCTCCCTTGAACAATGTCTTTGGTTTCAGTGGCATGTTCAGAATGCTGTCTGCTGGCCTAGATTTCACTCAGCTGATCCGGTCAATTGACAGAATACATCAGCATTTCTGAGACAGGCATGAACTAAAAGAAATATCGACTAGCTCCAAATGGAAGTTGAGGGTTTCAGGTCAGGGCCTGACTCCATTTCTTGACTGGTGCTCGTATCATAAAAGAGGTGAATCATCCGTCGAAGAGATGCTAAAGTCGTATCTCTCTCTTGACCTTGAGCCAATTTCATTGCACAGTTCCCTTTTTTTGTCAAATGCCAAGTAGCTCATCATAAATTAGAGGAATCAGGAGTTTTGAAGCGCAGTTATTCTTGTGGCATCTCTAAAAATGTGATTTCATATGGCCCCGGGGAAATTTTGTTTAGCTGTCTCCTCGTCCTGTGATGAATTAACCGGAAATACCTTTTGATGCTAATTCCAAGTGTTTGTCTCATTAATTCTGTTTCATCGGGGTGTTGCTGTTCCTTAAAAGAGACTTCAGAGAGTTCTAGAAAGCAAACCAGGGAACACTCTGCAAGAGGGCTATTCACTGAATCCACACATCACTGTGAGGCTTCAGCACAAATTGCCCTCAAGAGCACGCGTTGTCATGAGAAATGTTTTCCACCAGTTTGTGTTTTTTCTCTCTTTGTAATTTAACCTTAACATAATACCAGCTCGGATTAGTCGAAATACATGTGGACAACATTTGTTTTTTTATTTTCTGCCTCACAGTTTGGCCAAAAAAGGGAATGCCACTTCCTGGAGGTCAGGTCACAGACTGACAGCTTATCTAAAAGGACAATTGGTCACACAAGTATACGCACCGAGCTCTAAATTTGAGCTCTGGTGTGGCTGTGATTCATATTTTTAAACTGGTGTGTGGCGGGCTGATGGCCAACAGGGCTGACAACCCTTGAGGGCTCTCATTTGGAACAGGTTTGTGGTGAGTGACACATTGGGAGCAGAAAATAGAGGCGCACTCGCCCTGTCTCTTGATTCAGGCCTTAAGTAATTTGTAAAGCCCCTGCCCTGCGCTCAACAGAACCGTCTCCCACCCACAAGTGCAGTAAGCTAACAAACATGGTTGCAATTAAAACGTAGTCTCAGTTACTACACAAATTCCAACCATATGCTTTGAGATCCATGCCTCTTAATACACTGTGTTTTTACAGCCCTTGCCGAGACTATTCGGTGTGAAATATAGGAAAATGGTGTTACATGCGAAGAATCGTCATCATTGCATTTCAGAATTTACCTCATCTTGACAGCACAAGAAATATGAAAGAGGAAAAAGTGTTGCTCATGTCATTACTGCGCTCCCTGTCAGATCTTAATTCTGACATAACAAAGCATTCAACAGCACAGCCAATTTTTAGAACAAGGCCCCTGTTTCCTTTCTGCCTACGCTTTGCCTACGAAGAAGAGCTGAGCTGACAAAATTGGAGATTTTCCTAGTGGTAAATAAAGGAGCTGATGAATAGGAAGGAGAAGGAAAGAGATGCTGTGGAGACAAGACAATCCTTTTTTCCCTCATTGTGTGGCCTTTGTTAAAGCCAGGTGGCATTTCCAACCAACCCGGCACCTTTGCTCATAAATAAAACTGCAAAAAAGAATACAGCAGAACAGAGCGATGCTTCTTTTGTCTTGCATATCCTTCCTTTGGTGACCGCTACGTGTGTGCTTATGTATGTTAACAAGTGTTTTTATTAGGTGCTGACTGTGAGAAATGTGCAACTCTCTCAAGCGGTCACCTGGAGCCTGAAAGCTAAGCTAACACCATTAATCCCAATTTTATGAGTTTCTGCATCTTGATGTCAGATTATTTGTTTTCGTCTGCTTGCAGAATGCTGAATATATCCTCCACCTGGGACCTCATCCTGTTGGAGTTATTTTTTTTCCTCGTTTTGTACAACTCTGCTCCATTTATTGAGCTGCCCTACGGATCTGTAAACAAAACGTCTTCCCTTTTCTGTCATCCAGTCCTACACAAATATCTGCGAAACCTGTCAGGCTGCCAATTAGATCACAGTTTGTGATTCATATCTTGTTTGGGTTGTGTGAAATTTCTCTTATGCCAAGCTTTTGTACACATTCACATGCATTGATCATTTACTCCTTTGCTGTATTCATTAGATGCTGTTACTTACTCTTAGTCAAAGCTTTGGACATCATCCTCTTCTTTTTTCTTTGGAGGTCAGTATGACTTTGTTATTGTTCATTCTGAAATAGAATTATACATTAACTATGGGCCGCCCTGCTTGGCGAGGCAGTTCTAATAGTACGGCTCCCAATGGCTTGCTGCGGGATGGTGGGTAAGACAAATGACAGCTGGCCTATTTAATCAGTGCATAGCTAAGTGGTTCCACACTACTCCATCTTGGCTCACCACTGAGACAAAGCTACAGCGCTTTTACATCTTGTTTTAAGTGTCGCTGTCATCACAAAGGTTGAGTTGAGCAGGCGAAACAGAATGGTTGCAAGAAAGTTTACCTTGAGGAAAATTTGGTTATCACAGTACAATTCATCGAATATTGAAGCAAAGGTTTCTGCAGAGCTTGAGTGTTAAAAACACGGGGATGCTTCAGTGAAAAGGAACAAGGGAGAGTGTGGAGAATGCCAGAAATGAAATCCCTTTTTAAGAACTGTGGTGTCTCTCAGTTGCAGTGTACATAACCTGTGGAAAAACTTGGTGCTCACTTTTGAAATTATCAGTATGTTGCTGACTAGGGCTGGACAATTAAATGATAGTGATATGTCCCAGCAATAAACATTTTATCAATGGAAAAAGGAAATTTTTTATCATTATTTGTTAACACAATGAAAATGCAAGGTTTGGTTGCATAAACAAACCTCAGAGGTGCTCCCTCTGTGGCGCATAAACAGCCTGTCATTACTTCCCTTCTTTCTTAGTTAATCAAGTTGAGATCATTCCTTCATCTTAATTCTTCATCTTTATTATTATTTACATGTGAAATAGTATATATTTGGGTGTGTTTTTGGTTATTGTAATAACATTAAAATTATTATCTGTACACCGCAATAAAAAAATGTGGTTACATAGAAATTTAAGTGGTTAAAATTAGAAAATAAACCTCTGTTCTGCTGGTCTGTATTTAAAATAGGCCATTAAAATCATCAGTAATTATTGATATTGATAGATATGTGACATTTTATAGCCCACAGCCCTGTTTCCTGCATGTTTCTTCTGAGAGGGTTCTCTAAATGACAGCAAGCAAATGTTTTCTCAACTTGAGTTAATATGTGGCACCTCAGTGAGGTGAAAAAAAAAAACAAACACAAAAAAATCTGATTTCACCTCCTAAGACTCGTGTCTCCTCTGTAACTTCAAATGTCATTGGCTGCCTTGGGCGGACAGTGGCAACCAGCGACACAATTTCACTTGACGGAGCATCTTTCTAGTGAAAGTTGACACATGAAGGTGTGAGCGTGTGTGAACCATTGTGGTAATTACAATAGGCAGTGATATTTTTTATGTCAAAGGCAGTGAGACACAGAAAAGAAAGGAACCTCCGATCACGCGTGCGTTGTTGCCGTTGCTCGGCTAAATAGACAGGTGCTCTCCACTACTCTCAGTATTGATTGTGGTCATGCCAGGCAGCTTGTGCATTGTCTGAAATTAGTCCTGCTGTGCTACTTTGGCTAACTTGACAGATGGCTAATGGTGTGTAACATCTCATTGAGGAAGCAGAGGTCACCTATGTAGACATGTGTCATCACATAATTTAGATAGAACCGGTTTAAATAATATACACCAACCTTTTAACTGTCACATTGTATCAGGCGGGCCGTTGCTTTACTCACCACAGATACTAACTTAATAAGAAATCAATTCGTGTGGTGTGGTCAGTCAATCAGGGCTGCCAGCAGCTCTGAAAGGAGTTAACAAGAATAAACAAATAGCTGGTAGAAGAATACCATGTTCCTGCTCTGATTAAACTAAACTCCCAATGTCTCCCCGTGGAAATTATTTAGCCAAGGTGGTTAGGAGCCTGATACTCATGTATCTTGTCCCATTATCAGTGTAATTATTAGATGATGGCTTTACCGAGAGCCACAGTAAAAACAGTTTTTGTTAGGTGAAAGAGCACCTCTTGTCCTTTTCATAAAAGCATATTCATGAATTATTGTGTTTACAGAGGTGGTCTTTGTTTCAAGTGACCACCTCCACTGGAAACCGCTGTGGGAAGCCCAGCATCTGCAACTCAGCACAAATCAGGTCCTCTGATATATCCTCCACATGGATCACTATTAATGCCTTATTGTTCCCTTGCTTGCAAGCTATAAATACCTATTTTTAAGTTTAAATTGTACTTTTACGATGCTCAGTGACAACCATCTTCTGAGCTTTTTCTCAGATCAGTATTTTCCATTAAAGAAAACACATAAACAAGCAACACACAGAAGAATAAGCAGGACAATAGCTGTGTGGAACCAAATTTAATGTCTTGGAATGAAAAACTCAAATGAGGTGGCAGCGGATTTAAGACTTAGTTTGTGTTGAGCATTCCGAACAATCGTCTAGCTGACCACTCTGGCTTAACTCTACCAGAATGTAGAGCTTGCAGCTGAGCTCAGGATGTGCCAAGCTGCCAGTGGGTGAGCTGACACTGGATGACCTGTCTATTTCGGTGGGTCAAGCACAGGGCTAAAAGGACCAGCTCTCTGGGAAAATTCACTTCCTGAGTGCTTCGGAAGTCAAAGTCTAGCTGTGAGCTGCTGGCAGGTGCGACTCGGCATGTATGCATTACCCAAAGACGATTGAAAATAGAACCAATTATGCAAGCTGTTAAAGTCCCATAAGCCGAAGCACATTCTCTTCCGAACATATTTATTTTGCCAAAGTAAATACCTCAGAGGATAGTCATTACACTGTATTGGTTTTTATTCTTCTAATCCCCAGATGTTGAGAGTCATGCGTTGCTGCGATCACAGGGCTCAACATCTCTGAGGATATTCATGTTATAAAAATGTCAACATTAATATCAACCATGGTCCATATTAATGTTGCCTTTGTCACCTTTAAAATGTCCCGTGGGTTGTTTTGGAGACTTGTAATGGAGGTGTCAGTCATTGATTGTGGTCTCAGACGGGCTTGGGATCGTGGTGTGCAGCAAGAGACAGCCTTTCAGTATGGCTGGCATTTGATGAAATGGCCTTTTGTGTGTTGATATGTTGGTGTGTGTGTGGCTGTGTGTATGTATATGTGTGTGTCTGACTAAATACTTGATAAAGTCAGAACCTTGCAGCTCAGATGTTGCCGGGTCCTGGAGGCAGTTTTAGATTTCAGTGAGTGGCAGCTCTACTCTGTGATCAACCCTTGGGGATTTAGATGAAGTTGTCTCACTGCTGCTGCTGACACCTCGGTCACCTTTTGTTTAAAAAAGGAAAAACCGAGATGAGTGAAATGAATCTTCATCTGGGCATCACATTTCCTACCTAAAATTTAACACTTAAGCCTTCTTCTGTATTTGATTGAGTGTACTGGTCAGTCAATTAAGCTGCTATACACATCAAACAACTGTGTCCTTGCATACCTACAGAAAGCTTTTCTTTTTAAAAACATTTCTGGGACTTTGTTGATTATTTGTGTGATCTGTGTGAGTGTCGTGAACATTTCTATATGTAGATCTTGAAAGCATAGGGTGACATTATCAAACATCTTGTTTTGTTCAACCAACAATATCAAACCCAAAGATATTTGATTTTAACACTCAAGTATATAGAGTTGATGAAATTTTACTGTTTGTTATAATGGTAATATTTCTCATACAAGGCTATTTTGCAGACTCACTTTGAACTGATTGGATATTAATGTTTAAAATGTGCGTTGTGTTCATAGAAAACTCTATTAATAGAAAACAGTCCATGTAGACCATGATAAGATCTTTTGGTTTCAACTTGGGTAAATCTGACATTTAAACATCACATTTCACTCTTTTCAAAGTAAGTTTTGGTCACACCTGTCTGAGTAGCTGCAGTGCACTAACTGATTGCAGAGACAGATCTTCTCTGTGCACAGCTGCCTTGTTAGCATCTACATAGTCTGCATGAGGGGCGTTGAGGGAACACTGGTAAATTGTATTGTCTGTCGATAAGCAGATGCAGCAAGGAAGGTGTTTTGGGTACAATGGTATTTATATTTTGCCTCCAGGAGAGGCAGTGAATTCAGTTAATTAGTTGGAGTCTCATTTTATTGCCAAGATTTGTACATTAGCAGGAGTGAAGCACAGCATGTATGTGTAAGCTTAAGTTTATTTAAATGTGAAAGTGCAATAATTATGATCCCAATATTGATCCCAATATTGTAAATTTGTCAATCATGAGGCACTACTACTTTTAGTGTAACATATTTTGATCGTGATAAATTGATATTTAAAGCCAAATTGGCCTGTTTTTTTAAGACAGCCCAACTTTAAAGACTTAACTATCATTAAACTAAATGCACTACTTTGGGTCTCATGCAGCTGCTTCTCTCTGTCTGTAGTTATTCTGTGGTCTCAGAACTGTCTCTCTAGCACAACCCACAAAAAACTGAATAAGAAGCACAAGCCGTCGCCACAAATGAGGAAATTTACTGCTCTCACAGTGGCTAAGGCGATGCTAGCGGCTCAGTCAGGAGGCAGCTACAGATTAACCTGTAGCAGTGTGTGGAAAACAATAACTAATAATGCTTCAAGATCTGGACCTCAGTAGCCAAGACAAGTGATAAAACAGAGATGGATTTAAATAAATAAATAATTAAATACAGAAGAACAGCAGATGGGACTGCAGGAGACAAACTGATCAGTCTCAAATCAATTGATCAATCAGTAAACAGGGGAGAATGTCTTAGCATCCTGTGATGTTCTGATGTCATCAATCCTGTTGCTAGGAGCTGCCTTAATAATGAAGAATTCAAGTTATGAATGACAGGTCCCCTGCTATTAAATACTGTTAAAGTATAGCATTTAATGTATATCATTTTAAAGTATCGATTATTGGTTTTTCCTGGTGACCAATAATCAACATCAATATCAGCTTTGAAAAACCCATGTAGTTAAAATGCAAGATAATCAGTATAAGGTACTTATAAAGTGGAAGAAATCATTGTAAATTGGTTCATTCTGTGCGAACATAATTTGAAAGGCTTACTAAATTTAGTTGACAGTGAAGAAGGTCCTTAACTGCTCATGTATATGAGAGTGATTCACACTAATAACACCCATTGAACAGTGTGAGGATATCCAGATCAGGTGATCACTTATATTCTGTATTTATACAGTATATAGACCAGAAAGGTTTTTGTGCATGGTTAAATTTTAGTAACAGGCAAGTATAGCCATGATTTTGCAAGTTTCTGAAATGCCTCCACTGCCGGTGAAATGCTCAGTGAAGTGAAAAACCACAAGCATCACCTTTGAGCAGCCATGTAACCAATGCAGTACTAAAAGCAAACAAATAAATAAGACTCTGCAAACATGGCCACAGAAGAAGCCATTCTATAAATAAGTAATGAGATGCAAACAGTTTGGTTTTCTGCAGACCGCTAATTGTTTCTGAGAAGTCATGCCTGACCTCTGCTACTCCGTTTAATGTGTTAGGTGAAACAGTTGATGTATTTGTAGTAGAGGTGTTTTAAATTTGACAGCTTATCCTTATGTATAGTGCATTAAATAACATGACTGTACATCTGAACTTATTAATCTGTGGCTTTGTTTAAGAAGAGGTGGAATCAGAGTCCATTTTTATTGTTTACCGACAGGTTTATGTTACCAACTTTGGCACCGTAGTAAACCAAGTTCCACTCATCTAACATGCATTTCTAAACAAATGATAATGTTAGTGGCTAGTGCCCTCTGTAAGTGTTCTTTTAAAAAATACTTGTACTTTGCAATCAGAGACACAGCAGAGTGGTTGGTAATTTCAGCAACTTACAATGTTAGGGCCAAATTAACTGTTGGATCTTTGTTTTCTCTGGGTGACTAAACCAACGGCCCTGGATGGCATAGAGGTTCAGTGGATTATAATGGAAGTTAATTGACTTCAGCTATTCCAGCAATTTAACACAAAAGGATTTTAGAGGTGTACATGTTCTAAAATACAGCAGGTGTGCTAATACTGAAACTGAAGTATTTCTTTCTTCAGCTAAATTGGAGCTCAGTATTAGAGTCTCAGTTGTCTCTGCTCATTCACCAGTGAATGTTCGTCCTGTGCAAGAACGCTGCTGTCTGTCTTGATGTCAGCAGTTAGAAGCAGTGGTTTACAGCAGGCAGCCTTTCTTAACATTATTACCGATCTTCCCAATCTTCTTCTTTTCTTTTAGACCTTTCAGTGTTTTGATGCCGTGCTGCTCTGAAGCGTGACTTCTGCCTCAGCACAACTCAACGTCAGCCTTATGATTTATAAATAACAGCATGAAGAACAGGCATTTCCTGTTGCATGTGTCTTTTTTTTTTGCTCTACTTGCACCACTAGATGCAGCAGATACCAACTGATGAAAGTTGAGAACTGTGTCTTATGCTTGTAGTGAAGTCACATGTTTTTGGTAAAGACGTTTCAAAGTAAACTTGCTGAGTCAATCGCAGAGTTTCTCCAAATATTTGAAGCTAATTATGCGCTCATCAGCATTCGTTTCACAAGAGATGTAACACGGGGCAGGAAATAATTAGCTACGTCTTGCTGTGCAAAAGGCCAATCTGTGGATTCTCCCAGTTTTCTTCTGTCTGTGTGTTGGCGTATTGACGGACTGAATACAACCCTGTGATCTGCCACAGTTGTGTGACAGCAGATGCAAGGATTTGTAACAGGATAGTTGAAACAAATCTTGGTTGCACCCCTGAATATTATTTTCATAAGTACTGAAAACTATGCTATTGTATTGATGAGTCATTGAGAAACTGTTTCAGAGGCATTTTTCATGTTAAAGCTCATGAGAAGTGTGTGCAAAGTGCAGACAGGCTTGCTTTGCAGAGCCAGTACTCATGTACCACCACCATAAATAACACCCAACATCACTGTGTGTGAAAACCTCTCTGAAAGGCTTTGCTCGACGCTCTGTAATGAGCAACGTTCTGCTCTCTCTCCCTGTTGTATTGGGAAAGATGATTTTCAATTAAAGGAATAACTCGGCCCTACAGAGGCAGTGGAAGCTGACTTATCAGCCTGCGTTAGATTGTATCCCAAAGCCTATATTGGAGCGTTGCTCCTGGCAGGAAGTTTTGCCAAAAGGTATTACAGCTTTTGGCATCTAGATCTGGCACAAACTAGTTTTCTCCACCTGCTTTCTCCCCCTTCACCTAACTCCTCTTTTCATGCCCCAAACCCACCCACTTCCTCAGCTGTGCAGTATTATATTTTTACAGTGCTCTCTCTCTGTTTACCTTATCTTTTTTTTAATATGAGGTATTGTTAATCTTCCTGTAGTCATAAAAAGCATCAGTATTTCCTCCTGGCCTACTGGAAAAGGCCCCACCTATTGTGATACGGTAATATCTCAAGTGGCATTTCCTGCTTGTTTCCAGAAAGAGTAAAAATCTGCTCCTAACAGTGAGAGAAAAAATCTGGGGCTTTCCTGTCTCCCAACTCAGCTGCTGTTGTATTAATTTCAGGTTAATTGCAATAACATTATCTCCACTTACCAACTGCAGATAAAGCTAAAAGGCTGTTGAATATAATTGGTGTAAAAGAAAGGGGGAGGGAGTTTGTTGGTATTTCACAATCCTGAGATCACTGTCTGAGTTCGACTCTAAATTAGAACCATCAGGCTTCTGTCTGAATGCCTAAACCTCTTATTAAACCCCATTAGAGAGGGACTTGAAATTAATTATCGTGTTTTCCCTGCTTTGTATGTCACTGACAAAGCACTTTCTCCATCTGAGTGGTATAAACATGCTCTATAGTTGATTGTCTTCTTTCACTGTGCACGCCACTGACAAATATATCTGACAGACAATGTATTGCGGTAGCTCAGCCAAATCCCAGCAGACTGCACTGCTGTAAATTTGACTTGGAGGCTTTCGTTTCTTTTACATTGCTCGAAATGATCCTCATTTCTCAAATGTATAAAAATAATCGAGGAAAATGGGAATTATTGTAATTCTCCAGTCCATAAAACATCCGTAGTCTCTCCTAAACAATAAGTTTCCCGTGAGACCTGATTCATAGCCTGTAGGCCGACCTAAATGCTTTCTGCATTATTAGCATATTGGTAATTCTTTTGTGTTCACCTTTTGTCTTGACAGCTATTGTGCTACAGAGACACCTGAGAGTTACTGTAAACTGCGGGAGTGTCTTTATCGTTTCCTCCTGTGAGTGGAACTCGTTCACACGCAGTTTAAGATGAGGAATCTAGCAACTTTGACAAATCACTCTTCAGAAAAACTGCTTGTCAAATAAGAGTCAGCGCTGGTATTTTGTGTTTTATTTTTCCCATTATTTTAAATTGTATATCTTTGTATTTTGGAAAGTTGGTCAGACAGAACTGTATTTTTGAAGATCACCCCTTTTGGTTTTGGAAATTTGTTTTTTCCCCAGCATTTCAGACATTTCTTGGACTAAACTATTGTGGAAAATATCAACCGTTGAAGTAGATGAGTTTGGGTGAATTTCGTTTGCCTTTGTTATAGCTGATAGCAAGGAAATTACATGAAATGAGGGGAGACGAGTGTAGCAGCAGAGGTTTTCAACACAGACTGGAAATGCGGATCTTGGTCAGTACTTTAATCTTTCGGCCGTTAGGGCACCACATTTTCCCTCCTTTAAGAGTACTGCACTGTACAAAACACTCATATAGCCATTATCTGAAGATACAACACAGGAAACTTTTTGAAAATCAAATACCTTGAGAATTTTACTGGAGATGTTATGCTAGGAGCATTATCGTTATCCTTTTTGGTATCATGCATGCACAAGGATGCATGGCAACATGATTAACATTCCAAACACTGAATTTGTGTTACTGCACTGATCTACAGGTGCTGATAGGTTGGTGCCAAGAAATGCAAAAGCAGAAAAAAAGAAGATATAAACAATGCAATGTTTGTGTTGGCTTCACAAATGCTCCATGCTTTATGGCAGGGGTGTCAAACTCCGGTCCTCGAGGGCCGCTATCCTGCATGCTTTAGACGTTTCCCTCTTCCAACACACCTGATTCAAATGATCAGGTCGTCATCAAGCTCTGCAGAAGCCTGACAACGATCCTGTTGTTTTAATGAGGTGTGTCGGAAGAGGGAAACATCGAAAACATGCAGGATAGCGGCCCTCGAGGACCGGAGTTTGACACCCCTGCTTTATGGATTCAGTCAACATGTTGGTAGACATTAAAGATATACACACTGAGTTTTGATGAGTAGCACTGACTGTAAATGAAAATGTCATTTGCTCACAAGAAAACTGCTTTAAAGCTATTTTTGTTAATCTGAGAAAGGATTCAGATTGTACATGCAGATTTTATTCTGGATTTAGAGCTGATGCTCTTGAACCCTCCGTCAGCATCAGAATCGCTGCTTCCCTTAGTGTCCATCATTGTCAGTGTCAAGGGAGTCCGACAGAGGAGTTACTTAATGTCCGCAGGCAGTGCAGAAATGCAGTAGAAACGCCTGGTCCTTCTGCCCCCCCCACCCCCCCGGCTGATGTACCTCCTGTTATCCTAACAGCACATGGCAGATCCCTGAAGAATACCTGTCATCTCCGTTGGCAGAGCTGGCTGCAGCCGGCACAGAGCCCCCGTCTCACCACCAATGGGTGGCCTCATCAGGCATACATAGTAAACACCTGCAACAGCACCCCACTCAGCTCACATTTGTCCCATACAAATGACTACACCAGGTAGATGTCAGGCAAGGGTAAGCTTGTTTTGTATTCCCGTCTTGTCCTCTAAAGGCTTGTTTATGCAACATTTTGCTTGTGAAATGTTGCGATGCGGGCTAGAAAGATACTGTGGCATCTTCACCATTGCAGCACCAGTCCTAAAAGAATGTCCCTATATGAGAGAACATTTTGAAATCTGTACCCAATTTGATACATGCATGTTATTCTAGAAAGCTGAATATGACCCAGTGTGTCATGCATTGAGATGAGAGCTTGAAACTCGTACTTGAGATGCATTAAATTTATAAGGCCAGATTTATGATAGAGTCGTGTACTCTCATGCTTTTAACTGGTAAGAGGTATATAATTTTGCATTCAGATATCTTCAGTCAGTCAGGCAGTCTGGGAAAGTCATTTACAGTCAGATATATCCTTCAGAGAATACAGCATTTTGTGTGTGTGTGTGTGCGAGAGTGTAAAACCACTCTCTGCTGACTCCTCCGTCTTGCCTCGGAGACCTATAGTGCAGCTGGAGTGTAATAATCATCCTCTATTCAGCCCTGCTGCCTGGAATAGGCTGGTCTTAGTCCAGTGTATGCTCATTAAAGCCCTCCTCATTCAAGTTAAGCACTTGCTCGGTTTCACTGTGTGTTTTATTTATTTATTTATTTCGTTTTTGCTCATACATGGTTGCGTTCTTGAGACCGGCTGTTTCATCCAGTCTCTGTTTACCTTGGTACATGTCTAGAGCACACATCATTGTCATTCTCAGTGGTGAGATCGCATCAGTTTCACTTCTATGAATTGAATTGAGAATTGAAACTTTTGCCAGAGCAGCTTCACAGTTTAAAATTTGGCTTTTTTAAAGGGTTGGACAGCAACATATATATTCAAAATACTAAACAAAATGAATGGCCTCCTGATTGTGTCTTTTTAGGAGGCAGTAGTTAGAAATTTCATGCAGCATGTGCCAATCGCAGATGTCTGTAATACAATATGCAGTTCATGCAGTCACTCTACTGTAGGGAATTTTATGCTTTGGTTTCTATTCTTTTGGTCACAATACAATACAAAATCTGCCTGTCAAAGGGCTCTCACTTCTCAGTGGTAATTTTTTTGCACAGGCTTGTTACTGGGAAAAAATGCTTTGAAATCTCGAAATTCAAGGGAAAAACATGACTAATAGCATTATGGCAGGGCTCTGGGGAAGTCTAGTTCTTTTGTTACAGAATGCAAAGTGAAGAACGTTGTCACTTTGGGAAGAGAAGCGGCACAGCAACTGGTGAGCTCCGAAGGTTTGAGACTTCTGATGTGTATTCCTCATTGTGGACACGCCTTGCTGTGAGGAGTTTTGAACAACATCCTTCAAAGACGCATCAAGAAACTGACCTTGAAGCAACCATGTGTGCATTTCAGAAATAATTGACTGCTGATCCCTCGTGGTAGCACCGAAGTGAAAAGTATAACAGCAATGCATGCCTGCTATCCAAGGTTCAAGGGTCCTTTTTTAATCGGAAGTTGCACTTTAAGCCCAGCCCATCCAGACTGAGAGTTGCCTCTTGCTCCACTCTTGTCTTTTCCTGCCGTACAATCCTGTTGTCTGGGATTTCCTGGCCGTCTCTCTCTGTGGGCTTGCAGCCCGTGGGGACTTTATACAAAACATCAAGAGGCTCAGTCTCTTTCCAATGAGCCTTTTTTTTCTATGCACTTCTCTTTCCTCCACTTTTCCACCCCTCCTTCATCAGCATGCTGTATTATCATCTGAGTGTAATGATATGTTACACTGTGCGTGGATTAGTGCAGGTTATTAGTGAGCCCAGAGTGTAGAATTACAATCAGTCCAGTGTTTAGACGAGGCTGCTTATAATTGTAGCGAGGGCGTAGACGTGTGCCAGCTAAGTTGATGGGTCTGTAATCTGATTCCTCACTCGGTTTCCTATGATGATGATGTTCTCTGAGTTAGCACAGCCTTATGCAAGAGGTTATGTATGGTAATAAGCTCCAGGCAAATGGTGCTACTGTTTATTCCGTTTTCAGAAAAAAGTGATTTGCATGCCACACTCTGGGGAGAATGTGGTCCACTTCCTCATCCCCTTCTTCTTTTTCTACTTCTGCTGGATTTTCTCTCCGTCACTGCTCCCTAATTGACATCAGTTTACTTGGGTATGCAAATACAGGTTTATGAGTAATCAGAGCTATCATTTAGCCCCAACGTGATAAGAATGGCTTTGGTTGCCGTGCTAAATTGCACCATCATCATCACCTCGCATGTCAGGGTTGTGTTTGATGGTCGTCATTCAGTCAGCATCTTCCCAGGGTGTCGCTTGTGTTCGTTTCGTATTTGCAGCTCTTGCTCAGTGAGGATATCCCCGGTTCTCTGAGCTCCCATTTGTTTGATATATGACTTGGTCTTATTGGCAGTGATCACAGGGGCAGTTTTTCATTTTCTGATAAAATATGAAGCCCCATGCTTCCATTAGAGCTGTTTGTTGTAGTTACTCCCTCTCATCACCTAGCGTTTGGATGCACATGCTGAATCAGCCGGACCTGTGACCCAGTTCCGAACAAAAACACACAGATGCAGCAGATGATGGGGCTTTTCCAGCTACTGTTAATGATAGTTTAATTGAGCATGCCATGCCGTACAGTGACTGGGCTACTCTCGGATGCCCTCCACACGGATTAATCCCACCTCCCTTGTGATTGTTTTGTTGCTTTCTGCTCTGTAGGTACCTTTTGTATCTCAGCGTGGTACCGCTGAATTCATTTCCTGGGGTCTTTGTTCCATTGTCAGTGCTGGGCTCATGTTCTGGTGAATTCGCTGGGCTGGTGGGATTGTTCTAGGTATCACAAAACGCACTGTGGACATGCACATGTATACACACACCCTTAGTCAACAAAATGACACAGCAGACTGCAATAGGCTGCACATACCAGTAGCATTTCACGACTTGCTCTAAAGTGGTTCCCTGCGTGTATACCATAAGTCTGCTTGCTTCATGTTATATAAGCTGAACATTATGTAGAGACTTTAGTCATTTTCGAGTTTTGAACTTTGTAGTGGTGTTGAGCAAACATCCCCATAAGTGTCTCAAAGTCAGTGTCGATTAAGTTCTGCTTGACCACTGACCCATGTTCCTCTTTGTGTTTTTCATGTTGTTTATGAGGCATCTCCTTTTGCCAAATTACCTTTTAAAGGATTTAGCATTCTTAAAGCGTGGCAATAGATTCACCAGTCATTTATCAGATACCTCTGTGGCCCAGTTTATTGTGTATAATATATGCTGCTTTGATAGCTCAATTATACGGTGTTATAGGATTGTTGAACCTCTTTTGTAGCTGAAACATTATGTGCTGCCACATTAAACTCTCTGTAGTCAGAGGTGCTTTGTAACTGTGATGTGACATAACTCAACAGTCTATTCTTAAAATTCTTTTGTCCTGTACAGAATCAAATATCAAAATGGCCCGGACTTGTCAGATGTATTTAGATTGTTTCCTTTGTCTGACTAGTAGTTAGAAACCACAAAGTTGTTGACTTTACCTATTTTCGAATGACATGCTGTAAAAAAGGAGTAGAATACGTAAAATGGTTGCACCCCAGCAGCAGAAGCAACAAAAGCAGAAATGCTTTGTTTTAGATAATTGTCAGACATAAAAACATAAGAACTAACAATAGCAAAAAATAAGACAAACACAATCTTGCTTGCCGCCTAGGGAACTAATGGTATTGCAAAAGAAAAAAGATCACGCTGCGAATAATTTGACTTTGCAACTGCACGATTTTAGTTTAATAGTTAATTTTTGTTGCATTTCTTTACCACTAAAACAAACTTTAAAATGCTGATGTGGTCTTTGCAGCAGACTGCACCAATCAAGCATGTCCCCTTATGGCCAGAGAACTTGATTTTTAAGTCTGCATCTGCAGTACCTTTGTGTTTTATATATACCGATCAGCCACAACATTATGACCACTGACAGGTGAAGTGAATAACATTGTTCATATTGGTACTATGTGGTGTTCTGCTGGAAAACCTTGGATTTTGTCATCCGTGTTGATGAGACTTAGACACCTAAACAAACATTGTCCCAAAACAAACACACTCCCTCATGCAAATGGAAATCCCAAACGTCACTGGCCTACCCCCACAGGAAAATGCACCCCACCACAAGGTAAAAAACATCAAACAATCAGGAACATGTTGAGGAACATGACAGTGGCCCAACATGTTGATTTGACATCCAAACTTCCTACACCCCATTGTGATCAAGCATCAACAGGATGCAGTGGAACAAGTTTGATTGACAGAGGCCCCACTGCACAAGCCAGAGTACCCAAAGGATCCACTTCCAACGTCTCCATAGGACACCCTGAGAGGTCCTCTTGTCCACTGTCAGATGTAAAAATATAAGAACTAACAATAACAAAAAAATAAGACAAACACAGTTTTTTTTTGGTCCAATGGTTCAGAGCATTTTTGAGCATATAAGGAGGGCCAACACAATATTAGGCAGTTGGTCATAATGCTATGCCGGATTGGTGTACAGTGCTATGACACATTTCACCAATATCAAAAAAACTCCTGCAATGTGAATATTGCACTTTCTGCTTTCGTTATTGCTGTTTCGATAAGATCTCAATCAAGCTCAGGCCTAGTGCCACCTGATAATCTAACTAATCAGCTCCTCAGATGGCAGGTAATTGTGGGAGGAAGTGGTTGACTCACTTGCTGTGCGATCAGCATGCTGGGAAGGCTCCAGTGCCTGCAGCGAGGTCTTCTTTAATTAAGGTTTAATTCACCTCTGTAAATCTTTATTGAAGTGGCTCTTTGTGCATTCCCACAGCAGGGCATGCATACATGCATATAGACGTGTCATTTCTCCTCACAGGTGTCCCCTCATAGGTTGTGTGTTCATTGTGTGGGTGTGTGGGCCGGTGTTTGAAAGTGACATTTTGTTCATCTCTCACTGAATGAAAGAACAAGTGTCACGAGTCAGGATTTTATTGTCTTTATAACGTGACCTTGACATATTGATGAAGCTTTGATGGTGGATATGTGATGCTATGTGAGTTGACTGTTGAGTGTGCGGCCTTAAAAATAGCCTACATTATAATAGTAGATCCTGAAGAAAAAGAGTCCTCAGATGTCTTTATTCAGTGTAAAAGAAAAGACTTTTTATGTGAGACTTACTTTCGATGAAAGGTTTTACTTCACCAAGCAGATTTATGCTTTTCCCCCATTTCTTCTCTCGGTTTTATGTTGGTAGGATATCACAAAGACTTCCTTTATAAAACAGATTAAATTATTTTGAAACGTTAGGCCAGAAGAATGAGTAATATGTTTTTTGGTGCGCATCCAGGATTTTTTTGTAAACGTTTTGATGACACTGCAAGAGAGATTTTACTTGCTTTTTTCTCATGAAACACTGCAAAGCTATGGTCTATTTACATTATTCCTTGTGGATGGTGCTTTGGTCTTAAAGTCATCTTAAAACAAACAGTATTAGTCTTTGGTTGATAAACTTATTCATTACTTCTTAATGAACGTGATACTGTAGATGCAAGCATACCTGTTGACGAATTCATAACTCGTCAGAACATGTCGGTAATTTGCAGCCAGTGTTGAGAGTGCATGTTGTGAATTTCATTTAGCATATAAATAATGTCGAAAAAAAATCCTTTTGTAGAGTTGATATGAGAACTAAACATTCATCTTCATGTCACCTGTCAAACAGAAAACTTGGAGAGTGCAGTGCTCTGCCAAGGCCAATGCCCTCTCACAACACACTCAGCCTGGTAGTTTCTGTGGAATCTCGCTGACAGACAAACAAACAGCACTAGAGACATACCTCGCCATGGCAATGGAAAAATAAGCAACATTTATCATCCTCTTCGCCTGTCTCCTGTCCTGTTCTGAACAAATCTGTTTATCACTGTCATTATTGTTATTTTGGCATTATCCGCCATTATTCGTTTGTTTTCGGTGGGCGGCAGAAAAGTGTTGATATTACAGCATCGGTGGTGGCGAGCCTGACCGCTGCAGTGTCAGACTGTGTGGGTGGACATCCTGTATGTGTGTGTGATGCCTCTAATACACATTGCAATGGCACACAATTAACGCCACAAGGGAGCCAAACACTTTATTGCCTTTTTTGTCCCCCCCCCCCACTTCTCCTGTAATATCTCCTCTTCTTCTTCGTCCTCTCTCATCTTTCTCCAGCAATCTATAACTACGACGCCCGGGGAGAGGAGGAGCTGTCACTGCAGATTGGCGACACAGTGCACATACTTGAGACATATGAAGGTGAGAGCGGGCTTACTGATGCTATGCATGATCAGAACTGACAGGGCTGAACATCCCATCACCAGTACCTCTTGTTTTGCTAAATTTATGTACACGTGTTTAATAAGATTATATATGTATCAGCATGCTGGTGTGTAATGCAATCCCAAACCTTTTGTCTGTTGTGTTTTATAGTAAGGGATTGGTGTATTCACTGTGTTGTTTCCTTTTTTAATGACATTCTTTATTGTAAAATGGTTATTAAAAGCTAATATTGTTTAAAAATGCATATTTAAACACCCTAAAGTTTACTTTTAGGTGTTTTTATTCTTATTGTGTGCTATTTATGGGAACATTGACCGACATTATGCGTATTTCTCTTCTCCATTAGACTGGTACAGAGGCCACAGGCTGAGGAGAAAATCCAAAAAGGTGAGTTGCTAATAAACAAAGATTTTAAACACTTCGTAACTGACACTTTTACTCTTTGCAGCTTCAGTTTTTCGGCTCTTCAACGTAATGTTTGCATTCTGATCTCTTCCTCTTCCAGGGCATATTTCCTGCTTGCTATATACATCTGAAAGAGGCCACGGTCGAGGGCAGTGGGTTAGTACTTCTGCACTTTAGCACAGTGTGAATGTTATGATGTGTTTTATCAGCAGACACGAACACCTCATTGTTCATTTGCAGCTAAGTGTGAGATGACTGAATTGTTATCTTCTGAAGCCGCTCACGACAGCTAAAGACGGCAACAAGAATCAAACAGGAAGCAAATAGATGTGGTGTTTGCCCTCCTAATGTATTTTCTGACCTAGCGCGAAGCTTGTTGACTTGGTAAAAACGCGAGTTGTACGTAAACACCCGCGGAGGTTGTTTCAGTGGAAAGGTCTGCTCTTGATGTGATGTGACGTGTGTGTTTGTTGTGGCACAACTTGTGGCACTCTTTTGTTGTGATCTGTCTACTTTGATGTCACTAGTTAAAGACGAAGATAAACCTCAAACTTTAAAGTCCTTGAATTCAGCTGAGAACCTTTAGGAAAAGATATTTTATGTGGAATGAAAGCCAGGGTAATGGATTTGAACACATTTTTACCTTAATCTCAATTTGCTGACATGCTACATGTGTAATACAAACCCTAAAAGGAACATGTGTGTAATGATTTTGCTTGGGATGAAAGAGAAATTGATGTCTTCAGAGGCTTTGCTACCTTTTTTACCCCCACATATCATCTCTGATCACACACAGTGTCCTAGTGCGGAGAGGGAAAGGGCAGATAGGACACAGAATCACTGTATCAAATTTGCTCACTGTCACTGCAGGCAAAAGGAGACGGTCATTCCCACTGAGCTGCCCCTGGTTCAGGAGGTTACCACCACACTGCGGGAGTGGGCCACAATATGGAGGGATTTATATGTGGTAAGCCGAGCTGTCCTTCCCAGGTGGAAAGACACACATACACTCATGTTGCCTGCAGTGCACATATAGGCTTATCACGGATCCTATATGTCAGCGTGCTTGCAAAATGAAAACATGGCGTGCATGAATATCTTGTAGGCTGCATTTTTGTTTTTTTATTTTAGATTAAAGTATTCTGCTGTATTTTTTTATAGATATAGTTTTAGAGAATTTTCAATAAAATGCCTCTGAGCCCCACTCTGCATACTATAGATATTTTAACCAGGTCATCTCTACTTTGTTAAAATACTTACATTCCATGTGCTCTGTAGAAACACAGCCTGTAGTTCGGCTGAAAAGTCACAGAATCAACCTCATCGCATATATACAAAATTGAAAGTGTGGTCCTTATCTCTGTTGTAAAGCTTATAAATACCATGTTAAAGCTGTAAGAAATAACAATGATGACTAAGCCTCTCAAAGTGAACCACACACACATACCATACATTCCCACGTTCAGTTTACACCATTCCCTTGTGATTGCACTAAAAACATGACAACATATTGCCCAGAACAGCCATGTTACGGTTACTGAGTCTCACAAGCTTCACTGTTGAATGGAGGAACACAGAATTTTACGTTTTTTTCATATAATCTTGCAAATGGATTACTTTCATCACATTTTAAGTGGGACTGGTACAAGGACGTTACATTATTGGAATATATGAAATTTAAGCATCATTTTGGACGAGTTTTCTGATGGAACAGCACGTCACAGAGTAGTTCAAGAACCATCAGAAAGCTGACAAGAGTTTTTGGCTCTGTTAAATGTTGGCATTTTTGCATTAAAAAAAAAAAAAAGATAACATGCTTTTTAATTCCACTGGTGAGATTTTTGGATTCAGAAGGTTAGAAAGAACTTTAATTTAAACTGGCTACTGCTGTTATCTGTGTTATAGATTTATTTTCTTTCAGAGATTAGCTGTTTTGGTATTAGCAGCTATCATGTGCTCTTTAACATTGGATTTTCTGTTTACAAAAGGTTGCAGAATTTGGCTTAAGGTAATTCCGCCTGCTTACATTAGCTATCACCGGCGCTGTCTTGCATCACTTCTCCTAAAACTACCCAAAAGAGTTCTTTTGAAAAGCAATTGTGTCTATTTTTAAGCTTTAATAAACATAATGAATACACCTTCTTCCTCATAAAACACACACAAACCTGCTGATCAGGTGAAAAATGTGAGACCACTGGTTAAACTGAGTATAGTGTCACCTTTGTACATGCAAACGCACATTTACATTCTCCTGCATACACATTTAATGGGGGTCCATTTGCTGCTAGACTTCAAAAAACTCCACAGATTACCTTTTGGAGTCACCTGTTAAGACAGATGAGCACTTGACATTCTTAATTTCCTCCTGTGTCTAAGCTGTACAATATTCTTTCTGACAGGGCGACAAGCGCGAGATGTTCAACTCTGTCCGTGACATGATCTATGACCTCATCGAATGGCGTTCACAGATCCTGTCCGGCACCCTCCCACAGGACGAGCTCACTGAGCTCAAACAGAAAGTCACCTCCAAGATAGACTACGGCAACAAGTGAGGATCCCGTCGTTAGAGTACTTTAGCCTTGTCCTCTCCTCCCTATGGCGTATATCCCTTTATCCCCATATCTGTCTGGAAAAATGACTCTTGTTGGAATAGGTCAGTGTCAGTCAATAGAAAATGACAGGCCATCATTTAGCTTGAGAACAAACTGGAGGGATTTAGCTTCAGCAAACTGTACTGCATTCCATCATGAAATGACAGCTCTTGCTGTGTCTGCAGTGGGCCTAGAAAATCGGTTGAAAATGAAAATTGTGAAGCTCCATCCTGCTCCTGTGATGAAACTTTAAACCTTTGGCCAGGTAGAGAAATGGCCTTTGCCTCTGCAGAAGCAGGGAGTGATGAGCTCATGAAATAACATTGAGTGCATAGAGGCATCGTGCTGTCGTCTTTGTTGACTCCCTCCATAGCAGAGAGTGCTTTTATAAAAACGGCAGCAGAAGGAATATAAGAGCTGTATGTGCTGCTTCCTACTTCACAAATGCAACTACGTGTTCACAGTATTTGCTGTTTATGTTATTGTGTGTTTTTATCTTCATACAAGGTACTTGGATCTCGATCTGGTGGTCAGAGATAAAGATGGAAACATACTGGACCCAGAGCTCACCAGCACCATCAGCCTGTTCAGGGCACATGAGGCTGCCTCCAAACAAATTGAAGACCGAATCCAAGAAGAGAAGGTAGACAGCCTCGAAGACACCACCTTTACACCTGCAACTAAACTTAGTTCTGTATCTAGATAGCATATCAAAGATAAAAACAAAGCCCATTAGTGCGCAGTGTGAATGAACATTGTACACAGTGATGTGAATGTAGTCACTTTCTCTTTCCACCTCAGTGAATCTCAGCCAGAAAGGTGCAATTACAGCGTTAGGAGGAAAAATTGGGAGTAGAATAATTGTCTCTGCTCTTTCTATAGTCTTGCAAAAAAGTCACTGCATCCCATGAAAATTTTTGGCTCTTTTAACATAGTTGGATAAGCAACATTTTATGTTCTTTGATACAGTGTCTAGAGATAAAGGAGATAAGCATAAATGAATCAATATTAATAGATGTGATGTTCTTCTGTGGAAAAATTAAGTAGAATAAATGATCCGAGCCGTTCCTTGGTGAATTCACTGGTGTGCTCAGAATGATTATCCTGTTAAAAGTTTCACTTCCGGTTCAGCTTCAACTTTCAGATTCCCTCAAATTACCTTGAAGCACTCTTTAATATGATGCAGAATCCATAGTTGAATCAATGACTGCAATTTACCCAGTCCCTGAGGCAGCAGAACAGCTCCATTTCCATCCACCGAGCTTCAGAGTTGTTATGAGGATCTCCTACTGAAAAGCTGACATTGGTCTGCAGCAAAAATGTCTATTGTTCTCTTTCTTTGATTTGTCTTTCCAGAGTCTTCTATTCCAAGAGGCCTGCTCCTTGCCCTTTATGCTTATTAGCAAACTTAGTTTTGCTCTAATGTTCTTTGTGGACATCAGAGGCATGACTTTGCCATTTCCTGGCATTCCTCCTATACAGGTCAAATTTGAGTGATCTCTTTCCATTTGGAGATGCAGCACTTTGACTTACAGACTTACTTACAGATCCAAATGAAATTTGGGTGTTCATGGAGACTTCGGTCCACTTTGGACTGAATTTGCCAGAGTGGCCAGTATCGGATACACTGGCGGTCATTTAAAGTTTACACCACTTGTAGAGTTTCCTTTACGGTGGATCGATTTTTTACCAGATAACTTAAAGACCATTTTAAAAGTCGTAGGCGTTCACAACCTCTTTTCTGAAGGTCTTCGAGAGTCCACACGCTTCGATAACAAAGAACACACCACAACTTACAGATAGTCAGAGGCTTAAATAAAACAGGCTCCCTAAGGAGGATCTAATCACGTAAAATCTGATTCAAATTTTATGGATTTGAAAGTGTGATAAGGATATAGATTTACTTAGTTTTTCTGTTTAAAAATGTATTTAAATAATAAAACTTACTACAAAATGTAATTTGTCACTTGTTTGTTATATATCAGCTTTATTATTAGGGGCTATTTAAAAGAAGGTCAAGTGTTTGTTTGGTCGAATATGTCACAAAGCCAACACTTTCTATGGGATGTACTTAATTTTTCATATTAGTCAAAGATAATTGTTGATGTTGACCCTACATTTGCCTATTTTGGAGATTGATTCTTTTCCAGTAGCATCTTTTCCATCTGTATCCACAATAATATTCTATCTTCCTGACCCTGCTCTGTTGGTGATTCATTAACTTTTCATCTGGTGCCATCATCAGGCCAAATACTTAGGTTCAGTGACCAAGTAAATGCCGAACTAATGTGACAGCATCAGTGCTTTGATTTTAGTGCTAATTTGTGAATATTACAATGCTATAATGCCCAACTAAAGTAGTGAACATGATAACCCCTGGCATTGCTTTATTTATGCAGTGAACAAAGACACTTTAGCTTTGGTTGACAATATTTGTAATCCTTCAAAAATCAATAATAGAGTTAGTTTAAGCTATTTGCTTTGTTGCACAAACTGTAAAGAAAATGTTCTGCCCTTGTGCTTTTCAATGAGATGGACTCCTGTAGTTCAGTCTGGAAGGGAATTTTGGCATTTGCATAAACTTAATGTAAAAGTAGGAAAAATGGTGCCACTTCTGTTATGCAAGGATGCTCAACTGCATCCTCAAAAAAGTCAGGAACTCTGCCAGGTTCCCAATCTATCTGGCTTGGCGTACCAGTGCTGTCCCACACCTGAATGTCAGGCGATGGTATGTAGGGAGTGCCAGACGCTAAGTGCCCTGCAGTTATGTGGTCTCATCTTATGCGACCTTTTCTTTCAGAGGTCTTTATTGCATATGCATGGGCAATAAGCGAGTGTCCAGGTCAACATGATAAATATTAATGATGAGGCCCCAGCATATTTTTGAAGGGCATCCAGGGAATTGCGCAATAAGATCCTCTAGCGTAGACGCAGTCCTGGAGATCAAGCAAATGTGAAAGCTTTTTATTCAGTGTGGAATATATTATAATGGAGTTCTGATAGATGTATAGGTATTCCTAATTCTAGCGTCTTTAACTCATTAAAATTTCAGAAAAATGCAGAAACAGTGGCTGACGTTCGTTCATTAATCTGGCATGCAGATGCTTGCCACATTTACGTTCATTTCTTCATATGCTGCTGCCGTTTGTGAGCTCAGATGTGGCCCAATGTTTACTGTACTGTCTTTGTTTCTCTGGCAGTCTCAGAAGCAGAATATCGATCTGACAAGGCAAGCGAAGTTTGCTTCCACACCCGCATTTGCCCTCTTTGTGACTCTGAAGAATGTGGTGTGCAAAATCGGCGAGGATGCCGAGGTGCTCATGTCCCTCTACGACCCGGTGGAGTCCAAGTTCATCAGGTAAACCCACGGCTGCATATTCGCTCGTCTCTTCTGTCTCGTTTTGTCTCGCTTGCACACATGTGTATGCACACCATGCAAGAATGTGACCAGAACAAGTCGAGCCTGCTGCTTGAGGATTTGCTATTGTTTCAGGATTGTGACAGCAAATTATCACAAGTAGAGCCACTCAGCTGTGGAATGTTACTTCTGTATCCAGCATCGGTCATGCATTTTGTTTCCTCATACAGACTAGAGTCTAGAGTAACATTCAGGCTTCTGCAGCTTTGCAAAAAACTGTAGTTGGTGCAATTCATCTAAATGTCCGAGCTCTCTGTATCATAGGTGATTGCTGAGGCAGATGATAATGATGAGTCATGCTTTTTTTCTCCATTACCTGTCCCCTCACAGTGAAAACTACCTGGTGAAATGGTCAAGCTCCGGCCTGGTGAAAGACATAGACCAGCTCCATAATCTGCGGGCGGTCTTTACAGTGAGTGTGTTTAGTTGTGTCAGTGTGCATGTATGTGTGTGTGCGCACTCGCCTCATAGTTCAGTGTTTATTCAGCCATGTTATGAGTCATGTGGGAGCCTGTTTGTGGAGCCAGTATTTGTTAAGCTCTCTCAGATAGAGCCCGGCTTTCCTTTTGTATTTACCAAGGCAGTCACCTCTATCTAATAGGAAGCCCAAGGGCGCAAGGGTCAACGTGCACCCACTGGGAGCGCTTTAGCTAGTTTTGGAGGGTATTGCCCAAAGGAAATGAATCTGTGGACACAATCATAGATGTTACTGAAGCAATTTGTGGTTGAAAAAACAAATTGCCCTCAACACAAACTGATCTCAGAAGGACATCAGAAAGTTCTATTAATGGATCAGTAGTCGTTACACTGCTGTAGCCTAAATAAAGGCCAGATAGGGCTTTAAATCCAAATGTGTTTTTCAGGGGTGGAAAAACACCCCTGAAATCACAGTATCAGCACTTTTTCATGACTTTTCTCCGTCTTCAGGACTTGGGCAGCGAAGATCTAAAGAGAGAGAAGATCAGCTTTGTGTGTCAGATTGTCAGAGTTGGTCGCATGGAGCTACGAGACAACAACACCAAGAAGCTGACGTCAGGCCTGAGAAGACCCTTTGGAGTGGCAGGTGAAGTGGAAAACACAGAGACTCAATGATAACGTGATGTTCAAAAGAGCTGCATCACATAAGTTGTTAGTCATTTTAGAAATTGCCGTTTGAAATGCTGATTATCTCGAAATGTAGAGAACAGATTCCGTATTTTCCCTTCTAGTTAAAAGTGAGCATTATGCTAAAGCCCTTGCCAGAGTAAACGAATATATTCGGATAAAATTCTGAAGCAGAGAGAAGAATTAGAGTTTGATTTATCTGCTGTTGGCGAGCTGCCAGGCGTTTCGTAAACTAATTAGATTGGCGTTTTGCCTACAGTTATCCAGCAGAGAAAATGATGCCCCTCTTTCAGTGTCTTTATTTCCAGTGCCACTTGAAGGGAGGGTAAATGACAGTCTGATTTATGATGGCCTATCTTTAGACATCATCATTATTGCCGCTGTACACAGCGTGATGGAAAGCCTGATTTTTTTTGGGAGATTTGCTCATTTTTGGGTACAGTTATAAAAGACTTTTTAAGGCGTACAGGTGAAATCACTCCAGTATGAGCCACTATAAATATTTGCTTCATTATTTATTTACTTAAGTTGCAATGAACAATATTGTGCACTCAGCCAAAGTGGAAAAAATGTTGTGTTACTTCATCTATGTTATGGAAGAAGAGGAGTCATTATTCTGGTGGTCGGACATCACCACATTTTGCATAATATTACACCACCAGACTAACCGCAGCATCACAGTAATACATTATTGACATTGTGTGATTACCCTGCTCAATATTTATCCTTTTAAAACCACATGTGACTCCACCTTAGTCTTGCTGTGACTCCTGTTGTAAAGAATCTACTACATATACTACATATTTGTGTTTTGACTTCTTCTACTTTTTGTGTCCAGCTTTCTCCCATCATAACACAGCCTCTCCGTTAATTAGTGCTTATCACAGCAAAGCCAACCTCCGCGAGACTGCTTTTACCTCCTAATGTGGCCTTACAATGCAGTTATCTCCATCTTTTTTGCAGCAGCGCTACTCTGTGCACGCCTTGAGACTGTTTTAACTCTCTTTCTATTTATTTTTTCCACAGTAATGGATGTCACAGACATCATAACAGGCAAAATGGACGATGAGGACAAGCAGCACTTTATTCCATTTCAGCCGTAAGTGCATTGTACTGCAGCACCACATAAATCTCATTCATCAGAGCTCCTTTAAGTTTGGGATAATATTACATAAAATATCGAGGCTCTTATTTTCATTATTTTTAATATTTACAGTATATCAAAGACTCAGCAGTTCTAGTCTTACTTTCTTTGTTTTTACAAGTTTTCAATCCTTGACACACAGATTAGTGGGCATTTTACTACAGCAGCACTCCCCTATTCCCTGCTGGCTCAATTAAGGCAATCTCATTAACGGTTACCATTTTTGTAGAATGGCGTACAGAGTCGGAGTAACCTTTTCCTTAACGTGATTTTCTGCATAATTGAAAATGCTTCAGATTCTGGCAGTTTAGCCGGCAGATCATCTCACTTAACGGTTTTATCTGTGAGCATAAATCATGGAAATTAGAGCCTTACAGTGTGAAAAGAAGAACAGGTTCTATGAGGGGGGTTATTTATGTCCCAGTGTGAATATTTGCAGCTGAAAAACCGAGCAAGTTTTCTGAAATGGCAATTCCACAACCCATTATTGCATGTGTTTTCAAAGCCAGCAAAGGCAAGAAGTGAAAGATCCATTTAGAAAATGTGACACGGTGATGTAATTTGGATAGACTCCTGGCATCCAAACAGAAAAAAGGGGAATGGCTTTTCAGAAATTGACTTGATAGAGCAAAAATCTTGCCTGGCATAGTTTGTTGTTTTCCCGAACGCTGCTTAATTACAGGCCTGATACTGAATTGACTTCATCGCTGTCAGATTGACATAATGCATATGTGGGAAAAATTTCACGTTGCAGCAAAACCATCGATTAGTTGATTGACAGAAAATGAATTGCATCCAATGTCAAATGTTAGGATTTATTGCTTTTCTCTGTTTTATATCGCTTCTGTCAGTTCGACAGAACATTAATATGAAGGCATCACCTTGTGCTCTCTGAAGTCTCATGTAGTTTTGACGTTTTTTTAACTGTTTTCTGGCATTCTAAAGACGAAATGATTCATTCTTTAATCTTAACTAAAAATATTTAGCACAGCTACTCTTGAGAATATACTTAAAGGCAGTCACCTTGAATTTTGATTGTTTGAATATTTATATATTCCATCTTTCCACAAAGTCCCACTTTGTCCATTGTAGCATTTTTAAACATCAAATCCAAAAACTAGGACTTTAAAGGGCAAGTTTAAGGGTTAACTTGTCTTGTGCCTGTTGTCCTACAATGTTTGTCCCTTGAATGTACAAGTCTCTGCTGTGCTTCTTTTGTGTCGTCGCTTCAGTTGATTTTGGATTCAAGGCTGGAGGCAGCGAAGACAGATTCTTTATTGCTTCTTTCATGTTGACATCGCTGCTGTCTTCTCCTCCATTTTCCTCTCCTTCTGTTTGTTAAAAATCCTCTACACTGCAGATGCCACCTCTGCCCATCACACCCATTTCTCAGGCAGCTGCCGCACATGTGGCGCTTCCCAGATCACATCTGCTACTTTCTTATGCTCCGCACGTCAGTTGTTTCAGTAAATTTGCTACTCTGCAAATGAAGCCATATGGAGGACAAAGCAGAGTGACCCTGTGTGACTGGAACTTGATGTAGTTAAGGGTTATGCAGCCTGGGATTTTAAGTTTCCCACTTTGAAAACACTTCAAGACTGACCGAGAGCAGGTCAAGCCTCCAGTGGCTCTATAGATGCTGACTAGGCCTTACTTCCTTAATGATGATTTCTCTGTGTTTCTTCCATTACCCATCCTGCCTCACTGTTAACTGCTAACAAGTGGCTTTGTGTCTGTCATGGTATTCGCATCACTCCTCGGTGTGTCTCTCTCTTTCTCCCACTCCCCTCCTCACAACCATCACTCTGTGACTCCTCCCGCCCCACTCCTCCTCCTCCTCTCTTTCCGCCACCTCTTCCCTTTCTCTGTGGTGTTTGCCTGTCGTGTGCATACTGCAGGCTAGCGTTGGATGATGCCATTCGCCACAAGCAGCTGAACATCTCCCGTTTTTCACCCAGGGTGGCGGGGGAGAACGACTTCCTCCAGACAGTAATCAACAAAGTTATCACCGCCAAAGAGGTCAATCACAAGGGCCAAGGTATGGTGGAAAGTTCAAGATTCCAGGCCGAGGAGCAAACTCATTACACTGCTTTTAAACTTTTATTAATATGTATCTGTTTATTTATTTTGTACAATGGTTATACTAAGCCAGGACCTGATGAAAATCCAACCTGGATCTGAAATTTGTGTGCTCAAATGTCAACCAAATCCCTAGCCATGCTTAGATAACCCCGAGCAGTTTCTCTTCTTTTATACTCACTGTGTGCTCATTTTTCACTGCAATTTGAAGTTCTGTGCCTCTATGGAAACAGCACAATCAGAGCTAGAAGTGAAGACAACTTTAAAGTCTCTTTTGTGCAGCGCCACAAGGTTATAATGCCATAATTTAAAAATATGGAGAAAAAAAATGAAAGCTGAATTTCTTTGATTATTCATTTTACAAAAACTGAAAAAGTAATAGAATCAGCAAGGACTTCATTCCAAGTGATCACAAGTCTTACCAATACTGGAAAAAATTGTAGCTCTGCATGCTAGAGATATTTCACTACTTACATTTTTAATTTGTGTCCACACCCAATCACTCTGTGTAAACCCAGCCTGCAGTTCAGCCCAAATCAGCCAGATAGTCTGAATTTTTCAATGGCTCATGCAGAGTAACATGATTTTTCATCAAATACCACAATTTTAAGTTTAGGTTTGGTTATCTTCACGGACAAAACTGAAAGTCACACATGATAAGGTTCAAGGACTGATTTTTTTCCTGTTTTTATATCTATTGACTCTCATAAATGGTGTAATTCTGGAGATATCTTTGAAAAGATAACATGCCTTTGAAACGCACCGGTGGGTTTTGGGGTTAAATGACTTTGGAGCTGGTTAACAGTAAAGGAGGGGAGATAAGCCAAACACATAATGCTAAGGGAGTCTCTTTATTTCTATTTATCAATTACTGGAGCATTTTGCATTCTTCAGTTTTCCAATGAAGGCAGCATTTGCTATGACATTAATAGAATTAAAAGAAGTCACAGTATTTTTCATTGGTTTTAAGGCAGCAGCTAGAGGAGGCATGTACTGGCCTTTTGCTCATCATTGGTCACTTTTGACATCAATTGAAATAGCCTTTTCTGTGTTCTTTTGCCATTCTTTATTTGTCTTTGCCAAGTATTATATATAAAAAAAACTCTCTGCAAGGAAAGCCCAAATTGCTAAAGGTTAGAGGGTAACATTAAACATGCAATGTTTAACCTTTACTACATCTTGCTGTGCTGTTGTAATGATTTATTAGAGGTTTATACAAAGTACTATTAACCCCAAAATACTGGCAGGGCAGTGAAATTGTTCATCTCGCTATAAAAAAGAAACATAATTTGCTCTTAGTGCTTGTGCTATAAATCACTGCTCATACTATTAATAGTTGCTCAAATCACCATGACTACAGTGTCTCAGTAATCCAGCTGTTAATTAAGCGGGTGAGTCTAGACCTTATCAACGATTTGACATCGGTGGTTAGAAGAACAACCTTAGAGGCTCTGTGCTGCTGGGGAGGAGGAAGGAGGGGGAAACAACATGACAGTCGCCATGGTATTGTCATGCCCAATGAAGATGTGCTCGCATAAATGTCAGGTTTGCTCCGACCCACACTGGGAAGAACAGTGGAGTACTGATAGCAGCTGTTTCGGTCATGCTCGCGTATCAAAAGCCTTCTAGCTCGGCTAGTGAGGGATGTGTCAGTCATAACAATGTTACGTTGTTATGTGTCACTCATGACAATGCTTTGAGTGACACATCTGTAAAGCGAAAGTGAATAAAGCCCCCCGCGGCTGATAAGGACGACTCATTTTGGTTTTGCCTGTGAATGAGCACACTACAGACTGCTTTAATTGGACACGTTCTGTTTTTTAACATTGCGTCTTGTTCACAAGTGGGCTGCTTTGTTTTCCCTGAGAGAATATTAAGAGTGACTGATGCCACCTTTAAAATGTGCTTACAGAGCCGAAGCTGGCCTCACAATTGAATTCCCAGTAAAGAGACAAGAAGCTTTTCTCCCAACGAGGAGCAAAGCGGAGCAGCTACTGGTGTGAAATTGTTAAAAAATATGACCCATGAAAGTCCCCTTAAGCCCTTTGTTTAAGAATTATTCCGACCCACACAGTTTCCCCTTAAGCTTCACACTCTGAGGTTTTCCAAGGACAATTATTTAAGCCTGGGAAATACTCCACAATTTAAACCTTGTACTATAAATGTCACTTATTCTCATATAAAAACAAAGAGCCTATAGAAGAGGTCTGGGCTATTGGGGACATTATCATGAATGTTTCAAGAGGACAGAAAGGAGGGTTTCTTTTTTGGGATTTTCTCATCTGTGGTGTCTTTGGTATGGAGAAACATCTTTTTTTCCTAGCAGTGTTATTGCAAAGCAGTCTCTTTGAGCCAAGATCTGTGTGACTTTCTTTTGGAATTCCAATACAGCAGTACATATTGTTTAGGCTTAAAAGAATCTGCAGCGTCTTTATGTTTATATATCAGATAGAATGGTACTGAAGATGTCAAACCGGTATTAACCTTCTGAGCCAAATGCACAAATTTAATATTTTGTCCAGGGATTTTCTCCTTTTGTCTCAGTAACACAGTACTTTGATGTCAACGAGTAAAGATTTTGTAGCTTTAGTCACTCCAGTTATGCACACCTCACTGCAACACACTTTGAACTAAGCACGGAGAAGACACACACACACACACACAGACACGCTTCCTCAGTTATTATGTTTTCCTAATCACATCCCTTAGGGTGGCTTCTATTTAGTGTCTCGCCTGCCTTAGAGCTATTACATGTCACTCTGACAACTGACACTGAAAAGCACAAAAAACCCTCTTTTCAGTATTTTCCTTTGCCAGTCTCCCTCTTTCTTCTCATGACGTTTTCTCAGTTCCCTCCCTTTTCTCGCCCCGATCGTATCTACAGGCCTGTGGGTTACTCTGAAGCTGCTTCCTGGAGACATCCATCAGATAAGGAAGGACTTCCCGCACCTGGTGGACCGATCAACAGCTGTGGCGCGCAAGATGGGCTTCCCCGAAATCATTATGCCAGGTTGAGTTTTTTGAAAAGCTTCCCCTTGGCTTGTCTATCACCTAGAGCCTCCCTTTGAATTTAATTCTCCCAGAATGTGATTTATGCTTTACATTTTCACTAAATGTTCGCGAGGGAGAAAAGAACATATCTTACTTCATTAACATTTTATTGAGACATTAGTTATTTAATGGGCTGAAGTGAGCCATAAAGTATTTGGTGTTAAATATCCACTTATGCTGCTGAAGATATAATGTGTTATGCTTTAATATTCATATACACCGATGAGCCACAACATTATGACCACTGAAAGGTGATGTGAATCTACATTGATCATATTGGTACTATGTGCTGTTCTGCTGGAAAACCTTGGATTTTAACATCCATGTTGATGAGACTTAGACACCCAAACAAACATTGTCCCAGAACAGGTACACTCCCTCATGTAAATGGAAATCCCAAATGTCACTGGCCTACCCCCGCAGTAAGATGCACCCCACTACATGGCAAAAACATCAAACCATCAAACAATCAGGAACATGTTGAGGAACATGACAATGGCCCAAGATGTTGATTTGACCTCCAGACTTCCTACACCCCATTGTGATCAAGCATCAACAGGATGCAGTGAAACAAGTTTGATTGACAGAGGCCCCACTGCACAAGCCAGAGTACTCAAATGATCCAGTGCCAACATTCTGGTTCCAGACCCCATAGGACACCCTGAGAGGTCCTCTTGTCCATGCCCAATGGTTCAGAGCATTTTTGGGCACATTAAGGGGACCAACACAGTTTTAGGCAGGTGGTCATAATGTTATGCTTGACTGGTGTATATTAAAAGGAAAAATAAACATGAACTCTGTGAAGCTTGGGACAAGTGAGGATTTCTTACTTTTTGTTTCTATTTCCTAAAGGGGACGTGCGAAACGACATCTACGTAACCCTGGTTCAGGGGGATTTTGACAAAGGGAGTAAGACAACGCCGAAAAACGTCGAGGTGACCATGTCCGTTTATGACGAGGACGGCAAGAAGCTTGAGGTACGGCTGAGGAATCTTAACAGCCTACTTTGGTATTTTTCCCAGGTTCAGCTCATTCTCAGCATTCAGGACACAAGTGCCCGAGCCAATCGGTCTCTCAGACAGTCTGTGATTTAGCGGGCTTTCTTTAATCTCACACAGCTCAGCACGCCGCTTAACTGACCAGGACTCCTATAAAGCAGCGTGATACACAAGCCATACCGCCGCCTGTCACAAATGACAGAATGCAATATCGGTGCTTTGTGGTTGATTGAGTAGCCTGAAATTTGGCTCACCACTACGGGAATCAACCTCTATCTATGTCAGAACCAGTAACAGGCCTGAGCAGTGTCTGCAGCATAGTGATGAGATGTGCGAAATCAGCACTTTACCTCGTGGTGAGATTACCTTTGCAAATGAGGTTAGAAGGATAATTCCTCCACTGTCTGTCTGTTTGTTTGTTTGTTAGCAAGCTGACTCAAAATGTTGCAAGTTTATTTGGATGAAGTTTTCAGTTTTTGGTACAGGAATGAGATAATTACATTTTGGGGGAGGTGGAACCATTAACTAGCCTCATTTTACCCATCATCTGCCTTCATAGGGAAATTTCACATCTGCAGCTTAATACCATTAATTGCAATACAAAGCCAAAACATAAAAACAAACAATGAATCCTTGTGGTGCCATCATGGTGCAGTTAGAGAATGTTAAATGGACCTTAAATTCTGAGTTCAGTAAATCAACTGACCCATTAGCGTCTAATGTCCTAATGAAGCCTCGTTTAATCTAATTTTTTCTTAATTATTGACACCCACTGCTTTACTTTACCTCTTGCTCTGCAGAGGACATCAGTTAATGGGAGATATGTGAGGTTTATAGCAGCTGGACATGAGGGGGATGAGAGAAGATCTGGGACAGGAGTGTGTGCTCACAAGTCTATGAATATTTAGCTTTAATGTTTGGTTTTGTTGAGACTTTTGATCATAATTCTATTGCAATGAGCAATTTTGGATCAAAATTTGAACGCCACATCTACTTGTCCATTTAAGCATCTACAGGCAACTATGCTGTGGTCATTATAGCATCACTATTTGCAAGTAGGTTGGACTGCACACTATAAATTAGAAATATTACAACACAAGCACTGTTAAGAGCTGAATAAGATAGAAAAACTTTATCTGAAGAAATGTCCCACTCAGTCAAAGTCAATGCAACATTTACTGTGCATCTGTGTGTAAGGGTGTCAGAGCCCTTGGGACATCAATGATGAGAGTTAATGACAGCAATCAACAATGATCCAGTGACATCGATCACATCTGGGAGAGTTGTTTTGTTGCTCTTACACTTCTGGAGATGCCTTCAAACAGCCGTTCTCACAGAAATACTGAATCTCTCCAGGGATCGGTGCTAATTGGTTAAATTCTCCCTCTTCCTTCCTGGATTTTAATTGGCCGAGAGGAAATTGTGCTTCTGAGATGAGAGGCCCCTGTCACTTTTTGTCTGTCACTCTGATGTAAGAGGCTGAAGTTTTACTTTGCATTGCTCTTTCTCTGGATGTTTCTGTCTCTACCTCAGGCTCTCTATTCTCTACTGCTCTTTCTCTGCTTGTCTTTGTCATCCTCCATTGTTTTCAAAAAAAGTATTTTTGAAAACAAGAGGCTGGACAGTGACTTCTTATCACCTTGACATATAAGCACACCTCCAGAAGCCCCTTTCACCCGCAGCTACAGCAAATTTCAGTCCCTTTCCACCTCTTCCAAAATCCGAAGCTGTCAGGAATGCTGGCGAAAAAGGGGCAGAGTTGCTCGAGGTAGCACCTGCCCCCCGTCCCACCCGCCTCATCTCTGCTCAGCACGGCTGGGGGAGACAGGGTCTGTTATTCCTCATAATTGCTGGTTGTCAGAAACCATTAGTGTAGGAGTATTTCAGCAGCGGTACACTAGCAGGCCAGGGAGTCAGCTGGAGTAGTGGGAGGAAAGAGGTAGGCTGGCTGAGCACAGATTGATAGAAAACAAGGCATGCGTGCCATCCGCTGTCACTCCATCCCTCGTGCCAAATCCCCCAGTGGGGCACTTAGTATTTTACATACGCACCCTGACCTGTTGTAGAAACGCAGAGGGCCCACTAGGAGGGCCAATTTACATGGTTGGATCCATCAGCACCAGCTGGTCTGCTTCCCTGTGCTTGGCTCCCCTCCATGTTTTTCACTGCACGGGAGCCACTGCTGCTCCTTCTTAAATAATTAATTTCTAATTTATTTCTTATTTCCACAATGCTGTCATGAGATTGGCAGCCAGCGCTCAGGTGCCCGTGCATAAAGCGCATCCAGACTTTTAAAAGGGCCCTTCTGCTAGATGAAGGCTTTCTGCCCTAGGGACTGCATTTTATACAATAAGTGCTAGTCGATATTCCACATGCTGTGAGTGTGCTGATATTTTGACAGAGCAATAATAGTTCAACCATCACGACTTAAGTGCGTTACTTTTACAGTTTTGTTTACAAAGGTGAACTGAGCACACGGGTCAACAGAGGCAATGCATGCAGCTCTATCAGTAGTTAGATTTGTGGTAACAGTTATTTTCCCTGTTGTCCTGGGAAGAAAGAGAGGCATAAAGCAAAAACACCAATATGGTGTCAAATAGAGATGACCTGAAGTCTATATCAGCTTCGGTGCACCTGGTCCCCGAAGGACATGATTTTCTTCTACAAAACAATTCACATACAAACCCAGTGTGTACTCACTGGAAAAATACGTAACAGAAAAGCAATTAGAAAACAAACGTAAGAAGATCATATCCATATCCATATCTAATAATAATTTCAACCAACACCTAAATGTATCAACAGACTCTTATTTACACTTTCCTTTTGTTGATGCTTCCTTGTCTTGCCATTTCTTACTTACTGCTATTTCCTTTAGCTACAGATAGTACTTTTGGAAGGTACTTGTCATGAGCATTAAATTCTGTTGGTGTATTGCCTAAGTGTACAGTGCCAAAGCTATAATCAGCCTCAAAACCCAAGTATTGATTCTATTACTGTTACTACCTGTAGACAGTAAGATTGCATTACTTTACAATGTCATTGTCTCCAGCAGTGGCCAGATTCGGATCTGTGATTGTGCTGTCAATATTTTTCCAGGAAAACTCTAGACCTGAACTTTAGGTGGTGGATTGTATTTTACAACTTTGCACCTTTAAATGAACTTAAAGCTGAGACGGCATAGCCAGATAACCGGTTGCACTGTGCGATCACGTAATTGCTATGTGTTTTCTTTCTTTTTTTATCTAGAATGTGATCTTCCCTGGAGCTGGAGATGACGGGATCAATGAGTACAAGTCTGTTATCTACTACCAAGTAAAGCAACCTCGCTGGTTTGAAACAATAAAGGTGTGTCTCTGCCTGCTTCTACCCCTTTACTGTTTCTTTCCTTGTTATCCCTATTTTTGTTTTGACTGCAATATCACGTCTTGTTATAGTTCTCGAATTCATTAGTCATTACAACACAGGTTTTTATGGCCAGTAGCAGATCACGGTTGTGTTTGGTGAATATTCACTCATGAAGCTTTAACCACAGAACAGCGATGAATGTTAAAGCATCTAGAAAAAAACATTTTTAAAGTGTATAAAACATAGCATGATATTGATTCATGACACTTAAGGGCAGGTTTACCTCATTTACCACAACTCACATGTGCTTGCTATCCTTTGAATCGCATCAGTTTCACCAACAATGCTTCTAGTTCATTTCTGTGCAGTATGAACATCTACAAATTATATCTTTAAAAACCTGCCTTGTGAGTGTGTTTTCATGGGTGTGAACGTCACTCTGTCCTGTTCTCTCTCCTTCATGTCAGGTTGCTATTCCTATTGAAGACGTGAACCGGAGCCACTTGCGTTTCACCTTTCGCCATCGCTCGTCGCAGGATTGTGAGTATAAAATGTCAGCTTGTGAATAATCAGTTTTGCAGATGACCACCTGCACAATTGGCCCGCTAATCTATCCACGGCAAACATAATGGAAGACGTCCAATCCAGGCAGATGTGTCGCACAGTGATAAATACTTTGAAGCTCACCCTTGTCACATTAATCGGAGGTATTAGTCTGCCCCTTGCAGAAAAGCAGCATCATTGAGTGGCTTGTCAGCGACTGCAGCTGGGAAGTGAAAAATGCCTGAGGGGACTCATTTGTTTATTGGGACCAGTGACTAGCTGAATGCGCCCAGTGTTGTTTGTCCTTCTGTTTTTTAACATCCTTTTTAATTTGGGGGGTGTAAAGGCCAGGGAAGCCTCATACTGGCAGTCTTGCCATCCCATCTGCCTGCCACATGGTGAGGCCTGACCCTGCAGCAGCAGGACTGGTGTAGGGTAAAGGGTTTTTGGAGGTTAAGGGAAGCCATGACAGGTGTATATATACAAAATGATCAATTCACGTAGCATGGAACGCAATGAACTTAAGGGATATCTGCACAAGTTAGTATCCCTTCTCCCTAATCTGAGACTGCTGTTATCCTCTAGTTCCAAAATCCTCCAGCTTTGTTTGCTTTTCACCAGCATGCAGGTAGTTTGGAGGCAATTGCCAGGGCTCAGAGCTCTGTGTTGGCTTATAATCCACTTGGAGAGCCTTCTTGTCATGCTCGGCACCTTGCTCCTCTGGAGTCTAATGCGGTTACGAGGTGCGCCTTTGAAACTCTGTGACTTGCTGTTATCTTGCTGTAACGGTTACTTTAGAAACCGGCTCACCTCAAGTGACTCTGGGACTGTGGGGGCATGCTGATGCTGCCAAACTTGAGCTTGTCACTGATAATTACCAATGGAGAGATATGTTTGAAAAGTGTAATAGTTGGATTATTTTGGATTTGGAGTATTGCATGCCTTGAATTTCCCCATCAGTGAAGGTATATACAGTGGAAAGACACCAGGTGCTATCATGTCATGCGTTGTGGTCATGTCCCTGTTTTTTGCACTTACTGTGTTACCTCAGTAGTTGAAGGGAAAAACACTTTGTCTTCTTGACTGCTTGCAAATACCATAGAAGCAATTGCAGTTATATTTGCTGGGTTTAACGTCTCAATTTCATCACCAGTATTAGAAGACAAGAGTGCCTACTGATGCAATTTATCCTCCCTGTCACCGTGTCAGTTAACCTTTCATCTCACTTAGTGCCTGACTGCTTTCAAAGGCAAAATAATACTCCATGTAGGTTTCTGAAACTGGGATGTTTCCACATGCAATCACAGAAACACTCATACCAGAGGTCTGAGGTTAGCGACGTAACTACAGGCTTACCCCTGGGTTTTCAGGAACACATTGGTGGTTCACTTATTACTAGGATAATGTTCTGTAGGTGTTTGTTTAAGAGTATATTCCCAAAACAGACACTGATTAAAGGACAAAAGCCTTGCACTTGTTGATCTTTGTAAGATATGAAAGCAAGTCTACTCACCGGTTTGAATTACGTTTTTTTATTAGTTCTTTACTTGCCCCCAGGACTGTTTAACACTGCCAGAGCAGCAGCTGAAAGAATAAGGCTGAAGTTGTCTTACACGTTATAAGAATATATCCAAGCAATACTTTAATTTAACCCCCAGAACCCCAGGCAGTATCTGGCGATTTCTGCTCCTGTCTCATTTTTACTCACTGTGGGCTCCCCTTTCACTGCAATATAAAGTCCTGCACCTCTAAGGAACCGATGCAACCATGGCTAAAAACAAAGAGAATTAAAACATTTTTGTGTAGTAAAACAAAGTTCTAATGCCATAAATTAGAAAAACATAAGTTCAATTTCTTCGATTAATTATGTTGCAAAAATTGAAAAATCCTATAGTCAACATGTGCAACTTTTCCCAAGTGCCCACAGGTGTTACAAACACATCAAAAATAATGGTGACTCTTGCTCTGGATAGACACAGCCTGCAGTTCAACCCAGTACAAGCAAAACACAAAATCTGGGTACATCAAACAGTTATTTATGGGCTTTAAAAAAAGAGAGAGACGGTATAATAAAGTTATTTATTACACAACATCACATTTTTACAGTTCTTCACTGTGCTCAATGCAGTAATATTTAGTTTTTTAAAGACAGCATGCATTTAAAACCAGCTGGCAGGTTCTTGGGTTTAGAGGGTTAATGGAATGGAATGTAAAATGTAATTATAGTCAGGTCTACTTTTCCCTGATATGGGGCAACATAATTTAAAAGCTTGCTAACTTACACATTTACACAGTTATCAGTTTTGTTTTGTTTCTTGTCAGCTCCCTTTTCTGGCTTTGGTCGAAGCAACTATGTGTTTTTAGCCTGTTACCTATATTTGTAAATTCCTCATATTGATTATTTAGAATTATATCAATATGAGGCTGCATATTTCTGTTTTTGTGAGAAATATACAGCTTTAGACCTGCACATGTGTGCGATTGGCCATTGGGTTCCTTCCAACTGAGGTTGAGTTATCATCATGTCGCTGCTTGGCATGACTGTTAGGCCTAGTTAGACCAGAAAGCGAAAATATGTCATTGCTATGTTGAAACTGTTTTATAGCACAGGCCCCTGGTTTATTAGATGGTTTGTAAACATGTTCCTTAGCTGTTCTACAATATGTCACTCCATTATATTATTCCTAGAAAGACACAATACAGCTATCAGAGTAGCTTAAATAATGTTAACATTCAATAGGCAAAGCACTGTCCAGGAAAAATTAATGAAATCCATAACCTCTGTACATGCGATGTGTTTCTGATAAAAAGCCGCACTGACTCTGCCAGGATTCTGAATTGTTATGCCACTGCTGTCATCTCCTGCATCCCTCCTTCTTCCTTCACTGTGCTCCTAGCTAGAGCTGAACTTTAAGTAGAAACAGAGAGTGACAGAGCTGCTCATCAAGACCGCTAGTGGAGCTCATGTGCTCAGTTTCTCAGGCCCCCCTGGTCTAGAATTAGGCCGGCTCTAACACAGTGCATCAGACTACCACTCCAACATTGTCAGGCCTCATCAGACTGATGGCCGCTATCATAGATGCCGCCTTGGCTGTACAAGATCCCCACCATCTTTTCACTTGTGTTTCATCTGTCATTACAGCACTACACGGTGAGGAGGGTAGAGGGTGGGCTTTAAAATGTGGTACAGTGCAATTAACATATATCTGAAGTGACAGCCCACATTAGAGGTAGAAGTCTACAGAACTTTCACGCAAACATGACTTCGATTAACGCGTAAGAAGTAGCTCTGTCCTGAAAAAGATCTTGTTCCCCAAATTCAGAGTTTTGAGCTCTTCTCTGTCCTTAGGAAGTCATTAATATGTTTGGTAATACTGGGTGGCATGCGCACAGTGTTTTCCCTCCACTGGTTTCTCTCAGCCCAGCAATTATTCACCGGCGAGGTTGCAGGCAGCAAACCAATGAGGGGATTTATGCAGATAGAATGCGAGATATACTCCGATGAATCACGTCTCCCTGCACGTAAATTTGAGCTTGTTGATCCGCAATGATGATATATGTGGGCCTATCCAAATGCTTGGTTACAGGACAAAGTCATAACTCTCTTCCTTGTTTATGCAGTTCTTCCTCTCTCACACACGTGTGTGCACGTACACACAAGCAGCATCTTTTCTTCGGCCTTGTGGGATTATTCACAGCTGCAGCTATGAGATCAAGTGTATGTGTTTATTCATATATGCTAACACCGAGTGGACACAAGATACTTTAATCCAAGAATTGATGCTTGAATAATACCTTCTCCTTATAAAATGGGCAAATATGATTTTTGAAAGGGGCACATGCTGTTATATAATACCCACATCAGTTTTCAAGAGCTGGATATGACAACTCGTGTTTGAACTATTTCTGTCACAGCACATCCCACTGCCTTTGCTGTTTACCAAGCACAGTTCATTCACACCTATGCATCGTTGGCCTGGATAGTCTGTGTGTGTCTGCCTCATTTCAGGATCAAAAAAATAAACAATTCATGCACAGATACAGTCATGCATTAATAAAGACATCAGAAGGGAACAGTAGATTCTTGTGCCAACTCAGGAGCTGACTCAAGGCCTGCAGTGCTGAGATTAGCATTTGGGATTATCTATTTTATCAGTCTGCTAGTTTCTTAATGACTTGTTGTGAAGTCAGCACTGCTGCATGGCTCACTGCGAAGGAATCTGATTTAATAAAGATTTCCTGAAGATGCTTGCAGCTCATATTAAGCTAATATGTATTATAACATCATATATATTGCGAGATTTGATCTGGTCGTCTGGACATTTACACAAAACCAAATGTGTCAAATTGCCATCTCCTTTCAGTCTGTCAGTTTTCAGTCTTCCTCACGTGTTTCTCTCCTTTTCCCACAGCCAAAGACAAATCAGAGAAGATATTTGCCTTGTCTTTTGTGAAGCTAATGAGGTATGATGGGACGACTCTGCGGGACGGCGAGCATGATCTCATTGTGTACAAGGTAAGTGTAAAAATATCTCCAAACACAGCCAGAAGTCAGTGTGTTTTGTCCTGGTTTCTTTGCTGCTGGCTCCCTACCTGTCAGACTGGCCCACACTCCTCGTGATATGACCATGATATAATCTGTAGGTGAAAAAACTGGCTTATCATATTAGTAGCTGACATGGTAATATCTTGCCTACACTGCCTTCGGTTGGAAATTGTGCAGTTGGTACGCTCTCAGCCCCCACAATGGAATGAAATTACTTTCCAATTAAAATCCCTCACATAATGATACCTTTGTGTTGTGGTGCGCATTTATGTTAATTAAAAAGTTCATGTGGGGAAAAAGTCCCCCCTATTAGATTTTTCTTTCTCTTTTTTTTTTTGTGTGTTGCTGTTGTCAATCATGATTACTGTTTGGCAAAGAGTTTTAGTACTTTCACATGCAACAGCTGGCAGAAAAAAAAAACAAAAATGGGTTTGGTGATTATGTACCCTAGGAAATTGCCTTTTTACAAAACCCACAGCAATAGAACACTTTATTACAAGATAAACATCAGCTATGGCTTCATACTGATAAGCTGACTTGAGTCTTATCCCGGAAAACCAGGCAGAGGCGAAGAAGCTGGAGGACTCGTCTCTGTACCTGAACCTGCCTTCCACCAAGCTGGAGCTGGAAGAGAAGGGCTACTCCACCACTGGGAAAAGCACTCAGAACCTGGGCACCTGCACCATCAGCAAGGACTCCTTCCAGATCTCCACCCTGGTCTGCTCCACTAAGCTCACACAGAACGGTAATAGCCTCCATATTGCAATTAACTTTTGTACCTTTTCCCACTCTGCTGTCTTTTATCTTTTTCACTACAAAGAGCCCCAATTTCAGAAGCTGGAATTAAGCTTCTGTGGCAAAACATCTAAACATCTGAGCCTAGTCAGAGATGTGTATGTTGTGGGTCCGTTGTGAAGGCTTTGCAGAGAGGAACAGATGTGCAAACTCTCCAAAACTTGCGTGTCAAGTAAGCTGATTGAAGTTTTCTTAATTCCAATTTGGATGGACTTCTCGCAATAAACTGCCACAGCTGATCTTCTAGTAGAGCATGGAAAACTCCTTAAACTATATTGATAATTTAAGTTTTGTTTAGTTTTTCATGGATGTTTTTACTCGTTTATACCAGTGTGAAACTGATCTTGTGGCCTGATCCTTCTTAGTTTTCTTTGCGTTTTGTTGTGACACTACTTCCTAGTGGACCTGTGTATTATATGCCTCAAATCTGTACGAGTGAAAAAGCAGCATATGTGAACACTTCCAAACAGTAAACCCAGACGATCATAATTCCAGCTTGGTTTTTACATTTACTCATTAAAAGAGCCCTCACTGAAGAATTAAAGAGATTGTCACTGTATTTTTGCCAGGTAGATGCTGGATTTTGAAAAGCAGCTTTGGGCCACAACCTCTTATTTTGACAGAGGGATTATGTGTGCACTAGAATGCAAATTTTGAATAATTTCTTTTATCGATAATCGAAAGCTTTATCGCTTAAGAATCAATTGATCAATAACACATCATGAACATAGTAAAAAGTTTATGTCCTTATTGTAGTGACAAGACATGCGCTGCTAAGATGGTGCATGTTACACAGCAAGGACTGCTTGTCTGACACAACAAATTGGTTACTGGTTTGCAGTGATGTTAAATTATCAAACCAGAAATATTAGAGATCTGACCGGTAGTCATTTAGCGTCACAGGAGACTTTGTCATGGTTGCACTTCACTCAGTAGACCGAGCTGACTGTGTTTAACCACAGTAGTGAACAGTACAAGGCTTCACCTGGTGTAAGAACTTGGTAGTACAACGTTTTATAATAAATTTTCTGACATGCTTGTCGTTCAACTTTTACCTTATCGGTTAAATTATTATCTGCAATTAGTCGAATAATGACTGCGTATTACTCACAGTAACAGTATATAATTTAAAGTAGAACTCCAGGACCTCTGCTTTTCTTCTGCCTGGCCCTTACATGTGCGCACATAGATATTGGAAACTTGTAAAGTGTTTCCTTTGTCCCTTTGTCCCCTAACTTACTTTCTTTTCCTCAGCTGTTCATATGTCTCATTTAGCAGGTTTCAGTCCATCTCTACTGACCGGACAACTTCCGTACTCAGTTTACTACTGTCCATATGGCACAATTTAAAAATTTTTTTTCCCATGGTACTGAGAAGAGCTATACTTATTAAGCTAAGGAAATCCCCATCTCTGCTCATGGATTAAGGATTTTTGTCATCTTCTGTTCACACCAGCCTTTATGCATGTTTATAAATCCCCACAGACACCAGTGTAAACCCCCGTTGGACGTGTTGGTATTTCCAGACTGTGTTCGTAACATTGCGGTTTTCTCAGTGTGGGTTGTGTGAAAAGCCGGTCTACTATGTGAGAGCAGTCGAACGCTTCTAGCTCTGATTTCACAGTCACTCTAAACAGAACCATCCTAAATGTCTGCTTTGGTTTCTTGCTCTCTTGATGTGTTGTGCCTCTTTGTTTTTTTGGTATGCAGGACTGAGTCACCATTTTAATTAGAGCCAAAATGAAAGCTTCCTCCTTCCTCTCAGTGTTTTTTTGGCCACATTCTGAAAAGAGAGCGAGAATGAAGAAGTAACAGATTAACTGCAGGCAAACTTTGACTGGAATTGAAATTAATTGTTTTACTCGCCCAGAGCAACGCCCTGTTTGAATAAGGAGTTCATCACGCCCTTATGTTTTTATTCATGGCAGCACAAAGACAATTTTAAATAGTCGAGCAAGGGCAGAATGAACTGAAATGCTTAGAGTAAACTGTTGGAGCAAATTGATGTGTGTGGTCCGTAATCCTTCGAATAATCCTTGTGTCGGCCTGTAAAAAGAATCAGTACACACTACTTTTTTCCCTTTTTTAGGTGTTAAATGTGATATAATCCATTTGAAACTTTAAATCCTCCTTTCAGGAATATGTGACCTTACATTTTAGTAAGTAAAATAAAGCCAAAGGACATCAGCAACTTGTGATCTATCAAATAAAATAAAATCTTCTTCAAATTCTTAATTGTTTAACTTCATTTCTACCTAGTCTTTATTTTGATCCTTATTTTATATTAGTTATGTGAATGTTGCTCAACGAAATGACAGGTCAAGGAACATAACAGTATTGCTGTAACAATGTTGCAGGCAAAGACCTAAATAGGTTGTAAACAAGCTAACAGCTCAGCTAGCTTGTCCAAGCACATAACAAGACGAAAAGGATGCAATTTATTACTTCAAAATTGTAAAAACAGAATGAATTGGTGCCTTTTCCACTTGCTGATGGTCTTTGAAATACTCTGAAAACTTAGCCAAGTATGAAATTCTGATATTTCATCAAAGTCACTTTATTCCTCATTTCGGGTTCAAAAAATGTGCCAAAATAAAGTGTTTGCACTGGGAAAAAAACGTTGGCCACAATTGTGTTACATTACAATGAAAACTGAGCCCACAGTGAGCAAAAAGCACCCAGAAATTTGGCTAGATACACATAGATACAGTGCAGTAGGTTAAACCAGGCATTATTCTGTAAACTGTGGGTGTTTGCAACAGACACTTTTAGTAATAATTGGATCTGTCATTTCCAGATTAGTAAGTTTGTTTGAAATTTGTATGATCACCTTACAGAGACATTTTAGAAATGTTGCTGCCTTCCTAAACTTCCAAAACTTTCTCAAGTGAATGTGATAAATGCAATATCTTAAGATATAAACTCTTAGGTACTGTAACTTTTGTATCTTTGCTCACATTGCATGAGTGTAGAAGTTTCAGTTAAGGCGCAGCACCTTTTTTTATGATTCCGAAAAAAACCCACACGTTTGTTGATCTTGATACATTTCCCCCCATTTGTCTCCATTAGTCTTCAGTACAAACCTTCTCTCTACCAGCAGCCGCACTAATGCCGAGGCCTTACGCGACCTTGTGATAAATCTTTGCTGTCTCATAAAGGCGTCCATTGGAGGAAAAAGGCAAATTCTTTGTCCCGGCTTTCCCTGCATGTTCTCCCGATAACATGCACAACAAACACTCATAAAGCCCCGGTAATGAGGTCACTCTGGGACAAGGGGAGAATTTTGTTGTCAAAGTGCTCCTGCATATAACGTGTGAAAGAAGGGGGCGTTGCATGTTGTTACAGTAATGTTCCCTTTGAGGGTTATTAAGTTTAGTTTGTGGTATAAGCTGTCATTTAAATACAGTTGTGCGGGCCCTCCTACTCTGCTCAGGGGGTGGTGATGTCAATGAAAGAGCAGGCTCTGTTACAGACGAGCCTGCCCACGCTGATTACACCAGGCAGAGGAGTAATGTTCAAACTGCTGTCTCAACTGTTATGCAGATGGGTAGTACGCAGCATACAAGAAGATATCAATCGGCACCTTTCTCTGACCCCATTTGTCCACCTTGCCGTCTTAGCTCTGCCTTCTCTTTTTCCCAGTGTAATAATAATGGTGAGTGTTTCCCACAAAACACCTCCACTGCTGATATTTACCTGGCACTTGCGCCGGTAATTTGCAAGGCGCCAATAGGTGCTCGGGGATCAGATGGCCTCATCGCCGCACATTGAGTTTGATTAAACAGAGAGGTGTGAGTTTGTGTCACTGAATATGTCATCCCATGCGAAAGCTTAAGGAAAAGGTTTAAGTTCTTTTAATAAAGCAACACGGAGCTAATGTATTTCCGACTGTGTCAGAATCAGGCGGCTTTATTAAAACCTTGTAGCTCTTTAACTCTCTGAACTGCAAGCAGTTTCCAGCTGTCATATTTTTCCTCACTTTGGGCTCATTTTTCTCTGCAATATAAAGTCTTGCACCTCTGTGGAAACAGTACAACCATGGCAACAATTAGATATAAGGCAAAAAAGCAATAATAAAAAAATCAAAGACAAAAGTTGAATTTCTTTGGGTAGTATGTCCCAACCATTGAAAAAATGTAATTTCAAGTGCCCAATACTTGTACACTGTGGATATTTTAATTTGTTTCCATACTTGTCTCCTTTTTGCTCTGTGTAAACACTGCCTGCAGTTCAGTCCACTTCAGCCAAAAAATCTCTGAATTTTTGCCATATGAGTAGTCTTTTCACAGAATCAGGCAACTGCAAATGTTTTTTTAATGAGTGTAGTGTAAAGTGGTTTTGATTAAATATCCTGATTTTTAGCTTAGATTTGGTTGTTTCCCCAGAAAAAAATGAATTTCTCATACAGTTAGTTGAAGGATTGCTGGAAAGTTGAAAATCCAGGGATTCTGCCAGTGACAAATGGTACAATTTTAGTTATTTTTCAAAAATGCAATGCCCTGTAAGCTTGCCGGCAGGTTTTACGATTTTAAAATCTAGGTAGCTCAGTTGCTACGTAGCTCAAATTTAGCCAGTCAATTTTTTTTTTTTTTTTTGTAGTTTTTATGTTGACATATTTATTCCAATTTCTTTAAAGACTTGCTGCAGTACTTCTACAACTGAAATGAAGATGTCACCTTGTACTGTGGGCCAGTTTAATGTTTTCCAAACCATGATATACTCTATTAAACACATCAGTTTTTAATGAAAATAACCACTATAGCCTTAAGTGCATCTAGACGTCTCCATGATTGACTCAATTTATATTCACCTCAGTCCAACTGGTGACTCACAAGAGGTTTATACTGAAAACTCAGTCATGCAAAGGGGAAAAAGAGCACTTGAATGCCCCTTGCAACAGACTGCCTGCTTCATACACATGACACCTCGTTGCTGATCCCCACATCTGAGATGAAACACTCTTTTTAATTAAGCTCGATTTATGCAGGCGGTCCCCCAGCGCAGGAAGCTCGTGTGAAGTGGCTGCTGGCTCTTCCCTGGGTATTTGCAGTGTGCTTCACTAAACGGAGGCTGGAGGAGAAGCAGAGCTATAATGACAGCAGAGCTGGGAGAGAGTCTGTCCCAGTGAAAGATATTAACATACTGCTCCTACCTTGGCTGGAAAGAAAACAGATTTTATGAACAAAGCAGTTTTAAAGTCGGGGATTCGTGTGAAGCTGCTCTTACATCACTGTGTTTGAAAGGCCTGCCCTTTTAAACTTTATAACCACATACAAGGTTGGTACTGTTAAGAAAGAAAGAACACGCTATTAAGTCTACTTAGTAGTTTTGTTTGCTTCTAAAAGTGAACAAAAATGATTTTGTCACACATGATGGGCCGCAAACAAACATTCAAATGATAATGTGAAGTCTTTTGCATTCCAGTTGTGCAGCGACAATGTAACCTATTTTCTCAGAATTAATTATTCCACCACTTTCCATCTGCCAGTTTTGTAGAATCTTTCAAATTTTGCTGCCTGCAGTGACATCTATTCTCAAGCAGATGTTATTTGTAGAAGAGGCTCTGTGTTTTTTTTCCCCCCTCCGAGCAAACCTGATTTCCCCCACACTGTGCCTTACTGTCCCAAGTGCTCCACAGAGTCTGGCCTCCAACAGCACTGCCCCAATGGGACCAAGCTGCCTGATGATTTGTCCTCATTTTATTCCATTAGTCTCTGCGAGGTGCTAAACCGTCAATTTCTAAATCCATATCTCTTCGGGGAGGGGGCATCCCTGGTAGTTAAGACATGGTGTTGTGACTGAGCTCTGATAGCTTGTCAGGTTAAGGGATGATGGGCATCCATCACTGTGTCACCACGCTTGACTGACTTTCAGTTAGCCAATCAGATGGAGAGGGGAAGCCGCGAGGGTCCCCAGACGGCCAAAGAGATGCTATTGAGTCAGGCAGGGTTTTCTCTGAAGGCCATCATGAGTATGCCATCTCTTGCTTCCTTGAATCTGCACAGACCCCAATGCTAATGTAGGGTTATTACCACTACATTAGCATTCAATCTCTTCAAAGCGCTTCAAGGCTGTCGGTGGGCAATTAGGTGACATTTTCATATCTGTGAAGATATCTGTGAAGATTAATTAATTCATATAATCTGATAGAATTCAAAGGATAAGAAAATTAAATAAGATAACTGATAAATGGTAAGTATATTCTATTAACATTAAATATATTTGTATTGACAAAATAAAACATTTAAATAGATTAGAAAAAAAATCAATCAGGAAAATAACCAGCATATTAAGTGATAACGAAATTGAATATTAATTTCTGTGCTGCACTGGACTGATGTGTTAAGGCTATTCCAGTGATTCAATATTGCACTTTCATATTGTTGGAAGCTTAACAGATTAAAAAAATAATGGTCAATGTTTATGCAGCAGCAGCAGAAATACTCTGACCTTTAGTCTCTAGTGTGGGTCAGACTCTAAAAAGCAGAATCTTACTTTTCCTACTTAAACAGGTATGGTATATTCTCCCTAACCTTGCCCTGTAAGTGCCTCGTTCTTTCCTTAATACCAGTTTATTTTCAGCCTCAACGCTTAACACAAGATGACACTGATGACATCACCTGGGTGCTTTTTAGGTGCTGCACAAAACACATTAGAAGCCTGCTGAATACTGTTCCCGGTGACTAATACCAATCTTGATGTTAATTTTGGCTTCTATACTGGCTGATATCTCTGGAATTTCTGACTAGCCACCTGGCCTGAAATGTTTGAAAGCTGGCCGATTGACGTCCACAGGTCTGGCGTAAACACATCCTTAACAAATTGACACAAATGTGTTTTTTAAGCTCCCTATTTGATAATCTGCCAAAGGTGGTCCGAGCGAGGGCTCCCTTGAGCGCGATTAATCACATCGTGACTCATCCTCTTGTGCCTAAATTCATTTTCCTGATTAAAGTGAGAGATGTAATAAAATCACTAACACTGTATTTTGGAAATTTACAAGCTGACGTGAATGTGGAGGGGTGCTTCTCCAATGAATGTCTCGCCCCAACGCTCATTAAATTCATATGCTCGACCTTAATTGTCATTTCTCGCAGATTCTCACGTCGCCTTCACACTCTATTACAATCAGCCGGATGAATGCTGTGCTTTGAGGTAACGTGTTGTTTTTTTCTTTGTTTTTTTATTATTATTTCCAGTTGACCTACTGGGCCTGTTGAAGTGGCGCTCCAACACCAGCCTCCTGCAGCAGAACCTTCGTCAGCTGATGAAGGTAGAAGGTGGCGAGGTTGTGAAGGTGAGAGAGTGCTTGTTGTGATCGTAACTCATTTTCTTCTACAGATTTAGTGCCCTTAAAAAGGCCTTCTCATTCCTCTGCTTGGGTACAGATGAGCACAAATGACGGAAAAAGACCTCAACAGCTGGTGACATAAACAATTCAGCCACAAACAATCCTTAGCGTCTCTGAAAGCTACGGCTTCCTGGCAGCGATTTCGCAAAATGGTTTCACTGCCTGTCAAAGGGAACAGGTTGCCATGTTTTTTTTAAATGTCTCTGACAAGAAGGAAGCACCACAAACTCTGCCTAGGGGAGGGGAGGAGATGACCTGCTGTCAGAAGCATCCATTTAGGTGCTCAGTGTGAGGCAGATGAGTAAATCGCTCTCCGGAGGAAGTTTTGCATGGACAGGTTGGGTGCCTGGCAGATTGTAGTGTATCTGAAGACGTCCTTCACCCAGACAGTTTTGATCAGGGCCAGATAGATGTGTCACCCACAGCTGGACCAGTTCATTAAACCGCAGGGGTGTGATTGTTATTACCAGTACATTAGCATTCAATCTCTTCAAAGCGCTTCAAGGCTGTCGGTGGGCAATTAGGTGACATTTTCATCTTGGCATTTAAAAGACAATTTATCAACATTAGTGTGAGCATAGACTGTACATTAGATAACATGCACGAGTGTTAGATGATAGATAAATGCTGCTTTTTTGAGGTTGTGTTTTTACCTTACTCCTTTTTCATCTCTCGAGTGTGATACTGTTTTTAAATGAGCAGGTGACTCCTCTGTCATCTTTGCCATGCTGCATGGCCTCAGCGAGATTGAATTGTGCTTCAAACTCCACATGGTGCACGCTGTGTTTCTTCCTCATTGAGAACTTGATGAATCTCATCCATCCAGAGATGACAGACCAAGAACAATATGGAGTGATAGCTCTGTTTTCAACACTTTTTACATCTGTTTTCACATTGCCTCAGAATTGGCTGAGTAAATGGAGCGTGTTTCCCCAGAGAGGAAGGGTGTATATAGTTAGTGTTCCTGGAGGTATTGCTGACAGGGAAATTATTGCCGTATATACAACAGAACTATATTAGTTCATGTTTACAACTGTAAAGGGTGTGTAAAGGGCAGCATGCAGCACAGTCACAGCACAGGGTTCTGCTGCCATTTGGTTCCACCTTACAAATTATAGGAGCTCATATTTAGCATGTTAGTATGATTTATATTCAGGATGAGGAAGATGAATTTTGCAGTGTAGTACAGTCTTGCAGTTATCTAACTAACTCATATTGAATATTAAATCAAAAAAATAAAGTAGCTTTGAACTGGAAATGATAAACTAATTGAATGAGTTGTTAAAGTTTTGTTTTAACTATGTTTCATTATAGTGTTTATGCCCAGTTTTCCTTGCTGCCATAGAAAAGTGCAAGTCCAAGAATCACCCTTGTTTACAAAGATTGATCAAAACAATAACAATCAAAAACCAAACCTGATTTAAATTTGGCCACCGTCCCCATTAAAGTAGTCTCCTTGTACAGCAGAACACTGCTTGTAGTGCTTCCTTGAAGTCCTGAGATGCAAACACGTTGAGCACCATGATCAATGAGCATTGAGTCTCCTAAACTCTAACCAGACAGTGACTCTTTAACTTAAATGTCATTTTATGGAAGAGGAAGAAGACATAGGGAGCCAAATCTGCTTAGTAAGATGGATGTGGAGGGAAGATTGTGTTGCTGAGATCCACAAAACTTGTGTGTAATTGCCGCGCTGTGGCGGGGTGCAAAGTGCATTAGAGCACTCATATGCCATCTCGCCACAGTTCAGGTCATTTGTGCCAAATGTTTTCCCTCAGGATGTTACAATAAAACTCGGCCTTGACAGTCCAGCCCTGGGGGACCAATTCCCAGTGCTGTACCACATAAATGTTGACGAAAACAAGGAGCATGCTCCTGGGGTACTCCTAGCCTGAAATGCCTTGTCCAGTTTTAGAAACTGCAGATTCTTTCACTGTTGTTTGGCTGCAGACCCACCTATCAGCAACAGTGATGACCCTTGACATGAAAGCTTTCTCCTCCCAGCGGCTGACTGACACAGAATGCGATGTTCTCTTCTCTGTTTCAATTTGCACTCGATGTAGAAACTGCAATCACACCTACTTGTGGTCATGAAATTGTCTGTAACACAGGTTCCAATGTAGATAGCATGGTATCACATGGCATCCTCACTCGTGCCAGTATTTGCACACAAACACCGATCAGGAATAACATTATGACCACCTGCCTAATATTGTGTTGGTCCCCTGTGTGTGCTCAAAAATGCTCTGAATCATTGGGCATGGACAAGACCCTCTCAGGGTGTCCTATGGGGTCTGGCACCAGGACGTTGGCACTGGATCCTTTGGGTACTCTGGCTTGTGCAATGGGGCCTCTGTCAATCAAACTTGTTCCACAGCATCCTGTTGATGCTTGATCAAGATGGGGTCTAAGAATGAGGTCAGATCAACATTTTGGGCCATGGTCATGTTCCTTAGGATGTTCCTGATGGTTTGATGTTTTTCCATGTAGTGGGGTGAATTTTCCTGTGGGGGGGGGAGTGTGCTTGTTGGGGAACGATGTTTGTTTGGGAGTCTAAGTCTCATCAACACGGACGCCAGAATCAAAGGTTTTCCAGCAGAACACCACATAGTACCGATATGATCAATGTTCTTCACTTCACCTGTCAGTGGTCATAATGTTGTGGCTGATCGGTGTGTATTACATGTGCGTGCTTTCCCACCATGAACTGTCTCTTAATTTCTTAATCAACCCTTGTATATCTTGAAAATCTGTTTTTGTAGTTGGGTTTTTTTATGTCTTGTTTCTCTCGACAAGCCAGATTGAGTAATTTGGCCTCAGGTTATTTATCACTTTAATGTCACAAGCTGGATGTGAAATGTTCCTCCCAAAAGAAAGCAATCATTATCACTTTGACTCAGTTTATTTAAAGGAACCATGAAGATTTATGTTGTTTTGTTGTGAGACTAAGTCTTTGCAGATCCATGTTTTCCTCTCATGCCATAACATGCTGTGCATCTGTCATTCCAGTTTCTACAAGACACTCTGGATGCTCTCTTCAACATCATGATGGAAAACTCTGACAGCGACACCTTTGATACTTTGGTGTTTGATGCCTTGGTAAGCAGAGATGCAAGCAATAACAGCGAGCAGAGCATAATTCATAATAGTGGTTTCTGTCAGTGGGAATAAACACTTGGACACATTTACAGCTCAGATGCAAATATAATAGGTTGTGAAATATTTCATGTGCTGAAGCACTTTTTGATGGGCTTGCCTGCTTTTATTGTTATCCATTTTGATTTCATAACAAAACCTGTTTTGTATGCAACTGTCTGTTTTCTGTGCTAAGCTGTAGCTCGAAACTACAAGGGGAAACAAACAATTTGCTTTTGTTTCTGTGGAGAACTGTAAGCCATCAAAGAATCATAGGAATAATTTCACAGTCTTGTCTAGTGAACTACAGGGTGTTCCACAAATATATGGCGTAGTGTTCAGTGTTGCACAGTTTACCTACCCAATTGTAAACCTGTAGTGAATTATTGTAAAGGAGAATTGGTTCGCTAGTGCATTTCAACCCACATAGTCTGGAAATATCTGGAAATACATGAAACCACACCTATTCTAGACTTATTTATTGTTTCCTTATTTTTTATTGACACTTTCTCTTTGTCAAGACATGCCACAATGATGGTGCTTTGGTTTTAATTATGTAAATTTAAAGGTAAACCCATGTCAAAAGTAACTCTAAAATCACAAAACATGTCAATCGCTTGCCTCAAATCATATGTGTCTATTGAATCTGCTCAACCTTTTGTCATTTTGTGCTGTAAAAAGCACAATGTGAATGCTTATGATTCATTTATTAAGCTCATAAACATCTATATGGAGGAAAATACAGCTTTTCCAGTGCATCTTTTAATGCTTAGTCTGTAGTCAAGCTGCTGCCACCGGTGTTTAGCCCGTCTAATGAGGCTGTCCTCTGTGCAATCAATGAAATTCTTAATATGTTTTGTCATCATTTATTTTGCTGATATTTATTAAACACTAAAGATGACTCCACTCTATACTTGGCAGGATGTGCATTTACAGATCAGCATGTTTCCCTATCATCATGCAGGCATCGATTTAGTCCAATCAAAATGAATATAAGTAGTACAATAAAACAGATGGCTAGAAAAAATACCTCATTTTGGTAGGGCAAACTTCTTCTGTAGCTCAATATGTGTAAAAGTATGCAAAGTACACACCTTAACTCTCCACAAGAATGTCTAATGTGTTCCAGGGTTACACCTTAGAGAAAAATGCTTTAACCAGTACATCTCCCTGCCTCATTCTAACACTGCAGCGTTGCCCAGATTTATTCACACATTCACATGTTTTTACTGTGTGGTTCTGTACTACAGCAAAATTTAATTGTATAATTGCTTATAATATGTATTTGGTGATAAAATAGTAAAGGTTTGTTCCTTATGAAGCTCACAGGATAGCCTTAGAACACTGAAAATTAATTTGCAGAGGGTAGAGCAGACACATCTCATATGGGCTCCCTGCTGCATTGATCTGCATGAATTTGTAGTGCCAGGGTAGCATTTTCAGTGAAGTTAAGGTCTTATTTTCCTGGAAGATAAAGCACCAAGGGGATTTTACAGAAGGCAAAAAAAAAAAGAAAAGTTAGCGCGGAATTTAGATTACACAATTTTGTCAACCTTCACTGTTGCAAATGCTAGATTTATTACATGACAAGGTCTCTGGCTCAGTCCCACACAGCATGTTGTTGCCTAACATCACGGGGCACTTCTCAAAAGAGCAGTTTTCACGTTCAGAGGAAGGAGGTGGAAATTGTATTGTCGGGTGTCCCAGATTATCTGCAGGCAAGAGAATTCAGAGAAAATGGCTTTCTGCTCAAATGCAATCGTGTTTAATTTGCCAGTCTATTTCTGTATATTGAGTAAGACGGGCAGATTTTTTTGTCTTTCCATTATGAGGGATATAGTTTACATTTTAATGAATGTGTCTTTGCTTTCTGACAGGTGTTCATAATTGGACTTATAGCCGACAGAAAGTTCCAACACTTTAACCCTGTTCTGGAGACCTACATTCGAAAGCATTTCAGTGCTACACTGGCATACACGTGAGTTACATCAAGGACGTTTAAAAGAGATTTTATACCATTTGGTGATTAGCTCATCAGTTAGACTCTATGTAATTGCTTTTTCAGGAAGCTGACCAAAGTCCTGAAGAACTATGTGGACAATGCAGAGAAGCTGACAGAACAGCTGCTGAAGGCCATGAAGGCTCTGGAGTACATCTTCAAGTTCATCGTCCGCTCCAGAGTCCTCTTCAACCAGTACGTACTGATGCACATATAACATGCACATATCATAACACTTATTAGAACAAGTGCTATCAAAGTTGGGTCTTTTTGACATGTGACTACTTCAAACTGTGTTATAACGCAGCCTTGGAGCAGTTACTTGAAGAATACTTCATAAATCAAGACTATTGTTGCATTCAGTTCCATCAGCGTCTCACCAAAGTGTAAGCAAACAGCTATTAAAATGAGCTGCAGTTTTTCAAGACTGAATGCACATTTGCAAATACAACATGTACTCTCTGGACACAGTTAATATTTCTACATTTACTGATTTTATTTCTGAATTGCTGAAGTTCTCCTTTTTGGTCTCTTTAGACATTTCCATGGCTTTATTTGATAGTGACAGTGGAGAGAGTTGGGGAATGTGGGGATAGAGAAATCTTATGTTGGCAAATTATCTCCAGTTGGGAATCGGATCTGAGCTTTCGCACTCATGTGTTATGCACCCCAACTACTTGTCTATCTGTCACCTCCAAAGTTGTTCTTTGGGTAATAGTTTGGTTTCACTATTATGTCGTAATAAAATCAATGTCGTGTGCAGCATTGATTGTGTCCTCACTGTACACCACAGCTGTGCAGTAAAGCTGAGCCTGGTAGAAGTGAGCATTTGGGTGAGGCAATTTCTATGGATGTATTTATAATTGGCTGTGTGGATGTTAAATGGATGATAATGTTGTGGAGCCATGGAATGAAGCTGGTGGTGGCTGATGGGCTGATGTATGATCCTGGACTAATTGAGTGTGCAGAGTTTGATTGGTTTTCTGTCCTATGTCTAGAGGACGCTCTGTCCTTTACCTCATATATCAGCCCACAGCAGCATCACTCTCTCCAGATCTATGCATGTTCTCATTGTGTGCCAAGTGGCTGCTTTTGCAGATAACAAACTCCGAACTTAAAACAGAGCCGCTTTGTCATTGTTGGAGTACTTTCTTTGGTTGGTTGCCAGTATCACTTCTGTCAGGCCATTGCTGCTGAGTCAGATTTAGAGTTTGAAAATTCTTCTGAGCTGTTAAGTTGGACACGTTGAAACCTCTCATGCGGCTCTGACAAGAAGGTGCCAAGCCTACGTCAGCAGGTGTTTGGCTTTTCAGTGCAGACCAGCGGAACATTTCTATGAAATTGGAGAAGAGCACCTTAATCAGAGTTTTCCCCTGTGACATGAGAACGGTGTGGCTGCCCAGAGCTCTCTGAGCTCCTCGGTGCTGCAGGTGAGCAGGAGCTTTAAGTAATTGTTGTTGTGGGATCTCTGAGACGGATGGCTCTAATCCCATGATTTCTGTAAGCCCTCAACAGTGACTATCCTGTAGCATGTAATACCCGCATCCCCGTGAGATATTGTAGCACCACAAAACCCACAGTTCTGGAAGGAGGCCAGTGAAATCTGATGCAGTGGGAGCAATCTAAACACTTCACTGCTCTTTGACCTGCCTCCCTCTGCTTTAGTGTGTACGTTTTCACACCCAAGTATTCGTTTTTATTTCTTTAAATTGACACTTAGTTGCTTTGCAGTGAGAACAACGTGGCTCATTTCCAGTTAATAACCAGTTTGTGGAGATTTATGGACTCCCTAAGTGGGATAAAAAGCATTTGCATTTTGGGGGGATTATGGAGGAAGCCCTGCTTTGTGTTCCCATGTACTCAGAAAATGGGGGAAGTGTTTTCTGCAGTTGTTGTGTGATCATTGGCTTTGGGTTGCTACAGTCTCTGGACAGCATTTGCTCTACATAACCAAACTAGCAGAAGAGGCATTAGTAGTTTAACACCCAAACAGAATAGAAAGTAAAGCCAGTGAACCCTAACATGACATTTGCTTTCAGCTCCGTGCATAGTATTCCAGGAGAGTCATTAGCATAGATCATTAATTTTTCTGATTTTTGTTTCCACATGGCAGCAGGCAGGTGCTTCAGGGTCTTGTCATGTTGTTTTAAATGCTAATCTGGCTGGCAGCAAGAGTGATGTCTGTGGTTCAGATCCAAGAATATTTGCATTGATAACACACACGCGGGCCTTTCTGCTGGCTGCTTTTAATGATTTAACAGGGAAGCATCAAACTCTTGTCATTTCCAGTGCAGGTGGGGCTGTTTACACAGGGATGAAACAAACAACAGCCTTGTGATCATCTGCCAGTGTAATTCTCTTCTTCATCTCCTCCCAGGCTCTATGAGAACAAAGGGGAAGCTGACTTCATGGAGTCCTTGAGGAACCTTTTCACATCCTTTAATGACATGATGAACAGTAATTCGGAGAACACTGGCATGGTGAAGGTAGGCTGATTATTGCACAAGTCCAACTGCATGCTATCGCTCAAACTCAGTGCCAAGAAAAAAAGCTTCTGCTGTATGAATAGTAAATAACTGCTGCTGTGTGAATAGTAAATAAATCTGGTGTGCTTAGCTTTGGATGACATATTCTGTAATTGGCAGTGCGTGTGTCTCCTTTGATGTAAACTAACACAGCAGCTTATTAGACATTAGGGTTCCTTCTGCTCATTGATGGCATCTGTGTCCTGTGTATACTATTTGTTTTCTTCACCTTTTCCACATCTCTCTGTGCAGATTTTTCTGGATCTTTACCTTCTATTTCTCTCCATGTGAACTTGTTAGAGCTGCACAAAAAAATAAAAAAGAGGAATATCAGAGAGCATCTTCAATTTAAAGGAATGTTTATAATAATTAAAGAACTAATGAAGTCTTTCCAGACATTTAAATATTCACTTCCTTGCTGAGAGTCACTGAGAATATTGATATTAGTTTTGTGTGTATAGAACATATGAAACTGCGAGCATTAAAATCCACTTGCCATGGTTTCTCAAGCATGCTAATAAAGACATACTATCTGTTTTATTAAATCTGCACATAAACCACTTTAAAATCACAAGTTGCCATTTTTATGCTTAGCTTTTTTCAGCAGATTAAACAAACAAGATTTGGATAACTGAGCTTTAGATGTACTCATAGCAGATTTTGGTATGTTTGGGCCAAGCCATGCTCTCTGTTACTCTCCAGTCTAAGCTCCAGTAATCTAACCATATGCTGGCTTTAGCTTCATACAGTATTTATCAAACACACATCCATTTTAACTCCGGCAAAAAAAGCAAAAGGCGTTTTGCCAAAATATCACATTTTTTCCTTGTGGTCTGGCCTCAGTATTGTTTGGATACCAACTAAAATGTAACTACAGCATGTTTTTATTGGCTTTGGTACTATTCTCTTATCTGCTCTGTATCAACACTGCCTGCAGTTCAGCCAAATTAGTGTAAAAGTCCCTGAAGTTTTTTCATTTTGTCACTGAGTGTTATTTATTTTTTGGCAAATTTCTAAATGCGACATGTAGAATAAAGAGATTTTAAACAAAATGTGAAGATTTTATGCGTAGATTTGGTGTACTTCTGTTTTGCTTTTTTGTATTTTTTTTTTAAAGAAAATATCGCTTTCAAACCCACTGGCAAGTTAGGGGTTCAGACAGTTAATTTATTAAATTGCTTTAAAGAAATCAATAAATTATAAAAGAAAAAAAATCAATATTTTACTTTATTTTTGCACAAAATAAAGTTATACAAGGCTAAAGTCTTGGCTGTGGACTGGAGGGAATTTTGGATTATTAAACAATGCAGAGTTTTTTGTGCAGCTCCATTTTTTTCTTGCATCCGCACTTTATCTATGTTTGTTCTGTGTCTGTCTGTACTTCTATATGTGTTTTTTCCTCCCTGCATTTCACTCTGACCTTGACTGTCCTGATGCTTGAGTCTCCTCTGGCCGTCTGCTCTTTAGCTGCTCCTTAAGGTATTTATTTCACCGCATTGCTCCTTTTTCATGCATTTCATTGTCCTTGACCCTAAGCTCAGTGACCCCAGATAGGTGACAAATACCCTAGGATTATTTTTTTTTGTTGTTATTTTGTGCAGCCATGCTCGAAACCCCACACACGCTCACGAACACCTTTGCTTTTAGAGATAACATAATCACAGGGTACATGCACCTTGGCACACCTACAGTAGATCCATGTGCACACTGAGCCATACCAGAAGCTCAGGAGTCAATTAGGAGTCAGTTGCTGTGTAATTGGGTGAGATATTAGCTTTACTGTCAGTAAATTAAAAACTGATCTTGAGGAACGGGCATGAAACCGAGGAATCCTGGTTTCTTCCCAAATCCACCCTTGTGAAAGCACTGTGACAGGTGGAAGCTAATGAGCGGTCCCATTATACCTCTCTGAAAAAAGCCTTCAATCCTGATGAACATCTGGACGTACCTGCACACATGAATATTAAAGCTTTGATAAACACACAAACACACACAAACTTTGATAAACACACACAAAGAGGTGCCTCCGTCGACTGTGAGGCACAAACACAAGCCAGGCCAGGAGATGCATTTTTCCCGACACTTCACACAAAACATCCCCGCACAACAAGTGGGAGTTTAGTTGCTGTTAAGAACAAAGTGGGAAAAAATACATTGATTGCTAACATCTTTGAAATCTAGCTTTTAGTCTCAGGCGAAGGTGTTAAGTTTTGCATATTAAAGCAAGAAAAACATGTAATAAGATGAGAGTAGATTAAAGCACAATTTTATGTGGATGACATGACTGTATACTTGAAAAAGCATGGGAAAACAACAGTTTTGCTGAATGAAGAGAAATGAAAAAATGTGATCTTTAGACAAGAGAAATTTCCCATCATAACATTTGCTCTACAAATAAACCATACACGTGGATTGTTGCAGGTGACGTCCAGTGTGCTACATCTGTATAGCCAGTCAGCCTTTGAGACGGACTGGCACTGACGCTAATTTGCACAGATGCTGTATAAACACACCATCCCACCTTGGCTGGCATTTAGCAACAGTCAGTTAGAGAGGGAAGTGTCAGCTTGGTTAATCATTCCCATTATTAATGGATGGCTCTGTAATCAGTCACTGTGTGGATGCTCTTGATGATTTTATTATAGTATTGATACGCTAATGTGAATCCTATCTGGCTCCATCTATCAAGGGGGAGTTACAGAGAGATCCTTCATTGATCTCATTTTATTTATTGCAAGCTTTAATACCATAAATTAATACAGACGGGCAGAAAAAGATTTTACAAGAGTCGAGGTTTAGTGCAGGATTTGCCACTGAATATACACTGATCAGCCATAACATTATGACCACCTGCCTAATATTGTGCTGGCCCCCATTATGTGCTCAGAATTGCTCTGAACCATTGGGCATGGACAAGAGGACCTCTCAGGGTGTCCTGTGGGGACTGGAACCAGGATGTTGGCAGTGGATCCTTTGGGTACTCTGGCTTGTGCAATGGGGCCTCTGTCGATCAAACTTGTTCCACAGCATCCAGTTGATGCTTGATCAGAATGAGGTGTAGGAAGTCTGGAGGTCAAATCAACACGTTGGGCAATTGTCATGTTCCTCAACATGTTCCTTATTGTTTGATGTTTTTTCCATGTGGTGGGGTGCATTTTCCTGTGGGGGTAGGCCAGTGACATTTGCAATTTCCATTTGCATGAGGGAGTGTGCTTGTTGTGGGACAATGTCTATTTGGGAGTCTAAGTCTCATCAACACAGATGCCAAAATCCAAAGTTTTCCAGCAGAACACCACATAGTACTAATATGATCAATGTTATTCATTTCGACTGTCAATGGTCATAATGTTGTGACTGATCAGTGTATGAACCTGTGCTGTTAGTATGAGCAGGAATGACTGGGCTAAGTAATGACACCAGATACACAGCTCATCAAAAAAAGTATTTATTCTTGGTGGTCAGCTGTTTAAGTTCTGTCCTAGTTTGCGGCCCCACAGAAGACAAAATTTGTTGACTACAACAGCACACATGCTGTTAAGGTGCCCACTGCTGGTGCACAGAAAACGAGGACAGCTTAATCAAGCCACAAGACACAGTTAGTTTTATTTGCAGACAACACACAGTTCCTACTTTGCTTGTGGAAAATACTGTGTTGCATAATAGGGGGATGGAGTAGCTTATTTAATATCAATAAATGACTTTGCATATTAAGAGATGAAAGTGATCTTGTCATTTTTCTTTTGTTCCTCTGGTAAAGGGTGCTGCATTGAAGTACATTCCAACCATTGTCAATGATGTCAAGCTGGTCTTTGATCCCAAGGAACTGAGGTAATTTCACGCATTTCACTACATATTTCTATGCTTTGTGGTCATAAAGATGACACCATTTGACAATTAATATCTGTGAGACATATATTGAGTTGAAGAGGTGAATTTAATTCCTGTGAACAGGAGGTAACGAGCACAGGAGCAGCTCATTAAAGCCAATGTATTGAAAAAAAACATTCAAGTTAAGTGTTGCTTTGCTGGGAAAATAGAAAGAGAATTTCTCATGTTATTTTAAGTGTCGTCTTGAATTAATATTTCATTTTGGGTATATTGCAAGACAGGCTGATGGGATGCTGTGCTATCGCCATTTGTTTCTCTACCTTGGGCTGCTTTTATTCAACAACTTAATATTCACTAGCTGTACTGTATGGCCACTGCTTAAACACACCAAGGTTGCCTTGGAAACTTGGTTACTGCCACACTCAAGTGTTCATTTCATTTGATGTTATGTACCATGAATGTCATTAGCTATAGCTTGATATTCTGTCCTTGTCATTTGAATCACTTCTTTTCTTTGTCTGTTCGGAAGTAGACTCTCACAGTTATGTCAGTAGGAAGGTGACATTGAGAAAATCAGTCAGTTTGCCTGTTAAAAAAAGACTTCTTTCCTAATTGTGAGATATTCTTTCTTTTGAAAAGGTCTGAAGAATGATAAAATCAAAAGCACTTTTCTTTTCTGTCTTTGTATTGTCTTAGATTATCTAAGAATGATTTCATCATTGATCAGAGCTTTTCATGTTGGATCAAAACAGTGTATTTTGTCGCTCAGTCTTCCTTAGCTGTGAGCATAAGGGGTAATTAATACCCTTTAGTAAGATGAAACGAGACATAGCATTTCCAACAGTGAAGGCCATATGTTTCATTATGAAAGCTGTTATTTTTCATCTGCTTATTAAATTAATCAAAAATAATGTGACAAAATGCTGACAGAATCTGTCCACCTCTGCTTGATGAGAATTCTGAGCTAAAAATGTGTAGTTGCACACTGTTTCGACAAATACTTCACCATCAGGAACACTCTTGACACTGGAATCTATTTTTATGGCAGCTCAAAGACTGGCACAAGTAGTGCAACTACATGTAGGTGTGTTCCAGACCTTGAAATATGCTTTGCCTGTTCATTTGCAAACACTCAGCAAGAAGCGCTTTCCGTTTTCCAACGTCCAGCGCCTGGGCAGCAGCCATTTCCACAGCAGATTTTGGGCCACACAGAGCTTCCATTCCCTGCTTCTGGCGTCCAATCCACTCCAGCATTATCACAGCCACAGTGAAGGAGAGTCCTTAGTCAAAGGTGGAAGACAGACGCTCAACATATCATGCACCATTTCTCTGTTCAACTCTCAGGACTGATTTATTTTTTCCATGCCTTCCTTTTCCATTTAATGCACCATTTACAGACTATGTCCTTAGTGTGTGACACTTCTTTCTTTTTAGTCACATCAAAATGTTCAAAGAGTTTACTCTGAGTTGTGTCATTTTTGATAAGGCAGGCAAAAAAGATCTATAGCTCACTTTTTTTTTTTACATTTTTGAATTTTAAGGAAACCCCCACACACACACACACACACACACACACACACACACACACACACACACACACACACACACACACACACACACACACACACACACACACACACACACAGCCTCCCTGTGGTACCATATGCTGTCCATCTATGTCCATACACATTTAGGAGCTTTGAGTGATAGTTTGTACGACTATCAAGATTGAATTATGGAGTCATGCCTATCCTGACTGGCAGTTCCAGTCAAATACATAATATAGAATATTAGTAATTAAACCCCAAAATTAATTTTCGCTACAACAACAATGAGGCGAGACAGCTAAACAAGGAATGCCGATTCTCTAACATGACATGAGGAAGGCTTTTAATTTTAGTTTTAATTCTGAAAACTGTCGTCCTTAGAAACCATTCACCTACCCATAAATCACAGACCTGGCTCTTTTTCCCTGCTTCAGCAAAGGTGGCATCAGCTGTTCCTGTTGTTAGCACAAACCTGGCTGAGTGGCTGTGCTGGAGGCGACTAAATTGAAGCCTTGGGGGTGGGGGTGTTTCATCCCCTGCCAGAACCTTTTCTCTCCTCCTTGAGCCTCAGCTTGCCAGCATAATGAGCATCCGGCCTCCTCGTTGAGGAGAAAACTGTCAGCTTTTATGTGTGTGCATAAATGTGGATTTATCTTTCAGGCTCTGAACTGTTGAATGTTCATGTTTGATCTTTTTGAGCTACATGTTGGTTGTCTTTTTTTGAAAATTTGGAAGCATCCGTTTAAAAATGTTGATCTGAATGGTGTGCATTTGTATTCAAGGCTGTAAAGAACTAGAAATTATTTAGAGCAACAGCTATTGGAAGCAGAGGAGCAACATTTAAAGGTCCCATATGGTGAAATCTATTTTTATTGTGTTTCTGTGTTTGTTATGAACTTGGAGGTTGTAAATATGAGGATGTTTCCATTCCTTAAGCCTCCCATCTAGGCTTTACAACCACTAAGACACCTACAGGGTGGTCAACTGTTTTGTTTTGCACTGTCAATCACAGACAGAGAGAGTCTTCTTCCTGAAGGGAGTGTGGATGGCAGCAGCTTAGCTACATTCAAAAGTAGAGATACTGAAACAGCCAATTTAAAACGGGACTAAAAGCAGGGGTTATACTGTCATGGTAAAAAGAAGCATCTTTGCAGTATTTTGAGCTGAAGAATTAAATGACACATTCTGGAGAAATGTTTCATTAATTTCCTTAAAAGAGGCCCAATATGAGAGATTTAAAGAGTAATCAAGCCAGTAGTTTTGAAGGTTACACACATTGACACAGGTGTTTTCACTCATTTATACTGATTAGACTCTTCTCTGTGGATGTAGTGGGCTTAACTAGCAATTTATTAACTTGACTGTTACACTCTCATCTGCTGATGAGGGCTATGATGTGTGGCTAAAAGCTACAGTAAATGACAATGAGCTGAGAATTACTTGTTCTTTGCAAGGTCAATAATACAGTAGACAGTATCCAGTAAACCTATCTAGCAAACTCTTTAAAGATTAAAAAGTGTGGTTAGACATACACCGATCAGGCATAGCATTATGACCACTGTCTAATATTGTGTTGGTCTCCCTTATGTGCTCAAAAATGCTCTGAACCATTGGCTATGGTCAAGAGGACCTCTCAGGGTGTCCTATGGGGTCTGGCAGTGGATCCTTTGGGTCCTCTGGCTTGTGCAGTGGGGCCTCTGCCAATCAAACTTGTTCCACTCCATCCTGTTGATGCTTGATCAGAATGGGGTGTAGGAAGTTTGGAGGTCAAATCAACATGTTGGGCCATTGTCATTCTCCTCAACATGTTCCTGATTGTTTGATGTTTTTCACATGTGGTGGGGTGCATTTTCCTGCGGGGGTAGGCCAGTGACAATTGGGATTTCCACTGGCATGGGGTAGTGTGCTTGTTGTGGGACGGTGTTTGTTTGTGTGTCTAAGTCTCATCGGCATGAATGGCAAAATCCAAGGTTTTCCAACAGAACACCACATCGTACCAATTATTATATATAATTATATTATATGGTATTATTCAGTATAGTATTATAATACTATTATATAATATTATTCACTTCACCTGTCAGTTGTCATAACATTGTGGCTGATCTGTATATGTATAGTGTTATATCCATTTGAAAGAATCAAAAAAATCCTCCAAAATATATCAAAAATAGTAATAAACACTTGAGGAACAAAGGTACTTATTTGCACAAATACAACACTCCTGTAAATCACCCTTTTTTCACTGATTTGCAGCGTTGATAGCTACAGTCTTATTGAACCGAGATAGCAAGATGCGATAGTGAGCTGTTAAGAGTTCATCCTAAGTCATCTCTCCCTTACTTCATGCTATATGTTGTGATTTACTCCACACCTTGCCAGAATATCTGTAGGGAGGTGCAGGGTCTTTAATTGTGTTTTGGGTGATTGCTCAACCAGCCCAAGGTGCCTGATCAGTTTGACCTTTAGTTTTCATTGTCCTCCTTCTGTCTCCATAGCAAGCTGTTCACGGAGTTCATCCAGAAGGTCCCCCTGGGTCGCCTGGTAAAGCAGAAGCTAGACTGTCTGATTGACATTGTCCACAGCGATCTCTTCACTCATCACGGTGAGAACACGCACACACGCACAAACTGTATTCACAGTTTTTCAGTGCATGCACCTTCACTCACAGTTCAGTAATATAGGCAATCACACTCACCACCTGCCTCCCCTCGGAAGCCCTGTATGAGCCCACAGTAAAGGTCATTGGTGAGGCGTAGTGGAAAACATTGTTGTTTTCTGAAAGTGTTAAGCATCCCTGCTGCTCAAATCACCAGGACTTGTCTGAATCTGAACATCTTGGTTCCCATCTGTGCAGTTTTAAAGTCTCAGCTCCTCTTTTTCTCAGTTTTTATTATTTTAAAATTTTTATTTCTTCAGTATCTTTGCAGGGTAATTTCGGTTTTCCTGTCTTTGTCCTACAACACTTTAGTTATACACTTGTGCGCCACACTATATTATAATTTGGCAATGTTGTACTAATGTGAAATGTGAAGGTAATGGTGTAGAGTTAATTAATTAGAAAACATACCTCCAATCTCTGCAGCCAGGCTAGCCTGTGGCGACCTACAAACAAGCCGTAGTGATGTTCAAGGGGAAAGCATTTTTGCTGGAGGCCCCCATCCTCTGGGGCCATGTTAGGTTTGGAGAGAAACACATTATGAGTCTGTCCTATGGTGGTGAATTAAAACAAAAGTTTGTATTCCATTAAAATAGCAACTGTGTTTTAAATTGACTGGCAGGGACAACACATGCCTTTCAGTAGCCAACTAACATAAAGGCAGGGGACAGCAGTTACCCACTTTGCAAAGCCACCATCATCTACAGATGTTCACTCCAGTATGATTGTACAGAAAACAAAAATGGAACTTAGACAGGGTGTAATGGGAAATGTGTCCTACTCAGTGAGTCTGATATTGAACATAACACAGCGTAAATGTCATTGCCTTCAACTTAATGATCCAGCCTTTTTTATATTTTAGGAACACAAAATTGTCTGAGTGGTGGTTTGGGCCAGTTTAGTGAGTAACTATTGAAGGGCAGTGTTCAGTGCACGGTCCTCTGGTCATTACTATTGATCTGTTGGTATAATTGTGCGCAGGCAAGCCTCCCTGATGCTTGTGAATGGCCTGCTGATCAGCAGGAGGAGTTGTTTGTGAAGTTGCTGTAAAGTCAGTACAGATTATCTTGTTGTTCTGTTCTCACAACTCCTCTATGCACTGGTGCTTTGAGCATCTATAATCATCTTTGAGTTATATGTTTTCCAAAGCGGTGATGGAGGAAGCTTATTGCAAAGTAAACTTGGCCTTTCTGCATCGGTATCAAGCTGTGCTCTGCTTTGGCGATGCTTTATTAAAGATAATAACAACTGCAATGAGAAAATGAGTCAGCCAGTTTTTAAGGTGGTCTAATCAGCTGCAGTAAGTGCCCATGCTCACGAGGCACACCGTTAGTTGCGTCCTGATCCCCGGGTGGTCCCTAAAAGGTTGTCTACCAGCCAATTCCAGAGTGAAATGTACTGGAATTCTTGGAGCAAATAAATACTCAGCAAAAGGGCCTCTACTTCCTCAGTGCTCAACCTTTAGCATTGAGTTTTTTTTAGCAGATTCCACACACTTATTAATATTCTCTGACCGTGCTCACCAAAGGAACTGTTTTCTTACCTGTAGGCTGCATATTGATTAACATATTAACTGTTTCTGTGTAAAAACACTTCTTAAATTAGTATATTTCAATCCCCAATGGGCTTAATTCTGTTTCAAAATTACTACTTTAGAGAATAGGGCGACATCCCCTTTCTTCACTGGTTTCATATACAAGTATGAAATTGAAATTCTGTGTGTTGAATGCGATTGCTATGCAAATTGCAAATCCCTGCTGCAAATGAAAAGTTTACAAATTCAGAAAAGACAGAAGTGTTTTGTTTCTCTTTATATTTTGGAGGCACAAGCGTTGTGTCACCTTCACCGTCTATGATGTTAAAAGAGAGCGTGGGACGGGGCGCATGAATCACTGGCAAATAAAGTTCATTGGAAGAAAGCAAATATGTCAGATGCTCTTTTTGGTCTGTGTTTAAGGGGGGAATTACTGCAGCGTCTAAAATCTGTTTGCACGGGAAGTTTGAGGAGAGCGCTCGTGGCCCGGTTTGATAGTTCCAGTCTGCTTGTCCTGCTCCCACCTTGCTTACTGGTGTGTGCAACAGCGAGTGTGTATCTTTATTTACACTCACATGTCCATTTAGGTGTCTTTTTTATGTGTTGCCACCTGAGTTTATTTTAAGGAGGCACAAAGAGAACAAGGATTGAAGCACAGTAAAAACATTAAATACTCCACACAACGTCCTCAGATGTGAGATTTCCTTTTGTGTTCAAATCCCTGCATGATTATGAAGCACACACACACACAAATATATATATATACAAACAGACATTGTCCCTTTAAGCTGTATCAGGCAGATAGCTTGGTGCTCTGTGCAGACATCACTTTGCATCAGGGCTAGATAACAAGTGACAAGACAAACACTTAACACCCACATTTGTTTTCAGATATGCAAAAAGTAAAAGCTTCATGTGAATTATAGATGTATTGTACTACTGGAGGAGGATATTCACAAATAATTGGTGGAGCTTTTTTAGATGATTTTTTTTTTTTTAGTCAAAACATTCGTCCTTGATCTTGAAACTCTTGTCAGAGTTTTGCATTGGTAAAATGACAAGAAATCTGTACAGCTTAAAAATTGCTTGTTTGGATAGAGCTGCAAATCCGAGGAGGACTGGAGTTATTCCTAATAGGTCTCAAGGGAAAAGCAGAGTCAAAAGTTTTGGTCCAAAGTGAAATTTCGTGACAACTTCAAGACATTGGAGAGAAAAAAAAGCTGACATTGTGATATTTTTCTGCGAAAATATTGCAATAAGAAAAAGTAAAGGATTTTTTTTTACCAGCTGACTTGAATAACTCTCCTTAAAATCATGCTGAAATGATTGTGGTGATTTTGTGGCAGAGTACATCTGTATAGAAAAAGCCTGTTTGGAACCTTTCTAACATGGTGTAACCCTGGCAAAGGCATTCAAAGTATTTTTTTTGCACTGAATGGCGTTCTGATCTGGCTTTGCACTCATCATACAAAGCTCTGTAGTTCTGATTTAGACGGTCAAGCGAATTAGTTGTGTTGCCCCGTGCATTGGTAACAGCTGTCTGACATTGCGGACATGCTTTTGGTCAACATCATCTTTTTCTGTAGCTGAAATATTTTCATGCCACTGGCGTTTCTTTCTGCAACCAAATCCTCCTTTTCAGTGTTTTTCTCCAGTTCCTCGCCTATTTTGCTGCTTAAATGTGGAGCCTGCAATTCAACAAGCTCATGTCTTTTAAATACAGTTATAATAACAACATTGTATCCAAGAACCTTTACATCAGAGTAAATTAGGTTCCGTCAGACAGACTTCTTAGAGATTAGGCAGGGAAAATGAAAACTACACCGATCAGGCATAACATCATGAACACCTGCCTAATATTGTGCTGATCCCCTTTATGTGCTGAAATATGCTCTGAACCATTGGGCATGGACAAGAGGACCTCTCAGGGTGTCCTATGGGGTCTGGAACCAGGACATTGGCAAAGGATCTTTTGGGTCCTCTGGCTTGTGCAGTGGGGCCTCTGTCAATCAAACTTGTTCCACTGCATCCTGTTGATGCTTGATCACAATCGGGTATAGGAGGCTTGGAGGTCAAATCAACATCTTGGGCGACTGTTATGGTCCTGACGATGTTCCTCATTATTTGATGTTTTTTCCATGTGGTGGGGTGCATTTTCCTGTCGGGGTAGGCCAGTGATATTTTGGATTGCCACTTGCATGAGGGAGTGTGCTTGTTCTGGGACAATATTTGTTTGGGTGTCTAAGTCTGATAAACACAGATGGCAAAATCCAAGATTTTCCAGCAGAACAGCACATAGAACCGATATGATCAGTGTTTTTGTGTGTTTATCTTATATGTATCAAGCAGCATAAAAGTTAGAACATCAATGCTAAAATAATCAATTGTGCAGCCCTATTGATGATCATTGGATAGACTGAGATAAACCCCACATATTTTGCTTATTCTTTGAGCTTACTAGGGCCTTTTATCTAATGTGATAAATTGAGTTTTCTGTGTTTTGCTGTGCTTGTCGTGGTTTTAAGAGGATAAATACACTTTATTTTGATGACCTCCTATCATGTCATGCAGAGCAACGCTCGGGGCAGATTGTCCTCAAGATATACAAGAAAGATTGCAATGATATTTGCTGAGTGAAGTCGTGCTCCCTGAAGAGTCAGCCTTTTTGATTCAGGTGTCAGCTCAACCTTTCATCTTGTGCCACATATTTGCATTTGCAAGTAATAGCTCTCGAAATGTTATAGGTTAAATACTGGGAAGTTGAGCTGACTTTGTGGCTGTAAAGTTTGAGTTACAAACTTGTTGGTTTACATCAATTTTAACATTATACAGAAATCCATTTGGAGCACATATTTAATTGAAACAGTTCCATCGAGCAGGAGCTTCCCTGTAATTATTTTTTACAATAGAACCATTAAGATTGAGTCGAGTGTCTTTGTGAGATTTCCTAGATTGCTTAAGGAGAGTAATGATGTAATTGATGCACTAATCAATGCCTGAGACATTAGAAATGAAATTTTGTAGGAGTCTTTATTTGCCAGTTACTGTTTAGTGCTTTCAGTGCCGCATTATTAAAGAGTCTCATCATGGTCTCTGTGTGGGGGTTTGCATTATGGTTAATTCCAGTAATAGCAAAAGTGAAATGGAGACAACTTCTGAAAGCGTGGACGCATTCGCTTATTCTGTTTTTTTCCTGTAGGGATTGAAAGTATTGACTTTCGCTTCTGTTTTCATGAAATCACTCCATACTGCTCAAATCAAGCACAGGGTCGGTAAGACAAAGGTTGGATTTGTATTATAATACCTCTGGGTACAGTTTGTGAAGAGGTCACCGCAGTTCATGCAATTCATTATTCGTTACATCCCCTCTGTTTATCATTTGGCCTTGAGCGGTATTGGCAATTGGCAAAGCTTTATGCTCGCATTTGTGTGTGTGTGTATGTGTGTGTTTTGATGAGTAATGAAGTTAAGATTTTATTTCGTCCCAGCTGAACGGCTTATTAAAGCTGTAACATTATCTGTGTAGCAAACAGCTTATATTGATTGTGAATTAAAATCCATAGCTGTGTTGGCCATTTAGAGCAGCGGTCTCTCTACTCCTTGTCATTTTAAAGATTATCATTTGAAGACTGCTATTGTTCCCGCACTCCGGCAAAGTACTGGTGATGATTTCATTCGGCGTACTGCTATTTCGCTCTTGTTTTTTATCGTTTAAGATGACATTGATATCAATACTTTGTGTCTGTGAAAGACTGCATGACTTTGCACTGCTTGGTAGCAAGTTAGAAGTGTTCAATTATTAATATGTGCGCCTTTATTTTCTGTCAGAAAGGTTATCAATTTTTAATCATGCTTGTTATATGTAGAAGTTGACCAAAAACTGAGATGTGATTGCTCTCTACTCTGTAAATTTATTAAATATTTGCCCACATAAACACCACCATCTTCTAATGGTGCAAGAATAACTCCAGTATTTGCCCTTTGTCTTTATATATGGCTCCCACACATGCCTACACAACTTTACTGAGGTTGAAATCAAGGCTTCTTGACTTATCGATGCTGTGCTCCATGTCCAAATTGCCAACCAAATTCTCTGTTTTGTGCATATGGAAATTCACCTTTTGATGTTACTGTCAACATGATAGCATGTTGTGAAGAATTAATTAAATTGCAACTGTTGACAGACTTTGAAAGAGAACTGTTGTTTTCTGCTGCTCTGATGCGGCACAAATTTAGTAATTTTCAGTCCCCTAAACCCTTTTTTGTCATTAAAACATGGTCATATTTTATCTTTTCCAAATTACAAGGTTTGACATTCACACCACTACAACAACATCTGTTAATCACTCTGTCAGGAGAAGATTTAGTGCTTTGATTACAGCAACAGTAGGTGAGATATTATTGGAGAGGGATCAATTTGGTCAGATTTTTCACGCTAATGTCATTAGTTTTTCAATCGGTGCTTGGTTTGGTAATTATTTTCTCTCCGTACCTGATTGTGATTGGCCACTCTCTGTCAATGTTTGTGCCTCTAACTGGCTTTTTGTTCTGACAGTTATGCCGATGCACTGTAACTACTCCGAGGGATTTTGGGAGCTTTTAGCGCAGCCATTGCAATTAACAACTTTACCATGTACATTGTTTTAATTTGATCTTCGGAGATGTAAGAAAGCTACTAATAAGCCTTGCGCATCTGTGTTCAGAGTGTGTCGAGAGCATATGCCGCTCTGCTTTTGTGTGATCTGTCATCTGCTGCGTGTCTTGAGCTGCTGTCGTGAATGTGTGTATTTGCTGCCGTCCCCTGCAGACTGCCGTGAGATCCTCCTGCCGCTGATGACGGACCAGCTGAAGTTCCACCTGGAGAAGCGGGAGGAGCCGAAGGCTTGCTGCCAGCTGCTCAGTGACATCCTGGAGGTGCTTTACAGGAAGGATGTGGTGAGGAACACAACTCTCTGCTTTATGTACTTTCATATCCCTCTGGGACAAACGGTACAGGGGATCCAGGTGTACCTCCGTAATAAAAAATGAACACACATTTCCACTGTGGTTGTTTTACTGATGCTACTAATCAGTGTGCTGTTTTCAATTTGTTTTATTGCCGTACATGGCCTGAAAGGAGCACGTTTTATGACAGTGTTAATTTACTAACTTGTAGGGTTGGCTGTGCGCAAGTAATTCATTGCTCAGGGTTGCTGGAGGCCATCTTCAACACTGTGATTGTTCTACAAGAACACGATGATGAGCTCTGCTTCACCCTGTGGTGCTTCAGAGCCAGAGTACCTCACAGCAATGTGGTCTTCGTGATGATGAGCAGTTATTGTCAGTGTCAGTGTTAGTGTTAGTCACAGAGCCGTTTATGCAGACAGTCCAAGGTAGGCAGTTTATTTTATATTCTAAATTGCTAAATTCAAAATGATTTTATAGTGTTAATGACTGAGCTAATAATTGATTTTTAAATTGGTTTTTAGTTGATAAAGTATCCAAAAACAGCCAAAAAGTGCCCATACATTCCTGGGGCACATCTAATGACTTTTTTTTATCTGATCAACAGTACAAACCACTAAAATATGAAATTTATATTGCACAAAAGAGACAAAAGCAATGCTTTTTTATACCTGAGGAGGTGAGACCTGATAAATGTTTAAAGCTTTGTCCATGCATACACTGGTATTGTTTTAAACAAAGCATTTTCTGTGCATTAAGACCTTTTGGGACACACGGTGGCTCAGTTAGCACTGTCGCCTCACAGCTAGAAGATCCCCAGTTCACATCCCGGTTAGGATCTTTCTGTGTGGAGTTTGCATACTCTCCCTTTGCATACGTGGGTTTTCACTGGTACTCCGGCTTCCTCCCACAGTCCAAAAACATGTTGAGGTTAAATGATTATTCTAAATTGTCAGTAGGTGTGAATGTGAGTGTGCTTGGTTGTTTGTCTCTATGTGTAGCCTTGTGATAGACTGTGTCCCCTGCCTTCGCCTTAGCTGGTATGGGCTCCGGCACCCCCATGACCCTACAGAGGATTAAGCGTTGTATAGATAATGGATGGATGGGTATCGCCTTTTGTCCACATGCAAACACAGTTTTGTGTACCTGAAAACTCACTTTTTGGGAAGCTTATCCAGGATGAAGATATAAACCCACTCCATTTTTGGTGATGTGTTTAAAATAATGCTGGTGCTAACCTTGATTACAGGACTTTTATCATGTTTACACATAAATGTACAGTTAAGTTTCCACTATACTGAAGAACAAAGTATCAGTATCAGACCACAAATATCTTTTCCAGTTCCTTAATGCTCCATTAGTGGTTTTTAGGCTTAAGATTGACCATTAAGGCTTTAAGGTTAGGGTTATATCACCGCCTGTTGGTTTGACATATTCTTTATAGTGTTTCAGTTGTGTTTTTGTCCTCCATGTGGGCTGAGATTATATTCTATTTTATTTTTTCTTGGAACAAAAGTGGAAAAACCTGTTTTAATAAATGCCATGTATGTGTAGACTACAGGCCTGACAGCCATAAAGACCATTTCATGCTTTCTGTGCCAGGACCCCGCTGTGGAAAGCATAAAATTTGTGACTGTCCTAGAAAAACAACTGGTGCTGAAACCAATATGTTAGTGAGTGAAATGTGAGATTTTTCCATCATCCACAGAGTTCTAATTGAAGCAGTTGCTGCTGGACTTTGGAGGTGCTTCGATTTGCACAAGCTGTCCATCAATTCATTCCGAACACAGTGGGAAGTCCTCATTACTCCGGAAGTCCTTCGCTGTGTTCACCCACTGTGCACCTCAGGAATAATCACATTAACACGCTGCTGCAGTGTAATTTATGAGCAGCCAATATGTCCTTGCATGTTTTTTTGTGTTTGATATGAGAGCCAACGCATCCGTTCACTTAGAAGACTAATGCCTATGTATTGTACTATGAATAGAACTACTTGCATGTCAGCTCTTCAGTTTAAAAGTCCTGATTGGTCTATTTAACCACTGGATTAATCAACTATTTGTTTTAGCACGAAGATGTTTCTAGTATTTTTAACTGGAGTACCCATCCATTTGTACACCGGCATCAGCCTCACATGCACAAATGATAACACTCACACACACACACACACACACGGACACTCACAAACACTCAGCTGCTCTATGAGTGCGTTTCATCCTCTTCCATGCCCAGACTCCTGATGTCCTCCCTCAGGCCCTCTCAGACTCTCGTCATTGATCACCACAGTCCGGCCTCCTACACTCCACTCTGCCAGGGATTATCCACCTCTTTCACTTGCTTTTGGCTTTTACACTTCCTCTCTCGCTGTCTCTCAAATTGTTGCATCCTCTTACACTCTTGCTCCACCTTTCATATCTGTCATGCGCATCAACACAGCCAGAGGTTTCCTCGACTTACACGCACTCAGAAATAAGGGGAGGAAAATATAGGAGGGAAAAAACCTCTGTGGATATTTCTGTCTACTTCTTTTAAGTAGAGTATTTCTATCTCGCGAGGACAAACAGTCTAATTGTATATTTGCCACTTAAATGGTTAGATTCCAGCAACAAACAATCACATTTTTTCTTCATGCCCTGCATATGTGTTGGAAGTTAGGGATTTTTCTCTTTTAAAAAAAAATCTCTGGGAATAGTGGGTTTTCACCAGAGATGTGCGTCACTCTCTGCCTGGGAAGGCGATATCTGAAGCTCCCCCCTCAGATGGTTTACTCTCCCCGGTGCTTCTCCGCAAGTGTGTGAATGTTTGTGTGTGCGCATATACACAGACTCACTCGCATGAGCTCTTCAACTGCAGAAAGAGCAGCGTAAATTATTGAAAGTTTTAGGTTTGACACTGCAGAGCTCAGTCTGCTCAGAGGAATTCCCCCGCAGATAGGTACAGGCAGTAAGAAAGAGCCCTACGCTCAGTCAGAATAACTAACAGGAAGGTAAATTGTTCCACTTATGACCAGCATGCCCCAATGAAAGCTCGACCTCACAATGTGTTTGGCTGCATGAGTCATGTTGAGATCTAAGCTTGTGAAAAGCTGCATGACCATGTTTTTTAATCAACTGATAAAACAGATTTTTTTTGGTTTTGTGATGCTGCCACAAGCCCAACAGTTATTTTACCACTTTTTAGTTATCAGAATGCTGCAGGAACCTGTCAGTGATTGGTTTGCAGTGAAATTTAGTCGAAAGTTAAACCACTAACTAAGGAAGATGCAGATTATTTTTCTCCTTGTATGTTTTGTGAAATTAAAAAGGAATTCCCCCGAAACCTGTTCAAGTATATCAGAGAATCAGTGGTCGTTTTTAGCTGCATGTACTAAAAAGAAAAAATACAGCATAACTCACTGAGTGCACTGGAAATTCTCACCAATGTATGTTTTCTTTGACATGTTTATTAAGTTCCTTCCTTCTCTATGTTTGCATGCTGATAACTGCATATTTGTCTGTATTTTTAATTTTTATTTTTTTGCAGGGTCCCACCCAGTGGCATGTGCAAATCATCATGGAGAAGCTGCTGAGGACAGTCAACAGAACAGTCATTTCCATGGGCCGGGATTCCCCTCACATTGTAAGTGTACACTTAGCAGTACACCACGCTGAACCACAGCTCTTTATCAATTTTTTCCCTTGTTTTTTTTTTTACACACATGCATACTTAATTGCACACACTAGTCTATGCACCACAACCAGATTAGCTCCCACAGGCTCTCTGCAACTCCAAGTCCGATCCAAAACTATCATTAAAGGTAAATTCTACCTTGGCGGGAATGCTTCCACACAACCCCAATCTAAGAGCAGCTTTGATCTGCTCCTATCTTTCTCCAGCCAGTTGTTTGTTTGCCGGTGTGTGTGTGTTTTTATCTGTGGTTTACTTGTTTGTGTGCCTGATCCTCTGTTATTAGTACATTTCTGATGCTCTGCGCTGTAATCTAATCACTGTACCCCCCTGCTATTGCCGTTAGCATCCTTCTTCAAATCACTCGCTCAGCAAGAGCTTGGTAGCAATTAATGCACTTATCAGTCGTCGTGCAAAATGTGCTGTCTGCCTGATGTGCGTGTGCAAAACCCTCATCCATTTTCATGAGTCCAAAAAGTCCAGTTGAGGTCACCTCTGCGTTTTGAGTAATGAACTTCTACTTCTCTGTTCTTTGGCTCATTCTGCTGCATCCTGTCTTCATTAGAGCTGCATGTAGCGTGTGATGTGTTGACTTTGAAAGGGGGTCTTGGGTAGTAAACATGTAATTTTTATTGAAAGTTTTATGACGAAGGGGATCCCTCTGAGAGCACTTAAAGGTACTTTTATGGCTCATTTAAAAATGTAGCTAAGTGATGAGGCATTTTCTCTGGATTTGATGAATGTATAAGAAATTGGAGAGTCAGATGGTACTGACTGGTTGGTGTGTCATTTTTTCTCCTCACGTCGGCATGCACAAGAACCTCTCCATCTGGGGAGCAGCAGGCTGCAGCATCACCTGTTTAAATGGAAGCTTTTATTACCAGTAACTGAGCCACACCAGCAGAGAATGATTTAATAAGGCCCACAGTTATCACGCTGTGATCATCCTCTGTGTTTGTGTGCATGTTATGTCATAGTGATATAATACCTCCACAGCACTCATCCTTGTCCCCTGTGTCCTCTCTTTCTCTCCCCCCTTTTTTCTTTTTGGGATTGCAGGAAAGTGATGGTTGCAGATTTCAGAGATTCTGTAGCTGTTCTTTCTTTCTCTGTCTCACTCTGTCTGAAAGTGTTCCGGCAATGCACCAAGCTAATCTCTTAGATGGGAAGCCCTCTGTTGTGTAACAGATCACTAGCGTGCATCATACTGAATAATGTAAAGCTAATGAAGCTGTGAGTTGAGCAGAGGCTGCCCTGCTGGCCATTCTCTCCCAGCCAGCTGCCTGAAGGAGGTCCAGGACTCCCACTTATTCTCCCTGTGTGGCTCTCCAGTCTATTCATTGTTATGCCAGAGACTGAGACTCTCCATTGTCCTGCCTGGCTCATGGTCAAAAAGTTTGGAAAGTGTATTCGGAAAAGAGATTGGACTTCCCTGGGAATGTTGTTAGAAATTGGCTCAGCTCCCATTACATCTCGCCCTCTGCTAATGCCATGTTTCCTCTACTTTTCACTGCAGTGGGGTTCTTTTGATCATGTTCTTCAGACATGGAACTTGCGTACCACTTTGTCTAAAAGGCTATCAAGATGAAGGCAGCACATGCAGGTCTCCTCTCTGCTGTATTATACTAAGTGCATCCATTTCAGCATTCCCCCTGTGGTGTAGGTGAAATGGTGTTCCCTGCTTCCAGCTGTGGCTGCTGAATGGCGACGAGGAAGACCAGCCTCCTTTCTAGTTAATGAAACTACTCTAGCAATGACCTCCTGCAGCCCTGAAACTATCTACTTTGTATACATGTGCTGCAGTTGCCCTATACACAGCTTGCTTTTATTGTCCCTACTGACCCCTATCTTGTCAGCTGCTGGCTCTGCAGCTAGCTAGCCACTGCACTTGACTGCCTTGACATTTCTAATTACCTGAATAATATTTTGCACTGATGTGCAGCGTGTCCTTTCATGCAGTGGAAGTTGGAGGTCATACAAAAGCCAATGGCACTTTCTCTCAAACATTATGCATTATATAGTAGTTGGAACAGAAGCTGCATCTGAAGTAGCTCCCTAAATCATTATTTAATGATCAATAAGGTTGATGTAAATTTTTAACAGCCATGAGACCCAGTTAGCGCCGCTAGAAGCGTTGTAGCTTTCTAATCAGAGGGCTGTTGTTGCCGCCTCTGGGTACTGCTGCCTACTCTGCAGGCACATTGCGCGCTGCTGCTCACACAACACCGCAGCCAACCACCGACCTTGTTCTTCTGAGTGGCAGCCTCTTACATTTAGATTTATGCATTAACGTTCTACTCCGTCTCTCCCTCTCTCTCTCTCTCTCTCATTCTCTCTCTCTCTCTCTCTCTCTTTTCTTTCTCCCCTTGCCTCTTTCCCCTCTCCTGGCGGTGGCGGTGGACACAGAATGTTGATGAGAATGATCACAGTGACGACTGTGGGGGCGTTGGTTTTTGTTGCGTGTTGTCACTGCAGTGCTACGCCTGTTAGCGACTTATACCAGGGCATCGTCACACATTTGCATCATTGGACATCCTTGTGGGCTGTGTCTTTATATTCATGTCCACCCTCACACAGGTTGAAACGAGTGCTTGTGAATACATTTACATTAGGATAGTAGCAGAAGCATTTTTGGCTGTTCCTGCTGAAATCACCAAGTTCTACCTTTGTGCCCTTGAATTACATTTGCTCTAATTTAAGCTTCTGGATGAGCCCTGCAGATACACATGAATAGAAAAGCTGCAAATGGAAAAAATCTGTGTATTACGTGGTAGTGCTCTACTTTCAAGGTTGCATAATTTGTTATGCATTGTCAGCAAACACCTGAATGTCAGAATTGATATTGTAGTAAACTTAAACGACCGGTGCAGAGGTTTGAAACAATGCTAGACGGTAAGCTTAACGTTATCTAATAACCCGTTGAACTTTTTTTGAACCGTGGTTTGGAAGAGCGGTCGCGGTGATAGTTGGCTGCAGTGCTCCACAACTACCCTGATGATTTTCCTGCAGTGTGCAGAGGGAATGGAGTGGAAAGCTGCAGGGGAAGGACTCTGTGTTATTGATTGACAGTATGGGGCTGACCGGCTATTGGGGCTAGAGCTTTTTCTTTGCTGCATGCACTCACTGACCGAATACTGTATAGTGCAACACTGCACCTATTCAGATCTATTTTGTTCCTCTCCTGTATGTCTGGGTGTCTGTATCTCTCACTCTCTTTATCTTTATGTCTCTATATCTGTTCCTGTCCAAATATTTCTCTGAGCATCTCCTTGCATCTTTCTGTCTCCTCTCCGTCGCTCTCTTCCTCCCTCTCCTGCTGGCCAGACTGCTGCAGAGCTCTTACAGAAAAGAAGCATAGTGAGATATGGCACTGCATCATAATGCCTCAAACATGCACTTATCACTCGCTGCACCTCTTCTCCCCATCATCTGCGCTCAAACTTTGACGAAGGATCCTTACGGGTTTATTGACCCCATAGCAATACATGTCAGATGAGTGGCCGCCGTCAACATTGTGTGAAAATTGCTGCGACTTATATGCTGATGCCACCTTTGAAGCCACAGGGGAATATGTTTAAAGGATGTAAGAGTGCAAGATGTTAAGCTGCACTGGGTGTCTTGTTTGTACCCTCAGTACTGTGGTGTAAACATCCACTCAAGGGAAGCCCTGTGGAGATTATCGTGCATTGGGTGAGAGGAGGAGGAGGAGTAGGAGTTGTGTTGCCCTCCAGCCATAATGCTTCATGCATCAACGTGAGGGTGACTCTACATCTCTGGGGCATTTACTCAGCACTTTGTCACTAGTTTACCTCATGGGTGCACTTCATTACTGCTCTGCGTTAACATCATGCAGGTGCATGTGCGTGCACGGTGGATGCATGGACTCGCCTGAAAGTCATACAACTGTATTACAGCGAGGAATGGATTGTGCAGTGAGTGTATACTTTGGATTAGAAACCGTTTCCAAGGCAGGTTGACTTTGTGCACCAGACACTATATGCTGCTTATCCCTTCGCTGTATTCTGCTCTCGTGTTGTGCCTCCCTACGACATCAAAGAGATGCAAGTCTGATTTTATTTTCCACCTTACCTCCCGCTTTTCATCACATAAGAGTTTTTTTTTTCATACAGAATTTTCAAACCATGTTCCATGTGAGTAAAATTAGTTTTCAGCAGGTTGGTTCATCCAAATTACAATTGATACAGTATTTTCTCACTTACTTCTAGTATCACACAGCCATGCAGGTAGTTTGTCCAAGTTTTGAGCTCTGTCTCTGGGAATTCTGCTGGAAAAGCAGAACAGTGAATGGAAATGAAGCTTCCTTTGTGGTGTTCACAGCAATCGAACAAATCCATTTAAAACATTCAAAGGAACTGAATCTTTGCTGATACAGCGATGCTGTAATGGTAATTTGCAGTGCAGAGCGCAGACGTCGGGGCAAATAAAATCTGAACCATCTGTGATGGGCTAGATGCCATTAGAAGTAAGTGAGGGAACATACACCGATCAGCCACAACATTAAAACCACTAACAGGTGAAGTGAATAACATTGATCATATTGGTACTATGTGATGTTCTGCTGGAAAAACTTGGATTTTGCAATCAGTGTTGATGAGATTTAGACATCCAAATAAACATTGTCCCAGAACAAGCACACTCTCTCATGCAAATGGAAATCCCAAATGTCACTGGCCTACCCCCACAGGAAAATGCACCCCACCACATGGAAACAACATCAAACAATCAGGAACATTTGACCTCCAAACTTCCTACATCCCATTGTGATCAAGCATCAACAGGATGCAGTAGAACAAGTTTGATTGACAGAGGCCCCACTACACAAGCCAGAGTACCCAAAGGATCCACTGCCAGTGTCCTGGTTCCAGACCCCATAGGACACCCTGAGAGGTCCTCTTGTCCATGCCCAATGGTTCAGAGCATTTTTGAGCACATGAGGGGTTACAACAAAATATTAGGCAGCTGGTTCATAATGTTATTGCTGATCGGTGTATTTTCTTATTTGCAGGAACTGATCCTTTAAGCGGTGTTTGTCTGATCAGAAAAATAAAAAATCAGTTAAAAATCTGCTCGTCTGCTTGTGGCTCTTCAAATGAAAGTCAGTCTGCTCCAAATTTTGAGAGCTCTGTAGATGTCTGTTTTTATTTTTCATATTTTACATAATAAATATCTTTATTTTTTTCATTTTTTAAAAAACTGTATAAAAGACACAGTATTGCACATAATAAATCAATTGCACTTCTTTAAGGTACAGATAAACGTCTAGTTCTCTCTCGATGCTACAGTATAACTAATGAGAGAAACCAACCCGGCATGTACAAGAATGATGGTGTGAACGACACGTAACCAACAGAATGCAGCATGTTGGAGCTTGTGAAGGTCAAGCCAGTGATATCTAGTAGTTGGCTAGGTATTCTTGTTGCGTTGTTTCATCGATGCCCTTGACACCACTTTGGCACATTTGTTGTCTTTTGGGGCAGTGTTTTTGGCTTTTAGAGTGACTTCGGTTTTATGCTCCTGCAGGAGTTGTTGACTTAATCTTGTTTTCTTCTAGAGATATTGGCTACTTTCCCACTCATAAAACGGTATTAGCCCTATTTGATGATACACAACAGATACTTGGATATAGTAAATTCATGTATTGTTTTGTGGCTATACATAGTCTTTAAACCCTGTGTGAAGTTACTATATGAGTTTTCACTTTACAGTTAAATAAATGCAAAGCAATGAGCAGGAGCTAATAATAATTCTTTAAAAAAGGGGAAAAGAAATAAAAGGACATTTGTTGTTCTCTTTAAAAAGTGTTTCTTGAAAAGCTACAAAATATCCTGCAAAATCCAAGGGTAGTAAAAAGCATGCAAGGCTACACGCCTGCCACCCTGCATTATAGAAGCCCTGGTTGTGATCTGAAGTGGCACATTCAGTCTTTCTGGCTTGGTTTCAGTAGCTTTTGTAGTAGCTGATACAGGATACTGCAGCAATACAATCACAGATATCTTCTGTTACCCCTCACATGTGCTAAAAACCAACATTTGTTATACTCAGTTTGCTTCTGCGTGTGTCTATAGATTTATACTGATGGCCTGCATGGATTCCTTCTTTTCTTCATGTTGTGTTTCAATGACCATATGCATTGTGAGGTTAGTAAGAACTCTATTTGATGCATGAAAAAGACTTGAGAATCAGAAGTGATTAACATCCTTTGCGTTGCAGTTCTTGAACTGCACAGCCCCCTTCACTACACCTCAAATAAATATATTCCACTAAACCTTAAAGTGAATATATATAGATATATATTTATATAGAAAAAAGTACATTGACGTCTAACTTTGCAAATGTTATTAAGAAAATAAGTGTTATTTATTCATTCTTTACTTCAAAGTCAGTTGATTCAAGGAGACATTTTAGCGATGAATAGAAAGTTGATCATAGAACTCCAATAGACATCTCTTTGTCCTTTAGGTGTCTTCTTTAGATAGATATGAAAGTCTTGGATCTGTCACGGTTAGTAGGTGATCTACATTTGTGAGTTAATACTCAAAATAGTTCTTTTTAATTATTCTGGAGAAAATGTATCCTGAACAGTGTTAATTGTGCTTTGCAGTACAGTGATATGCTGTTTATGGAGGCCTCAGAGCATTATGGTTGAATTGCCAACCTCTCCGGGAGGCTGGGAAGAAAGACAAGAGTTCCAACAGGTGAACAGAAATGTGACAGACACTGAACTGTTATCACAGAACAGGACCCCGCATACGTCAGCTAGAAAAATATATGCAAATAGACAGCGGGAAATCAAATTCGTCTTCTCACCTTGCTGATCTCCAAATATGTTTCCCTGGTGTAATTTCACACCCTGTTTGAAGAAATTAGTTCAAAATAACTCTGAATCCACACTTGTGTCCCATTACACATCCTGTCATCTCTGGAAAGGTGTTCAGTATCCAGCTGTCGGGCTCTCCATTAATACTGGTTACCAGGTCTACAAAATCCAAGGAGATGTGATAAAACAGAAGACGGTGGATAAACCAAACAAATGTGGATGACCAGACGGACTATTAAATCCTGTGCATCGGTAGCAGGGGAGAATATAGTTCTGTGTTTTCACAGGAACCAGAGTTTCCAGCGCGCGTGCTTCTTGGAGTCAGCTTTGGACTTGCGTTTTGGGGTGGAGGTAAAGGCCTCCTGGGGATAAGGCAGGGGGGGAAAGTGGGAGTCTTCCGTAGGACAGAGCCTCTTCATCAGTGGCTGTAGCTTGTCCTCCTGCTGCTTGAAGTCCAGTTCCACACTGCAGGAAAAAAGAAACGGAGACACAACATCAGCACAAACACTAGCTAACTTTTTGCATTCAGATTACCACAAGGGATGTTCTGATCTTGCTGATGAAGGTATTTTATAAATGATCGGTACTGGAATGAACTTAAGCTGATCCTTCTGTTTATGTCGGCTGTCACAGATGTTGTAAAAGGAAGGCACAATTTGTAAGAGTATGTTTGAATTTTGAATGATTTTCTAAACCATCAGCATTATTAATTAATAATTGATTAATTGATAACACAAACTGACCAGAGTGGACATTTGATCTGTGCTGATACATGATTTAAGGTGCAAAGTCAGCTCTGTTAAATATGCTGCTGTGACATGAAAGTCCCAGCTTGTCTTAAACACATGAGCTCAGGCTGGAGGTCATTAAGCATCACAGAAATCATTGTCATGGTGACCAGTTGCCAAACCCTCATGATGCCTTCTGCTTGCTAACATGGAACTGCCTGAAGTCTGTTTCGTTAATGGCCACCTTCTGATGTTGCAGTTCCCTGTTGGAGCTTTACAACAAGGTTTGTGACCAAAAAGGAACAGTTTGGATGCAGGAATGTATTTTTTTCCTTAATGCACTGCTGAGCTATGTAGTTTTCGAGCATATAAATTGGACTGAACTTTAATGCATTTAAGCTGTATGTTAATGGTATTAGATTTGGTCTGTGTTTTGGAATACACCAAATAAATGACTTGGATCAGATCGGGGCAAAAAAGCTTAATCGGGATATCCCTAATTAACATGATCTTGTCCAGGTCTCTATTGCAATTTATACTAAATAATAATCAGACTGTATAATTTATTGGAATTTAGTAGAAAGCCTCTTTGTTTTCTGATTTCTGTGTTAATTAGCTGTTGTCATTTGCTGCTGTCAGTGCAGCCCGTAACTTCATTAGAATTCCAGGAATGGTTTTAACATGAAACATGCGCAAAATTGACAAGAATGACTGCATAGCAGCATTTTTTCCTATTTATTTTACATTCACAGCAATAGAATGTTGAGTGGAGCACATCTGTGTCATTGTTGTCCTTGGATAAATACACTCAAGATGTGGCTTGTGATGATTCATCACCTGAATGATATAGATCAGGTACCAGGAATTTCTTTTAAAGTACTTGGCTTCCATTATTTGGCTTTTATGTGATGCATTTTGTTGTTTATATTCTTCTTTTATTGATAGTAAAACCATGTTTTTTCCCCTTCATGCGCCTTTTAATCTTGACATGTTTTGACTGCTACATTCCCCCTACAATCATATTAAGCATCAACGTTGTGGCATTCTCACTTGACCTCTGAACTGGCAGTCTGTCACAGTGCTGCTCAACCTGGTAAAGTGCCCTACATTCCTGGCTCACTTCATCTTTATTTCCCAGTAAAAACCTCACAATTTAGACCCCTTTTGATTGCATCTGGCTGCCCATTTTGGCTGCTGCCACTGCTGTCGTTTTTTGTTATTTGCGTTCTTATTGTGATTCATAGAGCGAAAGGGAAGTCCATTAGTATTTTTTCCCCACTGAGGAGTGCTTGGTCACTAGAGAGGGTGTTGCTCTGAAGATCATTTGCTTTGCTAAAACTGAGTTTAGAGCCTGGGTATTGATGTGATTCCTTCTGGGATTTCAGTTTGTGTCATGTTGCTTTGATCACTGCACAATATTACAACATCAGCAAAAAGGCAGTGGAGATGCAGAATGATTTAATTTTGTGGGATTTTTGTGCACACACAAACGCAGAGACTTGTCTTTCTCAGTGTATGCCACGCTCCCCAGAGTGCTGGAGGGATTTATCTGGGCCAGCCATCATTGTAATCCAACGCCCGCGCACATCTGACTGCTAGGTTCTGCTAAGTGAAACTCAGATTACAGCCTCAGCTGTGGTAAGTGTAGAGAGACAGTAATCTGCTAAAGCTTCCTCCAGCCACTACCTAAGTCAGGCTGCTGGAGAGTCAGACGGACAGACTTATGCAATAACAGCAGGCTCCCTGCTCTGATTTACATACAGCACATCTGGAATGAATTTTAGAGAATTTTAAATAGAAAACTAGTTTTTAAAACCTGCATCATGTTGAAAATGATCAGTTTTCCAGGTGAGCTTTGAGTGCAGAGTATTCTGTCTGCTGCATCTCAAAGCACAATCAGATAATCATTTGCATAAGCTCTGAAGTCAAGTGTCACAGTGAAATTAGCCAGCTTTTATTATGTACATTGATGTATTTGGTATTGATTAGCACAGAACACACATAAATGTTGGTTCCTGGTGGTGACTTAGGTGAATGTTGGGTCCTGACCCAGACACAGGGCTCAAAACACTGTTTTTGTCAATGAATCACTTGCTGTTAATTACACTGGTGTAAATCCATGCTTGTGTGTGTGTGTGCAGATACGTTTGACTGCATGTGTGTGTATCAGTGCACACAAGCAGGGATGTGTTCACTCTCAGTCTGTTTGATGCCTGATAAACAAACTGTTGTAGTGGTTCGGTTCATAAGAGGCAGATGAGAATCGCTGAAAAACACAAACAAAAGAGGGCTGTGGATCATGCATGATTGGTAACTGATAGTGTCCATTGAATCAGTGCCTTGATAAAATGCATCATGGCGACTTCATATTTTTAGATTTTGTCTCATTTGTTAACCAGGATTTGTCAATACACGTGAAACCAAAAATGCACGACAACCAAAAGACAACATGAATCACTCGGAGTTCTCTTTGGTTTGCCAAAGTCGTCGCTAAATTTGTGGAAAAAGACTTTGCAAAGCGAATGTTCAGCCACGCACATGAAACGTCGGTCTTGTTTGGCTCGGAATTGCTTTTTTGACGCCGAGGAAAAGAGATTTATCCAGAGCGCTCTCATTCATCTCAGTAAAACCTCCAAAATGATATTTTTGCTTTGAAGTCCACGGAAAGGTACAGTAATTCATACCTTAATATTATTTCACTTACGGATTACAGCAGCTGGGCTCGAGTCAAACTATTGAAATTCTGACGTAAAACTGAGCAGCCAGGATTTTTAGCAGGAGCCATTAAATGAGATCATATTCCTCTTTTGGCTGCGGATTACATTTGAAGTTTGAGGCCTTCTTGGCACCTGAATGTGGCCTCAAGTCTGCCAACAAGCTTCACTCATTTCTGAAGACGCACCTACTTTTGAAGTCAAAGTTGACCCATAAACAATCTGCCTGAATTGATTTTAAAGCCCCTCTAAAACCTTTAAACTTAAGCTTGTATAATTTATCCAGTCTGTTTTTGGATTTTCTTTTCTTTCACTGCCTGATTCTTTCTAGTGATGCTCCCTTTCTTGTTTTATTTGTCTTATGATGTTTCTATAAAAGCACTCAGATACCCAGTTGTTTTTTTTCGTTCTTTTGGTCAGGCCCAAGGAAACTGAACTACTTGTGTGAACATGGCCCTCAGGCTAGTGTTGCATAACAAGATCATGAATGTCTTCTGATGTGAAACTCAAACAAACATATTAAACATAATACATGGGCCACAAAATAATCAGGCTCTTGCAGCTCAAATAGCTGCATCAAAGAATCCCGCGATCAATGACTTTGTGTCTATGAGAGCGCAATAAATCGGTGCCATTGATGAGGCAGCGCGCTGAGCATTTCGCTGCGCCTTTCGCTGCGCCTTTTTCATCTCTTAAAAAAGCCCTTCAGTTAATGCCGTGTAAAGGCACGGAGAAACTGATACTGCTATTATTTTTTGGGCATCTACGGGCAAGTACTGTGGCTTGATGCTGTGTCATTTTGTGTGGGATATAAATTTTCTCTCTCTCAGTCACACACACACACACACAAATAACACTGACGCACAAATGCACCGCAGCAGTGATAGGATTTTCCCCGCTCTTCAGTATAAGCTTCTAATACTGCTGAGGCTGTTGTTGCTTACATCTGTGGCCACAGGTTATTACCCTGCGTGGACATGAACCCATTTAACCTGATTAAAAAGCCTTTTGTTTTATTGCAATCATTGTCCATATTTTCAGTTTACGTTTCGTGAGAATGCCATACAATATCAGTGCATTTCATCTCAAGGTGTTGCTTTGTTCGGCTCTTTGCTTTGATTTAGAGTGTAGGATTAACTGTAGGATAACTATACAGTTATTTTTGCAATAGATATTGATAAGCAATATTACTTTATAGCCATAATAATGAGCTCATAATCAAATATACCTTGTGAACAAGTCTTAATATCTAAATTACAAGATAGGTTTATTGTCATTTGCCATCTAAACTGACTCATATGCCCACAAAACAGTTTTTTATTCTACCCCTTCTATGGTTTGTGTATAGATTTAGCATTGTATTCTGTAACATTGTCAGATTTGCTATGGGCTGCTAACCCCACTCTGGCAGATTTTATATCCAAACTTGTAGTTGTCTTCTTGAAGTGACACTACTTGAGGGAATTTATCGTATTTCGTGCAGCTCCCTTGGACCCAAAAAAGGCTTTATATAGTTTTCCCCCCTGCATACAAGGTAGTACTTGTTTAACATTACAGGCAAGGCAAGTTATTTTTTGTAGCACATGGCATACAGAAGATGCTTAAAAAGAAAGACAATATAAAGTAGAAACATTAAACTCCAATTTAAAAGAAAAGATTTAAAGATAACATATAACTGTGGACAGATTTAATACATGTATAGACAAGTTTTGAACCATAATTTATCGAATATGTAGAAGTGGCACATTAATTAACAGCAGTGGACAAGAAAAGTCTTCAGTTATCATTTTGAACAAGGCTGTTGTTCCAAGCAGACCTGATTCCAGCAATGACATAATGGCTGAAAGCTGTTTCACCGTGTTTGGTTTGAACTCATGGCTCAATTAGCTCCCTACAGGTCTGAGAGGCCTACCATTCTACTCATTAAACGTATCTGATATATTTTGGGCTGTGACCATTGGGAGAGTCATGGAGAATAAGTAAGGCCTTAAATTCAATTCTAATTCAAACTGGAACCCAATAAAAGCATTAAAGAACTGGAGTGATGTGTGTGTCAGTAGTCTAGCAGCAGCATTTTGAACCAGTGCTAATTTTGGGGAGGCCGGTAAGGATATAAGAAATAAATGCACAAATGAGCTTTTCGAAGTCTTGCCTGCACATGAAATTACTTATTTTAACAATGATTAAAAAAAAAAAAATACTGTGTAGTCCATATAAACCAATGCAGAATGTTGGGAGGAGACGAGACACAAATTGTCATGTGGGTCAAGGTCACAATTTTTCTGAAGCAAACTTCCATTCTGGCCATTTTTGTTACTGCACACTATAAAACCATTATCCTACTTTACTAACAACAATTACTTAGAACAACATAAACTATTTTAAGTGTACCATTATTGAGATTTGTCTGCTATAACTCTATAGTAATGACCAGAGGTTAGCCGTTGAGAACATTCTCTAATTATTGGTTCAAACAACATTGTGAACATTGCAGGTTTGAATCTGTGCTTCAACCTTTGTTGCATGCCAGTCCCTCCCTCGCTGCCTCCCTTCCTGTCAGACTCCATGCTACACCACCCAGTCAGAGATAAATGCCATGAAAGTGATTTTGAAAAGATAAAGGTTCGCACTGACAGCTGAACTCATGTGCAGAAACCCTATTTATACGGCTCAATTTCTACAGGAAGGGTAGCCTTTAATAAACATGTTTATCTTCCCTGATCCAACACATGTTTACACGCTCATTACACAACTTCAACTGTGAAAAATCATTTGAGTTCTCTTTTAGCTTCACCTGGTATCTGCGTGCAGGCTTAGTAAAGCATAATGTGAATAAAGATTGATGAAAGTCATGCTAATATGTATTAATTCACAATTTGGTCTGTTCATCAGGTGTCTAATGGTTGTATGTATTCACACATACACAATCAGTCACAACACTAAAACCACTGACAGGTGAAGTGAATAACATTGATCATATTGGTACTATGTGGTGTTTTGCTGGAAAACCTTGGATTTTGCCATCCATGTTGTTGAGATTTAGACACCCAAATAAACATTGTCCCACAACAAGCACACTCCCTCGTGCAAATGGAAAACCCAAATGTCACTGGACTACCCCCACAGAAAAATACACCCCACCACATGGCAAAAACATCAAACCATCAGGAACATGTTGAGGAACATGACAATGGCCCAACATGTTGATTTGACCTCCAAACTTCCCAGACTGACCCCCTTCTGATCAACAGGATGCAGTGGAACAGTTTGATTGACAGAGGCCCCACTGCACAAGCCAGAGCACCCAAAGGATCCACTTTCCTGGTTCCAGACCCCATAGGACACCCTGAGAGGTCCTCTTGTTCATGCCCAATGGTTCAGAGCATTTTTGAGCACATAAGAAGGACCAGCACAATATCAGGCAGGTGGTCATAATGTTATGCCTGATTGGTGTATGTAAGAATCTCATTAGAGAACCAAACTCGTGACTGATGCACCTTAAATGGATAGAAACAACCTTACAGATTCATGATATTCAGAACCATTCTAGCATTTTATTTTATGCGAACTTGTGTTCCCTTTTGTGAAGCTGAATTTGCAGAGCTCTTAATCGACCAGGCGAATCACATAAAGTAGATGTAAAGTGACCTGTGGCTTTGGAATAGCACAGCAAGGATAATTAAATGTCACTGAAATGGAATAATAAAAAAAATCTGCATAACTTCATTTAGGGAGAAAAATAGAAAGAAAAGATAGTAATTTCATCTGCGAAACATTCTCAGAATGCCTCGTAATGAAAGATTTATTAGTCTCTCCCCAGCCCAGTTATCAGCATCTCCTTATGAAAGTGTCACAGGCCCTCGCTGCGTCACTCCACATTTATGTTACCCACCGAAAGAGTAAAGTAAAACGTTGTTGGCATTTTCCTGTCCCCTAGCTGCCACTCCCCGGAGGGGGTTGTTGGATCAGAACAAATTGAAGAAAGCACTTTGGACCTTGGCAGTCTTTAACCTCTCTCCCTCACTTGTTCTGACTCCTGCTTTGTCTCCCTCTCCCTCATGTCCACTCTTTTCTTGTCATGTTTTCTGCTCTCAAAAAAAGTGTATACACAAGAAACAAAGAGAGAAACTTGTCCATTCCTAGTACCACGCATAACATCTTATTTCAATTCATTCATTGCCGCACTCTCACCTGCCCTTCATCTCACTTTAAAACATCTGCGAGTCTTTATCTTGTCTCTTTCATCCTCTCGCTTTTACACATTCTCACCATGCCTTCCCTTTTTTTGTTCCCTTATCTTCTTCGGGTATGAATGTGCTCTTCTTGACTGTCCTCACTGTCCCTTCACACTATCTGTCCTACCAAGGATCAGTCCTGTAGCTATGGTAACCAGCTTGCCACCATGTTGGAAAACATCATTATGCTCGCACAAAAAGAGATATCTTCCCCACAGCAGTCACGCGGTAGGATAGTCCTGCTGCTCGGTAATTTCCATATGTTATAATGTAATCAGCTCTTGAGCCTTTAGCGGCGCTTAATTGATTTTCATAGCCTCAGACAATAGATTGGAGATTCTTCCCCCTTTTAGAGGCCCATTCCTTTGTTGTTTTTACTTTACTATCTATTTGCACTGCGCCGTGTTATTCAAAGACTGTTCTACCATCAGATAGTTAGCTTAATGATCGGCTGTAGTGGCCTCGTTTTCCGAATTAATCGCGAGACGTGCAAGCTAATGACAAAATTGTGCTGATGGGAAATAATTGTAGTCTATTGTGAACAACACGACCCAATGGTGGGGACCTCCACAATCGACTTCCTTAATCACAACCACTTAAACCTATCTCCCTGTTTGATCAGCACATTAACCCATATAAATGCAATGTGAAGAAAATGAGATTACAGGGTTTTTGCGTCAAGGCGCATCACCAGAATGCATTTCAAATCCCCTGCTTTTCCGCACCATCCTGTCTGTCTGTTTTTTTTTTACCCAGCCTCTTTCTGTGTTTGTCTCTCATGCCTACTCTCTGACTTCTTTTTTTTTTCTCCCACTCCTCCTCCCCTCTCCCACCTTTTCTCAGTAACAGATATTACATCACCTGGCAAAGATGGAATGAACTGCAATAATCTTTTCATCCCTTTTCTCTTCTTATTCTGTTTCAATGTCATGCACATTGTATTAAGCACTGAATCCCCCAAGTTCATTTGGAAACACACTGCTAACTGTTAGGAGGAGATAACATGTTCAGGAGCGAAAGTGAGATAGAGGAAGTTACTTAGGGAGGATGAAAAGAAGACTGAGTGCATTCAAGATGGTTAAAAATGAGGAAAGTGGGACCAGACAAGGACAAGAGACTATAGAAGCTTGTGTATTCTGTTTGAAGTCCATGCCCATAGACTGCAGCATCATATTGATCTGGTGCTGTTGTTATGCTAAGGATGGGCTGGATGATGCCATATACTCCTGAAAAAATTGATTATGTGGAAGGGTGCATGGCTGACTCCTTACCGGGCTGCGTTAAAATGATTTATGGGCCCATATGTCCACTGCAGACCAGCTTCATCATAAACCCAAGATTTAGGGGTTTGGCCCTGGCACAAAGACACAAACATACAAAAAAAAAAAGAATCCTAATAGATATCATAGACAGCTATTCTTCCCACACACCCTGCATGTTCCTTCGCCGCTCTCCTTCCTATCCTGTGTTCCCTCCACCTCCGGAGAGGTTGTTTTCATGGAGATCTAAGTAATTAGATTGCCATTTAATCCCCCCGCCTGTGTGAATACAAATGCTATATTTGATTCTGTGTCCAATCAACACAATTTACCGTGACAAGCGCATCTCTTAAAGAAGAACTCGGGTCAATTTAACAGATTTTAAACATCTCACTTAGAAATTTCTGCCCTTTATCAAGTTGAAACCCTGCCAGACGCCGACAAGGTTTGTCAAAGACGAGCCTCCTGTGTTGTATTGAGTTTCTGTTTTTCTGCACTTCCTCCGCAGATGAGGCATTTCAGTTGATTGTGGCAGATCTAGGAAGCCGAATGTGGATTTTTGGATGTTAATATAGTGTCTGTTTGAAGACAGTTGTCATTGTGTGTGCGTGATCAGCGCCAGCTAAGTCAAGGGACACATCTAACCTGACTTTATCTGTGACACCTTTGTGTAGGAGTCAGTTTCTCTATGGGGTTTCTCTGTAAAGAAAAGTCTTGATAAGACAGATATGTTGGATAACTCACTGACTCATATGTATAATTGGTTCTTATTCAAATCTTAGCTTTTATTGCAGCCTGCATTTTGCATATTTTAAACCCTCGCTGGGAAATGAGGTCATGTTGATATATAAATTAAATACCTGTCCCAAAACACCAGTGATCAGGTACATTCTGAGCTGCCAAGCATTTCTTGACAGAAAGAACCTTAGAAAGGAATTGATGTATTTTTTTAAATAGACATGTTATTACACTGCAGCTTTTGCTAACAAGCATAGCTGGTGGTGATGGAGGATAGGTAGACTGAAGGGAGCAGGCCCTCTTCCACAGGGCCAAATTCCAGCATTAGCATTAAACATGCTAACTCCGTGCTGACTAATATAAAATACCAGGCGGGATCCCATCTCAGCAGTTGGTCCCTTTTCATCCACCCTTTAATCCCGTACACCAAACCATGGCCCCTTAATTAATGCTCTTTCGGCATGCTTCACATCATGTGCAGTAATTCAGCACAGTTCACCTCATTTCGTTGTCACTGAATTGTTGTTAAAGCGCCATTCTTGTTGTCCACCCTGCGGCTATGCAGGCGGCCCGCTGCAATTTAAGAGCGGTTTACGACACGATGCACCTTGCTCAGCTCCAACATCAGAGGGAACAGAACTATGGCCTGCTCCTTGATTTTCAGGAGCCGATTGAAGTTTCGCCAGAGGCTTATCAGTTATTGAGAGCAGTAGATAGAAAATGATTTAAATGGCTCTTCAGAAGAGAAATGCAGACGGAGTGGAAGAGCAGTGACCAATAAAAACAGTGTTATTGATCGCCTCTCACCCTGATACTTTTTTTAAAAATCTCCTGTCTTTTTTCATCTTTTCCACCTCATCCTATTCTTTTAGACTGTTGGCTACATGAATTTACTTTGCACCAAACAGAAAAACAACCAGACTGTGTACACATGCACCAATCGTGCATAACATTTTAACCACCTGCCTAATATTGCGTTGGTCTCCGTTATGTGCTCAAAATTGCTCTGAACCATTGGGACAAGAGGACCTCTCAGGGTGTCCTATGAGGTCTGGAACCAGGGTGCTGGCAGTGGATCCTTTGGGTACTCTGACTTGTGCAGTGGGGCCTCTGTTCATCAAACTGTTCTGGGGTGTAGGAATTTTTAGAGGTCAAATCAACATGTTGGGCCATTGTCATGTTCCTCAACATGTTCCTGATTGTTTGATGTCTTTGCCATGTGGAGTGGTGCATCCCCCTGTGGTGGTAGGCCAGTGGCATTTGGGATTTTCATGTAATTGTATCAAAAAGGGAAGATTGAGCTTGACAGAGGTGCCGGAACCTGCAACGCCCTACCATTGGTTAGAGACACCAACTGTGTACTTTGAGCGAACACCATGCAGTTTTATAGTTGGGCTATACCTAAGAGTCATTTTTGTGTAGAATAAATCATGGAAAGAAACAACAATGTCCATCTGTCAAAAACTTTGATCCAAATATAGCAAAAACTACAGGATGACTTGCCTTGAATTTTTCATTAAACATTCATGGTCACCAGAGGATTCATCCTTGCACCACTGTTTGTGGTTCTTAAGATAACATATACGATAACATATAATAACTATTGGATGGATTGCTGAGGATTTTACTACAGATATTCAGTGCCCCAAGAGGATAAATTTTAATGACTTTAGTGATCTCTGCACCTTTCATCTGGAACAGCTGTCATGCAAAAAAATGATGTATTCCGCTCGCACAGGCCTAATATTAAGATGGTGACCAAGGTTGAGATCATACCTGCTTACACACCTGTATGTTAGCATTGTCAGCGTGAGCTGATGTTGGCGTATAACAGTAGTACAACCTCACAAAGCCTCTGACATAGCTCTAGGTCCTCGTCTTCATAACTCCATTATTTATTTAGTCTTTCAAATGTCAAGAAATAGTCTGGAGATCCCAAAAGGAACACAGGTCAAAAACTCAAAGACTCAATTTACAAAAATCCTTAAGTCGGATTAGCTGGAACCAGACATTTTTCTGACTTTTGCTCGGAAAACTACTGAAACAAATAATTACCAAATTTTATGCCAGATTACTTCGAACTGACTGATTGAACAATTAACTGATTTATTGTCCTTGCATCATTTGACATGCACACACAGTCACTCACAAACAAATCTAGACAGTTAAGTGTTCATAAGAAGATTACTTTTATACTGTGTCTGACTAATGACTGTGAACTCACGTCTTTACTGGTTGTCAAATGAATTGAACTGAAGCTGAAAGTATGCAGAGCTTCAGTTGGCTTGGCAACAGCTCACAGTGATGATATTTCATGATGTCTGGATGGTAATTAATTTCACCTTTCACAGCCCCATGCGCACTCATTCTACTGTATGTGTCCTCTCTGCTTTTCAACCATCTGCCCTTTTCTGTCTAAATCCAGCTAACGCTACATTTGCTAAGCACCCTTCGGTGAATGGAGCGATGTGCAGGGACAACAGGAGAATCCGACAGAGATGTATAGCTTTAGAGAGAGAGCGTGGTGTGTAAATGTCACATGTCTTCATGTGATCATTAACATCATTCACATTAGTCTTGCACCCCGGCTCCTTCCCCTCGTCTCTGCTGTCCCTTTTCCACCTGTTCACTTTCCCTCAAGGAGAAAGGACGGAGCACATTTGGATCACTGTGTCTTTGAAGAGGAATGGCCACTAACCTGTAAATAATGCATGCGCTGTTCCGGCATGTGTCACAGTTGGCTGTGTCCTGTCCGGTTCGATAGGAGAGTCTGCGGGGAAGATAAGAGTCGTGAATGAGTAATTACAGGACTGGTTAAGCTGCTGCCTCACACCTTCCTTTCTCATCTTATTTGTCATCCCTCGTTAGTGAGGCCCAAGTAAATGAGGGTGATGAGGAGTCACACTGCCCCCCTGAGTGGCCTGTGCCCAACAGCCGGGGCAGAAAGAGCGCTGTGTCACTCATTAGCTGTGACTGACTGATTGGAGGTCAGATAAGGCAAAACAGTGAACACGGTGAGCTTGTGGAGTGAATTGAAAGGTAGTTTTAATCAAGGACTTTTTGTTCTGGCTTGTTGTATTGCCTTTCAATTACATTGCTGAGTTTTTCATGCAGTAATGAATTAAATAAGTTTGGCTATGACAAATTAATAATTAGCGTTTTAGCACTTGAATAACTTTTAGACTTGAAATGCCAAAAATACTAACACAAACATGTACATTGTATAATTTATCTCAGCAAGTTAGGAGCCCAAAGGCATTCAACTTGCAATGATATAAATCTGACTAAAGCTGCATACCCTGTAACCAGAGAGGGTTTGGATTTTAACCTTTAAAATTTTATACATTTATTCTCTAAATTGTCGTTGATTAATTTTTCTAGCTATAATCAGTTGATTTACTAAATATTTCAGCACTAACAATACATTTTTGAACATGAGCAGCTGCCTCTACTTTTACCAGGCATTTAGTCTTCTTTTACTCACACCAATGGAATCCGTCCTTTGATTAATCCATTTATGTGCAGGACGGTGTTGTAAAGCATACTGTATGAGTTATTACCCAGGAAAAAACTGGGAAACGTTTGGGTCCTCGAGGCAGATAAAATTTTACTATTTAGTTTAGTAGCAGCCCATCAGCTTCATACAGCCAGTCTGTCTCAATTTCATAGTCATATTGATCACCATATTGACATTCAAACTAATCAATATTCTAATGTATTATATCCTGTGTGTCCCTATATTGTTCTGTCATCAGTCGTCTTTGACATAAAACACTGTCATGAACCAAATCCCCATATAGATTGCTGTTTCTCAAGGGGCAGCTCCAGACCAAGTGATGGCCCTGAATGAAAGGAATAGTTACATGCCTCAAAGGCTTAATGGTGTTCTTATTGGATTAGCATGCGGAAACTTGCATACAGTATTGATTGACAGTAAGTGTGTCTTCTTGTAATTAATGGCATATCACAATGGCCGTTCTTTGAACTGATTTTTTACCAAGGACGTGTATGAGAAGTGAGGCCTTTGTTGGCTGCATTTTATGGTGATTACAGTGCTGCATCCAAAGAAAGCAGTCTTGTAGTACACATGTTGGACATGATTTGGCTGCTGTTTACCCATATGTTGTCCTTCATCAACAGCTTTACTACACAATCAGTTGCTTTTGTAGTCACACAGTAGTAACAATATTTGCTTATTTTCTCAGCAATATCTGAACTGTTGCCAGGCATGAAATCTGTGGAATTGCCTTTATCACAGCCTGGCCTATGTTAAAAGTTCTATTTATCAAAATATTACACACTTTATACACATATGTGGAGACTGTGTTGGTTGTATTTGTCCATTTTCGAGGTATCCGTTTGTTTTTCTGCCATCACCCCATTAAAACTGAGGTTAAAATCCATCTCTGATCATTTATAAATCCTTCAAAAACTCATCACTGTGTATCAGTTTCATATTTATGTTTCTCCCTGAAAAAAAAACTCCCTTCCCGCCTCATAAAGCCTTAGATGTAACCCTGTGCTGTTGCTTCCTCTAGAATGTGCCAATCGCTGAAGCTTGAGCTGTCAGCTTCCCTACCACTCTGCTCAAGCACCATAAAACTACTCTCCCCTACACAATGTCAAGTTGTAGTATTGGAGGAATTCAGTCATACGTGTTTGAATCGGAAAACCGATTCTGGAAAAGAATAATAATATGGCAAGTCCCACCCTGCAAGTTGACAGGATTGTTTGCTTAGATTTGAAACCCCAGAGGTCTAAATCCATGTTTTTTAGACTGTCACTGCAAGAAGGAAATGTTCCCCAAAGACGTTGACTGTTTATTTGCTCATGATGTTTCTTCTAGCATGTAAAATCATCATATGAACATTTTAACAATTTTAAAAGCTTGATGTTTACCAGACTACCTTATAATAAGCACTAACATGTCTTTTCAGAAACAAGTTGATTGCTACTCTGCAAAATCTGTGCAAATTAAAAATAGAAAAACTGTTCACAGTGAGGTCTGTGGATTATCGACAGTCATGGGGATATTATTTCTGGAGGGATTGGGATTTTGCTGTTGAAGTTCTATTGTATTGGGGTTTAGGCAGAAGTGTTGCTAGATCCTAATAGAGATAAGTCCGAACAGACAGTCACTAACGTAAGTCAGGGCTTCTAAAATGAACATCCCAGTAAAAGTCACTGAATTCTACTCCTCACTGAGGTTAATGTGCTAACTTTTCACTTTTAATTACTGACTTTCATCTTTGCACTAACAGAGACATTTTTTCAGCTCTCTCACTAGTGCTCTTTGTCATGCTGCCCATAGGGTGCAGCAACTATAAAAATTAAACCGCCATCGTAAATTTCTCCTCCTTATCTACTGCACTGCTTTCTGTGCTGTATATTCTGACAGGTATATTAAAGGTTTTGATATCAATATTGGTGTTTAACGTCGCAGCAGAATGAGGCAAAAGAGCCCAAGAAGAGGATGCAGTGCTGTGATGGAAGAAGTTTCAATTAATTGTAATTAATGCGCTTGCCATTGGAGATAGGTTGAGAGTTCAGCACAGCAGGCAAGGTCACAGGCATGTTCACTTTATACCAGATGAGCTGATCAATAAGCAGCCGATATGTTGCAGAGGCAGCTGGCCTGTGTCCTTTGAGCAACTCCCCTCTATTCTCTCTTTCTCTCACCCTCACGCTGTCCAGGTCTCTCTCTCCCTCCATCAATCTCTCCCCACCCCGCGTCTCATACTGAGTTGATAAGAGAAAATAAGAGAGCAGAGCTCATTTCAGCCGGCCTCCCTGGGGAGAGTGAAGCCAAAAGTATTTATACACCCTCCCCCCTTTGCGCTGCTAGGTGAGCTCTCCCAAAGGTCATCGAGTGGTTGGAAGTCCAGAGGCATTAAAAACATACACACATACACATCGCTAATAGACAGGCTAGCAACAAGTTCCCACGAGTGTGATTAATTGGGTCTGGTCTGCCAACACTGTGTGATGATGCAGCATTATTCCCAGGCTTTGTACTGTAGGATGCAACCAATGATGCACTCTTGAACTGCATCACACCCTTCACAGCGGTGTACTATATCCTCTGGGCAAGTCTGTACTTCAGGGATATATATCTGTGTGTGCTTGCTTCTATAGTGCGTGGGGGCATGTCAGTGTGCTGCAACCTTTTTTCTAGCAGCTTGGTGAGAACTGCTTATATAAACTGGAAAGTTATAGCATCACCAGTCTTTCCTCTTTAAATCTCTCTGCTCTTGTTGAATTGCAAAGTAGAAGAAGTTGTTTTGAATGCCCAGTGTCTGTCCCACTCATTTAGACAGTGTCTGATGACGTGTATTTGGGTCACTTAAAAATTCTTGGTTGGGCATTGAACAGTCCCAATTGAATCATCAGTACCAAAGATGAATATATATTTAAATATATTTTAATATTCTTATTTATTTAAGGACAGAAGTTAACTATAAGTACAAGTGGGAACTGCCACAGCTTGAGGCAGAAGCCAACAGCCGCTAGATGCCTACTCCAAAAAATCCCTGGCTCCAGTTGACTCCCACTCTAGAAATTTTAAGTTAGCATTCTTTTATGAATCATTACGGTTTCAACCACTAAAGGCGAGCTCTTCTAATAGGTGTGTTGGTGATCTTTTTGCAAAGTTTTGCTTCGTTATCATCCTAGATTTAAAGGCTTATAGAAAGCTTTGATGTTTGCCACTGACGGACAGCCTTGATTGACGGCTTGCTCTCCTCCTGCCTGCTGCCTGCTGCCCTCCTTGGCTCCTGAACTCTTTGGGGAGAGCAGCAGATAGACTTTGGAGCTTCTGTTCAGAGAATAAAGTGCGATTTTTTTTCTCTAGACATGGACTTCTAGTCTGTTTGTGCTTTAAGTGTTGCACTAACAAGATCCACAGAGGATGCTGTCACGCCGTGTATCTGTAAATGTAATGTTTGTTCTTGATTACAATTACCCAGAATGTCCTTGCCCTAACAAAGAAAGCATCGTGTTGACCATGAGCTGCAAGTCTGGGCATCAAACCAATAGGTGATGTCACACCTCATCCATATTTATACACAGTCTATTTACAAATGCAGTGGAGCATTTCAGTTAGAAACACTCATTCACAGACTCTAAAATTCAGATTCAATTCATTTAAATTAGTTAATTGTTGTGTTTTGGCTCAATTTTAAATGGATTCAGCTTTTAGAAACTGTGGTGTGATGGTTTGTTTTCAGTTGCAACAACGAAGCATTCTGAATTTGCCACAGCTTTGATTTGCACTGCTGTTTTTTTCAGAATAACGAATTCAACTGAGTTTCATGGTTTCTATGTTTAGGATCACTGAGGGTATCATTAAAACTTTGAAATGGGAATTTACAGTTACTTCAGGGACCAGTGGTTCCTTCCACCTAGTATTCTCCTTCACTTTCTCTTTCGTTTGTCATGCCACACACTCACTGTCTTTCTCCTGAAGCCACACAGGAGAATGTTGGAGAAATAAAAGTAGAGATTCTTAGAATGCTACAACCAGTCTCTAGCTGAAGTGGCTTTCTGATCTTGTCAGAAGATTCTTGTTGTTAAGAATCCCAGAGCCAGATTCTACCTCATTTTTTTCTGCTACACATTTTCTGTGATGAGGGATTGTGTCTTTTCTTGGTCTCAGTGCATTAGCCATAAAATTTCAATTTACATCAGAGTGGCATGTCATGAACACATGCATAGTGATTAATGCACAGAGCGGCACATTTTCTTCCATGAAAAATGATGTCACATAACATAAGCAGTAACAAATCAGATGTATTTGCACTCACAGTTCACCTGTAGCCAATGGGCACTCGTACTTGATGTCTCAGTGACATTTATGTAAGCAGAATATGAAGCTAATGAAGTGGGAATGAAGTGGTGTAAGAATTTTTGCCTTGGCTTGCCAAAACTTTCAAGTATCAAACCTGGAAATATGTACAGGACGAAGATAATTGTGCTTGTATAGACAAATAGCGGTTCACTTGGCCTTGGATGGATTACAAGGAGCTTAAACAGCTCACTGACTTGAACTAAATATAGGTATTTGTAATTAATGAGTGGAAACACAGTGTGTTTGTTTCTTTCTGTATGTGAACAGATGGTGTCATTAAACAGTAGTCGCTAATTTTCATTTTTTTTCTTTTAAAAGTCTCTCCTCTCCCCACCTCCACCTCCTCCCCTCCTCTTCCTTCCCTTCCCACCTGTCACTGTAGACACATCTGATAAGTCAGATGTGCTTGGCAACACAATGAAGATGGCACTTTTTATGAGTTTGGTAGTAAGGAGGTTAAGGTCGCCTTGTGCAAGATTGGAGGAGGATAATTGCCTTTTTAGATCGTGTGAACTCAAGACTGCTGTAAGATCTGTTCCTTACTCAAGGCCTATTGAATAGGAGTTTAACCATCTCATTCAGTCAAATTGACACTGAGAGTTGTTTTCATACACTCTGAAGTGTTTGCAGTCATACACTCATTCATTATGAGCTCAACATGTTCGTGTATACTTGTAACAGGCTTTGGATATGTTGATTTTGTGAATTTCTCGCTCCATACCTCAACACAGTGCTGGTCACAACAGATAGGAATCTGGCTGCCGAGCCCCAGCAATTCGCTCAACAAATTGGCCATTTTGTTTGCCTCATCCCTTTGGATAGACAATCCTCTATTTCAGCGGGCCTGATGCTATCTGCAGCCCTTTTGTATATGCTCAGTATCCATTGGACAGTAAATGGCTTTTTCACAGGCCAAAGCTTTTCCAAAGACCTTGGACTTGCTAGATAAACATTATAGTGTGCCAATGTCCAGCTTAGTATTTTGTTTAAGCGGTAAAATAACTTGAAAGTGTCTTTCCATAATGTGATACTCTTGAAAGAATGATAATCATGTCTTCAGCATCCAATTCCCATGTTGTCATAGTCAAATTTCGACTATTAGTGTTCCTGTTGATTCCAAAGAAAACTCTTAGCTGATACAGGCTCCATTACCGCTGATACTGATCTGACAGACATGCTATTGTTTTCACTAGCTCAGTTAGTTCAGAAATATCGAGAGCATTCTGCTGCTTCCAGCCAGTTTCATGCAACAGGTCATCTAACCACTTGGCCCAAATGAGTAAGAAGGAAATGTCTGTTCTGCAGCAGCAGCTCCCCCGTATCTAGAGGAAAATCATCACCAAAGGGCACCGCGTTGTAATAGCACTGCAGGGCACATCCAGGTGAAAGCCACATCATCCAGCTACAATGCGCCGTGATCTCTTTTTGATACTCTTTGTGGTTCAGTCAAGTCTCCGCTGAGCAGCTGTGACACATGCAAGATTTTCCCTCGAATCTAGAAATCATGTGACACATCAAGAGGGGGTTTCCCTGTTCATGCTAAATCATGAATGTCTTCCTTGCTTCTCATGTTGGCTTAACCCAGTGAACTCTAGACACCTTTGTCAGTTATGATTTATAGATTCATGACATATCTTTTCTGAGCCGCATAGGTTTGATACTGTTGTACGTATGGAAGCACCAACTGACGTTATAGTATCAAATAGATCTGCGCTCAGCCCTCAGTGTTGCTATAAAATTGTGCTTCACAATGAGCTCAGTTATAGCTGGTCACTCAGTCTTTTTTTAGTGTCACATCAATCTCTGGCCTTGAGTCACTTTGCATAAAATTGGCCCTATTGAATTTCATCCACTTAACTGTACAAATGTTAAATCTGGGTATGTCAGAGCACTGGTGTAGGATTGGTATTGTACAGGCTTCAAGTGAAATGTCTTACCCTTCTCTGTGGGCCTCTCCCTTCTCCAGTTCCTGGATAACCCCCAGCAGCACCTTGATGGTCTCTTGGCTGGAGCTGATGAGATTTTCCATTGCCTGGAGCTGTGCTTTAACATCCCCGTCCTGATTCATAGGCACTATTTGCTTACAGGCTTCCTGTGTTTGGTCAGATGGTGCCCTATCTGCTTCACCACCTATGCAGGGTGACAGAGGCTCCTCCATGCCCCGTATAGGCCGGGCAGATAACTGTCCTGTGTGGCACTGTGCCTGTGTTGTACAGCCTCCGCTGGATCTTGGTAGTGTCTCGCTCGACAGTCCGTTGAGCTGTAGGCCTTTCTTCCGCTTGCTCCGCACAGACGGACTATCCAGACACTCCACCTGTGTGAGGGAGTTCCAGGCGATGGGGCCCGTAACCTTGGAGGCCCTGTCCGGCAGGGTTTGGGACGAGCCCTCCTCCAGATTGAGAAGCTGCCTCTTGGCCGAGCGGTCTGCGTCGGCCTCCCTGTGTTGTAATCCTGTTCTGGCTTTGGATGGGATACTGCAGAGCTGGTACTCTGCCTGTGCTCCAGCTCCGCTTCCTCTCGGTGTGTCTGCAAGGCAGTCTGTGTCTGCAGTGCAACTGAGCAGCAGAGCGTCAGAGCACAGGCCATCAGGTGCAGTGTGCTGCTCCACTGTGGCAATGCACTCATTAGTATGGAGCAGAGCCCTGGTCCTCAGGACTCCGCTCCCCCCACAGGCTCCCTCCTCCTCCTCCTCATCTAAACCCTGCTCAGCTGCCTTGGACTGCTTCACCTCCATGACAAAACCGTTATTCTGACCTTTATAAGTTTCCACGGCCGCCATGTGTTTAAAGGTGTGGCCTTTTTTGCGCTCAAAGGGAAAGGTCTGATAGCGTTTCTTCAGGTCAGGGGACGTCTGGACGCCTGTGCTCCTCGTGACGTTTGGAATAGATCTGCGGGCGGGGACGGTCATGTACTTGCGGTATGCCACTTTGTATGACATTGGCTTGCCACCTTTCCCAGCTGCCTGCAACTCCGCCTCCCTTTGCTCGTTCTGTGCCTCACAGATGTCCTTGAAACGCACTTGCAAGGCCTTGTTTCGCTTCCTCACCTGCCGACTGGCTTCCAGGGAATACTTCACCTCCAGCGCCAGCGAGGTGGAGGGCAAGGGTGCTGCCTCCGAGTCAGACTCTGAGTTGGTGAGCATGCATTTGCCACCCTCCTTGCTCACCATGTTTCCTGAGAGGCATGGAGAAAGACGCTGTGTTAATCATCAGTAATGAGTGCCTTACACAAAGACCCTCGCCTGATTATTACACTCCACTCGACAAAACACACATGCTCTCTAAGCTTAGGGAGAAGGGAGGAAACTGTGTAATTATTTAAGGAATATGATTAAAAAGTGCTTTTATCAGACTCTTCTGCATACCAAAAACGGCAAATATGCTATTTTAAAGGAGCAGATAGAAAAATTTGAGTTTGATATTTGATCAACTTTCTTTACATTTGAGACTAAAAGGTAGAGCATGAAGGATAGTTTCCATATGCATGCACCGCATATTCATCCTTCAGAGAAAACCTTTTTTTTTTTTATTGCCAGATTTCTTTTCAGTTCTTTGCTGTTTTACTGAAATACTGTTAGATTTATGGTTAGTATTCCCTAACAATAATCCTAGCAGATTTCCAGGATGCGTTTAATCTTCTCTGTGAAACCAGTGTCTCCAGTTTCAACATTTTCAATCTTTTATCGTTGCCAGTTAAAGCATCTTTCATCACCAGTTTATCCTCCTCCTCTTTCACAGTGTTTGTCTAGTGGCTTTTTGCTGTGGTTATTTTTCCCTGCACTTACAATTACACAATATTATCATACTCTCACACACTCAAACACACATGGTTCACCATCATAATATAGTGTTGACTATGTAGAAGATAATGTCTGAGGTCTGCAGTTCATTTCCGTGGTCTATTAGGCTCAGCGTGATTCTTCACTGTCAAACCTTCCCTTCACAGAGTTAATAATTAATAAAAATAGAATTTTGAGGCCTTCTTGGGGGCATGTTTGCACCTCTCTCCCAGCATATGTGTCTTTTCATCTTCTGTTTTCTAACTAAACAGAGAAAAAGCTGCAAAAAATGGGGATGATACCAGCAACGAGACAAACAGAGGATTGTACAACAGCCCCCTAAGTAGGAACAAGCAGAGATAATGAATTAGGTTTCCTTCGTACCGCAGGTATGTTATGGGCATCGTGACTCTGCATTGTGCCTCTGAGGCTCTGACAGAAACATAATTCTCCCTCTGCCTGCTGATCTACAATAAGCAAACACTCCACATGCTCATATAGATACTGAATCAGATAAGACAATTATCCCTCTCAGCTTATCTGCCATGACTGCTCTTTGTCAACAAAGAATGACTTCCTATTTCAGACCTGTCTGTTTACTTACCTGGGAGCTATAGAATGGACTTTTTTTCTCACTGTCTTCTCCGTCACCATCATCTATCACTCTGGTTCCGTATTATTAAATTACAGCATGCTGGGTCTCTGTCTCCTTTAGGAGACACATAGCCACCGATCTCTTTTAACATCTAGCGTAATAGTTTTGTTTAGTGGCATTAAAGAGTATCATCTGTAAATATGGCAATTTCACATGTTGGCATTATCATCTAGTCATTTTTCAGCTAAAGATGCAGTAGCTATTCTACTTTCTCCTCCTCTCCAAAGTTGAACAGTGGCTTCTCTTCACATTAAGCATGAAAAATCGAAACAGTTTTGTTGTGAGTATCTTTGCATGGTACATAATACTTATCTTTCAGACTTGTTTTGTTTGCCAGATGCCAATTATTTCAGGGACATCAGGGTTCTTGCCTGTAAGAGTTAGCAGGGACACTTTTCATCACAGAAACCGATGCTGTAAAAGCCACTAAAGATAGATTAACCCAGCACAGTTCCAGACTGATAATCTTCCCTTGAAACTGGTCAAAAATTACCCAGTAATGCTGAGAGCAGCTCAGCATGCCCATATAGACAGGTTAGAGATGGCATCTTTCTGCTGTGCAGGCAGATGTTTGTTTGATTCTCAACAGGCAGGTAATTACTGATGTAACCAAATGACCAGGGAGTGCAGTGTAAGGCCATTTTTGTGGAAAAATCTTAACACAGAACACATTAGGAAACCCTGCACTGCTCACAGTAACAAGGATATCCAATATGGTACAGGAATTATGATCACATCATATACTAATAGCTATTCAGTGTGTATCCATAATTTCAATATTGATTAATTTTCCTCTCCATGGAACATACTGTGATGTATGAGTAAGACCTAACCTGTATCAGTAGGTGAAAAGTGGACAAAGCACAGCACATTGAAAATTTCTCAAGACAGTATCAGTTATAATCAGAGCAGGTACATGCACAGAAAGGTCAGGGCAATTTTCTCCTTTTTCTTTTTTTTTAAAGCACACATGTAGTTATCAGTGCAAACACAAAGGAGCTGTGTTGCCATAAAGCTCTCTATTGTATAGCATGTATAAAATCACTTAATGACTCCTGGCCTCTTTGCCATTAGGTTGATTGAGCTGTGAAAGCAGAGGGACTTACAAGAATGTAAAGAGGAATAGTCCAGACTGCACATAATGCAATCCAATACATTAATTTCCCAATTATTACCCCAACTGTCCAGGATTTCAAACCTTTCAGTTGAGGGAAGTCTAATTTCTTTTCCTTTTTTTCTGTCCTGGCTGTTTGACCAGGTTCGTTTATTCCCTGACTATTATCTGCCCACCGGCATGGCTGTGCTCTCCTGTCAGTGTCCTCTCCGTGTTTGCTCAAAGGATGACATTTTGAAAAAGAGATTAAAATGTTAACATACATCCCCTCTCCAAATGAGGTCAATGAATACTTCTGTGTTATTAGCTTGGCCAAATTTAAACATTATATCCAATGTGAGCAATTTATTTTTGATGACGGTTGAAGCCTGTTCTTAACCATTCAATATGAATGTAGTCACCAACAGTGTTTTCTCTGCACACAGGCTCTACAATGCATATACTTTAATGGTACTGTATCATATCCTCACTTAAATTTGATCCTTGTTGACACGTAAACTCTGTAGGCTGAAGGATGTGTCCCTGGCTGCACAATATCTGATTTGTTACCCATTGGGTTCAGACCCAGGCAACTGCAGCAGCACTCGTACTGCACCTCTGGCTGGAACACCACCTCTGGCCTGTTGCATAAACAGCATGAATCAGCACGCAAAGCTATGACAACTGCCCCTTTTATCATCCGGTGGCCCTGGCCCTTCTTTCGATTTAGGGGCAAGTTAGTGAAGTGAACTGACCTAGTATTTTCTACCAAGACCAAAAACAGACCTCACAGGGTCACATGCACATGGCAACACACATGGACACACTCATATCTGACCTTGTTTTTAGCTGCACAGCTCACATGGCTGTCATGCCGGCACTGTCGGTCACTATTTGGGTTATTTCTAGGGGCACAGCTGTGTTTAGACATGATGAGAGCCTGTTGAGCACCTCTGTTTCTTGGGAAAATGTCTTCAGTTTAGCCATTATTTAAAGCTTTCAAGTGCTGCATGCAGAGTCCAGGTTGCTGTGGTGTTCTTTAAAAGGACTGGCCTTTATGCTCAGACCACATGCGTATTCGAAAAGCACACCATGACTTCAAAAATAGGTCCCCATTACTTGCATTTTTTAAAACTGCATATGATTCAGCAGTTTTGTTTTTTGAGTGACAGTTGCTTAATTTAACCTTTGGTTGCTGGGATGAAATCTTAAAATGTGGAAATTTTCCGTGCCTTGATTCACCCTGGGGATTGAATGTTTGCCTTAAACTTCTAGGCTGACTAATTTTGTTTTATCGCTTCTGCTCCACCGAAGGGAAAATTCATTAATGTAGTATGCATCGCAAAACTGGCGAATTGATTAAGTGCTGGAAACGTGGTTATACATTTCAATTAGCAACAGCAATGTAAACATCTTTTCTTGTTTGAACATTTAACAGTGTGTTTCTGTTGGGCCCCTTTTTAAAAAAATGTTACATTACTTAAACAGCTAAAACATACAGTGAGCATAAAATGTAATAATATGTTATTGGCCGCTTAGACGAAGCAGTACAACTCTGAGCTATTTACTCATAGACTGTATGGATTCATGCTTTTGCTGTAGGGCTTGTGAGCCTCATAGTTCCTCTTAATGCGACATGATAGTGGGATATTTTAGACAAAATGTGCTTCCATCTACAGTTTAGGGAAGGTCTGTTCATCCTGCACAAAACTCAGACCTCAACTCCATTCAGCACCTTTGGGATGAACTGGAACTCCATCCGTGAGCCAGGCTTTATCACCCAACATCAGCGCCTGACCTCACTAATACTTTTGTGGCTGAATGGCAGCACATTGCTGCAGGCAGCTTCCCACATTTTCTGTTCCAGAAATATGGATGCTTTTATAGTATATGTTATTAAATAAATGTCCATGGCCAATGGTTTAGAGCATTTTTGAGCACAGGGGGATCAACACAATATTAGGCATGTGGTCATAGTGTTATGCCTGATCGTTATTAAGTTCGTAACCAAACAAGAATCCCTACAGTTTTGCATTATTACACCTTAGGGCTTTCAAAGTTGCTACTTGAAAAATTGAGCAACAGTATCAACACTAGGGGTTGACCAGTAAGTTATTTCAGTACCAACACTGACAGATTCTTATTAATCAAAGAAACTGGTAAACAGTATGATAGATATTTGGTGTCAAGATCTAGAATAACACATAACTCAATGCAGAACCTCACTGACATCCCTTTGTTTTCAACATTTAGCCCTCAGTGTTGATGTTCTATCATGACGAGTAAGTAGTAGGTTGGTGCTGTTGTTTGGACAATGCACCAAGTCACTGAGTTTCTACTGATAGTAAGACATTTATTTTGTCATGAGTCTGTAAAAATTCAAATACCAATAATTGGAAAAATGCTTAATCTCGGATCTATAATTGACCACGCCAGTAATCGTTCGACCTCTCATCAGCCCAGTCATGAAAGTTCTAAACTGTCCTCTAATTTACCTGCTTTTGTTTTGTTTTTCTCTCTTTTTTTCTCCTCTGTCAGCTTCAGCTCATAATTACACAGGCCTTAGAAGTGTTTTTTAAAAAAGTCTTTGATCTGTCTCTTTTAACAACACATTGATTGTGCAGTAAAAAAGTGTGCTGGGAAGGTCATTTAACAGTACGGGTTTACTGTTGGGTTTTTATTTCCTGTCCATGTCAGTGCTGCACCAATGCGAGCCAGCTCGGGTGCACCCGTGCTCTCAGGGTGTGATGTGAGGGTATATATAGCTAAAGGATTGACTGTATTAGTCCGTGTTGAGGGATAACATCAGTACAGTGCATTAGGCCGGCACCAAATGCAGCAAATCTTTTGTCAGTTAATGGTAGCTTAATGCTGTGGCATATCACTGGAAATTACAGGATTTTAAGGGATTGTCTGTCAAATAATTGTTGCTCAGCCATCATAGACTAGTGGTCTGTTGTGTCATTTTAAAGGTTTTTCTTAGAATCATCATGTAGTTTTGCTGTAATGACTAAATAGCACCTGTAAGATATTTTGTTGAGAGTGCATTATGAAATTATAAACTATCACTTTTCAGTCCTGGTTACAATCACATTTAGATCTGGGATAACTGAATATTCACCCATCAGATTAACATAGCTTGGATTACAACCAGATCTTCCTGAACTGGTTGATGAACCTCACAGATGATTCAAACTTAACTTAATGGACTTTCAGATATAATGCAACAATGCACAATAGTTGTTGCTCAGTTGGTGTTTGCATGTTTAATTGTAATTAATATTTGCATAAATGTTGCATTTGTTTTGATGTCAGAAGCCATGAAATGTGACAGAATGAATCCAGATTTGCTGTTAATCCGCAGCAATCAGAACATCCTCACATGTTAAATTTCTACCATATGTACAGCTTTGATTGAAAATCCATGTGTGCATTACATATGCTTTTACATCTATGTTGTCTACTTATATTTGTGTCTGTTCCAGTCATTGATTCCAAAGTAAAATGTGTGTGTGAGAGACAGTACATTACAGTTACAAGACTTTATACAGCTTCTCATTGAGCCTCCCAGGCCTTGCAGCATGTGCTGTGCATGCTACACTCTACTGTGTATTGTACTAAAAATTACTATTATGTTCCAACATAGTGAACTGTCAGCCTACTGCTGTGTCATTGGGTACTTACATATCCTTGGACTGTAGCCTACGGACAGTGCAGCCTTCTTATTCTCTTTTACTCACTATGTCCCTGCTGAATTGTACTTGTTTTCTTTGTTGTTTTCTTACTCATTGTATTTAATAGGCTTCGTGTGATTCAATCGTGCCCAGGTGGGTTCCTTGGGAGCTTGATGAATTCTCAGGAAGCCTGTCTATACGTCACTGAGCATACAGACAACTGTAGGTGGAGGTCAGACCTCAGCAAAGGATGTATGCTGCAGAGGCTGCCTGTTCTAATCAGAATGCATAAGATCATTTTCTCATTTTTGCTGCTCTTTGTCTTTCTACAGAACATTATATCTCTCCTCTCTGTTTATTCCTTTTTTTTGTTCACATCTTCTCTTTGTCTTCCCCACTTTGTTTCTTTTTCTGCGTGGTTTTCTGTTTCTCCCTCTCTCTTTGCCTCCTAGACACACCAAGGTTTCAAAGCTGATGGGTAACCAGAGAACTCCCCTGCTGCTTTCACATTCCTCATAGTCATCCCCAGCATAGAAAAAAAGAGACACACACACACGCACGCAACCAGACGGTAGGATGGAAAAGAAAAAGGAAAAGACCAGAATAAACAGGTGCAGGGAGAAAGACGGAAGAGTTGTTACTGTGCTTGAAAGGTGCAGAATTGAATATGAGTAAAATACATAGAAACAGAGATGAAAGCGGAAGATGCAGCCACGGTGAAGGAGCCATGAATACGAATAGTCAGAGGTCAAGGATGAAAGGCACCAGAGGCCATCCTGTCTTGTTGCTACGATATATCTATTGGTTAGCTCAGGTGAATCTAATGAAAGCAATATAATGGAGATGGCAGTAACATCTACAAAACTGTTATTAATTTACTGGTTTTTGTCAAAGAAAGTTCTATGAAGACTTTTGTCAGTGTACACAGAACATGCCGAACAGGCTTAGTTTTAAATAAAATCTAACTTATTCTACATTTTAGTCTTTCAGGAACACATTTCTGTATTTTATGTTAAGAAATACTTGCAGTTTTGCTTGTAAGAAAATCATGCAGCAAGTAAATTGTGCTTAAATGATAAGTTGATGAACAGCAATTTTGATAATTGGCAACTAAATAGCAAAACATTTGCTTGATCCGTTTCCTCAAATGCAACATTTTTGTGTTATATGTGACAGGAAATTGAATATTCGGTTTTCAGGGTGTTGGAAAGAATAAAACATCACTCTGGCCTTTGGAATACTGCTGTTTTTCACTATACATAGAGTACATTTCCGACAAAATGCGCAATTGAACGTTAAATGGAAATAATTGTTAGCTGCAGCCCTTAAAAGTAATTTAAAGACATGTGTTTTTTCCCTTTGCCACAAAAATAAAACCTCTCCAGCTTCTGCCCGTCTGCCTTTGGGCCTGTTGGAGCCCCAGCTGGTTGGGCCCTTACTGCAAAGCAGCGGGAAACACACTTCACACACACATACACCAGCACACACTAGCAGCAACACCCAGGTGAGATCAGGTGCAAAGTCTCCTTCTGTATGCAACAAACGTACAAAGTCAGCCCCGCTCACAAAAACAAACACAAACACATCGGCCCACAATTCACCTCAACAGCACGGCGTTGTTATGGCACTCCCAGGAAAAAAATAAATAAAAAATCAGACTCTTAATGAATAATCCTATTAGCACATGAAAGGTAACATCTGGCTTGTTCCAAATGCAGTCATTCTTTTATAGGAGAGCAATTTGTTTTCTGGATGAATGAGTACCCCCCCAGTGAGCAGGGCCATGGGAGGCGAACGCACACTTCACCACTCGCTCGGAAACTTGTACTTTTTTTTCAGGCCAACTCCGACATTTTTCCCTACCAGTTGTGTGCAACAACACCTCTGCATGTGACTTTGCTCTACCTTTCCATCTCCATGTACCTCTCTGCATTTGCAGTCATTGTGCAGAGGAGCGGGATGCACACACTGCTTTCTTGTGGCGGTGTTCTCCTTCCTTCTGTCTGAAGCTTGATATCTCTGTTTCCTAAAACTGTAGATCAGCTTTGAAGCGCTAGGCCATCACACTCATTGCTACCAGACTGCCATGCCCAGCTCCCACAGAGGCAGCTTGAAGGTTAAAGGAAGACAGGCAGCGACAGAGGAATTTCTTGTTTTCTTGAGTGACATCTTTCTTCCAACCCTAACCTGTAAAATAGTGTAATTTTATTTACAATACAGACATAAAGCTTCAATGGCAAGTATGTACTTTTTGTGTCACTCAGCACATCTTCAAAAAGAACCCAGCAAAATCTCAATATCCTCTCTTGCTTTACTCTATTGTTTCACACTAATAATCTCTTTTCCCCCTCGCTTTATGTCTCTTTCTCTCTTTATCTGTCTTCATCCCTCTGTCCTCTTCTCACTGTCTGCGGAAAGTGAAATAGAGCACAGAGGAGATTGTATCGGAGTGTTGATGTGAGCAATGGTTGAAGGGGGAGACGGCGATAGCAGGAGCTTGCTGGGGATGAGTGGGGCTGACGTGCATTTTGTGTGGCAACTGAAGGACAGTTGAGATGTGAAGGTTTTTAGCCAGCCTATAGCCCACTCCCCAGCCCCTCACCCCACCCTCCTCTACACATCCACACCCACCCATGCACCAATAATCTGTAAGGAGACGGTGACTTCACCCACTCCATTAATCTAGATTAGTCCTCAGTTAAGGTCCTCCATCTGATGCAGCTGACTGTCTGATGCTCAGCACTCGTTACCTTTTTCCTCTGTGCTGCAAGCTACCTGCCCTCTGCTACCATCCGTGGCACAGCAGCTTCATGCAACAATTCTACACTTTTCTGGGGGAGTGGGTTGGAGGGGGTTAGGTTATCAGTGTGTTTTATGTAATGCTCACTCAGCTGTGAGAAGAAATGCAGCATCATGCAAGTCCTCGTACGCTAGCACCATTTTTAGTTATGTATGCCGATCCAGTCAGGTTAAGTCTGGTTCAGAATCCTCCTGGAAACAAAAACCTGACCTGCCACATCTGATGAAAGTCGACCAACAGTGGCACAGAGTGTATCCCCCACCCCCACCTCCACCCCCCAATATTTGCCAAAGGTTTCAACATTTTTGTGTTTAAAGTTTTGTAAAGTGGCTACATCATCTGTTAAACTCACCACCAGCACATTCCACAACCGAAAACCTCCCTTAACCGCTTCACCACAGCAGAGGCATAAAAATCGATCCGAGATTTACCTCCTTTCATCTGCCACACATATTTGATGTTTGATCAGCTGACTTAAAAGGGGAAAATCTTCAGTAATAAAAAAAATAAATAAATGAAAAATATTCCTCACGGCTTATCCCAGGCTCAGTCCCACTGAGCGAGTAGATTTCTCGGATTTCCCTCTCCAGGGGTTATTTGAACAGACTTTCCCTCCCCCTTTGCAGTTTTAGACTGAGAGGTGAAATAGAGGAGAAGACAGGAGAAGAGAGGAGCAACTCACCTCAGATTGTGAATTACTGATGTTACGGATGTGATAGCCTAGATCCCCAGTTGTGCCCATGCATGCCCGTTTCCTTAGTGGGTTAGAAGCAAGCTGGAAGAGGAGGCTATGCCATGGCAGAAGTTAACAGGACGGGCAGGCAGCGGCACGCAGGCGGAACACGAGCGGCAGTAGTTGGAGTAGTTGTTGCACATCTGCGTCCTCTGATCCGGTGGCGTGAGGTTCCTCCGAGCCCCAGACAGAGTCAACACTCCCCCCTCTCTCTTTTTTCTCTCTTCTCCACCCGCTCTCCTCTGGTTCCCCCCTTCTTCCCTTCTCTCCGCACAGCGTCGGCAGGGGTTTTCACCCACTCACACATGCACACACACACTCACACATGAGCAGGCACACCACACACACACACTCTGTGGCCGAACTCCGGACGCCTCAGCGACGGAGCCCACGCAGGCAGAATATCCCCATCGTGCCGCCGCAGTTCTGCTTTCTGGCTTTCCTCCTCTTTTCTGTTTGTGTGCGTCTGAGTGTGTGTAGAGAGAGAGAGAGAGCAAGAGAGAGAGAGAGAGAGTGAGGGTGAGACAGACAGACAAGAGAGAGCAAGAGAGAGAGAGAGAGAGAGAGAGAGAGAGAGATTAGGAGAGAGGGGGAGGGAGGATTGGCGAGAGAGAGAGAGAGAGAGAGAAAGAGAGAGAGAGAGAGTGCGAAGGGAGGAGGGAAGGTTGCAGTGGAGAAAGTAGAGCTCTAGTTTTGGCTACATCTGGCAGGTTCATGCACCGTCCCTTTTATCTCATCACCATCTCAAGCAGTTTTTTCCATGACCTCACCTACTCGGAGACCATATGCACGTCTTCGCTTGGCATCATCCGAGCTGTAATTTCTTTGTCGTGAGCAGAAGAATGGATTTCTTTCCAACTCCTGCTAGAGTTTTTCTCCACAAAGATGCCAACAGATGTGATTTCTGCACCTACACCTGTGTCTTTAATTCTTTTTTGTGTGTTGCTAGGCATCTCCAGAGAGTGATGCTTGTCATGTACTGTATTATCAAACTTGAAAGTTTCATTACAAGTCCATTCACCTTCTGTCGTCTCAATTTTCCTGAGTCCTCGCAGCTCTTTGCTTTGTGTGGGAAGAAGATTCCATCTGCTTGTCTGCCCTCTCAAGAGCTTGTTTGCCCGATCTCCTCTTAGCTATTTATCCATCTGTCACGAGCCACTCGGTAGTTAGCGCTGTTTATGCAGGAGAAGACCTGTTTTTCGCATCTGGGAATGTACATTTCCTTCTTAGGCTTGATTGGATTTGTGGTGTGCCATTGTACTATTTAATGAACAGAATGAGCAGGGAGGGAGACGGCACACTCGGCAAAACCTTGGCCATGCAAAAGTGTGGCTGTGTATGCCTGGTTGGATGTTGCAGGAGCCGTATCTCACCCTCATTCTCTAACAGGGAAAACCCAAGTTCTGCTTTAAGCCTCAGGTGCCATGGTAATGAGCTGCAGCTCTCCAGACAGCAGCTGCTGTGAAGTGTGTGCATGTGTGTGTCAGTCACGCACAGTCAGAACCTAGTTAAGCCGATATGTATTGTTTGTTGCCGAGAACTGGAATTCAATGAGTCGGAGCCGCAGGCAGGGGGGTTAATGGGCATTCTGAGTTAATATTTAAAGCATATTCATCAAATTTAAGGCCATTTAAAACTTTCAGCAGTATTTTTTTTTTCACATAAAAGATAAAAAATCATTTCAAATATTTGAAAATAAATTCAAAATCTTGCACCCTTTTATGAAAATCTGCTTTAATCTGCTTCCCATATGTGAGAAAACCATAATGCATTCATCTTTTTTAGTAAAAGCTAGTTTAATATATTAACTTTCTTTCTTCATTCAAACCATTTTATTCCTAATATGACTCTTATCATTATTACATCTTGTTTATGACATTTTTTTATTACTATTCTTGCTTTTCTCATTATGTGTATTTCCCTGTAGATACTTAATTGTTATTAAGAATTTTCTTCTTTGTTGGATCACTTCTTCTTATGAGATACTGTTTATGACATTGAAATCTGATCTCATTATCATTAAAGTTGTTGTTGTTGTTGTTGTTGTGTTTTTGTTATTTATTGGGTTATTTAGCAGCTTCAGTTGGGTATTAAACAAAATTGCGATCTCATATATCTGTCATATTGATGACATTGAATGATTGAAAACTAAGTATGACAGTGAGATGCAGGGAAGTGCATACAAAACATTTTTTATGAACGAGATCTTATTAAATTCACTCAGTGATTTAAATACTTTATGTGTTACTGCATGTATACTACATGTATGTGGTTGAAGGAATATTTGACAGCTTGTGGTGTGTATATATATATATATATATATATTTACGTATGGATATAAATGCATTACAGCTGAGTCTTAGATTCAGATCACATTTATATGTATTAGACCTCTTTCCTTGTTTATCATTGTCTTACTGCCTCACAGCTCTCTCTTCCAAGTCCTTTATGACACACAATCGAAAGTTTTGCAATTCTTTGTTCACCCCCTCGCCTCATCTCACTTCTCTACAACGTGACATAAAATGCTTCTTGACTGACTGCATCCTTCCAGGTGCTGAACACCACACTCACAACACAACCCGCAGTTTTATGAGGCTGGCTTCATGTTTTGGAGTGACAGTAACACATCTGCTTCACATCCTTGTTATTGCTCTGTCAAGCAGCAACAAGCTGCAGGTTTGATGCAGGAGAAAGCTGGATAATGTTCGTAAAGATCTGACCTTGGAACATCTTGGTACTTGTGAAGTGTTTTAGATCTGAACTCAGGGTAATGGCATTTGTTTAATGGATGGAATTCCTCAGGGAGGGGATGTCCACTGTATGTAGGGATGGAATGGGCTTTGCCGTTTATTTATTTATTTTTTTATTGGAATCTGCTCTGGGATCTGCTTGTGTAAGCAAACTGTTTCTCAGATGGATAAAGCGGTGGCAGTGGACAAGTCACTGGAGTGACTCTCCTCTCCTATTGATTTCATTATTTCAAAGCCAAAGTCGCCTCAGGGGACTCCAGTTTGATGTCCTTGTCACTTGCATGTACAATATAGACAGTGCTGTGGTCAAAGAAAGATCCAAACCCAGTTTGTTCTCATTTTTTGCTTTCAGCATTTTGGGATTGTATATTGATTTATGAATTGTGTAACTTGTTCTTTGACTGCAGAGTTGTTTGTGTTTTTGGCTACACTGCCATTGTCTTTATTAGGAACATGTCTGTTTTCCTCTTAATAGGTGTCTTTTTAATTTATACATTATGGAAAAAACTGTACATGAGTTTTTTTTGTGGCACAAGAATAGCCTGTAACTACAATAATGCCAAGTAACCCTTTTCCACCAATACAAAGCAGGTGCTGGTTCAGAGTTGACTCAACTTGCAAACCGTCTAAGAACAGGTTTGCGTTTCCATGATCTAGAGAGCCGCCACAGAGACATGTTTTTCCAGCACCGTATGAATACACAGATCAGTCACAACATTATGACCACTGACAAGTGAAGTGAATAACATTGATCATATTGGTACTATGTGCTGTTCTGCTGGAAAACCTTGGATTTTGACATCCGTGTTGATGAGACTTAGACACCCAAATGAACATTGTCCCACAACAAGCACACTCCCTCATGCAAATGGAAATCCCAAATGTTACTGACCTATTCCTGCAGGAAAATGCATCAATCAATCAGGAACATCTTGAGGAACAAGATCAACAGGATTCAGTGGAACAAGTTTGATTGACAGAGGCCCCACTGCACAAGCCAGAGTACCCAAAGGATCCACTGCCAGTGTCCTTGTGCCAGACCCCACAGGGCACCCTGAGAGGTCCTCTTGTCCATGCTCAATGGTTCAGAGCATTTTTGAGCACATAAGGCGGACCAACACAATATTAGACAGGTGGTCATAATGTTATGCCTGATATATCGGTATATCGGTATATTTCATCACCAGTCTTGTCATCAAACCTCCCTCTGGTACATTCTGAATTTCTGTCGAGGACCACACGGCAAGGAGACAATTCGAACATCACTACTTGTGTCAGTTTTCCAACATTTATAAAGGCTATTGCAAATGCCAGACGGCGTTTTTGAACAGCGCTCTATGCGTCTGCATTCGTAGCGTCGTTTCTAAACACCAGCTGGTGATATTAAAACATCTAATGGCAAGGAAAATGAGCTGAATAATGACCTCATCGACTTCCACACACAGCTGCTTCAGTTCCACATCTTTATTGAGGCGTTTACACCACAATATGCAATATATGGAATTTCAAATATTGCCACATATGCACAACAGCATCGAGACGTGTGTATATATCTTGATATCATAGTACCTCATTTGGCTTCTGCTACTAAATATTATACTGTCACTCACTCTTGCATCCCACCCCTCCACCAGAAAACACCCAAAGTGAAAGTGAGTCGATGCATCAGCAGCCTGATGAAACACCACACATTACATGCGGATCAGAAGACACCAAGTGATAAACACAAATGTCATAGATTGGTAGCAGCAGTGAAATACAATGATGTGTCAGAGTAACTTTTGGTTAACTGATTATATGGTCTCTTTCCATGCTCTTGAATTTTAAAATTTCTTCATTTTACTTTGCAGAAAATTGTTCAGCATTTTAATGGGAACTTACCTTGTGCGCATATCTTTGTCTAAAGTAACTCTGGATTCAATGGCACTAGAGTCTACCTCTCCTTGTCACCATCCTCACTGCTCTTTCTCAGCTCCGTCTGCTTTCACACTCGTGTCATACCACTAATTGGTATAGAATTTGCCAGCATTACCAATAGGGAAATGGTCTTTTCGTTGTATTTTTCCCCTCTTTGTAGTCTGTATTTCCCAGATTCTCCTCATTGTTTTAGTCTCGTGGGCAGGATATCTGAGAAATTGGTCTAACTTCCCCTGTCAAATTAACAAATTAGTCTAAACTGTTCTTAAACTACAGATTCCCAACCAACTTTAATTTGGTTCAGTAGTCATAACTCAACTTCATAACCAATCTGTCGTTTGAGATTGTGAGTGCATTCATCCACACAGGGCACATGAGAGTGTCATATCTATATGGAGCTGAATTACTAGATGGAGAAGAGAGCTATCAATTTATTGTGGCTTAGATCTCTCAGCCATCGTAAAAGAGAAAGGGAAGGTTGTGTGTGTGTGTGTGTGTGTGTGTGTGTGTGTGTGTGTGTGTGTGTGTGTGTGTGTGTGTGTGTGTGTGTGTGTGTGTGTGTGTGTGTGTGTGTGTGTGTGTGTGTGTGTGTGTGTGTGTGTGTGTGTGTATTTCAGCTGACAGGCTGATATGATGTGACTGCTGTGCAGCAGCACTGTCCCAGCAAGTCTGAGAAGCATAGCTGAAAATGTGCCTAGCAGATACGTCAGCGAGAGTGTGTCCCCATCTGCTGCAGTCTTTTGGTCTTTTCATCAAACGCGTGTACAAAGCTGGCTCTAACTCTGTCCATAAAAAAGCATCTAGAGTGTGAAATGGTTTAAAACATATCACTGAAGTAAAGTTAAGGACATATTTACCAGACATGCTCGTTATGCACATTACATGAAGGGAAAATCATTCAAATGTGATCTTATTAAAGGTCCCATATGGGGAAACCCTCTTTTTTTGAGTTTTGTGATTGTCATAAACTTGGACGTATAAAGTAAAAGCTGTTGAGATATAAAGATATTTATTTTACCATTCTTCAAGGTTCCCCACACCTAGACAACTTCCCAACTTTGCAGTCCAGTAAGAATTTTACTGAAGTGCTACTTCCAAGCTGAGGAACCAGTGGTTGTTTAGGTCTGTCTTTGCAAAGTCTTGCCAGTTCACTGCCTGCTGCTTGCAAGCATCCAGGATGAGCAGCTATCTCACAACCTACCAGGTTTATTTACTTGGTAGAGCTGCTTCTGCTAGCTCAAAAATGTCTCAGCCACGAGCAAAACACATCAAATGTTCTGCTGTTGCCCGCAAGAGTAAACACAAGAGTCTTGATGCACTCCCAGCATGTGAGGAACTGAAGATCAAGAGGATTATTGTTTTCAGATCACATGTTGAGCTTCAGTGCAACCTAAACTCAGCCGGTGTTTACATCTGTTGTCTTCTCTTCTGCTGTTTGTGTGCACATATGCTGCATTTTTAACAGCGAAATTCCCAATAAATCTGTTCACATTTACATATTCTGTGTCTGTTTTCAGGCAGTGGAGAAAGTATAACCTAGTGACTGAAACACAGCCCATTAAGACTACATGTTAACCAGCGGTAACTTCATGGACATTTTCAAGCTGCGGTTCTACACTTCTAAACTACTGCTTTTTGACTACAGCGTTTCCTGCAAGCTCACTGAGTTTAAACAATGACTGTACAGTATATTCAACTGTATTTCCATATCAAATGATTGCTTAGAGAGAAAGTTGGAAGTGACAGAAAGTCCTGAATTCATTCACGTTTGTGTTAGATGGCGCATAGTAAACTGTTTTGCTCTGCATTGTCATTGACAGACACAGAGAGTCTTCTTCCTGAAGGAGGCATGGGCACCAGTTTACAGATATTTAAACAACCATTGTTGAATGGTCTATTCTGAGGACATGTGTGACAATATGGGACCTTGTGCAGGATACCTGAAGTTGCTTGTTTGTTGTCAGCAGAAATTTTAAAAATAGTTTGAAGTGTATTTAAAGTTGGTTTTGTGTGTTAGTGATAAATAGTCTGTGCTATCTGGATGGCGTGTTTAAGACATGACAACACGCTATTTACCCACATTAAACAGGCAATAGTCAGTACCATCTATTTCTTGTCCTCTGAGTGATTTATGCTTTGCATTTGACACACAGAGCTTTCTTAAGAAAGAAAGAGGTCTTCACTCAATGGGATTTCCTATATAAATTAAGGTGTCTGTTCAAGGAAGTATAATGCTTTGATGTATTGGAGTGTGAAAGTGCTTCCTCAAGCTTGTCTGAGTTGGATGCTGTCTGAATGAATGGCATAGCGGGTCACTTTCATGGCCGGCTGCCCAGGTTTTCTGTCATTATTAATCCTTTATGTATACTGAAGTGTTTATCTGGACATCGCATGCATTACACCAACTGCTGCTGAAAAAAAAAGAAAATGACGTGTGAATGGCTTCAGCTGGCCCTTAACAGGTCCTCCACTCGTTTCCATTGGCTGACCCTCCTGCCTTCCACATTGTTGGCCTGATGCTGGAGCCAAGTGGGCTTGCAGAATCCTGCATCAGTAGCCAAGTATATTGTCTGTGTCAGCTCTGCCTCCCTTTCACAGACCAGTGTGAAAAGTGCTCAGCTGATGTTGCCTTTCTCGCCTTTCTGCTCTCTGTTTGTGCTATGTGTGTGTGATAGGGGTGTGTAGAGAAAAACAAGGTGGACAGAAAACAGCAAGCAACTTTACGAAGTCATTCTTGCTTCTTTGAAACAACACGTGCAACTGTCGAAAGTATTATAAATTATTTATGCTAATATCAGCTGCTTGAGTGAGTTTTGGTTTGGAAATTAATGTATATGTTGAATGTAATGAAATGGCAGGTATATGTCTATGTATTTTACAACACATCAAGACGGAAGATTCTGGTCGACAGGTGTTTTAAAGGTGCTTCATTACATTATTTTTATATATTTTGGTATGTTTCTTTCAGCATTTCTTCCTTTGTCAGGGACTAGTGAGGCCATTCATCGTTTCATTGGAATTCTCCTCAGCATATCACCTCTGGAAATTTTTGAATTTTATCCGCAACAATGCTTTGTGCTTTCTCTGAGTGAGGAGGCAAATTGAGGGGAACTGAAACCGGAGTCTCATTGTGTGCTGTTGGCGCTTCTCTCGTTCCCCGAGATTTTTCTTCTCTTTACAGCTAAAGCCATCCATGACTTTGCAGCGCTGATCACTCGTGTTTGCGTAGGAAGAGTGTCTTCATCCTCCTCAGATTAAATGGCATAATGCCCATGTGAGGGTTTTTCTGTGTGTTCGTGTAATTTCCGTTGTAATGAGCCAGCAAATTCCTATTGCATCACACGCGGAGCTAATATAGAGAAGGAGGAAGTGATTTTGGTCCCTCTTGGTCATCAAATCCTCTTCCTCGTCCCTCTCTCTGCTGCCATGGCAGTTGTCACTCCTCCAGAGGTGTTTTTTTTTTCGTGCCATTTCCCCACTGGCTTAATTAATCCATTAAACACTGTTCTGTTAATGGGGCAACCCTTCACTGCTAGAGCAAACATCAATTTTTGCTTCTCTGCTGTCGGCCACTAAAGTGAGATGAATTATCAGGGAGATGCAAGCTAGAGAGTAGCGTATGATGGATCTGGCCCTGCCCTCTAATCACCGCTTTTTCATTTCCGCTAAGATTCTGTTTCATTTGCCCTCAAGCACAAGATGGATATGGAGGCAGGGTTTGGGGAACCTGAAGCTCTTAGACTCGGTGATAAATATCGCGAGTAAAGTTTTCGTTTATTGTTCTTTAGCTTGAGAAATGCTTTCTTTAGATAAATGCATGAGATTGATGACGGCTCAATTGGTGGCCATTAAATGACTATATCCGTAAGCATCTGGAGCGTTTTTTGTCTTGTCGTTCAGGTGCTTCGTCATGTCCAGTGGCAGCGCAATGATCAGTCTAGAAGTTATAGATATTTTGTTGTTCCTGTTTAAAACCTTCGTATTTCAGGTCAGGAACTGTGCTTTATTTTTTTTTATTATAGAACATGCTCAATAAGCGACTCTGATGCATTGGAAATAGGCATGTCATGATACCAGCAGGTAGTCGAAACCACAAAGTAAATCAATCAAATAAATGGGGTTTCAAAATAGATTTCTTTCTTCTTCCTTTTTTATACCTGCTGAATACACAGTGTGCTAACACACAAACACAGGCATCTGAAACTGAAATTTGCAGACCAGAATCTCTTTGTTTTTTTACCTGCTCAGATCAGTTTAAGATGTTTCCTCCTTTCGTTACAAATGCTCACTGTTTGCATACTTGGTTGTTTAGAACTCTGTGTTTAGTTTTGTCTGTTGTTTTTCCCCCACAAGTGTTTGCCGTGGCCACTGCACATGTTGTCTTTGTCGGGTATCTCCAGTACCTGAGGCAATTACGATAACTGCTGTACTTTCAGTATCAAAGAAAAACAATTATGATCTCAGAATTTTGGCATCAGCCTGATACCGGTATCTGTTCTGTTCATGTCTCTCATCCATCTATTAGAAAAATTGCACTTGTAAAATTGCAGGTTCACAGCACTGTCAGCGTAGTTTTTGTCTTGTTGATTTCTGGTTCTGGTCCTCTTTAATGAGTGCAGAGCTGCGAAAACTATCCTTGCTTCAGAAAAGTAGACCCAGGCCAAATTAATGTGCCAACCAAAAGTTTCGTACCATTGATGATTAGTTACTGAATGATAATTGGTTGTACAAAATAGAATAAAAAAAGAAAATTGTAACCAAACCCCACCGCTGCATGTGGAATTTCTAAAATTGTGTATTAAAATTCTGAACCCCAAATCCCGCTTGCAGGTTTGAAAGGCATTTTATCTTTATTAGTTGCCAAAATTACACCATTTATCACAGCCAGAAACTGGAAAAGCAGAAAGAATTGGTGGGTTTCCAACTTTCTGATGGTCTCGTTTGTGCTGTTTCACCAGAAAACTTAAAATCTTGATTTTTCATCAAAATCAGCTAATTTTACACATCTCATTAACCAGGTTGTGTGTAAGAAAAGAAAAAAAAATCTGTGTTCCTCTGTGCAACCAATAAGCCACTGGTGAATCAGCTGAAACCACAATATTGTGAGAACAATACAGGGGCTTTTTGGCTAAACTAGGCTGAACTGCAGGCTGTGTTTACGCAGAGCAGATGGGAGACAAATATGGAAACAAATTGAAAGTGTGAGTAGTAAAACATCTATAGAGCCAACGTTGTTTTCCAGCACTGGCAACACCACTAGACACAAACAAAGAAGAAACAAAGTAATTAAACTTTTGGTTTTTTGTATTCATTTATGGCATTATAACTGTGTTGTACTGCATAGAAGGCATATTTGAGTTTTCTCTACTTCCAGTCATGGTTCTCCTGTTTCCATGGAGGTGCATGACTTTGTATTACAGTGAAAAATAGGCCCACAGTCAGAAAGAAATGTGGCAGAAGCAAAATATCACCCAGAGAGTGTTCGGACTTCAGAGAATTAAGCTTCCTTAGTTGTCCTTCTCTGTATAAAGGCACTTTCTGCCAGTCTAATGGCAGGATTTTTATCAGAAATGAAGGAAATCCTTTTATAAAAATGATTTGATTCCAACAGCTTCAACCTTCAAATTAGAATGCAAACAAGTAGCAACATGCAGGAGGCATCAAACAATTAGATTCAAAGCGACCTTGTACATAATGACAGTAAATGCAGTTTAAATAACCTTTTATTTTATTTAGTTTTTAGTTGTTTTTCTCAGACAGGCAACTGAGGGAGTATTTTGCTGGTTCTCTTGTCTCTACAGCCACTCCTCTCGGCGCTCCTCAGTGTGCCACATACCTCCATCGCCCACACCAGAATCAAAATTGATAGGCCTGCTTGTTACTTGTGAGGGAGAATCTTTTTTTTTCCCAAAAAATTCTGTTCTCATGCTGCTTTATTTGAGTTCTTCCTATCCTTTCTCTCTCCTATATAAAATAAAAGAGTTGTCATGGTAACAGTACTGGGTTCATCCCAGTGATAAAAGTGGAGAGATGGGCCATAAGAGGACTGGCTAGCCCTTCTGGTTCACACCACATGCCACTCGTCACTGTGATGGACCTGTAGAGTCAGCTGTATAACAGCAGAGGCTATCACACTTCACTACTTTGCAGCCATCAACTTGCAGCTGGAGAGCTCAGAGGAGCGTACCTGAACTCTTCCATTTGCCTTCATGCCCCACATCTCTATTCCTCGCATTACGCCTTAACAGCTGGTGCGGCATGTGCTCCTGTTTCACGTTTAGATCTTAATTGCTGCACAGTGAAAGGTCTGAAATCCTTTCCCTGGTAGAGATTCTTTTTCTGTCTCTCACGCTAAGAGTATGGTTGCCAGATCCTTCACCTGTATTTAATTTGCCATCAGGATTTGCCAGCTGATCCTTGTGCTTCTTGCTGCAATTGCATTTGTTTGGAAGCTTAGGATTCATTTATGAGCAACATATTACAGGAATAAAATCAATAGTGGCATTGGGGGATGTATGACTGGGCTGTTGGCAGTCTTGATTGAATGTTGGGTGTAAGCTTAAGGGGCTTATGCTACTGTATGCAGCATTGGAGCCTTATGGCAAGTTGCACACCGAGGCTTACAGCATGTAAAGTTTGCTGAGGGCTCTTTATCTTGGGGATTCATTCACAGCTGAAGAGATAGAAAGAATGAACAAATGCGGGATACCCTCCAGCTGATATAGCCTCTCTAGTCTGCACGGCGAAGGGAGCCACTGCAGCAGGCGCCAGTGACTTCTAAAGACTGCCGCCTGCTTTGAAGACATCGCTCCCTTTATTAATAAAGTGACTGCCAAGTCTTTGAATAATGCTGCCTTTGCTGAACTAGACGGTAAATCTTTTCACCAAGACCAACCCACCTGCAACTCCAGAGGTTATCCGAATCTTTGTGATTAAGTAACTGAGACATTTGTTCTTCAGTTAGGAGGATAAGGAGGGAGAGAAGTGTGAGGCTTCTTTACGCCCTTTACTGGCTTTATTGCACCCTTGTCTCTCTTCTAATCAGGCTCGGTCTAAATCTGCTCTCTAGTTTTTTTTTAACGCAGAAGAACTGAGGCTAACTGAGGCTTACATGCCCTTTCAGATGAAAGATTCTTGCCCTCTGTGTCTCAGGAAAAAAAACATTTCCATATTAATATAACATGAGTCACGCTGGTTTCTGTGAAGCATTACAGAGCAGGAAGTGAAGCAGTCATCAGCATCACATAGCATAAAAATGAAACAGTGAAGGAAACATGAATAATGGAGGTTTGCATTAGGGATTTCTTTGGTGTGTTTTTCATTAGTATCTTAATGATCTTAGTGATTGCATTTCTTAATAATAAAAAAATGTAAGAGCAATAGCCAACATGTATGTAAAACCTATGTATTGTGGGCTGATTTATCGCTGTTTCATTCCTCCCAACAAACGGAGGAGACATCTGGTTTGAGATCTTGGTCTAAACTAATGTACAGCTCTAAAATCTCACCTCTAGTTTTTTCTGAAGAATAGACAACCCATGTTGACCGCATCCTCTCAACCATTTTCTCATTATCATTGCTAGCATTACTGCAGGTTGTTAGCAACACATGCTCCCTTTTGTTTACATCTGTTTCCCCGTGAGATCACGTGCTCCCTGACTGGTGCTAATGTCCTGTAGTGTGTGTAGTATTGTTGTTATTGTCCAGTCCTGTAGTGTGTGCATGACTGAGAATAGAGAGAAAAACATCTGTGAAGTTTCTCCTCACACGCGTGATGCTACCCGATTCCAAAATTTATTCCTCCTGTAGCCGCCATAAGCAAACAACAAACCAAAAGAACGTCAACAAGTCGAACGCCAGAATTGGTAGGACTTGCTAGGCTAGGTGAGGCAGGAGTGTGTGTGTGTGTGTGTGTTTGTGTGTGTGGGAGTTTTGTTTCTGCTCTGCTGTGTTTTAGGTGGGTCAGGCCTAATTACAGCTCAAGGAGAAGTTCTCCAGCAAAACCGAAATGAGGAATAGCTGCCATGATGCAGCTAAGTTCTACCAGTTGCGTGAGGACTGCACAAACAGTCCTCCCTTAAACACAAATCTCTTTGCTGCTCATCAGAGTCTTCCTTATTCATCATACTTTCTGTAAATACTCTTGCGTCCAGTCCGAGATTGATTTCAAAGAAGTATCAAATTTGAAAACTTCTGATTTTGGCCTTATTTATACTTCCTTTTGAGGCATCTGTTTCTCACAAGTCATTGCTTTAATATGCTAGAAGTGTGTAAATAAAGACATGTGTTGTGTGCTGTGGAAAGGTATGGTCTCAGTCTAGCTATGTGATGCTAACTTCAGTAGGTTCTAGAAAAGAGGTAGACAGTCACCAGTATTGCTTGTGCATCTTAATGCTTATCAGTCATTAAACTTCTTAATCTGGAAGGGCTTTCATGCATTCTTTTTAAAGGAGTTTTAATTACTATCTTATCTGTGGTGCGTTTTCTTTAATTATCTCCATGAGATAATGCAGGGGAGTAGCACTGAAAAGCAATCAGTACAGTATGCTCTTATTCTTCGAATATTTATGCAAATTATGTAACTTATTGTTCAGATTTTTTTTTAACCATCCCTACATTTTTTGTGAGGTAATGGAAAATATCATCTCTTTGCCATTTACATTGTTCTGCTTTTCATTTGTTCTTGCTTTTATCTCTTTGTAACTGATTAGGACGATTCTCTGCATAGATCATGTATTCCTGTGCATTTCTTACACAGTCTGCCAACCTTTGACAGTTCAGACTCTAAACGTGTCTATACATTTCCAGTTTCTCTCTCGGCTCTTTTCTCCTGTATGTATCAGGCTTTGTCCACACACATCAAAGGAATCACATTTGACTGGCAGCGACAGCCTCTTTTCACCCAGCCTGCCACACATTGGCTTCCCCCTTATCTCCCCTCCACAGCACATGTACACTGAGCTAACCGGAGCCAGGAAGGCGCACTGCAAAGTAAAGACAGCAGTTTGGGGACCTCACAGGCATTATAATCACAGTAGACAAAAGAGCCAGCGAGTGGAGGGCAGTAGGCTAATGAGATCACCCACTGAGTGAGGGCACCTACCTTCTGTAACCTGTAAGGCCGAGCCCGCTCCAGTACTCAGATCCAATCAACTCGGCTCGTCGGCAGCCATCAAAATCACAGGCCCTGAATCATTCTGTCCTCAGTCTTCAATTTGAACTTGATTGTGTATTGAATGCACTCCTTTTGTCATCTCCAGGGGAGCTTCGTGGCCAGCATGACTGCCACACTGAGGCAGATGGACGACTATCACTACGCTCATCTGATCAGCACCTTTGGCAAGATAAGGAGCGATGTGGTGGTGAGTGCACTTTATCTGTCTGTCCACGTCTGCTAGATGGGATGCTTCGGCCTATGTTGTCATATAATAACTCAAAATGCTCATCTGTAGTTCACAATCAATTTGCTCTGTCTACTCCAGAAATCAGAAGGTAGATTATGTCTGTTATAAAAAAGAAAAACTATTTGTCCTCCACAAAAACGTATGAAATTGAATTTCTGTAAGTAGTTGCTCTTGGGCTTCTACATCTCCTGTATGCTCTTGATGATAGCACCTCCTGAGGGAAACACATCACTTGTTGCAGCCAACAAGTCGTGGAGGAGGGGATAAATCTCACAGAGGTTATGGATTTCAGCTCTGAATAATTCTGCCCTCAAAGTGGTATTCTCTACTATCTGCAGCCAGATTAACATTCTGTTACTTTACAGAGGAAAATCCAACTGTTTGCCTTCACCCCAAAAAATTACTTTTGAGCTTTGTAGGAAAGAAAAGAATGTGATTTATAGTTCAGGTAAAGCTACATAAATAATAAGTGATATTTTGACGTCACTCGCCATTAGTCACTGCTTTCTTTTGTAGTTATTTAAGTGACATCTTGACATCCTTTATCTAAATTTTTATTGCAGCGATAATTTATTATTTTCAAGTGGCTAATAAAAGAAATCAACAACTCTAGAACTCTCTGACCTTCATAACTGTACACAGGGCATATTTGATGCTGCTCGTGTAGTTGTCATAACGGAATAAGCAATCAGTGTGATAAAGGTGGATCTTTCCACAGATTTATTGTTCCTAAAGCCGGTGTAGGGCATACGCACATTTCAGAGCTGGCTGCAGCCCAAAGGACTTTGTTGTTTTGCAGTTTTTCCCTATAAACACTCTGCCACAAAAGCACAGGGATTCATTCATCCAGGAGTGAACATCTACAGCCAGAAATAGATTTACATGCATATTTATGTTTTAGGTCTTTAGCTGGCGCTGATTTGAAAAGCAACTACAGATGGAGTGACAGTAGAATGAGTTCTAGTTTATAGATGTAGCCACTCATGCGTTCAAGAAAGGAAAAAAATGACCCTACAGTGAGGAGATCTGGTGACTGTGTTCCGCTGCAGGGGGGGCTTTGCTGGAGTGGTTTGGGTCCACTTGTCCTCTTAGAGGAAAGTGTCCCTAAAATCAATACAAAGTTGTTCTGAGTGATCACCCTTATCCTGTGACGAAACATGTCTATCCTGAAGGGACTGGTTTCTTCCACAGCAACAATGCTCCCATGTACACACAATGAAGTGGGTCACTGAATGAAGTGTACCATATGTCATTGTGTTCGCAGTCACCAAATCGTAACCTAAATGAAGACCTATGTGCGGTTCTGGAAAAATATGTCAGACAGCACTCTCTACCGCCTTCACCAAAACACCATCTGAGGGAATTTGTACCATCCCTTACAGATACTTGAAGAATCAATGTCAGAGTGGACTGAAACTGTTCTGGCAGCAAGTGATAGAACAGTATCTTACTAAAGCTTAAATTATAGTTGTGCATTAAATCTACACAGTGCAAATTGCAAGTTAGTAATGTTTTTTTGTGCCAGTGTGTTGAGTTTCCTTGTGTATTTCTTACAATGGTGGCTGAAGCAGAGCAATTCATGTTGGATTTGGAGCCTTTAAGTCTTAAAGAGTAGTTACTTTCGCGGAAATTACTGGAACACAGTGTGAAGAAATTGGAACCGATTGTGTCTACACACGGAATAGTCGAGCTGTGAAAATGGCATATGGCTACACTGGCAGAATACTGGCCCTTGTGTTTGCATTATGAGCGAGCCAGATACAATGACACCCTATTACATTTTACATTTTATTTTGCAGGAGCATTATGCTGCAGCATAATGTGCTTATATGTGATTACGCAGCATATTACCACCAAGCAGACCAGTCGCTGTTGTGGCAGTCTGCATTGCTGAGACATGTGGCTGGATTTCTGGGAAAGCTGATGATGACTTTGTAGTGCTGAAAAGGTTTAAAGTTAAGGAGGTAGAATCTCAAGCTGTGGTGCTGCAGAAAGAAGTAGATCTGCACTTTTAATTTGTAGAATACCTAAAGCTAGTAATCAAGTTGTCATGTTATGCTTTAATATATATGTTCTATTCATATGTCCAATGAATAGTCTTCCTACAAAACGTGAGTGTTAACTAAATGCTGGATTATTGGTTTCAAGTGCAACCTGCAAAAGAGAGATATACAAGTCACTTTGACCTTAAAAACCAAACTAAAAGCTGTTTCTGCTTGAAAGCCACAAACACAGCATTTCATTTTCAGATTGCTCTTATCCCAGTGGTGAGAAGAATGACAGTTTTCATTTCGCAAACTTTCTCTCTCTTTGTGCAGGATTTCCTAATGGAAACATTTATCATGTTTAAAGACCTCATCGGAAAGAATGTCTACCCATCGGACTGGATCATAATGAACATGATGCAAAATAAGTAAGTACGACGCAGCTGGACACACGCGCATAAACCATGCTGCTTTAAACTCCTTACGCTGTTGTTGCTAAGGAACGGCAGTGGGAAGTGGGTAAGAATATTTTCAAATGTTTTTCTCTCCATGCAAATATCGTCACAAGGCCTCAGCAGTGGAGCAATCAGATGAGCAGTCAGCGCAGCCGCAAACAATCATATGAATTATAGATGCTCTGGTGTATGCTGCCTGCTAATCTCCAAACTTAGTCTCAGCATCTCTTTACTTTCTATCTTGCTTGTTGTGCTGCTGCTGCGGCCTTCTGTTTTATTAATGTGAACCTTGCCTGATTTCATTTTTGTCGAAAATATGAAAAGAGATGAATTGCGGTTTGCAGTTTTGGAGTTTAGTCAAGAGCTGTGCTTTTGTGTACTTGTCAGATGAAGTTGGAAAAGTATTTGTAGGCTTTTTTGGGGAGAGGGGGGGTGTTTCCACATATATAAATGTATGTATTTTCAAATGGAATCTCTTCAGAAGTACCAGAATGTATTGTAGTGCTCTATTATGCAATGGCACAGCAACATATGTCAGATAAAAACTTTTTATCTGTCAGTTTTTGACAACTAACCAGCATCCATGCATTGTTAAAAATGCTAGATGTGTTTTACACAGTGACCAAAGATCCGTCTCTGTAAAAAAAAGTGGCTTATATAATAAAGGAAAACTGCATTAGCATTGCACCCCTATAACACTGTCTGACTTTCAAGGGACTATTAAAAAAAGAGAAATCAAAAGGCATATGTAGACATGTTATCCCTTTCATTCCACACATTTCTACCTTGCAAAAATCCTCTTGCCCGCATTACCCACAAAGCAAACTCGGCCATCGACAGTTTATTTGGTTATTCAAATGCATTAAGCCAGTAACAGCTAATGTATCCTCAAGCTGCTGGTCCCATGCTGAGAATAAACAGCGGGATACAGAGGTTTGGTAAGCTCACTTCTTTGAACTCAAAACCAGGATTTTTTTTTTCCTCTTTCGAACCCCAATGACACTGAATCAAATTACATCACTTGAGGCAATTTATCAGATTACGTGCAACTCCCTCTGGAGACACAAAAGGCTTTGTACAATTTTCTTCACATATGCAGTGGCACTCGACATGACTCGTAAATAGACTTTAATGTGTAAAATTGGTGAAGCTGCCATTTCAACAGACAAAAAGAAAACACACTCACACACACTGAAGAATGGCAAAATTGAAATACCAAGCCCTGCAGCTGTGTCTGTCGGGGTGCAGCTTGAAAGTAGCCATTTACAGCAGGTGCAGAGCTTATAGCAAAAGCCCCTGGTCGACTGTGAGCAGTTTTCAGTCCCTGCCCACTGTTTCCAGAACCATTCGAACATCATTGCCAGCCAGGACATTTGACTGGAGATTGCATTGCCTCTCGGTTTAGGTTCTATTGCTTTCATTAGTCCGTTTGATCGCTGCGAGCTAGATTCCTTTTAGAATTCAGAGTGCCTCCCCGAAAAAACATTGTCAGCCACCTGGGTCACAGCGCCGAAGACATCAGTGTGGCTTTTGTGAGGATGCTTCCCCATGCCCCGCAGGTGTGCAAATCACATCTGTTCTGCTGTAGACTGAGCCGCAGTGCTGGGGAATAAGGCAGTCCTGACCCTATTGAGCCGCACACACGCAACAACACATCAACAATGCATGCTCTCTGTGTGCATTCACTGAACTAACAAGCACATTAAAACACTCCATACACGCGGTGACCCTGTACTTTTTGGAGCAGCTGTAGGGATGTGGTGAGCATTGCTGAGCTCACAGTGGTTCATTTTCAGATGATTCTTTGTAGCGTCTGAAATGTTTTATTTTTGACTCGCAGACTGGAGGCCAATGTGTCATCTCTCCCCGTACCTCAGCACAATCTTCCCCAACTGAACCTTTTGTCTGTTTGCACTTGTTTGTGACAGCCAAGAGATTAATTCTGCGTTCTAGTTAGTGCATTCAGCCACTTGCCGGAGTTAAATTGTTGTTGAACTCAATGCAAAAATATGCCTTTCAAAATCTGACTCATCACTCGGTCTTTATATTTGAGCCCGTTTGAATACTGCGGGTTTTTGGCTTCGCAACAAATTAGTAAAACGCCATTTGTTGCCATCCGCCAGAATGTGTTTGATCAGTTTTTTTCCCCCCTTCCTGCTCTTCACAGTGAGAACCCAAGGTGACACATTCATTCATCTCACAAGAGAGCTATAAATGTTTCTGTATGAACAATCTGAGAAAAGGAAGTTGTGCATATGCGTCATGTACTTTGGCTGTGTTTTTTTGTGTACTGAAGAGCACTGACAACTGACTGAGTTCATGACAACCTCCGCAAACCTAAAGGTCGTGTTCTACACTGTGTTAAATGATGTTTGAAGCCACTTGGGGCCAGGAAATGTGACAAAAACCTGAAAAATGCATACATTTGTTATATTTTCACCTTACAAGATGAGTTTTTCGAGCATGAATATCACTGGATATTGCATTCCAGTAGATATTAGCATTCTGTAGAGGTCAAAAATTCACTCTCCATGTAGTTGTGTTTTGATCTTGACCAGCTTCTGAGGAAACAAAAAACAGACTCTTTAGCTTTATTCACCAGCTAGTTGTTAATTCTGCCAGTCTGCTATTTAGTGCAGCGCAGGTACTGTACATTGGGTTTATTAGTGCTTTTTTTTGCTGAGAAAAGCTTCCTCCTCCTGCTGCAAAAAGGATTAATGGGAGCTTTGAGTCTGAAACATGCATCCATAAATCAGCCATAAACTCCAAACAATTAGCTAAAAGATGTTTGAGCTTTATGCACTTTAGGGCAACTGTAGGTTCACCACTCGCCACAAGGGACAAAGTAATTTCATCCAGTGTTGATAGAAGAATCTTGGCAGAAGACCTTTATACTTTATGCTGCTTTTGTCCAGTTCTTTAAAATCAGTACTCATCTATGCACATAGAGCATTTTGAAATACATTCTGGCACCTCATGAGGCACATTTGAGTCTCCCTCAGTAATCCTCATGGTGTCCTGTTTCTTCGTAATTCACACATGTCACATTCAGCACACAGTTCGCCACTCCCAGCACCAGCAGACGGTTCTTTCATGTCCACACGTTGTGATAGCAGCGCTAATGAGACGGGCATCACCTCCTACTCCTTCCCCACCCATCAGCTCTTACTTCCTTCAGGTTGTAAACTGATTTATGGTCTCTAATTGCCCCAGGGACAGCAGCATCCGCCTGGTTAGTCACTGACTGCCATTTCTGTCATGCCAACTGGCCTTGGCTTAATAGTGACAGCTAATTGGCAATAGAGATGGACTCACACTTGTTCTTTCAAATGACAGGGAACAAGTTTTGCCTGCTAAGGCTGGTGGTGAACTTGATTAAATGTGCTCTGTATAGACACTGTATATCCTGTTTCGCTATTTGTACACTGAATTGCACGGTGTCCTCTTCATGCAGGTCTGTCAGGCTTTATATGTGAGTGTGTTGGGATTTGAGGGTTCTGACCTCAAGGACACACTAATTGTTCCCAGTCCTTCTCCACTCCAAAATACACAGATTGTGTTTGAATTTTAATCCATTTCAGCTCTTTTCGTCACTAATTCCCATTAAAAGAAAACAGGAGATTTGACTTGATTGCTTGAATTTGCATAATAAACTTTGCAGGAGCTCTATGCTCTTCAACCTCATTGACTGAGATGTCCTGAATCACTGCACGCTAAGTGCTTTTTATCATGATCAATCTTAACAGTGGTAAAGTTTAGTTTTTTTCTGTTTGTTTTTTCCATTTCCAGCTACAAAGTGTGGATGTTGCAGCAGCCAAATGACTTAATTAACAGATTGAGTAAAAATGATGTTCGATGTAATTAGTGCTATTTAACATACTGATAAAATGTTTGGTCTTTTTTTCTCACACTCTAAAAACACATTAACCTCTGTAATTACTGCAACAACAAAATGACATTGAAGAAATCAGGTAAAATAGTTTTCATAACCATGAGTATATCAATGCAAATTAATGTTTTAAAGGTTATAATCAAGTTTTAAAGTTATTATCTTCCCTGTTATACACACAGCATATCAAGACAAACCAGCTTTCTTCCTGTAGTTTTTTAACATGCAGTAGAATATATAACATGTATTTTTCATATCTGTTAAGCCTACTGCTGTGACATGTTATCAAATTTTAATGTATTGGAATTGAGTTAACATCAGATGGCCTTCTCAACCTCCTCAGCAGTTCATTTCCCCCAATAATATCCAAAGTTTCTTGCGTTCTGTTAATTATGTCTAAGAATAGTAGTTTGAGAGATGAATGGGGAGTTCTCAGAGAGCCCTGCGTGGCAGATGAAAAGATGAAAGCCCAGACAAGTTGAAGAAGCAGCTCCTTAACTCGGTAACCCATTCCATCAGTCCCTCACAGACTCATTAGAAGAGGGTTTCTGAAGCTCAATGGCCTCCATTTGGAGTTGACTAATGACTGAAAATTAATCCTGGACCTGGAGGGCAGGTCTGGAAGGCAAGAAGGAAGGTGAACTCACACAGAGTGAAAAGACTACCAATGATGTTGCGATCCAGTTTGCACTCCGTACAACCCACCACCTACTAAGATAAAATAACGGTGCATGGAGTTTTATGTGTATCTGATTTGAAACGCTCTAATCTTCAGGAGAAAGCTGTTGAAAGAAAGCTGAAATTATTGTGGTTACTTGGTGTTGATTTGCATGGTCTTCAGAGTCCAAATCCTGTCAAGCATCACTGTTGACCTAAAAATAGGAATGGCATATAATTTCCCTATCTATCTGGGGGTAAGATTTAACCCAAACCAAGAAAAATGTTCTACACACTTGAGCCAGATCTGACAAAATCGTTATACTTTTGCTTATAAAATCTTAATTACCTTTCACTTGATCCACTTGCACACTCTTTTCTCTCCACACTATCAGTGCTTCTCCAGCTTCAGCTTCTTAGTAAGCTAAAAAAAAAAGGAAAGGTCTGACCTTTGCAGAGTTTTCCTCCCACCATGTTGCTTTGTTAATTTGGTGACAGTTGATGTAGTTTATATCTGCATGCTGAGATTCTCCAATAGTGATTCATTAAAACATTATTTTATTGTACTGCCACTGGTGAAGCGGCAGCCTCCAGGTCTGAAAAATAAAAATCAGCATGTAAGTGCCAAAAATTGCAGTTCCTCAAACGTCCACTTGAGGCTGACTCCAAATGTGAGTCAATCCCCATAGACCCCCATCATAAAATGTCCAACTTTTCAGCAGAAATAAGCATGTTTCCAGCCCGGTAGATGAAACTGTTTTGGTCTTGGTTGCCAATTTCCCTATTTGTGAGAACTGTGGGAGGGAGGAATCTTTTTGTAAACCACCCATTTAAAGTGTATTAAGACTTAAAGTTCTGCATAGCTATGAGCATGGCCAGTTCACGGCCCAGAGACATCTTCATGGCTGCTTCAAATTACACTCGATCTTGCTCATCCTTGGATCTAGTCAGGAGTTAGGTGGAGTCAGGCACTGCCAAAATGGCGACAACCAGATTCACCACACTGAGCTTCAAAACCATTCTTTAGGAAACCCATAGGTGACATCACTGAGGGTTCATTCATCTTTATATTTTATCTATAATACTGGTGTATGTATGGGTGTTTGCATACCAACATGTTACTGTTAAAACACTGGTTAAAAGCTAATCTTCCATCTCTGTACATACTCAGTGGTCTAATATGTAAATGTCTTGCACACAACTTTCACAGACTACCCAGAGTGCACTGCTTGAAGTTTATTTTTAATGTCTCTCTCTCTGTGTGTGTTTGCTTGATAAGCCTTTGCCCAGGCAAGTTTCGTCCATGGAATGCAGTGCACTTGAGTGGCTGTGATCTTACCCTGTCAGTTAGTCTTTAAATAGTGCCCCCTGAAGAGCGATAGCATCCAGTGTGATTTCTCTCAACCAGACTTTATCAAAGTCATTATCAAGAAGCAGCAGGGTTGCTTACTGTGTAGAAAAACTGTCCATCAACTGGATCTACTGCATTGGAACCCAAAGGGAAAGTATTCAGATAATTTACTTAAGTAAAAGTGCCCCTGCCACAAATACTCCATATTAAATGAAATTCCAGCATCCAAGATTTAACTTAAATACATACAGAAGTGTCCTCAAATGCGTTTTATTAAAGTATTGATGTTTTCTGAGGAGTAGAAGTATAGAAGAAATTCAAGTACCTCCATTTGTATAATGCTTATCCATCTTTCTTTTGTAGATGACTTATTATTTTCTGAAAGTGAAATTGACATTTGTTTTCTGCTGGGTATCAAGTAACTATCATTTAGTACAGTCAGACAGCTGCTGCATAGGAGCTCCAGCAAATATGTTGTACCTCATTTATGTCTTTCCTGTCTGAATATAGCTGACATGTTTGCAGTACACTCCATGAATGCTTTTTCCACGCAATTACTGCTGTCTTTAGATCAACAGTACGTCAAACCAAATGGGCCTATTTCATGACTGCGTGTCTGATGTGTATTTAATTTGGCAGTCAAACAAGCAATGATGCACACTGCAATCAACAATGATTAAAAGAGCACCTGTGGCAGGAATGTCAGTCTGCTAATACGCCAAGGCCCAGTGTAGTCATCTCAAATACACTGATTGTAACTGCTGTGGAATCCAAGAAACCAGTTTTTCTGTATGACACATCTTTATCAAAAGATTGTGAGAGAAGAGTGATGTTTTTTTTACTCTGAATGTTCTGTTGCAAAAGAAATGCTTTTATTCTTAACTATTTAATTTTCCACAGACATATCATCTGTGTTTCTATCATGGAAAAAGACTATGTTAAAAGTTGAGACTGTTAGAGTCTGTTTTAATTGCGTCGTGATTCATTTGATAACTTTAACTGTGCCTCATTATCTCATCCATTGCTCCACATGAACTTTGCCAACACTGCCTGACTCCAGTGCAGAAAGTAAGAGTTTTCCTGCCTGGTATTTGGAGTTCTGCCTGTGTTGCCTCATTAGTAATCCGTTCACCTCTTCACAAACTTTTGCCCTGTTTGAAAAGCAGCCTTTGCCGTCATTGGAACCTCTCAGATCTCTGTGTTTATAGACTGGTGGAAGGTATTGTTCCAACTCTGACATTGGCATCACACTGGCTGGTACAGCCAAGTCAAAGGGAGTGCAGCTTTACATCACAATATTTGCATAACGGACAGGCCCTCCCTGCCTTGCAGGATCATGCAATCATATCTGTATACTCTGACTTTTTGTTTTGTGCCATCAACAGGCCTCAGTAATGAGCCAAGTATACCAAATGCTGCAAGAGTGAACACGAGAGTCTTCATGCACTCCAAGCATCTGAGAAACCACAACAATAGTAAAATTCTTAGTGTTTGTGTGTTCTGCTGCTAATGTGGCTGACGTTACCATTATCTTTGATCATATACCTGCAGGTCAGAACTATGTGGAAATTGTAAAGCTGAGTGACAATCAGTTGAGCTTCAGTACAGCCTGTTGTCAGTTGTTGTTTTAAACTTTTATCTCGCTTGCTTCTCTCCTGCTCTCTGTACTCACATAAACTGCATTTAATACAGCAAAATTTCAAAAAATCAGATCTTATTCAGATGTTTTTTCTGTTTCTCTTGTCACGCAATTGAATGAGTATGAAATAGTGACTGAAACAGAAGTCACCCCTGCACCATTTTCAAGCTGCTGCTACTGATGTGATAATGACAGCTTTGTCTGACAAACTCATCATAAACACAAGCTAAAAACAACAGCTGTGAGATCACAGATATTTTCATGTCAAATGTATCGCTGGAAGTCCTGGTTTCACACATTCATTCCCATCAACTGATTTGCTCCCTGCTGTTAAATACAGATGCATAGTGAGTCTTCTTCCTGAACGGGACGTGAACAGCAGCAGCACAGCTCCATTTAATGTTACAGACACTGAAAAAGCCTGTTTAGAAAAGGCCTACAACCAGGGGTTATGCAATAAATGAGCCATCTTTGCAGTATTTTGAGCTGAAAGACAAATTCTGGGCACATGTGAGACTTTCATTAATTTGCTGAAAAGGGGGCATAATATGGGACACCATCATCCCAGTTATGTTTAATCATTTTTTAATGCTAAAAGTTATGTAAATGCTGGAATGTGGTGGGCAGCTGAGGAGTTCTTCCTTCTGTGTAATTGGAAAGGTCTTACAGATGATAACACTACTTTTGCTCACCTCAGTGATATTTTTGAGTCATTAAAGCATCCCTTAGTATCCCCAGGGTGTGCTGCTCAGTAGAAGTTCTTAAATCTTATATGGAAAGGCATGAAAAATTTTAACCACAGCTTAAGGTGCACTCGAGGAGAAGTTGCTATGCTGCAGTCAGAACTGGGTTAAATATGTTGACAGATAAATTGATCTAATATTAGATCAGGAGTCTGAAATAAAAGTAATCTAATTTAATTAACTGGTCTGATAATGAAGGTTTTTGACCTTGTATTATCTCCGAGCGCAGGCAAATATGCCAGCTATTCAGACATAGTATGCAAATAGCTCGCGATCATTATCGGTGATGCTCTCTGAACTCAATTAGCAAGTATGATCTGCTGATAACTTTTCATTAGCATTTGAGCTAGGTGTCTGTGTTGCAGATCTTCTGACGGAGCTCAAGTCTGTGTACCGGTGCTGCAGGAAGTTACCCAATTTAAAATGTACAAAAAAAGGCATCAAGGGTATAAAAAGCAAATCTTCTGTTTTCTGTGCTGCAGTGTAAATGTACAGCACACCCATCAATCAGCGGTAATGGGGTGATTTTTCTGACACTGACAGTTTGATGGAGCATATTTATCATAATGATGCCATATGCATACTGTATCAACATGATTCAAATGTGTAGGAGGTGCTGTGATGCTGTTGCACTGCCTAATTAAAAAAGTTGCATTTCTTTTTCTTTTTTGTCACCCTAAGCAGAAAATAAGGAAGTCTCATGTTTTCCGGAGATGATTAGAGCGTACCTTGATTTCCCTGCTGAACTTAAGATGAAAAAAACCCAGAAAGCAGAAAAAGGGCTGGGTGTTTTTTAAGGAATTGCACGCTTTAGGGGTATCCCCAGAAATGCCTAATGTGTTAGCTAAAGGCATGAAGCAAACGCTCAGTGAATTGCATAATTCTTTGAACACTTTCATCGTTGCGTCTTAAATTTCTAAGTAATTAACATTTTGCTTGTAGTTGTAATGAAGTTATAAAGAAGTGGCATGTCATTGTCTCTCCCGCTTCATCTGTGCATCTCATCTTCCCTCTGTAGCGTAATGACTGGCCTTCACAGATTTTGCAAGGCAGCCAAACAAGTTCTTCTTGGCATTTGGCTCAGTCAATAATGCACGCTTAGAGGAGCAGTGGCACCAGAGACTGTATATTACATACTTAATTTTCACTGTACAGACAGTCTTGATTCACACTCATATCGCTCTTTCTGTACAAGGAATATTCCCTGAAATCAATATGCCGATTAATTATAGCCTGTACAGTAATTACATCTTTTTTTTTGTTGATAATTCCTCCAGAACTAACCCAAATACAGACAGAGGAGAGCTTTTATTAGTGTATCACATTTCCTTAAGGACCACAGTTTGAAATTTTAATACTTTTAAATCCACATTAAAAATATATATATTGCAAAGTTCAAGAAATTAGGTTTGGATTCCTTTAATCTTGTTTGAAATGGCCTTTTTGGAGTGTCTTAGTCAGAGCCCACTGTGAGGGAGAGTATATTCTATTTTCATCCGCCTCATTAAGTTTTTCACTTTAATTAATGGCAGGATGTGCTCACAGAGGAACTGTCCTGTCTGTTCGTTAAAGCCCATTATATGTCTGCGCTCAGGCAGACTGCTGACTTCAAATAAGCTTTCATTTGCTGGAGTTTACATTGTTGTCTGAACTGCTGCATGAGAGGGAAGCGCTTACGAAACATGTTTATGTAAAAGTATCTCACTTCAGCATACAGATAGTAGAGATCAGTCACTTAGGGAGCACAGGAAATTTCCTCTGCCCAAATCATCAAGCAGTTGTGTTAAAACTATGGAGATTCTACTGGAAAGAGAGATCAAGGAGAAATGGTTGATTACAGCTACATTTTGCCTGTTGAGTTATATTTAGCCGGAAGCTGTGAACAGCATTGATCTCGCTCTTTTCCTCACTGTGTGACCCCACAGTTGGCGCTGTGAGCTACCTTGCTAATGTCTGTAAAAATTACAGCAACGGGTATTGGTGATTAGAAATAAGTTTAGCTGCACCCTTCACATTAATTCCCCACTATAAACTAGCCTTTGTAATCCAATTGAACTGAGTCGAATTTGAATGCAAGCCCTGGCCTTAACGTATGACTAGTGAATTTCCATTACAATGACTGAGAGTTGTACTACTGATTAGAGTTGGTATAATGCTGATGTAGGTGTTTAAGGTCATTAGTTGTGCCTGTGGTCGTATTTTATTGAGTTTGCAATGAAGAATGTATACATAGCTGCTCCCAAATGCACTTTAATGTTGTTTTTTACTGTTGTTTCCTGGCTATAATTTTCTTTCAACACATAAATAAATACATAAATGCAGTGTACACGCTTGATTTTTGTACATTGATCAGCCACAACATAAAACCACCTGTTTAATGGTGGTTAATATAGGCTTTGACCCATTAAGGCATGGGCACAGAACTTCTTGGGGCGTCCTGTGGTGTTTGGCACCAGGATAGGGTGGGGCCTCCATAGATCAGGCTGTGGATCCCCACAGATGCTCAGTCCAAACGACATCTGGAGGATTAGTGGTTAGGTCAACACCTTGAGCTCTTTGCCATGTTCCTTGAGCCATCCCTGGGCAGTTTTTGTGGTGGGCACATCGTCCAGTGTCGCACTGAGTTATACGTGGTCTGCAACAATGTTTAGATGGGTTGTAGACTGCCACATGAATGCCAGGACCCAAGGTTTCCCAGAAAAACATTACATTGTGATGAAAGGATCTAAGTTATTCTCTTTACCTGTCTTTGGTTTTAATGTTGTGACTGATCAGGGACAGTTAACAGTACATGTTTGCACCAGTTGTGCATTTCACTTGTTCTTTAAATAAACACTAAAATTCGCCACTTTTTACAATGTATGACCTAAAAACAACTAAGTTGATGAGTAAGGTTCATCCCACATAACCACAATGTCCACAGTTTGATTCCAGGCCATCTGGACCTGTTGCATTTCATACACTCTATCTATCTCTGCATTTTCTGTCTCTGTCTCTGCTGCAGCATCCAAATAGAGGCAAAATATGCCAAAAGAAACATCTATATGTGTGTATGTGTTAGTATAAGCCGAATAAAACTGTTATAGTAATTAGCTTCACACATTAAGCAGCAACTCTTTCTTAGTCTACAGGTGCAATGCGAGGAAGTGCATTTTAGCATTAGTCCTGTGTTAAGCGTATCAGCTATATTGGCATGTTCACAGCTGCAGAAAATTGAGCGAGGTGTGCAGAGGGGGTGCCTGTGTTTGTGCAGACAGGATGGTGGTAATAGGCTGTCTGAGTGCTTAGGAGATGGTGGGTAGTTCTCAGAGGCCAGAGAGACAGAGAAATGGACTTCTAATGGCATATCCAAAGGTGTTCAATGACAGTTAACCTTTCCAGCTAATGATTAAGGTCATACATAATGTGTATCACACATCAGCCCCAGATAGCATTTAGTAAGCAATGGAGATAAATGTGGGACATGAATATTGCACAGCTTTAAAATACCTGAGGTCCCACAGCATTGCTGTGGTAACACCGATGTTATTCCTGTTCAAGGTCAGTTATTTGGGGTGGTGGGAAACCCTAGCTCTGCTCCCGCAGCATTGAGATTTAGACCTCAGAGATCACTATTGCCATGTAACCGAAACACAAAGTAAGAAACTCCAAGATGATGCATGTGGAAAAATGATGCCCACAATAAGAGGTAGTTCTAATCAGGATTTAGCTTGTGCAATGAAAAAAGGCAGAAGGCTTTCTTGGACCTGCCTGTGCAGCAGATGTCTGCTCACCTGCCAGAGTCACTTACATTAACGTTACATCTTAATGCCGCTTTATTGCCTGCTCATGAAACCCTGATGCAATCCACTCAAGTGGCATAACAATTGTCCTTGCTTCACCTTACAATTTTTATCACATCCTGATGTATCCTCCAATGCTGTTTCAAGCAATCAGTTGTAGTAGTTTGTTTATTGATTAGTATTTGTGTGCTCACAAAACAAAGATTGAATATGCTGTACTATATAATTTTTATTCTACACTCATGATAAGGGCTTTTGTTTCCCAGTTTGTTTTTCTTAGAGATTGGTACACTCTTTGCTGTATGGCAGGTTCTATTAGTAAATTGTTAAATAGCGGACGGGCCTCTGACTCTGACTGTGAGTAGCAATCATAGTTCCCCCTCTAAAAGCTTCATGCCACTTAAGTTATTAACATTTAATTCTGCAGCATCAGGGTGGATTAACCCATCAGACAGTGTTCTAATTAAGATCTACTCATTTCAGCTTTTTTTCAAGGGTGCCTCCGGCCTTCTGTTCCTCAGTCTGCCAAACAGACAGACTGAACCTACGTTGCAACTCTGTTGGAAGTGTATATTGTTCACAAGTGCAATTATTTGTTGTTTGCAGAACCTTCGAATGTTTCTCTTCTTGTGTGGCTTCAAACCCACTGTGCTGTCTTCCAGTTAATGAGTTCATATTGTATCAGGGAATCCACAGCACACAATGTAAAATCAGTGCTGACATCCGGTGCAGGCAGTTGAGCTGTTTGCTTGGTTTGGCTGATGGATGTGCAATTTGCTCGGCTTTTGACATCCAAAATCAGAGAAAGCAGTTTTTGGTGCCTGACCCTAACCACACCTAAGAAAATCTGTTTGTTAATATATGTTTGTTCAGCGCATCATGTTCCATTGTGATAAGAAATAACTCCTGTATTTATTGGAGACTGGAACTCCAATAAACAGACTAACTTTTGAAAACAAAAGCAAGAAAAGAATGCGTAAATGTGATTAAAATTTAAAATGACTTTGCCTGTTTTGGAATGTAGTTTTCATTCATGTTAGTAAAGTGGACATTAGGTTTATCATCTGTCTTTCGCTATCACTAACTGGTTATGGTGATTGTATATGAAGGTTATTGTACATTGCCTGTAGTCATCATTTTTTTTCTTTTTGCATGTTCTAATGTTTATATTTACCTGCCCAGGGATTGCTGATGGAAAGTAGCTGTCAGATAAAATGCTTTACCTCCCTTTAATTGTGATTAATGTCTTTTGAGCAGGTCCCTGGCATCCCTGTATGCAATGCAAGGAAATCAATTTTACAAAATAAAATTTTAAAAATGTAAAAACTCATTTATACTGTAAGTAATGGGGAAGTCAGAAAGTGTTCTGAACGTGACCTTTAATACAATGCAGTTAAAAACTGTGCAATGCAAATACCTTTGTTTTAAGTTCGGAAAAACGCATTTCATCAACGAGTAGACTAGATCTGAACTTTTTCCCTTTAATCTTTCCAGAGTGTTCCTGCGGGCCATTAATCAATATGCAGCAGTGTTGAACAAGAAATTTCTGGATCAAACCAACTTTGAACTACAGGTAAGAACGGAACCAACAAAACTCTTACCTTTTCCATTTAAACACTACTGATGTCAGTCTTCTGAAACTTAAGTTAATATTCCTCTAGTCAAGACAACTTTGGGTGAACGAGGTTTGAATGCAGCATGGAAAAATATGGAATTAGATTTTGGCGACATCTAGATCTGGATTAATATGGATATGGAAGACAGGTTTCTAAACTGCTGCCCTTATTCTGTTTACTATAGCGTAAAAACAAATGTACAGTACAAGTGTTTTCCATCACAATTGGGATAGTTAGCCAGCACAGTTAAAATGTATGTGTGACACGTATCAGATATAGAACACGTCTTATTGCAGTCTTAAACATTTGAACATCACAATTTACAAAAACTTTCTGCCCAAAGTGCCCTTATAACTGCACCGAAGACAGATTTAAACAACCAAATTAGTATCAGAAAAGTAAAAGAAGCAACATACCTTCTTGGCGTCCTTTATTATCCAAGGACACAGTGAATAGGCAAAGCTGCACAGACATATTGAAAAGTATTTTAGGTTCTTATTTATAAAAGACATGAAAGCATATTGAGAGAACAAACGTATAATATTATTTATTCATTATGTTAAAGGATAAAATAATACAAGTATAGGTAAACTCCCTTTGGGCAGAGATGTTGCTCTTCCTTGTTTTTACTGTTTCAGCATTGCAGCTTGAATAAAATGCTCTGCACTGAGCTTCTCTGGGTTTGGTGTTAATAGATTAGTATGAGCCACAGTACCTAGAGCTACAATCATCTGTCGGTTGTTTGGAAAATTCCTTGGAAATACTGTTGCGACTTATTGCTTTAAATAATAAAACAAACACTTTGCTGGGTCATTGGGAAATGTATACCTTTGCAATGGGAAGGGACACAGAATTTGATCACAAAAGCTAAATTTAAATAGCTCCTTGTGGCAAGGGTTCCATTACAAGTAAGAAAGTCAAAGTCCTACTTTTTTAAAGACGAAACAGCTTCCTAAACATGTAAAGGCACCCTTGTAGAAGGACCTGGAGTCTATATTACATTCCATAAGTTGAGAAAGTAGCTCTTTAGGCATGAACCCTATTCCTCGAAGACCTGAGATTTCTATTTTTAACCTTAGTCATGTTACACACGCATATCCCATCACTGAAATCGATAGTGAAACTGTAACCCTAAAAACATAAGCCTTTTGTTTCCTTGAAAATTTGGTAAACATGTTAGCAATTTATCATGAATAGATAATTAACAAATTAGTAATATAGCTTCCAACTGATTTGACTTCAACCCACATAATGGAATTCATAGTCAGAATGCAACAGTTGGATATTAAACACATTTATTTACATAACATTATAGCTATTATTAATCTGATGTTAACTATGGTCTGGAGAATATGGAATTTCTAAACAAAAAATCTGTAGGAGCCCTGGATTAACATCTGCAGTTTTTTTGAAGGATTTTTGTGCCATTTTTTTCATAAACAGTGTACTTTCACGCTGAATTGGTTGCAGCATTGTTGGACCTTCAGAATAGGAGAGAAAAAAAGATCACTGAAGGATGTAGACATAAAAATTGTGGAGAGGGAACATCAATTACTCTGTAATGGCCAGCAATTTTATGTGCATTTCTGAATATTTTAACCTGCTCACCCTAGAACAGAGCAACTTTTTTCTTTCTTTTTTTTTCCTCCACTTGCTTTTTAAATGTCTGAGATGTGGAGGGATGTTAATGCTGTCAACAACTAAACTGCTCTGAGCTTTTAAAGGCTTTATGGATTGATTATTCTAGCAGTGTGTTAGTATGACTTACAGCACTTGGAACTGTCTTGGCTTATGAATAAAGCTGTGGAGTTTTCCTTTCCAGTTTAAGCTGTAGCTCAGTGGCGTAGAGACAATTAATCAAGGCTGTATTGTGCGTAGAAGTCCTAAACATCAGTCCTTACTCTAGTAGCTTGGGTTCTGTCTTAAGGAATTGTGTACTCTATATTCTATTAAATTCAGCTCATCGTGTGGAGTCTTTACTTCATATGCATGCATGGACTTATTTGCACAGCAGTGACAAATGGTGGCTACTGTAACACTTCTTTTAGCTGCTGTCATTGTCTGATTGAGAGTGTGCTGTGGAGGACATTGGCCTAAATCACCAAGCTCTTCATCTACCGGGACAGCTTCCCGACACACAAGTGTAACCATCTCCTCTTGATTTAATGAAACTGTAAAGCTGTCCCGCCCACATAAGGTACTAGTGAATGACATTGTTGTAAAATTGATATTGGAGTTAAATGTTCTTTTATTCTTTTACCCTTTTACCCTCTTTTCCGGGTCAGCTGTGGAACAATTACTTTCACCTGGCGGTCGCCTTCCTCACCCAGGAGTCGCTGCAGCTGGAGAACTTCTCAAGCGACAAAAGAGCCAAGATCTTCCACAAGTGAGTATGAGCGCTCTCTCTCAATCCGCAGGACGCCCTAATTTCACACCAATCCAGCCCAGAGTTCCCACCGCAGCATGAGCAGGCTTTATATAATTCATCACGTAGCGGCTCGCAGGGTTACCCAACACCCCGTAGCTCTTGTAGCGGCTGCACCAGTTGTTCGTCCTTCTACACGAAGCAGAGCAGCCTCATAGGGGTTATAGAGAGCACGTCTTGTATCTTGGGTGTCTGGGAAAGCTGAGAATCTCCTCTTGGAATTAAAATACATGCATTTCAGTTCTTACTCCCTCAACAGATGAAGGAGAGAAATGGTGATGCATCATTTTTAAATGGCTCAAGTTTGAAATCCATGAAAGTGTGACATTTGCTGTATCTGAAAATCTGCTTAATATGTCCTTTCAGCTGTAACTTTAAAAAGTAATTTACTTCACAGACAGCCATTCATCTACATTAGTGTTTCCCATAGTCTGATAATGCATCCAAAATTATAAATGCTTTCTGGGCAGACATGTAGCATTGTGGCTCTCATCTTCATTTGGAAGAGCTTTCGTCACTAAACCATACACTGATCAGGCACAACATTAAAACCACTGACAGGTGAAGTGAATAACATTGATCATATTGCTACTATGTGCTGTTCTGCTGGAAAACCTTGGATTTTGCCATCCGTGTTGATGAGACTTAGACACCCAAATAAACATTGTCCCACAACAAGCACACCCCATCATGCAAGTGGCAATTCTAAATGTCACTGGCCTATTCCTTCAGGAAAATGCACCCCACCACATGGAAAAAAACATCAAACAATCAGGAACATGTTGAGGAACACAACAGTGGCACAACATGTTTATTTGACCTCCAAACTTCCTACACCCCATTCTGATCAAGCATCAACAGGATGCAGTGGGACAAGTTTGATTGACAGACGCTCCACTGCACAAGCCAGAGTACCCAAAAGATCCACTGCCAACATCCTGGTGCCAGACCCCATAGGAAGTCCTTTTGTCCATGCCCAATGGTTCAGAGCGTTTTTGTGCACATAAGGCGGACCAACACAATATTAGGCAGGTGGTCATAATGTTATGTCTGATCGGTGTATATCACACAGGCTCGTGCTTGACCGTAAGACTCCTCATTGGTCAGTGCTTTAATATTGGCACTGGTATACACCCTCAAGAATATATATATAAAAAAACCTCCCATGCAACACAATATACAAACACAGAGACAATACATTCCAAGCCGCCCCCACCCGGCCTTTCTCAACTTGTCAGCCTCCTCTAAAGAAACAGCTATCTTTCTTACAAACACGCCAGATGCCATTCCTGGTGTAGAAATAGGGCTCATCTCTGCCTTTGCTATTTCTAGATTGTTTATTTGACATTCCCTAGTATGTCATTCAAACACAGCCAGGTAGTTTCCAGAGCAAGCTAGAAGGGGGAATATTATACAGGATTTGTCCATTCCTTTCTCACTCAGGCTCTCTACCTCCACACGCCCACTCTCCTTCTCTGTCTCAGTGTCTCTGTCCCTCCACCTACTACTCACCTTCATTTTTTTTTTTTTTACCTCTCCCTCTCTGCATCCCGTTTCCGTGTGTGCTGGCGCATGAACTGTAAGCCCTGCCTGCAATACCAATTATTGTGTCTTGCTCAGCAACGGAGAACAGTGGGGTGAAATCAAAGATATGTGGAGCACGGCTCTTTAGCACTCTGCATTGGCTGTTTTTTTTTTTTTTATTCCTGCCTGCGTCACACATCTTCCAGTGCTGTTTGTGAAGTTCTGTTCCACTACTGGTGTTTATATAATCCTAACGTCAGATCATCAAAGCACTGATGACAGGCTAACATGTCTGCATGGCCTGAATAAGAAGATAAATATGTCTGTAACTGTCTTGCTTTAAAGGATTTTTCAGTTTTCTTGGTTTTGGCCACCACTAATTGGAACATTGTACTTGTGAAGGTAATCACCCCAGTGTTGTTAAGGACATTAACAACACTGGGGATATTATTTGCAAAAACACAAACAGTCAGATAATTATGCAGGTTTTGCAAAGATGATTGGAGGAGAAAATACTGTGATATTCTATAGAGGTTGAACGTTGTCGCTTTTTCACTTTGCTCCAAATAAAGTGGTTTAAATCATTTGTCCTCTAGTTTGTTTATAATCTGTGTCTGGATCCCTAACGTGTACATTTCTTGCCTCATCAGTCTTTATTGTAGCCACATCATTGTGTTCCCAGCGACAACTATATATGAGTGCATTGTCATCCAACTAAATGGCCACAATTACAAAAATTCGAATGGAGTTGTACCTCAGTGGAAGTGCATCAAAATGCAGCCACACATCGACAAACACAGATGAATAAATGAGCATGCAGCAGTGTCATTGTCATGATACGCACGTATGATTGATGAGGAGAAGGAGCATCATATTGTCAGGTTTCGTGAAAATCTTGCACTTCCTTTGCTTCAGACTTGGATCGCATCTGAGCTTTCCTTGCAGGCCACTTCTTGTCAATCACTTGTGTGTGTGTGTGTGTGTGTGTGTGTGTGTGTGTGTGTGTGTGTGTGTGTGTGTGTGCGTGTGTGTGTGTGTTTCTCACTTGCTGTATCTGCCACTCTCTGTATTCACTTCTCTGTCTCCTCTGTTTTCATCACCTCCTGCCTTCACATCCATTTCCTCCTTTTTCCTCTCAGTCCTGACCTTTGCGCCCCCCTCCCCTCTGACCCAATTGCATCACACAATACAAGCAGTCCGAGAGCCCCGGACTCACTCAACCACTGTCCCTCTGCAGACCTGTTATTCTGAATTAACCTCTCCGAGAGCTCTCGGCCCCATAGCTGACAGATATGTGTTGTAGGTCCTGACAGCCGACAGTCATAGCTGTCTGTCTCGCTGCCTACAGGAGTGTAACAGAAACAGCACCCTGCATCTGTCTTGGCTCAGATGAGGACATGATGACTCCTGCACACTCATCTGCACGGCCATATGTGGAGTCAGACATGCTACCACTGGCACACACTCATGATATCAGCAGTTGTATGCACAGAAATATATCACAAGACACGGTAGCAAATTGTTTAGGAGATGCAAGAACATTCAAAGATATAATGCATTCAGCTGTACAGTAATTTATTATCTTGCCAGTATTCTGTCTAAAGATCAGTCTTTGGGCACTGCAGCAGTCTCCACTTTGACAGCTAAATATAGTAAAGTGTTTTGACCCGGCCGAGCTGTAAAGAGGTGACACAGCTTCTTTGTTAAGGATTCCTTCAATGTTCTTCTCCTCTCTGTCAAAATGCATTAGCACGTCTTTCTACAATATTGGCAAAACAATCAATGGGGTTTCAGTATTCCGCCGAGGCTGTGGGGTGCTCTGAAATATTGCAGTGTGTGAAAGAGGCTCTAAATTGTTATTAATTAGAGGTCAGGAGAGGTGCCGCACTCAAACCCCCTCCCCCCTTTATTTCTTTACAATGTCACGCCAAGGTGTCACGCCATCAGTATGCTGAGAGGAAGAAATAGATGGGAGCGCAGTGTGACAGTCTGATGTATGGCATGGAAAGAACACCGCAGTTGCCCGCAGCACCACCAGCTGGAGAGGGCATGAAAGAGGCGATTTAAAAGTGGGACGTGGTGGATTGGCATTGCATCATGTTTTACATATCTGACATCATTACAAACAAAACAAATATCTCAGACATATCTCTCTGTGTTGTTGCACTTGTTTTTAAAAGACCAGTTTGTAAAATCTGTCTTTGCTTCTCCGAGGGAACTGACTGCGAAATGTTCTCAAAACCAAATAGAAAAAGGTGTTTGCTTACTGTTTAGTAATTAAATGTTTACTCTTACATTTATGCATTAATTTAAAATATGCTGCAGCATTGTGTTGCAGATTAATCAGTTTGCATACCTTAGATTTATCATACTGTAGTAATGATACATACATCAACTGGATAGATAAATTAGCAGTACATCCAAACAGTTCCTCACAGGCAATAGCTTCAGTTAATTACTAAATAGCTTCAGTTAGTTCAAAGTATTAGTGACACAATCTTGAATAAAGGAAAAAGGGGCAAAGTTGTCAGCTAGTACTGGCCAAACAAAGTTGTTTATCAGCTTTGTACAGGGTTCTTAAGAGATCTGTAATTGTATGCAAGGATCTGTTTGATATTTTAAATCTCAGTTAACGCTTAAACATATTGTAGGACAATGAAAACACAGAACAGCTGTTCAGATAGATTTATGGATTTCTTTTGAACTTCTTTTTTATGTTTGTCAGCCTGCTGAGCCATGCAGCTTTACAGCTTGGTTTAGGGCAGAGACTGTGATAGTTTGGCTCCGATCCAAAACAGAACCACAGTATTGAGGTTCAGTGCAGTTATTCCCCACGGTGCACCTGTAGTAAAAAATACATCTGATTACTTCTCAGCATGCAATGGCACGGCTAAAGTGTGCTATAGCAGGTCAGTGGAACTGAGGTAAAAATGGTCAGAAATGGCTCTCTCAGGACCTTTGTTGTATTTTTTGATTTTAAAGGCTTGAACTCACTCTCTTTTCTTATCAGCGTTCAATCTGTCAAAGACGCCGGAGTCATTACTTTTGTTTCACGTGATCGGTTTTCGCAGAACTGTTCCCGCTTTCTGCCTCTGCGCCTGCTGTTTCTACTCTTATTAGTCTCTCCATCATTCATTCTTTGTCTTTCCCTCTCCGTCCTCTTCTACTGCACTATTTGTCCTCTCTGTGACCCGGGACAGTGTGGCAGGCAGGGCGACGGGCGCCAGGCTGCCATGGAGATTGGTTCATGACCTCAACAAGACAGAGCTGATCAGCTTATAAGCCCTCAATTCGCAAGAGCCAGACAAAGAGTCAAGACGGGAGCAATCCCTCTAGCTTTTTCTCTAAGTCTTTGTTTTATATAAGGGCTTTTTCCACACCAAGTCAACCTAAATAAACTAGTACCAACAGAGGATGTTTGATCAAACACTTTGCCTCGTGTCATCGGCCCTTTTTCTCCCCCTATCTTCAAATGCATACACAATTAGGAAGGCAGGCCAGAGCTGACAGCCAGCTGATTGCCAGCATTTATGGATCTTATGAACTTGGCATGGGTGGAAATAACTCATTAGTGTGCGTCTGTATTCCAAAGAACATCATGGCAAAACAAAACAAACTAACTCACCATGGTGTGGGCACTGTTTCATTATGAATTTCATTATGACAGTTCAATTTTATGCTTGTGCAGCAGGTGACATTCAGACATTTTTGAGACAGACTCAAAGAACTCGTGTCTGCCATTTATTTAGTTTCAGAAAATGCACTCTATGCATTACATATTACTGTATAGTGTATTTAGCAATGGCATTGCACATATTGCATGGACCTCAATTAGAGCAAAGTAGCAACTGCCACTTGCTTTGTGTTGCATCCTGCTTTCTTATTTTGCATTTAATGTATTTCACATAACCACTGGAGGTTTTCAACAAGCAGCCTGTATGTCAAACACCCACATTTTGTGTTTGGTTCCCTTTGTTTTTGTTCTCATTTCAGTTACAATCTTCATACTATTACCAACAATACAGACGCTGACTTTGGTTCCGGCACTGGTGTCATGTATGAAAAATGACAAAGCCATTCATGCGTTTTTCCATGTTTGTATTTCAGGTACCAGGACATGAGAAGACAGATTGGCTTTGAAATCAGAGATATGTGGTACAATCTAGGTAATTTAACTCCTTTTTTGTGTGTGTCAGTATTGCTCAGTTTCAACATTTCAAGTGTTGTTTTCTCAATTTCTGTTTATGATTTATGATTATGTGCCAACTAAGTAAGCAGTCATTTGATGGAGCAGCTAAATATACATAATCATGTGTTAATTGGCTTTATGTAGTGTGATGAGAGAGGCTTCGCAGTGGAGTCTCGGTGGAATGAGATTGTGTACAGGGATCGGGGTGTTAGATTTGGGCAACTGTGTCTCCCTTCTCATTGTCGCCGACACCATCTGATCCTTTAATTAGAGCTTTCCGCCAGATTAGACTAATTCACTGGGTTTTTAATGTGCCCGTTGCTGTTTCTTTTTTAACCAGAGTTGTTAAGTTATTTACTGCTCAACTGTCATGGAAAATTCGGATGAAGGATACTTTATAAATACAAGGAGACAGTTTTTACATGTGGATTAAGAGTTATATACGCTCTATGACTTCACATATTCTACTTGTTGTATACAAATGATTTGTGCAGTGTATTTTACACTATATGTATATGTATTTTTCCCTCTCAAAGGGCCTCACAAGATAAGATTCATTCCCGAGATGGTGGGTCCCATCCTGGAGATGACACTCGTTCCTGAGATTGAATTGCGAAAGGCCACCATCCCCATCTTCTTCGACATGATGCAGTGCGAGTTCCACTTCACATGCAGCTTCCAGCGGGTGCGTCATCCGAAACATGAAATAATCATAGCAAAACAAAATAGAAAAGTAGAACGATGTCGGAGGAGTAATAATAAATGGACTGGATGAAAAGCAGTGGGTGCTGGTATGGGAATCAGAGGAGGAACACACGGTTCGAGCATCTGATAAAAAGTTTCGTAGCCCAAAGCTCACTTGTAATTCTGCAAATCTCATTTTGTTGTGCTGCGATTATCAACAGCCATGGTAAGTGGAACTTAATGTTATGCCTCGTTACAATGCAAAATTAAGCCTTTCTGCATGAGGAAATCCATTTGGTTACAGCTGTTCTGTCATAACATGTCTCAGGCAGTTTTCAGCTCTGTGAGGGCTTCCCAAAATATTCTTGTATTAAATTGTAAAGAAGCACAGCAGCTCCCAATGTCTCTGCTGACCATGGTTGTCCTGTGAAGACAGTGGTACTTTTACCAACACTCCTCTCTAAGATCATTCAATGCAGTCTTTTGAGGGTGACATTGGAGACAGCATTGCTACTTAAGTCACTCAGGATCTGGCTCTCTGGAGGTGAATTCCACTTTCTTATTCTTTTCTTTAGTAAAATGTGATCAATTTCACTTTGGTCTGACCCCTTTTTAGGCTGTAAGCCAGTAATATTCCCTTTACTGGATCTCTCTCTTCCACTGTGTGTGCTGTAAATCCTTGGCTTAACAGAGTACAGCATTTATGTCTTTTCTTACTTGGCTGCACTCTCCCTTTTCTGTGCTTGTGTCACACGAGTACATCGAGAAGTCAGTGAAAATTGGTTTATTTCAGCACAATAAAATCTGCTTTATATACAGCTGCTGCACACAAATATTAGACAAGCAGCTCCATGTATCACTGTCTGCAGCAGCGGCATTAGCAGAGCAAAAAGTGAAGGGGGTGCGTCTTGTGATGCAGCCTTTTTCTGTGTTCTAACCAAATTTAAACAGATAAAGAAAAGCTTTAATAATGAACAGAAAATAGCAGCTCACAGCCAGCTGCGCTGCAAGAGAGAGACGATTAAAGTCGAAGCACAAACCCCCTCAGCCAAGCCTTGATGCAAAGAGAAAGAGAGAGAGAGATACATGGAGGTGGCGTTAATGAATTGAAAAATTAGCTACACTGATTATTTACGCCTGCTCTGTCTAATTGCAGTTTGAGAACGAGATCATCACCAAGCTGGATCACGAGGTGGAGGGGGGCCGCGGAGACGAGCAGTACAAAGTTCTCTTTCAGAAAATGTAAGTGCTGATTAATGGGCAGGATTACGCCTGAGCCTCTCACAAGTTAGATAATGCTAATTGCAACATAACACTCCTCAAAATAATCACAGTGTGCTGATGATCACACGACTACTTCACAGCTTGCCACTGCGATATTTGCTTTCGGAGCAGTTAGATGCTAACTCTCGCTTTAATTGGCAAAAAACAATGTTTTCTCAAACCCTTAGTGGCAGAAGTTTGACATTTTAAACTGTCGAAGAGTCTCTTTATACATGCTTTACATTCATTTTCCCCTCTGCCTTTGGCTTCTCTCTCTCTCTCTCTCTCTCTCTCTCTTCCTCCTCCACATCTACAACCACATTGATACACAAAACAATGCTGCACTCCAAACAACACACAAAACACTAGTTTACTGGAGCACTGCAGGAAGCACAAGTACTTGGCGAGGACAGGCGAGACCTTCGTCACTCTGGTGGTGCGTCTGCTGGAGAGGCTGCTGGACTACAGGACCATCATGCATGATGAGAACAAGGAAAACCGCATGAGCTGCACTGTCAACGTCCTCGTAAGACTACACACAAACCCAGTAGTGGTGATACATACACTAATCAGCCACAACATTATGACCACTGACAGGTAAAGTGAATAGCATTGGTCATACTGGTACTATGTGCTGTTCTGCTGGAAAACCTTGAATTTTGATATCTGTGTTGATGAGACCCAAATAAACATCATCCCACAACAAGCACACTCCCTCATGCAAAAGGAAATCCCAAACGTCACTGGCCTATTCCTGCAGGAAAATGCACCCCACCACATGGAAAAAACATCAAACACCAAGAACATGTTGAGGAACATGACAATGGTCCAACATGTTTATTTGACCTCCAAACTTCCTAAACCCCATTGTGATCAAGCAACAGCAAGTTGCAGTGGAACAAGTTTGATTGACAGAGGCCCCACTGCATAAGCCAGAGTACTCAAAGGATCCACTGCCAACATCCTGGTGCCAGACCTCATAGGACATCCTGAGGGGTCCTCTTGTCCATGCCCAATGGTTCAGAGCATTTTTGAGCACATACAGGGGACCAACACAATAATAGGCAGATGGTCATAATGTTGTGCCTGATCGGTGTAGTTACCCTGAAACCCCCACAAGAAATGACTTGTAAAGTGTACAAAATCAAAACGTAGGTAGTTTTTGTTGGCTCTTGTGGTCGAGAAAGTGACTATAATGATGTACAGCTACCCGCAGAGACATCATAGCGCATTAAGATGTTATCACAGAGCAGTTCACTTGAACCACCGCTCAACTATGAAGTGACATTTCACCAAAATGTCAACTTTATCTCATGTGGCACTGAAGAAACTACAGGCATATGTCCTATTTCTAACATTTGTCTGGGCCTCGGTCTTTCAGTGCTGTTTCAAGTTGTATAAAATTGACAGTTTTACTGAAATCTTACATAACTTCAACTTTACTGAAAAGTCACTTTTTAGATACTTTTGCTATTCATCCAGTTTTTTAAATTAATAAAATGTAATCTACAGTCCAGTAATCTCTTTATAAAGCAATTAAAATTTTGATTTACTGAAGCTTTGAAAACAGTGTTATCAGTGGAAATCTGTGACATCTTTTAAACCCGTTTTAATTTCCTGTCTCTTTCTATACTGTAGAACTTTTACAAGGAGATAGACAGAGAAGAAATGTACATCAGGTAAGACCCAGCCAAGCATTGTGCCTGTAGAGCATGTTCAACTTCTCAGACATTCAGTCCCTTTGAGGCATTTTACACACAACACTAAGTTACACTGCATAGAGGACATGAGGAGATTCAGTTGAGCTGCATTTTTACCTCCCAGACACTAAATCCTGTACATTTTGGCTCTTTTTCCTGCCAACTCTATGTCCCCAAAGAGCCTGAATAAATATTTGATTTTGTTAAAAGATGTGTCCTGCTCCACAATCTCACTAGTCAGAGTTTTTCATGTGTCTGTCAAGCGTTATACGAGCTAAAAGAGGCTGTCAGGACACATCAGTCTAGCAGAGTTAACTTTGTGTCTAAAGTGTGAAAGGGCCCACACAGATATGACCCGTAAATCACTGCTATTTCCTTCCAGGTACCTGTACAAGCTGTGTGACCTTCATAAAGAGTGCGACAATTACACCGAGGCCGCCTACACCCTGCTGCTGCATGCAAAACTGCTCAAGGTACAGTGACACGAGGCAAACGACAAATATGTGTAGTACACTCTTAAATTATTTACGGCAGCATAGATTACAGGATTTAGATCCACTGTTAAGCTATTATCAGGCAGCTGCCATTTAACCTTAGGCATCAAATAAGTGTGTTCCTGAATTTGAATGTGTGCAGATATAGAGGAAGAGGGCTACATCCCTTTAATTCCACCAAGAAAGCTAAGAACTTGCTGAACAGTATCTTTTTGACTTTGCATAGCCAATGTAAATTACAGCTAGTATCTGATCACTCCTAAAAAAAGTTGCTGCGTCATATTTTACAGTATAGGAAGAAGCAGCTTCAGCCATGTAGCAACCAATAACATAATAACGGCCAATAACGTAATAAGTTTTTGAGCCAATAACATACGTAATACTCTTCAGGGGGGTTTTTTGTTTGTTTTCTTTTACATTTGTAAATGAGTGGTCCTGTTCTGTGTTGTATATTGGAGTTAAGTGTCATTATAGTGCCAGTCCAGTTATGTAAATACAGTTTTAAGTGAGGACTGAATCGTTTTTCCTTCAGAAATGATTGAAAAAAGTTTTGATGAAATGTTTTCCAAGAAAAAAGTGTGGTGAATTCATTTGCCAATACAACATCCAGCAGAGACACTGACATGGAATAATGAATTTACACATCTAAGCAAATAAACAATATTCTAAATCAAGGTTATTTACAACAAATAATTCAACCATACTTACAACCATAATTAAAGACAGTAAGAGCTACATGGTACATATCCTTGATGAATGAATACGACAACTATGCCATCCACTAGACCTATTTTTGATGAGCAAACTGCATAAAAACTTTTATTTCCAGAAATGCAGTCCTATTTATGTATCATTACATTATCAGCTGCTGCTATTACATTTTCAAATAATTTTTTAAATGCTAGTTAAAAAACATAATAACTTATTACATTATTAGCCATTATTACGTTAGTGGTTGCTGTAAACCACCTGAGATGTTTTAAGAATAAGGGGTCCTTTTCTTGTCAGCTGGGGGGGAAACAGAATCTAAGGATCGGTGCAAAGCATCGCTGCTTTGAGGTGGAAGAGGAGCGGATTTCTGCAACATGTTTAGTGCACTGATAACTTAAATTAGATACATAAATATTTATAGGTTATCATGGAGCATTTCTTTTGCGATCACACCTTTCTTGTTAAAGTACTCCTGCTCCCAGCCTTGAAAGTTTCCATCACTAGCCAAAAATACATCGCATCCACATACAAAACTCCTCATACAAAGAACCGCAGCATCTATTCCCAGTCGGGGGCTCGGCATACTGTGAACTTAAACTTGTTCCTCTCTGCCTTTTATCCAAAATGGTTGCATCCAACATCTCAACTCTATTTGCATAAATAGCTGGCTCCTCCAGCCTTTTGCGCAGGTCCCGACAGGGAAGAGCAGGCTGTGACGGAATCACATTTTCCTCACTGAGTAGTCACAGTAACGTTTTCAGGAGTTTGCTTTTGCCGTTGTTTTAATTCTGCTCATCTTCTAGCATCTGTGTCTCCCTGATCACAACATATCGTCAGTGAGCGCTTTGGTATTACTGGTTAATTCCACCAGAGTCTGGATAAATCCTTTCTTCTCCACTGTCCCCCTTGAAGAAGACCGAATGATGGATGCATAATTCTGCATTCACCAGCATTAAAAGAGTAAAACTGGCTCCTGTAGCAATAATTACTCCTCCAGTAGAGAACCTGCAGCAGTATTATACATTGATGAATTAACAGCCATTTGTGTATAGTCAGAGATGTATCAGCACTTTAGTTTTGTCGATGCAGGGTCACTGGCCATCCATGAATAAATGGAGACCCTTTTTGCCATGTAAATGCTGCAGTCCAGCTGTAAAGGAATCAATAACCTAAGCCAAAGCCTCCCAGCATCCCTCTTTATGCCACAGCAACAATGTGCGGAGCAATTACTTTTTCACCCCCTTCATCTCTCAGTGCAGGGTATGCAAATTTCTCTGGCTTTGCTATTCAAATGTGGCCATCACACAAAAACCTGGTCAGAGATCTTAACTCTTGCAGGTTTCCTCACAGCACCCCAGAATCGCAATTAAAACCCGGCTGGTAATGAATCAATCCTGACAGACACATAGGCTTACGCTTCGTCTACACGGAGGCCAATCAGATTATCTGTCTTCCCGCGGAAGGTGCTCCTGCCTGTCAGAAACCTTATTATTTTCCTTGCTGATAAATAAACAAGCAGAAAAAGACATTCCTGCATTCTTGTGTGGAGGTTTTTTTTATACTTTTCTCATCTGCTATTGTTTGAGAAATCAAGCAGATTTTGTACTGAACAAGATTAAATTGCCGCATGACTCAATTGCATCTGGTGTTTGTATTGTTAACACAAGCAAACAATACGAGACACTTCGCCTTGCTCTCCTCACTCCACTTCACTGGACTGGTTTCCAGTGGGACAGGCTAGTAGAGCATTGCTTTAGGTTGTGGAGATTCTCTACCAAATAATACACCAGCAAGTATTAGCTGCAGAAATTCGATGTATTGCATTGGCGTTTTGCATTCTTTACCATTCAATACACTGTCTAATAATGCTTCCTTCATTGCTCATGTTTCAAGTTGCAATCTCGCCCTGCTAAAGTGCGCCACAGCCATGAATCTGTTTCATTCATTTGCATTGGCTATAAGTCAGTGATTGATTTCTTGTCCGCTGTTCCGCTTTTGCTCCGTATTGTATTGCACCGTGTTGACCCCCCAGTTCCAACTGTTTTCTCTGTAGTGGTCCGACGAGCAATGTGCAGCCCACCTGACCCAGAGGGACGGCTACCAGGCCATCACTCAAGGACAACTGAAAGACCAACTTTACCAGCAGATTATTAATTACTTCGACAAGGGCAAGGTGAGAATCGTGCGTACTGTCACCCACACACACTCATGCAGAAGAGAGGCCATAACTGTGATGAATCCTGGATGTTATTTTTAGAGCTGTCATCTCTGTTAAATACTCTATTCTGGCTTGAGAAGGTAGGTTTTGAAGACAAGCTGCTGAATGGAAGTTTCACATGCCTTTTTCTACAGAGTAGGGATTGTTAATGATCCTCTTCCTTTGGCCGATGCTCTTATGGATGAAGGCGCGTCTCAGACCACACAGGCATTAATGTCGCTCCTTTGTGCGGTCCCTTTTATCACTCTTTATAACCTTACCTTTTATGAAAACCTTTTCCCCTGCTCCTCTCCCCTGCTGTCTCTTTTTTCTCTTTTTACTCTCTTACCACATCAATGACATACTTGAATGCCAGTTCTGCCACCTGAGATTGAGAAAATGTTCCAGTTGCATAGGACCTGGTTACTGTGCTATTCTTCTGCGTGCTTCATATTTTATTCCAAAGGAGAAAAATGTTTCTCAGCCTAAGCTAAACCTGGAATGGATCTGCAGGACAGCAGCCAGAGCTTCTCAAAAAATGACGTCCCAAGGCTTTGCATGTCTCATCAGTGTTGGGGTGCAGCCGCCACTCTTCGTTCCCTTGCCAACTGTCATTCAGCAAGATATGGCCAGGGAGACAACAGTTTGAAAGAGTCTTGGATAAACATACACACCCGAGTCCACCAAACTGATCATGAAGTGTTACAGTGGCTGTAAGAATGCATCAGCACTCCAGAGAGCAAAATTTCAACCGAGGACACTTTCTAGGAGAGTCACAGGAGTCATCTAGAAAGCAGTCCCAGATGGTGTTGCCACCGCCACTCTCACTGATGGCAGCCTGATCTGAGTAGCAGTCTGGACTCGGTCCACCTCCCGCCTGGCCCATATCAGTTCAGTCCAATCTAGTCTGTCAGGAAGCCACTTAGAAGCCTTTCAACATGTTGGAGTGGCTCGCATCTATCTATGACACCACCCCACTGCACTGGATGAGTCTCGAGGGGAAATGTCTCACTATGATAAATTTTTTGCTACTAAGAGGACTGCAACTGATTTATAGACTTTTGGATCAACGAAAAAACACATTAATATTGACATTATGCAGAGAATTTACATGTTTTAACAAGGCTTATATTGAATACTTTTGCCAAGGAAAGACTCATAGAGAATTCCTTTTTTGTTTGCTATCTTAGCTTGAATATTGATAATTAATTCATTTTCCAACTGTCTGTGTACCCCACAGATGTGGGAGGAGGCAATCATTTTGGGAAAGGAACTGGCTGAACAGTATGAGAATGAAATGTTTGACTTTGAGCAGCTCAGTGCATCCTTGGTAAGTAATGTTATTTTGTTGTTATAAAGTGTTCCACTTTTTGGAATATAGCTACTCATCTATCATAGATATATAACAAATTTCCACAGTTTAAAGAGAGAGAAATGAAAATTTAATGTGTTATTTTTGTGTAACCTCAATTATAACCTGTGAACCCCTAGCAGTTTGTGGGCATTATCTACTTCTGTCTATTTTTACTTACTGTGGGCTCATTTTTCACTGCAATATAAAGTCCTACACCTCTGTTGAAACAGCAGAACCATGGCTGGAAGTACAGAGATCACAAAAATGTCTTTTGTGCAGAATATCACAGTTAGAATGCCATAAATCATAATACAAGAAAAAACAAAGGTGGAATTTCTTTAATTTTTATTTTATGAAAATTGAAATATTATGGACTCTACATGCACAACATATTTCCTCATGTTTTGCCAATACTGGAAAAATTATGACTCTGCATATTATAAATATTTTACTACTTACATTTCTCATTTGTTTTCATACTTGTCTTCTATTTGACCTGCATGACATTGCCTGCAGTTCAACCTGGTTCAGCTGAATAGCGAAAAGTAATTTTTGCTACATCACTGCTGGCTTCAGCTGAGTCACAAATGACTCAGAGCAGATATTTTATTTCTGGTATATAAATGTCACGATTTTAAGCTCAGATTTGTGTCATTTTGCAGATGGAATGGCAGGTCACAGATCAGTAGATCAAGGAAAGTCAAAGTTAAAAATTCAACGATTCCTTCAGGATTTAAAGTTTCCGGCTCTGATAAATGGTGTAATTTTAGCATTTCAAAAAAAAGATAACATGCCATTGGGGTTTAGAAGGCCAAGAAAGACAGCAGCAAGATGAAACAGATTGCATATGTCACAAGATCAGATCTAAGAAAGAATGCATTAGTAAAATTTCCAAGCAAAATCACAAGAACTGTACAAAAGTAAAAATGTCAACATCTTCCATGCCCCTTGAATGTGCTGTTTTACTTCTCAACAGCGGAAACAGGCCCAGTTCTATGAAAATATAGTGAAGGTCATCCGGCCCAAACCAGACTACTTCGCTGTAGGCTACTACGGCACGGGGTTCCCCTCCTTCCTACGCGTGAGTACTCGCATCAACATACATTTTCCACAAGTCTCAGCAGCCAGCTTATGGCTTATAGCGTGGTGTGGGCGAGCATCTTGTCAAAACAGATGATCAATAGGTTTACCCGTGTCTGCTTAGTCTTCAGCCACAACCATCAATTCATATGTGCTTCACACATCTCCCTCCCACGGGTTTTGGCTGTTGTGGCGCCGCTCACTTGTTCAACATCCCACCTGGTGGGGTTTCACTTACTTACTCACTCACAGAAAGCAAACTCTGAATCACAGGCAGCTGTTTCATGTGTGGGATATGGATTAGATCCAGACTTGTCTGCTGAGTGAATCCCCCTTCAGTGTGGGAAAGTGGGATGTGCCTCTTGGCTTAGAGAGATGTGAAAGCAATGTTAAAGAGTGAGCAAATGCATTTGTTTTCTTTCCCTGCCTTACTCCAACTCTCCCTCTTATTCATTGCGACTGTGTTACTACTTCCTATATAAGGTGTGCCTGTTTTTAGCGTGCGCTGTATATATCACTGTTTGCATGTAATTGCAGGGAATAGCCACACACGTGGACAAAATTGTTGGCACCCCTGACATAACTTGAAAACTGACAAAAGTAATTAATAAATTTAAAAAAATTAACTAATGAAAATCAGACATTGTTTTGAATAATGGTTCAACCGAGTCATTTTAAAAAAAACTAATGGAACTGGCCTGGAATGATGGAACCCCTAAAAAAGATTGAAAATAATTTGACTATAGGTTCATGTTAAACTATACTACTGTACTGTAATTAGCATCACAGGTGTCTTCAAACTGTCTGCCTATTTAAAGGGAATGTGTGTATTCCCTTTGTATAGAAACTGTGGAGCCCAGATGAACGAGCACAAGAATACATCCAGCCTTGTTTGTCCAATCAAAAGGCTGATCACGCTGCTAATGCTGCTTTTAATTTCATTACCTACAATTCAGCTAAACACCATTTTCTCCATGTTTCAAGTGCAGAACAAAACTGTGTCCCAAACACAAAATGTAAAGAAGTAATGTGGCATCGTAGATTGCTATTGGTTGTTTTGATAGTTGGAGCTCTCCTGATTTCAGAAACAACTACCATTGGTTGGTCATTGATTATTATGAATATGAACACTTGCACACCTCTGCACATCTGTTTATGAAACCTACTGAGTATAGTCAGCCACTAAACCTGAACTGATCTCTTATTTCCACTCTGAATTTCCTGGCTGGCCTTGTGCCAATCTGATCGCAGCTTATCACAAATTAAGTCCGAGTTTAACAGGCGTTTGATATTTCAGCCATATTGAGCGTCTGAGGTGCTACCGAGTCCATGTCAGGCCTCTTTTTCATTTCAGCTTGTGAGGGATGTCCTTCTCAGTCCGCATAGCAGTTTTCATTTAAAATTAAATCGATATAGGGATGTTTTTCTGTATTGCTGTGTCACAGTGGGTTTAATGTCAGGCCAGAGCTTTTTGCTTGTAAGAAGAAAAACAGCCATGCTTACAAAGGCTGATTTGTTTACCTTCAGTGTATTTCTGTTTCCACTGTTTTTTTTATTTTATTTTATTTTTCTAGGCTGTCATCTGGCACGCTACTGAAGGTGTTGTTTTCCTGTCTTGGAGGAATTCACTCTTTTTGTCACATAAGAAACACACTAAATGGCTCCCAAAGTCCCTCAAGGAATAAAGTAATATCAAAGTCCAGCTTCAAGAACAGTGATCCCAGATCGTGCCCTTTTCATTTTATTATGAAGAACGGCCATTTCGCCGGGGTCTTTTGCTACTTTGCGATCTCCATGTGCCCCTCCTGACGCCTTTCATCTAACAGGGCAGAAACTCCATTACAGACAGGGCAAGCTGCACTGGTCTAATCTAACAGGCTCTTTAAACCCCCTTTGAGGACAGCTTCTGTTTTTTTTTTTGTTTTTTTTTATTCTTTTGCAGTGGTTGACCTTACCTGAAATAACCAGGGCAAGCATATGGCAGAATGTCTTTGCTAATATGAATAAGTACTTGTTTCCCTTGCTTTTCTATGCTTTATTAGATGCAAAGTTGTGTACAAGCTGGTCACGATTACTCAGCCCTGTAATTACTGATCACTGTTTTCATTCAGTTTTCCTTTTTTATCCCCCAGAAGCAGTTTTTTTTTACTTATTAAGTGTTATGAAACCAGCCAAATAGATAAAAAGCATTTTATTCTGATAGAATCCTACTTGCTTGTCTTAAGTTCTGGCTCTTACTGAGTCAGTATCCTCCATTTATACATGCTGTAGTTATGTTAAAAGATTTCTATGTGAGTATGAAGGGAAAAGTAAAAGTAGAAAGTATTCTTCTAAGGGTTGCTAATTAAGATAAATAGAGTTCACAGGGTTTTCGTTCACACCCTTATATTGCTGTTTGTGTTACAGCGTCATAGTGTCCTCAGGGAACAGTCAGTTATGTGAAAAAAGAATCAATACTCTGATAAAGGCATTTTGTATCCACCCCCCTTGCAAATTGATTTTATGCAAGAGTGCTTAATTCAGCTGTTTATGATTTATTAGTTGTTAATATAGTTAGACACTGGGGTACTTGCTAATTGTAAAACGCTCTAGACCACATAATTTGTTTTCAAACTTTGGATGCAACTAGGCCATGATCCCTGGTATCTTCTTTTTTTGTTATGTTTTGGGGTTTTTTGCTTCCACCGATGGGTTTTTATCAGAGGCTGTTCCACTCTCGATTATTGGCTGAACAAACAAGTAAAGACAAGCACAGAATGTTTGTCTCAAGTCATCATTTCGACCTTAAAAGGGAGAACACATTGTCAAGAAGCTTTGAACCGTGACTGAAAGCTCCTATTACGTTTGTTCCCTCCATAAAGAATCCTGCTTCAAACGTCTCCTCCGTATTTCACAGATTTACCCTACAATTGTTTCTCTCACTTTACATCCTGTTGCTGTATTTATTCTCCTCTCCTTTCTCTCCCTATCAATCCGAAACTTTTCTTAATCCCCGTATTGAGTTTCCCGTGACAGCTCAGCTTAAAGAGCAGCTGAGGGTGTGTGGAAGTTGGTTTGAAATATGTATCCTAAGCAACCGCATTCGGAGACACTCGGATATGAGCTGTCATGTTCTATCATTCAAAACGTTCCTCAGACAGACCCCTGAGCACACTCAGGCAGATGAAGGAATGTTCCCGGCTCATGCATTTTTAGGAGCACTCGGTACGCTCTTCTCATATAATTTATTTTCATTTTGGGATGACCTTTTCATCAGTCTATGTGCAAGTTAAGAGGTGCGATAGATTGTAAGAAAGTATCCATACATTTGCCTGGTAAACCATCCCTCCCAAAACTATGTGACATCAAATTTTGAAGTTTTTCCTTATAAATTTGTCCGTCTAGCTTGTCCAAAGAGCTTAAATCCTACTTGACGACATTACAGTTGCATTAACTGATGCTGCTTTGTCTCCTGACTGTATAAAATTGCCTTTCTACCCACTAGCCAAGAAAGAAAAGACCATTTTAGCGTGATTTATTATCTCAGTGACAGTTATTTTCTTTTTCCAGAACTAGACAGTGTAGGTTTGAGGGTAATGAAAATGAGAATCGTGACATTGAGATGACTGCATGCACGACCTGAATGCTCAACAGCATAATGCGAAATCTGCAATCCTGTTACGAGTAAGCATACAATATGCAGTGTTGGATAAAGATTAGGTGTCCTCTATCAGATTTGAATGATTTAGAGAAATATCTGAAAGCATATGACGCTTGATCACCAGCGGAAAAACTGCTGCAGTGTATTGTCGGGCGGATTCTCCTGTGGTTGGAAGCAATGAGTCTGGAAATCAATGTGCTTTTGTCAACTTATCTGTCAAAGCAAATTTGAAATGGCCCCGGGCATATATCATGGCTGCAGTTCATTTAATTAATAGGGGAATTGAGGTGTGTGCTATGCATGCTGGGTGTGCGCTGTGGCGCAGTGATGGTCTTTGAGAGGAAGAAACAAATGTAAAAATGCCAACGCTGTTCTCCTGAGGTACGATCCTGACTTTGAAGCTGTGTTTATAGTCTAATGTCTAAGCTTATGATGCTAGAAATTCATATTCAGCCTTCTATCTGATGGAGGACTTGAAGAATCCAGAAGAGATCAATGAGCGAATATGAAAAGGGAGTGACAAATGGCCATGATATAAAAATATGAATCAGCAGCTCGTCTGAACATTTACAGTTCCTCATCGGTAGCTATAGTTAGCAGCAGCAATTGGTATAAAAGAGAAAACTGGTAGAAACAATCTGCAGTCTGTTAGTTTGCTAAAATAGAAATCCCACTCTGAACCCAGCGAGTGTTCACTAATCGCTGAATCTGTGCCAAGAACTTTGTGTCACCTTAATTTCCAAGTATTTAATATGGAGATTATGTTAATGCATTTAAACCCAGACATAGTACCAGGCCAAGTAGATTTACAAATGAAAGCCGCTCTCAATGTTGCTATTTTGTCATTGTCCCACACCTGTTCTTGCTGCCATCTTTGAATTAATTTCCGTGGCTATGTCCTCCATAATCCTCCATATGTGTTCTGTCAATACCGCCATATCCATAAAATAACCACCGTGTACTTTACGTGCGGATAATCTGTGCAAATTATGCACCTGTCTCTATGTAAATGTTCAAGGTCTCACTGTTTTCCCTCAATGTCCTTCAGAACAAAATGTTCATCTACCGTGGGAAGGAGTATGAGCGCCGAGAGGATTTCGAAGCGCGTCTGCTCACGCAGTTTCCCAACGCAGAGAAGATGAAGACGACCACACCGCCCAGCGAGGACACGAAGAGTTCTTCTGGACAGTGTATCCTCAGCATGATTCATTAATTGAGCTTAAACTGTGGGTTTTAACTTATTTTGTTTTATGATCTAGCTGCGATGTTAAATGCTGCCCCTATGAAAATTGAAAGGATACATTTGTTTTTCATTTTCCACATGGTGTTGATGCATGGTTTAAATCATTTTTAGTATTAATCTCACTATTATTACATATTTTTCCCATAGCAATACAACCCAACACATGCAAAATTGCATTTAAAGTAACATACATGTGCTTCACTGACTCTTCAGACTAATTTTGTTCTGCCTCAAAGTCACTGATTACAGAACTGACTAACCTTAAAATCATATTGCAAATTTAAACAGTAATAATGAATTATCACCGGTTCCTAAATACTCTTATTTTATTATACTCAAGAGTTTGGCCTATTTCCTTGATGTTTCTGCTCAAGACATCCAGTGTTTCACAGTGAAACCCATCCTAGATCTGCCTGCCAAGTTTCAGAACAAGCCCGTCTCCGAACAAATTGTCAGGTAAGCAGGAAGTCCTCAATTCAAACACATCTTCACATACAGCGATCAAGCATAACATTATGACCACCTGCCGAATATTGAATTGGTCTAAAATGCTCTAAAGTGCTCTGAACCATTGGGCATGGACAAGAGGACCTCTCAGGGTGTGCTATGGGGTCTGGAACCAGGGTGTTGGCAGTGGATCCTTTGGGTACTCTGGCTTGTGCAGTGGGGCCTCTGTCAATCACACTTGTTCCAATTTGGGGTGTAAAAAGTTTGGAGGTCAAATCAACATGTTGGGCCATTGTCATGTTCCTCAACATGTTCCTGGTTGTTTGATGTTTTTTCCATGTGGTGGGGTGCATTTTCCTGCAGGGGTAGGCCAGTGACATTTGGGATTTCCATTTGCATGAGGGAGTGTGCTTGTTGTGGGACAATGCTTATTTGGGTGTCTAAGTCTCATCAACACAGATGCCAGAATCCAAGGTTTCCAGCAGAACACCACATAGTACCAATATGATCAATGTTATTCACTTCACCTGTCAGTGGTCATAATGTTTTGGCTGACTGGTTTATACAGAGTGTGTAACTCAATCACACCGCATGCATTTCAGTCTGGCAAAACCCAGTTTACTTTTGTCAAAAAACAATTGAAAAAGTATATGATGACGTGCAAAAATGCATTTGCAGTGTTGCGAGGAGAATCACTGCCGTGAAGATGATTAAATCTCGATCTAAATGTGGGTCGGTGTCGAACAAACACTGGTTGACCTTCTTGTCGTTCTAGTAGTTATTAACTTTCACCAGCCATCTGCCATTAGGTGTCACGCCAAATACAACATTGTTTCTCTGACATCATTAATACCTTTGTGTCGAGCATCAGGGCCATGGCAAACAGTGGGGCCCCTACTCTCCCGCTTGTACACAATCTGTATGCCAGCCATGCACCGCATCACTCAGCTGTGCAAATTCACTTTGATATGCCACCCAACGCATCGATGGGCATAATTAAAAGAAGACATTTACTTGGAAAAACCTTTAGGCAAATATACCTGGGCACCGATCTTATCACGAGCCTGCAGCATTGGTCACATCCCCCTGCATTGATCCCTTCAGCAGCCTGTTGGCTTGTTTGCTAACTGTGTCTGATTGGAATATGCAACTGTGTTAATGGCCTAGATTAGACAGTCATGTTTAGAGAGTGATAGAGGACTGTTCCACACCAACTGTCCATCTTTTTTTCCCTGCCAACTCCGTCTCCTTCTCCAGCTCTCACCGCGCTGTTCCCAGTTGTCTCTCTCCGTTGCTATCTCTCTATTTTCTCTCATTTATTCTCTCATTCAGTGAAAAGATCAGTGGTGCATAGCAATGAGACCGAGCCATTTGAGCCAAAGGGTCACCACAGCAGGCAGAGCCACAACCTCTGTCTGACCTTGCTTTTGCCAGACCATGCTACTCCATCATCTCTCCCCACCAGCAAATGACATGTACAAGACTTAATTGGGGTAGAACAGCTGATTTAAAGCTACTTTATTAATCTGTTTATTAGATCAGAACCTCAGAGGCTCTTTTTTTTCTAGGTTAATGCCACGCTTTCTCGACTAATTTGGGAAGGGGTTTCATCATGTTCATTAAATCGTGTGTTGCCCTTTGTGAATAAGCACAGAAGGGAACGTCTGATGGTCAGTGTCACATAAAAGTGCCAGCAACACCTGAGCCCAGTTTTTCTGTGTTGTTTGAACGTCACAAAAGCTTTGTGTAGTCTGTTCATTAAAAAAACATTCACTGTTTGCAGAACAAAAGGTTGAAAAGTTACAACATCCCATCTGCACACATTTATTGTTGTTACTTTAAACATAAAAGAGCACTGGCTTTGGAATGACACTGATTCATGTCGTATTTTATTTATAAGTATTTGCTAATAAAGTCAAATCATGCTCTTTGAGCCATATGGCATGATTTTAGGAATGGGAAATGCAATATGGCGTATGAGGATAATAGCTCTGTACTCATTTTCCCAGGAGAGTGTGAATCTGACTTTCTTTCTGTCGGCTAGAGAGACAGATAGGAAGACGGTTAAAGAGAAAAGTGATGCGTCTGTGTGGGAGAGACCAAGTATGTGCCCAGACAGCTGTTCCCACAGCCTCTATGTAACACCATCATTTTCCTACTGTGAAAAGTCTATTAACCTGATTTGGCAAAGTTCATCCCTGCTAGCCATGTGGCTCTGTCACGTATACTGCAGCTTAACTCCATGTCAGACATGTCGGGCTGACTTTAAGGGCAGCCAGTGGTGTGTAGGACCCAAAAATGAATTTATTTTCCAAACAGATGAGGCCATATCTTGGCTGGTTAGTCATAGCCAACATGTAAATGCCATAGTTCCTTGCAGAGCTCGCCTGAAAGGGGGTCAGTCCAGCGTTTGACCTGAAGCAAAGCAATCAACCTTTGAATCAAGCTGTAGATTGCCCATAACAGTTTTAATTTACTCTGGTACTGATTTTCTTTCTCCCCAGCTTCTACACAGTAAATGAAGTCCATAAATTCCAGTATTCCAGGCCAGTGAGGAAAGGAGAGAAGGATCCTGACAACGAGTTTGCGGTAATTCATATATTTTTTACCATGACTGAGCTTGGGCATTATATATTTTATATATAATGTCCAAACCATTAATGGTTGACTTTAACACACAAGTGTAATGAAGGCTACTATAGTAGTTTGGTATGTATACAGAGCCGGCTGTACCCAATGTGGCACCTTAGGCGAGATTTTATATGGCTCCCCCTCCATCAACAGTTTACATACGCTTACAAAAGAAATTGAATAGCATTGTTTTGTAGTAATATTAACTGGGCATAGCTTTACATTTGAGTCAGTGTCAGCTTTTCCATTTTAGGAGTTAATAGTAATAACTAATTTTAATATAATTATATTGATGGCAACTTTTTTCCCGATTTTGTAGCGCCTCCTGGAGGCCACAGCACCCTTAACATTTGCCTATATTGCCTAATGGGCCAGCCGGCTCTGTATGTATGTGTGCATTTTCAAGGACAGTAAAAACAGTAGGTTTTAAAAATGGGCAGCTGACAGCAACTGCTGGCAAAACTTTTGCCACACTTGACTAAATCCCAGCTCAGTTTTAATTACCTGCAGTTGTAGTGATAATGCGTCACTGTACCTAGAATAGGTAATTATATATTACATAACGTGGCTTTCTCTTTTCTTTGTCATTTACACAGACATATTCAGTTAAATATATAAATTAATTTCCTTGGAACAAGTGACTCAGCTCTGCCTACAGATTTCACACTTGCAAGATAAAGTAATTGGTGGGGTGTATTACAATGGGCAGAATAATGATCTCCAAGTCCGATCAAATAACTTGTCAGTCCTCTGTGATGCTGAGATGTAGCAAATGGGGTAAAGCTTAAAAGGGCTTTACATTTTCTGTCTGTTTTGATCATGTTTCTGCTTGTTTGTCTCGTAATTTATCGTAGGATTGTGCAGAATTAATATATCAAGTCTATGCTCCATGCATGCTTTTAGATGTTGAATCAATAGCACTGCATTTACATAGGCGGAAGATTTTAAGAGGAGGATTTCATTTTAGTTTTAATGCAGGAAAAGTGGTTCCCAACATGAATATCCACACTAAATACAACAGGTTGACAGTGATCCGAATCTGGTTGCCTAGTGCAACTGTTGCTGTCAAGTCTTGTTTTTTAGTACATCTAACAAATTAGCGTTTGTGCACACTTAATAGACAGGTAGCAATGACAAGGATGACAAATTAAAACTCAGTCACGCTTTCCTCTGCGCGTTTATTGTTGCACCACTTCAACAGAGCAGGGTGATGTATTTAACTCATTTCAGACTTGCTCCTATTGTCATGCTGATTGGACTCTCTCCGTCCTGACAGAGAGATGATGGATATCTATTGCTAGACATATTGTGTCTGTCACATCCATTAAACATGTCAATACACACAAATCCTTGTAATTTGCTCCCTCTGCAGAGTGAGTAGCAAGTACGCTCGAAAGACAGCAAGACGCCCTTTACTTTAATTGATCAAATTGGAGTTTTTTTCCCTTTCTTTCTTTCTTTTCTTCTGACACACTGACAAAGAGGTTTTAAATGTCGAAACTCTCTTGCAAGGGAAGTCATCATCTCCTGTGGTGTAAGTTTTTTCTTCTTAAGATTTAGTCATTATTCGAGCTCCGTGATATATTAGAGCAGATTCCATCTTGTTTGGGCTGTCTGTGAGCGGGACTTAATGAGCTGCCGTCGAGACAGGGAGGCGGCGGAACCTCCTTCCCACCAGCCTCACCTTCTGTGGGCTTACATCATCCTAATCTCTTTTATGCAACAACAGCCTTGAAGATTGTTTCAGTGTGATGCAATGTATTGATCTGCCACAAAAACAGCTATAAGTTGATCTGTGTGTAGTGTATCGTCTTCTAATTTTGTCATTTTGTCTGTAGAACATGTGGATCGAGAGGACCACATACTCGACGGCGTACAAACTTCCCGGCATCCTGCGCTGGTTCGAAGTCAAGTCGGTCTCCACGGTGAGTACGGGAGCCTGTGTGCCGAGCGGGCCTCCTAATCAGATGAGGATCTGCCGGCTTGCTTAAAGGCAATCGATATGATTTGTCCACTTAAGCAGTATAGACAGCAGTGTGGACACAGGCCGGCCACTCCCCGGACTAACGACAGGGCACGTTCTCTCTCTCTCTGCCAGATGGCTTGCATCGATTGACTGAGCCACTCCTTTTTTTTCTCCAACTGAAAATAGCTACACAGCACAAATAGAACTAGAGGACAGTTCAAGCCTTACTCACTGTTGATTTTCTATAGAGTTACCTGCACTGCTATATTGAAAACCCTTTGATAAGAGGCTGATCTGACTGTAACAAATCACTTTTACTGTCGTTCTGGGAGTGCACACATTTTCCCCTCCATCCATTTGGAATTGCATTAAAATTTCATTACTTTATCTCTGTTGCTTTGTCTATTTAAAATGCTAGCCCCTGTGTCCTAATTTTGAGCCGTCTTTTGGGAGACGGAGCGTGGAAAAACGAGCGCAGTGATATAAGCCGAAGCACACAAGCAGGTTACAGTATTGCTTGGAGCCAAGACACCCGCTGCATCTTTTTAATGTGTCATTAGTTTGTCCCATAACAAATGCACTACTTAGTGTGATTAGCCTGGCTTAAGTATTCCACAATCAATTAGTCTTTATTTGTCGCTTTGATTAGTCACTTTCATGTCTGCGCTGGTGAAAAACCTCACAAAGGAGGCACTTCTCCCTTCTCCTCTCAGAGGTTATCTTAAGGCGGCGTGTTTACCCCACTCTGCTCCCGCTGCATTCATAGTCGCCAAATAGCACCACATGATGCCCGTGCACCAGGCAGCTCGGGCATTTACCTCGCCACAATGGTCCTTCTGGTTGCTACTACCTCAGCACAGTCATTTCAGACTTAATACCCCTTCAGCCTCACAACTCCTGAGTTCGTGTAGTGGAGTGTTACTCTCCATGGTCACACTAATTCAGAGCAGACACCCCTTCCTTCAGGCTGAGTTGGAACATACTGTCAGGAGCAGCTTGCCCTCCAGATGAGCCAGGGAGAGGCCAGGTCCCCGAGGTCAGACTCTCTATTTAAAGCTTAATGACTGGGCTGAGATTCACCAAGCCTAATCCTTCCATCTGACAATTCTTTTATCAAGCTGGCCTGAGACACACCGGCGCAGATTGGAGATTTGTCTCCCTGGCACAGCATCTTCACTTTTTTTTTGGCTAAACCCTAAATCTGACATTTACTCAACAACCCAATCATGTTTCTTCTGAACTGTTACAACAAGAAGGTAATTTTTTAGTTTTTATCCTTCCAAGTAATGAGACTGTCCACACGTGGAGTCACACAGATTCAGTTGCTTTCACACCGTAGGAAATAACGACAACCTTTCCAAGTATTTTTATTCATCCTTTCTCAGAATTGCCAATCATATTTTGTTGACACAGGGATTGAAATTCCCCTACACCAACACACCATCCATCTTCATTTGACAGTTGCAGGTTCATGTATGAGCACAGTGGAAAAATGATTCATTGCTTCTCGCTCCTGCATGATTTATGTGTGTAGTTAAGGGTTCCCATGCCCATCCTCTAATAACCTTTCCCTTGTTGGCAAATACAAAATGTTTACATGTGATTGTCAGGATCACAGTGACAGCGGTGATGTATGTGTACATGCACTGAAACAGGTGAATAATTGCTGAGAATATATGTTGACGTCTTCACTTACTGCACTGCACAGGAGGAGATCAGTCCACTGGAGAATGCCATGGAAACGATGCAGCTGACCAATGAGAAGATCAGCAGCATGGTGCAGAGGCATCTCAATGATCCCAACCTTCCCATCAACCCCCTCTCCATGCTGCTAAATGGGATCGTGGACCCGGCTGTCATGGGAGGTTTTACCAACTACGAGAAGGTAAGTAACATGAAAATAGTTGTGTTTATTTTTCCCTTTTACCGTCTCAATCGGTTATTCAGTTAAGTGCTACTTTAACAGGAGTCTTAGAGGATTAGCTTGGCACTTTTTATCAATCCATTAAACATTAAGATAGAAGCAGAAAACTGTTAACTTAGCATAAACACTGCTTCTGTCCTAATGTAACAAAACCTGTCTACCAGCACCTCTAAGCTAATTGCTCAGCTTTCATAACCTCCTTGAATCTTGCCACCACAAGCTGTGTTTCCATGATGTATTATGTGCATTTCAAGTGTTGCCTTTCAAAAAAACTAATAAAAAAACAACAAAAAGCCCTCTCCAATTTTGCAAGTTTGCAAAGTTTTCACCCTCCCTTGAGGTGATTTTTGACTTTTCCAAAAAGAGTTGATGTGCTTTATGGGAGACGGAAGCATATGATTTAGATTATTTTGTTTTCTCTGCCTCTGGGCTGCTGGAAAATTGAAAACACCAGCTGACATAAAAGAATAAACACAACTTTTCCGATTGAAAACAATTTCTGAAGACTTGTCTCCAATTTCTTTTGTTTTCAAGTTTTTTAGCAGTTGGCAAACAACTGTGCTAGGTTCCAAATCACATACTTGTTCTTTTTTTGCTTTAAGTAAATACTACAGCTGCCCATACACAGCACACAGTGTTCAGTGTTGCATTCATGCATCTCAGAGGCACTACTTCGACTAACTTTGACTGAAATGAGCTGTCATATATCTGTGCACTGTCAGCGATACTATGATCTAGTGACGTATCTGTGCATACTACATTTGACATGCTATGTTTTGGGAAATGCTTAAATCTTTTTTCCACCATGCTATATAATATGGTTGTATGACTATTTGACCACAGTCTGATTTAATTTCCAACTTCTTCTACTCTGTTAATTAAGCCATGCGTAGCATAGCCTGTTGCTCCACCTCTGATGACTACATGGCCTAGTTTATTCACGCGATTGCATGAAGGAAACAGGCCTAATTTACATTTTCTTTCATTTATTTATTTTTGTACTGTTCTGCAATATTTCCACAGTTTGCTGCAAGTTAATTTGACAGTTGGGTTGGCATCCAATCTTCTGAGGCTTCAGGAATTCATTGACACTGTCTTAAGAAATAGTCCAGCACTTAACTAGCCATAATGCACTACTAGTTGTTTTTACCTGTTTAGTTGTTGTAAAATTTAAATAAGTGATACAGAATGTGTTCATATGTGAGCTTTAGAGGTGCTAATAGGCAGATATTGTTACATTTGGACAGAGCCTGGGCAGCTCTTTACCTGCCTTCATTCTTCATGCTAATCTAAGCTTACCACCCACTGTTCCATCTTCATATCTCGCATACAGACACCAGAGCAGCATACATTTTCTCATCGAGCGATCAAAAAGTAACTAAATAAACATTTTTCTTTAACTTTTCCTTTAATACAAGGTTTTCTTACGCATTTTGTAAATCTGAAAAAGACAAAAGAGGTGTGCTTGTGGTATAAATGGTTGTTATGGTTTGTAATTTTGCAGTGGACCTGCACAAGCTAAATAAAATGAACCAGGTTTTACTCCATGCTGTGAAATGATCTTGTATATAATCATATTCTGATATTTTGAGTCTGAATCTTGGAAGTTCTGGTGCTTTTAGCCTTCATATTTTCAACATTTATCTTTTCACTATTCACTTCCATTGTTTTCTTCTCAACATCATAGGTCATCATGCATCAGATTTTGTTTTTGAATCCAGCCTTCTTTTCTTTTAAAAAGCTCAACAAAATTTTCTTTGTGTCCATTTTTTTCTTTACGTTACACAAATCAACCAAACACCACAGTGACTCATGTGTAAAGTGAAACTTTCTTTACCTTGTGTTTGATGATTGAAAAACTGATTGCCTGTTGTTCTCCCAGCATGCATCCCTACCTGGAATAGATTTATACTGGTTGTGTGAAACTGTGCCGTATGAGTCAGAGAAGGAGCAACGGGAATTCTTTGCCCTCAGGTCACTCCTTTATCTCAGTGAAAGAGTGCAGGCAGTGGAGGAGAGACAATGTCTTGACTACATTTTTCTCATCCTAACAGATCCTCTCAATGCTTCCCCACTGTCTCATCAGTTTCCTCTCCCATTTTTATTTTCTCTGTATCACAAACTTCACTGCATTCCAGATTGTGCCTTCTCCTGAACACACTCAGACTTTTCCTTCCTTCATGCAAACATATATTCTCCAATGTCTCTTCTTGGCTCCCCTAGGCCTTCTTCAACGACAAGTACATGCTGGAGCACCCAGAGGACCTTGAGAAGATAGAGAAACTAAAGGATTTCATCGCCTGGCAGGTAAGACTGAAGATCACAATGGTCATCTGCATCAGTGTGATGTGATGATCCTAGTAGAGCATCATAGCATACACCGATCAGCCACAACATTATGACCACTGACAGGTGAAGTGAATAACATTGATCATATTGGTACCATGTGGTTTTCTGCTGGAAAACCTTGGAGTCTGACATCTGTGTTGATGAGACTTAGACACCTAAAAAAACACTGTCCCACAACAAGCACACTCCCTCATGCAAATCCCAAATGTCACTGGCCTGCCCCTGCAGGAAAATGAACCCCACCACATGGAAATGTTGAGGAACACGACAATGGCCAAGATGTTGATTTGACCTCCAAACTTCCTAGACCCCATTGTGATCAAGCATCAACAGGATGCTATGAAAAAAGTTTGATTGACAGAGGCTCCACTGCACAAGCCAGAGTACCCAAAGGATCCACTGCTAGCATCCTGGTGCCAGACCCCACAGGACACCCTGAGATGTCCTCTTGTCCATGCCCAATGGTTCAGAGCATTTTAGAGTACATAAGTGGGACCAACACAATACCTGGCAGGTGGTCATAAGATTATGCATGATTGGTGTATGTTGGCTGTCTTTCCAAAGATGTCAGGGTTGAAGAAAAAAGAGCCACAACTTTTGTCACGAACTGTTTGCTTTAAATGATGACATGTTGTGTCATATTCTGTGGTATTTCTTTTTTTAATGGCACATGTAAAGAGCATTGGAAGACATGGCCTACAGGCAGCCAAAATGCTGAGGATGGCTTAGATTGTATGGAGGAGCATAAGAGGCATGAAAATGTGCATTCATGCCACTTGGCCTTTTAGTGTCATTGAGGATTAATTTGCATGAATTTGCTTTGGGCTTTTCACTTAGCCTCTTAGATGTTGGAAATGCAGTGGCCTTATATGTAAGTCATTATGGCTTAAATTATTACCATTAAGAGTTTAATAATAAAATCAGACATTTAGCAAGCCTGCATCACCAGGTAAGACACCTGCAGATCAGACACCACTCAGTGTGTTTTTTTACTGCTGAAGATCCTTTATATATATCAGTGGAGAAATTAAATGTAAAAGGATACTTGTGTTCTTTATGATATAGCATTTATGCCTCAAAATCTTCTAAAGCGCTTCTGCTGCAAAAAAAAAAAAAATCACTCTGAAAGGTTACAGCTGAAAATATAATATCGTTTGAAGAACTTGTAAGTGCACCACCATGAGTGTCCAATGTCAGTGACTAAAGTGAGCAGGGAAAAGTGTGTTAAAGAGTTCAGGGGAGATAATGGAGAGGGAGAGTGCTGAGGCAAACATTCTAAAGTTGTGAGGATCCTCCACGGCGAGAGATCAGCATTGGTGGTTTTTGCGAGCATTGCACCCTCACAGAAGCGCACACACAGCAGACAAGGAATGCACCTACACACACCTACTGTTTTACAGCTTACTACTAAACTCGACTTTTCTTGTCTTTCTGAATTTGTGGTTCATCTTTGATTACTAAACCCCTGGCTGTCTTTCTACTAACAAAAACATCCTCCTTCCTGGATTTTCATTCTCCACTCCTAAGTTTTGTTTTGCTTCTTTTATAACTTTTTAAATTTTTAACTGTGAACTATGGGTCACTTAAATACTCAAGAATTGGTGGTTTCCTGCCTCATGGTTTACCCAGGAATTGAGCACAAGATACAAGAAGTGCCTCCTATCACTACCTGCAAGCATAGAAATGTTAATTGAATTTGCAGTAGTTGTTCCTCTCTCAGTTGTTGTAAAATAGGTCAACTTTGTGCTCTGCATCTCGCGCGGAACTCCACCAAATCTGAAAAGTTACGCTCCTTTTGTGTTTGTTGAACCTTTTGTCTTTATAAGCCACAATGATTTGCGCAGAGCTGCGTGAGTCTTATATTGCTTCCCTATTTTCGACACAGAAGCCTTTCAGCTTGATGTCATTTGCAATGCTGCATATATACAGTAGTAACTTTGCCTTTTTTTATAATGACTATTTTCCATATTTGTCTAGTTTTCTGTATCCATTTCTGAAGACATCCACGTTATGTGAACACAGGGAAGTGTAGGAAGTCGCTGACTGAAGTAGAAGTTGACAAAGCAGTTGAAGGTAACCTAAAAATAAACATGTCGCTGCTTCGTCACTCCAGGAAAGTTGTGAATATCACACATAGATTATATGTGACAAGGTTGGAGTGCACAACTTGATTTTACCTTTAAGACCTGAAAGTTATTTTTGTATCCATCTTGAAGCAAAGACGGAGAACAGCAATGTCACTGTGACTACTTTTGTGTTGTTTCCAGTTTGCTGCTCAGATGTCAAAGAGCCGAAACCCTTTCAGTATCAATTTGAGATTTCAGTTGGCCCAAAATAGTGTTAGAAATCACACTGGCAATTTGAGATGATACTCCACCCACTGCACATTACTAATTAGCAGGGTCTCTACAGCCCCGCCAGCATGAGGCAAATGAATAGCTCCATCTTCGGTGACTGTCAAGTTAAAAATGTCCTTTTGTGTGTTTAAATTATTGGTAGCATGTATCAATCATCTCCATGGCCAAAAAGAAAACCATTGAAGTCGTTTGGTGTGATCACAACACAAACATGTCACAGAGAAAGCCAAAAATTTTCTCTGTGTACTGAGCCCACGCCAGACACATTCACAGCAAACTTTTAAAGAGATGACTAAGGCAGATTTGAAATGGTATCAGCTGTGTTCTTGCCAGAGCCAGCATGCTTGTTTATCTTGCGTCTTGAATCTGTCTAAATGGGACAAATGAAGGCGAGACTGCTCCAGTGAACACACTAAACGAGGAGAAATGAGCCAGTGTGCACTGGTATTCTGAAATACCCATTGTCCTCATCTGGTAATTAGAGAGGAAATGAGTAACTGGAAATCAGGAAATTAGCTAAAATAAAAAGGACCCTGGCAAATAAAAAGTAGGTATTTTCAGTGTTGTTTGTGTTTATAATTAGTAAACAATCTGGACAGATGCCTGAATTAGTCCCTAAAACTCCTCACTGCTGCGTTATCCACTCTATTAAAGGTAGCTAAATGATCAATAAATTTAATCACACACCTTAAGGGGCATTTCTTACCAGGGCGTCAGCAGCTTAATCGCAGACATAAAACAGAATCTTTCGGTAACTATTCTTTTTCCTTAATGGTGCCTTCTGAAAAAAGCCTTTTACTTGTGCTTTCGGTCGGTCCCTTCATCTCATATGGTGGAGTCTGTCTGCTTATTAGTCTGGCTGACTCACCAGTGGTTGTGTACATCTCTGAGACCTTTGTGACCTCCATGAAAGGTCTTAATATGTCATCGTAGCCTTAATACCAGGCATCTCAAAGCCAGTTTTGGCTGTTCCAGCACCCCAGGGTGTGGCTCAGAAGTCTGCTCATTGTGAATCAGACAGGGATGGAGTGACAGGGTTCAGTTAAGAACAGTGGGCTCCAAGAGACACTGCTGATATTAAACCACAGTGCCATTTCTTTTATTCTTGCCATCTGATAATACTGGCATTTGCCTGATTATAAATGGGGCTGGGGCTTCATTCATATTCCTTGTGGTCCACCAAAAAAAGTAGAAAAAAAAGAAGTGAAGTGAGAGAGATGAATGTTTTATTCAAAAGTTTTGCTTCTCACAAAATTATGAAGAGAGAATTTACAAAAGGAACCATCAAGCTTTAATTTACACTGATCAGCCACAACATTATGACCACTGACAAGTGAAGTGAATAACATTGATCATATTGGAACTATGTGCTGTTCTGCTGGAAAACCTTGGATTTTGACATCCATGTTGATGAGGCTTAGACACCCAAATAAACATTGTCCCACAACAAGCACACTCCCTCATGCAAATGGAAATCCCAAATGTCACTGACCTACCCCCGCAGGAAAATCCACCCCACCACATGGCAAAAATCATCAAACAATCAGGGACCTGTTGAGGAACATGACAATGGCCAAGATGTTGATTTGACCTCCAATGATGACCTGATGCTCTAGGTGTTATTTGTTCTAATTTTATTCATTTAAAGGTGCATTAAATTATTTTTTTGTTCATTAGGACAAACAAAAACTTCTAGAAACCTAGCTTTTAGTTACCAGAAAATTATCTAATGATCATGTCTATCCTTATTGGACCCTGACCAATAGCAGTAGTTGTACGTAATTGGTTGCTTTTGCCATTGGCTGATTGAATCAATGGCATACAAAGATGGTGGGAGACCTCTGTGACAGTGATTGTTTATCATGGCCCTCAGCAAATGGTTTCCCTACTTGCATATCTGGTGGAAACAGAAAAACATGCTATTGAAGACTTTTTTCTGATCAATACAAGTCTACTATTTTATCATGTTTTGCTCTGGTTTGATCCACCAACTGCACTGGGAAAAGGACTAAACAGACTTTGTAGCTGTGCATGTTTGACCCTGGTGAGCGGATTCTCATGTTCTTTGGATCATTGTGCATTATGCTCTCCACTTGTGCGACCTTGTTGGCTAGCTGCATTTTTGTATGAAACATACAAAAATGCAGGTCACATTTTTCGAGGTTTCGTCCATGAAAAAAAAATCCTCTCCTGCCTTAAAGTGGCTTAAATGTAACTACAATGTTGCATTGTTGAGAATCTAAAAAGTCTCCATGCATGCCTCCGCAGTCGCTGCAGCTCAAGCACACCAGCTCACCTCAGATTCTCCTTAAACACTCTAAAGCTACGCAATTGCAAGTTTAAATGTTGGAGTTATTCAGCCATGCATGTTCCAACTGTAAGCTGATGATGATGAATGAAAGTGTAGCCTGCAAGTTAACACAATTAGTTCCTTTGGTTAGTTGTGTATAAAAAAAAAAAAAAAACTCTGCTTTTGAGGCTGTAATCTGGTCAAAAGCTATTTTTTTGGTGAAATATTAGTATGATGCTGCAGTCTTGATACTTTCTCAGATGCCCAATAAAACTTTTTGATCTTGCCTCGTAATCCCAGCGAATATTTCAGCATCTCTGACACTAACTTGTCAGTTTCTTTTAAAAAAGGCCAAATTGTGGCTGTTTCAAAGTGTAAGCTAATTTCAGCAGAGTCTAGTTGCTCTTTTGTCAGCTCATGTTTACTGTAGTTTTATATAAATGCAGCACCAGGTCTCCTGTGTCTAATTATATGGCATTCACCTCAGCCTCACAAGAGGTAATATCTCTTACTGATATCCCATATCATAAAACTGATGTCTCTCCTAGGATGCTTGAGAGCAATAAAAAGCTTCTTTAAAAAGTTCTCACATGTAATTAGATAAGACCACGTGTGTGTATATGTGTGCGTGCATGTCTGTGTTGGCAACCTTGAGACTAAGTGTCTTTCACAACAAGCTTATCGCCATGCAGCCACCAAGCAGAATTCTGTTGCCATGCCGCCACTCAGTCGCACTCAATCATCCTAAGGTCTATAAAAAGATGCGGGTATCCTGGGAGACGTGAATCTTGCCTCAGCTTTCGCTCTTGCTGTTTTGTTGTTTTTTTTTTCATTGCTTTTTTTCCACAACATTTCGTCCTTCTTACTCCTCCACCCCCATCATCCCTTTTTCTCACTCCTCAACCCTTTTCTCCTCCACTTCTCCCTGCCTCTTTTTCCTTCCCGTCACCTTTACTTTCTCAGCCTCTCCTCCCTCCTCTCTCCCAAGAGGTCCCAGCAGTGATGATGAAGGTGCTCAATATCAGGGGAAATCCTTGCAAGGTGTCTGTAGCCTCCTCTCATTTATCTTTTCTGTGCCGGAGCTTTGGTTTTTGTGGAGCACAGCACAGTAACTAACATTCAGTGAGTGAAATATCCTGAATTATAGCTACTTTGACACTTGCTCAGTATGTTTTTTTTTCAAAGCTGATCTGCTCCTCGTGATGTTTAACATACCAGTGCAGCGTCTTACACACCTAAGAACCTGAAGCGAGCTGATTTATCACCCGGCAACATTACGCATGCATGTTTCTGCATTGAAATGCAATTTTCCCTCCCCGTTAATAAGCCCACCTTATGTCGAAGTGTGTGTAAATAAAACATGCACCATTTGAGATTCTTACAAAAGGTTGCATCACAAAACTGAGTTGGTGTTGTGTGCCAGCTGAGTGAAGTCAGTTCCTGCTATACTGGTGCTGTGGAGGGGCAGTTTGCCCTGAGAGAAAAGGAAGAAAGACGAGCAGGCTCTAGGATATCTCAGGTTAGCGCGCACACATAGTCTTCTCTATAACTGGCCCCCCTGTCAGATACTTCACACACTTCTTTGTACTCAGAGCAGATTCTTTGTTCCATTTGCTCGCGGCTCAGGTGAATTTGTTACCTGTAAAAGCTACTGTACTTAAAAGGAGGCACAAGATGTATTCTGCAGTTGTCTGAGCTGGATCAGTGTGTATGTAAACATTAAATTAAATCTCTTTTAGCGTGTTTTTTTTTTGTTTGTTTTTACTTATTCATGAGTGTAAAAGCACGAGCCACTTTCCATTCACCTTTAACAATATTTCTCACTTATAGCAGCGAGGCAGTCGGGGGAATATTTTATCCGCAGTTGCTATGGGAAAGAAGAGGTCTGCTATTTACTGCAGCTGACTGTAACATCTTTGCTTGTTTCCAGCATGGTATTGTGCAATCTGTCACTGCCTTAACACAGCCAAAGATGGCACAGAAACACCTCCTCAAAAAAAACTTAACCTGTGATTTCAACTAGCAGAGAGGAGGGGGAAAAAACACTCAAATGCTGGCTCCCCCCAAGGGATGACGCTTCCCTCTCTTACCAGATTTAGTCAGCTGAGCTTACTGACACTGACTGTGGTGCTGGGGTTTCCTAATTACTAGTTTTCAGCAGTCTCTTCCTTTCCTTTAGTTGATGCTCCCTCTCTCTCTCTCTCTCTTTCCGTCTACCTGAGCTGCCTCTGTTATGTGTTTAGATTTTGTTATTCATCAGCTTCCTACAGTGTGAGAGGCAGCAGTGTGCTGGTGCATTGCGTCGTTATTTGCGTCAGAGATGGAGAAGAAAACATCCATCACACAGAGCACATGCCTATATGTGTAGCCGGGTGAAGCTTTCTTATTGCCATGTTTAATATACATGTGGTATGATGTGTTGATGTTGCTGGTGGGAGGAAAAGTGGGGGGAGGGAGTGTCATGGCAACAGTGATATTTCCTCTTTGTGCAAAAACTGATGCACCCTCGCTGCTTGTGCTGAATAAGGGGGTCGAGGGTCAAGTGCATTAAATTAAATATATATGACAGAACAGTAATATATTCCTCTGGTGAATTGAGAATCGACATGTAGCTAACCTCGCTTCTCTCCGGGGTCCGGCAGATGAAGGTGTCTCACGCTGCTGTTTTGTTTCCGCCAGATCCCACATCTCGCCGAAGGTGTCCGCATCCACGGGGAGAAGGTCACGGAGGCACTGAGGCCTTTCCACGATCGCATGGAGGCCTGTTTCAAGCAGCTGCGGGAGAAGGTGGAGAAACAGTATGGGGTAAAGACCCTGGTAAGAGCTTTTTCCTGTAGTTGAACCTTTTTTTTTTTTTTAGATGAAAAGTGCTTTGTATCCGAGTCCGCTAATTTTAACAGGCAGTAATGGAATCTGGAGCTGTTTCTTTTTTATTTTCTTCCTGTTTGGCTGAAGAATTCTAGGAGATGGATATTCTATTTCTTCTCACATGTTTCATAACACACTAACACATTATTGTTATATCTGTCAGACATCCATTATGTAGGAATATGCTCTTCCTGTTCCCTTATTCAGTCTGCCTCGTGCCACATATTTTCTTGTTGTGTTTCTTATTATTTCAAATGCAGGAAAAAAAACCTATTATTACACTATAAATCTAAAAATGTTCTTTCTTTAGTACTTCATATGATTTGCGAGGTCAGAAATAGTAGACGCAAGATGACATGAACCTCGGAAAATCATGTATCATTCAAAATATTCTTCGACACCATTTCAAGTCCCAGTTTTGCTACTTTAAAGTTACAGGAAAATTGATATCTTCCATATCTGCATATATATAATGTACAATTTATGTAGTTTTTTTCTGACTTTCTAATCAAATCACAAAAACCTGAGGAGTATTGGCACTACAGTTACATTGATATAAAATTGAGATGGATACAGAAAGGACAAAGCTATGCTGCATAGGTTTTACACAAACACAGCAGGCATTGCGGCGGTAAATGAGAAGAACTGTACCTCCTGTTTGGATCGATATTCCAGTGTCACGTAGCACTGCCAAGTAGTTTCAAAATCCGGTTCTTGAACCAGACCATAAAGCAAGTTAACACAACACTTTACTGGAGTTGATGACATTTCTTAAGACCTGATTGTAAAACTTCAGCCCTAACGTGAGACAAATTTACGGTTTGAGCTTCCTCTGCACTTACAGCACGTATGTCCCACTTGTGCTTTTCTTTTAGCTGAAGTCAGCTCGTGAGCAGTGGGGTGCTGCTGGGGACTGCCTCCCATCTCTCTTCCTTTTACAGATTTAATTGTTGCTTGGTCAAGCCTTTTTCCTCCAATTTTTGCCCAAGGTAGAGGGGTGCTCGCTTGAGCTAAAGGGAGAGGATGGTGACCTTTCAAACGAAGGGAAAAAGCCATCACTTTCCAGGGTGTGATAATAAGGTTATCCTATCAGATGTGTGATGGCCCCTTTGCTCGCTTGAAAAGTCTCTTTAAATGCAGAAGGACTCATTGTTAGAGCTGCTGTTACTAGATTTTTCTTCCAGCAGGTTCCAGCAGCTGAAATTAATAGTACCACAAGCCTTTTTTCATTTTCCTGTAAATTTATGTTCAATTATGTTGATGCGTTTGCAGCTCTGTACAGTATATCAGCTTTGGATAAAACTGCAAATGACCTTGACACCTCCCTGTAACAACCAGCTATCTATTTTGAGCAGTTTTAATAGCAGCTAGGAGACTTGTTTTTCCAGGAATCAAAGACTGGACGCTTTAACCAATTATAAAGGTGCACAGATTCTTCTTCTATGCCTCCGTTTCTCTTTTCCTCTGCAGCCAGCAGCAGACGAACGGCGAGGGTCTCGTCCTCACTCCATGGTGCGGTCCTTCACCATGCCCTCCTCCCAGAGGCCACTGTCAGTCGCCTCAGTCACCTCCATCTCCTCTGACAACTCTCCCTCCAGGCCCGGCTCAGATGGGTAACACCGATTCACAGTTCTTCGGGGCATAAAATACCACATATCCTGTCTGGCGTTTGGTCACTTTAGCAGTTAAAATATTGTTATGGGAGAACTGCCCTGCAAGAATCTTTTTATTTTATTTTTTTTTTACTTTGAAAAACCAGTCTAACACCTCATAAGGTGATACAGAGGTTCCAGTTTGGTTTCAAATCTAAGAGGATTTTGGGGATTAGCTAACTTACTTATTTTCATTAAACCCTCATTCAACCTTAGGGACATTTTTGTCCTTTTCATGTTTGATTTCTTTGATCATTTCTGCTGCGTTAATGCATATTGCTAAATTTTTGGCAAAGGTGTGTATCTTTGGGGAAATCTTAAGAATTTCAACCTCAGCTCGCATAACACATCATAAATATGCTGAGCACACAAAAGAAGTTACACTTAGGACCTTAAGGACATTCATATCTTCAGTAAAAGCCATGAAAACTGCAATTTTTATTAACTGCCATTATAGCATGATTCATTCCAGTCATTTTTACTATTTTCCACCAGATTGTGCCATTATTTCATATTTGCTAATGCATGCTTTTTTGTTTTTTGCTTTCTGCTGTGTCATAGAGCACTAAAGGCCAATGGGATGTATACAAATGGCTATGGGTATTGCTAGGGATGTTAGAATGCAGATGTAGAGTGATGTAGTCTCTAGCTGAACACATAGGATTCTTTAATCTTCCTGCTCAAAAATAATAAAAATACATCAATGTTGCTGCTGATCAGTGACATATCCCACACTTAGACTATCTAAAAAAACACTCTGAACATTAATTTCATTACAATTTAGTTTTTTTTAATTAAAAAAAAAAATGCCAAAAGTAGTAGCATTATGTAAATAATTGGTTGTTATGATCAGGACTCATATTGTCTAAAGAAACCTAACTCAGTAAGAGCGTATAATACCATGAACATACAATATTTTTATGTTTGTCCTCTAAGCTCCTAAGTGTGCATTTTTCTTAAAAATGCTACACTGCATTAAAAACTAATAATGCATCAGAATCAATGTTGTTGCCAATTGGTGACACCTCCCAAAGTGTAATTCTAAATTTAAAAAATCTGCTTGAGAATTTATATTTGAAAATTGTTTTTGTGTGTGTTTTTGTATAAAAGCAACAGTGCGTCATGCAAACAACCTGGTATTTAAAGGGTTAAAATCTGAAGATAAAAAAAAATATTGGTGGTTATAATTAAAAAATACTGTTTGTTAAAAATCTCACTCACTAAAACTGAAAAATATCAATAATATATAATATTTTAATGAACTCTTTGACAAGGACATTAAAGGGCGTATTAAAAATCTGACACTGCACAAAAATAAAAATGCATCATTGTTGCTGTTGTTGCTAACCATTGACATATTCCAGACTGTGATACTGAAAAAATCCCTTTACCGCTAATTATATGGAAAATAATTCGTTTTTGTATTTTTTTCATTAAAAATAACAGAGGCACTATGTAAACCAACTCTCATTTAAAGTGTTAAAATCCTTTAATTGAATGAATATTCAGTAGTCTTGATCAGGAATGATGTTAGTTAAAAAGTGAAAAACAAAACAACATTAATATCTAATAGTTTTAAGGCAGTTGTTTGGATGAGGGCATTTTTGTCCTTAAGGTCCTCTGAAACTTTTTTAATTGACGCCTGAGGCTTAATCAGAGTAGAGAAAAGAAAACATACAGCAGTGTTGTTTAGTTATTGCATGTGTTTTACTCCTGATAAAGGAATACTTCCACATTTTTATTTACAGTTAAGTTAAAAAATCCTCATTTAGTTTGACTTGATCATTGCCACATTATCTTCTTTTCAGTTTTGCCCTGGAGCCTCTCCTGCCAAAGAAGCTGCACACCAAGTCACAGGACAAACTGGACCGGGACGAACCTGAGAGGGAACGCAAAGAGAAGAAGAAAGAGAAGAGGAACAGCAAGCACCAGGAGATCTTTGACAAAGAGCTGAAGGCGACGGAGATCCCTCTGCAGCCAGCCGAAGCCGTCATACTCTCAGAGACGGTACTGTTCTTCTCTCTCTTTCCTTCTCCGTCCTATTGTAGCTGCAGCAGTTTTTCTTTCTGCTTGTTTTCCATAGCTTCCTTTAACCATTGTCATCCTACTAGTATAAGAGGAAATTCTGTATCTTGTGATCTTCTTGTGATGCAACCACAACATCAACTTTTCCACTTGAAAACAAGACGTCATATATTGTACAAAAATTAATGTGGCTTATATCAGATGGAGACCTCTGTTGTGTTTTGTAGAACTTTTCTGAAGTTAGATTCTTTTGTCTATACTGTCAGGAAATCTCTGAGTAACCATAATCAGAAGTATCTCAAGTTTGATCGTTCTGTCTTTAAATCTTTGACTCACATTTCTACTCCTCATTTGCTCACCCCAATTCTCTTTTTGCTCTGCATATCTTTATCTTCTTCCCTCTCTCTGTTTTGCTCATGTCCCCCTTTATCACTGTTGTGTCCATTATAGCAGACAGGTGTGATTGTGTTCTGCATGCCCACTGGGAATGCTCACTGGCTAACAGCATTAAGATAAGGACAGGAATGGAATCCAGAAGGAGGCCCCTGGCTGTGGTGGAGCCGTCTGGCTTGGGACAGGAGCCTTATGCCTCAAGGGTCAAGGCTAGAGCAACAAGGGGTCTCTGGTGATCGCCAAACCGTTCTAGGATATAATAGTCGCATTCGACAGTCTAATCTGGAATACAAAAATCAAGAAATTGCTTATTTCACCCTTAATATAAAATTCAATTTTCACAGGCCGGGGAAAAGAACATCCCTGAATGAAGTGTGTTGTTATTTTCCATGCCTCCCTTGTGACTGACTGAGTTTGGCCAATTACAAAGTTGTTTGTTAATGTAGCCTACAGTGTGGAAAAAGCCCCGAGGACATATCTTTTCATATTCAAATTCCAGCCATAATAAAAAATGGGGGGAACACAGTCTTGCATGCAAACAATTATTTGTAACCACAAATAATATACTGCAACCCAACGAGCACATTTATCCAAATGGTTTCTCCTTTAGGAATACAAATAGTCGACTTAATATGTGTGCGGATACACACTCGGCGGTCCCTGAGGAGACGTGAAACTCATTTTCTCCCTAAAATGATCTTTTATTGATCTTCTGAGTCTGAACTCATTTGCCACACAGTAAATTTTGTTCTCGGCTCTGTTGTTTTTTTTAAACTAGTATAATTTTAGTCGCTTTAGTTCAGTTGTGATTCACTCTTTTTTATTTTTTTCTCCATGCATGATCCCACAGATCAGTCCCCTGCGACCTCAGAGACCAAGGAGTCAAGTTCTCAACCAGATAGGTGGAGATCGTCGTCTCTCTGTGTCTCCTGGACCCCCTTCTTCATCTTGCAACTCCACCTCCTCGCCAGGACCCCCACCCATTACACCAAGGAGTAAACTCTCCTTTAGCCTACACACTGTTTCCAGTAAGAGCAACCTGACTTTTCTCTCACTGTCATTCAGCATCATGTTTGAGTGACACTGTTGTTTTGTGGCTGATTGAAGGCAGGCTGTGAATTCAGCATTCATAATTTGTTAGCAAATACTTGCATGTTTACACATCTAGCAGTCACAATCATAATAACAATAATAATAATAATAATAATAACAATAATAATAATAATAATGCATTGGTCTTATATAGTGCTTTTCTAGGCACTCAAAGACACTTTACTTGTTACACAGCAACATCATCATTCATTTGCAGCTATGTTTCTGGCTGCATAGAAAACATAAGTCCAGTATTCTCTCTGCTTTAGCTCCACTGTAGTGGAAGATTCTGTCTCTTTAACTGCTAAATGTTCACCAGCTAGTTTCTGTCCGTCTGTCTGCTATTTACTTCTCAGAACATACTGCAGACTGCATTTTTTAGAGCTTTTTTTTTTTTGCTGATAACAGCTGCCCGCTGCAGCCTACGATGACATTATGAGAGCAGGGAGATTGAACCAAAACACAAAAGTTGCAGACCGGAGCTAAAACTTGCTGTAAAGCTCCATGAAGTCAAGGGGATCTGCAGATTTAGCTGACAACTCTCTGTAGGTTTGTCACTACAAGAGATCCCTTTCACATTGTCATTCGACACATTTTTCACGTAAAATATCAGTTACAGCCGCTTTAAGGTACATTTTCGAGCATTTCATAGCTTCTCCGGAGCTAAAGAAGACATTACACAACAGAGTAGTGCTTATCTTGATGTGATGTGTGCAGTACTGTGATTCTTTTTGTTTTTATATCACTTTAAAGTAAGAATTAGTCTCAGTCATAGGAACTTTAGCCCAAATAGGCCCTGTGCTCTATTTTGGGTCCCATCCCTTCCGTTTAAGAAATGCCGATGTGGTTTGATGATGAATGTGAGCTGATGAACGCCCTCTTTCACAGGTCTGGAGCTGAACGGGATGGGCTGCTCTGACAAGGGTGAGACCCCTCCTCCACTGCCTGTGAAAGGCAGCACAGCTGATTACGGCAACCTGCTAGATAATCAAGACTTGACGAGTCCCTCGACACCTTCGCCACCCCCGCCACATCAAAGAGTAGGTGTTTTAATTAGGGCTGAGAGGAGCTCCTTAATGATGCATGGCACTTGTAATGAAACAAGCGACCGCTGCACACACTTGACATTTGGGTCAAACCTCCTCCACTATCCCCAACTCTTGTACTTCCTGTGCTAATGCGTTCATATCTGCGAGCATGCATGTTTTACACTCCATTTTTGTAATGTGTGTCACAGAAGAGTGTAGACATCAGTCAGTTAGCAGCAAGGGCCTATACCTGCCTGTCCACCCTGCTGTTATTTATACTCGTCCCCACAGTCGGCCCGGTGCTCAGACGTGATTGATTGGATGATTACTTTACCTCTCACATCCATCAGAAGCTCTCCTGCTGTTAATCGGCGGCTCGTCTCTCCACACTCGCCGACTTCTACTCGAGCCGTCCTCTCGCCTCTCCACTCCGTTAACTAATCTTATTTATCCACTGTCACGGCCCAGAGACAGGTAGTAAAACAGAGCACGGGCCCACAGTGTGGTGGCAGACTGACAGTAATGTAGTGAGAGCAGATGTTCTGCGACTGAGCGACAGCCATTCTTCATTTACAGTCTCTGACGGAGGCAGAGGTAAGGTCATTGATGGGCACCACTTGTGGTCTGTTGTCTCCGTTGTGAAGTCAGGTGTTTGGTGAAGGACACGCAGGTGGAGGGAAAAGCTTAAACAGCTGAGACGTTCTCTATCTGGATTGAGTAAAAGTTGTGCTCACCGTCACCTTCTGTTTATCTCAAGGCACCAGGAGATCTCAGCCATGATCTCCAATCTGTAATTTTTGGGTATCCATAAAATGTGTTTCTTACCTAATAGGCATCTGCTATTGAAAAATTAGAACACAATTATTAGACTTAGGTAAGCCTATGTGATACCAGCCCAAGTATAGGGTGTTAAGAAGGAAAATTAACATTAATACAACAATTTATCAGTCCCTCCAGGATTTCGCGGGCATTTTTCAAGATTGTTGCGGCCTAAAATGCCTGAATTCGCGGGAGCTTTTCTAAAAAAATTGCGATGTTTTAAGAGTATTTGTTGCGATAAAATTGCGGGAGACAGTAAAAAATTGTCCAAAAGTTGCATTTTTTTTCTTTGTTTTGTATAATTCATTAAAAATTCTAAAAGTCTAAAAAGTTAATTTCACATCCTGGCACACACGTGTTCACACACATGCTCACAGCTCGTCACATCAGTTAATTAATCTAACTGACCTTCATTCTTTCAGTGCTCGCGACAGATCAAGATGCAACAGCTTCCGTCACGGTGATTTGTCTGGTCTGTGGTCCGCTCGTTTTACCCATTCTCCTAATATGTCTTGCGGTAGAAAAATGTTTGTCAATCGATGAATTTCGTTTGTGTTACACCTCAATATTGCACGGGGTGCAAAACAGTCTACCTCCGCTCTCGTGAAGTACATCAGGGAATTGTTTTGTGGTAGTTTTTGTTGCGTACGTATCTGTATCTTCAAACCATAAACAAGGAAGTGAATTCGGTGACATACATTACGTTTGCACTGGGGATTATGATTGGTGGCACTCACGGGAGGCTGGCCAAAATTGCGGAAAAGTCGCAGTGATTGGACAAAATTGCAAGGTCGGGCAGAATTCACAGAGATTGGTTGAATTTGCGTTAATTGTTGTGATCGCAACATCGCGAATTCCTGGAGGGACTGATTTATGTGTCCTAATGAAAATTAACATATTATTTTTGGATGTAAATGCTGTACCTCTCCGTTGATTTCAGATTTTAATCGTCAAAAGTGAAATTTCACGTGCAGTCTTTTGTCTCTCCGCAGCCCGGTCCGCCTCCGCTGCCCAGCAAGACCCCTCCTCCACCTCCTCCCAAGACCACCAGGAAGCAGGCCTCCATCGATTCAGGAATTGTACAGTAAACAAAGACGCTTGACAGTAGGACCAAACAACACACTGACAACACAACAAAAACAACATCAACAGTCACCGTTCCCCCAGAAAAGTGGTTGTGTTTTTTTTTGTTTTTTTTTACCCACACATTCCTGGCTCCCTGTCCCGGCTTGACAAGATGAATACCTCACCGCAGCCCACCCCCCGTTATCTTTTTTTCTTTCTTTCTTTATTCTTTTGCTTTCTGTTTGACGATGATGCAGTCTGCAGCAGGGAGCATGTTTCACAGATGAATAGTCACTGAATTCCTAGATTGCTGTCTGCGACCGACACCGTGCCACTTCAGATTTTTATCATGACATGAGATTGTGCTCAGACAGATAAGCTTGGACCAACAGCTTTCCAATACTGACCCCCTCTCAAGTATATGAGAGCAAACAGCCCATTAAAGTATAATGCCTGTCTCTTTTATTCATATTCCCACTATGTACAGAGGTTTGTATATATGATTTTATTTTATTTCAGGTTTTTTTGTATGTGATTTTACCATGACTCTTTTTGTATTAACGTTTCATTAGTGGCATTTATATGCAACAAAAAAGGGCCTGCAGGTTTTGAATTGACAGGGATTTGACAGAGTTGGTATGTGAGAAACCTATCATGGATTTTATTGGTAAAAAATTTTGGAGTGCACATATGACTAACTCCCATCGCATTATCATTGTTCAGACCTTGTCCTAGATTGCTGTAACCTTGAATTTCAATAATATTGACTGTTCCCAATCCACTACTGACATGACTTCTGAATAAACTTTCAAATGTAAGTATTTTTAAAAAAACAAAACATTGATGCCTCCCTCATTATTTCTGTCTACAGCGAGAGATGCTGAAAATAGATGCGAGTGTTTGCACATTTTGAAAAATCCAAAACAAACCGGCGATCTGTATGTTGTTTCCCCACTTCAACCGAACACTAAGTAATGGAGCTTTCTACCCGGCTTGATTGACAGCTATCACAACAGCCTCTTCGTTATCAACAAAGCAGGAGTGGTGTGTTATCAGTGCATGTTATTCCATGGAATTACTTATATATATATATATGCAGTCTCATTTACATAACATGTCCACTAACCAACTGAGCTTTTCCCATTTCAAAACGGCGAATCTGGAATGTGACCCATATTTGAAGAATAGTGGCGCTGCATTGATGAGCAAACAAACCACAGATGCCGGCTTTGTCCCACTTCCACGGCCTTGAATTCTGATTTTCTGCTGCTGAAGGTCTTGCTAAAATCTTCTCCATTTAAAAACTTTTTTCCACACGGCTGCAGCGCAATAACATGCAAGCAAGTAAGCTAATTATTTTTCTTATGTTTAATTTTGGCTGACAGGTTTTTGTCAGCTTTCTGTGCTTGATGGATTTCATTTATTTTGACTCCAAATTAATGATCGGAGTTTAAACCATTAAGTCAGTGTATAATTATCAGTTGCACCGCAGCTTTAAATTAAATTATGCTTTAATTAGGTTAGTAATATGCGCATTACTCTCTGTGTGGGTGGAATAACTTAACAAATGTAAAGTTTTGTGACAGTAATCATTCTGGCATTGAGAACTATTGAGGCAAACAGTCTTTAATCATAATCTTCCCTATCAAATGTGGGTTTCTTGAGGTACTGAAGGATTAATCTACTAACTGGAAGCAAATCTCGTGACTTTATTAACTGTTCTGCATTCCATCTTGTAATTTCTTATCAGCATATATTTTGAGAATCTATGTTTTGTTTTTTCCTCTTTCCAGCTGTCATCTGTGCCCTGGTGGCTCATAGCTTCTATAAAGTAACACTGTTGTACCTTCATTTGCTGAACCGTCCTTTGCACATTTGCCAAGTGCACACACAGGCCCTGTTGCCTGTACCATAAAACCAGCTTGTGGGACCTTTTTTGAAGTGTTTGCCCCAGGTGGCTCATAATCCTCTGCTCTGCTATTCTGCTGACACTTTGTGAGTGGGTGTCTGCCTGAGGAGAAATGCTCCAACTGTAGCATCTGTTGTTTGAAGGTGTTTTTATCTCAAGAAAAGTCGGGGTTTATGAAGCTCTCTCGTCCTAATTAGGAACACTGAATGACATCTTTTGCCTCAGAGTTTGATTTGGGGAAAGCAATCATAAGAGGCCACTTGTCGCGCTGTTGCTCATGGGTAGTTTTAACATATTTTGTCAGAGTCTAAAATGTCTCATTAATATGTTGGTAATTCAACCACTACCAAAGTTCAGAGTCTTGTGCTGCTTCTTAATGGCTTAACAGTAAACAAAGTAAATAATTGCTCTTGTGTATATAATCCTCTAATGAACCAATGTCCTAAAGGGCCAGAAATAATCAGAAATGTGCTAAAGCTGTGAAAAATCATTATCCTATAGATAATAAATGGATACTCCATGTGCAATTTATTTCATTTCCTTTTGTTGCTCCGTCTACCACCCACATGAGCCCCCTCCATCCTCATGTGTGTACATAGTCGAACAATCTTTTCAATCCTGACAAAAACCAATAACCCATTGTTGTGTGCATGTTATCATTGCAGAATGCAAGATCTAATGCAAGTTATTTGCACTATAGGACCTTCATTTGACCACATACTAGGTATCTGGATGATATATTGCTCTCCAAACGCTGAAAGAAATTGAGTAAGTAATATTCAATAAAAATGCAAGTTTTACTATGATAGCAATGTTGTTTTCTCTCATGGTTTCACCTCTTTTTCCATTTCCTCCCAAGACTCGGCTATACCCAACTCTCTTTAAGGACCATTACCGCCATACTCTGCTTACAAAAACAAAAGCATGAGGTTGTTTATTAAAGCTTTTTTCTCTGTGCTAATGCTCGGTGGGCTCCCTATATAGGAACATGGACACTTAAGCTGTGGAAATTTATAGTTTCCATTGATTCCATGTATTGTTAAAGGGGTGTATAGGGAGATTAATTACCATTAGTGACTACTAACTTAACAACTATGCCTTGTTACCAATCAATGGCTACAAGCCAGAGTATAGAGTGGTGGCTGCTGAACAACATGAAGGCAGTGAGTTAACATGCATACCACCAGCAGGTTGAAAGGCAATTCAGCCAACATTTAATTATTTACACCAGCTCTCTTTCTGCTCTGACGTCAACAAGTCTTCTATGAAAATGGCATGTTGTTTAAGTATTAACCACCCCTCCACCTTTACTACAACACCTCTGTACTTATCACTGCTTGCACAATTAGTTGATTGTAGATCGACTGTGTAATCAAGGTGTCCAAGTGGCTTTAGGGTAAATACTAGCAACAGAAAAGTACACTTACACTATAACTGATCTGCAGCTACTGTTCTCACCAACCTACCGGTGTTTATTATTCATTTGTTGTCATTATGTTTCTCACTGTTTTTTTTGTCCTCTAACCCCAGCCAGTCAAGGCAGATGGCTGCCTATCCTGGGCCTGGTTCTTCCAGGTAAAAAAAAAAAATATATAAATGTTATATATACAAATGTGAGGTCTTGACCTTGTATTGTGAAGCACTCTAAGATGATTTATGTTGTGCATTGAAAATACAAATGAATTGAATACCAAGTGAACAAAACTGCAACAACGCTAATGTAATGTTAAAATCTGAGAAAGGGATACAAGAGACTTCAGTGTATCACACTTTTGTTAAACCATTAATAAATGGCACAGTTTGAAATGTAACAGGAGGGGTACCATCCAGTTCAGAGAGGAAATATAAATGCAGAATAACACATGCTGCAACCTGCATGAAAAGAGTGATTTAGAAGAGTTATTGCCCACAAGATAACAATGTTAAACATAAAGACTAATGGCTTTGTGTAAATAATATAATAATATAGTTTGCAATGACTCCTACAACTCTGAATTTTCTGTGACAGAATCATTAAACCACAGACGTCTTTGCCACAAAAAAAAACAAAAACAAAAAAACAATCACGCGTTATGGTTCTTTCATAAACTTATTATAGGGTTTCAGGAAATATGAAAAACCTTTTTGCTTTATTTTTTCTAATTTAAAAAAAAGTCAGGATTTTAGGGAGGCCTGTCTGAATCCTTAATTCTAACCTAATTTAGCCATTTCTTTACCACTTTTTTGTGTATTTGGGGTCATTGCCTTATTGGAACACTCAACTGCATCCAAGACCTAACCATGGCTGATGATTTTAAGTTTTCCTGAAGAATGTGTAAGCAATCGTCCTTCTTCATTATTATATTTACTTTTTGTAAAGCACCAGTTCTAATGGCAGCAAAACAGCCCCAGAGCATAATACTGCCACCACCATGCCTGAGTGTATGTTTGGGATTCTTGGGATTAAAGACCTTACCTTCTCTCTTATAAACATATGCCCCAAGAAGGCCATCTTGTTGACCATGTGAGCAGCAGAAAACTTTAGTGGAGCAGCTTCTCATTCATTGCAGACTTGCTTTGTGGTGATTCTTGACCATCCTGACTGTCTCTCAGCAACAGGTGATAGTTTGCATTCTTTCTTCCTGACTGTGGCAGTGACCCAACTGTACCATGCTATTTATACTTAGAAACTGCTGACCTGGAGATCTCAAGCTGCTTTGAAATTGCTTCATGTGACTTTTCTGACTTGTTCTGGTCAGTGATTTTCTTTTTCATATCTGTGCTGAGCTCCTCAGACTTTCCCACCTTAGCGTTTGTGGCTGAGTCTGAAGAGTGTATCAAATGGACCCTGTTTAAATTGACTCAGAAGAGTCACCAGCTGTAGTCAATTGTAATCAATCACCAAGAACATTTAATTTTCATAACTTTGTACATCACCAAAACTGATAATTCCAGATGTTGTATGTATGTTTTTAAAGCAGCAGATTTTGTTCTAATCCCTGAAGACCTATAATAAATCTATGAAAGAATCTAAATGCATGATTGTTTTTGTGACAAAGACACAAGTGTTTCAATGATTCCATAATAGAAAATTAAGAGTTATAGGAGTCATTGGAAAGTCAACTGCCATGAAAAACATGGTGAAGATTTCTGCAAACAGTTACTTGGTTATTTATATTACGCTTACTGTAGATGAATTTTGCCATTTAGTTTTTTAGTCTTGGCATTAAAAAGTTTTTGTTTGATGAGTGCCAAAGCTTTATTACATCCTCAGTGATTAAAAGCTGTAAAACAATAAAAGTTGAAGAAGTCCAAAGGGGATCCAGTACTTTTTTTTTAATAGTAACTCCAACCTGCTTATTGCATCGCAATGATAAGTCCATTCACTCCAATCTTGTGAGGTGGGAATAAAAAGTTTCATCAATGGTATAATTCACTTATCAAGAATACCCAGTGCACACTCAATATCTAGCCTTGCAATTGAAAAGGGATAAAGGGTGAAGCATTTCAGCAGTGGTAATATTACGTAGTTAACTGGCAGCTATTTCAATAGGCTCTCAGTGATTTGTGCTCAGCCATTATGCCTCACCCTCTCTCTCCTCAAAGCATAGGGAAATGCATCGCTTAATTGAGAGGATTTCCAGAGGCTTTGTTGGGAGAGAGCTATGAGCTAGCTCCTTCTCTCCAGGAGAAATGTATTTACAACACACTCTATCCCCATCTCATTTGTCATTTCAGCCAGGAATAATGTGTATATTTTCCTTCCCTCTTGACACACTTTCATTTGCTGGGAGGCAGCAAGTGTGCATACTTCTTTTTAAATGTCTCCTTCGCATAATAAAAGAGGACAGTATTTCCATAAATCAGTAGCCCTGGATGTATCCAGTCACAACTGTCTATAGGGGTTTTATGTTGTTTTTTTTTTTCCTAAATGGATTCTCACTACAAGTACTGGATAATGGACATGGTTAGTGGTTACTATTATACCACAGAATATATATCTTTTGGGAATCAAGTTAGCTGTTTTGATTTACAGATTCATATTTTAGGGGCCTTGGGTTAGTGGCTTAGTGTCCAATTTAGGTTTGATTATTGCGATGTATGTTGTTTGGTATTATTTTTTTAAAAGCCATGCTAGCTGTTTTGTTATTAAATTATCATTTGTTTTGCCTTCATCTCAAAAAACAAAGTAATGACTTTACAAGAGTTCATAATAATCCATCCAGTGGTTGTTGAGATGTTTTCCTTTACTGAGAAGCTTCACCAAAGGCCTGTAAGATTTGTGAATGTCTGGAAACAAACTGGAATTTCAGTCTTGACCAAAATGGTGCTACTACATGGCTGCAAATAAAATATTGGAGGGCCCCTTCTGTTCGATGGAATTGTAAAACCTTCTTGGCTACATGCCATGTAAATATGATATCCTGCACTCCATTGTGCTACAGTTAAAACACTGTTATCATGTGCCATCCTCTCTCTCTTTTTCCCCCATATCTACTGATACTACAGTTATCTAATACAAAAGCAATTGCCATTAAATTAATCTTAACAATGACATGGTAATTGCCATTCTAAATGTCAGTGTGGATAGAAAGGAAAAAGATTTGCATTTACATCACCCGTTGCTGTCTAAATTTACAACTGCCTCTTGTAGTTCCCCGTAAACAAACGCCGCGCCTCACCAGCAGTCAATAGACGTCAACATGACAGTGCAGTGTTGTATGTAGCTGTCACTGATAGTGTCATGCAGGAACCATAAGGCTGTTTCTATCTCAGCACAGTTGTCACTGAGTGCTACAGCAAAACGACTGAATGAATTGAGTTCAGTGGCAGAGCAAACACCAGTTGTGTGCAGAAGAACGAATCTTGCTTCATCTCCATTGTGCTTCAGAAACACTAGGAACTAAGAACTGTCACCGAGTCAATTCAACACCCTGCCTGTTTAGTGTAGATTAGGGCCGTAGCCATGGAATAAAAAGTCATTCGGGTGGATCAGTAACACGAAGGTTTACCTTTTTTTTTTTTCTTACAATAAAGTCTAAGCATTGTGATACATTGCTCTGTTTTTTCTTTTACCTTTTTCTGACTCATGGGATGTATAAAGACAGAGATTGTGGATTAGTAAAGTACAACCACAACCATAATGATAAGCTCAGAACATATGTACACCAGCTAGCGAACTTTATGACAAGAAAATAGCACTCAGAACACTTTTCCACTTTATAATACATTTGAATTTAATGAAACAGAGACACTGAAAAGTATCGGTCTTGGAAAAACCAGTCGCAGAACAGCAGTACACCATAAAACTAGAGCTAGTAATAATAAGAATAGAAATTAGCTATGTTTAGTTATGATTTTGATCTCATTTGCTAACAGTTACGTCATACTATGGTGGGTAGTTGCTTGGTGGAACATAGCTATTTTTTAATATCAGTGGTCTATGTTGGGGAGACAATTTGAGGACAGATGAATAGTGGGTGGGATGTGTCCTCCCCATTATATAAGACACTAATTACAGCCCTGCAGTGGAGTTATTAATTTCTTTGAAGACATTTTGAATTATTATTGTGGTCTTCAAGTGAATTTAAGACATGGTTAGGTATATAATGGCACAGTTTTAGTTGATTGTCCCTGTTTTGAGACCAGTTAGTCAATCCACTGATTAGTTGATTAGTTCAACAGGTAAGTACTGTGTTGTCATTCTTTCATTATTTTTCTACAAAAATTGCAGCATTTCCTCATCTTAAATTACAGTGAATTGATGTTCTGTCATTTCTGGATAAAATCTCATCACAAACAAATTAATTTGATAACCCCAGAGGAGTACTTGAGGGCCTAGACTGTGAGTTTTAGTGGTTGGTTGGGTGACTGAAAGAAAATTAATTGGTAACAGACTTGATAATATGTGTTTTGTGTGTCTGTGTGTGAAGGCAAAAATCCCAGAAATGTACAGGTTTCCCAGCCATCTATAGTGGTAAACTCAAGATATTTGTGTTTGTTGTATAAAACAAGCAATCTGAATGTTAGCTTGGGTTTTGTTGAGTGTTGTCAACTATAGTGTGAAATTTTGCTGATTTAGGAGCAATAGTCCTTTGAGCATGTTTCTAATCGGTGGACAGACTGTAAAGTGAATACCTGCACTGGTAGCCATGAGACAAGCGTTTGATCGACCACTTTAATGCAGTTTTTCTGTACTGCCTCCAACTTTACACACCCCAGACAGACACTCCATCACTCTTATCAAGAGCAGTTGTCACCAGCAGCTCTTACAAGCAAAGAAAGCGACCAGTCCACACCGGTCTATGAAGCACAGGAGGAGCGATGACATTTCAAAATCTGAGGCTGTTAGTGCAGATGATGCTTTGTGCCACTTTTCGAGCACTAAATGCAAAAGTGTACATTCCATACGCAGGTTTATTATCTTGCATTGAGGGAGAGAGTCAAGTGGTGTTGATCTATAAGCAGAGGCTATTATGAAGCATTGGGTTTTCCCAGGCAGTCAGACGGACGCGTTGCTAGGAAACATGCCTCGAGATCGGGGGTGGAGGACTGGTTTGATGAGAGTTCCCTGCTAGTTTCAGCATCACATGGAAATAACTTAGAAGTGCCACAGGCATGCTGTCCCACGAGCAGAATATTGATTTGTACTGGTTGATTAAATCTTTGTAATTCTGCATTTTAATCTCAGCTTTGTATTTTTGAGCTTTTTCATAACATAAACAACAAATAGGTGGATGCTTTCATAGATTTCCACCAATATTAAGACAACCTCATAAATAAACCTCTACTGAGAGGCAGGATCTGTTTTCATTACTGACCATTAAATGTGATTATTATATTGCACTGGCGTCTTCTAGAACTTTCCAATGCAGAATACATTTACTATTATTGCAGGTGCTGCTATAGTATAATTCATATTGACAAACTGGAAATGTCATAGAGAACAATTCCTGTGCATTCAGACAGTTAACTTCCAGACAGTGGAACATTCTTCATCACTTTCACTTTAAATTCTGACGTCTCTGTATTTCTCAACTTCTGTGTGATTAAAATCAATACACTGATCAGATTCTGAGATTTTGATATATTTTGCCTCCCAGAAAGCTGCACAGCAGGGTAGATAAATGGTTTATTTAGGGAAGCCAAGGGTCTCATGTGTGAGGCAATGCTGCCCTCATTTGGAGAAAACAGTCAGTGCAGCCACATCATACTTGTGAGTAATTACAGAAGTGACACAAACCTTTTGCTTGTGTATATATAACTTTAAAGTCATAATAATACTGTTGACACCACCAGCATGCTGCCACATGAAACTGTGCCGCAGCAAACTGAAGTGTTTAATGTGTGCATATTAGATTTGATCCCTGCTTGCAAAATCATAGCTCATAATTTTCCGCATCCTAAGTTTCTGCATTTTAAACGCCACACCAGTAAACAGTGGGTTGAGTATATTTAACCTCAGCGAGCCCAGCACAGTTGTGACTTTGGCTCCAACAGAACCAGTAACATCTGATCTCTCCAAGGATGTAATCGGGGAGCAGAGGCGTAAATCTGCCCAGTGGAGGAGAGAATTAAGCTAATGCAGCCGGCAGCAGTGAAGCAGAAGGCCCAGCTGCTTGCATTTCTACCCCAGTCAGCGTGCTGCCGTCTCCTGCGCTGCCTACTTAGCTCCTGGAGGCAGACTGTCAGGGCCAAACAGTAATTGGTCAGAGGGGACTACACAGAGAGGAACATCTAATTACTAAGAAACACATTCTCCCAGTTGGAGCTCACAGGTAGGCGAATACCTTGAGATAGTTATGTGCTAACAATAGCTGATGCTATAGACCCGAATGCCTCCAAAGCAAACTTGATGGCCCCACAACGGGAAAAATATGCTTTGCTCTGTGTTACTTCTATTGAATGTTTGGACTTCATAGTTCTGAATGCTGAGCTTGACATAGAAGGCTGTAACATTCGTAAAGTTTTCTGAAAGCAAATCTGTGGATCCTGAAGAAGCAGAAATTTTGTATTAAACAGCCATACTACACTGAAATTATATTCCAAGTATAATATTGTTATGTATCTTAAAATGCATGTTAGGGTTGAGTTACCACTTTCGTACTTGTTTAGAAGTACACCGATCAGGCATAACATTATGACCACCTCCCTAATATTGTGTTGGCCCCATTATGTGCTCAAAAATGCTCTGAAACATTGGGCATGGACAAGAGGACTTCTCAGGGTGCACAAGGTCTGGCACCAGGACATTGACACTGGATCCTTTGGGTACTCTGGCTTGTGCAGTGTATCCTCTGTCAATCAAACTTGTTCCACTGCATCCTGTAGATGCTTGATTAGAATGGGGTGTAGGAAGTTTGGAGGTCAAATCAACATCTTTGCCCACTGTCATGTTCCTCAACATGTTACTGATTGTGTAATGTTGTTGCCATGTGGTGGGGTACATTTTACTGTGGGGATAGGCCAGTGACATTTGGGATTTCCGTTTGCATGAGGGAGTGTGCTTGTTCTGGGACAATGTTTATTTGGGTGTCTAAGTCTCATCAACACGGATGTTAAAATCCAAGGTTTTCCATCAGAACACCACATAGTACCAATATGATCAATGTTATTCACTTAACCTGTCAGTGGTTTTAATGTTCTGCCTGATCAGTGTATGTTGTTGTTCTTTCAAATTTAATTCTCCATACAGACATACTGCATTATGCAAAAGCTACATGTGATGTGTTTAAAATGTTATTAAATTACTTCCCTAGCCTCCTGTAAGTTGTCAAAAAATGACACGATGTGGTGTTCGTAACATTTAATAGAAATGGAAGGACATTGTTCCTAGAAATATCCATTATTCACCCCCTTAAACCCTTGAAATGGGCTGAGGAAAAGTGCAAAGCTCAGCTAGAGATCCTATTATAAATGTTTCTTTCAGTGGATATGTCTTTGCCATCTTGAAGAATAAAGACCATTGAGTGTAGAAATGAGGGATGCTCCGAGGCCAGACTGTTACTCTGCCTGCCAAGTTTCGCATCAGAACACTTCAAGTGTCTTTAATCTCCTGCACACAGCCAAAGCTGCTGAGGATTTAACTTTTTCTGCGAAGTATTCAGCAAGACCAGCTTTTATTTTCACATGTTTCTCAGCGCCGAGGCTGCATATTAATTAACACTAACACTGGGTTTTCTGTTCTGCTTTATTCCTCCACTGGGGGGAGATGCTGAGAGGGACAAGCCCCTGGCTGCACAAAAAGGGGGATTGTTTTATTTCCACAGTCCAAATTAATGACTTCATCCGCGCCTTTCATGATTTTATTGAGCTTAAGTGCATCTAATGGTGTGGTAATTGCTTCAAAGCAATAAAAAAAGTTAGCAGTCGTGCAGCCACACTGTTAACACCAACACTGTTTGCAGAAAACAAGCCTTATTAACCCTGAGGGCCTTCGTTGATTCCAGCAGGTGTTTAGCTGTAATCCCAGCAGTAAAAAGTGCTGATGCATACCGAGTAGAGAAGTAGCAGTATCGCCGATTCTCCCATCACCTGCAGCAGAGATTTTCTCCCTTCTCAGGCTGGAGGGGCTGGCGCTGGCTCTGCCTTGGCTCTCTGACCCCTCCATGATTGACTTGATCTCCGAAAGAAAAGCTCCCATGACCTCGAAAAGCTTGAGGAAACGGGGGATGAAGACAGACATGACAGAGCAACATTAGACCCCACCTCACACACAAACACACACACACACACACACACACACACACACACACAAAGTCAGCATGTTTGAATTACTACTTTACAATGACATGGGGGGCTTTAGGTTGCCATGTCAAGCCATATCAGACATCTTTAAGTTTGAGATGATTGGAAAAAAGATAGTAAATTGGTCTTATAACTAAAATAAAAGTCCTAATATGTGGCATTTTAAAGGACTACACTTATATTTATCTACTGATATAAGTAATATGTTGATTTAATTAATCTCAGAGACACAAAACTCCCCCCTAGGATTTTAAATATGGACGTATCATTGCATTTTGAGCTTGAGCTGTCTCAGATTCAGATGTCCAGTCAGCAGTCAGCAGTAATTAGCTGTACCGGGTGTTAGACACCTAACAGGTTGTGTTGTTTTCATCTGGGGGTTAAATGCCACTTCTCCCCCGTGGAGCCCGTTGCTCACCGCTGCTGTACAGCCTGTGGTCGGGACAACACCTTGGAGCCAAACAATTACATCAAGGTCATGGAGAGGAGGAATGTTCTACCGATTAGTGCAGGAGTCCAGCAGCAACCTGCGGAGTCCACTTTTCACGGAGGATGACAGCAGACCTGAACGGAGAAGGAGACGAATGCATTCAATATCTGAATGTACTTGTCGGCCTCTCTTGTGAATTCAAGCTTCGGTTGTGTTAGTGAGCCAGAAAACCCATTTAAGAACTAGATCAAGGGGACAAAACTCATAGATATGTGCCTTTAAACCTGCAAAGTTAAATGACCATTTCACAGTCCCACTACTAAGATATATACATATATGAAGAATTACAGGTCACTAACAGAAGTGGAAATCTTGGTATATTAACGTTGGTAGGTTTGTGTGTGCACAGCTTAAACTGGAAAGAACCTCAAAGAACCTCCCAAAAGTATAGATGGGTCCTTATAGTCTTTTGCATTTTCCTCTCAATCTAAAATGGGACCATTTGCCTGCTGCAGGGGGTCCAGCAGACACATCCAGGACTGATGCTGCCCCTCTAACCAAATATATAAAATGGAATTGGTGTTGGAGCAGATTATTATTATTATTATTATTATTCTATGTGCTCCCTTTAGTAGGACCGTATCTTCACTAAAGACACACTGCCCTGGTCAGTTTTATAGCTCCAAAAGTGAAGTGTTCAAGTTCCTTACTTCTCATCTTATTTTAGTTTTTTACATCATAATTAAATGATAAAAGTTTCAGCCATCATAAGTACTATTAATAACCACTAATTATTTGCCTAATTCAGAAATAGAAGAAAATCCGTTGATCTGTTGGATTTTTTTTCTATTTCTGTTATAAGCAGTAATAAGAGTGACATCATTAGAAATTCTGTTTTTTATTTCCCACGACAGATATTGCCAGTTTTCTTCAGGAGCCTGCTGGCGGTATATTTTTGTGCACGAGTCACTTGTTGACACTACACTTGCGGTGCTCTTGAAGTGTTTATTGCAAACGAATTTCTCTTAAAGGAATCAGGGTTCTTTTTTGGGGGGGGGGAGGGGGGGGGGGTGCAAACACACATACACAGGTCTACTTTGTTTGAGGTTTGATACTGTCACTGTCAGAAATGTTAAAAAGAAATAGAGATGCAGGGAAGGTACAAACGAGTTCAAATGTTCCCTTGTAGTTTCAATTATTACATCAAAAAAACAGAAAACAAGAAAAAATATGCAAAAGAAATGTATTTATATGTAGGGATACATATTTATTTTGGCAACAGCAAACAATTTGTCATATTTATTCATACAGTATTATAGCTGCATTTTGTTTTTCACTCGGGTTTTACCTTTAAAAGTTTAAAAACCGCCGTAACCAACATGTGCCTCCGTGCGTAATTACGCACGGTTATTGATGTCGTTAGAAATCCCTAACGTGTCTTAAAGATGATTTACTTTACAAATAACATGTAGCTCAACTTTGCAGTTAAAAGCAGTATCGGTGCTCATTGATAGGGAAATTGAGTGAGGCAGACTTGGGTGTTGCAAGACAGAAAAGAGGGGTGTGACCATCCCAAAAGTTTTCTTCAATGGGCTACCTGTAGAGTCTCCGGGCGCTGCGCATAAATGCTCCTCCTTCTGAGGATAACTTCAGTCCTGAGGGAGAGACAGAGAGAGACGAAATTAGGTTTTGGGAATCTGGTTCGAGCGGATTATGAACGCTTTTGGACACCAAACATCCAACCAGCAGACCAGCCCTATTCAGCACCACAGCGCACAGGAGCTCCTGGACATGGCCGTGTACTGCGATAACTACGGTGTTTACCAACAGAACCTGCACCACCATCACCCACAGAGGCCGCCGACTCACCCCTCCAGCTACGGCCTCGGAGAATACTCCTCCCCGTCCGCAAATCCGTACCTGTGGCTGAACGGACCGAGCATCAACTCCTCTCCTTACCTCCCTGGGAACAACGGCACGTCCTACATTCAGTCTGGATACGGGTCGAACCAGAGGCAGTTCTTGCCGCCCCCCACCGGGTTTGGCGGCGCAGACCTCGGCTGGCTGTCCATATCCAGCCAGCAAGAACTTTTCAAGATGGTCAGACCTCCTTATTCCTACTCAGCGCTGATAGCTATGGCCATTCAAAACGCCCAAGACAAAAAGTTGACTCTTAGTCAGATCTATCAGTATGTGGCTGACAACTTTCCGTTCTACAAGAAGAGCAAAGCTGGATGGCAGAATTCAATTCGCCACAACTTGTCTCTGAATGATTGCTTCAAAAAAGTGGCACGGGATGAGGATGATCCAGGTGAGTGTTTTGGATTATTTTGGCAAAATTACGCATTACGCATCGTAAATGTACTTTTAGAATTTGCATCAGTAATGTGGCACTGAATTAGTGCTGATTTTTTAACTTGACAGAACTCTGAAATAAGTGACATAGCAAATTCTACTGTATTGTGAAATGTGTTTAGATTTTAAGGATTAAAATGCAGATTAAAAATGAAATTGTGTGCAGGGGAGAATTAAACTGAAAATGTGCCGCCCATATCTAAACTCTTGCTGTGTTCCTCATCCAGGTAAAGGAAACTATTGGACGCTGGACCCCAACTGCGAGAAGATGTTCGACAACGGCAACTTCAGACGCAAGAGAAAGAGGAGATCTGACCTGAACGGAGCTGACAGCAGCGTCCTCCCAGTCAAGTCAGAAGACGGTGCGCACAAGCTCTCCGACACCGCCAGCCTGCTGAGCTCCTCGCCGCCCAGCCTGCACGGGTCTCCGGCCTCCACGGAACCCAAGTCGTCCCCATCTCCCTCTACGGAGCACAGTCCCTGTTTCAGCAGCTTCGTGTCCAGCGTGAACTCGCTGGTGGGGATCGGAGGTGCCGGCGACGGTTCCCGGGGCGCGGAGAGGGACTACGGCTCCGGGCACGTCGGAGGATTGTCTCAGGCCAGAGAGGGCATGTCCGGGCTGGGCTCCTACTCGCCCTCTTTAATCTCTCCTCTGAACTCTGACAACAACAGGATGAACTATTACACATCCGTACAGGGACTCTCCAACCACTTCAGCGTGAATAACCTCATATACAGCCGGGAAGGAACAGAGGTGTAGACTGATTAATATTATTTGGGCTGGTTATAAAACAAAAAGTCATTTCCTAAATTCTTGTGTTGCCTTCTTTAAAACTCATTTTCTGATTTGGTTTGGCCTCATTGTACAACTGGAACTAAACTGGTGACCCTCTCAATCTGGGGAAAAAATATCAGTCAGTGTATTAGAAAGGAACATAAACTGGCTCTGCTCCAATATAACAGTGCAACACATGTTTATTTGTAGAAAACTGCTAAAATCACGCATCTTTCCACGAAGACAGCAGAGATTGGTGCATATTTTGCTTATTTGTCATTGTAGCTGCTTGATTGGACTTAAATAAAGAGGAAGACATCTATGTACAGAAATTATTTTCATAAGAAGAAACACGTATGTTAGACTGAATTGTGTTTTATTTAAACTCATGTTGGTGTTTGAATAAAAAAAGCATGTATTTTAACTCTGTGTTTAAGGCTTATGTGTCATTTTTGTCAAGAGAATTCACTTTAGAGACAGATTCTATCATTCACAATTAGATTTATTTGAGGTGTAATTTCGATATGAGGCCCCATTTCTTGATTTTTCTAATAGAAACTCTTTCTATTTTTATAGCTGTCCCACTGAGACCTACACCACGTATTGTAGAGTCATTTAACAGTGAATATTTATCAGTTTTTTTCTGTTGTTTGGTGTTTTTTATAATCACTGACTGGTATCAGGGTAAAAGCTATCCCTTAAATATAGCTATCCTTTATTTTTTTTATTGTCCAATTTTGTATTCAGAGCACAGCAGGCCAATCTTTTTGTCGATTTTCAAGTTAAATCGGCCGTTTAAAATATTTCGGAGACCCTGCTGTGCTTTCTGTATCTTCTCAGGGCCTCAGAGAAAAACCACACACACACAATTCTGAATTGTATTCCAAAAGAAAAGCGGCAAATAAACCAGTACAAATGCTTGAAGAGAGGCTGTCAGGAAATCTGAAGTCAAGTGGCTGTAAGCAGTAAAGTGTGTAAGACAGAGACATTTTCCGCTTGTCACTTCCAATAGCCCCCATTAACAAGCAATCAGACCTTTAACTTACTTCCACGAGGTTCAGAAGTTCAGCGTTTTGTCTGGACTGGGTTTGACTCAGACCGCTTGATTTTAACCTGTTGGCTGAATATCCCACCTGTCTCCATCTATTCCCAAAGTCCTGTCACGCAAAATGCCCTCGGTCTCGTGCGTGCGTCTGTGTGAAACCCCTTTTTTCTTTTCATTCTTGCACTGGAAGTCCACTGTGGAAGAGCATCCACTAAACAACCGGCAAGAGAGTTCAACGGCATGTAATGTGCTTTTTGTTGTGCTTGTGACCCCAAGGGGGACACAAACAGAAAGCCCTGCTATTGGGAGGGGGGGAACTATTAAACAGCTCATGCAGAGAAAATGTTCAAGTGATTTAACACCCTGCTTCGGTCTTATTTCCAAACAATATGGATACGCACGGAATCAAAGACTGTAAATAAAAGGAAACACCTCTTAATTGGTTGATAATTGAATTCACTCAGGCGCTCCGTGGTCTGGAATAAAAGAAGAATTAATTGACAAGACTTTCGTGCCCCTTGTTGGAACACAATGGAAGCTGGCAATTCAAGGGATCCCCTCCTGGGCTCAAATGAAAATATTGCGATCTGAAGATCTGGGAACAAATTATCTCCCTCAGGCCACATTTTGCTCTATTATCTGTGGAGCAGGGCCACGGACCAGACAAAGGGGATTTTTGTCATACAGGAGCCGGTTCTCACAGTAACAAGTTTTCTGTTGAAATCCTCATCACGTCCGGTAAATGGAGGACGAAGCCTTTCATATTTTGGAGGCCTTTTAGTTCATATTACTGTCATTTTTTTGATCCCTCACTTCGTTTTTTTTTTTCACTCAGAGTGGAACCGTGAGGATACAGCAATTCAGTTGTATTTAAAAACACATCAATCAGCAGCAGAATTCACATTTTGAGGTAGTTATGTTTTACTGGAGTACATTTCTGAGGCAAATATTGTACTTTTTACTAAACCACTCTGACTTGCTATTCAGATTTCTAATGCAAAATATGAGCAACTAATAAATTATGATGCTTTATTATAGAATAAATCAGACTGATTGGATCATTTCTGGATGTTAAAGCACAAAATTCATTCTCTTACAATCTAACATTATCCTGAAGTATGTCTTTCTACAGAATACTTTCAGTAGTTTCTGTCTATTTTGATGCTATCTTATGTGCTTATACTCACCTGTAACAGAGTTTTTCTACATGATTTTATTGTCATTTTTCATGCATCCTTCAAATCAAACCACAAGCCCGCATGCAAGCAAACCACAGAGTTCGTACCCTCGCTTTTCCAAGTTTGATCCCATCCTCTCATTTCTCAGAAGTGTAACGCTCCACTGCCCCGTGCCTGAAGGGCACATTTACCCGGCCCACATGAATATCAGTCAGGCCACCTTGTCTCTGCTCTACCTGCTTGAGGGCCCCTGGCTCCAGGGGCTGAAGGCCCAGTCCCATCAGAATGCCTTTAGCGTAAAGGGTGGCCCCAGTCCCCACACATGCCTAGTGGGCTAAACCCATAATGATGGGTTTCATCCTCAAAGGGTCATCTCTCCAAAGGCGAGGTTGGCTCATAATTGAAGGAGTTGGTGTTTCAGAACTGGATTATATTTAATCCTCTTTCTCTTTATGGGCCTGGATACACCAGAAAGTACATCCAATGCCAATTAAAGAGAGCAGGGAGGGTTATTTCCTTCAACATAGGAGAAATCCAGCTGCCACTGACATAATATACTAGTATAGACAAATCCATAAACAGAGCCGTCCCTCTGTTTTGATTCAGTTTAGTTAGAATGTCGCAGCATTGACAGGAGAACTGGAAAGACGTGAAGAGGAGCTTCCTGCCTGTTGGGACCTCGAGGGTTGTTCACGGTAGCCAGTGAGTGACATGAGCCGGAGTGATGTATCACTGCCAGATAAAGTTACACTCAGCAAAGTGAGAAACTTAACTCCCATTAGCTGTTAAGCGAGATCACAACTGATAAATAAGCAACTAGAACAAGACTGACAAACCCTCCCTTGCTGCAAAACCTGCTTTTAAATGTGCACCGTACAGGCTTTTGGAGCAAAACATGCTGTCGACTTAATTCCATGATGAGGTTTAAAGCAACTTTAAAATGTGCTTGGCAGGGCAGTTTGTTGGTTTGTGCAGCATTCAGGATTTCAAATAAAAAGACGCGTCCACAGCCTAATAATTCTCCACAGCTCATATAACACTACCTTACAGACAAATCTGAGGTGCAATATGAAAAGGGAGACTCTGCCGTCTGACCCCAGTGAAGAACCTGATAGCTTGGCCATGGGGAGGGGGGCTGATTACAGTCTGGGTCGACCCTGAAATTTCACATCTGTTTGTAGCAGTCAGTGGGCATTACAGGGATAATTCCTTATATTACAGCTCAATCTCTTGAGGAAGTTAAATATTGAAGAGAACAATATGATGACAGCTTCTCGGGGAAGCAACTGTGTGGTTGTAAGGACAGGGAGGGGGGCGAGTCTCCGCATAGCACTTTAGAAGGATTGTGTGTGCAAATGATAGCTGAGGAGAATGTCTATCAATTGGCATGACCTGATTCGGTTTCATCATTCCCCATCCGAGGCCCATAAAATGCCCTAATGTATGGGCCGATTATGGCATGGGATCCTCGCTCCGGACGGGCAGCCATATGGATTATTTTATACAGAACAGGAGTCATCTCAAATGTGGACAGCTTTTCCTGCACCACTTGTCCACTTGTCAAACTCTTCACTTTGAACTTAATTCCTAATTTAGGTGAATTCAAATAAAAATTCTGATTTGTGTGAGCGATAAAATTCATAAGGGTATAACATTTTCACCAAGTTTCCCACCATTGTTTTGTTTTGTTTTTTTTTACCAAACATGTAATTTCCTGTAATCACGTTAAGCTTCATTTTCCCTCCGTTCCAGCAGGCTCATTTGGAAATTATTGGTGAGCACAGGAAGGGCAGCCACCTCAGAGCCTGTGCAGCTTAACCAGCTGAGGAACCTGCTGAAAGAGTCAAAGAGATACAAGGATTAACGGACTAGAACGAGTCCCAGTAAATCCACAGCCAGGGCCTGTCTTCACATCGCTCCGTCTGGAAAACCTATCCCCAAAACAATGTAACCTATCCCCCCACTCGCTCTATCGCTGGAATATATTTTGACAAAGTCTTTGTTCTCACATTAGGAAACTGTAGGCAGATCATCCTTTATCCGTGACCTTTGTCATAACAAACCATGGCGGTGGTTTTACACACTGCTGGGAAGCCACAAAAGAAAGTTCACTCGAACCAGGTTGATGTTTCTAACAAGTTGCAGGTCTTTCACTGGCTCACTTGAAGCCAAACCGGCGTAATTATAACGAAATCTATAAAATATTTAAAGAAAAGTTATCACAGTGGAAGATCTTGTATGACTATATTGTCCAATAATCCATGTACAGTGGAAGGCTTACTCAGAAGCTCCTCACTAAATCTGCAACCATTCATCACCTACATGAAATTCCAAACCATGACCTTATGAGAACAATATCCAGGGTTCATGGAACATCAATTTCTATGTGCAGTGCAGCAGAACAAATATCTGAGTATGTAATCATTTTAGCTTGGTTCAGGGGACCGCTTGCACATGATAAGGTTGCGTTTGACCTGTTGGCACACGTGCGAATAAGTTGTAGGTAGAAAAATCAGCAAAAAGAAAAATAATTTCTAAATGAAAGCAGCATTTCAGAGGGGTGAAAAAGCATGTTTTGGGCTTTGCAGTGATACCACCCGGCTTGCAACACCTGCATGCTGTCATTACCTGCTCATCGCACACAGGAATCGGTGACAGATGACAGAGGAAGTAGCTGCCCAGGGGGGAATCCATTTTACCCACTCCAGCCTGGACTTTTTAGGTGGCGAGACGGAAGTGAGGAGATCGTTCTGTACTCAGGGGGGATCCTCAAATAGCTACCTCTGCACCGCTTGTCAGTCAGTGTCACCAGTTCTAAAGGAAGCTATCTCTCAGTTTGAATGTTAGACCAGATGAGGTTCCTGTTGTTAAAAGACGCAGCCCACCTGGAGCCCTCTTGGATTTTCAGACACGTTCTGGAGTTTTGTCGTATAGAAGCTGCAGAGAGTTTCACCTGCTCCCATGCTGCTTTATTTGGCTTCCCTCCCGTGTGATGATGGTGCATCTGCCCCACGGAATTCATTGACGGCTCCCTCCCAAAACAGGCCCCTAATGAGACCCCCTGCCTCCTGCCTCTATTATGAGGGATGCATACCAATAGCGAGACAGGAGAGGGGAGACAGGCCGAGCCTCAGAGACCTCTGGAGCCCTCCCCGGCCTAAACCATCAAACGCACCCCTCACCGAGAGTCAAATAATGGGACCCCGATCAACATTTAACCAAGTTTTCACCATGTAAGCCGCAGATGATCTGCGGCTGAAGGCTCTAAATGATAGGCTTTCAAAAGGGACAGGCATGCCCCCTTCAAATGCTCCTTTTGTGTTCACCACTAATCCCAGCCAGCACTTCAAGGCCCTGCCTCACTTCTGAAGGCAGCTGCTGACATCTTAGAGAAGAGTCAGAGAAAGGCTTTAAACTGCTTTAATCAACAAGATGTAATTCTATGATGAGCTGATCACCCCTTAAGAACATAATTATGCCACAATTAGCTATTAATATTATTGCCATTCATTCTTTTATTGCTTCGAATAATTAACATGCTGGAATTTCAGCACAGTATAACATACAGAGCGGGCATTGTTTCGTCTTTTAAAACCTAAAGAACACGCTGGATTAACCTTCTCAGTGGCTGTTTCAGGAGACACCGGGTTGCTTGTGCAGAAGCAATGAAACAGAAACAGAAAGGAGATGCTTATTTGCCTCGACAAGTGTTCAAACAAACATCAGCACACAGCGAGGGCTATGTGTTGACTCTGGTATTGGAGTCTATCAACCCCAAACAGCCTCGTGTGTCGACTATAAACACACGACATGCACCCTGTCTGGGTCTTCCAGTGCTGCTGCTGCAAAAAAGCTCCCGAGTTGCATTCACTGTGCTACACATGCTCAGTTCCGTGTCAAAAACAAGCGCTTTCGTGTCGCTCGTACTCATTTAATACAGCCTCTTCTCCCTTTTGTCATGTGATGACATTCCAGCGCTGTTTTCACACGTGTGTGCGTGCGTGCGTGCATGTGTGTGTGCATCGACGCTGACGGCACAGCTGAGAGGCCAACATCATCGGCAGAAGTGTGTTGACATGCTCCCACTTGACAAAGAGGCCTTTTTTTATTCAGCATGAGAGAAAATAGGTTTTTACAAGCCTGAGATAATCGGAGGCGAACAAAGGCACAATTAAAACAGTGACAGGACAAGACTGTGTTTAGCCGGTGTGCTGATAACTCTGTGAATTACTGGGTCACTCTGGTGCACCTGGGTTGACTTACGATCACCTTAAGGAGAAACAGAGTAGAAGGGAACAAGAAAGAAGGGCAGTATAACTTTTTCTTAACCTGAGACATGGTATAAAACATCTTGCATCATTCTGATTTGATGGAGTAAAGAGTCACAGTTTATATACTGTAAAAAAAAACACCCTATAAGATACAGGAAAAATGTTGCAGTAAGGGTGCCAGAAAAAAAATACAAAAAAATTGTGGAATACTAAAAACTATTTACAATTCTTCAGTCACTAATATAATATTTTTTTAACGGCAAACATCTGTAACGCAACAATTAAAATATATTTTTTTGTATTTAATGTTATAAAACAACTAGTTACCAGTGTTTATATGTAAATAATGACATGGACATTGATTACAATCTTGGCCTGTTTTGTATAGTTAATATGTAAATGAATACTTTTTTAATTTACTAGGTATTACCTATAATTAAAAAAAAACCCAAACAAACAAGGAAAATCTGTAAGCTTCTTAAAAATTACAGTTAAAAACTGTTAAAAATGTTATTTTGTTTGACAAGGTTGGACGTGGAGGGGAAATGCTTTATCTGTGTTGAAATATCTGTGTTTAGTAAAATATATGGAGTTTGGTTATTTCCATATCACATAATGTTGCTCTCAGCCGTCTTTCGTTGCAAACCAGGCCAAAGAGCTTTGTTTTTCTAACCCCTACTGTTCTCAACATGGAGCAGCTTTTTAAACCCTTGTAACTACAACAAGAAAGCGCTGAATGGCTTCTGAATAAATGTTTGCGGCGGAAAAATCTAATTTTCTTTATGTTATAGAACAAAAATTGAAATGCAACTTCCTATAAAACCCTTACACATTCATCCACTGTATAAAGCCAATGGAGCGTCACAAACAACTGTTGCGAGACACACTTTTTTATTTACTTCAAACTACCAGGGATCAACTCAGCGACAGGAACATCAAGATTGATGGAAAACCGTCTTAATTAGGAGGGTCAAGCCTCGGCCAAGATAGCTTTGTACATCTGTCACTGCCCCTCCCTATATAAATTGTGTAATTATCCCTTTCATTACACTCAGCTTTCAGGCTACCTGATAGAATTCAAAGAGAGGTGTCACTATCTCTTATCATTATGCTAATGGGGCTTGTGACCAGCAGTTAAATCACAATGAGGGGGTTGGTTGGGGAGGGGGGTGAACAGTAGCTATCAAGGTAGTCTGCCAGTCTGGTGGACGATCCCCAGCCAGGGAGCTCGGTGTCTGCAGGGCGATGGGCCATGACATGTCTACAGGCCTACGGGGGGATTGAGACCAGGTAGTGAAGAGCCACCATTGGGACAAGTCCTGGAGGGCGAGTCCTCCATGACCTCCATCTGCATACCGGCGAGCTTCTCAGACGCCTCCTCGAGAGCCATTTGAATACGATTAGACATTAATGACCTTTGCAAATGAGCAGACAGAGGATGCTTTGTTTGGGTCTAGCTCAGGTCTGCTCGGGTGTCTGGGCATGTGTGGCTGGCTTTTGTAAATCCCCCTTTTTTTTTATTTTAGTCTCCTACCTGTTAGGCTTTGCAGTTAACAATGCCAAACGTGGACCCAGAAAAACACTGCGATGAATGGGGAGGGGTGGCAAGTGGTTAATATCCATTCTGTTAAATAAGCCAGGCGCACTGTCCTCTGCGTACATGTCAACACCGGGAGCTTGTATGGGTCACACACTAATGACTAAGTTTACAGCTTTCTTGTCTCACTGAACAAACAGGAGTCGTGTTGTGCAAGTTGCACCATCATCTTAATTCCAAACACATGCAATTTAGCAATCCCTTCCTGTTTATTATTCAATAAAGGCCCCAGAATGACGACGATGACACATGTTGAACTATGCAGGGGGTTGAACTGCTTCTACAATTAGATCAGGCCATCTATCCAATAAATAATAACGAGGATGAATCAGAGAGCTGTGCTGTGTTTTTTTTTAATGGTGTGTAATGGTATGAGCGCTGACAGCGTAATAGCCCCGGCTCTATTGGCTTTTCTCATTACGCAGCAGCACCGGCCTCGTCCAACCACTATATTTAACCGCCGCGGGGGCAATCATCTCAGCCACATATTACCGGACAGCCTTTAATGAAGAGCACGGTCATGAGGCGTTTAGATTTAATGAAAAGAGCCACCTGCTAAAGTGCACGGACGGACCTTGGAGACAAGCGACCATTTAAAATGATCCCCCTTGATGAATCGTGCTGCTTGTGGACCTAATGGATGCAATAATCGCATGTCTTTTTTGACTGCAGATGCATGAAAGCCCCTCCTGTGTGTGTCCCCCAGTTGTTTTATTGTGAAAATCCGATCAAATCAATCAAATACAGAAAAGAAAAAGGCTATATTATAGTAAGGAATAGGTGTTTCTGAGATAATGCCGTCATTGTGAGAGCACCGAGCTGCTCTGGTGTGAACAGCCTGATCAGGTGTTCATTGTTGTTTCTAATTTAAGCTCATGTCAGAGCTGAAGAAGCTGTCAGCAGTTCTGTAAAACGGAAAAAAAACAGCCTGCTCTCACAGACAATACCTCCTGCATTAGCCCACGCTGCCAGAGTCCATATCGTATAACCCTAGATTAGACAGCAAAGCCCAATCTGCCCATTGAATCTGAAGTGAAAGCAGCTTAATTAGTTTGATATGAATGAGGGAGTAAACAAGTGGGAGAGAGGACTCTCAGGATAAAGTAAAGTGTTGGCACTCTGTATTTCTTCCTGGTTTGCTCTTTTCCTCACCTACCACCTGTATGTCAGGTTGGACTCTTATTACCAGTAAATAGAAATCCACGTGAGGTAAATTGAGAGTTTTACATACCTACGAATTACCTACTATTTTTACTGTGCAAAGTTTACAGTTTGACTCCAGCATACAAAACTGCAGCTCTAGTTTCTTTCTCACCTTTCTTGACCCTTTTGTGCATCTTTTGCAAAACACAAAATGCAGAATAGAGGATAAACTAATAAAAGAGAGAGGAAGTAGATGTAAAAAGTAAGCCTTGGTGTGGGTGTGGTCATTATCAAAGTTTGGGCTGCATGATGGTTTATGAATGATCCAAAAATACCTTTCACAGTTTCACAAAAGCACAAAGTGGTGATATGTAATGTCTTGTTTTGTCACAACCAAAGTATAGAATAGTGAAGCAATGAATAGGAGAAATAAAATAAATGGAAAAAGTAAACTCTGAAGTGTTGACTATCAAAGTTAGGGCTGCGGTGCGGTTTATAAATCATCAAAAAAAGAGTTTAAAATGACTGTATCGACTTCCAAAAGCATCAGTTTGATGGCATATAATGTTTTGTTTTGTCGCACACAGTATAAAATAGCAAAGAAATGATTAAAATAGAAAGAAAATACAGGCCAATGTGGAGACTATCAATGTAAGGGCTGCAGTGTGGTTTATAAATCATCAAAAAAGAATGAAAAATGTCTTTCAGAGGTTTGAAAATCACAAGGTGATGATGTATAATACTTTATTTTGTCACACACAAAATACAGAATAGTGATGAAATGAATAAAGCAAAGAAAACGTAAGCCCCAATATGGTGACTATCAAAATTACGGCTGCAGTGTGGTTGATAAATGATCAACAATTGATGAAAACTGCCTTTCACAGTTTCAAAAAGCACAAAAAATATATATAATGTCTGGTTTTGTCACACACAATATAAAATAATGAAGAAATTAATAAGGGAAAAATAAAGGAAAAAGGTGAGACCTGATGCGGTGACTGTCAAAGTCAGTGCTGCAGTATGGGTTATCAAACATCGGAAAAAGAGTGAAATATTACTTTTAGGTGTTCGAAAAGCTCATACTAATGGTATATAATGTCTTGTTTTATCACACACAAAATACAGAATAGTGAAAAATAAATAAGGGAAATAAAAATAAATGTAAAAAGTAAGCCCCAAAGTGCTGACTGTCAAAAAAGGTCTCCAGTGTTGTTTAAAAAAGATCAAAAATGGATTAAAAATGCCTTTCACAGTTTCAAAAAGCACAAAAATTATATATAATGTCTTGTTTTAACACACACAAAATATAGAATTGTGAAGAAATTGATAAAAGTGGAAGCAAATCAGTGTAAAAAGTATGCCCCAATATGGTGACTATTAAAGTTTGGGCTGCAGAAGGGTTTATAATTATCAAAAATGGGTAAAAATGCCTTTCAAAAAGCACAAAACATATATGTAATGTCTGGTTTTGACACACACACAATAGAAAATAGTGAAAAATTAAGAAAATTAAGTAAGCCCTACTACCAGAATTAGTGCTGCAATATGGATTAGAAACGGTTTAAAAAGGGGAGAAAAATAGCCAATTTCCAAATGCATAGTCCTATCCTTGTTTATTTCATTTACAGTTCAATAAAACTTTATTTCTGTGTTGTTTGGAGTATCAGTATCAGTGCATTATCCAGAGGACTGTATCACTACTGTTTGTTTTGTTCTGTTGGTCCACTCCACTCGCAGCCATGACCTTGTTTTCCCCTGGTGTCCTAGTTGCACGCTCTGCCTTTGTCATACATGACGGCCGGGCCTTTGAGGCTGTGCCAGCTCCTGAACATTCTGAGCTGATTACTTTGACATCTTATGGCAAGTAGAACCCTCTTCCCAGCGGGTCGCACTTAAAGCACAGCGAAGAAGCATTCCTTTGTTAAGTGTTTGTGTCACACTTAAAGGATTAGAAAGCAGCGTTTGAAAAGCACAAGGAATAATGTTTGGAATCACCTACTGAATAGTTTTACCACTCAGGTAAACGAACCACTGATTTATCTTACGGGGTAAAATGAACAACTTTGCAAGAGTACGGTGAGCAAACTGCCCCCGAATGGAGGTTTTGGGCAGAGTTCCAGGAGCTGGCAGGGGTTCAGTATGTGTTACCCATATGATATTTTACCCATTTGACAGAATGTACATTTATGTTCCCATATTTCATAGTTTCTGTCAGGGTCATTTGAAATCCCCTCACCTGTATCTCACATTTAAATCTTCACATGGAGGCATGTCAGAGTAAAAAGTGGGGAAAGGCATGCTGGGATAAATCACCACAGACGTTTCTACCTCGATGGTTCCCATACATCTCCGATTTTATTGTGTCTTAGAACCCTCTGCCTTTTACGCTGCTCTGGCGTGGAGAGGTTTTTGGTTTCTGGGTGGAAGGCGGGCAGGGAATGAGGGCCTCTGCTGGGCAGGTTGTGGCACTGATTGCTTCAGTGCACAAACTGTGTGGAAAATTACAATAGATATAGAGTGAAGTATTTAAATCAGGCATATTTCCGTGTGGGAGCATAATTCTAGCTTGTTTTTCTACTTTTTCCACTTCACTGACAGTACTTTCAAACAGCAAACTCACCAGCGAATTAATATATTTTATATTATAGAATTTTAAAAAACACATCACAAAATCATAATTCAAAGGGTGAGTTCAACATTTTCTTATATAAATCTTCATATTTTGCTATGGAAGTTTTATTTTTCCTGATTTATTTGCTGATAGTTTGTGGTCTTTATTGAATTAAACTTTTAAAAAGCAAATTATTTTTCTCAACAAGTGTTTAAGCTACTGCAGATAGTTGAAAGTCTTTACTGTCTGCAGTTTTTATTGGAAATACTTAAAAATCTGCAACTTTTGTGACTTTTCTCACATTTTAGACTCTTTTTTGTGGATATAATTTATTTCTTTTTATGTATTTCTTTTTTTCATTCTTAAGAAATCATGCACAGTATTTCATATAATTGTTACCAGTAAACGTATTGTACCAGAGTTGACGAAAAGCTGATTTTTATCTGCAGTCTTGTGATAAATCACAGATAGAACATACTGTAGTATTGTGTAAACATGACAAGGACACAGCAGTTGGTGTTGCTGAATTTTTAAAAGTGTTCTTTCAGTGCTTTTACAATTCAGTTGTGAATTATTTTCTATTGTTTAAGCATGAAACTCAGAGTTGAAAGTCTCAAGGCTTGTACAAATCAAGCCAAAGCTATGTGCATGACTTAATGTCTCAAGAGATGAGTTAGAAAATGTGTATTTTTCATACTTTGGAGTAAACAGACTCTGTAAACACACTGCTGGATTTTGATAAATAGATTGCTTTAAAACGTCCCTGAGTGAGAGAACTCCAAGTGTCAGTCATGTTCTCCAGTTTCAGCTGCGAGTGACTGAGAGGAGATGGACATCACTTAGGGATCCCCAGGGGAAGAAATTCCTCCAAGACTTAGTGTTTTTCTCACTGTTGCCTCACAAATGAGTTCCCAAGCCGCTTCCATTAAGAGAATTGGGGACGGGCTTTTCTTGCGAGCTTTCACCAAAATGTATAACCAGCCAAGGGGCAGGGTTTTTGTCGGACAAACCTATGAAGGTGTAATCCATAGTGTTAAAAGCAGGGTGAGTGACCCCTGTGTCGAACTGACGCCCGTCTTCCTTCCTGGGAATTATCTAAAAGTTGAGATAAATCGTGATTTTAGGAGTTTGAGGCAGATTTTCACACATGGTTGCGTCCAGGCTGGTTGTAAATCACCAGAGGATACATGAGTGACACGTCTCAAATGTTTACATGCAGCCCCTATTCTTCTGCTCAGGATCTGAGGGGCAGGTTGGCAGCGCAGAGTTCCCCCCCCATGCTGTCTCAGAGGTTGTGTTACTCCGTCCATACATCACCCTGACATGGGTGCACTCACTGAAACGGCCCGGCTAGGCCCCGTCTCAAGATGATGACATATTTGCCATTCCACTCAGTGAAGTGTGTTAGCATCTTTTCGCCCTCTTATCACCGTCACACATGCAGAAAACATGTGTATTGTTAATTCAGATGATATTTGCAGGGGATTTTTGCTTATTATAGAGCTTGATAGATGATGCAATTAGTAGCTTCGACATCGATACTCCCATGACCCTGCCTGGGAGTCCCCTTCAGCACGACTTCCCCAGCTCCTCCTGGGGGTAATGGAGGGAGGAAGAATGCGCAAGGAGGAAGTGAGTTTCCTCCAGGCGGATTGCTGGATGGAGAGGCTGAGAGACGGACAGATGACAATGGTGGGGAGGCCGGGGCCTGAGTGTCGCCCCAGGGAGACCCGCACCCCGCTGGAACGTGTTGGCTCCGGCTGCTATACGCTAAGTGCACCGAGCAGAGACCTTCACAGCGGATTTGGCAAAGTGATCCCTTCACCCACCGCCGCCGCTGCCTCCATCCATCTCCTTCTCGCCTCACCCCTCTCTCCTCTTCCTCCCCTCGTTGACACCCAACTAGGAGGTGATGAGTTGACACAGAGGGTGAAGACAGCTCTGGGAGTGTTATCTCCACCATTACCACCTTAGTGTCTTTTTTTGTGGTGGTAGTGGTTAAATAATGTATGCAGTCTTTACAGGGAATAGCACAGCTGATAATCCAACTATTTTAAAATATTTAAGTTTTATTTCTGTTGTTTTGTTATCTTTATTGTATAGTTGTCATAAACTTGTATATATGACTGTATATCAGTGTATGTGTTCATAATACACAGCTCGACTGATACTCTAATAGATATTTGGAAATTTTACATATCAGATGATGATCTGATCAGTGGTTTAAAGATAAAAAAGCAATCTTAGATTCAGTTTTTAAAAGAATTCTTACCTAAATAAATGCTAAAAATCACATTTTACAATTAAAAATGAACTTGTCAGTGCTCTCTGGTTGATGAACTGTATATTATATGAACTACCTCAAGCCTAGCCTGTCATTTTTGTACTGACATTTCTTTTTATTCTCCTATTTATCAGTGTTTTTTTTTCAAATACAGATAAACCTAAAATAAGCCAATACATTGGCAGAGTTGATTTAGCTGTTGAGTCCTGTTTAAAAGTTTTAGGGTTATGTTTTATTTTCCATTATGCAACACCTCCAGGGATGATTTATTGTCGTTTAACTAATTCTGCAGGAAGATACTGGCCTCAATAGCTTCCTTACAACTATCTTTAGCGACAAGAACTGCAAGGACTTGTGCAACAGAGTCCTGATTTCAAAATCAGCGAGCCAAAATAATATTTGGAAATTTTAAAAAATCCAGTGATAAGCAATCTTAGATTAGCTTTTTAAAAGAGTTGTGACCAAAATAAGTATTAGAAGGGAGATCTGACAGTTGAAAAATGAACTTCTCCTATTTACTGGTGTATTTTCTGATTCAGATTGACACACAAAAAGCTTATATATTGGAAAGGCCAATTTAGCTGTCGAGCACTGTTCAAAAGTTTTAAGGCTTTATTTTATTTTCCATTATGCAACACCTCCAGGGAGGCGTTTGATGGTCTTTTAATTAATTCTCCAGCCAGACATTGACCTCAAACATTCAGCCAAAGTCATAAAGAGCTATGTTTAGTGACAGGAGTTGTGCAACAGATAGAAGGGCCAACCACAGAGCCCTGATTTCAACATCAATGAGCCAGACTGGGATCAGGTAAAGTCTAAATCCACAGAATTACCTACCTGCCTTGAATAACTTTGTATTCTGTTTACCTCTGTTGTATGTAGCTGTAGCTGCTGATTATTACCGATATTTTCAGTGCACTCGCTTTCAGTTTGACATCCACACAAAGGGATTTATATAAGAGATGTTGTGTGTTTTAACATTTCAGTGAATTCTTTAAAAATGGTGTCCAAAATTACTAAAAAATACGACCCGGATTTTGCGAGCAAAGGGTCAGTCGGTTTTATGTGCTGACAAATTGTTTCATACACATGCAAACAAGCCCGAAGCACCTCTGCTCTCCGTTCAGCAGTCAGACACCGTGTCTCCACCTCTGACACAGAACATTGCCTCCTGTAGAGCGGCCGCATTGTTTCTTACGCAGGATTTAGAGAGGCAATATCAGGTTCTGCTCCACTCAATGAACCTCTGTGTTATTAGCAAAAGACAGACGTTTGATTGCAGCTTTCAAGGCGTTCGCATCACACAGGCCGAAATGCCACAGCGACACTGCAGAGGTGGAAAACCTGATGATGAATGGAGCAGAAGTGTAGAAGTATTGAGTTGCAGCAACATTCCTAAACGTAAACTTCAGCTATCGAGGCGCTGCGGTAATTTGTAGTGTCTTATGTCATGGTTTAAATCTCCCTCATTGCTCAAGGTGTTGATGTTGAGCTGAAAGACTTGACAGATGAAGTTATACTCCTCATGACAACAGCTCCAAGTTCTTTTTTTTCCTTTCAGCAGTCGGTGCTGTAAATTTCAGGCAGGTGTGACAATGATTGACGGCCTTATGACAGAGCTTTACAAATCCTTTAATCCGTTCATGAAGCTCAACAGGGGGGCACTTGATGCACTTTAATCTAGCACCTCTCCCCATCTGGCTTCTGTAAAAGACACTCAGTGCCGTCAGATGCTCTGAGAGCCTTGACAGGAGCTGATGACATGCAGCATTGAGAGCTTTTATGACATTTTGCCACGGAAATTCTTGTATTGTAAAGTAATGGGACATGAAAAGACAACAAAAAACTCTCTTTAACTTGCACAGCATGCCTATTTGTCTCCTTTTGTTTAATCTTTTGCTTCCTTTTGATTACATTCTCATTTAAAACAGGTGAATTATTACCTCAGAAACATGTTTTGCTCCCAAACATGAGTAAGGAAACGCTGTAAGGCGGACCAGAATTTATATGTGCTGTCTATGGGTGCAGACTGCTGGAATCTCTGTAGTTTTATGGCCATATGGATCGGAGAACAGCTTGTAGTCTGTGACTGAGTGTCTCAGTTACAGCCGGGTGTCTGTGATCTATGGATTCGTGTCCCACTCCAGTGACACTCAGAGCTCCTCCTTCACACAGCAGCCTTTTAGCTCATCCAGACACAGATGAATCTTATAGCGAGAATGGAAACCAGTGAGCAGGTTTTACTTATGTGTCTGGTGTTTTCTGTAATGTAACAAGCTCATTTGACATCTGGATGTGTAGCAGCCCTGATTCACAATGCAAAGCACTCTCACACATTAATTCCAGGTTATTGGGCTGCAAAATCTGCATTTATTGCTCTACTACAAGTTTCAGGCAGAGATGTGTTTTGTTCAGTTGATTTAGCTATTGCATGACGCCACCTTGTGCAAAGCTTGAGCAACTTACCCTCTCAAAAGCTCCTATTCCTCTGAGAAGTCTATTTTTATACATGCATTTTCTGTAGCAGGAGGTTCAGGATGAATTAATAAGCAGACATACTTTGATAGTAAAAGAAAAATAATGTGTGATGGATAAAAACTAGACTACATACACTAAAATCCAAGCACCCAATGCTACTTGGAAGCACCGACACAGGCCAAGACCAGCACTGAGGAGGCTTAAACGGGTGTTTTGTTACATGTTTGCTGATACAGTCGGACAGCTTTAAATGCCCTCCTGCAGGGCTCACTGCCAGGATCCGCTCCAGCCTCGGACCATAGAAGTTTGCGTTCTGCACCGAAACTACTCTCAAATAATGATTTCATGAATCACTTATGAGCCTCGTTCACGTTTGGAAGCATCCGTTCTCTGCAATACACAGAATGATGCATGAGTGTGTTAAAAATTGAAGCATGATGTTGATTAAGATGTGCAGGAAACCACAGAGGCAGGGTGTTAGTTAAAGGTTTTCCTTTTTTTAGTGTTTGCTGCAGGAGAAGCAATGTCTGCTCTTTATCTATCTATACTGTGAGGAAAAAGTGAGTAGTCCAGTAAGAAGCAGGTACATGAAATCCTGACCTCAAGGTAAAAGAAAAGGAAGTTATCGAGCCAGTTTCATTAACTCACCTCAAATTGAATTTAGTTTTCCATCCAGAAATGCCGAATTTTTAGTTGAAATTTATGCACTTACTAACGTTATTATGCCCACTCAGTCTATTAAAATAATGTCTGCAACTTAAAAGGTTCATTTAAATCAAGAAATCAGATTTTTGTTTTTATTCTGCAATCATGTATCTAATTAAGTCATGGTGACTGCTCACCTAATTTAATTTTTAGATTTTGTTGGTTGGACACAAACTAGTTCAAAATATGTAATACTTATACTATTTAGCTTTATTCACGAGTTTTGAAAGTTGGTAGCCTCTGTTCACTGCAATACACAGAATGATCTATGAGAATGTCAGAAAGTTAAAAACAGATACATGATGTTGAAGAAAATGTGCAGGAAACCTCAGAGGCCTGGTGTTAGTTAAAGGTTCTGTTTCTTTACAGTGTGTGCTGGAGGAGTAGAAATGTCTGTTTATCTGTTTAGAGGAGAAAAAAGCAAGAACATGAGACAGAAACAGGTCACAGTGTGTAAGGTATGCAAATATGCAATGTCAGATACAGAAAACCTGAAATGTATTTAGTTTTAATTTAGTAACACTCATAAATGCCATGTAGATGTGTGTCATATTTGCTCACTTTCACATTTTATCTGTGTGAAAACAGTTGATTTGCATCCAACAGCACAATCAATTAACAGCATTGCTTCTTTCCCTGCCTCCTGAGATTGACGGCTGTTGATGCGAGCTGTTTCTCTCAGGTCAAAAGGAAGCCACTGGTGTGTTGTGTCACCAGGTTAACTGTGTCTTTACCTCTGTGCGTCGCACCCGCTGATATACATCACTCCTGCCAATCAGGACCACATTAATCAACAGTGGTGTCAACCGGCATGGGGCAGAGAAAGTGCTCGGCCCTCCCTCCCTCCCTCCATCCATCCATCACCCTGGCTGTAAAGCGTCATTTGGCTTTTTTTTAACCACATGGACAGATTGGCCAGTAAAATTCTCAACACGTCAGTTTGTCTCAGTCATAGGTGGTTGTGAAAGCGAGCCAGATCCCCTCTCCGTCTTTTCTCTGTCTTGTCTCTGTCCCAGCCAGGTAAAGTGGAGAATTGGCTTCAGGTGATTTGGAGAAGATCTTATCTCCTGTTAACAGAGGAATGACACCATAATGGAGCAGCAGGGGTGCAATTACCTTTTAGCCCTCCTCCTTCTCTCCGTCCCTCCGCCTTCACCTCAGCCTTCACTTACAAATTAAGATTAATGACGGAGATAAGTAAGCAACCTGCCCACCTTCCAATATCACACAGCCAGGCTAGGTGTGAGAGCGTTTTCATTTGTATTTGTCATATATACAATCATATATGAGCACAAGTTGTATTAAAATGCAGGGTTGCCTTCCTCCACAGACTGAGAGGACAGATAAAATAAGGCGTTACATTTAAGGGAATGCTGTAACAAACAGAATATTCACAGATTTCAAACAATGAATGTTGTTTTTGTTCAATTAGTTGGACAAAACTGAGCCATTCTCTATGAATTATGTCACAAGCAAATGAAAAGTCACAAGAAAACAACAGACAGTATCTCAGTAGTATCTCAGTGTAAACATGACAAAACAAAATGTGTCGCGTCCTCTTTAGTAGCCGTTGCTAAGGTGTGATGTCAAGACAAATCAACAATGCCATAAATGCTCATTACCTCATGGAGGAAAAAAATGACACACCTTGTGGGACACACACCTATCTTTCTGCCACAGTGGAGGATAAAGGTCGCCCACTTGTAATAAGGACATCAAATAAAAAACCCTCGAGGCATGACTGGATTTTTCAGGTTGACAGGCTCCACTGTTTTCACTGAGGAGTGCTCTGAATTTATATGTTGTTCTGGCATTGGTATTTTTCCCTTTTTAAGTTTTTTTTTTCTCTTCCAATTTACAATGTTAGATCTGTGTATTTATAGGTTTTAAGATGTTAAAACATGTTTGTGTTTACACTCCCTACATATATGAACCCACCAATATCTCTCTGTCACAGTGGTGGAATGTAACTAAGTATATTTACTCAAGTACTGCAGATTCAAAGGAAATATTGTACTTTTGACAATACTGTTTTTTTCTGATATCTCTAGTTATTAGTTACTGAAAATAATTCATTGCAATGGTTATTTTTTGTGCGAGAAACATGCGACAAGCCTATAAAATGTAATGCCTTGTTGTTAACCAAACTACAAAACAGTTTATATTAGTAAAACTGAGACACTTAGTTTGCGAATCAATTGTTGAGACAAAACTAATCCGCAACTATTTCGCTGATTGTTTAAGTCATTTTTCTAAAACGTTTCATAGATTAGATTCACAAATGTTAGGATTTGCTGTTTTTCCTTTAAATCATTATAATAATAATTTGAAAGTATTTGTAATAATTTTAGGGTTTGGAATCTAAAAATATTGTTTGATCTCAACAAAAAATCCAAACAAACACGTAATTCAACAGTTTGCATCAGCATTGTTGCACTTCTAATAAAATTATGTTCAACGAACACAGTATAATAATTTAAGGAAAGTATGAAAAGCATTTTTAATTCCTAGTCGTAGCTGTATGAAATTGTCCAGGCATGTTAAGACAGAGAAGGGAACTTGAAATCCTGAAAAATTTGGTTATCAAGCCAGGTTCATTAAGTTACCTCAACTTAGATTTAGTTGTAAATCAACAAACACAGAATTTTGAGTTTAAATTACACATAAAAACAAGTTGATGCAATTACTAACTTTATTATGTCAACCCAACCCACTGAATACAGTCTGTAACCTATACGTTTTTTTAAATCAGTATTTTTTTTTTATTTCTGCAACCATGTATTTAGTTAAGTGATGACAAAAGGTCCCCAGAATTACTGTGTGTGTCGACTGGACATAACTACACAAGACAGTCCAAAATGAGCCCCACTTCAACAAACTACAGTGTCATGATAGAATATATTACATTATCACAGTCACAGGGGACATTTCTCTACACAGAGTACTTATATTCCCAATGCTTTAAGTACATTTTCCTTATTATGACTGCATGCTTTTGTTTAGGAGACATTTTAAATGTGAGAGTATTCTTTAGTACTTTAACTCATGTAAAGGACCCTGATACTTCCTGGACCACTGCTCAGGTGTCAATAATATGAAATCGACTCCCAGAGGTGGAAGAAGACTGGACCCTTCCCCCCTGTCCACTGCTCCACACCACGGTGGACTTTCCACGGCTGAATGTGCTGCCCCCCCACCCCTGCCCTGCAGCTGGAGGTGTCCGTTTCACAGGCCTCTGTAATGCGGGACGTGGAAGGATAATGTTTCACAGGTACAAAAGTTTCCGCTTTAATCCTATCACACAGAGTGAGTGGTCAGGGCTTAGGGCTCCTGCATAATCCCAGGTTTATCCATCTTGGTGAGCTTCTGAGACAGACAGTATGCAGAGAGGAAGAGATTACTGCCCATCTCTGATTTTATTCAATCAATGTTTGCACAGCAAACGGCAAGAGGGAGCTGTTAATAGCAATTTGGCTGTTCCACACCTCAGTGCACACAGAGGAAGATTGGTAATAGATATAGTTAAATATCTCCTCTGGCAGCTGTTAAACCAGCTGATGTTCAGTACTGAGGGATCCTCTATCAGTGTAAAATGTCTTTATACCTGCATATAAGAAGCTGTTTTTTATTATAGTGGCTACAGTGTGATAAATACTGGTAGATGCTGCACACACTGTGTGCAAATTCACCAAAAAAGATTTTTTTTTAGTATTTGCATGTCTGTTTTTGAACTGCAGTCTGCCAGAGTTCTGACTGGGTTGATTTAAAATAAGAGAGTCTCTAACAGCTGACAAATCTCTGCCGTCTTGTGAAGGCTTTATCAATGTCACAGCAGGTTGTTTTTGCACTTAAACATGCTTTGACATGGCTTCCTCTGGAGGATACAACCTGTCCCAGCTTCACACTGGGTCCCTGTCACAACTGCAGTGTTAAATCACGCTGCACCATCCAGCTGAACATTTTTTACAAGATTGACAGGTGATAATTTAATGCTGCAATCTGAATTTTGATCACAGCATCTTTACTAGACTAAAAAACAGTAATGTATGCACCTCAGATGGATTTTCCAACTGTAACTCTGCAAACAGGGTTTCCATCAGGCCTGAAATGTCTTTGATTCTGCGTACAGAGCGTGAATTCTCCGAAATTTAATACATATTTGCACTGACAACAACAAAAGCAAATTGCTGCGTCCTTCCACAGCTCCCTTGAAGTGTGAGACTTGAAGGAAGAGTGGTTCTTTTGAAGGCAGGTAGAAGGCGTTGCGGGGCTGGAGAGGTGCTGGAGAGGGCATGTCCAAACAGACTTCAGGGCCCTGAGTGATGGGACACGGGAAAAAGGTAACGGGACACCTCGCCCTCGCTCTCGTGTCAACACAGCCATGTGAATCGCAGCTGTGTGAGCGTCTGAAGATCCGGGGAGACAATAGACGCCAGCTCTCAGCAAGATCTACCTATGGAATCAGCATGCTTTGTTTCCATCGCCATATTTATCAGGATTGGTTGTGTGTGTGTGTGTTTTTTTAAATCCTCATGCAATAAATCTGCATCTCTCATCGGGGGCTTTTCCCGAGATGATCCCACATGGAAGGGGATACAGTTAGGATGTAATGCATCACTGAAGTTTAAAGGGCCTGAGCCATTCATTGATGAAGTCAAGTAATCCATGGTGGTAATTCAGATCCCCCTGGAGGCTCTTGTGTAGCTGCCATATCAGCTCATTTTAAAAGACAGAATTATAAATAATGAACATGTTGAGGTAAAGAGTGCTTCAAACTCAAGTGGAGGCGTCTGAGCAGGTGGATTGAAATAAAGGTTGAAATCGAGAGCTAAAAGTAATGCAGGAAAAAAAAGAGACAGGTGGCGGTGTGAAGTGTTCGAGCTCATCTGACAGGCCTGTTGGGGCACAGATGACAAAAAGGTTGGGAACCACTGGTCCGTCCCGAGTCTGGAGTTTCCCTTCAAGTCATGGGAACGTCTGTGGGAATCCACATGGGTGTACTCTTTAATGCTCCCTCACTGAGACGCAAGATTCAGTTCATTCTGGCTTTTGTTTCACAGAAATAGCGCCAAAAGTTTCTCAAGTTACTCTTTCGGTATTTTAAAATGGCTGATGAAAGACTGAAGAAATCACAATCGTTTTTCTCCTTTTATTTCTCAGTGAGGCAGCCTGGGAACCAAACGCTTTGTATTTACATCATGTCAGAGATAGAGGGCAGCAGACATCAGTGAATCCCATGTGCCACTTCACCTGTTTTCTACAAGCTTCTTAGCCTGTATTGCATTCCTTTAGTAAATCTATGACATTACAAGAAAACAGATAAAAGTTGGCTGTATTGTAAAAAAAAAAAAAAACAACAACCAAAAACACAATAAATCTGTCCTTTAAAGAACCAATCCAAGTCTTTGAATTTCCATGAAATTAATGTTTTGCTATGATCCAAGCAGTACTTCACAACTCAGGTTTTATCATATTAAATGCATTGTTCATGCGCAGAATAAATAAAGAATGTAATGGACAGAGATACAAACCAAAAACTGATTTCTGCACTAATGAATTTACTGTATTTAGACTTTATGTCAGAGTTGATTGGAATGCTGAAATGATACAAGTGCTGCTCATACTGTGACAATATTTAAATCATATTTTTTGTTTTGGAATGCCTGCACATCCATAACTGTACATACCTCCAACCTGTAATCTCCCGTTACAGCAGGTTTCTTCATAAAAGTCTGGATGAGCAATTTATGACTCCATCACTAATACATCATGATCTCCTTGGGTGCGTCCTCCGTGGGCCGCTGCTGCTCACGCTTCTGTGTGTAGGCCGCGTGTGCGTAGATGTAGATGGAGGCGATGGCGCCAAGAGACAGCACGATGTAAGGGATGAGCAGGTAGAACCCGGAGTGCATCATTGTCGTCTTGCTCCTCAACTCCGTCGGGATGCCTTGGGAGAAGTTCTCCACCATCGTTTCTGCCATGGTGGTCACGTTGACGTTCACCACAAATATGATGAGGGCCACCAAGGCTGTGCAAGCTGCAGGAAAAACAGCGCAAATGTGAAAAAAAAAAACCAACCCCAACACTCATGTAAACATCCCAGCAGTTTCGCTTCTGTTGCTCCTGGATGCGTCCAACATTTCTGTCACTTACCGCCGAGAGCGCTGCAGGCGTAGACTCCACTAGGCCCCATGTAGGTCTCATAAGGGTTACTGACACTGTTGTACAGGGAGATAAGGATGCTGCCGGCAGAAAACAGCAGACACAGGGCCAGCAGGCACAAAACCAGACCGTGCAGGACCGCGGGGACGCTGTCAGAGTTTTCCATCAACACAGGAATCACTGCAAACACACACACACACACACACAGTGGAATATCAGTTATACCATGTAGAACATCAAAAATCCACGACATAGTGTTGGAGGCTGGTGAAACTGGTGATCTTTGTATGGAGGACACTTGTTATCCAGGTGTACCGGTGTACGCACAGTACATATGTCTTGCTTTAAAGGATCAGCCATGCACATGCATTTAGTTGTATTTGCCTTTGTTCTGAGATATCAGCTCCTGAGTTTTCTTTGGAAATTAAATTGTAGTTGTAATTAAAATGAGCGAATAGACCACTATTTCAGCAAAAGACTTACATCCACCTCCATTATACTTTGCTTTAATGCAAAACTGTAGCATTGGTTTAATACATTGGTTGGTTATGAATATAGTTTATGTTTTTAAGATAAATCCTAGATTGTGGGAGATAGTTTTTTTTTTTGTTTGTTTTTTACATATTTTGCTTTTTGAAATAAAACTTTATACCACCCTAATACATAATGCATCATGCAATTCTTTCAAATAATAACATAAAAACATCACGTGTTTAACCTTGAAATTCTATCTTGCACTGCAAATAAAACAGAAGCAGAAAAAATACTACTAAAAATTACAGAAAACTGTAAAACTGTCAATATACAGCAAATGTATGTAAAATAATTACTTGTTTAGCTGTATAATTGTACCGTCACACATTGTAAAAGAAGGAAATACTATGTTTTGATTTGATTTTTGATGCCAACATGTAAATTAATGCTTTTGCTTCTGTGATTTTACCAGATATGTAATTTAACAAAACAGGGAAATCTATAAAAGTTGTACCATTTTTTCAGTCCTTAATATACACTGATTTTCTTTCAAATAACAACAATGTCTGCAAAAAATGTTTGTTTTTTTTCTGATTTAAATACAGAAAAAATAGTGTCATTTTACACATTGTAAAAAAAAAAATCTTTGGAACTTACCTTAGAAGTAAAAGAGCCTCAAGGAAACCGTAAGGAAAATTCTTCAAATAACCAGTTTGTGGGTCTAATTTTTATTATTATCTCGATGTAATAAGATATTTTTTGTTGGACAATATAATCGATGCATCTAAATAAAATGGAGAGACTACAAAAAGGCTAATAGGGGCCTTGGGATAAGTGTTGAGAGTCATTTCCACACAAATCTGTTGGCATACAATCAGACAAGACCCTAATATGCCCAAATTTTAAAAAGCAGTCTCTAAAACTTGCATTTATTGATATAAAGAGTTCCATGATTTAACACTAAAAAAGAGTAATCTCAAATATTTATTATATTGTTTTTTAAAGTTATAAGTAATGAAAAGTCGTGCAACTTGTTTTTATATTTGAATATAATAAAGCAATCTAATACTGCCAGTCTTGTTGTTCGTTTATCGTAAAACTGATTACATAATACACAAGTTGAAAGTTTACAAGGCACACAAATGCAATAAAACATAACAGGAATGAAACAAAGTGCAAATTTAAGCCTCACCCTACCAAGAAAATCCTCTAGGAACTCCTTTTAATTAAAGAGGTTCTTCCAGTAAGCCCTTCTCTGAACTGAGCTGTTAAATGTTCTGTCATAAACTCACCAAACAAGCAGGGTTATTTGAATAACCTAATAGTAACACAGTACATTTGACTTTTGTATCATCCACAGTAACAGGGCATTGCTTCAGGAAAGACGTACTCCTGGTCAACTACTGAAATGTAACTTTTCTGTGTTCCTCTGTGTTGCTGAAGGCCGCAAATAGACGGATATTTCAAAACCAGAGAAGTACTTTAGTTTTGTTTGTTTTTTTAAAATTTCTATTAGGATGAACCAGCCCTGGAAATAATTACCTTGGAATGAATCTGTACCTCCAAAGTGGGGACAAGAGACTCTGTTTAGAATCCCATTAAAAAGTTCCAACGTGACCTCAGCGCTTCCATTGTACTCGCTGGTTCCACCTCTCCCACACTCCATTTTCATTATAGCCCACTGCGTCGACATGCCGTATCCCAGTATCCCCACGGAAATGGCGGTAACCAGAGCACTGGAGATGAAATGCAGAGTCTTCTTAGTGGACGGCATTGTTGCTGTATTCCGGTTGCCTGATCTAAATCCCTGCTCCTCTTCTCTCTCAGAAACAGATGAAGGCCCTGTGACACTCTGAAGATTCTGTGGATGAGTTACCTTCCTGGGTGGAGTGAAATGTGGACTGTGGGTCGTAAAATCTCCTGTTTATGGCTGTGACCTTTGATTTGGAAGGAAAAGACAGAGCTGGTTGTCGTAGCAGGGACGCCCGTTTCACCAACCTTTCGAACATGATTGCTGGGCCACGTTTGGTCTCAGACTCTAAAAACTAAATCATATTGGTTGTCTGGATGGTTTTCTCTTAAAGGCTGGTATTAAGTGAATTAGCTGAGTTTACCTGAACAAACTCCAAGACATGTAACAGACACATTTAAAAAGAAACTAGGTGTTGTTGTTCCTTGTCTGCACACACCTTCTGGCACACTTTGAAGGCCGCAGTCTTGGATTCAAAGTCCTGTTCTTGATATACTGTAGAGCCATAAACCTGTTACTGCAGGAGGAATAATCATCCAATCCCACCTACAGCGAACAGCCCTAACAGAGGCTGAGATCACTTCTAAGAAGACATGAGGATATGTTTGGTTCCTGATTACTGAGGTTGTAAGTGCTATTTATGGAGCCAACACCATAAATGATAAGGAAAATCACAGATGTAATGTATCAATGTGCGCTGTGTCCAACTTGGTTGATTCCATTGATTTATGTTTAAAACTGAAGCTGCTTTATGAGATAAGACAGGGAGGGTGTTTCTATTTTTTCACCATCCATGAAGCTATAAAACCTCAGAGCACCTGGTTCCTGGTAATGACATAAGAAGCTATGATGACCAACAGAAACTGTTCTGCTTTTGGAATTTATTTTTCCAAACCTGAAAACGGTGGCATATTCAATTCTTTGAATAACTGTAGCTGTAATTAAAATTAGAAAATAGATAATTATTTTAGCAAAAGTCACATGTAGTTCCATCATACTCTGTTTGAATGTAAAAATGTAGCCTTTGTTTTATACATACATATATATTTTTTATTTGATGCAGAATTTTTTTTTAAATTTTCTGTTATTGTATGACATGTTTAATTGATTTAAATGAAGTAATTTTACAGTTTGTGACTAGAGTGTAAAAGATTGAACTACTATTAGTAAATATACAGATTTCTGATGTGGACATTATGGACTGTTTTTACAGTAAACATGTAAATCAATACTTTTTCCTGTGATTTTATTAGATAATATCTGTATTTCAGCAAAGCTATGAAAATATATAAAAGTCTTACCATTTTTAAACCTCTTGATATACATAATTTTTCATTCAAATAACAGCAAATATCTGTAATAACAATTTATTTTTTGTTAATTTAAATACAGTAAAAAATAGTGTAATTTTAGAGTCAGACATTGTAAAAGAGGAAATTACTATTTATAAAAAAAATTAATGTAAACTTTTTTTTACTGATGTGGCCAGATTTTATGATTAACATGTAAAGAATACTTTTAAAAACGTGTAATTTTACTAGTTATTATCTGTAATGTTAATTAAAGAAAAGGGAACATTTGTGAAATAACAGTAAATTGTCCAAAAAACTACAGCTGAAAAGTTTTTTCAATTTAAAAAATATTGGTATTATTTTATTACAGTGTGGAGCAATTAAATGAAATATTGTTTGGTTAAAATATAGATTTTTAATGTGGACTTTATGTAAAGTTTTATATTTTTCTTTTATTTTATTATTGTCTATGTTTCTACAAAACTGTGAAAAACGGTGAAATATCATTTTAAAAAGATTTACCATTTTTCAATCCTTTGTGTACACAACTTGTCTTTAAAAGAAAGGAAATATCTATAATTTTTTTTCCAGATTTAAATACAGAAAATATACAATATAAACATTTACAACAACACAGATTTTTGATAGTTACAGATGATACTTGATTTTTTTTAAACAATTAACATATAAATTAAATTCTTTTTACTGGCTATATTGGAAACTTTAAAAACTGGTAAAAATCTGTAAAATAACAGCAAATTTTAAAAAATACGGCTAAAAAACAATAGTTTTTACAGTGTGCTGCTATTAAATAAAATATTGTCTAGTAAAAATACCGATATTTGTTGTATTTATTTATTTTATTTTTATTTTCCACAGTCAATGTGTAAATTAATACTTTTTTACTATAGCTTTACTAGATATTATCTGAAAAATACAATTTTCAGTCCTTTTTATAATAATCTGTCTTTTAAATAACAGCAAATATCTGTAAAATAATGATAATTTTGCTGCTTTAAATACAGTAAAATAAACAGTAATTTTCCCGTCAAACTTTATATTTGACTTTATATACAAATCTACATTTGCAAAAAAAAAACAACTTATTTTTGATGTGGATGTTATTTACAGAATAATTCCTTTTTTTAAATTTATTTTTACTGTTAACATGTAAATAATAGATTTTATATCCCTTCTGTAATTTTACTAGTCATTATCTGCAATCCTTAAAAATGACATTTAGTTGTAGTATTTTTTTTCTTTTTTTTAAATAATATATTTTTCTTTAATTTTTATGTAATTATTTTTTTACAGTGTGAAGCTCTTAAATGAAACAACATTAACAGTGGACACACTGGGAGCCTCCAGCTCCCCTATGGAAACACACACATGTTGTAGTAAAGTCCTCGGCCAGACTGTGGCTCCATTTCTTCGCCAGACGGAACGGGGCTCCCTGACAGCCAGCCAGTCCTGTTTTGTTGGAGTAAACACAAACTCCTCCTTCCCGGTGACAGGCGGCAACACTGAAGCGTCGCCTCGCCTTTTCCAAGACAATCTGCGCTCAGGACTTTACCGCTGAGGCCGTGGAGGTGAGTGCTGACATTACTTTATTCCATCCCGTCGTCTTTTTGTTTTTTTGCATAGTGGCACTTTGCGTATCGACTAGGAAACGTCAATTCTCCAGTCATTTTCCAGCCGCACAGAACGCCGCGTTACCTGTCCGTTACGCACAGCAGCGCACGGGTGATTTTCTTCGCGTGAACCGTCCATTTCAGGTGCGCTTTTCCTGTTTCCCATTGCCTGTTAGAGTCACGATGTTTGCGCTTTCATTCTTGGAGGTGTCCGTGCGCGCAACCTGCAGGGACTTGAGTCCACCCGGTGCGTCAGTGTGCGTTATGTGATCAAGCGTGTGGAGTGTTGGCCACATCTTGGTCCTTTTTTTTCTTGGCTCATCGTTTATCTCCTCTGTTCGTCTTTTACATCCATGACAGTGAAGATTATGACTCCTTTTCTTCATTTTGCGGCTGCTGACTCCTGCTGTGTGGGCTGTAGTTGAGCCAGTTTCAACATGTCGGGCTGTATTGGTACTTCAGAGATCATGGCTAGATCAGAGATTTGCCGCCATGGGAGGAATCTCGCTCAGCTGTTTGACTCATGTCTGGAGATTTGACTCCTTTTTTAATATGTGGCGGCAAAACAGTATTGTCCTATGGGTGGCAACGCAATAATCACTGGACATGACATTAATCCCCATGGGGAGGGTCTCTCCTCAGGGAGGTCATAGGTCAGGGTCAGCAGGTTGTCTGGAGCAGGTTGCATGTTGAAGCGGAGATTCTGCACTCAGATCTTCCTATCAGACCGTGGAAATGAAAAGTTAAATGAACCAAGACACAATCAAGATCGTGCTCCAGTGACCAATAACAAGACTTTGACAGCCTGCACTGCTGAGTAGATTTCAATTTCGACACCCCTCTGAAACAGAAAACACATTCGTACTCACTCGTTTTATCGCTTCATCCTCATTTAACCTGCCCTGACAGATTCTTGATGTTTGGGTTGGACAATGAGAGAAGTTCATTAATGTCAGATAGATGCTGCTGAATTGCTTGTAATAAATCCATAAGCCGACCTGACAGGACCGATTGCTGCAGCCACGAGCGAGGCTGCCTTTTGAATCAACAAATGTGCTTTAATGTGAAAATGTTGCTTAAGTCCTGAAAACGAAAAATCACTGATCAAAAAAAAAAGAGTCTTCGGATCAGAGAAGTCACAGATCTGTGGAAGGAGACAAGCCTGATTTGTCTTCGGTTTAACTTGAATACTCGGGACAAACATCAAACCTGCCAAGCGAGCAAAGGTCAGCTGTCTGATCCTGGATCTGAGACTGAGCTGTTGGAACACACAGAGCCTCTTGTTGAGTCAAAAGACTCACGGAGACAGAGAGATATTAATTACACTTTCGCAAGAAACCAGTAAAAATGTCTTAAATTTCTTAATATTCTGTGTTTTCTCTGCATTCGTTCATCTCATATAGGGCCAATTCACTACATAAGTCACCTCAGGGCTCTTATTGTAAGGTCAGGACCTTAGAATATTATCTTATATAGAGAAACTTCACACCTAGCTTCCTGTAATCCACTCCCGCGTCCTTCACCTTTATTTCCACGTCTTTACCATCCCTCTCGTCTCCTATGTAGACAATCTGCGTCTGTCTGCGCCGTTTCATTGTGGATTCCATTTGAATTATGCAACACGGACCCCAGGACGACTCGCAATCGCTCTGGCAGAAGCTAATGAGGATGCAATGAAATAAACAAATAGTCTGCGCTCGCCAAGACAAATGAGATTGTGTAAGGCCGCAGGAAGAAGCAACATTTGACTGCTGAGTGCTGTTGGCAGATTGATTTGGCTTTCATCTCCTTACTGTTTGTATCCGACTCCAGCGAAATTGTTTTCTTTCGGGATAATTTGCTTGAAAGGAAAAGCAAAAAACAGAATCTCTGTTGAAGAATGTAAGTTAATCTCCCGTAATCAAAAGGCCCCGTCTGTCAGAAATGAGGATATTAAGTGTATGCGATGATTTATTTGATTGGAAAAGGTTAATTTATCAAAAGAAATAAGGACGAGGAGCTTCTCTCAGTAAAATGGTGCAACTACTCAACAGGTTTTTAACCGCAGCAGTTACTTTCAACCTGTGTTTAATTGCTGTTTGACGCCAGTGAGATGCTCTTTTCTATTTTTTCCCCCTTCTTCTGCTATAGTTAGAACTGCAAAATGGTATATTGGAAAGCTTGTGAAGTGCGTGTCATGTGAGCGTGGGCGTGAAACGAACAGATGTGGTGATTAGTGAAATCCACAGCAAGGTTGGAGAAGAGGAACGAGCCGCTCATACCTGGAGCTTCCAACAGCTCGCCTGGTATAAACCTCAAATTGCCAGCCCTGGAGTTAATCCCCTGCAGCTCGCCCACCTTTCCATCTATCTGCCGCCGCTCTCTAAGTCCTGGAAACACTTTAGATCCTAACTTTGAGCAGCTCCGTGCGGCGCTGCACTCTCCACACATTACTCTTATTTTTAAAGCATGCTTTTCCTCCTTGAGCAGGAGGAGAAGGAGCTAATTGGTATAAAGTCACCACAATTAGAGATGAGCTTCCCGTCTGACCTCGGAAGTTGTCAGATATTAGCCGACAGAAATGGTTGGAAGCAGCCTGGAAGAAAAGGGGGGCTCGTGAATTAGACATGCGGATTGTCACAGTGAGATTTCTTCCTTTTGAAACAAACAGCATTTTGTATCCAACCTGTTATTTTTTCCCTCTGCTCGCCTCAGTGGAAGCTTGCTAAAGAACATTAAGCTGCAATATGTTGCAACCTGAGGCTTGTTTGTGCTTGCGGCCAGTGCAGCAGATTCTCAAACCCTGCAGTCTGCTGCAGTTGGATTTTTGGCATCACGCTTAAATGATTTAGTCATGATAAAGCATACTATAAGTCATGCAGAGAGAGGAGATGCAAATTTAACCCGCGTTTAACTGGGCAGTTGGTTCAAAATGAGGGTTGTAGGGGCTGTAAACAACTTGTATGAGATGTGAGACTTGAAAACAGCAGAAACAGAGTATATTAGTGGTGTTTTTCTTCCTGCTTGGTTGGATTCAGAAGAGCCAGAAGCCTCACGGTGATGTAAAGTGGGAACTCGGCTACATACAAAAGGTGTGGCATCGTCGGAGTCCTCATTAAATGCCATTAAACACATGGACAGCCTAAAGCGCCGCAAACTGCTACCTGCAGCCCTTCCTCCATCCCTCCTCACCATCTGATCTGTGTCACATCCAGCGCTTAAACTACTAGAGAGCAACAGAGAGATTAATTAGTTCTAAATTAAGGATGCAAAGTGCAGCAAACACAAATGCACCTTTAAGATGGCATCCAGTACATTGTTGTAAGTATCCTGGAGATCTTGCAGCACTCTGGATTTATGCTGTCTCAGCTGCTTCTGTCTCATCATGTAATCCCAGACTGACTCTGTGGTGTTGAGATCAGGACTCTGTTGTCTTCAGATCTTCTTCTTCTTGTAGCTGAAGATGTTTCCTGCCGTCTCTGGCTTTGTGTTTGAGGTTGTCGTCGTGCTCCAGAGTGCATTTTAGGCCCATCAGATGTGGGCCTAAAAACCTTTAAAGTCATTAAAACTTTCTGCACAACTTTTTTTTTAAACCAGAGATGTGCAGATTTGTGTTCGTTTACCATCAGCTGGGGGTTTTAAGACTCCGCTGGGTGGCTTAAGCGTTCGAAAACAGCTGGAAAGAGATCAAGGTTCTCCCTTTTCGGATGCGTCAGAACTCAGCCACCATCTGCTCAAAGGAGGCATTGTGAGCTGCTCCTCGGATAGAACAGTGGGGCAGGGAGACACATGAGAAACAGAGGAGATGATCTTTAGAGGAGAAGCTAAAATTAAAGCAGTATGTCACTCCAAAGCAGTGTTGCAACCCGGAAGAAGTCTTCTTAGCTCTATAGTAGGAGTCAATGGAATGGTATGCTAGTCAGGGTTCAGACTGTTGCTCTGGGATTTTCCACTGAGCTTATTTATTGTTTTTCCAAAGTTTTACAGACCAAGTGATGAATCATTTAATCAGGAAAATCGTTGGCAGATTTATTTTTAATGAAAATAATCACCATTGGCCCATATAATTCCTGGAGATGACAAGAAAAGGAAGTGCTCGTGACCCCTGTAATGTGACACAACGTCTACTTGGGATGCCTCATCATGGGTTGTGGCCTTGGATTGTGAATGTGATTTTGCTGTATCTGGAGGCCCGAAGCTACGAAGTGTGCAATGCTTTACACAGAAAACATAATGAAATGAGAAAATACATTTAAATTTGTGAAAGAGAAATGTTTTTTTTTTATTTGTAATCATCTTGTGACCTCTGATTCATTGCTGGATGGAAACCTCTGAGTTCAGCCCGTCTGGTTTGGATAAAAGAACATAGCCCAGGGACGTAGTGAATGATGTCACTCCTCAAGTAGTAATATGGGTGTACCCCCTCCAGGCAACACATAGTTTCTCTATTGTATTTCTGTCAGCTGCTGCAAAAGTGCATGACAAAATACACCGCAAAGACAAGTTTTGAGACACTTTTGGGGCTGAAATCCTTTAAGTGTCTGTCATCTTATATGAATGCGGGCAGCCAAAAGTTTTGTTTGCAATAATCACAAACTCGACATCAGCTGCTGGTCGGGGCAGCTTGTTGACAGATGTGAGTGTAACATCAAAACTCTCAATGAACTGAGCTCTTTTTTTTTTAAGGCTGTAATGTGACAACCTAATTTGGTGACCTGCTCAGGGAAAAAACAGGGTGGAGCCCGGCAGAGATTAACTGCATGCGCGATGTGGCCTGATTTTAACTGAAGTGAAAGTAAACATCTCCGGCTCTGGGCTTAAAGCATGTTTCAGTCCACTATATTTTATCTGATTGAATGACTAGGAAAAACAAATATTAGGTCTCATGCGGAACACAAAAGGGCAGCCTGGAGGCAGGGAAAAACGATGTTCATATCACTTTGACAGCCAGGAAGGAAAAAAAGCTGTTGTGGGTTTCCTGGAAGGCTGTTTGTTTGATCTTAGTGTGAAGCTGAAATGCAGTCATCTTATATGCAGCATAGCATGTCACTCCCCTGCGTTCCTAGACGGCTCGATGTGTATGATAATGCATAATTTTCTCTGGAGTTAAAAGATGATGCAAATAGAGCGAAACTGAAGCTTCACTCCCGTAGATTTGTTGGATGCTTCTCGACCGTCTTGGGCATTTAATTTCGTGTCTCCAACAGTGCCGAACTTTAATGTTGCAAATATGTAAAGTGGTGTTTAATTGATTTTAAAAGTCTTGCATGTTGATGCCGCATATAGAAAGAGCGATTATCTCCCCTCGTTTACTGCAGCGCCATAAACTCTGGAGACGCATCAAGGTCTCACGCTGTGACTTATGTTATCAGGCTGTGCGTGTGATGCCAGATAGTTTCATTCTGTGCAATAAGCCAACACATGCAATAACCTTTCACTTTTGCTTCATAAAACGCACCTGTCTTCGCTAAAATATTAATGTTGGGTCGTTTTTTTCACTTTGAGTGTTTTACAGTTAACATTCTCTAGAAATAACACGAAAGCTGGTTGTAATCGCCGAGGCAAAGAGTGAAACTTAACAGCGAGTGATGAAAAAAGAAAGAAGAAATAATGGTTTGGCTGTGTCACTACAGCGGTTGTTGACATGGAGGAGTACAGTGCCTGATGAATAATGGATGCTTACTAAAGCAGCCTATTTCCTATTCATTCTTCCAAGGCTGCTGCACAGGGAGTTGTCTGTGATCATCGTGTCACTCCTTCAATATTTTCATTGTGTTTTCAGAAACGCGATGCAGTTGGAAGGCACTGGGATAACCCCTCGTAAACATTTTTCACCCGAGTACAAAAGGGTAATTCAGAAGTGCGGCTTATTTTATCTTATCTTCAAATAAGCACACAGGAACTGTTTTTATCGCAGTTATTTGCAGACCGACTGTATGCATTAAGAAGTTATTTCACTCACTGGAGGTCTAATCTGTTCCAAGGTTTCTTTTTGACATCAGCATTCGTGAGACTTGTAATAATTACAAATGTGCTGATCACATCACAAAGTCCTGCAGTGACAGAAGCAGGCACTAATTCGGTGTCTGGGTTGTCACTTTTTTTGCGCTGAGCTGAAAAGGATGCAGTGTGGTGAGTGAGGTCAGATCTCTTTCCTTCAAAGCAGCTTTTAACGTCTGACTCTTAGCGCAGCTTCATATTGTGTTGAGGCTCTTTTTGTCCGACTGTGATGAATGTGTCTAAATGAGTGCAGTTGGATGCGGCAGTGAGCCCACAGTCAGAGGTTAGCTGACATGCCCTGCATGCTGATTGGCTCCGACAAGCGCCAGAAAGTGCTAATGTATGGGATGATAATCAGAGCCTTCCTGGATGATATAAGACCAAGGTTAAAGGCAGCCTGGATCATGCAGTATGTTGGAAATAAGATGAGGGGAGGAACCTTGAACATTCTTCATCCTCCTGAACTCCTGTCAGTGTTTAAGGATGTAATTTTAGCTGTTTTAATGTGATGTTACTGTGCAGCTATCTCTGTGTGGAATAAAGAGGGAGGACGTGGTTTAGCTACAACCTCAGAGATGGAGGGATAAACAGGATAGTGTCACATTTATTACCGTCAGCCCACAGTGATGTAAGCTATGTCAGCATTAACATATAACATGTGGCTTTCTCAGGTTTCTGATAACCTATGTGTGAATGACCTAATGGGTTTAAAGGCCGACAGAAGACAGAAGTAAAATCAGAAGCAGAGCCGCAACAGTTTAGTTGCTGAATAGTCATCAGCAATTACATTATTCGTCCACTATTTTGACAGTCGATTCATCAGATTGAGTATTTTTTTCTGAAAACAGTCAAAATTCTCTTGATTTCACATCCTTGAATATGAATATTTTCTCTTTTTTCCCCTCCTTATATGACAATATACTAAATATCTTTGGGTTATGGACAAAGTTTGACATTTGAGGACGTCATCTTGGAGTTTGGGAAACACTGACTGACATTTCTCACTATTTTCTGACATTTTATAGACCAAACAGCTAATTGATTAATTGATTGAATAATTGTTAGCCCCTATCCAAAAGATACAAAGGAGATTTTGGAGCATAAAGTATATTTTAGTGTTCACTGTGGTTATGTGGATGTCAATGACAGCCCACTGGTCTATTTGCTGGTCCATTGCTTTGGTCCAGACTGAAATGTGCTGACAACTATTGCACTGACATTCATGCTCCACAGAGGATGAGCGAACTATTAAATGGGTTTTCATGAAGTTTGGTACAGACACAGATCAACTTGTAAGATCCCTTCTAGCATCATCAGTTTCAGTTTGTCCCATGCCTTGGTTTATGAACTTGGCCTCAATGATTTTTTTTATCATGACACCTTTGATTAATAAGTAAATAAATGTGATCAGCAGTTTTGTACATAGTCCAATGATGTAAAATGAGGTGATTTTTTTGTGTGTGTGTTTGTGCTGCTGGCTGTCCTTCTTTCCAGCTGATGCCACCAAGATACTTACTCAACAAACCAGACAGTAATGTCACCCCATGGCCCTGCCCTCACACTCAACACACATTCTCCCGTTTTATGTGCAACTTGTCTGTCTGTCTCAGCTGTGTATACCGGTTAGAAAGATTGAGAAAGATAAGTGAAAGAGAGGTCAGAAGAGGAAGACAACAGATTCATTTAAAAGGGAAGTAGGTGCCCAGCAAATGACATTTAATAAACTGGAGGAAAATTAGAGCTTGCCTGGGTAATGTCACTCATTCTAGATTGATTTCAATGGATATGTAGCTGATGTGTTTCGACGTTATCTACAAATATATCATTTTTGTGTCGTTCAAAGGCTACGTGAGAATACTGGACAGTTTAAACAAGTGCATGTTATGAAACAGGGTGGCTCGGTTGTTAGCGTCGTTGCCTCACAGCTGGAAGATCTCCTGTTCGTGTTCCCGCCTTCCCGGGATCTTTCTGTGTGGAGTTTGCATGTTCTCACCGGGTTCTCCGGCTTGCTCTCAAAGTCCAAAAACATGCTGAGGTTAATTGGTGATTCTGAATTGTCCGAAGGTGTGAATGTGCTTGGTTTTCTGTCTCTATGTGTATCCCTGTGATAGACTGATGACCTGTCCAGGGTGTCCCCTGCCTTCGTCCTGAGTCGCTCCAGCCCCCTTGTGACCCTACAGAGGATTAAGTGGTGTATAGATAATGGATGGATGTTATGAAACTGGCTAATAATGCGGCAGAGTTTCCAGTAATGGACTAATTTGGCCTGGTGCAGGGCAGATTGCTGTATCAGTTGTCGCTGTTTGGTTGGGTCAAGGGTAGCAGTCATCAGTTTGAATTTAAGCTGATGTTGCCCTTTGGCGTCTCTCGCCAAATTCCACTTCTGTACTCCAGCTTGGGGTTGGAAGGCAGCCACGACAGTATGATAGCCCATGTAACATCTGTTAATATACTGTAGAACGCAGTGGGTCTAATCCACAAAGAGAAGCAGAGCCCAGAGCCACAGCAGCAGCATCACTGTGTCAGGACGCAACCTCACAGAGCTGCAACTATTTATAAATACATACAAGCAGATGCATTAGGCTGATAATGTCAGCTAACTGAAAATCTGTTCAGTCTTTAATCCTAATTTTGATGCGCACTCAGGACCCAAATATGCCATCTTCAGCTCACGAGGACTCTCTAATTGACTGCCGTCACTGCAGTGCACCCATTCATTTCTCAGAGGGCAAACTTTACAGCTGCTGTAATGACACTGCTTGATTAACGGGGCAATTCATTGTTGTAATGCTGATCAAAGATATTGTTCATGTCAACTCCAGGCCTTGGCATGATGTGATTAACAGCATTATTATACTCTTCGGACTAGCTAGATGTCCTGTTTAGAGCCTTTACAGTGTTTATAGTGTTGTCACATTCCATCAGAAAATAAATCACAAAGGGGAGAAGTCATCAATAATTATTCTGAGGAGAGGAATCTAATAGGGAAGATTGTATTGATTCATCCATGTAAGAAAATACACGCCATGACTTTGTCTCACTGACCTTCAGCTCTGGAGATCTAATCTGGAGGCACTGTGAAACATTTGCAGCAGCGCGTTAAGTATGAAAAAAACTATTTAACCAAGCTAGTCACAGCTCATAACTCCATATGCATGTTCCCTTGTTGTTATGTGCAAGATTTTTCATGCAAATGGCCAAAAAAACTGCGCCGCACTGCATGTCGCTAATCATCGCAGCATTTGGTCATACAATATGCTCTCCCACTGGGAAAGCACACTGTTGACAATAACACTCCTCTAAACACTGCCAAAGCTTTTTTTGTGCTCAGCCAGAGACAATGCCAGATCCACACCATTCGCTTACAGTGATGGAGCGTTTGTTTGTCGTAATTAGTGTCTGCTTTGATGCCAGCGGAGGCACGGAAGTGAGAAGGGTAACGATGTTTTTACATGTAGAGATCATTATTGTCAGCGTTGGTGTAAAAATGTTTATTTTATAATAAGAAAATGTGTGAAAATCTGCAACAAAAAAAAAAAAGTGAAAATCTATTGGCAATCTTTCATTTGAAGGTTTTTTTTGTTGTTTTACTCTTTAAATTGTGGTGGTAATTGTCAGTTACACTGGCTATTGTTTTTTTCCAGTTTTGTTTCGTTGCTGTGTGCAGAGAATTCAAAACAATGCCTAGAAAGACTTGTTTTGCTTGACCAACAGTTCAAAATTTAGTTTACACTGAATCCACAAATGAGAGAAGCTGGAACAAGCAGATATGTATAATTTTTGCTTGAAAATGATGCAAATTTTGAATTATTTATCTTATCTATGTATCTATCTATACCAATCAGGCATAACATTAGGACCACCTGCCTAATATTGTGTTGGTACCCCTTATGTGCTTAAAAATTCTCTCAACCACCAAGAGAACCTCTCAGGGTGTCCTATGGAGTCTGGAACCAGGACGTTGGAAGTGGATCCTTTGGGTACTCTGGCTTGTGCAGTGGGGCCTCTGTCAATCAAACTTGTTCCACTGCATCCAGTTGATGCTTGATCAGAATGGGGTGTAGGAAGTTTGGAGGTCAAATCAACATGTTGGGCCATTGTCATGTTCCTGATTGTTTGATGTTTTTTCCATGTGGTGGGGTGCATTTTCCTGCAGGGGTAGGCCAGTGACATTTGGGATTTCCATTTGCATGAGGTAGTGTGCTTGTTCTGGGACAATGTTTATGTGGGTGTCTAAGTCTCATCAACATGGATGTTAAAATCCAAGGTTTTCCAGCAGAACAGCACATAGTACCAATATGAACAGTGCTATTCACTTCACCTGTCAGTGGTCATAATGTTGTGGCTGATTGGTGTATATTAAGTGTCTTGATTAAATAATTAATTGTTTCTTTCTTATTTTACACCCAAAGTAAATTTAAGAACTCTCACCTTTTACAGCAGAAATGACTAAACAATGAAGCCTTATGGAGTTTTATGACATGCTCATATAAAATTATGTAGACCATAGAGTTTGATATTAAAGCTCATATACAGTAGACATGTTTCTGAATTTTACTTTGCAGAAATCTGGTGCAACCGGGTACAACCAAGACAATGACTTCCCACTTCGGGCATCACGTCATTAAAAATAAGGCATATCTGATTCCATAACCACACACTTGGCTGCAAAAGAAGTGGTGGGGGATTTACTCTAGAGCACTTACCAGCCTCTTTCATGTGTGCATCACAAGCCTTGGAGATAAAGCGGGCGGCTACATATGGTGGTGATAATTGAGCAACGTGTGCTAACAGCCTGGTTCCTCCTATACCCGCCCACTCACTTTTCTCGGCCTTTTGCTGCACCTCGAGACGGTTGTGTGTTGGATAACAAGGAGCGAGGGATCACAGACAGTCATCGAAAAAAAAACCTGCGAGTGGTTTCTCCACTGCTCCTATAGAACCAAGGGAAAAGGAAGAAACTGAAGTTAGAGATGAGGGTAATCATAATAATGATGTGTCCCAGGGCTGAGTATCACAGTGCGTCTCTTTGTGGGCCCAGTTTAGTCTGTGGGTGGCTCTTCACACAAACGTCTATGTTACCGCTGGTGAGCTGCGGATTGTTGGAAACTTCCTCCTCCCTACTTTCGCTCTCTTTTTCTGTGCGTTGAGCTTCGACAGAAGGCAAATATACATTAGAGGGTATGTGCTTTTAACGTCTGGAGGCCCTGTGAGCCTCCTCCATATGGCTTGTCTTTGCATTTGTTATCATGCTAGAAATCCCATACATACTGTGGAAACACACTGGTTGACCTCATTTATGTGTTGTTTTTTATTTATAAGTTGCTCTTGCTCTACTTGGATATTGCGTACCACTCTGTTGGTTGATTGGCTCAGAATGAGGCCCTCTTGAAGCAGTTTTTGGTATAAATTTGTTTCCTTGTTTATATTTTGCATGTGCAGCCTCCCTGACCTGCCCACTCTGCCCTGTGGGGATTATTCAACTTCCTCTGATTCTGATTATTGAGATCCTTTATCAGAACTGATGGGCAGCGAAGTGTGACACATGGCTGACATTAGAGGCTGTAAACTACATTCTGTTTGCTGCACAGAGAGAGAGAGAAAGAGAGGGGCTCAACAAGGAGACAGGAAAGGATTTGATCATCAGATCTGTCCTCCCTGGAGAGGGAAAACGCCTTGCTCTCTGCACACACACACTCCCTCATTTGCAGTCTTTTACAACTGCCTGGGATGAACTAGTGCAAGATGAGAAGACACACAGTAGATGCTTGGACTGAAGGCTTTGTTTTTTTAACCACAGTATGCCGGGATGGATTTTTGACTTGTGTTGCGGCGGTCTTTATTTGCTGTATTGTGTTTGATACGAGGCAAAATGTTGAGTCTGTTGTGTCCTGGGCAGCGTTTTAAACCAAATACACAGGGACACACTGCTCTGAGCCATCAGTGATGCCTGTCCAGCTTTGGCTGAAGTACAACAGGAAATAAATAAAAGGCTCTGCACTGCTACTAATTCATTGCCGTACTATCACATCCAGCAGCTTGGCCACGGCAGGGGACTAGTTAGCCGCTTAGTTAGCCAGAGAGATGCCTTCAGCTTCTTGCAAAAACCCATTAGTGCAGACTAGTTGAAGCCCATTTTCACTGGGCGCAGCTTGAGCAGCGCACTGTCTCTCATGTGCAAGTGCTTGGTCCTTCGGTACTGTGCACTTTTGTCTTGAAAGCAGCCCTGAACTCCCACGTCTCTGCTTGATTGTTTTCAATAGTCTGACCGCGGTAGCTTGATACTACTAGCTGCCACCGTGGATGTCATTTTCCATGAGCTCCCAAAAAACATAGGAGAGGTGAAGCAGAGGCTTGTTTTTATAGCTTCCACACCCTTGTTGTTGCTATCATATCAGTGCTGGGTCTGATATAAAACCCTACATGCTCCAGGCCACACATATCACCCTGCATTCCTGTGCCTGTAATTGCTTATTGTCAAAATATGTAGGGGGGGTTGGGTTGGGTGCAAGCTGTGAAGAGGAAATGAATAGAAAAGAGGGAGAGAAAATAGGGGGTGGATGTATATTTCAGCTCACAACTACAAGCACAAGTGGGGAAGATGAAATGCAGGGAGCTATGCTTACTGGAGCCAAAATTCATCCCCCCATGATGAAGAGGAATTTTTAACACATCTTTCATTTGCATGTGTCCAATTAGGTTTTCCTCAGATCCTGCTGGGGTGATGGTGGCAGGGGGTGCCTGCTTTCGGGATCTCTTCTCCTTAAACACACAGTGTTTGCCAGAGACAACATGGGTGTGCCAGCGTGGTTACATTTGGGACCTGAACTAATTTGTTTAGATTTATATTTTGGGGGGTGTAAGGCACACAGGGGGCAAACCTAAATATAAGCTCTGTCAGTATCTTTTCCCTTTATTCTGAAAACAACAATTTTTAATAGCAACCAATCTTCTGTATCATTTATCAAGGAAAAAAGCAAAAGAGCTGCTGCTTCTAGATTCTCGGATTTCTCGAAAATATGCAGCTTATTTATATTAGATATGGTTTGTGCAACACATCAAGCTATCTGAAGATTTCATGTTGGGTTCTGGTTTAATTTCTGACACTTCATTAACTAAACACTTAATCAGTGGGTAAAAAAATCAGAAAAGGGGAAATATAGTTGTTAATTGGCTATTTCCTGCTATTTAAAGTGAATATATCTAATTAGCACTTGATGAGTCCTTATTTCAGCTCTTTGTATCCTGCTGCCTCCCAGATAGCCTTCCTCAAAGGGTTTCAGTGTGTTACAGTGTCTGACTTTTTGCACATGTGTTGCTGGTTAATATGGAACCCAGCATGTCTTGATGTGGGCCCTGGTTCCAAAACATTTTTGTCTGGTACAGATGTCTTGTGCGTAGCGTGTCATCTTACATTATCTAACTCAAACACACGGGAGGTCATTAGAAAATACTTTGATGCCTACGAGTAGACAGTGAGACTCACTGTTCATACTAATCCTTGCTGATCTGAGCGTTCTCTGTTAGAAATCAGCAAAAACATCTACAGTCTGCACTGAAACAACTGGTGTCCACATCTGGGTTTTTTAAAGTTTAAATTGGGATGCTATGACTGTGGAGGATTTTTGATAATGTGAGTCAACGATATGAAGCCTATGCAAGTGGCAACCTCTGGAGCTAAAAATTACACAAGTGCAGAAGTACCATTAAGACTGCAGTTCCTTGAATGGCCACTTGAGGCTGGTTCCAAAAACGAGTCAATCTCCATAGACCCCAATGTTAAAATGCCCAAATTTACAGTATAGTACAGAAAACTGTTTCAGGCTCTACAGCCTAATTTCCTGTTCATGACAACTAAATGGGGTGAATTTTTATGTAACTCACCCGTTTCAGTTTTACCTGGACTTAAAGTCGTGCATTATCAAAGGTGTGATTGCTTTGAATGAAAGGTTGCCATATGTTTGTCCATGGCCCAGATATGTTTGCAGGACTGACCTCAGCTACATTCTTGCTCCATTGCTTTAGGTTTTCTTGGATTAGCTTGGAGTTAGAAGGAGTGAGGCAATGCCATCATGAAGGCCAGAGCCACCACACTGAGCTATAAAACCACTGTTCAGGAAACCTATGGGCAACTTTACACAGGGTGCACCCATCTTTATATGCAGTGTTGTCATGGTTCTCTTTAGGTCTGTATTTTACCATTGAAATCAGTATCTGTCTACTTTGTGACACAGAAATGGATTATTAAACAAGGCATTAAAATCATCGTTCTGGAACAGGTGAGCTGATCAGCAGCAGCACACTCCGCTTTTGACCTTTTGGACGCTCACCAGATTTGAAACGATTTTCTGTCAACATTCTCCACTGTATCACGCTGTGAGAAAGAAGTGCCTCTCCAGTTTGTTTAGACAGACATAATACATTTAGAGCTTTCAGTCCACAGATTTATAGCGGGGTTTATAAATATTGCAGATCTCAAGATCTCAGATTTAATTGCCACGTTACGTTATTTCACATTGTTCGGAATGAAACTAAATCACTTGTTTGCTCAGGCCTCTATTAGTTATTGTTGGTGTGCATTTCATCATGTCAAGCAAGATTTATACAGTTTTTTTGAAAGCAGGCCTCTCGTTTCTGTTCTGTGGCTGCAATTCCTTTTATTTATTGAAACATGAGCGCAGTCCATAGGCTCATAATATTGTTTGCTCTAATGAAAAGCAGTGATTCCACTTAATAAGGGGCGTGATGAGATTGTTGGCTTTGAAATGGCAGTCGGCGCCTGTAGCGCTGCCGTTTGTGCCATTTTTTTTTTGCATTGTCACCAAAGATGCATCTAATTAAGTTGGTGAGAGCGAACCATATCTTCCAGAGTAATTGCATTCACATTTTTCCCTCTAAATTGATTCCTTTTTACTTTGTCTGGAATTGAATTAGAACCGAGATGTCCTGCAGAAATCACTTTACCCAAGTGGTGTTTTTACACAGAGAATAATAGGTTTTGCTTGTTTATTTGCTCAAACTGTCAGCATCTGTCAGAATGAAGGACGTCATTATCAATCCGGCACTGAAGTGTTATTAGATTTTCGCTAATAAATGCCGCGATCGTGGTGAGCCATTCCTCTGCTTTCGATAGGCTTATAGCAAAGTGTCAAAGAGATGCAGGAGTGAATTCTAACAGCCTCTCTCTGAGTCACATCAGCTGATTGGCAGCTACTCTGATGTCATTTGTTTTCGTGGGGCAAGGACAGGTCACGCTGGCTGATCTGTATTCCCTCTCTCTTTCTTTCTGTCTCTCTGAGATTCTCTCGCCACCCCTCCACCCCCTCAGGCTTCAGATTTTCCTGCCTTCACTTCTTGTTGATAGTAACTCCCACTGATACTCTCTACCTCTCTCTCTACTTTGTGTCTTTCATTTGAGTTTTTTCTTCCCATGAAAGAACAATGATTTTGAACAAGAGGATGCTAATGAAACCCTAGATACTAAAGTAACCGTCTCTTAAATCTCATTAGGTTCTTTTTAATTCTTGAAATAACAATATTCCCCTCATCCCCTTTCAGATGTCTCTTTGAAGCCATAAAAAAGGGAAATAGGTGCTGTTCATGTCAAAATATCAGAATACTGCAGCTTTTTAAAGAAATAAGAAGGCCCTAATGCTAGTTAGTTTAGCTTTTGGCTTAAAGTTGTTGCAAAAGAAGTTGTAACGAAGCAAAAACAACTTCGCTGCCAGTGCAGTCTGCTTCAGTGCTTACATTTGGTACAGTTTCAGAGGTCTCAGTGTAAAATCTTAGACTTTTTTGTGGGAGGCTAATAAATTATGCATCAAAAGCCTGACAGCACTCACAACAGCCAAAATGGATGGGCTGTCATCACAAGATATGTGAAGATGTCTAGACAGTTGGGTGCCATTTTGATCACAGTTAAATGCTCTGTTTTTAACGCAGGCCAATGTTATAATGAAATATCTTCAAAAGCCGCACGCTAGAGACTGTGTTGACGGTTTAACCCATTTCTACTACAGCTAACTACACTAATAAGCTAATTGTAGTTAGTGAGGTCATAATCTGACAAATCCGGTCGGCTTCTGTGGGATTCTGGGGGATCTTGGGGCTCTCTTTGGGCTGCCGCTTGTCTAATCACTCCTGACCCTATTAGAAATGAGTCCCTCTTTGTTACTGTGCGGTACTGTCAGTTCTGAGGGAAACAAAAAGTGCCATTGTCTTCCATCGCTGAGGCTGGGATAGAAGTAATCTGTAGCCGTAGAGCTGCCTCAGGATTGTGATAATCCAGATTCAGTATTAATGACAGTCTAATCCGTGCATATTTGACCCTCTGGAGAGGCTGACATGGCATCTCTGTTGTTATTTGCTTGTGCAATGGCACGGATTCTAAAAAACGAAAGGGGATGCTTTCAGCTTATGTCATGAGGGATGCAATATCCTGTTCAGATTTTGTGTGCTGTGTCGCCAAGATGCTGCACTTGCTGATACCAGCGCAGACAATGCAGCTCTGTCATGTTTCTGGATTTGTCACATATATCCACATATTCAGTTTGATTTCAAGCAGCTTTCCTGATGGCAAATTGGAATTGTTTTTGTGTGTATGTGTGTGTATTTGGTGTCCTTCCATTCCTGAAAGTATTCCTGCCTGAGACCCATGTGCCTGACAAACACAGTAATTGCATGCCGTAGGAGCATGGGGTGTATTTGCTCACCCATGCACGACATGCTGTGAGGGCAAATGACGTGAATGGCGAAATAGTGATCCTCCACGGCATGCACTCCAAAGGGGCTCTTTTTTGCTCTTTGTTCGACACAAAGGGATGTCGAGATAGATGAGAAGATGGGTGAGAAATCCATCACACAGCTGCTCGCTTGGCACAATGATCAGTAACCCCCCCCCCCCAACCAGAACCCCTCCTACACTTTCTTATCTCTTCTTCTCAGAGCTGTGCACGTGGGCCTGTTGTTTACAGCTCTTTACAGTGATCCACACCAGTAATCTCCTTGACAGGTAGCATGGCACTCTGACAAGCCCCCAATCTACCATCCCTTTAATAATGCCAAGACTGATACGAGCTGATACCAGTAATGAGACTGCAACCAACCACACCAGTGTTTGGAAGTCGATTTCATAAGAATGTCTCTCAATGCTTAAAAGATGGTCCTTATATACTCTAAAATCACCAACACTGTGCATCACTGCCAGGGGTCTGTGGTGATGTCCGCATGCAACTTAAATTTGTGATAGCATAGTCTGTGCATGTGCACAGTCAACACTCATTATTTGCACTATACACATATAAGGCAAAACATTAAAACCAACTGTCTAATGTTGCCTCATGCTGCCAAAGGGGGACTTTCGGGGGTGTCTTGGCACCAGGATGTTGGCAGCAGATACTTTGGGTCCTGTAGGTTGCAGGGTTGGTGGATCAGTCCTGTTATGGTGTCCCATGGATGCTTTATTGGATTAGGATCTGGAAACTTTTGAGGTGGGGCCAGTGTCTCTATGCAGCTGCCTAATGTTGCATAGGTGCACCTCATGCTGCCAAAGCGGGACCTTTGGGCGTGTCTTGGCACCAACTTGTTGGCAGTAGGTCCTTTGGGTCCTGTTAGTTGCAGGGTTGGTAGATCAGCCTTGTTCTGGTGCATCCCGTGGATGCTTGATTGGATTAGGATTGGAGACTTTTGAGATCAAGTCAATGCCTGAGGCTCTTTGTCATGTTCATCGAGCCGTTCTAGGCACATTGTCCTGGTAAGGGGAGGCTGCTGGCATTGATGAGTGCTATTGCAATGGGGGTGGAGTTGTGCATGGTCTGCAGCAGGATTTAGGTGCTGGGTGTCAAAGTAACATCCATACAAAGGCCACGATCCAAGGATTCCCAGTGGAACATTGCATTGTAAAGAGATGACCAGTGCTGTTCACTTGTAAGTGGTTTTCATATTACGGGTAACCAGTATATAAATGTACTGTATTCCCACATTCTTGTTCTCATTTTCTTTAAGGAGCCCTGTGCACCATTTAGTTTTTTTTGTCACATGATTTTGAAAAATGCAATAAACAAAGGGACTCATCTTGTTTCTATCAGGAGTTCAGCATCATCTTTTGTAGTTTGCGTGTGTAGAATGTGTCTGCTACATGTATTCCTTATTGACCTGGAGTATGATGAAGGCTTCAGTGTAAACTAGGTTGAAACTCTGGACCGTAAAATGAGGAAGGGTTACAGACTACATGTAAAAGTCACTCTATAATACTGTATCCTGATTTACTGAGAAGGTTAAGAATGCATTGACATTTCGGATCAGTGGAACCCAACAGCAAAATCTTAGTTTATATCATCATGATGAACTGTGTTGTGGTAAATACTGTGAAATGTCACTAAATGACAGTGCTGTTCACTGGTTGTACAGGATTTAACAGTCACGACAGTTCTGGGAAATGTTTATTACAAGTTAAGATTTAATTTTCCCCTGACAAGTGCACCAGTGTTACACAACGTTTGGATTTTTGCAGCCTCCTCAATAACCAATTTTAAGGCCTGATACTGCACCAGAAATGAAAGCACTCATTTAACGATGAACTATAAATAATGCACGAAACCAGACAAATAAATCAGCGCAGTGGAAATAAATCTCACCTGTCAATGTAGCTTCAGCTCATTTATCAGTTTCATCTGCAGAATTTATTACCCCACTATCACAGCAAAGCCTTTAAAAATGTAACATTATCTTGAATCAGCAGTCTCAGGGTTGTATGAGAGGGAAATCAATGGTGTCGCAGCTCGAGTGTGACTCGCCATCCATCAGTCCGTTGGCTGGCTGGAGCAGCTACTGTAGATGATGTGCTGAATGGCCAATTTCCTGTTACCTGTTAAAGATAGAGTAGCACAGCTCCTGTCTCAGCTCTTGTGATTTCCCTTTGGGTCGCCGAAACACAGGAAATAAATTAAAATAACACGCCATGGCTTTTGCATCTGCATTCCGGGGGCCCCTGGATAATTTGCGACCCTGAAAGAAATCAGGTTCTTGATATTGTTTGAAGTGTCGCAGGCAGTAATGCTACATCCTGAAAGACAAGCTGGAATTCTCTCAGGCCTGTTTGTGGAATGAAACATGAAATTCTATCTTAAGTTTCATTTTTAGAAATATCGCATCTGCCTCTGGTCCCCTGCAAACGCGATCCGTTTGCCCTCCAAGTTGCCGCCGGCGTGTTTCACGTTACATGTCAAACGATCATACTGTGGAGTATTTACATGGCTGCTTCCTGGAAGGAGGGTTAGGGTGGGGGATGCAAGTTCCCCTCTGTCTGATGACCAGATTGCAGTATTTACTCATGCGCACGGTCCTGCCTTCAGATCAGCTAAAGTGATGCCTTTGAAGAGGAAGATACAAAGAGGTTTCGAGGGCTTTATTTCAGGCGTGGCCGGTTGCTGCTCCTGAGTTCAGTGGATGTTACCCTGTAAATTATCCGTATCCTGTTGATTTAGGATTTAGGTTTACAGGGCGTTCTTCCTATGAGCTCTCGCTTCCTATCCCAGGAAAACTTTCCTCCGGACGGTATGAGGGTGTCCCGCTGCAGCAGAAGAGGTCACAGCCCAGCTGACTTTACTGTTGTGATAACTTTTTATGTTATTGCAGCTTACTTTATCCTCCTCTGTGTGTCAGTGTAACAGAGAGACAATAGAAAGCCACTACCAGTATGAATGAGTAGAGTTGTGACAATTAGTCAATTTAGTTGTCAACTTTTAAATTAATCGGCAACTATTTTAAAAAGGAAGGTTTGGTTTGAGTATTGCAAAGAGGATGACAGGAAATTTACCTGTCAGCAAAACTGCTGCATATGAGTCTCCTGAATTGCAACTTTTGTAATTCGTTTGTAGCTTTGTTGCAAGCAGAGCTTTGAAGATTAATCAATTAGATGATTTGTTGTCAACCGTTGAATTATTTGGCATCTTTTTTTTTATTATTGATTAATTGAAATTCTAATATAAAACTGTCAAATTCTGATTCCAGCCTCTTTAGTTTACATATTTTCTGGTTTCTCTCCTCCTTTATGACAGTAAACAGAATATTTCCTGATTGTGGAGAAAGCAATAATTTTAGGACATCATTTTGTGGTTTAGGAAAGACTGATCGACATTTTTCACCATTTGCTGACATTTTGTTTTCTCAATTTAATCCAGAAAACCACCAGAATCAGCAGTGAATAATGATTAATTGTGGCTGCAGACTAGAGCAATCAATCACCGATCTGAAATGCCTGCAGTGTTTTTATATTAGAAAAGTATCACATCACTTAAGTGACATCAAGTGTTTTTACTTGATTAATCCGTTTGAGTACATTCTAGTGAAAAAACTATCAAAATTCTGATTCCAGCCTCTTAAGTTTGAATATTTTCCGGTTTCTTTCCTCCTTTATGACGTAATATTTATTGGTCGTGGACAAAACAAGGTTTTTTAGGGGATCATTTTGTGGTTTGGGAAACACTGATCAACATTTTTCATCATTTGCTGATGTGTAAATTTTTATTTTAATTAAGAAAATCAATAGATAACATTGGAAATAATCAATAATTGCATCTGCAGACGAGAGCAGTCAATCACTGATCTGAAATGCTTGCAGTGTTTTTTATATTAACAAAATGTCACATCACTTAAGTGACATCAAGCGTTTTTACTGTCTTCTTTTCTGTCCTACAACTTTGCTGTTTTGGTTCAGTGTATCTTCTCTTCTCGTGCAGCAGGAAGCCCCTTTTCAGCCAAATAGGACCAATAAACTGACAGTACACAACCTCCACAGCATCAAAAGGCAGCGAGACAAACTTAGTGTGCTGAATATTTTGCATACAAAGACACAAGCCAGATATTTCCCTCTGAAGTTAAGAGAAGTAGAGTGAAGAGTATTTTAGCACACATTCATTAGGTGGATACAAACAAGACTGTAAATGTTGCCCACGGTTTACATTCTTTGCTCCATTAGTGGTAAGCGACTAAGAAAATGGAGTTTAAATTTGATCCCCTTGTATCATTTTGCTCATGTGTAATGAAGCATGGCTACAGACTTCTTTTTTCAGCTATAAGCTGCTGCTCTGGTATTTTTCACTTCATTTTTATTACAGAATGAGTCATTTTAGAAAACTAATTCTTGGATTATGAGTGTGAGACACACCCACGAATAAATGTTCCAGGTCGTAGCTCACAAATATGCAGTTTCAGTTTGCAGTTTCTTCTCTAATCTGGCTTAATGTGCTGCACAGCGTTGAGCAAACGTGTGTGTCGCCAGAGTGTGTTGCATTTAACAGGAAGACACCCAGAGCTGTTCCAGTTATGGCTCCGACTCCTTCCCTCTCCAGCGTCCTTTTGTGTTTTTTGAGTCTCTCCCCCGTCTCTCTCTTTTTAGTTCTCACAGTCCAGCTAATTTTATACCCCTTCTGTTTGGCTGTAAACCACAGTTCACACACAGGATATGATCTAAACTGTTTCTCTTCCTGCTTGCTTCTGAGTCAGCTGCATACAGTGACAAAGATTTGAGGCTTAGGAGGAGTTCCCCTGACCAGCAGCCAGAAGAAGTTAGATTTACAGGTACAAGGCGGACAGTTGTGTTTGGGTTAAATTGTGTGGAAAAGCAAGAATGCAGCTTACAGAGATGAGTCTTTCTGTTGGCATATGTGTTAAACATCCAACAGACAGCCTGATTTTTGTGGATAAATAAACCCGTTCCTGAAAAGAACATCGTTATGTATTCACAGCTAGATTTGTGTTTTGATTTCTCACTCTGGTTCCCACTTTTGGCAGTTTTTCTTGTGAGAAGAAGTGGAGGCGTTCATGACTTTCTCTCCAACGTGTGAAACCTCTCTGTTCCCAGACAAGGTTGCGCAGACAGACAAGACATGTTGCCTTGGGCTGCAGCCAGATATATACACAGATAGCTTGAGAAATCCACCGGGTTTCTTTTTTTTCCCCCTTTGTGTGGGTGTACATGTTTCTTGCATGCCTATTAATGCCAGGTTATATGTGTGCTGTGTAGGTATTAAGAGGGAGGTTTGTAAATTCCTATGTGTCAAAATGTGTTTATTTTCCTCTCTTTTGTCCTGGAATAACACCATTTCCCTGCCATGAATATTTACCATGTGGGGTTCGTGGAGTTTAAATATTGCAGGGAATCCTCGGCTGGGGACTTGTTTAATCCTCACCCTGTTCTGTCTGAGCTGCTCCCAAGCGCCTGGGAGAAGAAGCTTTTGGGAGAGGATGTGAAAGCAGGAAGGGAAAAGAGAAACCACTACTAAGGGGATGTGTATCAGATTGTTGGATGGCCGGCTGAATAATCTCTGTTTTTACATGCTGCACTTACAATGAACTGAAAGAAGACTTTTTTAACGGCCTCTGGCCAGCTGTAAGTCATGTCTGAGTCTTGCGACTGAGTATTGGATTGACAGGCTGTCCTGACTGGTTCCCTTTTGTGTTGTTGTTAAAGTAGAATAGTATATAATGTAAGATGCATAGGAGAATAGAATGCAACAAATAAGCGGCGGACTCCCACGCACTGTCAGTGCAGTATTGATTAACAGCCACATTTCACCCACAGGCCTTCATCAGAGATTAAAGAACACAATATAGCAGCTTTATACTATAGCCACAGGCTGCAACAGCTAGACAGTGAGAAATCAATGAAATGCGTCCATACAGTAAGTCAACATACACTGAGCTAAATGACAATGCTGATGTTTAGCAGAATGTTCTGTTTTATTTCAGCTTGTTAACATGTATACTCTGGTAATTACACCAAACTAAAAGTACCATTAACAAAGCAGCTTTGTAGGTGTTTGGTAATCAAATTAATTAGTAATTGAAATCTTGACCTAATTATTTACATAGATGACAAGTTAATCACCAAATTTATTACAGTTTATTGTGAAAGGAACATGAACGTTCTCTTCCTAATCTCATGGAAATCAGTGCAATGATCACTGAGAATTTTCACTTTCACTTGAGTAAAAATCAAGTTTTTATACCTTGTAAAAACATCCATATGGGGCTTTTTATATGCTACAAGACAAAAGAGTAAAGTAAGCAGTCAACACAATGTCTGAGCATCTAGGTCTTGAAACTACAATGGCAGCTACAAACATGAATTTACACTTCTGTTATTTTTTTCCCCTGCAACAAATCTAAGGAACCAATCCTTTCGACTTGCAGGTGGGGCTTTCCATATCAGTCTTTCAGAATCAGTTTATGATTTAAACATGTATGGCAGAATGGCTCCAACTATATTGCAACTTGCCATAGCTTAGTGTAGAGTTGTTTAAACAGAGTAGCTGGTCAGCTGGTGTGCTCAAGGTGCAGCGAGCGTCAGAAGTTTTGGTGGAATTGCAGGTGAGAACTTGAGATTTCTGCACATTCTATGGGAAGATGCAGTGTGGAGTTACATCTAATCCATTTTAAGGTAGAAAATGATAGTTTTGATGGAGAAAAAGCTTTAAACATGTGAATTTTCTACATTATTGATGTAGTTCATCACATTCAAAGTCTGCCTGTAATTGATCTAGTCCTGCCTGGCCCCTATAGGAAATTTCCAGATACTTGATAAGTTTTTCTGGTTTAAATAAACAAGCAGAAAGGGATCCCAGTTGTGAGCCTTATAAAGGGTTTAATCAAAGTCATTACTTTGTTGCAGTCGATTATTAAATATTCATACTTTTTATAGGAGAAGTGAAAACTTTGATCTGCTGGTTGCACTGCATAAAAACTGCATCACCAAACTCATTAGGATTCATCCTCCTATAAATGTCCGTAGCAAATTGCATTGCGATACTTCAACCTTTTGAAAATCAGGAACATATAGCATCTTAAATCCAATAAATGTGAATAAATCTATATTTCTAAACCACCTGTGAGCCATTACACCTGGCCGTAGCAGCTGCTTCTCCTCATTTGTGTACTTGATGAACATTTTCTACACTTTTTCCTTCACTCCATTTGGTTATTGATCTGAGAGGCCTACAGGTGAGCATTAACTCAGGGTTCTCATTTAGCTGCCCACTAACTAAATAACACTATTGATGCAATTCATCACATTCAGAGTCTGCTTGTAATTGATCTAGTCCTGCCTGGGCCCTATAGGAAATTTCCAGATACTTGATTATAACAGCGAAGTTGCCAAGTTTGGAAGAGCTGCTATATGATATTATCACATTCACATCCTGCTTGCTTTGGCTGAGGGCCACTCGTTGGTGTTCAGCAGACCTGCATGCCAAGAAACACTGGTGTGTTTGGCGACAGGCGAAGGGAGCCTTGGCTAACAAAATCATGCCTCCTCCTTTCGGGTGTCTGTCCTCTCGCTCTGGAACATTAAGCTCACAATGTGTGGTTCATCAGGGACGCGGCTTTATTCACATCTGATCAGGGAAGCAGAAAGTCCACACACATGCATTTGTGTCCTGCGGTGCCATTTATTATAATTTCTGCAGCTAGCTTTTTTTTTTTTCATCTCGGGGGCTGACTCTGTCCCTTTCAAGTTTGGCTGTAAACACCATAAATCACAATGTGCTTTTCTGCCACTTCTCTCACTTTCACATCTCTCTAACACTGATGTGGTGAAGCAGGTGCTAGACTGCTGCTGCTGCTGCTCTGTTCTAATTAAAGTCTTATCATTAAAAATTTAACACGGACTTACAGTATTATGATGGTAATATCTGTATTTCCCATTATGCAGCATTTAGAACGTAGTCACATGCTCTTGTTTTTTCAGCTTCTTGGAAAAGAATCAGTCTTTTTAGTGGTTCCTTTTAGATTTAGCACATTTTCTCCTCAAAATTGATATATTTCAATGATCCTTAGAGCTCTGCAAAACTAAAATGATCCATTAATCATCTCACGACTCCCAAGATGAATCTTGCGACCCTTTGGAGGGGTCCTGAGCTGTGCATTGTGTTTTTGGAAGTGACACACAGTTGCAGGTCATTGAGGACTCCTGTAAACATTGTTGTGCTGCACTGATGCTGGGGTCTGATAGCAACTCAGTGGGTGAAGTGACATCTCTTCTCTCTCACTCTGCATCTCTGTGTTTGTGTCTGTGTGTGTGTGGTGCAGCAGTTGCCCTCAAAGCTTATCTCTATAAATGGATTTGTGCTGGTGCACTCGGAGATCTCTGTGCGATGCTCTAATCTGATTGACCACGACCCTGGAGATGTGGATGAGTCAAAGAGAGGGAAGTGTGTGTGCATAAAGGTGTATTAGGTGTCCATCCATCTATTGAGCTGGTATTTGTCACCTTGGGACTGTTTGAGCTGACCTGAGGGGCTTGTTAGGGAAATAACAGCTGTGTTTGACTCATGAAGAAACTCAAGAGTCTGGAATTGTAAATCTTACACTTACAAATCCACATGTTGCATTTGCACCATCCATTGTACCCTCAGATATATACATACATATACACTGATCAGGCATAACATTATGACCATCTGCCTAATATTGTGTTGGCCCCCCTTATGTGCTCAAAAATACTCTGAACCTTTGGGCATGGACAAGAAGACCTCTCAGGGTGTCCTATGAGGTCTGGAACCAGGACGTTGGCACTGGATCCTTTGGGTACTCTGGCTTGTGCAGTGGGGCCTCTGTCAATCAAACTTGTTCCCCTGCATCCTGTTGATGCTTGATCAGAATTGGGTGCAAGAAGTCACACCAACATGTTGGACCATTGTCATGTTCCTCAACATGTTCCTGATTATTTGATGTTTTTCCATGTGGTGGGGTGCATTTTCCTGTGGGGGTAGTAGGTCAGTGACATTTGGAATTTCCATTTGCATGAGGGAGTGTGCTTGTTGTGGGACAATGTTTATTTGGGTGTCTAAGTCTCATCAACATGGATGTCAAAATCCAAGGTTTTCCAGCAGAACACCACATAGTACCAATATGATCAATGTTATTCACTTCACCTGTCAGTGGTCATAATGTTGTGACTGATTTGTGTATATCAGTGGAGTACATAGGGTTGTCACAAAGCAGACCATGCCAGAGATGTTTTAGCATTTCTATGCCCTGCTTATTGTCTTATGTTGGTGTTTTTGATTTATCTTCCTGGCCACAGACACATAATAAAATGAGCACAAATAGTTGGAGACTGCTTTGGGCTTAATGCAACTTAAAAGATCCAAAGAAAACCTTCATGTTATCTCTAAATGAACTAAATCAGCCACAGCATGCTGAGTGCACTCGACCTGCAAGTCCTATTAACCTTAATTAATTATAAACATCACAAGCTTGTATTTGCAGCATATTAAATAATTTTTAACTGGGTGTTGTATACTGAAATGATAACAGACTGAGAGTAGACCTGATGCACCTGCCCATATTCAAATGATTTCTGAAAATAGAAGTTTATCATCTGGTGAGCACAAGAACTACTGAGGAATACAAAGTAGACAAGTATTTGTGTGATATGCCACACTGCCTGTTGAGCTGTGTTATGCAAACTGCTGTTTGCAAAGTTTAGACTCGACTTTTCTGGCCATCCGTTTTAGCAAAATGAAGCCACATAGGTGACTTCTTTGACATGCTGTCAATTAGGTTTTTGTCAGTAAACTCAAAACTATTGTAGACATTGTTGAGCTGCATGTTGTGAGTGAAACTGTTTAGGTTAACCAGAAAATGTGAGACGGAAAATATGTTGCTGACCACTGTGACTGTACAGTAACACTAAAAAATGCTTTTTGTTTGTCTACCCAACTTTGAACACAAGGGCTTTCAATGAGAGATTTGTATTATCAGAACTGATGGGGTTCAGGATTCCTTTTAAGTAACGTATCTGGACATGCTTTCCTGTATTTAACCCACATGATACAGATTTTTTTTAATTACACACGTGATTTGATTAGCATTTTTCTCCCTTTCTTTTGTGAGTTTTGGATTTTATCTATTTACATTTGACAAATCATGACAATTTTGTGGATTTTTGTAGAGCAGAAAAAGTAAAAAATATGTTTAGTTTGGAGCCAACTTTATGTAAACGTTCAGTAAATGTTAAATAAGTTAGAACCAGCAGTCTGCATTAGGTTCTCACTCGTAGTCTGTGCTTCCAGACACCAAATATAATGGTTTATATGTGAAAGGCTATTAATGTAGTTCTTCTCATGTAACCATGGTGATTGCTCAACCATGGGAATTTCCTTATCGACCAACTAATTGACAAATCAACTTGGAAACTGCAGCCTCACCTCTAACTTTTTTTTCATGCAACTTCAGGATAAATACAAATGAGATCACTGGTGTGCCTCTTTTTTTGTTTTGTGCATAGGAAATAAGGCATATCGTGGCTGTTTCCCATTTGAGCAAAGAGCAAATGATTCATAAGCCTTTCATTTCAGCCTGTAAAGCCTTTTTATAAAGGTGCCTTATCAGAGATTGCACCCGTATTTTCTTTCTTTACTGACCTGGACACATTTAAGCTGCCAAGTCAAACACAGTCATGGCACTAGCCGAGTGTAATATGAATCTTACATGAGTAACACCCATATTTATGTGGTGTTTATCACATGCACTGTGGTAATCGGTGTATGACTGTGAGGAAGTGATACACTGATAACTGTTGACAGTCACCGTGGGCTGCCATGTCCACCACATACTGCTGGTGACAGTGCTGCTGCTTTCCCTCTATTAAACTCTCAAATGAACATGGTATTTATTGTCTTATTGCAGTGCAGAAAAGATAAGGAAATTAGTTAAAAAAAATAAATAAAATGAGTCAATTCACCTTCAGGACATAACCTCCCACAGCTGTCTTTTCTTACCTTTCTCAGGTGTCCAGTAAGATTTTAAGCTAAATATTTTATTAGATATTAAGTTTTTATACCGTCTCCGACTTTTCCGCTCAGAATGAACATAATTAAACTTTACACATACAAATTGTATTCTGCCTTCAGCAGCTTTCATGTGTCGCAGCCTTTTCTCAGATGCTGCCGAGCGTAGTGCTCTGCATCTGATTGCATTACAGGAAGGTTCTTCTATTATTCAATAGTTTGCTTGATCTGACTCCACACTGTCAGACCTCATGTTATTTATTTATGAGCTTTGGGATGATATGTGATTTGAAATACTCGCCAGTGCTTTCCAGGAACCGGTTTTAAATCTAAAACTATACCATGCGGGATAAACAGTATGATCTTCATTTGATCTAGTCTCAATTCCACTCTCATTGCCTTGCTTGAGTTGGGAACTCTTGTGCCATTATTTGACTATCATGCACAATTCTCAAGCATGACATCTCATTTACCGGCATGTCAGGGAGCAAATGCTGACTGCCTGTTTTCATTGAGTTCCAGTGGGGAGGGGGAGGAGATGGGAGACGTGTCCATTAGTTTATCGTTACAGCCTAGGAAACTAGAAACAGGAGAGAGAGGGGGAGAGCGAGAGAGAAAGAGAAAGAAACCCCCTCCTCCCTCCACACCTTCCTATGCTCAGCTAGACTGAGGGAGTCGCCATAGCAACCGCTCGGCATGCTCCCCATCAGCTGTCAAGCGAAAAACCTCGTATCTCCGAAAAATGGCAAAGTTGCAGGAGCGGGGGGGTGAGAAGAGGAACTTTCTGATCGTGTGAGTTGTTTTTTCACACTTTCAGAAACAAGAAGTAAATCAGACCTTTAAGGCTGTAACCCAGAATTCTGTACTTGTGAGGTTTCCGTGCAACAAAACACTGCTCCCGGATTCCTTGGCTGCTCAGCGTTTCCAGGTAGATAAATTGTGCTCCTTGTCCCCATTTCTTCACACACACCCTCCTCCTCCTCCTCCCTCGTACCCTCCTTTTTTTTCGGTCTCCCATGGGGTGAGGGAAGGATATTGGATGGCACCAAACTACAATCTCTTCAACAGCTTATGTACAGTGTGTACCAGTGTTTTCTCACGCACATGGACTGAAATAGTAATACAAAAAAATAAAAAATAAAAAAATCACTCTTTCACGGATTAAAATAAATATATTGGCAAAGAGGCATGAAGAGGCTTTATGTAAAACTCTGCTCTAAATCTGGCAGATTTAGAAATAAGGGGAACCTAATTTTTTTTTAGTAAACGAGGTTAGCCTGGATACCAGTTGCACCAACTGTGAGTGGGCGTTTGCCTGATTTGGAGGACTAATTTGCATTATGGGCACTCTGCAAAATGTATCCTCCCCCCTCCAAAAAAAAAAATGAACTCATTGAGCCACCCTTGGGCACCTTCATTTTGACTTTGCGCCACCTTCACCATCCCTTTTGCCGATGACAAAAAATGTTTGCACTTCCTCCTGAATTTCCCTCAAAGCTAAATGGCATCATTATGCATGAAGGGTAACTGGTAGAGGGTGTATGTGCTGTTTCATAATGCTCCAGGGTCTCTTTATTACTTCACAGCCTCCTCCTTTGGGGAAGCTGTCCTCCGCTCTTCTGCTTGCTACATACCGGAACTGCATCACACCTTGCCCATCCTCCCGCTTTTGCTCTTCATCCGTCTGTCTGGTTTTTGTTTTTATTAATTGTTTAATTGAAACGTTTTCTCTGTCCTCTGTTGTTCTAAAGGTGGTGAGCATCCCTTTAAGGCTTCCAGGCTGGCTTGCTGCTTGATAGATTGCTTGAAGTGAACAGCAGGATCCAGGGATTGTCTCCCCTCACTGGACTGTGACAGCAAAATCCAGCTTCTGTCCAACTTCTCACTGAAGACAATGACGACAATGTGACCACTGGACTCAGCCAGAACCATGTGACCTGCTATTATGGATTTCAGCATCAGCATACATTGAATCAACACTCATCCAGGTAACACTGCTTGCATTTCTGCTCTCTATAACAACTGCTGATTGTTGCTTTCTGTTGTGTTTACACTTGAGATTAGTCTTTGGGGATCTTTTTTCTGTCGATGTTCAGTTTTTTTGTATACTGAGAGACTTTTTATCAGAAGCTGGTGGCATGTTCATTCTGTGACTTCCTCAATCTGGATATTCATGGCTCGTTGTCTTGTGTTAGCTGGGTAAAAAAGACCAAGAAACAGGAAGTGGGACAGCGGTGTAAAAACAGTACTGAGAACCGAGGCCTGCACAATGTAGCGCACGGTGGTAAAAACACCATCAAAATGGCATGAGTGGTGGAATAAAAAATGGTGCGGTTTGTATTTGTAGTGCGTAGATGTTACTAAGGGTCTGTGAAACGAATCAACTGTGCTGATATTTGGAGCCCAATTAAGATGTTGTGCTGGTTAAATTTGATTGTGTTACCCTTTGGAAAAGCAACTATTGGAGAGCTCTGATTTCTGCACTCAAAAGCTTGTTGTGATGGTTATGTTGCCAGCCTTATTAACACTCAAGAATCACAAGTATCACAGTTTTGGGCATGATTAGAGGACTAAAGCAGACAAAGTGTAATGTAAGAGTATCCAGATGTAAAGCAATGACTGATCAGCTGAGGTCACCAGGTCTGTAGCTAGATGGTCTGCTTCTGTCAAACTGTACATTCACACTTGGTTTGTGTGTGTATCTACATATTTATTTTCCAGGTATTACAACTCATGCTCAGAGACTAGTAGGAATTTCACTGGATTTATGTCATGTTGTAAAAAAAAAACCCTCAACATCCATGCTTTCCTGTATTTAACAATCCCCTTCATTGTTGTGCAGTTCAAATATTTTAGTCCCTACCAAGCCTTTTAACCCTTTGAACCCGTAAAACCCACTTCGAAAAGGAAAGGCTTGTTATCTCTAGAATCTCTAGAATAAACTTGCCAGAGTTGCAGCATTTATTAAAGCCATAAACTGTAAAAAAACAGGAAGAATTGTCCAACTTTCCAACAGTCCCTGAAGTACTCCAAACTACTAAAATCATGATACTTCATAAAAAAAATCACTTTAGACCTTATTAATAAATTGCCAAAAATAAACTGTCTGCTCAAACCAGATTCTATAAAAAAACTAAAAATTTTACACTTCTCCACAAAGTCATTAAGCTATTAGTGACTTGGCTGCGACCTGCAGTCACCTTACAAAAAATCAGGGATTTTGTGTTTACACAGCGCAGATAGGAGAAAAATAGGGAAGCCAATTAAAATGTAAGTAGTAAAATATTTATAGTATGTAGAGCTACAATTTATGTTTTTCAGTACTGGTGAAACCTGTGGGCACTTGAAAAAATGTTGGACATGTTGATTCCAAGTTTTTTTAATTTTCATGAAAAAAATAATGTAAGAAATTTAATTTTTAGCCTTCCCTTTTTATTGTTTATGGAAGTTTGTTGTATTGCACAGAAGACAGTTTTGAGTTCTCTTCTCACTGCTTCTAACCACAGTTGTGTTGTTGCCATAGACATGCAGAACTTTGTATTGCAGTCAAAAATGAGCCCCAAAAACATCCAGAAAGGACTTGAGGTTCAGAGGGTTAACAACATATGGAGGTGTGTCTTGATAAAACAAGGACAAACTGAACATACAAGTAGTTGGACGAATGAGGGAGAACAAAACCCAAACTCTAAGACGGAAGGAAAGAGAAAGGAGAGGAGACTCTCGCATGCCGTGTTTGTGTTAAAATGCGTGGTTAAGTCATCGTCTGCCCAGCTGTGTCTGCATGTGTTCGTATCTTATCCAGGGTGTTTGTCAGGAGTGTGTGCCTGTCTTGCTCCCATTTCCTCCTCTGGAAGCAGAGCGGTACAGGAAGGCTGGCTGGTTGGCTGGCTGCACAGGAAAGGAAACAGTCTCTATCAAACAGCAGATGGAGGACAGCATGTGCTTACACTGCAGAAACACGCACACACACAAACCCAGACATGCACACATGAAGTCCTACACACAAGAAACTATGCGCAGATACAGTAGCTTTTATTAGGAGCGTGACCCAGATCGTGCATCGCAAATGTCAGCTGTGGAGAATCTGAAACCTTCATTGAGTTCAGCTGTATGAATGAGATGGAAGATATTTTTAAATGAACTATTAGAAAGATTTGATGTTCACAAGGACATTTCTTTTCTTGTTAGAAGGTTGTTTTGTCCTCTCAAGCTGTTTTTTTAAAATATATTTTACATAGTGCTGCAGTCTCCTGCAGCTCTTCAACCTTCAGATTTTCTATTCACCACCAAAACAACAGACCTGGGTCAAAAAGTATTTGCACATGGTCTTGTATTTGAATCTGCGTTGGTGTCGGCAGGGTTTAGCTCGTAAAACTGCACAAAGACAGATTCTGTAAGGTGTGAAACTGACTCTCAAACAATACTGAAACTTCTTTCAGCAAACTTAATCTGCAAGGCCAGTCAATTATTTTGATTTGGCTCTGCACTTTCTCATTGCCAGAGTTGACATATTGACCTTTCTGTTACCTCTGAGGCCTGCAGGTCAAACATATTTGTCTGTTGCCGAGATTTAGTGATGCCCAAGATGTCATCACCTCCTCCTCCTTCTCTCGACTTCAGGATTGCTGATGGCCTGCCATGCCTCCATGCCTCTGTCAAGAGCTATTAGCAGCAGGACCGGGGCCCTCCCCAGCATACCAGCATGTCTCACAGAGCTTTTAACAGCAGCGTGTGAGGACTGGATGTTGCATTTCCTATTTCCAAGAGGGAAGCGAGCTCTCCAAGAGGCCTTCGACTTCGGCTAGTCATTTGCTCTCCGTATGGTCTTTGTGTGCGTGTCTTTCCTCATTCGTGTAACAAGCCTGCTTAGGCGGGAGGACAATGAGGCTCACTATGGTGCCCAAGGCCCTACTGAATGACTCATATTCCTATAGAATTCAGGCAGGGACCAAACAACAGGGTTACACAATCTCAATCAACAAAGTGCTGCTCATAATGTGCTCTGCAGGGGCCGTGATCCTGCAGAAAGAGGATTGTGAAAAATGTGCTAGGTTGAGGTTGGGGTTTGGGTAACATAATTACTGTGCTTCCACTTCCAGTTTCTCCTACAACGGGAGGAATTGGCCATCACTGCAACCTCCTCTGCAAATCTGTGAAAAAGACTAGCAGTTGTTGTTTTTCTGTTTGTCAAAGTTGTTGTCGCCAGGTGTGTGATAAGGGAGCATAAAGGGGCTGTTATTCCTGAAGATGAATAGCGGCTCCGGTGAAGGAGGAGGTTTTGCTATGGCAACTGGGACTGTGCGGCAGTAAAGTCTGGCTTCCCGTGCAGACAGTCTGGGGACGTGTCACGAACCAGAAGACACTGTCATCATACCTCATTTTTTAAAGAGGAGGGTTTTATAGTCTGCGTCTGCACATAGCAGACATGTCTGCTCAATCTGTGCAGAGCAGGAGAGGCAGCTCCTCATCCTCACAGCATGAACCGTTCACTTATCCCCCCTGGTCCCTCATCTCTTCCTCTACTCCTCCTCTCTTTTTTTCGCCCTCAGAATCAAGTGGCTTTTTGTTCTCCCGCAGCGGTGCTTATCACTTGTTTCTCCACCGCTGCCCTCCTCCCCATCCCTCTCTCTGCCAATGAAAGAATATTTTTGGGGGGATAGATCTTGTCTGCCCTGTGCACATCCAGAAGAAGTGTGGTTATCTGCCTCTCTGTGTCTGAAAAATGGGGGTTCTATCCAAGACCCTCCCTGTTCCCTTCCCTTCTCTAAAGGGTGTTTTTCCTCAGAGTGCCAGGTCCTTGTGTGGGTGCTGATGTAAAATAAATCTCATGCCAGTAGAAAAGCTTTGTGGATTGTCGTCATTACAGGCACTGACACTGCAATTTATTTGAATTCATTTGAGTGAAGTGGGTTTTGTTTGTCCCACAGGATTTTCTCAATTGCCTGTTATTTCTATGCTGCATAACATGATATAAAGATGAGCCGCGCATTCTCTGGGGAGACGGTCTGGTTGGTTGATTGAATTGCTCGCTAAAATCAGACTCCCAGATGGCATCTGAGTCAGCTGTTATGATTCTGCATGGAACTGCATTTTCATCTGTTTAAACCCCTTTTATTGACCATAAAATTCATGAACAGGATCTCAAAACAAATTTATGGTCAGTTAAAGCGGTGATGTGCCCATAATCTGACCAGTAGTCATCATTTTGTTTATTGTTTCAGACTTGTTCTCATATGTTAGCAGAATTTAGGCAACTACTGAGGCTTATAATCAGATAGGATGTGGTTTCTGAATGGCGAACACTCAGTTTTAGCATTGATCCCTGCTAGTAAATGCATCAGAGGAACTAAAAAGTAACCACAGTCTAATTAAACCCAAATTCATTGAATGGCAGTGTTACAAAGAGTCCAGATAAAGGGGTACATGACGACAATGGCTCAGCAAATAAAGAATCGGCTTCTCCAAGGAATCATATTGTTGTCTGGATAGTGCAGCCAAAGGCAGATGGTGTGTGACTACAAACAGTTCCAGTGTATGTTATCCTGTAAAATCACTACTTGTTGTTTTCACATTTCAGTTTTTGTAAATGAACATGTTGTGTAAATTCTAGAGGTTTAGAGCTGTTTTCCCTCTGCTAAGCTAAGCTATGCTAATCTAAGCTAAGCTAATTGCCTCCTGCTCCTACCTAGACCCATTTAAATAATTCAGGTTCAAAATCGTAAAAAAAACCTACAATGGTTGCACATATACAATAATCTATAGCTAATTAGTTTACCACTGTATCTTGCACCTTTGTTGTCTTATCCCTCTGAACCCTGAGAGATTTCCGAGTGAGTTTTGCTCCTCCTGTCACATGTTTTACTTGCTGTGGGGTTATTTTTCATTGCAATATAAAATCCTGCAAGTATATGGAAACAGCATAACCATAGATAGAAGTAGAGGGAAGTCAAAAATGTCTTTGGTGCAGTGCACAATTTTACAAAGTTTTAATGCCATAAATCATAAAAAAAACAATAAAATATGAAAGTTCAATTTCTTTAAATATTGTACAAAAAATTCTCTCAGGTCTTACCAATACATGATAAGGATAATTAACTACATACATTTTTAATTTGTTTCCACACTTCTCCACTATCTGCTTGGTGTAAACACAGCCTGCAGTTCAACCGAAACGTGCCTTATAGTTTGTCACATGACTTTTAATTACTGCTGAGTGGAATCAACATGTGCAACAGTTTCTCAAGTGCCCATAGGTCTTACTAGTACACAATGTAAATATTTTAATACTCACATTTTTAATTTGGTTCCATACTTGTCTCCATTTGCTTGTGATACACGGCCTGCAGTTCAGCTGAAAAGTCCCAGAATTTTTGTCATGTGACTGGTGGTGGAATCAATATGTGTAATATTTTTCCAAGAGCCCACACCTCTTACCAATACATACTACAGATATTTAACTGCTGAGATTCTTTATTTGATTCAATACTTTCTCTATCTGCTCATGTAAGCACAGCCTGCAGTTCAACTGAAAAGTCGCTGAGTTTTTACCATGGGGCTGCTGGTCACAGCTTGGTCACCAGTAGCTTCCTGGTTGCATAGAGGAGCACATATTTTTTTGTTTTTAACAGAATCTGGTTAGAGCAAATAGTATATTTTAGATGAAACATGTAGAATTAAGAGATTTTGAAGAACTATTACGATTGGTGAAGTTTCCCAATGTAAGCCCATATCACATATGAGTAGTTTAAGGACTATAAAGTATAAATCTAACAAATCTTTCTGTTTTCATAGTTTCTGGCTCTGATAAATGGTGTGATTTTGTAGATTTCTTTTAAAAAGATCTTTTTTTTAAAAGCCTTTCAAGCCCACCAGCAGGTTTAAGGGTTCAGAGGGTTAATGGCCCTACATGTTCCTCTGTGTAACAACGCTCACAGGCTGCCAGATCTATAGGCAATCCCCCCTTCTTCTCCTATCCATCTCTCCCTCTCTCTTTCCCTCGACATGTCTCTTACACTAATACCTGGTCATAGCGGAGTGGTGGTAATCACAGAGTGCCGGGTGATAATGAGAAGTGTCGGAACGCAGGTTTCGTCATTTTCAGCCCAGCTGCCGAGCATTACGCTGGCTATCGACGGCTCCGATTCCAGGCCATAATTGCTCTGCCTCCGAATAATTGAAAGAGGGGAGGAGGTAAATCCCAGAGGTGTCAGGGCGGGGAGAAAGATGGATGCCGCCGTGTTGGATGCTGTCAGGTTGGGAGGTGGAAGGGGCTGGGAGGACATGATGAGACCCTCACAGGGAGACTGCCCCCACCCACCCACGTGTTGTGGATGATGGACCACTAGCAAAATGCCTTCTGGCACGGTGGTCTTCAAACAGGCCCTCACACATGTGTTTCCCATGGATCCTTGTTGTAGCTCTTGTGTGTGTGGCTCCTTGTATGAGCATTCCATGGCGGGCAGTGTCGCTTTGCATGCCAATTGTTAGCAGATTTGGTGCAGGAACTTGTCGCGTGCTTGTGAAATCGTGTAAATCTGTGGATCAGGAATGATTAAAAGAGCTACTGACTCTTTGGAGAAATATTGCCTGAGTGTGTGTGTGTGTGTGTGTGTGTGTGTGTGTGTGTGTGTGTGTGTGTGTGTGTTTGCATGAACACAGAGGCTAAATGAGACTCCAAAAAGCCGACTGAATGCAAGCTCAGATGTGGTGTTTGCGAGTGCAGACATCAAACCGGAGTAAATGTTTACTACCAATTACGCTCTTGGTTTTCCGTGCCTCACCAGAGAGCGACAGTAGCTCCTAAATGCTATAAACACCAGAGACATTAAGTTTTATGCTAAATGAGAGCTGCTCTCAAATGTTATGGCTGGAATGTTTCTAAGAGGATTATCAATAATCGCTCCTCATCTCGCGCCGTGTTATTTTTAACTAATATACAGCAGATAAAAGCTCTTGTTTTCAGTGAGGACCGCTCTAATGGGAGTGCTCTCAGGGTCACAGGCAGTAGCCACCATATCTCAGTCAACAGGATGTTATGGCCTGAACCTGGCAACCGACCACAGCTCTCTTTTTCTTCCTGACATTGGCTAACGGCTTTGTTAGTTTGTTCAATAAAGTAAGTTCCTCACCTTCATTCATACAAAACAGGAGCATAAAGTGCACAAGCACATGTGCATTTTCTCATACATTCAGCTTAGATCTCCCATAGAGGTGGAGGGCTGACACTGCGGAATGGAGCCAGCAGGTCCCCAAGGTCATTACCACTGCCACGGCGTCTGGGCGCCCTGGGAAGGAGGCAGGAATTGATTAATGACAATGGTAGGAGCGCAGGACGGGGAGGAGCCCACGTTGGCAAGAGAGCAGTGCTGCAGAGGTGAAACAGTGCTGGAGATAGTGTGAGAACTACTTGAGATAATAGTCATTTTGAATTATCTAACCTGGATCTGACAGAATGATGCAGCAATTCAGTTTTAATGACACACATTCCAGGCTGAACAGCTGTGGTTCTGGGCAGTCAAGTAACTTGAAAATATGCACTTAATTACTTTTTTACAACTTGCTTGCTGAAAAAGTAACTAATATTGAATGCACTGCGCTGTATTTATTACTCAGCCCAGCTCAGTTAAAGGTGCAAAAGGTCCTGCAAGCCCACATAACGCAGCCACTGTATTTGTAGCAATAGAAAAAGTTGAGGTTTAACTGGGATTTTTGGAGGTTTGCTGATCATGGGTTACTAACTCTGGGTGCATGCACAATCCAAATCTGGAGAAAAGCAAGGCAATGTAATGCTTTCTGATACATCCAGACCATGATTAACTCTACAATAAATTGCATATTGTGTTCTCTTTAACTACTTGTTACTGCAAACTAATTTACTGTAGCTTCACTTTTCCTAGTTTGCAATGCAGGCCCCCAGTTTAGTAGAGGTTTTTACCATTGTCCTTGTTTCAGGGCCATTTACATAGTTAGTTATATGATTTAGTATCAATACTCCTAAGTCCAAGAGGTCGAGTAATGGTGATGAGTGGCTTGTGAAGCTGTGCACATTACAGTCTTACAGAGCAGCATGCAGGTGGGCGAGTGCATTGAATTCATGTGCAAGTAAATGAAGAAGAAACTCAATTTTTGCAACATGTGTCTATTTATGCATTACAATGGCATTTACAGTCATTATTGCAATGGAGTTTTCTACCCAAATCAAAATAACCTTTTTCCCGACTTACACATGACTCACTAAAGAGCAGTGTTACCCAACTTAAACAAATCAAATACCACGAACCTGCACTTTAACACACAACTAAAATGTGATTCTAGTAGAAATTATAAATTTAGTATTGTATAAACTTCTATACTGTTAAAATTAGTGACATTAACATTAAAAATGTACTAAATACCACAATGCACCGAGTTGTTTTTTATAACCAGAGTCATTTTCTGTGTCCGGGTTTGTTTCATACTTAGACCTCTCCCTGCACTACTTTTTACCAAATGCCAATGTTCCTCTGGAGCTGTTACCTACAACAAAAGGTTAGATTGACATCTCTGGTTTTCAGAAGTGCGTCTGTATGCTGGCTTTTCTTTTCTTCTCTTTTTTGAAATAAAGCAAACGTGTCCAACATCCCACAGGTACTATGCTGGTGGCAGCGCTGCTGGTCAGATTACCATGGGAACACTGGGAGAGAACATTTAAACAAATGTACGTGTAACTTCATAAAATCTCACAATGGCATTAAATCAGATGTAATGAGTAGCGTGCCACCAGTGGAAAAAACTGGCTCTGGCAGTTTGATTTGAAAAACATTAGCCTGTAGCACACTGTGATTCATTTACAGTTCAGATGATGGATGTTATGCTAAAAGCAGACTCAGCAGGAATGGGTGGATAAGTTTAGAAAGAGCAACACTGAACACCTTGTCCAACTAGGTTACATTGCATGAGAAGCACTTGCACATCTGTGTGAACAGATGGACACCCCAGCACCATTTTCTCAGTCAAGGATGTGAATGTAGCGCACTGTCCTTTAAATAGCTAACCCAGCCCAGGTTTGCACACTGCAGCTCCCCAAAGGCTGAGAGCACAGAGACACGGGGACGTGGTATGAGGCCGACCTACTCAAAATGAAAGTGTGAACTTGTTGAACTTGGTCCGTGGTCAAAGCCAAATGATTAAAATCTTTAGCATGAGCTTATTGTTTGCACGACACTTTACAAGTTAGATACCCAAACACTTAAATTGTGAAAAAGCTCTAGCAGTTCTGTTTTGCATTTCACTAAAGCTGGGGAGCTCACAGGAGGGAATTTTAAAAAAACAACAACAATGGCCCGAATCGATGCAGTAGAGGCACAGCTATCCTGACTTTTAGCACATAAAACTTTACATTTTCCATACTGCAACTTGATAAAACTTTTTAATGGTTTTGGTCATTTTCATGGACTGATCCACCATGAGAAAGCACATATTGTATCCAACCTACAAACCCACAGCATTACCTTTTACATCTAACACCTTTGTGCCATGGTGACCAAACATCGCAGCTGAAACTTTACACAACCACATTACCACCACAGCCTGACGTGATATCACATGATCAGCTCTTACAGCTTTTCCTGGATACATGAAGTTTCGCTGTTCGGCTCACAGGTCACTCTGTGGCAAAAACACAAAGAACAAGTGGCTGAAAAAGATCAGATCCCCTATCACATTTTAACTCTCTGAACCTGAAGCAAGCAGCAGAACCCTAGGACACCTCTGGATTTTCTTACTTTTTGAAACATTTTTACTCACTGTGGGCTCATTTTTTACTATAACATAAAGTCCTGCACCTCTATGGAAACAGTACAACCATGGCTAAAAGAAGAGAAAACTCAAAAATGTCTTGTGCAGTTAAACACAGTTAAAAAGAAAAAATGAAAGGTACACTTGTTTAATTACTTATTTTACAAAAAGTTTTTAAAAATACACCTAGGAGTCACCAATAAATAAATAAATAAATACATATTCTAATAAACAATAACAAATAAAACAGTAGAAATAAATTTTAAAAATATTTTAAAATAGAGTTTTTCAATGGTGAAAATTTTCAACCAGTGTTTCCTAAAGTCCAAGATCACGTCCTCAAATGCCTTGTTTTGTCCATAACCCAAAGATAATCACTATACTGTGATAGAGGAGGAAAAAAACAGAAAGTATTCACATCTAAGAAGCTAGAATCAGGGAATTTTAACTTTATTTTCTTTAAAAAAAAATTACTCAAACCAATTAATCAGATATCAAAATAGTTAACTACTCGATTGAATTGAATGTATTGAAAGTACCGCCCCCGACATGTGTTTTCATGCATCTCATTTTCAATTATATCCTAAAAACACAAATACCAAAGACATTCAGACTCGAGATTATATAACAAACACTGTAAATACAGACAGCTCGCTCAGCCCTTTCCACCCACACCCCCAGACCTCTGCTATTCAGAGAAAAATCAGACACAAAAAAACCCAGACAATACAACCATCACATCAGCATCTGAGGCAGTTTGATTTCTGATAATTCGAAGCCATAATGCATGCAAATGAAAAGCATGCTTTAAACTGAGAAAATAAAAATGGCATGAAGGAGCGAAAAGAGGTGATACATGGACTGAATGAAAATAAGTGACAGATATGAGACTGGTTTTGATTTTCTCAACTAATTTATTCCTCAAATGTTGACTTACTCCTTTTCATAGTTAAAAAACATATAGAATATTCTATATCTTACTATACAATAGAACATGGATCATATTAATTAAGTTGCTCAATTTGGGGCACAAACAAAAAGCTGTAAACACTGCAGTGAGAAAATTCCCAGAAGGCCTGAGGTTACTGGCTATTTACCCTCTAACAAGCCATCTTGCAGGTTTCGGTTCTAAAATCCTCGTGGCCCAAAGGGTAAACAGTCTAACATCCTTTTTTTTTTTTTTTTGCTTCGAGGACACAATGTACCTCCTGCCTGCTCGCCCTGTCACATCGCCCCTGCACCCACAACCCATTTTCCGAATTCCCGGGCTGATGTATTTGAAGGGACAGAGAGACTCTGTGCCCAGAGAAACCGCACTCAGTGGAACTGACAGTGCAGGGAACACCACGTTTCCTGTCAGGAGGCGAAGACAGCCAATTTCTCTGTCTTATCTTCTAATTGTAACAAGCTTGTCCTTTTCTGATGGTTAGTCCTAGGGCTCATTAGTGGGACAATGGTGGAGAGCTGCGAGGGTATCATTATGTCACTCCTGTGTTTTTTTTAAACCCAGACTGAAAGAATGACAGAGCAGGGAAGCACACCACAAGAAAAACACAGCTCCACAGAGAGGAGTAGCTCATCATCCAAAACAAAACGCTGTCAGGGAGAAACATTTATCAGCCTTTTGATTTGGGACTAGATTCGCTGTAATTCCCTCATTGACTCTTTTTTTCCTGTTTGGAGTGAGAATAAAGAGGCAAAGATGAGCCTTGCAGAGGCCTGCTCGGATTCTCCGTTGCCTTTCCGTGTAATGTGACGTACCGATATGTCCGCATTTTTTTCTGTTTGCGTGCTGCGAGCTGTGCAGGTATTCAGAGGGGGGCAGGTTGTAATCAGTGGAGACAGAGAGCAGTGACTCACGCTGTGCATATCAGGTGCTGGAGGTCTCTGTGAACAAATAACAGTGGCTGAGGTGTTGGCATGTGCAGTATGACAGAAGCAACAGGCCTCGGTGCCGCGGCTGAAGTCAGGTTTACTGTATTAGCACAATCTGACACGACAAATGAAAGCAAAACAACACATTCCTCGGGTTCCCTCACTGTTTGCCACAGTGTCACTCAAGATGAAAGTTCAAACGCTGCAAATAGTTGGCGTGGTTGGTGGAGTTTGGCTTCTTGTGTTGTGTGGAAAGCTGTTTTCTGGCTCTTACCGAGGTATCATAAAGCAGTGTTGTTATTTTATGTGAAATAATATGATTGGCTGAATGAAAACATTGACATTCTGACTATCCAAGTGCAAATTCGGGACAAGATCATGACAGCAAAAATTAGGAAAAATACATTTCTTTCAATTATGTCATTTACAGAGCAGATATACGGTATAGATGTTGAAGAAAAAAGAAAACATGCAGCTGATATCACGTAGCTTGGAGGCAGCGAGTTAGTTTCTGTTATCTTTGTTGTTTTTAATTACGCTTTTCTTCACTTATCCTTAATTTGGATGATAGAATTTTGTAAAAAGATAACATAATGTGATGTTGATAAGTTAGTGTTATTTCTCACCCCTTGGCACAACAATATTAGTCAGTACAAAAGAACAGATTTTATTTATGACATGGCTTAAGGCTGATTCTAATATTGATATTTGAGAGTTAAAAAAATCTGACATATTCACCCCATTTTTTTTTTTTTTACATAAACATACAGATGGATAAGGAACACCTTGTTTCCTGTCATCTCTCTACTGTTGTTTGCCTATGGGAGACTTTTTAAAACTAGCTATTGGTCACTGTAATAACACTGGCCATAAGTGTCACTGGACAGATTTCATATCTTACAGGAAATCAAATCAGCCTGAGCTAAGGAAATCAAGTCAGTATCGTCCAAAAATTATTATCTTTTAGTAAAAATTCCCTCTGAGGATGTCATCTTTGGCACTGATTGAATTTTTTCACCATTTTCTGATATCTTATCGACCACACAACTCTGAGAAAAAAAAACGACAATGAAAATAATCATCATTTGCAGCCTTACTAGGAACTGGTCAGTGAAGTTGGGCCATGTTATGCATGTTCTTGTTGCACTGATTTCCATCTTTCACGAAACAGGAGAGTGACAAAATGACAATTAAGCCATCTTTAGTGGTTGCTGTGGGGACACTTGGTGCAGAAATAAAGCGTCATATTTGAGAACTGTACCAAAAACTGTACATGCGGTTGTGAATCCTGATCTTTTATTCAATTATAGGCTGCAAGTGGAGACGTCCTTTATCTGACCTTCTTCAATTTGCTGGTGGTTTAAAACCAAAATAATCCCATGTGGGTGACACACACACACACTTCCATGAATATATTGCCGGTTGTTGGACTGAGAACTTTAACATGTCGCCCCACATCTCATTCAATGTACACATGAGCATGTGACTTTTACTAAAACAGACTTGGAAAACATCCCACTATGTACAAATGCATTGTATATAAAGCGTGTGACTAATTGTGCAGTGGTTTAGGTGATTAATCTCATTCTTAAAATTCATCACATTCAGTCTGTGTGAGTGTAGTTCCTGTTGTTTAAGCTGAGGCCTCTCGTTCTGCAGCCCAGGATAACACTTACTTAACTCTCTGGGTAACTTGGGTCACACATCCCACTGAAATAACCGTCCAGCCGACCAAGACAATGAGCTGGAGCTACTCACAAATGTCTCCTACCAGAAAATAAGGATGTCTTAGAACATCCCCCGGGCTGACATCTCCCATGACCTATTTTCATTGTGGCTAATGGTTGGTGACTGGCCGCTGAGTGCTAAATGGAGAAAGGACAATACACAGATGAGAGTGCGCACGATGTGATGATAGCTGTTTGACCAGAGTGTGACCCAAGCTAAACGATGACTAATAGCAATGGTCTAATTTGAGACTTGTGGTCTTGGCTGGTTTAATGCTGAGAGTGTAGAAAAATAAAGGAAAAAGAGATTAGATACTTGGAGTAATGGGGCGCAGCGTTATTTATAGTTATGCGAGGGACAGTTTCGTGCAAAAACAGAGGAAAGGAAGTTGGGGAATCTCCTCGGAGAGGCTGACGAGGTCAGGCAGGAGGCCGCTGCAGTGACAAGACGGGACAAGCTGGGAAGCAGGAGTCGGAACAGCCTCTCGTCCCACGGGAGTAGCCGAGCCGCTCAGGGGGGTTGGAGGCTAAAACATGACAGGAGTGGAAAGAAGAAGGGAGAAGCAGCCATACTTAACCGCAAGACAGAGCCTCAGGGCAAGCTGGGAGCACTGTGCTGGGTGTCCCTGTTGAGCCGTCATGTACACAAACAGAAACAGAAACAGGATACATAAAATGCAGCACAGCTTGTGTAGTGGGAAGTCCCACATGGCGCCAACGAATGTATTTCCACATCACAAAAAAAAATACACTGAGTCCTACCCTAAGGATTCACACACTGTACAAACTCAGCTCAATAACCTCCCCCTCATCCAGGCTTGTGACATTTGCAGAGAATGCCTTAAAGAGGAGGAGGGGGGGATAAAGCTGGAGAAGAGGAAGAGGCGGGGGGAAAGAAGCGCTCCTCCTCTCTGCTCCACTCTCATTAGAATTCTCTCATCAGTCTTCTCCACAGAGCAGGGGCTTGACATGTCAGGGTTTATTAATCGCTCCAGGAAATATTATTGACCCGGACCTTCTGCTCCCTCTCTCCGCCCGCTGCAGTCAGAGTCTCTGCTCTGCTGCCTCCACATTCCTCCGGTGTCCTGCCTGGACACATTACAGGACACTGCGGCACAGCGTGGAGGCTTCAACACAGTGTCTTCATTGACTATGCACTTGGCCAGGGCTTTCTATTCACTGCAGCTGCAAAGCACACACACACACACACACACACACACACACACACACACCTGCAGCCTTGGGGAGGGAAAGCACACTCCGCTCTGCTTCATTTATGGTGTGATAGCAGCTCTGTTTCGGTGCACTTTGCTGAAAAATCCAACTTTTGGAGTGCTTCGGTGAGAGACAGTTAAAAAAAAGCCTTTATAGCTGCAAACATCTCAAGGCTTATTGGTTTTTAAATCTTAGCAGTCGCTTTAAAAAAAGAAAAGAGGTGCTTAAATCAATGTGATGTGAATCCCAGTCTGAATGCTCAAATGTGAGGATCGATCAGAACACCCCTTTATCCTCAATTCCTCTGTATTCTTCTGCCAGAAGAAAAAAAATGAGGGAATGATCGGAGTCGCTCAGCCGAGACTCCTGGATGTCGCCGTGTGGAGGAGGCCTGGACAAGGCTCTTGACGGCTGTGGGTGTTGGCCTGCAATGCATGTGTACGTCTTTGTGAACAAGTGTTTGTGTTGGTATGATGCTATCAAAGCGAAGAGAGGGGGGAAGCGTTAAGCCTCTAGATTCTGCTCCTCATGATCTAATGCATACAGTTTAACCCAGCTTAAGCGCTTCATTGAAGATCAATGTCAGATGATGGGTAGTACTTTTACTGGCATGCATGGTGTGAGCACTCTAAAACCCTGCACATGCAATATCCTGGAAATCATATACCGATCAGGCATTATGACCACCTGCCTAATATTGTGCTGGTCCCCCTTATGTGCTCAAAAATGCTCTGAGCCATTGGGCATGGACAAGAGGATCCCTCAGGGTGTCCTATGGGGTCTGGAGCCAGTGGGGAGTACTCTGTTTGTGCAGTGGGGCCTCTGTCAATCAAACTTGTTCCACTGCATCCTGTTGATGCTTGATCAGAATGGGGTGCAGGAAGTTTGGAGGTCAAATCAACACCTTGGGCCATTGTCCTGTTCCTCAACATGTTCCTGATTATTTGATGTCTTTGCCATGTGGTGGGGTGCATTTTCCTGTAGGGGTAGGCCAGTGACATTTGGGATTTCCATTTACATGAGGGAGTGTTCTTGTTGTGGGACAATGTTTATTTGGGTGTCTAAGTCTCATCAACACGGATGTCAAAATCCCAGGTTTTCCATCAGATCAGCACATAGTACCAATATGATCAACGTTATTCACTTCACCTGTCAGTGGTCATAATGTTGTAGCTGATCGATGTATGTGTTTTAGCTTAGCTGCATTGCCATGGAAATAGCTAAAGGAGAAGTGGAATTTACTAAATTTTCTTCCTTCAGTCGAATAAACACATGCTTTATCAGGTTAGTTTGAGGTGTTGCATTGATTTGGGATTGTTGCAGTGTTTATTTCTATATGTATCTATAACCTTTACACACAAATAAAACCCTTTTCTAAAAGTAGGAATTGAAAAAGTGTTTATCCCCCAGCCTTGTTGATGTAAGCTTTGCATTTTTTTTCTCAATGGGTTTGATGAGGAAGCGTGTCACTGAGGCCAGCCTTGTTTCCCAAAAATTGGAATATTGCACCACCGTGTGGACATATTCGGCAGTACACTTGGGCTTGTGTGTCAGGGCTAATGAATGACCAGGATATGAGTGTGTTGTTCCATTGTGTCTCCGTGAACTTTGCACCGATGAGCACATTCCTGAAAGCAATGGTCACGAATAAAGAAATATGCCTCAGATCTGTCAATAGCTTTTGTGGTCCCTGAATGGTGACATTATCCGGGGCGGTCGTGTTCTCCTGAATCTTGAGTTTTTGCAGACATGTCTGGCACTAAATTTAATATCCGTCTTCATTTTGTTTTCCTGCAGTCACAATGGTCCCACTTCTGTTTTTGGTGACAACCACAACAACATCCAATTCCACTGGCAACAGTAACAATACACGAGGTGAGTACAACAACGACATGCACCTCAACATGTGAGACTGAACAATTTGAATCCCATTCCTTTCCTCTAGAGTCATCACTTTTCCCTAAGATATGATTATTATGTATCTTCTGCAGTGCATGCATCTGCTTGATAACAGCCTTTTTTCTTCAGCCTTGTTATTAGCAGATCGCAGTCAACTTCAGCAGCCCTGGACAGTAATTTACGGCTTATTGTACATCTTTATAAACACAGCTAATGGCTTGGCTCAGTCTCCATTCATAGAGCCTCTTATTTTCCATTAGACGTACTGACAGGGTGAAAAAAAATCTGATGTTTATCTTTGTAGACAAAATACTGCTGAAGCCAGTTATTAAATCAGGTCTGTGGCCAGAAGAGAGCATTTATTTTAACAGTTCATGCACATGATTCCCACACACTGGACATTTGCACACATGGACACATATATGTATATATTGTCAGCTTTGCCCCCTTCTTCCTGCTTCTTTGTTGGCGGTGCTCCTTGACCCCCGGCTCTGCCTCTCCTTCTTCCTCAGAAGACGCTACATCCCCCAGCCAACACATCCTCCCCACTGTGCTGGTTCTGTCCCTGCTGCTGCTCATCATCGCACTGCTAGCCTGGTACTTCCTCAGGTAAAGACTCCCCCTCCTGCCCCGGAGGGACTCACTTGCCTCACCTTTACACACCCTCTCCAACCCCTACCTTCATCTTGCCCCCCTTGCTGACTGGCTGCGAGCCAGGCTCAGGGGGCAGAGCTCAGGGTGACAAACACTTCCTCCTTTAGTCACCGAGGCGGAGCCCGGTCAGGAAACGCTGTGAGCTGCCTCCCTTGCACGTTTAGTGAGAACAGAGCGGGCTGTGACAGTGGAGCTACTCGGGCAGCTTGACAGAGCGAAGAACAAATTGTGTACTAGATTCTGACTGCAGCACTGCCATAAAAAGACGTCAGCTAATGAGAAAAAATAGCTTTTCAAGCTTCAGATGGTAGGATGGATAGAACCAAGTTTACCTTCAGATAAGATGATGCTAAATTATGTTTTATGTCTTTCTCATTTTACTGAATGTTTCCCCTCACAGGTTGAAAAACAGAAAACCGGTCGTCACAACAGTTGACAAGAAGATACCGAATGGCATCCTGGAAGAACAAGGTAACGTTGTCAAATTTCACAGTTAGAAGCAGCGACACAGATTGTAGATTGTGAGAAACAGACAAGCCGGCAGTCAAAAGGCAGCAGAAGTGAGGAGAGATACATAAAGTAGAAGCAAAGAAAGACATGAGGAGGTGGTAGGAGGTGTAAAACAGTCTTATATTTGTAGCTGTTAGTTGTCCCACCATTGCCTTGCGGTTGTGTTAGACTTCCTGTGGTTTTAAGTATGTGCTGTATTCACCCCCTTTTTTATAGCAGTTTTGATACTGCATGCTAAGTCAGTTTGAAAGAAATAACATGTGCAAAGATCAGTGCAGCTGTCACAAGAGCCTTGAGTTGCATCCTTGTTTTTGTAAAGAGGAGCCGATTTGTGTGAAGTTTCATAACAGGCTATCGGGCTTTACAGGAAACAGTTCGTGCTGAGGTTCTGCGAATGTTCTCTAGGAAGTATTTTCTTATCTGAAATTACAAAGGAATGTACGGAGCAGGTCGCGTTATGGCAGATGGGAAATATAACAAGGATTTATAGCTGGGAAAAACAACACAGCACGCCCACAAGTAGCTGTAACACTAAACTGTGCTGAGCTGCTGATTAGGTAGTTGCAAACATGGCATATTTTCATATTAAAAGCATGTTTTTTTAGAAATTCTTAAGATTTTAAACATAATTTAAAAGATTTATTAGTTGAAGGGTATTACATTTTATTCTTGCCACCTTTATCATTGCTAGAACTGAAAGCAGAAGTATCATGTGTGTTATCAAACTGAATCAAATGCTATTTTTACTCAGCTGTTTTGCCCTTTGACTCTGCAAATGTGTGTTCTAAGTCATCTGATGTGTGTATATTGTGTTTTAGAGCTCGGATACAGTACTGAGTCCTTATACACCATTGTACCACCAGGTCAGGTATACAGGGTGTCGGTATCGGGAATCTTCCATGTTACTAACACTCTCTCGGTACTTTTCCCAGCCTTTATTTTCCGAAGTGTGAGCGCTAACAGAATGCCAGATCAGGGTGCTGAAAAAGCCTACGGGGTGCTGCAAGTGGCTTCTCCCTGGGTTCCTTTGGTTCTCTAACACCTGTTGATGTTTTGGTGATCAGTGAATATCTGCATTCCTGTTTTTTCGCATTATATTTCTCACTGAAATGTTGGAAAATACATGCAAACGTAGCAAAAGATTGTAAATGTGAAGTTCATGTATATTAATTGAATAAGCTGATTGTCTAATTCAGTGATTCCCAACCAGATGTGATTCTGTCCTAAGGGTGCACCTGCAGTTGCAAGGAGGTATAAGGAAACTCTATTGGTAAAAGTTGATTAATACATAAATACATATCTAGAGTAACCTTTAACACTTGAGGATTGTGTGATACTAGTTAGCAAGAGAGTCTTTTAAATGGCTAAACGTAAAGGAGAAACATGTGAATATTAGCTCCAAGGAGTTGTTAAAAGGTTGAAATGGGTGAATAGATGAGATATTTAGCTTAAAATAATAGATACAGTTAGGAAATAACATCATAAAGTTGAAGTATTGTGTACAGTAACAGTTTGAAACAACATCCAGTTTGAAAATACTTCCGTACGTCTGACAAAAAGGTTGGGAATCACTTTTCTACTCAAACCCAATCCACTTTTTTATGATTAAATTGGTCATTTAACCCTGGAAAAGCATCACCATGACATTCATTTAATTTATTAGTACAACTGTCAAATACTGAGCGAATTGATGCAAACTCGAATCAGTTGTTTTCTTTGGATGCAACAAAAAAACTCCCCATCAAAACATCAAACTAAACCACCAAATTAGTGCAGCGGGGTTGTTAAATCCTCTGTGTTTTCCTCCCCAACAGAGCAACAGACGGTGGTCCTTCTGCCCAGATCCCCTTCAGCCTCCAAGACCTACTTCCCCATCCCGGTCGACCACCTCGAGGAGGAGTACAGGCTCCGCTCAGCCGATGATGGCAAGCTCTTCAGGGAGGAGTACAACGTAAGTATCATGGAGGTTTCAGAAACAGGGCTACTCAAGTGCTCCAAGTGGTGTTTACGTCTGACGAGTCACTCGGTCATTGTGGTGCATATATACTGTGTGATTTATAGGATTGCTCAAGTAGTGGTTGATGATTGATTTGGACTCTTTTGAAATACCATGTAATAATTACCACATCTATTTAATCCATCGCGTCTTTTTAACGCCATATTTACCTCTCCAAGTATGTTTTTGTAAATGTTGTCTTCTAACCAAAAGGTGAAGGTGTTTGTGCCATCAGTGGCAGCAACAAAAACCCCCTACAAAACATCCAAATTTGAACTTAAAGGGATTTCCCACAAGCTGTGTGTTCATGAGAGATATTTAAACCATGACTTATGCATGTATTTTTATGAAGGAAAACTACAGTAGCTGTGTGTCACATTGCCCATGACACATACTGTTAATATACACAACCATAAGCATGAAAAAGTACCCTTGTGTGTGTGTGTGTGATCTGAGTCAAAATGACGTGTGTGACTCATAGTGAATGTAGCAGATTAAAGTACGATTTTATTCAGACGGTTTGTCAGCACAGACAGAGGAAGTTGAACTTCTCTGCTTTTAATGGAGGACTGTTTACTGTAGGTAGCAGAGGAAGTGAACAAAGCCCTACGTACTGCAGAACACAATGCGCCGGCTGTGAGCTGTTGCTGACGGGCCATTTTTCAGCTATGTGTGGTGTAAACTTGTAATTTTGTTTTGCAGTCCCTGCCAGGAGGCAATGCCCAAGGGACGTACGAGGAGGCCAACAAGGATGAAAATAAGGAGAAGAACAGATATCCCAACATCCTTCCCTGTGAGCATACTTTCTGTTCTGTAGGAGCTCCGTCTTTCTATTGAGTCACACCTAAAGCTTCCTGTTTATTCGTGCACGTGCCTTTTTCTCTTTTTTCCCTAGATACAGTAGATTCTAACATGACAGCTCGTGCATTCATTCACAATGAAATGCCTCTATTCTGATAGTTTCCTTGGCATTCTTTTATTTTTCACTTGCAGTTCCTTTTGTGACGGTGTACATTTATTCATGTCTATACACCTATGTGATCCTTAAAGGAGAAGTTTGACTTTCTTGCAAAGAGTTGCATGGAAAGACTGGAAATAAAGCTACAGCTAAGCTGCGTTATGCAACTTTACTGACAGGTGTGGCGCTGATCTTCCCTCAAGCTCCCTGCAAGAATACAAATAAGCACATTTCCCAAAAGACCAAACTATTTGTTTAATGTGCTTTAGTGTATTTGTACAGTATTACTGCCACCCTCTTAACTTTTCCCTGCTATTTTCACTGACAGATGATCATTCCAGAGTGGTGTTGACTCAGCTGGATGGAAATCCCTGTTCAGACTATGTGAATGCTTCTTACATCGATGTGAGTCTTGGTTTATTATCCATTAATTTGATGACATTCATTTGCAAAATACTTAACCGTACTAAAATATAGTTTTTCTGTAGTAGACAATTGTATAACAGTTGGTAGATAAAGTTTACCGAGCTGACATGGAGTTAAAGATGTTCAAACTTCTCGGCTATATTTGAAGGACTTTTTATCCATGTTGACTTAAAATTGAAGGTTTTTTCATTCTCGACTTACAAAAGCAGTCACACTAGAGGATCTTTTATTAGCTGTTCTTGAGCTGTAAGTTTATATTCTTTTCCACCAGGGTTACACGGAAAAGAACAAATTCATAGCAGCACAAGGTAAGCTACAGAAGAAGAAAAAAAAGACTTGCATAACTCTGTTAAGACCTTGATTTTTCACTCAGTGTTTACATAAATCATTAAATTTTCGTCTCTCAGGTCCAAAAGAAGACACCGTAGCAGATTTCTGGAGGATGATATGGGAGCAGAAAGTAGCGACTGTTGTCATGCTGACAAATCTGAAAGAAAGGAAAGAAGTAAGTGACTTCCAGCTTTGTTTGTTTCTTAGATGTTTCTCAAATCCTGTGCATGAAAAGCTTTTCCTTCAGGAAGACAGCGACTCTCTCGCAGCTACAGGGTTCCTGCCAACTCTGTGCTCTGACTTCATTGTAGAGGAGGGAATAAAAAATAAAAAAGCCTGATTTTCTTAATGGAGCATTAAAAAATGTCATCGGTTGTGGTCAAAGGTGAGGATGTGGTGTATAATTTCAACAATTCATTTCACACCTGTAATCTCTCCTCTGACGTCTGTTTTTATTCTATAATTGCACAGTTTATATTGCGAACCGGAGCTCCTTCGCTGAACAGGGCAAGCAGGAGAACGATCAATGAGGAGAGAATTGGCAAAGATTTAAATCAGCGCGTGGATGGCTTCAAAATCAATGGCTACATAATGTGTAATAAACTCCTCTAAGGCGGCGTCATAATCACCTGGCGAAGTTAGATATTGAGTGGTTTCACCTCCGTCACTTATACTAATCTGGACTGACTGGCTGTGAAATTGAAGCTCGTGGGCCCTTTTATTAAAGCTCACTTCTGCTGAAGTCATGCATGTGAGCTAATGTGTCATTATAAAGGAGAGTCCTTGAATATGTTCAAGAGGAACAGCTGCTTTTAAAGGTTATGATGTCGTCTCCCTGCAGGACAAGTGTTACCAGTACTGGCCGGATCAGGGATGTTGGACATATGGGAACGTGAGGGTGGCCGTCGAAGACTTTACTGTCCTAGTGGACTACACCATACGCAAGTTCTGTGTACAATATGTAAGTTTCGGGCACTTCTTATGTAGTATTCAGTGAAATTGTAAAAGTTGATTTCCTTTGCTTTCAAGATTACCACTTGCTAGGTACACTCATTATAATTTTATCCTGCAGCAAGCTAGTGATGCTGCTAAGACTCCTCGCCTCGTCACCCAGCTCCACTTCACCAGCTGGCCCGACTTTGGAGTCCCTTTCTCCCCCATCGGCATGCTCAAGTTTCTCAAAAAGGTCAAAGCGGTGAATCCACCCTTCGCCGGGCCGATCGTCGTCCACTGCAGGTACCAGAAATCTGCAGCTTTGTTTGTATTGTGTTGTTGTTTACTTGGATACAGACATTCCACCACTCATGAATGAACTTTTAATGGTTTTAATTACCTCATTTATTTCTATGGAGATAGAAAAAAATATTTACGCTCAAATATTTCCCTTTTTGTGTCCGGGGGCTGTAGGCTGGAAACATTTTTGAGTGACGAGCAATACATGTGTTTACAAGCACAGATGTCCCTTTGTTTCCCTCTTGTTGTTTTGGAACATGCAAGTGTCAGCTGAGGATTGTGGTCTAATCAGTGCGTGGTTTGTGTTGTGTCTCCAGTGCCGGTGTTGGGAGGACGGGAACCTTCATTGTAATCGACGCCATGATCGACATGATGCACGCAGAGCAGAAAGTTGATGTGTTTGGCGTCGTCTCCAAGATACGAGAGCAGCGCTCACAGCTCATCCAGACAGATGTGAGTTTTGGAGATGGCAGCCAGATGACATTACACTAACACTTGGTGTGCTTTGAGGATGGTGTGAATTATTGTTTCCTTTGTTCAGCTGCGAATGTGCCCATGCATGGTGCGTGCGTTCATCTGTTTTTGTGTGCTTTCTCACTTCAGATGCAGTACTCATTCATCTACCAGGCCCTGCTTGAATACTACCTCTATGGAGACACGGAGCTGGATGTGTCGTCTCTGGAAGGACATCTGCACAAACTGCACAACACCTTTGCGACTGGTGACCGGGTCGGCCTGGAGGAGGAATTTAAGGTAAGATGTCTTATTATTATTTCACATTGTGACACATAAAAGATCAGACCTAATGAAATATTAAGCCAGTTACACACCAAACTACAGCTGTCCCCAGTACATTCCATTAGTAGAAATGACTTAAGATAAGCTGTTATAAATATAAAATATTTTCATACCTATAAATACAAATGTGTGAAAAACAAGCCATCTGAAACTACAGAAGAGAAGATGTGTTGCAAAGATAGCTGGAAGGTACTTTTGAATCTATACATAGGAACTAAAAGTTACACTAACCACCATGCAGTGCAATGAAGTTACAGATTTTAATAGCTCCTCCAGAACCACATCTATGGAGCCCCCTAAGGGTCAAACAGAGAATTTTTTGAGGACTACTTTTTCGTTCCCTCTCAACAACTTGTTGATTTGCACCCAATATATTTTACATTCCTTCTCATCCATATGAATAATTAGTATGTTTTGGCCAGGCCAGTTATAATTCACTGCCTTCTAAAGGAAACACCCGACAGATACAACAGAAAGTGACGTGCGACACTTCACTTGATGGATTTTAAAAGGCCATGTTCCAGCAGTATCCAGCTGCTGTTGAAGATGTTTCAAGTTGTGCATGTAGTGATAGTTATACTGGATGACAACTGTATTGAAGCTACTGTATTCTTGAACTTTCAAATAAGCATCTGTCAATGAAGCACCACTGGGTCAGATAGTAACAGCTGGACATGTCCATAGCACCATAGACTGAAGCACAGCAGCAGCTGAAGTCCAAACAATAAGCAGCTGCAGCTGTGCTCACAGCAGCTGGATACTGGCAGAGATTAGCCTTTTAAAGTGAATACTGAGTAATAAGTGCAATGTTGTATTATCTCTGCAGTATCTGGAGTATTTTTTTAAACAGGCAGTGTATTATAACTGGGTTGGACCAACACGATAACTAGTCATATAAATCAGAAGGAACACAAAGCTTAAACTGAGGTGATGCAAATGAAAGAAATCTCACTATGACCCTTGCAAAGGTCCGTACACATCCGCTTCAGAGAAAAAGTCCAATTAACATGCATCTGCATGTAATTACCAAGCAGCTATCTAAATCACCTTGTTATTTAAAAGGGTTAAACATCATTTCATCACTGGCAATTTTTTACTAATACAAAAAAATTATTTGGGTCAGTCCATGTCAATTTAGATAGAATTTAGGAACTATACAGCTGCATGGTCTCAGATTGTGTTCAGGCTTCATAAATGTGTTCATAGGTGCCAAAAAAAATAAATTCTAGGAAACATTTTTGGCTGAATTTTAAGAATTTCATATTTTTTCACACCTGAAAAACACTCCATTTTCAATTAAAAACAAACAAAAACATAAAAAATGTTGCCAGAGCTATGAAATATGGAATGAAATTGTTTCTAGCAGCTCCAAATTTTTAATTATTGGCCCTTTAGAATGGAAAAAAAGTATAACATTTTCAAACAAGGGTGGTACTGGGGCCCCAGAAAGTTCCTCAAAGAATAAGTATGTTTTTAAATTTCAATAGGAAAACAACATGGAATCTGCACATATAATGAAAATATATGGGCCTTTATGCGCAACAGTTTTTTGTGTTTCTGGCATCTCAAAAGAACAAAAAGTGGAACATGGCTGGATGTCAAATTCTCCTTAAGTTAGAGACCTCAAAGACCAAAAATTGTACTTATATATGTACACACACACAGATTTACAGGAGCTTACTGGGCCCCAATACCACCCACATGTGAAAATTCTGTCCAGATTTCATGGCTTTGAGAGTTATATTTCTGGAAATATTGAACCCTAAAAATAGCTTCATAGGTAAGAGTGAAATTACAGAAATTCACAGGTCTGAAAACACATTTTGCTGAACTTAGTTTCAGATCCCAAATAACTAAACTCTGAACAAAATCTGAGACGGTGAAGCAACACTGCTCATCTCAGATGGTTCAGACTGACCCAGTTAAGTTGGAAAACAGGCATCGTGACGGCACGGCGCAGTGTGCAAATTTAACTGAGGAAGACGCCAGAATCTCAAGCCTTGATAAAAATACCTCATCCTTCTCACTAAAGCATTATCTGTGTAGTGGTAACCTTTATCTATAAATATGGTGCAAGCTTGATTTAGAATCAACAGCAAGAAGACGGTGAATATTTGTAACATTTTGACTTTGCTTGCTTGATTTCTGTTTAGAAACTGACCAACATGCGAATAATGAAGGAGAACATGAGAACGGGGAACCTGCCGGCCAACATGAAGAAGAACAGAGTCCTGCAAATTATCCCATGTAAGAAACAAGCAAGAAGCATACAAAATTAATTGGATGCTTGTCCCATTTATCAGCTGGTGGCTAATTTTGCGCTCCAGATTTCATTGCCTGCAACCATGTTTAGAATCTGAAACGCGTTCTTTCTGATTCTGTCATCTGCAGTACAACTTTTCTCACTTTTACACTCTGGACAGGTTCATGAGCTGATCTAATCTGCGTGTTTTTATTCCCGTTTCAGATGACTTCAACCGAGTTATTCTCTCCATGAGAAGAGGTCAAGAGTTCACAGATTACATCAATGCATCTTTCATAGATGTGAGCACATTTTATCTCTTAATCCCTTCGTTCTTGCATTTCTTTAGTCGTCTCCAAGTGTCCTATTCATGCACATAATTGTATTTAAACCTAAAGTAATGTATTCTTTGCTGTGATCCAGGGATACAGACAGAAGGACTACTTCATTGCCACACAGGGGCCTCTGACACACACAGTGGAGGATTTCTGGAGGATGGTGTGGGAGTGGAAATGTCACTCCATTGTCATGCTCACTGAGCTCCAGGAGAGGGAGCAGGTAAGCTACGATAGCGGATCTCTGCAAGCAAACTCTGATCTATGGCTTTAATAAGCACAATAACAGTGCAACATAAAACATTTCACTCTGATTTCTTGCCTCTGTCACACAACTGCACTTTTTATATCAAGTTTATGCTGTATTTCATATCTTCAGCCAAAACTATTTTAAAATATCAACATTTTATATATTAAGATACTTATGATGGCAGTACATAAATACTTATCATTGTTTTGCAGGACAAATGCTGCCAATACTGGCCCACAGAGGACTCAGTCACCTACGGAGATTACACAGTAGAGCTGAAAGGAGACACTTTGTGTGAAACCTTTAGTCTACGAGACTTGGTACTCACCTTTGTCCCGGTAAGCAAATTAACCTTTCACTATCACACAGGCAAATGTAACGCTGCCTTATAGCCTCATTAACAGCTAACAGTACAAAAAGACATTTATTGGCCCGCTTGATGGTATTCCTTTGAGCATTTAAGTTATATCTAAGAGATATTAAATAATTTGTTTGGAATGCGTAATTTCAACATTAAATTTATACCAGTTCTGTAAATCATAAAAGTATCATATTTTTTGTCAAGAAATTGTAAAAGAAAATTCATTACAAGTTAAAGTTCTGCCTTCGAAATCACACTGGAGTAAATTTATAAAAAATGTTAGCAAAAAATTACATATCTAAGTTTTCAATACCAGTAATAATTTAATTTATATAGATATTTTATGTTTACAGTGCCTAACAAATGATGTGTTGTAATAAAATTATACACTAAAAGTAAAACCAACCCATTAGAAGTAAAAGTACTTATTCAACAGAAAACAGAACCGAAAAAACAAATTTCCTGTTGCTAAGTATTTAATTTTTAGATTGGTATTATTCACATTTCAACTCGACTTGGACACAGTGGAACCAGTTCACTCTATATACAGCTGGATAGTTTAGACCAGTGTTTCTCAATCAAGCGTTTGGGCCTCCTCCAAAGGTCACAACATAAATCATGTTTTTGTCTCAAGTCATGAGATGATTAAAGGTCAGTAAAGAAGAAAATACAATTTCCTCCATTTCTCTTTATCTTTAACAGTTACAAACTCCCACAATAAAGAAACACAGAGTGAAACCTGTTTTTCATGAAGCCAGAGTGCAGGACTTTTACATGTAAATCGATATCCATTACATCATCTAAATCAGGTCACACAATGCCGTTAAAGCCTTTTTAGTGCCACGTAAATCTTTCTGTGTGCTGGAGTTTTAAATCTGGTACCTGAGGCGACACTGCCGCGTTAGCAATTTGTTTTACATTAACTAGCAATGATTGATTCGCCAGAGCTGAAGAGGGGAGTAACCGTGGCAACAGAGACGGAGTATGGTGATGGAAAAACCTAGAAAGCATCCAAGAAAAGTAGAATGATTACAAAAGAAGAGTAGTTTACGATGTGGGAGTACATCATGAACATGCGCCAACAGTGTTTGTGTAATTACTCTCATTGCCAGAGGGGGGTGACAAAAGTTCTGCAGTGCAGGTTTAAACCCAATTCCTCAAACTAGCGAAATGCAAAACCTCATAAGCATCTTATGAATGTTAAAAGCATTTTTAGATCTTTGCGAAGCTACACAGGATCTAACATAAGGGTCTTATAACAGGGCAAAACCCCAAGTGATTACATAAAGCTCTCCTGACTGCAGGAGGAAATGTGGTGGACAGGAAGTGTTTAGGGTTATCAAGTGTGAACCTCCCATCTCATATATTTCATTACATTCGATCCACATCACCCCTCTGAGGTTTAGTAGTGCATTCCTGCCTCCCAGAGCAGCGCCCATTCACCATTCATCTACTGCCCACTTAACCTACACTGACATCGCACCTGCCATTATGCTTTCATATACTTCTAATAAATCATATTTGAGTGGTATTATGATCCCTCATCTGCCCATGCATTTCCTCTCGCAGGAGAAGCAGACGAGGGTGATCAGGCACTTCCACTTCCACGGCTGGCCGGAGATCGGCATCCCAGCCGAGGGAAAAGGCATGATCGACATCATCGCCTCAGTGCAAAGACAGCAGCAGCAGTCTGGGAACCATCCCATCGTCGTACACTGCAGGTAGGTGTCAAACTGTTGTCTAGATTCAATTTTTGTACCGTACACAACAGGAGTACACCCCTGTGGAATATCTTTGAATTGACAATTAATGATTATCACCTATTTTTAAGTTGACAGCTAGAGCATTTCCTGCTATGGACAATTAAAAAACCCAAACTTTAGAAAGACTGAGTTGAAATACAGGCCCTAAAGTAGAAACTCCTACACCTGAGAACACTGATACACAAGACAGAAACCTTGTACAGTACAGCTATGATTTCCTAACTGCATGAACATGACCCGACAACACCAGAACTCTCTAAACTGGATCTCTTGGCTGTTATTGCAATTTTGGAACCATCTGCATGTCTGCGTCATGGCTCTACATGGAAAGGAATTAGTGAAAAACTTAAAAAATCTGACTGCAAAACTTCAAAAAGGATGGAAAAGGATACAGAAAGATCTGTGACCAGCTAAAAATCAGTCAAAACACAGTTGCTACGGTCATCAGGAAGTACAGAACGAGCCATAGCACCACTAATCGGAGCGGCCGTCCTCCTAAAATAGTACAACGGATGTGCACTACTTGCACAATCTAGCTCTGAAGATCACATGTTTTCGACTTACGGTGGGTTATCAATGGAAATCTGAGTTTCTGTGACAGCTCAGACACTGCGAAGAACATTACATTACCTCAAGCTCTATGTCTAAGGCATCCGAGATAAAAGCCCTTGCTTGCTCTTAGACACAAAACTCCAACATCAAACTTTGCTAAAGAACAGAAAAGGCGGCCTGAAGAATATTGCGAGCATATTCTTTTGTAAGATGAAACCAACCACCAGTTTGTTTTGCGTGCACTTGTCCAGGACTACCACAGTAAATGCATAGTCCTGACAGTGAAGCACAGAGGTGGGAGTGTGATGGGATGTTGGGGGAGATGACATTTATAGATGGCACCATGAATGACTGTGAAGATGCTTAAGTGATAGCTGGTAAGATGACTCCCTGTCTGCAGAAACTTGGCAGAAGAGGAATATTCTAGCATGATAATGATTCAAAACACACTGCCAAAATGCTGCCAAGAGTTTGTTAAGAACAAAAAGGGTGAAAACTATGATATGGCTAAATATGTCATCTGATATACCCCAAAAAATACCCCAAAGGTTCTCTCTGATTCAACCGAAAGAACGCTTTTGGGGTATTTTACAAAGATAGAGCAACACTGACTTTTGTTGCACTTAATTCCTATGGTGGTGCCTGTATTTTTTAATATAACAAATCTAATCTGACAGTTTTTAACTTTACATCAGAGCAAATACTTTACTGTTCAGCTTAGAAGTGATGCAGTTATTGAGTTAATACAGTTCTGAATCAGCTGACATTTAAGTAATACTGCACAGTGGTGTACTTACTTTGTACACTCTATTTCTGTTGTCACGTCTGTGTTCTCCACTGCAGTGTTTCGTATACGAACTTGCAATAACTGGTCATACTTGAATTAACTTTGAAGAGTTTGGTTTTTTGTGTGTGCTGCAGTGCTGGTGCAGGGCGAACAGGTACGTTCATTGCACTGAGCAATATCTTGGAGCGAGTCAAGGCAGAAGGGCTGCTGGACGTGTTCCAAACTGTGAAGAGTTTACGTATGCAGAGGCCTCATATGGTCCAAACTGTGGTAAGTATCAGCCTAAATGGATCCTAAAATGGATTTATTTTTACACATTTTTAGCTTTAGCATCTCTGTGGTGGATATTACAGGCTATGATCTAATTTGTCCGTCTTGATTTTCCCCCTACAGGAACAATATGACTTCTGCTACAGGGTGGTACAAGACTTTGTCGACATTTTCTCAGACTATGCCAATTTTAAATGATGAGATTTGCCTTAAACACAGTTTTTAATGTTGTTTTCTAAAGCAGGTTTGTCAGTTTTATGTGTTTCCTTAACTCGGTCAAATGATCTTCTATTTTGCTATGCACTTGTCCTACCATTAACTCAAGCTCCTTCCTCGCTGTAATATACGGTATGTCGGTGGATGAAAACTGTAAATGGAAAAAAAGGCTAGATTAATAATGTATATTTCACAACATGTATGATAATTACTTTGTCATGAAGTGTTGTTTCAAAGTTGGTCTCTGATTTCAGTTTTGTTGTATAATATTGTACTTTAAATGTTTATCTAAGTGTTATTTTGAATTGACAACATAATATTTTTGAAAGTTGTAGTTATTGTAAATGTATTTATGTATTGACAATGACATTCCTCTCTTGTGTTTGGAGAACGTGACGGGAATGTTAAGATTTGTCTTTTGTTTATTTTGTTGTTGTTAATTGTAAACATACATTCTTTCATTTATTGTTGACTTCTGAGATTAGAGGCGATATTGAAACTATTTTTCATTGTCCTCAAGCTACATGCCATCACGAATGTGATGCTCTTTCAATGAAAATATGGCCAAAAAAAGAATGAATCATCTCAGCCATAATGCAAAGAACAAAGTTTTGCAACAAAGGCTGAAGTGATGATAATGGGGTTAATTTATCAATAAGGATTCAGGCCGAAGTTTCACGGTTAGACGTATCAGAGTCATGAACGACCATTAAACTGCTTTTGTACCACAGAAAGTGGTATGCAAACGCATTTAACATGGATGTACTACAGTCTGCCTTTTGTCTGTAGACAGCAAAAAGTATTTTGCTAAAATGACTGCACATTAAAAAGCACATAACTAAGCCTTTTGCCAAGAAACCTGTAATACTGAAGAGTATGTTTATTGCTTTATTTGTATCATAGACTAGAAAATTTTCACAAATTAGTGCCATATGTACTTTTTTAAGACATGACGTAGAAGAACAATGATGAGTCGAAGGCGGAGTGAAGAAACGTGATCCTGAGAAAAGCAAATGCAGTAGAGTCGGTGCGATTTTACGACGCACAGCTGACACAGAGGAAAAGCTTAATATTAGTCCTGAGTCCGGTAATGGCAAAAAAACCGCAATACACAAATGTGGTGCTTCAGTGCCTGCTTAACCCCAGAGAAACAAAAACAGTACCCCATACTATCAATATTCAGTTACTTTATGTTTGAGAATATGGTTTGTTTTACCACAGTGGTAAAAAAAAGAAGAACCAGAATGTTTCAAATAAAAGATGTCTAGTGGTAGCTTCATTCTTTGGAAAGTATCTGAATGTTAATCAGCTTTTCTGTGCATTTCTTCTGAGGTAGTAACTCTGACCCATCCGGTACTCTCAACGTTAATTAATTTTGTTGATGCTGTATGTAAATACTACATGACAAAGTGCTAACATTGTGGAAGTCGCTGAGCAGCAAGGAACTGTCAAGTGATTGGTCATATTTTGTGTGCTACATGTATCTGTCCGTGGGAGATGTGAGGTGCAGCACAAGAAGACTTAACAAAACAAGCCGAGTCTATTTTCCCATGACTCCTTTTCTGTCCACGCCGTCCTTTTTGAGCACATCGAAGAGGGTCTGTTCAAACTGCAGCTCTTTTGCTCTCTCAGTGGGTGGTCTATCCCTTTTTTGGACTTTCAATGTCTTTGAAATGCAAGTTGCAATATTAAATTCATCCAAAAAATGAAAATGCTTTGGGTTGTCAGTGAAAGTTTTCCTCTGATGTCTTTGCTCGCATTTGCAACAACGGCTTATATTTCATGAGGGAAGACACTGGGGAAAGTTCTGGCCACTGCAGATATAAGCCTCCTCAGTGACAGCAGGGTGTCCTCAGTGGGATACGTTTCATGTGAAGAATGTACTGCAAGAGCTCTTCGTAACACGTTTGAACTCAGTATGAAAGTCTGACCAGAACAGAGTATTGAGAAAAGCTGGTTATTGTAGCTGTAAATTGCCACTGAGACTATCTTTTTCATTATCAATTAATCTTCCAGTGGTTTTCTTAGTTGGTTTATATTTTATCTCTAAGGTTTAGAAAGAAAACTACGAAAAATGGCCATCAGTTTTTTCCAAAGTCCACGCTGATGTCTTCATGTGTCCTGTTTTTTCCGACCAATAGTCCAAAGCCTTATCATACCCTGTTTGCTACTAAAGAGCACTACACAAGCCACCAAACACTGACATTCCTCACTCTGTGTTGGGCTAACAAATGAGTGTGATTCAATCAGTCATCGTTGATAAGACTTGAACTCACAACCTATTTGCTTCCAAAACCACATTGTAACCAGCTGATACGCATGATGCTCACAAGCAGAACATTTCGTTAGATATAAATATTTTAAAGGTCCTGTGAGCAACCTTTCAGAGCCACTGGATTAGAGAACGAACACAATCTGCACATTTGCCCAAACTGCCATCACTTTCACTTAGAACCAGCAAGGTTGCGTACACAAACAAGAGACAACAAAAAACAATCCAGCCAAAACCATCAGCCCATTAAAAAACACGGAATGGTCATAGCGAGTTGCTGTAAATTCAAATAATGACTTCACTCTTACTTTGGCCTAAAATTAAAGTTGCACATAAATTGGGGCATGTTTGGCCAATATATTTAAGTTCTTTAAAAAAATCATTGAAAATAATTATTCTGTGACTTAAAAATTAAAGTTTCTCCTTGTTAAAATGTATTTCGCTAATCACTCCTCAGTCTATATAACCTGTTTACTCCTAAATATGCACATATAATTTACCAAATAAATGCATATTATTGTAATTATGTACATTTTCATACGTTTGTTACACTGAAATAGACACAACATAAACAGCAGCCTCCCACCAAAACACCACACAGCATAGCATCAGTTTATTTGATAAAATACATCCCTAACCCACCGTTGTAACCTGTATTTCAGTGTTAACCGCTGATAATATAACAAGAAAAGAAGGAAAATGGATTCGAACTCTAGTTAAATAAATAAAAATACATATATCCATTATCTATACACCGCTTATTCCTCACTAGGGTCGCGGGGGGACTGGAGCCTATCCCAACCGACTCGGGCGAAGGCAGGGGACACCCTGAACAGGTCGCCAGTCTATCACAGGGCTACATATAGAGACAAACAAGCACACTCTCATTCACACCTACGGACAATTTAGAATAATCAATTAACCTCAGCATGTTTTTGGACTGTGGGAGGAAGCCGGAGTACCCGGTGAAAACCCACGCATGCACAGGGAGAACATGCAAACTCCACACAGAAAGATCCCAGGCGTCCTAACCGGGATGCGAACCAAGGATCTTCTAGCTGTGAGGCAACGCTGCTAACCATCGCGCCACCGTGCAGCCCCCCCCCCCCAAAAAAAAAACATATAGATTGTGTGATATTTGATTGTAGTGGTGCACAAGTATTCGGATTTCAAAATTGTTATCCGGATACCACCACAACAACCGAATATTCGGAAATTCGGATATTCGGGTTTAGCCCTAAGAATACAAAAGAAAAGGGCAGCCTTGAGCTCTGAAAATGTAGACAGGCTAGTTTGTCTCAGTAACTGGCTAAAAGAGAAAAAAATATCCTTAGAGGTATCATGAGGCCAATTGGCTTGTTGTTAAAAAGGACTAAACTCTTATGGCCAATATTTCAACTGTTTTTGTTTTGTTGTTTATCATTTTTGACGGGAGAAATGGCACTTTTTATTAATCTGTTGGTCCGTTTACTAAAGATGCTTTCTTTACCATTTATAGTGGTCAAGGTTCCCTGGAATGCACTTCAAATATGTTTTCAAGTTGAAGAAGAAGAAACGGGGTTGCATCGTCTCTGGTCTGGTGGCATGTGTATGAAAGAACCGGGCTTTTATTGCTCATGGTGATTGAGAGCAAGTGTGTCAATCCCCGCAGCGACAAATAGTAAACTGCTCTTTTGCAACATGACACCATAAAACTACAGTTTGACACTGTAAATAAACAGGCCAAAGCCATTAATAACGCTCACGTCGAAAATCCTTTTTGTTATAAATAGTAAGTTGTTCTTTTGCAACATTTAACCATATAGTTACACTATTTTTATTATATTTAAATCAGCAAAAAAAATTTGGATTCTACAGATATTTGTTTGAAGGATTAAAATTCTTGTGCAAGACTTTGCTCTGAAAAAAAAACAAATGACATAACATAAGAAATGCATAAAAGTAGAAAAGCAAGTACAATACCCTACTGAAATGAGGCAAAAATTTAACAATGTAAAGTAATGCTGGCAGTTATCCTGAGGTAATAAGTAGAATGCAGAATATGCAGGGAATTTTTGGGGGGGTTTTTTAGTTTTGTTTTTTTTTTTAATAGAGGGGATAAAGAAATGAAAAACGGTGAGAAAAGGGGGTATATGGGGGCTGGAGGCCAGCCATGCAGGAGATGGGACCCCTCTGGAGGCCAGCGAAGTCGGAGCCCTTTGGGAGGCTGGACCGGGACCAGGGAAGTCAGACCCTTTCTGGAGGCTGGACTGGGGGCCGGCAAAGTTAAGAGCCCTTCTGGAAGGTGGACCGAGAACCAGCGAAGTCGGAACCCTTACGTAGGCTGGATTGGGGACTGGTGAAGTTGGAGCCCTTTGGGAGGCTGGACTGGGGACCGGCAAATTCAGAGCCCTTTGGGAGGACAGAGCCCTTTGGGAGGAACCAGTAAAGGCTATTTGGTTTAAAATGGACGCACATGCACACACATGTGACTGTAATACAAAAAAATATCAAAAAACATAAAAATGATGCACAGTGAGACCACTGGATATACTTTAAGTAGTATGTCCTCTGCTTGCACGTTCATAAAATAGCACCTCCAATCAGCAGTTGTACAAAACTGCGCCGTTTATGTGATGTAATGGTTTACGCCAACAGGGGGCAGTGCACCTCAATCTATATGTAAATGAGAAAGTGTCACGATTACAGAGAATATTCATCCAGCAGCAGAATGTCAGTTCCTCTAATGTCATAGTACGGAGTCTATCCTTAAGTTAACCACCAAAGAGTGACACTAGTGTGACGGTGTAACCCACAGACTAATGCCAAAGCTGCTCTAAAGATGGTGATTCACTCCATGTCACCTACTGTGGCTCAAATTATAGGTATGAAACCAAAATAGTGATTTAGTTGTAATTGTGGCAAGAAAATTTTCTCAGAAACCAGTTTCAGAAACTGCCACATGACCTGCCACATGACAAGACCTATTTCCTGATTGGAATGGTTCAAATAAATAATCATCATTTTAAGAGCAACAAGAGTGAGCTCTTATTCCCAGTTTGGAGAAAGATTCTAGTACTGATCTTAACTGTCTTGTGCAAAATGGTTTGTTTTCATAGAAAATAAACAATGTTTCTCCAAATCAAAAGCTTTACATAGATGTAGATGTCACGTCTCCACAGAAACTAAGACATCAGCAGCAAAAGCACAAATCGGGCAAAAAGTTCCTTTTTTCAGATTGTCGCATGATTAATGAACACGACAGGAAAAAAATTGATCAGCTGTCAAATGCATGCACGTGCTTACATAGCACAAGCTTTGATTGTCACCAGTCAATAACGGGGGGAGGAGTGAAACTGAGCTATTTTTGCCGAACAATCCCGTTTCTCATCTCGCAGAACAACCCGAGTGACAAAAAGTCTCTTTGTTGACAATTTCCACTTCCTCAGGGACCCAGCGCCATGGTAACACTCCACAGCGGGAGGAGTCGCAAGCGCAGAAAAGGGGGTCGGGATGAGTGAAGAGGTCACATGAATTATGTATTAACCCCAACTGACTCTCTTATTTTGATTGACCCCTGGCTAATTCTATTTTGTCATTCACAATGCTTTCCATTTTCTTTTTAATATGGAACATGAGCCATTAACAGGCAGGGTGGCCGGAGCTGTGACCTCTTTGGTCAAATGCTTTCATGTGTGGCTTAGGAAACTAATTTCTGATTATACTCGCTATGTGTATATCAAACAAAGTCTTTTCACTTGCTCACTCTGTCACTTTGTCCAAAACATTCTCAAGTTTCATCTCCTGAATACAGTAACAATTTGAAACCACAAATACATCATATTTTAGCATTTGGTACTCCCAACACATCAATTATGCTCCATCTTTTACATGAATGAAGTACCTAAAAACAAACCTAACAAATGCTAATTTAAACTAAAAACCAGCAGAAAGCAGCACAAGCTGAATCAGTCCTCATTCAGTAAGACATGACAACACAAAATTCATTTAAATGAGTACAGTTGAAAAATTTCCCCAGTCGCTGATGTAACCCCTAAAAACTCATCCCTGTGTATCAAAGTGAAATACTTAAAAGTCTTGATGCAACTACACCTTTGCTTCTTCTTGATTGCGTCGATGTTTGAAGTCCCTGCCTCTCTCTCGACTTACCCATCTGCTCAGACACTAAAACTGCTCTATGCTGCACAATGGCAAGTTGTAATATTGGAGAAATTCAGCTATACATGTTCGACTGGGAAGCAGATTCTGAAGAAGACTAATGATATGGAAAGTCCCATCCTGTCAGCGAAAACCAGCACAGTGCTCCCTCTTGGTTGGGGGTGAGTTGGTGCCATAATAGAACCAGTTTACAACATCTCAGGATCTTTTTCATAAGTAATGGGACAATGGAGTGTGAGATGGAAAGATGGACTGGTACAGTATCAGAAATAATGTGAGTGTTGTACTGGACCATCATGATAACGAGGGATCTGAGCCAGAAGGTGAAACTCTCAAATCACCAGTCGGCCTTCAGTCTAACCCTCACCTACGGTCAGGATCTCTGGCTAGGGACCGAAAGAATGAGATCACAGATACAAATGGCTGAAATGGGTCTCCTCTGTAGAGTGTGGGCTCAGTCCTAGAGATAGAGTAAGGAGCTCGAACATCTGGAGGAGGCTCGGAGTAGAATCACGACTCCTTTGTCTCAAAAGTAGACAACAGAGGTGGTTCAGGCATCTGATTAGGATGCCTGCAGGGCGTTGTCATACGGAGGTTTCTGGGAAATTCTGATATTAATACATTGGCTGATATTGTTTATGTCAAGGTGTCGAGGAACTGAACCCAAAGTGAAGGCACACAGAACAGGCTCGAAACAACTCAAAGTTAAACAAGGTTTATTTGACAAAATGGAGAACAAATGAAACTGAAACTAACTTAAGCTAAACTAAAAGCCGAATTAAACACAAGCCAGGATAATATTAGAAAACTGAGGAGAACTAAACTAAACTCACAGAGGGGGGGCAGAGTGATGAAGAGAGCCGGCACGCGACTGGAGTCCGGCAGCCCAGGCGGCTCCAGCGGTGGAGGGCTGGTGGTGACGGCGGCCGCAGCGTGCGGAGGGAGAGCCGAGGAAGCCGCGGGCTGGCGGCGGAGAGCGGCAGCGGCGAGGGCCGAACCTCTTCAAGGAGGGGCAGGAATCCGGAGGGAGGGGGGAAAGCCGATCCAGGCGGTCGGTGAGCCGGAGCGGAGCCACGGAACTGCTCCACCGGGAGCAGGCAGGAACTCGACGGGATCGGGGCAGAAACAGCGGCCGATCCGGGCAGCGGAACTACGGCAGAGGAGACACAGGTTAAAACTGGAAACAGGTAATACATCAGAGAATATTCCTCGGCCAGCTACTGACTGCGGGAAGCAGAAACTACGATCTGGCAGGGAGTGGTGAGTTGAACCGGTCTTTATGGCGGTGATGATGAACAGGTGCGGAGACGCGGCTGCCCGGAGTTGTCACTGATGCTGATTGGGAAGTGACTGCAGCCGTTGGAGAGGCTGCAGCCACGCAGAGGGAGGAGGAGGAAGGAGGCCGTCAGGTCGGGGCAGAGGAAGGACCAGGAGAGGGGGCCCTGACAGTACCCCCCCTCCTACGTGCGCCTCCAGGCGCACGTCTGAGACGATCCGGATGGCTGCGGCGGAACTCCGTAATCAGGGTTGGATCCAAGATCTGTCGCCGGGGTACCCAACACCGTTCCTCGGGGCCGTAGCCCTCCCAGTCCACCAGATATTGCACACCCCTGCCACGACGACGCACATCCAAAAGTCTCCGGACTGTATAGATGGGGCCGTCCTCCAGGGTCCTGGGTGGTGGTGGGGATGGGGTGGGGGGTGCCAGTGGACTCTCCCGTACAGGCTTCAGCTGGGACACATGAAAAGTGGGATGTACCCGCATGGAACGGGGCAGTTTCAGCCGGACAGCACAAGGATTTATCACTGACTCCACCTCGAAAGGCCCCACAAAACGGGGAGCCAACTTCTTGGACTCGACCCGGAGGGGCAGATCCTTGGCTCGGAGCCACACCCTCTGTCCTGGTGAGTAGACTGGGGCTGCGGAGCGGTGCCGGTTGGCCTGGTCCTGGGATCGCCTGGACGCTCTCAGCAGGGCGGCGCGGGCCTGGCGCCAGGTCCGGGCGCAGCGGCGGAGGTGTGCAGCAACAGAGGGGACAGCAATCTCTCCCTCCTGGTCAGGGAACAACGGTGGCTGGTACCCATGGACACAGTGAAAGGGGGACAGGCCGGAGGAGGCGTTGGGGAGGGTGTTATGTGCATACTCCACCCAGGGGATCTGCGAGCTCCAGGTGGATGGATTCTCTGACGTGATGCAACGTAGGGCTGCCTCCATCTCCTGATTGAGCCGCTCCGTCTGGCCGTTACTCTGCGGATGAAAACCGGAAGTTAGACTAACTGTGGCCCCCAATGCTGAGCAGAATGCCCTCCAAACCTGGGAAGTGAACTGGGGCCCCCGATCCGACACGATGTCCTGTGGGATGCCATGGGGCCTGAACACATGGGCTACCAGGAGGTCAGCCGGTTGGGAGCTTGGGCAAGGGCAAGAAGTGGGCCGACTTGGAGAAACGGTCGACAATGGAGAGGATCACCGTGTTGCCATTTGAGGGCGGCAGGCCAGTCACGAAGTCGAGGGCAATGTGGGACCATGGTCGTCTTGGTATGGGCAAAGGATGGAGAAGACCTGCACTAGGTTGGTTGGAGGTCTTGTTACGGGCACAGACGGAGCAGGCAGAGATGTACTCACGAGTGTCATTGTCCATGGAAGGCCACCAGAAACGCCGTCGAATCAAGGAGAGAGTGCGAGATACCCCTGGGTGGCAGGTCAGGTGGCTGGAATGCCCCCATTGGAGGACGGTGGCCCGGACGGAATCCGGAACAAACAGGGTGTCGGGTGGGCCACCTCCTGGGTCCGGTTGTTGCTCCTGGGCCTGGCGAACTGTGGATTCCACCTCCCAAGTAAGGCCAGCCAGGTACGTGGAAGGCAGGATGGGTTCCGGTTCCTCGGGGGGCTCCTCCTTGGCATGGAGACGGGACAGAGCATCCGGCTTCACGTTCCTGGAGCCAGGGCGATAAGACAGGGAGAAATTGAATCGACCAAAGAATAGGGCCCACCTGGCTTGTCGCGAGTTGAGACGCTTGGCGGTCTGGATGTACTCCAAGTTTTTATGGTCGGTCCAAACCAGGAACGGCTGCTCTGCCCCCTCCAGCCAGTGCCTCCACTCCTCCAACGCCAGCTTCACTGCCAGGAGTTCGCGATTGCCGATGTCATAGTTCACCTCTGCTGGAGACAACTTCCTGGAAAAGAAGGCACATGGGTGGAGTTTGTTATCCTCAGGGGACCGTTGAGACAACACTGCTCCCGCCCCAGAGTCAGAGGCATCCACCTCCACCACGAACTGACGGTTGGAATCTGGCTGAACCAGGACCGGGGCTGAAACAAAGCGGGCCTTGAGTTCCAGGAAGGCTCTCTCTGCTTCCGGGTTCCACGAAAATCTCCTGGCCGTGGAGGTAAGTGAGGTGAGGGGTGCGGCGATGCGGCTGTAATTCCTGATGAAGCGGCGGTAAAAGTTTGCGAACCCAAGAAACCGCTGGAGCTGTTTCCGGTTTTCGGGTCGAGGCCATTCTTCTACCGCCGCGACCTTGGCTGGGTCCATGCTGATCTCTCCCGCAGCCACGATGTATCCGAGGAACGACACTTTGGGAACGTGGAACTCACACTTCTCTGCTTTGACGAAGAGGCGATTCCGAAGCAGGCGTTCCAGGACTTGGCGAATGTGCTGCTTATGTTCCTCCAGGCTGCGGGAGAAGATCAAGATGTCATCTAGATAGACGAACACACACCGGTTGAGGAAGTCCCTGAGCACATCGTTTACAAGGTTTTGGAAGACGGCGGGGGCATTGGTGAGGCCAAAGGGCATTACCAGGTACTCGTAATGCCCTAGGGGGGTGTTAAATGCCGTCTTCCACTCGTCTCCCTCTCGAATGCGGACCAGGTGGTAAGCGTTGCGGAGGTCCAATTTCGAGAACACCGTGGCACCGTGAAGGGGGGGCGAAGGCGGAACTGATCAAAGGAAGGGGGTACTTATTTTTCACGGTGATGTTGTTAAGGCCGCGGAAGTCGATGCAGGGTCGGAGTGTCTTATCCTTTTTCCCAACGAAAAAGAACCCGGCTCCGACGGGTGACGAGGAGGGGCGGATCAAACCAGCTGCCAGGGAGTCCTTGATATATGATTCCATGGCAGCGTGTTCTGGCTTGGACAGGTTATACAGCCGACTGCAGGGCAGGGGGGCTCCGGGCAGCAGCTCAATGGCGCAGTCGTACGGCCGATGGGGAGGCAGGGACAGGGCTTGGTCCTTGCTAAAAACCTGGGTCAGGTCGTGGTACTCAACCGGGACCCCTGTGAGGTCGACTGGGGCAGGAGGTGCTACCGGGACAGGAGTGGCTGGAGCTGGGGCTGAACGGAGGCAAGAAGCATGGCAATCCTGGCTCCAGGTCACTATCCTCCCTTGGGCCCAATCAATCTGTGGGTTGTGCTGGAGGAGCCAGGGAAAACCCAGAACCAGGGGGGAACTGAGGGATTTCAGGACACAGAAGGACAGGTGCTCCTGGTGATTGCCAGAAAGGAGGACAGACACCGGGACAGTCCTTCTCTGGACCTGGGCCAAGCGTTGTCCATTGAGGGCTCGGGCATACAGGGGTGAAGGCAGGGGTTCTGTCCTGATGCCTAGCTGGAGAACCAGGTCCTCGTCAATGAAGCTGCCCTCAGCGCCAGAATCGACGAGGGTGGAGACAGTGAGACTCTGGCCCTCACAACTAAGAGTGACAGGGACGCGAAGTTGTTTGGGGGATGAAAGAGAGGTATGGCTCACCAGTAGGCCCCCGGTTACTGATGAGCCCGGCCTTTTCCCTGCTTGGCCGGGCAGGAAGCGGCGTAGTGCCCCCCTTCTCCGCAGTACAGGCAGGCATTGGTCCGGCGGCGGCGCTGCCTCTCCTCCTCAGACAACCGCGCCCTCCCGAGCTGCATTGGCTCCACCTCTGGTGTGGTGGCGGCGGCCTGGGCTCCCGAAGGGGAGGGGGTGCGAGGACCTAGGTGAGGTCGTTGGGTAGGAGCGGACTGCTGGGAACGGGCTCCTCTCTCCCGGCGGCGTTCCCGGAGGCGGTTATCCACCCGGATGGCGAGGGACACGAGGTCATCCAGAGAGGACGATTCGTCCCGCGTTGCCAGCTCATCCTTGACCCCCTCACTGAGACCCTGAAGAAAGGCCCCCTGCAGTGCCCTGTCATTCCAGCCGCTCTCCGCCGCGAGGGTACGGAACTCCACCGAGTATTCTGCTGTACTACGGGAGCCCTGGCGGTGGGAGAAGAGTCGGCGACCCGCCTCATGACCCCGGATGGGGTGGTCGAAGACTTTTCGCATCTCCTGGACGAAGGCGGGGTAGGAGTTGCAGAGAGGGGACTGCGCCCCCCAGACTGCCGATCCCCAGTCGCGTGCCGGACCGGTGAGAAGACTGAGGATGTATGCTATGCGGGATCGATCTGAGCTATAGGTGGCTGGCTGCAACTCAAAAACTAAGGAGACCTGCATGAGAAATGCCTGGCAGGTCCCCAGGTCCCCCCCGTAACGCTCAGGGGTTGGTACAAATGGTTCGCGCACTATTGGGGGGCCCTGGCTAGCCCCCGCGGAACCAATAACTGGGGCTGGCTGAGGAGAAACTTCTAGAGCTGGGGCAGGGGGCTGAAGCGGTTGCAAAGCAAACAGTTCAGCCACACGGTCTACAAGGGCGCTCACCTGGGTGAGTATAATCTGATTGGACTCAGCCAGCCCTCTAAGTGCCTGATCATGTTGTCCTAATAGAATTCCCTGGCTGGCTACAGCCTGGTGCAATTGCGGGGGAGAATGAGGGGTTTCTGGGCTGGACTGTGCACCTTCTGGGTTCATATTGGCCAGATCGTACCGTCAAGGTGTCGAGGAACTGAACCCAAAGTGAAGGCACACAGAACAGGCTCGAAACAACTCAAAGTTAAACAAGGTTTATTTGACAAAATGGAGAACAAATGAAACTGAAACTAACTTAAGCTAAACTAAAAGCCGAATTAAACACAAGCCAGGATAATATTAGAAAACTGAGGAGAACTAAACTAAACTCACAGAGGGGGGGCAGAGTGATGAAGAGAGCCGGCACGCGACTGGAGTCCGGCAGCCCAGGCGGCTCCAGCGGTGGAGGGCTGGTGGTGACGGCGGCCGCAGCGTGCGGAGGGAGAGCCGAGGAAGCCGCGGGCTGGCGGCGGAGAGCGGCAGCGGCGAGGGCCGAACCTCTTCAAGGAGGGGCAGGAATCCGGAGGGAGGGGGGAAAGCCGATCCAGGCGGTCGGTGAGCCGGAGCGGAGCCACGGAACTGCTCCACCGGGAGCAGGCAGGAACTCGACGGGATCGGGGCAGAAACAGCGGCCGATCCGGGCAGCGGAACTACGGCAGAGGAGACACAGGTTAAAACTGGAAACAGGTAATACATCAGAGAATATTCCTCGGCCAGCTACTGACTGCGGGAAGCAGAAACTACGATCTGGCAGGGAGTGGTGAGTTGAACCGGTCTTTATGGCGGTGATGATGAACAGGTGCGGAGACGCGGCTGCCCGGAGTTGTCACTGATGCTGATTGGGAAGTGACTGCAGCCGTTGGAGAGGCTGCAGCCACGCAGAGGGAGGAGGAGGAAGGAGGCCGTCAGGTCGGGGCAGAGGAAGGACCAGGAGAGGGGGCCCTGACAGTTTATATATACACTTGTAAATAAAAGATACAAGTTTGCATACACTTGTAAAGGCCATGTATATCAGGGCAGTCTTGAGTTTCCAGTGACTTCTGTGACTCTTAAATTTCTGTGATGGAATCATTCAAAGTTATTGTCACAGAAAACAATCATGCATTTCTTTCTGGTCTTTTGGAAAAAATTACAATACCTTGCTATTCCAATTCTGACCTGGAGGTCTTTAACTCCAAGAACACTATACCTACCAACAAGCATGGTAGTGGTAGTATCAGAATCTGGGGTAGTTTATCTGACAGTGGAACAGTTGCTTGAAACAAAGAAACAGGAGAAATAAGAAAGTAGAATCACCTCCACCTTTACCAAGAAAATCTAAAATCATCAGCCTGAAGGCTGGGTTTTCTAACAAGACAATGACCCAAAAATCACATCAAAAGTGATAAAGAAATGGCTGAATCAGGCTAGAATTTAAGTTTTAGACTGGCCTTCCCAAGTCCTGATTTCAACCCCATCGAGAATCAATGACCTGTGCTGAAGAAACATGTCTGTGTCGGAAAGCCACAAAATTTAGTTGGACTGTACCAGTCCTATAAAGAGAGGAGTTGTCAAACATACAACCAGAAAATTGCCAGAAGCAACTGGACAGCTATTGAAAAACACCTAACTGAGGTGCCAAGCCATTGTTGTATGTATATTTTTGAGCCTGCAGACTTTGTCATATTTCCAGAAGACCTATAAAAAATCTATGAAATAATCAAAATGCATGATCGCTTGTTGGGGCAAAGGTGCATGTGTTTAAATCATTCCACCATAGAAAATTGAGAGTTCAAGGAGTCATTGGAAACTCAAGATTGCTACGATAGACATGGTCTTTGCAAATGCATGTCAACATTTGTTCAAAACTGTATATGTTAACGTTATGTTAAAATGGGAAAATTATAGGGTCATTGTTTATTAGCTTTCCAGCAATGTATTTTTACAAACTAATTAACAATTTACCATGAAGACAAAGCTCGACTCCGCACCACCAACTGCCCAGTTGTGATACGTGCTCTGCTACATGTGCTGCAGGCAATGTTCACAGTATTGTACAGAGTGAGATTGGAGCTGCTCTCCTGGACAAATTAGTGATGGGGAAGGCATTTTTCTGGGTTATTTTCTGGAAAAGAAAGCTTTCATATTGTATGTGAAACCATATATGTGGATACCAACATATTTGTGACAGGCCAACATCAGCCAATAATGTCAGCCACTCGATTTATCAACCAGACTAAAGCTAATATGCTCACAAGAACAATCTCAAGCGGGTATGTTGATTACCTTGCTTTCTCTAAACAGGCTAACATTTGTAGATAAAAACAAAGCAGAGCCGATTCATTTCACAGGTCATGAACTAAAACAAAAACTTTTCAGGCCGAATTACAAATCACTGAATGTGTGTGTTTCATGGTAGTCTATCCAGTTGTTAAAACATTTTACATAAATCCACTACTGTGAACTTCTTGGCTGGTGTAAAAGAAAAAAGGGGGTCACAAAAAGTCAAAGGGATTCATCTTCTAAGGCAGAGGTTCCCTGGCCTTTCAGCCCCCGACCCAAGTAACTGTGTCAGAGACTCAGGACCTCCACTATCCCCATAGGTGGTGAAAGCATACAAATGTTGTGCACAGCTGTGTACACACACTAACAGGCCTATCTAAACATGGGCATAGCAGCAACACAAAAGAACACAACAGCCTAACAGTCATATATTTAATTTATAGCAATGTAATATAAGCTAGCTGCAAAATCTCCATATATAAATAAGCAGTATATAGGAGCATCAGACAGATAGGGGTTGTTTATGTTTAGTATCATTTATGACTAAAATCTTATTAGATTTGAGCACATCATTTATGACCTTCACTCAGTGTCACGTGACCCCTCGGGGGGTCCCAACGCTCTCTTTAGAAACCGCTCCACTAGCAGAACATGAGCAGAAAATCAATAAACCGTATCATACTTAAAGCCATGCTGCTATCAATGTTAGAAAACCAAAGGAGTCCCTTTGGCAAATGACAAGAAAAAAAGAAAGTTTTAATTTTGTATGATACAAAAGTGTGGTTTAAGATCTCAGCTAGACCATTCAAGCAGACTTTTCCCTTGCCTCAGTGTGGCTGTGGCTAATGAAAAGAGACAGGCACAGGGTAGAACATGGAAACTGCACCATTAATATCCAAAGAATGAACCGGAGATCCTGTCTGTCTGTCCGTCCGTCCGTCTGTCTGTGCATCTCGCTGGCTTGATAATGACTTGTTGTTAAATTTGTTCCTTCACTCTCTCTTCCTCTTTCTGTCTCTTTCGCAGCACAGCGTCTTGCTGCGCTGAAAACATTCTCAACAGACGGTGTAAGTCTTCCCATAATTCAATCAGACAGCTCTTACTGGAATGTTAATGTGACACAATGCCCCCCAAAAGTGCATTACAAGTGCTATCCAATTCCTCCCCTCGGCCTGTCTCGCTAATATGCTTTCAAGCTTCTTTTTCAGGAAATCCAGCGGATACTCTGATGAACTGACTACCTGGTCTGGACTCAGAATGTTTAAAAATAAAACATACAAGGAAAGGGGTCAGTTAAAAGCCACTTGAGCCTGCTTATTTTTGTGCTGCTTAATGGGTAAGTTGTTTCTATTCTATATTTTGGTTAATATCAACAAATGTAAGCCCCAGGTCCACTGGTTACATCTTTAATCAGGCATCACAATATTTCATTTTCAAAGAGTTGATTTTCCTAAGCAAATACTTCCCAAACAGGAGGAAACAGTGAATTTGATTGGCTCTATCAGGTGTGGCTCGACACTAATGAGTATTTACACCAGCAGAAGGATATTTTTGGAATCTGCTCAAAGATTAATCACAGTGGAGGAACATGTCATAATTGTTGGACAGCCACAGAGGTCAAAGAGAAACAGACCACACAATTTGGCTACACAGATGATAGTTTGCTGTTGGCCTTTTAAAATTGATTAGTGATAACAATGAATAGCCTCAACTTTATTTTTTAAATAATAACAAAAATAAGAACTATGCTTAAGACGCTGTGAGGCTGTATGTAGAAAGTGCGATCAGGGTGGTTAAAAAAATCATGACATTACGGTACTAAACTGGTAAGGGATACATCATCTGGAGACCATGAATATTTTTGTTTATGTCAATCTACCAACACTGAGACCTGCTGGTCCATCATACTGAGATCACCAGTTATTAGCAATGTAGTCTCACACCAAAACATGTCATAGCTACATTGGTCCACAGTGCTTAACAGAGGCTATTAGTTTCACAAAGGCTGTACAATTGTGAAATGCGCTTTTTTTTTTTTATCTTGGCCTGCATCCAAATTATATGACTGAGAGCAACAAAGTCTGCATTAGAGCACTGAAGTGGTGGTGGTGGTGGTGGCAGAAGTAGCCAAACACAGGGCTTTTGCATTTTCTGACACAGTTTTCTGTTGCTGTTTTCAGTTACTGTTTTACTTTATCGTGCACTGCAAAAAAAAAAAAAAAATCTGTTAAAAAAGCAGCGACGATGCTAGAAAAAAAAACAATTAAATACAGATACTGTATTGTTAAAAGTGGAAATATGGTGAAAATAAAGACAAGTATCTGTAAAATAATATTTTTGCTGATGTAAATACTTTATAACTGTGCAATTGTACGGTCACACATTGTTAAAGAGCAAACTACTATTTGTACAAAGGCAGAATTTTGATGTAGACATTATGCATAGTTTTCACCTATTTAGTTTATTAAGTGAACATTTAAATAGAGTATTTTCCCTGTGAGTTTCTAGATATTACTTGTAATTTACCAAAACAGGGAAAATCTATAAAATAGCAGTAAATAGTTTTAAAATGACAGTCGAAAACAGTGGAAATGTCGTTTTTTCATAGTGTGGTTTGAGTTGAAATTTACTAGGGCTGTAACTAATGACTATTTTGATGATCTTTTTAGGAATTATCTTTCACTCACAGAAACACATAATTGAATCTACAAATTGCTGTTCCATCATTGCAGTTTCTGAAACCTAGTTTTGACCCCAGGCCTGGCTAACATTGGTGATTAATGTGATTGTTGGATGTTGTTAGTGAGCTTTCCAACCATACTTCCAAATGTAGCTTTACTTTAAAGACCTCTTCCTCTATTTGAAGTCCAGTAAGGGTCAACTTTGCCCAGACAGACTGGGCGGATTGCACCACACTGACGGAAGCCATTTTGATATTTTTGGTTCGTCAGTGTTTCTCCAGTTCCAATGTGCTGAGATCAGCAGTGAACTTGGTCTGTGTGTCACAAAGCTGGTACATTCTCTTATATAGTCACATCACTTGGGGACATAAGATCGTGACACGTTTCACTCTAGTAAGCAGTAAAAACTTGATGTCAGAGCTTTCAGTGCAAAAAATACACACCATGATATCACCAACTAATCACACAACTGAATTCAATGGCAACTAATGTAGTCAGGCATAACATTATGACAGCCCGCCTCACATTGTGTTAATCCCCTGTATGTGCTCAAAAATGCTCTGAACCATTGGGCATGGACAAGAGGACTTCTCAGGGTGTCCTCTGGGGTCTGGAACCAGGACATTGGCACTGGATCCTTTAGGTACTCTGGCTTGTGCAGTGGGGCCTCTGTCAATCAAACATGTTCCACTGCATCCTGTTGATGCTTGATCAGACTGAGGTGTAGGAAGTTTGGGGGTCAAATCAACATGTTGGGCCATTGTCATGTTCCTCAACACATTCCTGATTGTTTGGTGTTTTTGCCATGTGGCGGGGTGCATATTCCTGCAGGGGTAGGCCAGTGGCATCTGGGATTTCCATTTGCATGAGGGAGTGTGCTTGTTGTGGGAACATGTTTATTTGGGTGTCTAAGTCTCATCAACACGGATGTTAAAATCCAAGGTTTTCCATCAGAACACCACATAGTACCAATATGATCAATGTTATTCACTTCACCTGTCAGTGGTCATAATGCCGCGGCTGATCAGTGTACATCTTTGCAAAAAGTAAGCACATAGCTCCGGTTGTTTTTGAAGTTGCTATGGTGACGAGTTCTGCAAGAAGAATGACATCTAAAAAGATATATTATGGACTAATGTAGCTATTCTGGTGTGAGACTGAGGAATGATTAGGATTCATTTTTAGGCACCATGAATATCTGTACATAGACATTAATCAAATGATTGACAAGATGTTTTAATCTGAGTTAATGTGGTGGAACAACAGACTAAGGATTTCCTGATTAAGTGAGAGTAAACCAGACCCAGAACATATCCAGTCAGTCTCACAGCCGGTTATGTTTTTTGGGCGGAAACCACAGAAATAATAGTTTTGTTTGATGCTCATTGTGTGTAATCATTATCACAACGTGTCTTCAATTATAAAAAAAACACAATTAATGACGCTGGTGACCAACTTCCAGTAAGTCCAACATTCCTTAGTGACAATGTAATGCAAAGGTCTGAGTGTTAACATAACTATGGTGACGGATGTTATATTTCTTATAAATAAAGTATGTATACAAGTTAATTTGCGGGGAGAGGGCCTCTTTCTGTGGTGGGCCACTACACTTTTCTCTTCATGTTTAAAGTTACTAAGGGGGATGTAAAGTCTCTATTTTTTAGGGTGCAGTTAAACCAAGTTGGCCACAGTTAAAATGTTATCAATCACAACAAACAGATACTGTTTATTAAAGTGTTAAACAAGCTGACTGTGCTATAGCTGGCATGAAAATCCAATAAAACAACCAGTTACAGCTGCTAAATAGCTGCTTGAGGACAGTGTCTCACCAACAAAAGGGAAGTTGGTTACAGACCTATAATTACCGATTAGGGAGTTAATTTCAATATTTTATTGCTTTGTTAACGCTGTTGTGGGAAAAAAAACACTTTAATAAAGCAGAATAAAAGCAAACAATAACAGATAAGTACATCATTATTAAAAATTGAAGACACAAAGACACATAAAAAGTAATAACAGGGCTCCAAACTGTGTCACAAATGATTTCTCCCATAGTCCTGAGAGACGTTGCTGCATTAGAACATATAAAGCAGTGGATCCTTAGTCTGGTTAGATTCCACACAATAAGCGCCAAGAGGGAACTTTGATGTTCAGGATAGTGGAACAGCTCTCCCGTCGATGTTAAGTGCACTACTCATCCAGTTTGTTTGCAGTGGAGAAGCCACATTTTGATTTGTACTTTTCTTTTTCTTTAATTATTTAGGTTGCTTCTGTTCTAAATTCACACATTGCACCATCTTTGTTAGACTCTACAATGCCAGTTGTATGCATGTGTTATTCATGCTGTTTATATATCAAGGACAACAGTGGAAATGAGCCCTGAATTTTATTGGGGCATTTTTTTTTTGGGCAAACACACTGAGGGATGAATCTCGCCTTTTATGGTAAGAGAAACTAATCTAAAGTAAACCGTACTCTTTGAATTTCTCAGTAAGGGTACTTTTAGTGGTAATACAACATGGAACTGCTAACAAGGATTCCTAGAAAGTGCACATCTGGGTGCAAGACTGAACAATGTCAGTAAACAGGCTGTGAGGCAAAGGTCTGTCACCACAGAGTCCGAAGTCTCTGAGTAATTAAAAAAAAAAAGCAGTTTGACACATGTGTTTGACGCATGTGTCAAAAAGGGAGGAAATAGAAGTACTGTCACATCCAGGATGCTTTATAGTTGTTGCTGCCTAACTCAAGCAGCACTCATCTGTCTAAACCATTGCAGATGTGTTTTTAAAACATTTGTGCTCAACTTTGTCTTATATTTCTAGGTGGGTCAACCAATGGTACCAAAAAACCACATTACATTCTCCAATAAATGCTCTCTGGTGTCGACCATATTTCCTTTTATGAAAATCTCGTATCATTCTCTTGTTGTTTTCAGAAGAAATGCTAGCAATGTCTAGCACTTGACTGAAGTTGTGCAAGTTTGCTCGGAGCTCTTCAGTTGTTGCGGCATTTCCTTTACAAACAACCAAACCTCAGGCAGTAAACAGAAGAGGAAGGAGGTCATTCTCTGACTGTGTGGCTTTGTCGACATCCGTTGTTACGGCGACACCATATATGAATTGAATGATGTGCATCACTTCCCTTTGAGAGGTCGGTTTAGTCAAGCGGGCGGCATTAAACATGACTTACTGTTGTTATGGGTTGCATTTCATTAAACAGCTGCTCTCTAACTAAAAGCCACTCTGGGCGCCATTCAGCAGAAGAGGCCGTGGAAATAAAGCATTGATTTATTGATTGTCATGTTTCAGTTATTGCTGATTAAATATCACAAGCCTTTTTCCAGCGACGCTCTTATTTCCTTTCCCATCTTCTGCCCTGTCTTATCGTTGAGATGGAATGGCTAGTTGTTGCGTCATGCAATTTGTAAAATGAGGAAAACACCGGGCATTGTGAAAGATCACCGGCTTGCAGACGAACGGCAGTTTAAGCCATTTGATAGGATTTTTTAAAAAAATACTTCTTCCTTTTCTGTTCTGTTCTTACTTTTCATAGTGTTAAAATTGAAATGTGCAATAAACAAGAACATGGATCGTATTCTGTCTCTTGCCTAAACAAAACTTGGAAAAAACAACCTCCGTTAAAGGCCTGTTAAACCTCTGGTATTTATATTTGAAGGATAAAAAAGGGTGAGTCCTGGAAGGTAAATATATCAGTTATCATTCACTGCCAGTTTAATTCAGGTTTGAGCAGAGTGGTCAGACTTGTAAATCAAAACATACAAGGACATTAAACACTAGACTTAGACTTAAAACTGAAAAAAATAGCTGGTTTATCATTAAAAGGGTTCGGTTTTGTAACCATATGTTAACCATATCTCAGTTAACTAAAGTTTAAATTAACTTTAGTTAACTGAGATATGGTCCTGGAATGTCATGAGGCACATTCTAGTGAATTTTGTATTAAGCAAGACATAACTGTGAAATGATTCAGATTTCCATGGTTTCGTTTTCTTTCCTGGGAGAGCAAAGCACCAGAACTGCTGTAGCTTTAACTATGGAAGCTTTTATAATCATTTATCCCAACATGAAGAACTTATGACAAGCTGAAAAGTTGAAAATGATGCTTCCTCAGAAAAATTTAAAGTGTTTAATAACAGATTTGTTTAGTGCTAACAGACAAAAATGTCCCAAACTGATCCAAAGTTTAGGCATTGGCCTATTTCAGGTGTATTTTAATGGATCGGTTAGAATGATAAAGTTGATTAAAACCCCTTTATTCCTTTACTGTCCTGGGTTTGGTCCACCTCAACTTGCTAAAGGTCATTTACTTAGTGGCATGTTGATCATTTCAGGAGTCACATTCTTCCAGCTAATCTTAAACAGTCTTAAAAAGCAGTGATGCAGAATTGTGATGCATTAAAACTTGTGAGAATTAAAGGTCGGATATGGTTTTAATCATCATTTGAGGCCTTTTAATGCTAATTATTACTAACCTTTGCTCTCTTCTTTCTTCTTTAGTGCTGATTGTTCAGGGAAGCTGATCTGCATGTATATGAAGTCAGACAAGGAGTATCATTGCTCTACTTTCCACCATCCTAGATCCTTTAAGATTTGTTTTATTAAATATTTGAAAATTGGAAGCCACTGTCATTTCTGTTTAATTTTATTAGTTTACATCCGTTGATTGGCCCTGGTTTAAGGGAAGCAACCCAAATCCAACGGCCACAGCGTGCCATGGTTTATGGGCTTTTTCCGCCTTTTGTTTATTTCAGCCAGGGCTCCAGTCACTCTCATTTTAATTTACTGTTTCGAAACTATTTCTTGGTGTCATGTGATTAAATCTGCTTTGAGCTATAGCAGCTTTGTGGAATTTCATACGTTATGTGTTCCTTTGGGCAACGGTTAGACGTAGGGGCTGAACCAATCAGATACTAAACATTAAAAGACTCCAGTCAGGGCCTTAAAAACTGAATGAAGACAATCAGAAACAGCTAAGATAGAAAGACTGTGCATCTTGCTTCACTTTAAAGCATACCTTTATCATCTCTAACATCACAGCAGACCAAAGCCTTTTAGCTGACAAAGAGGACATTTTGTGTTATTTTGAAAAATACGCTGATCCGTTTCTCTATCAGCAGTGAAATGCAGAAGTCTTTACTGCTTCTCATGATTGTAACGCAAAAATAAGGCTTCAAGCAGCAACCAGATAACTTTGTGTAGGCAGAAACAGAGAAAACAGCTAAACTGATTCTGTCATAAGGTAAAAAAAAATATCTACTAACACCTCTTAAGCTCACAAATTAACAAGTTCTACCACTTCAATTTCATAAAAAATCCAAAAACAACAGGTTTTATGGGCCTGCACTAACCAACACTGCTACCCTCACTAGTCAGCACCAGAAACACTACACACTTACACTAATATTAGTATTTTACTAATGTACAACACCTGTACAGGGTTGCAGCCTCGGCAGATGGCAGCTCCCCTCTCGCATCACTGTGGCCTATATACGCTAAATTAGAAAAGGTGGAAAGTGGAACAGCTGACAGCTCATAAAACCAGCACAGTTTTGCATTATTTTGATCTAGAAAAATAAAAATAAGGCTGCATGTGGGCTGTGTCAGAATAAAGTAGCATACTAGTACAACCACTCGACTTAGGGGCATGCGTAACCACATTCAGCATGGGCGTCAACTTGCAAGGTATTTAATTTAAATGTTATTTAGTGGCATGCCATGTTTTGTAGGATAACATGCAAACAGTTTTTAACCTTAAACTGATAACCTGTGCTGAATGTTGATTGTTTTAGTGTTCTCTTACTTTTAAACTGATTGATTAGTCTGAATTTAAATAAATTGACAAAGAAATGAATGGCTAATAGCATCTCTGCTTAGGATTCCATAGGAGATAGCATTGCCTTATGCTAAGCTAACTAGCGGTTGTATTTTTTTTTACATGAAATTCAAGCATTTACTGAAATAGTGGGAAGAAATAAATATTTTAACTGTTCAAATTCAAAATTTAATGCATCAAACAAGCTTTTGATCCAACCAGATCAGCACTTGGGAGACACTTGAACCAAACAGACATGTACTTGGTGCTTGGAGCATTGGAAGCAGCGGCACTGCCCTCTCACTGCGCACACCACTGGATAGATAGATATTTACCATTACTAATGATGATTTTCACATTTAGTGACAGACTGACGGAGCGTTTACACATTTCGAGCTGAACAATAGGGCCTCACCGCCATCTTGAAGGAAATATTCTGCTTGTCATTTGGAATATGATTAAGTGTTGTCATAATAATAGCAAAAAATAATGTGGGTTTGTCTTCAATCAATGCACAGAATACAGTAAGGGGTTCCGAGGGAAATAATACGTCGGTGGTTCCACCATTAAAAAGAAAACAACACACCAAAGCATTCCCCTAATGCCACTTGTACTGATTACATTCTACACATTAGCATGCATACTGATCACACCCATACATTAGCTGGTTTCTGCTGATGGTGAGAGTTTTTTTTTTCTTCTCTCATACAAGTCGCAGCACTGAGGACTATTGTGGTTTATTGTTGTGGTTAAAGTGCACCCTGGTGTGTGAATTTAAACCGGCCTTCCTGTGACCATGACTCCAAAACAGACAAGGTTTTGTTTTGTAGCCTTGCGGAAAAGTGTGCGAAAGCAAACACACATGTAGCGGTGTCCATGCTGTGACCCTGGACGCTTCGTTATCAATCCCGCACTGGAAGCACTGTGCATGTAAAAAAGCTTACATAATGTCTGTTAGAGTCAACTTTACAGGCTGTATGTTTGAGGTTAAAGGCGCCAGTAGTTTCGATGGAGCCATTAAGCCTTTTTTTTCTCACCCCCTAGAAATATAAGCTTAGACCCATTAAAATGAGGGCATTGGGTATCAAGGATTTTGAAGCAGAAATGAGAGTTCGCCCGCTGCTTCCTCCCTGATACATCCCTCCAGGTTCAGTTCCAGCTCCCATCCAGATCTAACATTGCTTTCATGTTTGACCCACTTTTACATGACAGAGACAATGACAAAGAAGGAGAGGCAGCAGGAAAATGATAAGGAAGACACCAGTGGAAGAGAGCGGGAGAGTTGCGGCAGAGAGGGAGATTAAAAAAGGGGGGAGATGCAGAAAGTGGAAGGAAGACTTGGTGAGAGAGAGTGACAGCGGCAAAGAGAATGACAAAGGTGTAGAAAAGAGAGAGAGGAGGAGGAGGAGGAGGAAAGGGGTAAACAGAAGGCGCCTGGGAAGAGGGGGAGTGGGCTGAGTAGGAGGGGAGGAGGAAAGCTCAGCTTCTCCTAATAAAGCGAGTGTATGTGAAAGGAGGTACTGAAAAAACGTCAGACTGAGCGGAGAGCTGTGTTACCATAGAGAGAGAGAGAGGAAGAGAGAGGGTTAGAGAGAAAGAGTGAGTGAGAGAGAGGGGGGGAGACGGAGAGGAGAGAGAGAGAGAGGGGCAAAGAATAGAAAGAGCATTGTGTTGCTGCTGAGAGAGAACCCATGTCTGCACAAAGAGGTAGGTGTACTGCTATGACTGGTACACTCACACACACACACACACACACACACACACATGCATGCACACACAAGAGTAGGAAATCCTTGTCCAGCAGTAGGATGTACCAGCAGCCCGTACAGTAAATGTTAACTATCAGGTGAGTGTGTGTTCTCTTGCAACTGTGTGACTCTGCTTTCCCGCATGTAGCAGCAGTGTGAGGCAGGTGTGTGTGACTTTTCCACGGCATGCGCTCGGGTGTGCGTAAAGGGCGGCGTGAGCAGGTGCATGCATGTGCGTGTCGAACATGTGTGATTCAGTGGAAAAGCCAGAGGGTCCGTGTGGTTCTGTGTGTGCGCCTGAAGATAAACACAGTGGCACACTTACAGAGGCTCTCTATGACAGGTTTATGGAAGTTTATCAGACAAAGTGCATGCGACTAAAGGGTAATTGTGCAGCCTTATCTGATGAACTGAATATGTCCAAACGGGGGATTGGTTATAGTTTAACTGTCCGTTTATCTGATATTGTGACTTATTATTTATATTGATGGCTCCATAAAGCAATTAGCAGATTACTGGAATCATATTTCATGCTCAGCTTGAAGCAGTTTGGGAGCTGCTGTTGTTGACAAGTGCACAGAGTAAGAGCAGCCAAGTATCTGAGAACATTTCTCTGAATATCTACTTTAGTAATATGAAAGTCTTTTTTTAGAGCTGTGAGCAACACAATGAAATAGTCCTCCACTAACTGGTGTGGTAGAAGAAACTGAATCAAAACTGTTTGTGCGTTTTTACCTTATCTCAGTTGTTACAGTAATACACCTGGTGCTGCATCTAAATTACAGAGGGTGTGTTAAACCAAATGACAAAATGTGCTGAGTTCTGCCATATTCTCAGGAGCTCCTCCAAATATTTGAATGAAAGCAGAAAATCTATCGAAACCTGTCCAAATTCAAAATACATGACCAGTTGGTACCACTAGAGGCAAGTGCTTATTTCTAAACTGGGTTACTTGACCTTTTAAAGTCAATATATCATAACAGGGTATCACAAATGTTTAGACAATCCCCCCAAAAATGTACACAAAAGTCAGATTTCCTCATGGTTCCTCACTGATAACTTATCTAACGTGTTGAGATAAGGCAACTACATGTGGATGAAAGTAAACACCAACTCAGCTCTGTGGGGATACAAGTGATTTGTGGACGTTTTTTTAAAAAGTGAGGCGTTTTCAGTAGCATGCTTTTGCAAAATTTAAATCTGTGACTACTTCCTTCTCTGGCGAAGGTCAGGGTAGTCCCGCTCAGGGTTCAGAACAGACCACTTCCCCGTGGCGAGCGGAGATGCTTCCTCTCTCTGCTCATCACATGATGCTGCCAGAGGTTCCCTTTTTACAGGAAGCACCGATGCTGTTTCACAATAGCCCCGACAGCAGTGTTTATAGAGTTGCCAAGTGAGTGGATCTTGCCCCTTTTGACATTTTTTAGATGTCGGCACAACACGTCCTATCAACTAAAACTCGGAGAGAGACGCCCAATAACAACTCAAGGACGCTGCACGCTTTGTGAGCGATGCCTGTTGGGGAATGATTTGTTTATCCACAGGGAGGGAAGGCACTGCATTAATTTTTGTGTAGTGCACGTGCGTGTTTGTTACGAGGGGAAATTAAATCTAATTTGTTCTCAAGTACATAATTAAAGGAAAAAAATGCACTGGAACAAACACGAGGCGTGCTGCCTATCCATCATCCTAAAGTGTTTCTGTGTTGAAATTACTGTTTGTTTCTGCTTTTCATCGGAAAAATAGATGCTGCACATTAAATCTTAAGTACAGGATTGAGAATGGAGGCAACTGATACAATTTTGTGTGGTTTTTCCATGTCAAGAGACTTTTGGCGTTTCTTCCACAAAACTTTGGAGCAAAATATTTCACTTTTATAAGATAGGTGTAGTTTGAAGTCATTTAACAGTTCACACCTTCAAATTCTTCCTTTAATTGCTTCTTAAACTAATCTTAAAGCATAAAAATCCAGTTTTGAAGAATCAAAATGTAAACTTCTTAACTATTAGTGCTTTAACTTTGCACTTTTTATTAAAATTTACATTTGACTGGGCTGCTTGAGTATTTTTCCACCCTTATGCTGCCAATTTTAGTCAATTAAAGGATACAGACACTTATTTCATCATGGTGTTCGGCAACTTATGCTGACCATGCCTGTATTTAAAACATGCGTTCCCCTACGTGTGCTGTCCATTCATCTGCACACAGCCTTACGAGTTGCTTTTAAAGCCATAAACCACCAGAACAGCTCAGCATAATTTAAGACCTGCCTTGCGGGGATGTTGTTGTCTCATCTTCCCGTCATCTCGAAAACCATAGTCGATCCCCAGCTGTGTCACCCGTTGACTCACCGCTGAATGTGCGGTAACAAGCCGTCTCAGTGTCTGCTGATTCAAACCAGCCTCCTCCTACCTTCTATCTCTCTCTTCCACTCTGTATCTTTATCTCAGGACATTTATGAGATCAAAGTTTTCAGATCAGCACAGGTGAAGGCTCTGTTACGTCATCTAAAAAGAAAAAAAACTTAAGCTTAATCAAGCTTCGGCATACTATCAGCAGAACACCAATTGCATCTTTTGTTTGCGTGAGAATGGAGACCAAACTGTGTATCTTGACCTTTATGGATGTGTGTTTGTGTGCGCGTGTGTGTGTGTGTGTGTGGGCCTGTGTTTACTTCAATGTGCTGCTCTTTTAAACTTGTAAAAACCTGTTTGAATTTCAGACTTCATTTTTATCAAATGAGGTCATTTTGTCTGGCGTTACCTCTTACTTAACTTTAGTTTAAATCTGGGCTTAAGATTACCTTCAGAAGTTAAGGTTAGGGATTAAGGAAGGAATTTGGTCAATGGTCAATATGAGGCAAGAACAATGTGTGCGTTGGGCAATAAAAAGGGACGTGTGCTGTGAGTGTTATCCTATGTGTTAGACTTGCTTTTGTCGGTAAATGATGTGAATGCCGCTAATCTAAACAACACTCCTTTCGACTGTGGGCAACAGAAGTTAAAGCTTAATCCTGATAACTAAAACTTAGCTGAAGCACATGCAAAAAAAATAGCTGAAAATACATGCATTAATCTCCTAAAACTGAGTTTGGTCGGTGGGGGGAAGATGCACTGAGTGATAGCAGATGTTGTGTTTTCCAAAGCTGTGTTTTTCCCACCGCTCCGTCTCTCCTCATGTCTGCACCATCCTGGCCTCACCTTACAACACCACATTTGTGTTTACAGAGGGATCGGAAATGGAAACACTGGTGCTTGTGTGTGTGTGTGTGTGTGTGTGTGTGTCTGTGTCTGTGTGTGCCTGGAAACAAGAGGCTGTGTGTGTGTGTGTGTGTAAGTGCTGAAGTGAGGAAATTCTGGTTTTGAACTGTTAAGATTTGGCGTTAGACTGATTGGAGTCGGCCGCAGGCTGGGGGTTGTGCTCATTAAGGGAACGCACAGTGTGAATAAAATGTTTCGCAAGTACAAACGTACAAACTCGTGTGTGCCCTGAAAGCTTGTTGACGCTCCAAGAGAGTTCCCCTATGATCTCATGCACCTAATTTACCACTCAGGTAAGCCCTGCTCTCTGCCTCAACATGCGTGTTTGTGACAGTGGATCCGTTTAGTCAGCTGCCAACATCATCACCATCTCAGGACTTTGATATCAAACTAAATGTTTCCAGCACTCAGACTCAACGGTAACAGTGACACAGGGTGAGGTTCAGGTCGCTTCCATCTTTACAGCTTTACTGTAACCACTTCCCTTGCAGACTTTGATTTGTACTGTAATAAAGGCAATTGGAGCCAGATGTCATTAATGCAGACGTTCATTAATGCCAGTGCTGGTTGTTTACTCCACCAGCAGACACATGACAGATGTTCTCACACGCAGACAAACATCTGTAGTAACGACTATATAAACCAAGGCATGTGAAGATGTTGTAAAACCAGCAAGTGACAAACACATGTGGTTTCATTCTTGCTTCATTGCAGCTGCACACCTTCGAGGAAAAGCTCAATAAATTCTATAATCCCACTAAAGCAAGATGTCAGACTTGTTATGATGCAGCTCAGACAGTAATTAGACTATATGAGCCTTTAATGGTTGACATTAAGGGGCCAACTTCATTGTAGAAGCTGTTTGTCTTGTATTTTGTGTTGTTTCTGGCATTTTGATACAACTTTCCCCATGCACTGTAAAAAAGTTCTTAAATTTACAGTGCAACTAGTACAAGAATGAGTCCAGTTCATATTCATACCACTATTTATGCCTACCTGTAGATTTAGATCTATTTTTATATTTGCCCACAGCTATATATTCATATAATAGTGTGTGCAACGTGTTCTGTCCATAACATACTCTATACACCGATCTGCCACAACACTATGACCACTGACAGGTGAAGTGAATAACATTGATCATATTGGTACTATGTGGTGTTCTGCTGGAAAACGGTGGATTTTACCATTCATGTTGATGAGACTTAGACACCCAAATAAATAGAGTGTGCTTGTCCCAGAACAAGCACAGTCCCTCATGCAAATGGAAATCACAAATGTTACCCGCAAGAAAATGCACCCCACCACATGGCGAAAACATCAACCAATCAGGAACATGTTGAGGAACATGACAATGGCCCAACATGTTGATTTTACCTCCAAACTTCCTAGACCTCATTCTGATCAAGCAACAGAATGCCGTGGAACAAGTTTGATTGATAGAGGCCCCACTGCTCAAGCCAGAGTACCCAAAGGATTTCCTGCCAAGACACCCTGAGAGGTCCTCTTGTCCATGCCCAATGGTTCAGAGCATTTTTGAGCACATAAGGGGACCAACACATTATTAGGCAGGTGGTCATAATGTTATGCCTGATCGGTGTATACCATACAGTAAAAAATCACTGCATTTTGTTGTCTAATTGCTTGAAGTATGTAAAATGACAGTAATCTCAACTTATCTCATTTAAAGCTGTGTGATGTTTTGTTTACGAAATAGTCCCAGCTGTACCAAAAGTTAGGTTTTGTCATTCTTTTAACTACAATTCTAAATATTATTTACCTTCCATTTGATTTTATAAGTTAACTTCATAACCACAAATTATCAGTTTGTGCAAATTATTTGAAGAAAAGAGTTAGAAAAACTTGTGCACTGTGTAACAAAAGTCCACTCCTCAGCTTTTTCAGTCCTTTCAATAGCATTGCACAGTCAGCCAATACAACTTTTATAGTGTTGCTCACAACATAGTTTAGGTTTTACTGTTTTTATTTAACTGTAGAAGTGGGGAAAAGTTTGGAAACATCATCTGAAACAGATGACTGGACACAAAAACTGTTGACTCTCTTTATTGCTAGTTTCTCCAGTTTCATTTTTAAATCCAGTTAAGTTGCAGCTGAGCCATGAGCCCAAAATGCAGTTTTTACATTTTCCATTTAGAAGCATAAGACAGATATCACAAGACATTTATTTTTTATGTATGTTTGTAGGTCTTTGTGCTCTTATCCAAAGGGCTCCAAGTCATGTGGTGGGCGAGACTTGTGCTTAAAGCATTCAGAGACCTGCATTTAGACATCTCTTTGTCTGTATACTGTTAGATGTACATAATATTTTTTACTATATTATAATATTTTCACATTGCTGGTGATTTAAATGTTTTACTACTTTTATTGTGGCAGGACTGCATTTTGTTCAATCTTTTTAGAGCAATTCAACTTAATGAATCAATAAAGGGCTATCTACTCAGTCAGACTATGAGTTCCTCTGCTTGTGCTAAAAAGATGGACACTATACTGACATACTGTATGTGAAATGCAGGATGCCACACTACCTATTAGTAAAAGTCCATTTACATAACTCAGACTGAATAAATAAACAGTCAGACCTTATCTGGTTTAGATAGCCCAGTGGCAAAGTTTTAATGGAACAGCCCTGAACTTTGGCTCTTTGCTTGGGAATGGCATTGTCGAACAATTACAGGATACTTCGCAGTGGGTGTGTGAGTGTTGCTACTTTAATGTGAAAGGCTGTGAATCATGCAGCTCTCTCCGGAGAGGAAGCTCGAGGAGTGATAAGTTATAAAACAGAGTTGAGATGACAGTAATTCTCTTGTGCGTGTTTGAATGTGTGTTAGATTATGCACTTACATGTGTGTAGCAGGAAGAAGACATTAAATGGAAATCGACAAATTTGTATGCAAGTCATGTTTTGGGGTTTGTGCACACAGACACACACACAAACTCCATTCTTCTAACACACACATACAGAGAGAGAGAGAAAAGCAAGGGGATTCCGATCCGTCACTGAGATGACATCACAGCCTGCCAGTAATAAAAACAGCTAAACAAGGGAGTCCCCACTTCCCCTCCCTCCTACACATCCCACAGAATGAACAGAGAGAGCAGCGCTGGGGCGAGTGACTCTCATTACTGCACAGTGGAGAGAGAGAGAGAGAGAGAGAGAGAGAGAGAGAGAGAGAGAGAGAGAGAGAGAGAGACCCTTTTAAGAGGGTTCACATGCACACGAGTGCGCACCGACACACGCACAAACACGCTTTAGCTGCGTCTCCATAGTGACCGTCTTTACTGCCCCAGCTTGGGGAGGAAATGCCAAACTCCAGAGCTGCTCCAGCAGAAACACACACTCGCATACACACACACACACACACACAGCTCCATTCTAATCCTCTGTCCGGCCACGACGGAAAAAACCTCTCCTCATCTTATCACTCCGCTACCTCCCTCTGTCCATTCTCTCCTGTCCTGTCCTGTCCATACTTTCCTTTCCCCTCCCTCCTACCCTCCTCTCTCCTCTCTCTTTCCTCTCTTTGTTATCTCTCTCCCTGCCTCCCCCTGTCAGTGGCAAGTTCATTGAAGTAGACGACAGAGGTAAGTGCACTCTTTCCCTCTCTCTTTATGAGCTTTGAGTTTCACTCTTTCCTGCGTTTTCCCACAAAAGGCAAAAGGTCAGGTTCTTACTACCGCTGCTGCAGGTCCTGCTGGTGCAATAGAACAGAAAAAAGGATATGAAATGTGCAGTGTATTCCACACTTCTGTATTGTGTGTACTTTCCCAGCTGTCCTGTGCACCTACATTGTGTCTGCCAGTTTACTTACCTTGGTATTAATCAAACAATCATGTGTTTGCCTCTGCAAGTGCTTTCAGAGGGGTATCTTGTTCACGTGAATCGAGCAGCTTGTTACATGCTTTTGTTGTCCCTTTCAAAACTGTGAATAGGTGCAAGTTATCTAAAAGAGCATCCATGTGTGTGCAAGTGTGTGGGTCTCAGATCTCATTTGTAAACAGTGGAAACTCAGTGAGTTCTTAGGAAGGAATGGAAGTCGTAGTCACCAGATATATTCAGGATTAAAATAATACCTACACAAGGATGTTATTAATTACTATTTCCCTACACTGAGTCATTGCTATTGTCTTAATAGGTTTCCACGATATAAGTGTTATTTTTGTAATCTGAGCCAAATGTTCCCATGTTTTTGCATCAACAGTTCTGCTATTATTCTTTTTTTTATGCATTTTCCAAACTGGAATTCCTGTTTATCTTTCAGCATTAGCTAAATACTTCAGTGGAATTCCCTTTTAAGTGAGCTGTGACTGAAATAACAAAAAACCCCCCGGGAATCAATGAGCAGCCTGGCGCGAGTTCAGACATACGAAATCAGAAATCCATCTGTAGCCCTTGGTTACAAAACAAAACAATTAAACACCCTGCGTCCAACAGGCTCTCGCTCTCTCAAACATACAAACACACATGCCGTGACATCACTCACATCTGGATGCAAGGCTGGCTCAACGCACACACACACCCACCCTTCCTTCCTATTTCTAATCTGTCCCCATCTTTTTCTTTCTATCTCCGCTACCCCTCTCGCCTTCCTGTCTGTCTGTCTGTCTGTCTGTCTGTCTTTCCGCCCCCGCTCTCAGAGATGAAAGAGAAGAACCCCTGGCACACGCCTGTGACCATCATCATCACTGTGATTGGTGTCATAGCGATTGTTGCCTTGGTGACGGTAGCGGTTTTGCAGAACAGGCCCGTCTCCCAAAAGTACAAGGTATGGAGGAGGAAAGTATTAAAATGTTGTAGCCTTTTCCCTGTGTGGAAGCATTACATCAGGATTGCAGCCCAAAGTCCACGAGCCAAATATGGCTTCTTGTCAATATGACCTCAACCTGTGCTACTGGTTTTAGAAATTCACCACCAAATACGGCCAGGGGATGTTGATAAAGAAGTTAAATCACCTCTGGGTTTTGTCACTAATGCAGTTTGAGTCTCACAGCTATGATTGATTACACTGTCTAGAGTGCAGTTTTACAACAGGGCTGTCTCCTAGTTTACAAACTCACATGTTTTGCTGATACGGTTCCTAGGAGGTTGTGTAATCATGACGTCGCATGCTTAAAATGGCACATGTGCATGGAACTTATCTCGAATTGATGTCACAGAATGGTCTGACTGGAATTCCCCCTTCCATTTTCACTGCAGTATGGAATCGTGCTGGACGCTGGCTCATCCCACACAGCTCTTTACATCTATGAGTGGCCTGCCGAGAAGGATAACAACACTGGCAGGGTCGAACAGACACATTCCTGCAAAGTCAAAGGTACTGTATAGGCTGCACAAAGTGTCACTTCACATGCAAACTCTAACACAAACTACTGCAAATATTCTAAGTGCATTCACTTTCAGTTTTAGTAAATATGTTAATCCTGAAACACTAAAGCAGTTAACTTTGAAAACATATTTGCATGTAAACATGTCTTGATGCATAAATATTGACATAGCTGCTGACACCACTCTGAAATAAGACATATTTAATGAGGAGTTCTAAGTGGTGATTCATTAATGGTTTCCTGCTTCATAAATGAGTCATTATTGCAAAATGTTTAGGTTGCAAAACTCAGGAAATGCCTTTAGATGTTGTGTAACCTCATCCGGCATAGCATAGTATAGAAAACTTTATAATTGCTGAATGAACAGCTTAAAGTCTGCAACAAATGATAATTTTTATTGTCCGATTTCACATTTTCTCTTCTTTGACTGATCAAGCAGCTGGCAATAGTTTCCACTCTAAACCTCATCTACTATCAAAACAGCAGAGGGGCGTCTGCAGCCAAAAATCTATTAAAATCTCATTAACATTTACAACTTTGGACCTACTGGATTAGTGTATCGGAAAAACCTTTTTGCTAATTATTTACTAACTTTAGGAAGCGCAGATCTGATGGCTCGCTGCAAAATTTCACAACAATAAAAATGAAGATAGAAGAGGCCCTGGTGGTTGTAAATGTTTGGTCTGGCCTGCTCTGCTGCTCTTTCTCATCAGGTAAAGTTTACGAAATGTGAGTAATGACGGAGGAGGATAGACACCAAACAAACACCTTTTGCAACATGGCAACCAAAAAGGATTCCGAAATATACGGCCAGTTGCCAAATAGCCTTGAGGGAAATAGACAGAAGTACAGTGTGCAGAGAGCGGTAGAAAGAGATCATCCTGACCTTTTTAAAGACCTGAGGAGGGAAACCAAAGGCCTTTAAGGTTAGCTAAGGACAGAACAAAGACAGACAGACTATTGAATGAGAAAACAGATGGAGACTGTCCTAATACAGATAAGTATCTCAGATAATTAGGCATTTTCCCAAGCAACTTCTAGAGTGATGGATCAGCAAGATTTTAGAGCTACATCAATAAAACAGTCCTGTGTGCAACTGCTGACCAATTAGTAACACTGTATTCCTATACATATTCCTCAACATAAAGATATGTTTTCTTCTCTGAATTCAGGCACTTTGCATGTCAAAATTATACTTGTACTAGAGATCGTCTGATATGGAATTTTCAGGGCCGATACCAGTGCCCATTATTGGTGATTGACAAATGCCAACAACCAATATTTGTAGTCAATACACATTTGATGTAATGTTTTAACAGCATGTGATGCAGATGTCATTCAGAACGAGGCGTCTTCATTAATAAGGGTGACTATAAATTAGCATGTAAAACAGGAATAGGAGTGATTCAATTAGGACGCTCTCCTCTGTTTATGTGGGATCGATTGAGATTTATCAGGTTGTCTCCTGCAGTTATGTCTGCTGTTCTTCTCTACTTTTATTGCCCCCTAAGGTCCAGATCTTAAAGCATCTTGACTTATGGTTTTCCACACTCTCTTTGTTTTTTATGTATTTTTTTATAAACAGCTTTCCCGGCTTAGCCGCTAGCCATTAGCATAGCCTTAGCCACTGTGAAAGCTAATTTCCTGATTTGTGGCAACTGCTTGTGTTTCTTGTTTTTGCAGTCTCTGCTTGAGAGACATTTCTGGGACAACAGATTAACTGCAGACAATATAAGGTGGCTTCATCAGACCACATTAAAATTACTCATAATCGGTCAACAATTTACTGATGCCAATAATTGGAAAAATAACAAATATCTGTCTTGATAATCGGTTTATCCCTACTTTGTGCTCTTGATCATCTATAGAATAAAAGCTGTGACACAAGTAAATAAGTAAATAAATAAGAGTTTTGTCCATCTGTGCCTTTGTTTTAAACTCTATGAATTAGAGCCCAACTGATTTTTGAGACCAATACTGACTATCGCAATAAAAAAATCTGATGTTGTTATACTGGCTGTTATTTTTTACATATACGTATGTTATCTCAAAAAGTTTAAATGAAATGGCTATTCTTTACTAACTTTCTAACAATGTATGTCACAAACTAGGTAGTAAATTATCTTGAAGACACAGCTGGACTCTGCACCACCACCTGCTCTGCTACATGTGCTGCAGAAAGAGTATTGTAGTCAATGTCAAACTCGGAGCACATTCTGATGGATAAAGTATTCGATGACGCCTTTTCTAATTTGCCCCAGGCATCTTTTTCTGCATTATGTTTTGTAAACGAACCAAACCAAAAGGCTAATAAAATCAGTTTTCTATTACGACTTCCAAGTGGACATTTTGTAAAAGCTGTATAAGACGGAATAAAATCCAAAGCACTAGCATAGTTTTGCTTGGCAGTCTCACTGTGAAAGTACTGGCCAAAAAAAAGCTCCAACACTTGTGAAGCCACAAATTATGGTTTAATTAAAAAAATCTAGTGTGTTAATTAGTAATCTTTAAAGGCGCTGATTGGCCTATAGAGAGAGCCAGGCGAGCAATCTTCTCATTCAACTCTCTTGTTTAACAAATCATCTATTAATCATTAATAAAGCCATTAGTTACACAACAACAACGCTTAGAAAGTGACACCTACAGTTTCTGTGTTGTGTGTATGACTGCATGTTTGTGTGCAGTCATGTTATACTTTGCACTCACTGGAACTATTATGAATCCATACACGTCTTTCGAAAGTGCCTTGGCTTAAAGAGCAACTTTCTTATGCAACTGGTTGTTCATCATAAATTAATCATTAAAGCAGTTATGAGTACAAAGCAGGTAATTAACTGGTCTGTCAAACTGATACCTACTGTCAGCTTCTCCTCTGTAAGTTTATCTAACTGCTACTTTTCATTTGTCAAAGTGTTATCAGTCGCTTGTTGCCTCCCTGTTCTTGTAGTTTGCATCGATTATCAAAGTAGGACTTTTTTCTAAGTACCAAACACCAAATTCTTATAGACAATAGGATCAATGCTCCTTTCTCTTTTTGGGTATTTTGAAAATAAATTGACTATTTACTTTATTTTCACACATATTTAAAGGATTAGCAAGGTGATATTCTAAAAAAATACTGATAAAGTCCATTGTTTTCCAAAAAAAAAAATACAGTGAAATAAACTACAGTATTACTTGTTTTTAGTCTTTTAGTCTATCTGTAAACAATCAGAACAACATAGAATAACATCAAATGTTTAACCCAGCTTCACAGAGATGCACATTGTTGTTGGATCTTATCTGCAACTAAGCATTTTTAGGATTAAGCATTTTCCTGTATATAAAACACGCTTACAATAAGAGAACACCTCCATACCGTCTTCATCAGGTTTTCTGCTCTGGCTCCCTGAATGTACAGATGACCTTCAATTCCCAAGACGACTACCCTTAAAAGAAGGCCCTCATTATGTTTTATGGCTGCTAAATTTAGGATGAATGACTTTACCCTTCTCCTGACATTTTGCTCTTCTGGTAGGTAAAGGCATCTCCAGCTATGCATCTGAGCCCTGGAAGGCGGGGGAGTCTCTGACACTGTGCATGCAGGAGGCCGAGCAGCGGGTCCCCAACAAAAGGCACCACGAAACCCCTCTCTATCTGGGAGCTACTGCGGGGATGAGACTGCTGAAGTACGCTGCACACATGACGGAACATAAAACCTGCATACATGAAAGAAAAAACAAAGGCCTTTTCATGCTGTTGTAATCTCATCCCAAGCCTAAACTCTGTAATTATGTTTGCTCTGGCGGCCAAAGTGTTGTTATCTGTAGTCTTTTTCCATTCGCAAATTTTCTGATTTATCTCCATGCGAACTCTACTCCCAAAGCAGTGAATGCGTTATTGTCAAATCCATTATGATACAGTCTATTTATTATTTATAGAGCTGCTGTATTGATTTGAATTATGGATGTGGCTCTCCTCTAATATTATTGTGCTCCGTGCAGCATGGAGAACAGCTCGGCGTCTGACAAGGTGTTCCAGGCGGTGGAGAAAGCCCTGCAGAAGTTCCCCTTTTCCTATCAGGGAGCAAGAATCCTCAGCGGGCAGGAGGAGGGCGCCTTCGGCTGGGTCACAGTCAACTACTTGGATGATCGCCTCACACAGGTCTGTACGTGTCGATCTACATACAGTCCCATGCACATTGGTCCACTCTGAGATGGTGTTTTTGTCTGTATGTCAGTTAGTGTGCTCCTGCTGGGCGCTGACGTCAATGGCTTTTTGTCTCTGTCGCAGGGCTTAGAAACCACAGGCGCTCTTGACCTTGGCGGGGCCTCCACTCAAATTAGCTTTGTGTCTGATAATTATGACGGATCGGAGTCACCCAGCAACTCTGTAACTTTCCGCCTCTACGGAAATGATTACAACCTGTACACTCATAGCTTCCTGTGTTATGGGAAAGACCAAGTCCTGAGAATGGCGCTGGCACAGCAGACTCAGGTAAAGTGTCTTCTCCACTGCATTAATGGACTGTTTAAATCTAATAAAATCTGAAAGGATTACAGACTTACCGAGCTTTGAAAGACATAATGTGCTGAGATATGCAACGACACTTTAAATTTGATGAGCTTCCCCACCGCGTCTCCGTTACACCTCTCCATCTCCCTCTCTCTCCTAGTCAGGTCCAAGAACAATATTAGATCCCTGTTTCCACCCGGACTACACGGAAATAAGGAACTACTCCGTCCTCTATGACAGCCCCTGTGTGTCGGACAGGAAACCTCAGGGAGCTCCTGCAAGCTTCAATCTTACGGGGATAGGAAACTTTGGACAATGCCAGGAAGTTGTCAAAAGTGTCTTCAATTTTACTTCCTGCAAATACAGCCAATGCTCTTTCAATGGAGTCTTCCAGCCACTTTTGCAGGGGCCATTTGGGGTAAGGAAACGCATGTTGTTAGAGTTTATTTGTCAGCATGCAATTTACTGCCTGTGAGACACTTGTGTTATTTAGATGACACACTTATTTTGTTGTGATCTGTGTGTTCTGTAGCCAACGCAACAGTTACACAACATACAGATCTTTAATAGTGACAGGTCACCAATCAACTTCTGCTTTGGATGCAACTTATGTTTCTAATCAGCAATAGACTAGTATCAAGTCTTTCTCCATCACCTAAATGCCCCTGATCTGCATCCAAACATGAACCTACTTAAAATTCACTTGCTTAAAGGGCCAATCCAACAAAATCACAAAGAAAAACCATAAAAAATGTGCTCACACAGTGACGTCAGGATTATTCATTGTAACTGGGGCACTGTTTCTGGAAAGTTTAAGAAGAATTCCAGTTTATTTCTCATTCATGTTGCTCTTGTGGCACGATGTCCATTGCAGATGGCTGACATCTGTATTCACTTTCAGCCAGTTACGAATACAAGTGTTTCAAAATTATTAGATTTTCTTATGAAAACTGCAGAGAGGTAATACTGGAATTCTCCTTTCACCATCCAGAAACAGTGTCCTAACAACACCGAATAATCCAGACCTCACTGTGTTAAGAATTATTATTTAAAAATATACTTCCAGTAAAAAACTTTTATTATTACAAGGGATACTGTTTAAACAGTGAGGGATTACTAATGAATTCCTAAATAAATACAACCAGAACTACTATTTTGAATGTATTTATGGCTATTCAAGTACAGTGGAAACTATTATTGACAATTATTGGCTGGTTTCAGCTTCTTCAGTGTAAAGTTTTGATGATTTTTTTAACACTAACTTAAATAAACTGAATATATTTGGGTCCGGAACTTAAAATAAGACATGCAAAGACATTATCTTTGGCTATGCTAATTACTAGACATTCAAGACAAAACAATAAATTAAATAACTGAGAAAACAATTAGCAGATTAATTAATAATATACACCAATCAGCCACAACATTATGACCACTGACAGGTGAAGAGAATAACATTGATCATATTGGTACTATGTGGTGTTCTGCTGGAAAACTGTGGATTTAACATCCGTGTTGATGAGACTTATACACCCAAATACACATTGTCCCACAACAAGCACACTCCCTCATGCAAATGACAATCCCAAATTTCACTGGCCTACCCCCAAAAATATCAAACAGTCAGGAACATGACAATGGCCAACATGTTGATTTGACCTCCAAACTTCCTACACCCCATTGTGATCAAGCATCAACAGGATGTAGTGGAACATGTTTGATAGACAGAGGCCCCACTGCACAAGCATAAATACCTAAAGGATCCACTGTCAACGTCCTGGTTCCAGACCCCATAGGACACTCTGAGAGGTCCTCTTATCCATGCCCAATGGTTCAGAGCATTTTTGAGCACATACAGGGGACCAACACAATACTAGGCAAGTGGTCACAATGTTATGCCTGATCTGTTTATACAACTACAATTTTTTTTTTTTTAATTATTTGTCAGAACTAATTTTACACCCTGGCTTCGCAGCTATGTGCAAAACCAAACACTAACAATGTCTGAGTCAGTGAGGCCAGCCAGATGCGTCACATAATTACAATGAAGTATTTATAAACCGATTACTTCATTTGCTATAGATATCGGGGCAAGTTAATGCCCTCCTGCCTCATCTTCTCCTCTCCTTTCTTTCTTATTGTAGGCTTTCTCTGCATACTACTTCGTGATGAACTTCCTCAATCTGACCGATACATCCATCCCTCTGGAATCTGTGAAGGAAAAGCTAACACGCTATTGCGCTACCCCTTGGGATCAGGTCAGGCATATTTATAAATTGGTTCCACGCGCATGAAAAAGCATAATGTTCTGCCACATTCAGCCCCTTCTGTGTCTTATCTATGTCCTCCAGCCTGCCTATACTGTACACTGATGATATCACTGCATTTTAACTGCTTGAACAGATAAAGCTGCAGCATCCGAATGTAAAATTAAACTATCTGGCGGAGTACTGCTTCTCGGGCACGTACATCCTCACACTGTTGACTGAAGGATACAACTTCACCTCGGAGAGCTACTCCAACATAAAATTCATCAAGAAGGTCAGTAGATCACGGTCCACTTTGTTCCCCTCTCACACACCCCAGAGCCTCGCTACCTCATGATTTAAGCTCATATCCTGTTGACCGTTGACCTGTGAGTTTAAGTGCATCCTTGAACCTTCGAGAAGACCTTTAAAGAGAGAGTGTTTTTGAAAAATGAGTGCTTTTAAATGATCCTCTCCTATTTAAATGAGCTACATTTTGGAATTACATGTAGATTTGGGAAATGTCACATCCTCACTACCAATGTTACCCTTTGACGGGGCCTCTCAATATTGCATATTTCACTTTTAATAAGTGATTTAAACAGTATTAAAGGTGAGAGAACTTAAATAAATGATCCATCAAGTAAGATAAGGTAAGCATTCATTAATCCCACAGTGGGAAATTGGCAGTCTTCTTGTGTGTCTTTGACCAAAGTATGTTAATATAACAGGTCAAAGTGAAAGAATAACAGTCAGATCATATAGGCGATGTTGTGCTGAAAAAAACAGATGCCAAACATGGGCATTGAAAAGATGTTTTTATGTGGGATATAAAGGCAAAGTCTTCAAAAACAGTCTAAACAGGCTGAGACCTCTAAGGGTTAATATTGCACAGATTATTATCTATATTGCACAGATTGTACTCAAGTCGGAAAAATAGCACTATAGCATATTTTTGTATGTGTAGTAAAATGAAAATTGCACAGTGTTTTAAAAGCACAAAATATTCAAAATCAGTATTCAGTATACAAAATATTCATACAAAGTACTGACTCAGGCTAAAAAAACAATCACACAGACCATACCAAACAATGCCAAACACTAAAGACACAGTTCTTTAGTTCAGTCACAGGCACAACTTTAACAGAAAACAGTTAAAGTTGATAGAAAAGGCTCAAAAAATCCAAGTAGTAATGAGGATTATGCTGTGAGAGCTGACCTCCCTAAAACATATCATTATTCCCTGCTTAGAAATTAAGAAGTAGCACAAGAACCCTCAAAACAATAAAACAAAAGGCCTTTATCATCTTCAAATATGGGAAACAACTCGTCAAGTTCATGTTCATTTGAACAAAAACTCATAGACAAACTTCTGGTTGGCCTTGGATAAATAAGATACTGAGTGCTAAGAAGAATTTCTGGCACCCTCCAAAGAGGTTTTCACCAGCTCTTAAAGAAATTGACCACCGTAAAAAATGGGTTTTATTTACTCAAGCTTTACAGACATTGTTTTTTACTATCTTGTGTTTAAAAATAAACCGCAAAGTGTAGAGATATCTGTCAAATAATGAAACACAGACTCACTAGCTTTACTGTACACAGGATGATCAGGCTACTATTTGGTGTAGTCATCTGCAAAATGTCCATTCTGAGCCTGTAAAACACCACAACAGTCTCACATGTTCGTTCACTCATGCTCATACAGCTACAATCAGGGTTACATATGTTGGTTAAGAACACTGCGAGATAGGAACTGGAGGATTTAACTATGCAGTTATTGTAGAACGTTGCTGGTCCTACTAATAGTAAAGTGATAATATGGAAATATTGTTCAGCTCGTTCTACCTCCTGAAGACTATGCAGCAGCACATGTTGCTTGAGCTGCAAGCCAAACCCTGTTAGTTTACTCCTTCAGCTTCCAATGAGCAGGGACTATTTAGAGTTTACTACAGTATAGGGCTGCACAATATATCACTTCAGCATGAACACTGCGATGTACACAGGCCCAATAGTCACACTGGAGGAAGTGCAAGGTGAAGTGAGGTAAACTGACTCAAACACATCATGCTACAACTTGTTTTTTGCTGCTTGATACAAAAATGTAACTCTTACGGTTCTCATTTTCCGTGACTAATCTGCAAGAGAAGAGTCTGACACAGTTTACTGGGATTTCATGGTTGTTAGATACTCTCTCTTTTTAAAAACTGTATTCATAAGACACAAAGTTTATTGCAACATCAGAAATACTTAGATTGCAGAAAGAATGATGTCGACCAAAAGCAGGAACTCTATCAGCAGTGTCGTGTAACTGCCACAGTACAAGGTGGCACAGTCAGTTCATTTGACCATTTAAATCAGCCCCACAGACCTCTGCATGACGAGAGCCAAGTCAGATCTGAATGTTGTTCAAAGCAGTAAACAATTTTGGATGCCTTTGTGCCCGTGTTACACCATACAAGAAAGCTTCCAGACTACTTTTTGACTATGCGGATACACTCCCGACAAAAAAAAAAAACAAACAAACACACCAGTCATTCTTGAATAATGAATTCTTTGGAAATTGAGTTATTCAAGTCATCTGGTGTAGTTTCCTGTAGGCTATTTTTTCATCTTGCACAAAAACAAAGTGTTGCAATGTGTTTTCGATTACTGTGCGCCCCTATTATGGTATAAAGAAACATTACAAATTTCTCTATGCTTACATTCTAGAAAGTAATTCAAAGGACCTTTTCCCACCAATTATGTATGGTTACAAGATAAAACATTATCATTTAATCATTTAGATGAACATTTTAAGCTGCAAAAATGATTTGGGTTGGACTGACGTAATGATGCTGGTAATAGCATCAACTTAATACTGCGTGTCATTTAAATTCAAATTTCTGTGTTTTAAACAAGACTTAGGTTGAGGCAACTTAATGAAATGGCCTTGAAAACTACATTTTCTTCACCTCTACCTACTTGGCCCCAAGAGTAACTTTTTAAAAATTGCATTGAGTAAATAAAATTTCCTTTTTAATAACACGGGAATACTGGTTGGAACAACTTAAGATCCATCTTATTCTGAAAAGTCAGCTTTTTTAAAAACCAACATACCTCTGTTCATTTTTAAAAGAAACACAACTTATCTTTTCTCCAATATGATTTCAGCTTCCAGTGGTTTGTTATTGCTGTGTTCGGTAGCGAGAAACTAACATCTCATCTGTTCAGGATTTAAATGAATGCCTCTGCAGTAAATAAATGAAATAGTAACCAGGTTCTATGACTTCCCTTTAAATAGTGTGGGAATACTGGTTGGAACGACTTCATTTTTATGCGTAATCAACTTAAAAATATGTGTTTGTTCAACCAATAATTAAGTACCTTTAAGTTGTAATGGAAAAGTCAGTTCTGCTACCGCAATGTAGCTTGTTGGGTGAACATAATTTTATTAGAAGTCCTTATAACTGAAAAAGATTGATTCAAACTTTGCCAAATCATTATTTTTCCTGAGTGTAGACACCATATCGGGTGAAATTAAGAATGTGGCTAATAGAGCAATGTATTACCAAGACACCTAATATACACTGATCAGCCACAACATTATGACCACTCACAGGTGAGCTGAATAACATTGATCATCTTGGTACTATGTGGTGTTCTGCTTGAAAACCTTGGATTTTGTCATCCGCATGCACCCCACCACATGGCAAAAACATCAAACAATCAGGAACATGTTGAGGAACATGACAGTGACCCAACATGTTGATTTGACCTCCAAACTTCCTACACCCCATTGTGATCAAGCATCAACAGGATGCAGTGGAACAAGTTTGATTGACAGAGGCCCCACTGCATAAGCCAGAGTACCCAAAGGATCCAGTGCCAACGTCATGGTTCCAGACCCCATAGGACACCCTGAGAGGTCCTCTTGTCCATGCCCAATGGTTCAGAGCATTTTGAGCACATACAGGGGACCAAGATAATAATAGGCAGGTGGTCATAATGTTGTGCCTGATCAATATATTAGCCTCAGCTGGAGGGACTTGAGTTGTCACCGAAGGACACAAATCCCATTAACACAAGAAAAAAAGTCTGACTAAACCCAGTTGAGACCATTTAACAGGGTTACTTCAATTTCATTACTGTGGCCATGAGAGCTGAACAGCATTATGTAGGTGTCACACTACAACCAAACAACAGGAAAGTAGCTCATCTGTTACATCAATTGCTTCTCAGTCTTTGTTACAAACAGCAGCAGCAGCACGTCACTGACAAGCACAAGGAGGCAATGGATAAAAACATGATGTCAACAACAGCAACAAAGCAGCACAGAGACACCAGCCATAACATCACCACTAACAGATAAAGAGCACAAGGAACTGCTGCTTACCTTTGGGTCAGGTGTCATCGCCAGAGGAAATAATAATAATTAAAGTATCAGCAGTCCAGCAGCAGACAGTGTGAAACTGCTGCTGCCCTGGTATCAGATACAAGCGTTGTTATGACAACCAGTCGACCGCAGAGGCTCGTAACTGGGACAGCAACGCGATAAAATCTGCCAAAACTGAGAGAGTGAAGTGTGAAAAGTTAACTGCAGCAGTAAACACAGAGATAAAAGTCTGGTCAAAATGGCCGCCGGGTCCACCTGCATGAATCTGATTGGACGCCTTAGTGGTCAGGTGGTACAAATGGACCCAGATGGAGGATCACAGGTGGCATCACTATGACAAACATCCAAATGAAGCTCTAATTGGCCAACAATACAGACAAAAATTTTACAAATGAAAAGTACAATCAAACAAAGCACCATAAACAATTTACAAATAATAAATATAAAAATCTTTTATACTAATTTTAAAGGGAAAATGGGTTTATTCAAACAAAAGAACAATTAGCACTCAATAAATACACTAAATCACCCAGTCAGTAAAGAGTTCAGTTTTTAATCAGGCAGTTATTATGACCTCTTTTTTGTTTTTGATAGGCTTTTGTTTTTCCTGGATTTGTTTTCCGTGTTGTTCTGTAGCATGTTAAAAAAAAAAAAGCAAACGCATTACTGAGAACATTAATGCTTGCTCCAGCTGATTCAAGAGTTCCAGTAAGCCATGACAGCGTGATAGTGAACCAATACGACCCCTTACATCACTCTATAACTACATGAATCAGCTGCATGGAATTCAGCTGTCATTCGTTTTACTGCTTATACATGGGGTTTTTATATTGTGACACATCGAAATGTCTTGAATGAGAAAGAGTTATTGTCAGTATGTGCTGTAGATTATGTGAGTTTTATCAGTTTTATGTTAGGGTTAGATAGGGTAAGGACGGATTGAAACATGTAGGTTTGAGATTTCTCTTTGGAGGAAAATAAGTCTTGAGTTAAAGGAATTGATGCATAAGAAACAGACATGCAGCAGTAGAAATGTAGCTGCAATGGTGACATTTTGTCATAGAGGATCCTTATATTTACATGTCAAATTGGCAAATCATTTGCTTTGTAAAAGAACACTTTCAATATGTGAGAATTCTCCAACCTATATCACGGCATTTTAATTTAAATTTTTGTGATTAAAAGGTTAATATTGTCATCCGTATTGGTAATTAAGAACCGAGAATGCAACATGATTGAATAATTTACATGTAACTCAGTCTTGGATGTTCATATTTGCTCACATCAAAAGCACAATAGGTTGAATTCTTCTGTCAAATGAGTTTGAAATATTCCAGCACAAAATACGAGTATCCATTTAAATTCCTCTTGAGCAAAAAATCAAAGCACATGTAAGTACAAATGTGCATCTTATATTGTATCCCTATGTAAAGAGTTACACAAGTTATGAGCATGTCAAAATCAAGTCTACATGTGCATTTTCTGTTAGAATTTAAGAGCTAATTTAAATTTGCCTTAAAATGAGCAAACAGGGAATCTATTTTTAAATGCCACGTGAAGAAAAAAAATCCTTTAAATATGTAGAAATGCAGATGGGTGTCATACTAAACCAAGAAAAGGTGGTTCACTATGAGCTGCCTGATAAGCTTGATATAATGTAGATTCTGTTGCAGTGATAGTTTTCCTTCCTCTCGTGTTGTTTCCAGATAAAAGGCAGCGATGCAGGCTGGACGCTGGGCTACATGTTGAATCTGACCAACATGATCCCAGCCGAGGCCCCCGACTCGCCCCCTCTGCCCCACGCCGGTTACGTCTCCATAGTTACCGTCATCGCCATCCTGCTCTTCGTCCTCTTCATCCTCAGCTTGCGCCCCCTCTGGCCCCGCTGCTCCAAACCGCCACACATCATATAAACACACACTGACACACTGTATGTATGAATGAGGGAAGGAAGGAACATCTGTGAAGGCTTGTGAGTGTGATCATGTCAGTGTGGGCTATTTTACCAATTTGTGGGAAGGTCAAAGGTCAGCGCATGCTGCACAACACAGTCCTGCAGATCACATGGATCCAAGGACTTTTCAGAAGGACAAAGGCTTCTCCCAATGGAGAGTGAATCTCTGGTTGAAGGACATTTTCAGCATTTGAGTGTGTGTGTGTGTGTGTGTGTGTGTGTTTGAGTGTGAATGTGTGAATATGAATGCATGCCTGAATGCGAGTGTGAACCCACATCAGTCTGCATGTATGTGTCTTGAGTTATGATGTGAATATATTACTGTATAAATAAAATAACCCAAGTTTATATAAAATGTTTGATTCACTTGTCACTTGTAAAAACATTATATATTATAGTTTATACATATTTAATGTTTAATGTTGCATGATTTATTTACATTTTATCCAGAACTGGATCTCATAAAAAAAACACCATTTCAAAGTTCTGCTTTTCATTAAAACCCATAAACCACCAAAATGACAATGATCCTTGGAAAATAAGTTATATCCTTTTGATTCTTGTGATTTGAATCTACTTTAAAGCTTTTTTGCAGGAAGTAAAAATGAAAAACACTCGTGGGCATAGAACAGTCATCATTAAGTGCACATTCGGTTCAGAAGAGCCATAAACTAGGGTGTCTATGACAAAATAATGGAATGCAAAACTGCTTCTTTCTACAGCCTGACCTGCAGTTGTAACAATGATATATTCTTGTAGCTTGATTGCATTTTTCAGAATCACTCCCCAGAAGCAGCATGAGAGAGAAAATCCCCAGTAACAGCTCTATTTAAATCTACCTGTAACATGAAAGTGCTTCCATCTAGTGGCTAAAAGCATGCATTGCAGCATTGTTATTACAATAAAATATTTCTGCATGCCAGCAGGAGCTGAAGACTAATCAGCAACTATAAGCAAGAAGGAAGAAAACATGTTTATTCTTTGCCATCCCTTGATCTTCTTGGAATCCTTGCAAATGAGGTACAGCAGGCCAACAGATGGCATGTCGGATTCTCCTGCCACTGTTCCGCTTTGCTACTCAATGAGGCAAATTTCCCATGCAAATACCACCGTAGATTATATAATGTGCTAAGAGCGGTTGTGAAATCCTCTAAAACAAAATGTGCCGCTTTGGAATTATGGCATCAAGACTTTGGCAGGAAGTGGAAACTTGCGAGGTTTCCCTCCGTTTTGGGGGCGAGGCCCAACCCTTCCTCTGTGTCAGATCTGTATCTGCAAGGGAACGGAGCAACAGGGGAGAAAACAATGCCATACTGATAATCTCTGGGTGGTTCCTACTTTAAACCGCAAATGCAATGTTGGTGTTGGCAATGGCAGAGACAAATCACTCTTTAAAGAGCTTTAAACAGGACACTCAGGCTGTTCATACTCTCATATGTGCACCTTAAGGTCGAAGCTGGTGTTTCAAGCAGGCATGTATCCTGCAAAAGTTCACATAACAGTCTCTTTAAAAAAAAGATGTGCACCACAATCCTCCATACAATCTGTCATCTCAGTTTTCCATTAACAGTGGATCCGGATGCTGGGGTGTAAGGCGCTGATGCATTGTTTTGCTGTAGGGACGCTGCCTGTTCAGACACAGAGGGAATGGTTGGCAGGTGATCCATCATTTCATCTGCTGGGTCGCCCAGCTCGTCGCTCAGGTGGTCCCGGTTGATGATGTTGGTTGTCTCAGAGTCCAGATCCCGAACTTTTTCTTGGTAAAACCTCTGCCTGAAGCGTCTCATCTGGGGGAGCTCGCAGCACGTCTCCATCACCACCAAGACGCACACCAAGCCCAGCAGCAAGTAGGCTGGGAGAGCAAACACGGAAACACACACAATGAGAGCATGAGGAAATAAAGACCAGTACAGTGTGACTAATCAGATCAAATCAAAGGTTCGGTCTATAAATAAAAGGGTGTAGCAAGTAGCAGTCATTGCTGTGCTTCTCAATCAGAGAAGCCAGAACAGCAAATAGTGAAAATGAAAATGTATTTTAAATCCAGTTAAAGGATGATATGGTCCTCTGGGGCAGTTGATCCCGGCTTTAAATTCCTTTAAAGTGGCTATAATCAGTATTTTTACATCAACAATCAATAAAACGCCAATGTGTCAGTGTGAAACCAGTTGCTCGTAATGATGAGCCTATAGAGAATTACACCTGAATCTGCAGCTTTGCTTGGATTAACGAGATTTATAGGAAGTGTCAGCTCAGTATTTATCTGTCCGGCTGTTTTTGCTCATTCTCAGACCCAGCAGGAAGGCGTCTTTTAGCTCTAAAACCCATCGAAAAACAGACACAGTTCACAAACAGCTGGTAAACATGGAAGAGCGCTTAGCAGCCAATGACGCACATATTTTTTTGGAGTTGTTGATAACACAGCGAGAAGGGAGTGGATGTTGAACCTACACTTGCCATCTGGCTTCCACTAGAACTGCTGGATGTGTGAATAAGCACCTTTGCACACACAGATGCTTGGGTTTATGACCTGATACCTGCAAAACTATAGCATGGTTTAGAGTGTTAGCATTCTAACATGCTAATTTAAAAGATAATAAAGATTATATCTGGTGAATAATGGCATGCCAGTATTGTCACTGTGATTATGTTAGCCTGCATTCTAGACACTAGTGACGCCAGTAGGTATGCAGTTAATGGCTGCTGTCCTTTAATTACTTAAAGTCCCTCTGGTTGTTGATTTAACCCCAAAAAACACATTTCTGTGTATTAAAGTTACATTATTAGAAATTTCCCATTGAAAATAATCCCTTCCTGCTTAAAAATGGCTTGGAAGTATATCTACACCGCTGTTTCTTCTAGGCAGTGTGGATCTATGAAGGACCAACTTTATCTTTACCCACCCCTCCCTGCTGCTGAAGCTCGAGCACACCAGCTCACTTACCAACGTGCTCAAAAACTGTAAAAATTATTCTACCCCACACAATGCCAAGTCGTGATACTGGATTAATTCAGCCATACATGTTTGAAGCCGATTCTGAAGAAGAACAATGATATGGAAAGCTGCTTCCCAAAAGCTGACAGAACTGGTTCTTTGGGTTTGCAACAAATGAAACCTCAGAAATCTGAATCTGTGGTTTTGAGACAGTCATTGGAGGGTAGAGATGCTATACCATGGCGTTGACTGGTTATTTTGCTTATGATATGTCTTCCAACTTATAAAAAACACCATATGAACATGTAAACAAGGTAAAAAAAAATTGGATTGTCATCCCAAGGGGAGTTTTTAAGTTTTCACTATTTGGAAAAAAAGCAATCTGTTCAGCCACCACTCACCTGTAATAGCCAGCCTGTATAGCTGTGGATGTGGGTTTGCCTCTTTACTATGAGTTTCTCCAGGGACATAATCCCCGAGGCCAATGGTTGTCAGGGAGATGAAACAGAAATACAAAGACTCTAGAAAATTCCAGTCTGACTCCAGTGTGACAAAGATCCACGCAGGGACAAAGAGGAGCAGCAGGGTTAGGAGGATGGCGAGGCAGGTGGCGTGAATGGCAGCCAGTTTCGACTTGTCCACAGCCCATCGCCGGTGGAAGTAGGACACCGGACGCCGAGACACCAGGACCATGAGCCTCTGCACCACAGCAGAGAGGAAGAAGAGGGTGACGGGGATGCCGAAGAGGGTGTAGAAGATGCAGAAGGCCTTCCCTCCATCGGAGAGAGGAACAGTGTGGCCGTAGCCTGAAAACATAGCAATACATGCAACAGTGTGTCAAGTACAGAGGTATAATCAGAGGGTTTTTTCTCCAGGAGCACCTGTGGAACACCTGTGAAAAACAATAATTAGAAAGAAGGAAAGGAAGGCACGATTTTTGTGGAGAACAAATTTGACCCAAGACTTAAAGCAGAACATAATTGATAGGCTATGTAACTGAATAAACTATGGATTTCATTTGATGCTAAAATGTTATTAACCTCTTTATAACATGTTTTCTCTGAGGGTCAGTAGGTTCGATGTGGGTTTTAAGTAGCTCCTTTTAGCAGAACTGAGGTGTGTTTATGTGCCATGAAGCTATACGGGCAGCAGTTCTCATTAAAACCCACAACAGCTCCCTACGAACATCAACAAAACATGCTTCTAAAAGCAACAGCAAAGCTAAAAAGGTGATTATATGTGGCACTAAGTATTTCTACAGCTGTTTGTTTGTTTGTTGTTGTCCATTTAATATGCTGCACAAAGAAGTGACTACTGTGTCATTCTAAAAAGTGTAACATATTTACTCAAGATAAACTTATATCCCAAAGGTTCCCTGCACCATCAGCTTATTTTTTGTAGTTTAAGCATTTGCTAAGCCTTTTGTCCTTTTTACCCTCACCCCAACCAGTTGAGGCAGACAGCTGCCCTCCCTGCGCCTGGGTCTGCTAAAGTTTCCTTTCTGCTTAAAGGAAGGAAACTTCAGCAGTTATCATTATCACCAATATGCTAGTTGTGTTTTCTGTGTATACCTTTATAGAGTGTGCTTTGAATTTTTAAGGTATGTAATATTGTAGGTTCTTAACCTTAAAATTTAAGTTAGTCAAGCTATCGTATTGTATTATATTAATATTATAGGGTCTTAGCTTTAATAGTCAAATTATTCTGGTAAGTTTGCACTGTGACTGTGATATTTTAGACTTAATTATTAATTAATTATTTCCTTTTGTTAGGTGAATACACAATGTCATTTTAATTTCTCGACTGGAGAGCCCTTTGGTTCAGTGGCTGTTGTGTTATAGAAATAATGATGATTTTATTTTATGGTGACTTAATTGGAAACTGACTAAATTGAATGATCCAAGAGCAACAGGTCGCTCACATGGGACATTTGCAACAGGGTTGTGAAAAGGCTAAGCTTTCTTTAGGAGGTGAAACAGCAAACTAACCACTGCAGTTATGGGTAATTTCTGGAGTCACCTGTGGAAAATCTAGATCAAAATCTCCATATTGACTTGCATAACTGCAGTTTACCTGACAGTTTTTTTAAAGTATTAATGAATGGATACCAACATTTCTAACTGAATTACCACCAAAAATGTGCACAATAATATAAAAGAATAGAATAAAAACTGTGTTTTTTTTTTTTACAACCTGGCAACCCCAAGCTTGCTTTTATTAATGACTTATGCCTGCCTGATACATACAACACTGGTAAATGATAAACTCTTCCTCAAGTCAGATGAGTTTTGCTTATTGTTATTTCATTTAAATGTTTGACCTTTACAGTGGAAAATGATGCATGAGCTGTTTTCTTTTTGCAATATACTGATGAGGGAAAGTTTCTGTGAACTCACCTTAAACTGGAGTCACAGATGTAAGCACATCTATCACTAGCAAGCCAATAATGGAGGAATACTCTACCTAAACAAGACTGATCGTTGAATTTGAAACCTCTGGAGTTTTTTTTATATTTCTTACATATGTCTGGAGGGGATCTTTAACTATAAAGGTATTTGTTACATGGAAGGCAACTTTCTATTAAGTGTGAAAATGCAAGAAAAGAGTGGAATCTACACGGATTACTGCCATTTAAAACATACTTTATAGATTCATTTTGAACACCCGTCTCACCTGTAGTGGTCAGCACGGTGCTGGTGAAGAACAGGGAGGACACAAAGTCCCAGCTGCGCCCGGTGTCGTTCCCCAGGACGGACACTCCGTAGTTACTGGCCTCCAAGGCGCGGGCCAGCAGCTCCTCCAGACGCGCGTCCGATACGCACGGGCTCTCGGTCAGGAAGTCCTGCCGGGCCTCTTTCAGCTCATTCCGAAGCTCGTGTTCGTAGGGCAGTTCGATGGCAGAGAAAATCCCGGCGCCGACGATCAAGTAAACGATGTAACAGACAACCAGCAGGGCGAAATTCAGCCCCGACCGGTGCGTCTCCATGAACCGAGCGCACCAGCTTCCTCCTGGGCAGCCGCGCACCATCCCACAGGTGGATTAATCCAACGAATGCACTGTGTTTCCTCCAGGAATCTTGTTTTTTAAAGTAATGACTTAAGTCGTGTCCTTTCCGGCCGGTGGATGGACTATTCTTCCTCATTTCTCTGATCAGGGGAGGCGGGTGGAGATGACGTCGCGCTCTCACCTCACCAGGTGTGTGTTGGTGTGTGTTTCCACCTGTACTTTCCTCTGGAACCGGTTCAACTGGTTTTTGTGTTTTCAGTCAGAACAAAGGATTTTCCCCCCCTGAGACTCGGGTAGAGTTTCTTTGGAGATCCAGATTTACAGCTACACGACCTCACATGGATTTTTACATTTTTAAACAGCATAAAGGACAGAACAATAAAACCAACCAGCACAAATATGACTTTTAAGGAACACCTACTGCAGTGAATTCCCTCTGTTGTGGGGCAAGAATGGAGAAGGTCTAGGTGAAGGTGTCATAAGACAGCAAGGACAGGCATAAATAATATGACCAACATGAAAACAGGAAAGTAGTTTATGCATATAAATAAAAGTGTCTGTGGCATGCAGCAATGTAGAATTATAGTATATGTAAGTTAATGTTGTATTAATGTTCATATTGGGTGGGGTGTCTTTGGAGATTTACAACTACATGACTTGACCTGGATCTTCTGCATTTTTAAACAACATAAAGAACATAACAATAAAGCCAAACAAGATATTATTTTCAAGAAAATCCATCTTCAGAGGTGCCAAAAATACTGTAAAATATCATAAAACAAACTATTTTCCACAATTAAAACACATTTTCGAATCTTAATTCTAAACGAGGTTGACTTTTAAATATTAAAATGCATTTACATGTGTAAAAATGATAATAGACAGACGGACCTCTATGGGTATCCTGTTGGCAGTGTATCCCTTGGGTCCACTGGGTGGCTGGATGGGGCCTCTGGATCGCCCTTGTACCAGAACAAACTGTGCTGGTACAAAAATGTGTTTTAATACATCTCAGCATCGAGGTTTTTGATCTGGAGTTGGTCTAAAATGGTCAAAATGGAAGAAAACCCACACTAAAACCTAAATTTTACACATTTTAACACAGAAAAGAATGGTTTTCTATATCAAAAGTTATGTTTTAAAAAGTCTTTAGGCTTTATATGACAGTCTATTCAAGATTTGACCCACATGGACGGACAGACAGATAGTTATATATAAACTTAACAGAAAGAAATTATAAAATAATTATAATTCATTGCATATTGTATTGTGAATAAGCCTACACTTTAAAAATTATGGTAGGATCAAACAAAATTTCTAATGAAATCAATTTCAATCATCAAACTACATCTGTAAACTGAACAAACTTAAAAATGATTCACAGTGTAATTTCAGTAGCCTGCAGTTTATTGATGCTTTTATTATGTAACATTTTGAGTGCTGGAGTTTGTGATTGCAGGAGGGTATTTAGTACTTAGACCTCAAGGTGAAGAGAGTAAAATTTTTAACTAGCAGGTGACTTTATACTTCCCCAGTTGATCTGGCCATTGGGTAAAGCCAGCTTTAAAACTGTAGTCTGATTTCGTTGACATGTTAGAGCCAAAGGTTAAACAAGGGAAGGGATTTTTAGATATCTCTTTTTAGCACACCATGAATTATGAAATACTGTCAACATCCTGCAGAAACCCATTTTGGCCGTGTTTTCAGGAATAAAATGTTGTATAAATCAGGCTATGAATGATATATGAAGAAACCCCTCGGTAGAAAAGACCTTTAAAATACAGGGCAGAATAAAACTGGAGGGTCTGGTGCTACTCAGGTGAAGATTTCTATGAGGAGAAAAAACATTTTGAGGAAACAGCCTTTAATCATATATATCTTTTGCATGTCCAAGCTTGTTAGTGTGGGAAAAAAATCACAAATATGCCATTATAATTACAAAAAAGAGATTTAAAATGCATGTTTTCTTTACATTAGCCTGAAAAAAAGACATCTTATGGAAGCAGAATATCCAAAAATCTCATTATTGACTGACATTTCTTCACCTGTAGTGAATACTTTTACCAGCTAAGACTGCCTTCTTGTTTTCCCTCCCACTCATCATTTGTAATTATTGCTTCCACCACTAGAAAGCACTAGAGACCACGTTTCCACCCCTGAGTCTTCACTGGCGTCACCAGAAAAGCAAAGAAGAAAAAAAAAAGGAAGCAGTTGATTAAAAAAAGCCTTTTATTGATAAGTTACCGCCAGGCATCTGCTCTACTTACTCCATCATCAATTTATCCTCGCATCTGTCCCTCTCATATCTGGCATCTGGCAATAAATAATTATTTACAACCATTAGGAAAGCGCAAATGAAAAGCAACAAGAAGTTACTGTCATTAGAGATGCTGTCGGAGCAGAAATATACAGCGAATGAGACAGTCTGAAATCGATACTGTTGCATAAAAAGCTGATAGATAGATGATGGTCACTAATTGATAGCCTCGGCTGGGTAAAAAGGCCTCGTGCATCCCTCTCTCATTCTCTCTCAGTGGTATTGAAGGGTTTCTGGAATTAATGTGGATCTCTGGTGGGTTGTTGTTGGGGTTTTCTGAACATCCCAGGAAAATAATTCAGTTATCTGCGAATAAAGAGGAAAAACAGATTACAGACATGGTCATTAGAGACACGCTTTTATGAGAGGAACAATGGAGAATGGAGACAATAGAGAAAGTCATCAACTCCAGTATTTTTGCTTGATTATTTCCATTTTGTGCTACTTTATACTTTTGTTCTACTACATAACTGAAGGAAATAGTGTAGTTTTTGCTCGTGCATTCATTTGATAGGCACAGTTGTGGTTTTACACACACATAATGAAGCTTATACAGTGCAACACGCTGTTATAAAAATAAAGCAGTGGTTCCTTTGTGGCTTGTGAACCCTTGTTAAAAAGGCATCGTGTAGTTTTGGCTCCTTGTCATATTTTAATATGATTTTAATATATGATATTTTAATGCTGTAATTAAGCACAGTCCTGAGGTACTCACTCTTAACCTAATACTATGCTACGCTGCTATATTAAGTCTTAAACTGCATATAAAATTATTAGCTTGCATGCATTCAGTGTAAGTTGTATTTTACTGTTAGGTAACTCAACTCAACTCAAGAAGAGTGCAAAAATGTAGAAATTTATTCCACAGGATTATTTTATTATTAAATGAAATTATTAGATTGTTAATAGTACATTCATGTGTAAGTTGTATTTTACTCTATAGCTATTGGAATTTAACCTTGTTTAAACTGCTTTATGTACAGTTTATATACCTGTTTAAGGCACAAAAAGGTACAGTAATCTAATATTGAAAAAAATTAATTTGAGAAAAGTGCTAAAAAAGACTACAGATTTGTGCCACCGGTTTATCTTATTTATTATTATTATTATTATTAAATAAATTATTATTTTCATGATGCATTCATGTGTACGTTGTATTTTCCTGGTATAGTTAGTTTAGGTGAACTGAGTTTTAACTACTTTATGTACAGTTTGTTGTAATTTTAGTCTTTTTATTTGCACTTTTCTTAAATTTTTCATTATTTTTTATTTGATCTTTTTCACTCCTTAAACCGTTATATACAAATATTAAAAGGTACAACTATCCATTTTTTAATTCAGAAAAATAATGAAAATTTTGAAAAAAAAAATACAAAAAAGGACTAAAAACCATACATGAAGTAGTTACATCTAGGTTCACCTCAACCAACTATAAGATAATAATAATCTTTTGAGAAAAGTGCCACAAAAATGAATGAAAAATACTGCACAACTGCCACAGGTAAGTTCTTTTTTTTCTCTCCCAGTAATCCTGTCATGACCCTCACATTTGCCATGTGACACATGTGTGCACATAACATAGTAGTAAAGCTGAGTTTATTTCAACTAACTCTAACAGCATACAAAATTTGCATAATATATTCTATACTTTAATTGCATTTTCCACCACTAATGAGTAATTCGGATGATAATATTGAAATATAACTCACCTCTGCACTCATATCTGAGGTCCGAGAACAGAACATGTTCCTGAGAGAAGACAAACAGCCCCAGTCTGCCTCCGGCCAGGGTGTGATCGTACACGGCCCCCGAGTCGGACAAAATGTCCCGGCCCTCATACACCACCACCCTGCAACGGGAACACAATGCAGGTAGCACAGTGCTAATCAAAGGGGGCTAATTAAGCTGTGTTCAATTACAAATGTGCATCACTTATTGTATAGCTTTGGGTATTTGAGACAAGAGTCAAACATCACTCAAATACTATCAGGGTCTGTAGTTCCTGACAGCTTTTATTCTAATCTAATAAGATGTAAGGTTCACTTGAAAATGAGTTGAAACTCATAACAAAGGCACCATTATCACATAGTTTTCACATTTGACACGCTGTATAAAAACATCAGTTACAGCTGCTTTAAATTAATAGACCTGAATCCGTCTTCCACCACTAATGGCAGTGTGCACCACATTTCTGGGTCAGGTTTGTCACGTTATCCTTCTCGTCCCATATTTTACTATTTTTTTCCTGCGTAACACCGAGGGCGTGACGTCAACAGGAGGTATATTTAAAGCAGGTACAATGAAGCTTTGGAGCAGCTATCCGAAATATCAAAGAATGTCCGTCCTTCACATTCAAAGAGCTGGAATTTCTTTTCAGACTCACATTCAGAAAGTGTGCGGTTTCACAGTCGCCCTACAGTACCATCATTCAATACCAGAACACAACATGGCCATTGCTTGTATATTCAAAAACTTTGTGGTGAAGGTGCAAAATATATTTGTTGCTTCTGACTTTTTCTCAGGTTTTAAAAATCTCTCTACTGATGCTGTTCTCTCCATCTGCACACACAGCGTGGAGCACAGAGAACTCATATCCCATTTTTTTTTAGGCCATTAGTGAAAAATACATCTAAGCAGAAACAGTTGTGGCAGTTTGAGGAGAAATGGGTACAACAAAGAAAGTGAATTACACTGTTATCATAAAATAACTCTCGGAGATTGATGATATCCTCGAGTGTAAAAACATCTGAGGCCGGCTCTGGATGCGATTTTCACAGATTTAAGAAGTTGTTCCGCAGATTGTTGCTCTGCTAAAACCTACATGAACTGAACTGGGCCACAAACATTTGATTTAAAAGAACATGCCGTCGCTTTTTTTTCCCTGCACTAACCACATTAATTTTAACACTTTGTCGTGAAACAAAAACAAACACAGACATGTTCTCCGGTTGCAAGCCAGTCTGAAGTTCCTTCCTGCAAATTCATTTTCATGCTTGACTGAGGAGCTGTAACTGCTTTCGAAATGATTAGCGCTAATGTGCAGTGTGGGTAGTAAATGGCTTAAAACACTGGTGTGGTCCTGTAAAAAGCCAAGCCAACAATATCAAACCCTTTAACTGTAAATTAAAAGCGAAAGGTTACTGCTAATGCAGAGTTATTTCCCCCGAGGAAGCACACCAATCCCACCAATCTCCAGTGTTTTTCTATTTCTAAACGTTTCATGGTTTCCATGATCATAATCCAGCTGTGTCTCATAACAGCTTAACGCGAAAATATAAATTCAGGCTCCAAAGAGAAAGACGCAGCCAAGCGTTGAATACTTCAACTCAATACATCAACAGGTTAATTTATCACTTGTCTATCAAGTATTTAACAAAGTTTTCCAAGCAAGTGAGAAACACAAGGGGAATTTTCTCACATGTGCTGAACATTATGGGGCCAGTGTCACTCAGGAATCAACAATCCAAAATAAATCCAACCAGTATTTGATTATTTAGTGTACAATGAAGTTATATTTGTACCTGATAAATCCAGTCTTAGGTCGATGGATGAGGTGCATTCGGTAGGCTGTGAAGTCCTTCCAGCCGATTTCATTGGGGTCGTGCCATAATGTTCTGACCTGAAACAGCCACACAGAGACACCAGCATGAACAAAATTATAAAACCATCTGATCTTTACTATAACACATAATGGTCTGTTAAAGGAAAGTTTTTTGTGATTTAAGGACATTGCAAACAGGATGAAAAGGCACACATAATGGCAGAAATGTCCAATCTCAAACAAAAAGAAAAACAGAAATATATGAGATTCGTACCTGGTGTCTGGTGTTTCCAGTGTGCCACAGGGCATTGCGTAGATACTCCCCCGGTCCCGTGCTGGAGTTGACCAGTTTGATTGAGACTCCAGCAGTGCCGAAAGCTTTGGACGGCCTTTTCTCCCAGTAAGCTTGGGACACCTGCTCTCCCAGACAAACAGAGTGCAGTGGAGCGTGAAGGTTAAGTCGATGTATCTGGAGATGGTTCGGTACTGTCATAGCACACAAAATGAAGTGCAGGAAAAGTCTTTTCTTTGATGTGCTTCTTTTTTTGTGAGTAAGAACTGCACTATAAATTGACATTGAACAGATGCACCGATCAGCCACAATATTATGACCACTGACAGGTGAAGTGAATAACATTGATCATATTGGTACTATGTGCTGTTCTGCTGGAAAACCTTGGATTTTGTCATCCGTGTTGATGAGACTTAGACAACCAAATAAACATTGTCCCACAACAAGCACACTCCCTCATGCAAATGGAAATCCCAAATGTCACTGGCCTACCCCTGCAGGAAAATGCACCCCACCACATGGAAAAAAACATCAAACAATTAGGGACGTGTTGAGGAACATGACAATGGCCCAACATGTTGATTTGACCTCCAAACTTCCTACACCCCATTGTGATCAAGCATCAACAGGATGCAGTAGAACAACTTTGATTGACCGAGGCACCAGTGCACAAGCCAGAGTACCCAAAGGATCCACTGCCAACGTCCCAGTTCCAGACCCAACAGGACACCCTGAGAGGTCCTCTTGTCCATGTCCAATGGTTCAGAGCATTTTTGAGCACATGGGGGAGCCAACACAATATTAGGCAGGTGGTCATAATGTTATGCCTGATCGATGTATATTAACAAGGTTGAGGTCAAGAAGAAATTTAAAGATATAAAAGGACTGACAAGGATCCAAATTCAAGGCTTTAAAGGGGTTTTTGCAGCCAGTCAGAAGTATTAATGTTAAACTCAGCATTCAAGCCTCACCTGTTTCCACATGACGACATAGAAACGTCGACTGGACTGGTAGGCGAACACGATGCCCGCGTAGTCGTCATCTCGGTTGGTATTTACATAAAATGTCACACTGAAGTCCACTGAGCTGAACTTGTCATATCCTGTTCAATCACAGGGATGTTCATTTCGTGGAACAGCTTTTTTCATTATGTTGTTTTCGTATTCTTTTTCTAGTTAATCTTACCTAAAGCGATCCCAGGGTCTGAGTTGGCAGTCTGCAGCAGCTCTGTACCCTGGCTGCGGATCACCCAGAGCGGGTCAGACTGCGTGGTGCCTTTAGGGTCCAACAAAACAACCTGAAATTTCCTGAAGTCTGTAGACCCAATATCCTGGTTCAGTGGGCAGGGATCCAGCGCATCTGGAATAGTGTCGTTGTCAAAGTCATCAAAACATGCGTCTCCGCTGCCATCACCTGAGATAGAATGAGAGTGTAACGTGACTTTATGGATTATTTCTCCCAAGAGGGTGGGTGGAAAAACAGGAATGGACAATACAATGTGAAAATGTACAGAGAATCTCCTGCAAGATGGATAAAACAATCTTTTAAATATGACTAATCACACTGTAGAGAGCCATAAACTGTTTATGTTGATGTCCAACATTAATATGACCTGAACCTCTGGAAGCATACTGGACTGACAATCACAAGATTTTACTGCATGACTGCAAAAGCCATCCATCGTAAATTGTACAAAATATTTTCCCTGTGTGACAGCAAACTAATCAACATCCGTTCAAATCTGTATTTTGATATCAGACATGTTGTAATTTTTTATTTGCAGATCCACAATTAATTATACTTCTTTAGTGACACCCCTTGTGCAAGTTTGTGGTGTTTGTGACCACACTGACCGTCGGAGTCCAGTTGGTCCCTGTTTGGCACTAATCTGCAGTTGTCCCGGTCGTCAGGGATGCCGTCGTTGTCATCGTCATGGTCGCAAGCATCTCCTTTGCCATCATTGTCATGGTCAGCCTGGTTACTGTTGGCGATGTAGGGGCAGTTGTCTAGAGAGTTTTGGTGGCCGTCCTCGTCGATGTCGTCGCTGCTGTCGCACATGTCGCCCACCAGGTCACTGTCAGAGTCGAGCTGCAAACACACACATTCAATGTAGTATTTGAACAAAGTAGTCACATACAAATGTAGTCATAGAAGAAAGGCTGTTCTTGCATTATTTCTCAACAGAATGTCCTTTAACTTCCATGCACTTGGTACAAAGATGTTCAAGCTTCACTATCCCTTCATGGAAGAAGGTCGCAACCTTAGTCTCCAGATACTCCTCAACAGCATGCATGACCTCCTCATTTATTTTGAAAAAGGCAAATACACAAATGGGATTTCAATTTTGGAAATGGATAGAAGTCAGATGGTGCAGGTTGGGTGAGTAAGGTGTATGGAGCAACAGTCCCAGAATGGGAGTTATGCCCCTTGTTTTGAGGTGAGGCCAAGAGCTTTTTGAACTACCGTTGTACACCGATCAGTCACAACATTAAAATCACTGATGAGTGAAGTGAGTATCACTGGCTGTCTTGTTATAATGCAATGCTATGCTGGGAAATCTTGGATCCTGGCATTCATGTGGATGTTCCTTTGACCTGTACCACCTAGCTGAACATTGTTACAAACCAAGCACAACCTCCAAGCACTCCCCAATGGCAGAGGCTTTCCCTAGCAGCTCAATTCACCCTGCCACAAAGAGCCCAAGGCCGTAACTTAGCTGCCCAATTCCCCAAATCCCAGTCTGGGGAATTTTGGCCATTTGATGAGCCAGAACAAGCCTGACTGAGAGAAGCCCCACTCTACAACCCACAAATGATCCACTGCCCGACACCATAGGAAACCCCTAGAGACCCTGTGTGAATGCCAGAGCTATTTTGGCAGCACAATATTAGGCAGGTTGTGGTTGATCGATGCTTGTACATACTGAGTTTTGTCAAGCCTTTGTGTGTGTTTTTTCAAGAACCTGCAGTGGGTTATGTAGAAGGGGACAGTTGTCACACTGGTCTCCAACACCATCCAGGTCGGTGTCCCTCTGATCAGTGTTGTAGATTAAAGGACAGTTGTCTCGATCATTCAGAACCTCTGAAAGAATCACAAACAGAGCAGGTAGATTGCATTTTATTTTGATATACAATAACAAGACATTCCAACCAACATAAATCAAGACTGTGTTTGGGTAAGTGTAATTTCATCCATATTTCAAGAGTAACACTAAATCCACCTTTTTTTGTGCTAGTAAACTGCCTGTACAGCCACTTTGTTTCACTTGCAATTGATCCTGATTCCAGACTGTGGTTCTCATTATCACATTTAGCTGCTGTAACCAGTGTTGTAGATGACAAACAAGCTGCATTTTGAGGGATTTTCTCTTACAGCTGGTTCATATCTCATCATACCTCTCTGGTGGAGTTCAAACGGTTGTTGCAGATGGTTTCGCAACAAGTCCTGTAGAGGTTTGATAAAGGTGTTCTATCCCTGCTATTTACTTTATGCACAGATATCTTTTTTTCCCATTTTTATGTTGATTATCCCACTGGATAAGAAATTGCTCATTTTACAAAATGGTTTTCCTTAGATTACATTCTGCTTTTGATGGCCTGCAGACCACCTGGTTAAATATTAACTAATTGTAAATTTCTAAAGCATAAAATGTTTGCTTTTCACTAGAGCACGAACCCGCTATGTTCGCAGTCTTATCCACTCTCTAAATGGAGATCTCGTTAATACTGATATATTCTTATACCTAAACCGTCTCCCTTAAAATAGAGAAGAAAAATAGCATAATCTATCATGCAGTCCAAACAATCCACCACCAAATTACGAGCCAATGTGGCGTTCACTTAGATGGATCTGAAGTTACCATCACTGCTTTAAATTACAGCTGTTAGAAAGAGCTTGAAAGCCATTACCGCTCTTGTGCTAAAGTCTGTTCCCCCCTAAAATAGCATTTCTCTCCCTCTCAGACAGAGTTTCCCTGCAGGGTTTGGGGTTAGGACATATAGCAGATTAGATGTAGTGTTGAGATAACCAGTGAGTGAGGTTGGGTCAGGGGCATTTTGTTTGCTGCCCAATAGCCTCAAGCCTCTTGATGCTGTGAATCACAGTTCTTGTAATTTATTACAGGTGATAGTTTCAGAACCCATCATTGCATTACCTATTAGACGGTAGGGTGCCCAGTCAAAGTAAAAACCTCTGTCTTTTATATTTTTCTTGATTAAGATATCCAAAATGAACTAGTGTGTTATTTAAAACCAATTTTAAGACAAGAAATATGGGTACTTATCCCATTTATGATGAATGAGTTAGAAAAATACTGCCTTCACCTACTGTGTTCCTCATTTTGTGCCTCTAAGTTTTAGCCTCTGCTGAATGATGTTCTATAAAATGAATGCTCTGGTTTTCCTTAATATATCTGCTTCATCCTTGTGTAACGCATATGTTGAATTTTGATTTCAATTTCCACGATGTATTTGTCGGGGACGATTGTGAATGACAGGGTTGCTTTCACAATCATGTACTTCTTTCCTTGAATAGATAAAAATTTCAATGTTCTGAGTTTGTTTAGTGGGATGTAATGTTGATCTTTAGGTGTTATCTGTTGTATTTGTAACTGTAGTTACACTAAAATTGTTCTACTTTTAAAAACAGAGTTTATGAAGGCAAAAAAGAAAAGATGGATACTTGGGAAAACCACTAAATAACAGAAGGTTGGTCAGTCAAAGCAGAAGAAGAAAGAAGTACAACAACATGGTAAAAGATTTTTTTAAATGAAGATAAAATAATGAAAGAACCAAAAATGAAGAAAGGAAAGAAGGAATAAAAGAAAACTATAGGTTAAAACCATAAACACAAGGTTAAAAGTAATAAAAATAATAGAAGTAATAGTACAAAAAATACATAAGTAAGTGCATAAATAAAGGGCAAAAGAGTTTAACATAAACAAATAAAATAAATAAAAATAAAAAATCTATTAGACTATAAAGATAGACAGGGCAGCAGCTCCTACCGTCTCCATCTATGTCAATGCTGCAGGCGTCTCCCTCTCCGTTTTCATCAGTGTCAGTCTGCAGTGGGTTGCTTTCAAACGGACAGTTGTCACAGCGGTCTCCTACCCGGTCCCTGTCGGAGTCGAACTGCCGAGGGTTGTACACCAGCGGGCAGTTGTCCTGTAGCAAGCAAACATGATCAGGTGCACATAGAAACACACACGAGACATGTATATACACCTGTTTTCTGTCATGGAAGCTTCAAAGTCCCTCAGTCTCACCCTCTCATCGAGGATGTTATCATTGTCGTCATCCGGATCACAGGCGTCTCCCTGTCCGTCCTTGTCCAGGTCTTCCTGTCCAGAGTTTGGCAGCATGGGGCAATTATCCTGCATCCAATCACAACTCATTTTAATTGAATCACATTCAGCCAGAACACGGCTCAGACATCTGTCAACCCGTCAGATGGATTTGGAGAGGATGCTGCTTTTTCTGTGTTGGTTTGTTTGTTTGTTTCTCTACCTTTTGACAGTGATAGGTGGCATTCTGCTTGCAGGGCAATCTGTTGTTGGGCCAACCATCCAGATCAGAGTCTTCGCCGCACAGGAAGCCGTCGCCAGCGAAGCCGACGGCGCACACACACTTGTACAAGACCTCAGAAGCCAGGCCAAGGTAGATACACTCTGCATTCCTGTGGCATGTGTGCGTGTTGTCTTTGCAGGGATTGTACGGTTCGCACACCTACAACAACAACGGCTCCGTGAGAATCTGAAAGCCTCTGTGGTTCGTGATTGTGGTTCAAAGCTAAAGAAAGCGCAGACTACTGTAAAATGCTTATTCAAAGAGGAAAACACATGCCTGCCTGGTTTTCAGGGCTTCCTCCAGTCCAAGGCCATATGGCTGGGTGCCTTTATAGCGAGGAGGACAGGGCAGACAGTAGAATCCAGGGTCTGTGTTTACGCATGCTGTAGCGCAAACACCCTCCACTTCGCACTGGAGAGACGGAGGATGAGAGATTATCCATGTTCAGCATATCAAACACGAGCTGTTTGTGCGAAGGTTTGACAGGTGTTGGGAACAGGAGGAACTCTTTGCCAGGATTAGACTGCGGAATAACTTTGCACATGGTTACTATGTCAGATTAAGTGATCACGGTGCCTCTTTGTAGACTGTAGACTAAACAATGAATGCACAAAGCACAAAGATGATGGAGCAGGATCAACAACCCATCTGAAGTGGCACAAAGCATTTCTTACATGTCGTTAAACAAGGCCAGCGACGATAAAAATAATGCAGTATGTCACTGTGATGCTAAAGAACTAAAAGGCATGTTTACTATGCCAATGATAGCATCTTAATGTCCAGCAGGTTTAGCATTTCCCATGCAGCGAAGCAAACACAGAATAAAAAACAAACAGGAGGTCAGACTAGACTCTGGATTTTAAGTGCTTCTACTTGATGAATTGCAGGGCTGTGCAAACAGTGAAAAAATGTGCATAGAGTGCAAATGTTTTAGTCAATGCTGGACTTTTCTCAGCACAAAATGAGCCATGCATAATGAGTCACCCCATATGTGGGTTACTCCACAGGTGCACCTATTTAATGACCTAAGGCTTGATTAAACACACATGATGCCAAAAAACTGCAAGTTAGATCAAAATAAGCAGATTTTAGCAATATAATTCCATAGCATTAGCACATTCTCATGCTCTAACTAATATTAGCTGTCAGACAGGGAAAGCAGGTCATATCCAAATTTTACTTAAGTCACTAGGGTGTAGCCTTTTAAAACAGAAAATATAAACATTCATATTGTAGTGAAACTGACTATCCCCTGACTATTGCAGCAGACAAGAAGATAATCAAAGGACAGTTTTAAGGTGCAATCCAACCCTTGTGATCAATTAATATTTACCAAGCTGATCCTCTTCATTTAGTGTGTTAGCAAGCAAATTAGCATGAAGCACAAGCTGAGGATAATGGAATTGTTATCAGTGTTTCAGATATTTGCTCATAAACCAAAGTATCAGACAAAATTAAAATTTGCGACCAAATGATTCTGCTAGATGAAAAGTTAATGGCCGATGAAAGTGCCGAATCCTGAGGGGGAAAATGTTTATCTGTAGCAGATCTCATGGGAGTCTGTCTAATAGCTGTCTGGTCCCATAAACCCACAATGCAAGTGTGGTATTAGAGACAAAGTCTGGGTCACCAGCGTTATTAGGCTATATCCTCTGGAAACCATAAATAATAAGAAGAAATATCACCCAGAGCTGGATTGTATGCATGGCTGAAAAGTCTCACAGGATGGTTTTCCTGTTTGAAACACCGTAAGACATACAACAGTAAATGCAAAACTGTTTCTTGCAAGAACAAATTATATGGGACAAAAAATCAAGAATTATCAACTTCTAGCACCCCACATTAGTGACATTAGGCTACTACCAGGCTGATCTCATGTCAATTGATCATGTTTGTCCTCTTTACCTCATTTTCATCTTCACAGTGAGTGCCGTTGCCATGTAAACCCAACGGACAACGTCCACATTCCCATGATCCATCGCTATTCGATTTGCATTCCACTCCAGGAAAACACGGATTTGAAAGCACACACATATCTGAAAAACATTGAAATGTGCATATAAATACAATTAGTCTTTTACAGTCTGCCACAAAATGAATACTTCAAGACTGGGTCAATGGAACCTAAATTATTCTCTGGAAATTGTACATTTTAAAGACTTCTTTATTCTTTCCAAAGCCTCAATAATTGAACAGAGGTAGAAAAAACACTGTAGGATATTATTTTTTAATCCCGCATTGTTTGCAAATATGTTTCTGCCAATAAAACAGGATTAAGGTTTATCCATGAATGTGAGGCTTAGTCTGCTTATAAAATATTATCTGCTTGCACACTTAAGATGTACTACAGCCTGAGGTTTTTTAGATATGGTTATGGTTTACCTATTGGGCATGGTTGTTTGTTGCAAGCTTCGTAGTCCACGGCGTCTCCAGCACAAGGCTTCCCGCCGTTCTGAGGGGCTGGGCTCGAACACTCTCTATGGCGACTCATGAGCCCCCCACCACATGAGTCGGAGCACAGTGACCACTCAGTCCAGGTTGTCCAGCCTCCAGCAACTGCACACAAACATATGATCTACCTATTGAAGCCCCACAGTGCTGCTTGTAAAGATACAGTCGCAAACAAATTTTACATAGACTTGTAAAGACCAATTACACCGATCAGGCATCATTATGACCACTTGTCTAATATTGTCTTGGTCCCCCTTATGTGCTCAAAAGGGGGACCATTGGGCTTTGAACCATTGGGCATGGACAACAGGGTGTCCTAAGGGGTCTGACACCAGGACGTTGACACTGGATCTTTTGGGTGCTCTGGCTTGTGCAGTGAGACCTCTGTCAATCAAACATGTTCCACTGCATCCTGTTGATGCTTGATCAGAATGAGGTTTAGGAAGTTCGGAGGTCAAATCAACATGTTGGGCCATTGTCATGTTCCTCAACATGTCCCTGATTGTTTGATGGTTTTTCCATGTGGTGGGGTGCATTTTCCTGCTGGGGTAGGCCAGTGACATTTGAGATTGCAATTTGAATGAGAGAGTGTGCTTGTTCTGGGACAGTGTTTGTTTGGGTGTCTAAGTCTCATCAACACAGATGTTAAAATCCAAGGTTTTCCAGCAGAACAGCACATAGTACCAATATGATCAATGTTATTCACTTCACCTGTCAGTGGTCATAATGCCGCGGCTGATCAGTGTATGCTAATATTTGGTTCTTTTTGTTCATGACTGTGTGCTCTTGTACTCACTGGGGCAGAGTGTGTTGTTGCAAGGTTGCGTCTCCTTGGCGCTTCCTGTGCAGCCTTTGCCTCCTTTCTGCGGCGGAGGATTGTTGCACAGACGGACCCGTGTGATGTCTCCTTCCCCACATGTGGTTGTACAGGCAGACCAAGGAGACCAAAGGCCCCAGTTCCCATCAGCTCGCCCTAGACATGAAACAACCACACAGATTGTAAAAAGTCTTTCCTGTATAGCAGCCTGGAAGAAACACAGACCACCACTAGAGCTCTCCACTGTGTGTACACTATGAGAGCAAAACAGCATGTTTCCAATTATGATTCTAATCTCTAAAATCCATTTGTCTGAAGTTCAATATTTTTTTTTGACGTCTGAGAAATATTCAATTTACTGCCTTGGACTGGATTTGGCTAAATCCATCACAAAAAAAACGCATTAAATTAAAACATGTGACAGATGCAGAGTGAAGCGCTACCTTTTCGGTCACACTTCATCGGTGTGCAGCTGCGAGTTTGGACCGACGGGCCGCTGCAGGACATGATGCCATTGCAGGAACGGCCCCGCTGCTGCCCACCACGTCCACAGGTAACCGAGCAGTGGGTCCACTCAGACCACGGGGACCAGCCATCTTCGTTGTCTGTGGATACAAACATACACTGTTGTTTTGTCAGATTTCTTGGCACACATTTCCAACACAGCTGCAGACAAATCCTACTCACCGAGACAGACAGGGCAGCATCTCCCGTCGATAAAAGACGGATTGATGCAGGAGACAGGTGGACATGACACCTGCTGACACACCGCCTTTCCATCCTGGAGAAAAACAGACCGGCGATGATACATTTATATTCTGGAACAATACCACGTATTCGATCCAGATGTTTTTTGCTAAATGCCAGTTCTTGCAGAGGAACGGTATGTCGACATGACTCACGAGAAGTCTGGCTACTCCCTCAATGCATCCTTGACAAAAACTAATGGTGTTTCATAAAGAGAAACAGACTCACGGAGGAGGAGGATGAAACAGGCATAAAATATAGATAGAGGCTTTGGAAATAAATGAAACCACAGTGGGTAAGTGTGAATCCTCCCCAAGTTGTAAACACATTTTAAAGGAGTAGTTTGATATTGTGTAAAAATATATACACACTACTCTTGTGTCTGTTGGTTAAATATAAAACTACAACTCCCCAAGAGACTGTTGGTTTAGTATAAAGATTAGAAACAGGGTAAAGTCCCAAGTTTCAAGTAGTTTTGCCAAAAATCAAGTCATCCATGTCTCACAGCAGTCAAGTCAAGAGTGATTATGTGTTGCACGACTCCTCTGAGCCGCCTAGAAAACAGATTTTTCTATAAAGATGGATACAGTACAGAACATTTATCATCTGACATAACTGATGAAGGCAGTGTTAAGACCTGCTGTCTACCTGTGATGAATCTTCCGGTCAGTCAAAAGCTTGCATGGCACTGACCTGACAAGTGCAGGAGGTGCAGCTGTCGACTTCCCAGTTATCCCCCTGCTCGTACACTCGTCCATCCTGCACGCACCACACCTCCCCATCTCTGTCCCTGTCAAGATCATTGTCCAGGCCATTGTTGCTGCCGCCACCACCGCCGCCGCCACCGCTGCCTCTGCTGCTACTGCTGCTGCCACTGCTGCTGCCGCCATCGCTTCCTCTGTTGCTGCTTCTGCTGAGGCTGCTGCCACTGCTACCTGTACTGCTGCTTCTGCTGCTGCTGAGGCTGCTGCTGCTGCTCCTGCTGCTGCTGCCACTGCTACCTGTACTGCTGCTTCTGCTGCTGCTGCTGCTGCTGCCACTGCTACCTGTACTGCTGCTTCTGCTGCTGCTGAGGCTGCTGCTTCTGCTGAGGCTGCTGCCGCTGCTACCTGTACTGCTGCTTCTGCTGCTGCTGCTGAGGCTACTGCTACTGCTGCTGCCATTGCGACTGTTGCTCAGCTCGGCCAAAAATATCCGCATCTCTTCATTTTCTTTTGACTGAGAACACAAAAAGGCACATGTAACATCTTCATAACATTTAAATCCCTGTGAGAAACTACATGTTTTAACTTTTTAATGGATTTGCCCTCCATTGCTCCTCCTGAAATACAGTAGGTCACAACTATCATGAGATGATTAGTGGCCCACATTTTCACACTGATGCTTTTCCTTCTCCTCAAGTTTTTTTTTTTTCCAAAACTACTGACGCATTTACCACAAACCACAGAGCCTCCTGCCAGAAAAAATATCTTACTTTTTTTTTGGCATTTGCGCTGGAAGAAGAGTTACTCTTTGCTAGTTTTGTCACACAAATTGCCCAGAACACTCAACTAGGTCACATACAATGCAGCATATATTTCAAGGACCGACAGGTTTCTTGAAAATTGTCTCAAATTGGTCATAATAAATTAGAAAAAAAAAAATTTTACAACGTGTTTCTGATTTTGAAATCACAATACAGTTTTAAAAGAATTAAAATGTGTTACTTAAGTTTTTTTGTCTCATTTAAAAAAAAAATCTCCCATCAAGATAACTCCATACGTGTGCATGTATTTATGTGTCTTACTACTCTATCCAGGTCTTCAAGCAGGCTGCTGGTCACGATGCGCAGGCCGTAAATCTCAGTGAGCAAACCCACCAGCTCCTCGCATGGATGACGACAGATTTCTGACGACACGTTGTCGACCTTCGCACCACCCACACCTGTAGAATATTCATGCTACATTAACTGTACATTTGAGTCTGCGTTTATGATATGAGAAAGAAAGAGGTGGAGACACTGTATTGCTGCATATGTTCTGAATGCTATGTGAGTCTTTGTATGTATGAGCAACATACACATGTGTGGTACCTGCACACACAGCTGCTGCATAGAAGAATATCAAAAGCCAGTGGAAACCCCTCTGAGGACTCATTCCTGTCCACACATAAATCACATATGAAATATAGCAAGTCCAATGCAGCATCGACACAGAATACAAGCTGCCTGAGAGATAAAAAAGAGAAAGCAGAAGATAAAGAGGGAATTAACCTTGCATACCTGCGTGCTCCTCGCTGCTCTGCCTTTTCCCCACGATTAGAAATCACGGCTGGTAGATTCGTCCCTGCTGCAGCTCCACAGGGGCTGTGATGGAATGTGTGTCTCCTTCTCCTTGCTTCCTTGTCTCCTTATGTCCTTCTCACCTCGGTATCCAGAGCGGAGATCACCGGCACAGCTGCCTCAGTAGCTTTTGGGTCGAAACATCCAAAGAAAACAGGGGAGAGGTCGGTGAGGAAAATATCTGGGTGAAGAACATGCAGACGGCTCCGTTAGTTGAAGCTCTAATGTGGTGTTTGTTTGAGAGTGTGTCTGTATGTGCATGTGTGTGTGTTTGTGTATGTGTGTGTGTGTGTGTGTGAGGCAGGAGCAGGGGCCATATATTACCCGTCTGTCTGGCGATGAACTGGGCTGCATATCTCCCAGCGAGAAACCCAGCTGGATGGAAGGAGCTGTGCCTGTGTGTGTTGACGTCTCGATGCAGGTTTTCCCAGACACATCATTTACACTCTTTACTCTCCAAACTGAGACACACAAGAAAACACACACACACACACACACGCACACACACGCTTATTGGCTGCACAAGTTTTCCAATATTTTAGGAGCGAGAAAACTGTCATCCTTATAAATCCTTTGCTAAAAAACTAGAAAGGCTTGATGTGTTCTGTGTGCACGGTTTTCTGTGTGTTTTTGCTGTCTGTAGAAGACAGTGAGCAAAAGATGGAATACAAAAACATCTACTTCCATCAGGATCTCTCCGCTTGGTTCTTCTCCCTGCTGAGTCAAAGAGGCATCATCATCCTGAATCATATTTTCCATCTGTGGACTCCACTTGTGGAATAATGAATCTCGCAGATGTGTGCAGACATGCATGCACATACATGCAAGCGCCTGTGCCCATGCAAACACACTCGCACACAGAGAACTCCAACGAATTCCCCACTTCCAGATAGAAACATCACGACGAGGAGCAAATGGGGACAGACGCCGGGTATCTGTCTGGAAGTGGTTCAGCGGTGGAGACAGTGAAAACAGGTGCTGTGACTGCTACGAGATTCAGGGAAAAGAAAAAAAGTAATAAGATCTGAGGGGATATAAAAGGTAAAGTCTTGGGCGAGATTACTTGGCAAAGTCTAGCGTGACACTCTTGGGCTGATATGCTGGGTGGAAGGCACACTCTGTTCTGGGATCTCTCTCAAAGTCTACAACTGTGTCCGTCTTACACTGTGTTTAGAGAGAAAATAGTTTCATAGAGGGCACTCTGCTCGCTGTCACAGGAATGTGAAACTGATTGAAGGCTGCAGTGGCAGCTGTGGACTGAAAGTAGTCCCACAAAAGCAACGAGAAGACGTCTAATGAGATTGAGGCAGGGTTGAGAAACAGGGCGCTTTATGCAATCAGGCGGCTTAAGACAGACTAAGGCTGGAGTTGCAGCAATTGCCCCATTTCTCTGACAGAAACCAGACCAGAGAACTTGAAGGGCTTTTTTACTTTACATTCTGAGTCCGTAGAGGAACCTGAATGTGAGGCAGACCGGACGATATCCTGCAACTGGCACGTCGCTCTAAACGTGTAGTGGTCAGAGAATTACATGGGCTTAAAGTAAAAGGGTTTACATGGAACGGTGCGAGGTGGAGCAAGAATGGAGAAGGTCGAGGTGAAGGTGTCACAAGACAGCAAGGGCAGGCATAGAGAATATGAGCAGGAAAGTAGTTTATGCATGTAAATAGATGTATCTGTGCAGAATTACTGCATATGTAAGTTAATGCTTCATTAATAATCGTTTTGGGTGGAGTTTCTTTGGAGATTTACAACCACACGACTATCTATCCATCCATCTATCCATCGATCAATCCATCCACCTACCTACCTACCTATCCATCCGTCTTTGTAACATTTTGCTCAACTGTACATTAAAAAAGGAAAAAGGAAAAAAAAAACATTTCAGCATCAGAGGTGCCAAAAAATACTGTAAAAGATCAGAAAATAGCCCATTTTGCACATTTAAAACACATTTTCTAGCCTTAATTCTAAACGAGACTGACTTTTTAATGTTAAAGTTCATTTACCCATAGATAGATAGATAGATAGATAGATAGATAGATGCTGATTCATTACACTAGACCCTGTTTATCCCAGTAACCGTCAACTGTGGGTCAGTAGAACAGGAGAGGAGCATTAATCCATTTATCAGATCATCCTAATATTCTACAGATTAGCTCGCAGCGCACACGCACGTCGCGCCTCTGGGGGATTTGTTCCAGAGCGGCGCATTCCCGGATCCCTCTCGGCACACCCACACAGTAACCTGCAGATGAAAGTCTCCTACATCAAAGCCCTCTGTCATTTAGCTCAGCGGTGCAAAAAAAAAAAAAAAAAATCAAAGCTTGACCTGAGAGTAAAATGCACCCTCTTCACCGACCTGTGGGCTACTCATTTCCCTCCCGTCGTGCGTCACGGGCTCAGGGGCGACCTCCCCCTGTGCGCCCGGACAGCCGGTGGGCATGTGAGAGGTGTGAAGTGAGAGGTGACACAGCGCCTGACATTGCCAGGGCCAAAGCGGAACCGGCCCCGTCTGCGCTCAGGGCTTTACTCAGCTCAATTAGCGTGACATACTTTCTCCCCCCCCACCCGGGATCGGCCGCCTTCCGCCCGCTTGTGCCGGTCACAGCGGATTATGCCACTTCGACAGCGCGCTCTTCCCAGAAGGCACAACATTCATTAGATAAAGCGCGACGGTTTTCTTTGCGCCTTTTTACGCGCGGATATAACGGGGAAGGGGTAAAAAAGTGACCGGTGGGACATGACTGTAGACGGGGATATGGAAGGGTTTATCCCTCAGAAGGAGATTGTGTATAACGGCCTGCTGCCTTACTCGGATCGGTTGGACCGGGAGGCCACGGAGCTGCTGGCGGAGATCAAAGCCAACCTGTGCAGGGCAGTTCTCGTTAGAGAGCTGTGGCCTGGGGTCGCTTTCTGGTCCAGGAAACTCTTCTCGTAAGTGTTGAAGCAAAGGTTGTCCTGCAGATATGAGTCACATAAAGACGAGCTAAACCTTAATTAGTTACTGGTGACGCGTCAGGACAGTTTGTCCAATGGAAAGACGTGCAAATTTGCGCAATTTGCATGAGTTTGCCCAATGCAAATGCGCGCTTTTTGCGTAATCAAGCATAAAATTGCAGAAAACCTGAAAAGAATAGTTGTCATAATGTAAGTAATTAGCTGAGTAAGAATCTTCTAGTTAAATGACGGTCTCCAACAAAATAATGTGGATTTTTACAATACATATCTTTAAAGGGTGTTTTCTCATAATGATTTATGTCACTCCGAGTCAGAAAAAACTTTACTTCAGTAGCACTTACATCCAGTTTTTACACTGCAGTTTGTTTTTATATCATTCATAGCCTCTTCTATAACATTTCACTCCCGAAAACAAAGCAAAAGTGGATTTTTTAATGGCTGCTGACTTTATATTAGGATGTATGGAGTGATAAAAAAAGCTTTATCCAGCCTTTAGATTTCTGTTCTGGAAGTTTATGCAAATGTGTGCATATCTAATAAGACAATGCCTCATTTGCACATGTAAACATAACATTTCAGGAAACTTGCACTTGGAGAAATTAATTGGCTGATTGTGAACAAACAACTGGGGAAGTTTCAGGGTGATGTCTATCATGTCTTGCAGAGAGCAACAGGGCCACAGTGTTCTGTCCTTTAACTTTAAAAATGGACTAGACTTTTAATTTGATTTGCCACTTGGCGTCACATCGGGGTTAGTGAGGTTAATCAAGCTTCATATTTAGGCGGTGCGTCACTGAAGCCCGTGCAGTTACTGTGCTTCAAGAATATGGGTCAACTACAGGAAGTCAGAAGTACTCAGCAGCTCACTGATTCTCACCTCTCACCCTCAGGTTTCTGAAGCTCTATGGCCGCAAGTTCAGCAAAGAGGACCACATTCTCTTCATCAAGCTGCTCTACGAGTTGGTGACGCTGCCGGACCTGGAGCCGCACATGATGCAGAGCTATGCCAGGCTGCTCATTCAGCTTCTCAAGTGGGTGTAAAACACAGAAAGCACACATGTATATAAGAGATATGTGAGCCGCTCAGACATCTGGTTGGAGTTCGGAGCACTGCAGCTTCTTCACATTAATAAAAGAAGGCAGTTGAGATGTTTCAGGGTTAGGATGCATCCCGGCGGACCCCGGGGCAAGCCCAGAACATTGCTGGAGGGATTAGATACCCCATCTGGCCTGGGAATGCCTTGGATTCTCTCAGGACAAGCTGTAGGATGAGGAGAATGTATCCAACTGCTGCATGTAAGGATAGATGAGCTGCATGGTGCAGAACAGCGCAGTAAAATACCAGTATAATCGATGGAACATGACAGATGTGACGAGCAACAACAGCCAGACTTTCTTTTAACGCGGCAGTGAAAGATTCTGACGGTAAAATAGCCGAACTCCCCAGCAGGAGCATTTCATGTCACGTCTTTTACTATAATGAGATCAGTGAGCAGCCTGTTTGGTAAACATCGCCGTGTTAAAAAGTGGATTTTTCACTTACCTCTCTGCCATTTGGAACGCAGCCATCTGTGGATTCAAGCAACCTGCGGAGTTGAAAAATAAGAGTCATTTAGAAAGCATTCGGAGAGGAGAAACCTCAACCAAGGCCACGCAGTTAGAGAAATCTGCATGGAACTGTCTTAGAAGAAATAATAATCACTATGCATTCAAGAAATTGCAGTGCTGTAGCGTCTAAGATATTATGAAAAAGGTATAAAAAAAGAATCCAGCTCTGTACAAAAACTGGTAATTTGCTCTGTAATCAAAGGGAGAAGTAGCTTGTTTTCAAGATATCGTGCTACCTAACGAACAGACACCCTTACAGGCAGACGGACAAACAATGAAACTGGACTAAAAGCATTAAATCGAATAAAATAATCAGTTATTGTAGGCTTAACATCACCCTACTCCCTTTCATATGCAAAAAAGTGCCCTGTAGTTTTGCAAGAAAAGATACAAAATGACAGCACTGAAGGTTTTACAGATATTTAGCTCGAGATTTACAACAGGTTTAGCCGTGATCCAGACCTGCCGGTTGCTGCCCAGATCTCATATTTCTTCACTGAGCATGGATTGGAAGAAGCATGCAGGTTTTATACTTCAGCAGAAGTAGCAAGAAAACATTCCATCAATGGTAAAAGACATTTTAAGCCACATATGTGACATTTATAGATCGTTAATGTTGCAGTTGGTCAAAGTGGAGCTCGTTTTGACCACTTTATATACAGTTAGATTCGTCCGGTTCAGAGTGCAGGATTCCGCCCCACAGTGGGTCGCAAAATAAATCTCATGAGGGGATCAGTTATTAGGCTTTGCTTCTTTGGTTAAAACACTGGAAATTTTTAGCTCATTGAGCCTCAAATGGGCATCTTAAGAAAGTGAAGTTAGGAGGGGGAAATCTTTGTTTTTGGTGACAACTTAGAAACGTAACAAATATGGGAAGAGGACCCAAGTAAACAGCATTTTTTTTCCAGCTAGTGGAGTAAAGTGCGGAATGCTCTTAAAAATATTAGTTTGACGTAGGATGAAGCAAGCAAAGTAGGATTTTCTGGAACATCTTCACCTACTTACAAGGTGCACGGAGGAGGGAAATAAATCCAAAGAGGTCACAACTCCAGCTTTAACTTCTAGTAGACAGAGCGGTTTTCGTGTCAGACCAACACATTTCACCTTGTGGTTCATTAGGAAGCATGCTGGGAACAACACCTTGAACAGGAAGCAGAAAAAAAATCCAAAACAACCAGTCATATACAGCCACACACATGTTAGCCAATGGGGTGCCAACAAAGATGGGTTGGGCATCTGATCATGTGGCTTCAGGCCAGTCATTTTCCCAAGTTGGCACAGAGGCAGGAAGAGTGTCCAGCAGAGGACTTGGGTTCATCCATGAACTGAAAAACAGAAAAATCCTTCCCTTAAAGCGTGCCTATATGATGTTGCATAGGCCTGCTTTATAAACACTGGCATTTACAAAGCTTTTGGGTGGAAAGAGCAACAAGGTACACTCTAATCAAATGCGTCATAAAATAGAGATCCTCTGAAAACTCATTATTTGAGAAGTTCTCCCTCATGGCCCCTGGAAATACACTTTTGAAATCGAAAACTTAATATGCCTCTCTCTTTTTCCCTGAGAAAATTGACACCACCACCTCTTTGGCTGGGCTTAATCACTTCTACGCCTATAAAAAAAGAAAGAGATGAAAAATTGTGTTGCTTTTCTGTGAAATGTCTTGCCACCGGACTGATTACATCATTTTTAATAATGGAGCTTCTATGCTCGATGATATGGTCTTTACCGGAATAAGATGTCTCACCTATGAAGTGAAGGGAAAAACCAACTTAGAGTGTTTTAGTAAGGTGTTGGGCTGCCGCGTGCTGCCAGGATCACTTTCAGTGCACTTTGGCATTGATTTTGCAAATGATGAAACACCATTTTTCCAAAAGATATTCCCATATATGGTGTTTTGTTGATGGCAGTGGAGAGCGGTGTCGAAAATGTCAGTTAAAAATCTTCCATTGGTGTTCATTTGGGTTGAGATCTGGTGACTGTGAGGCCATAATATACACCGACCAAACAATCAGGAACACCTTAAGGAACATGACAATGGCCCAACATGTTGATTTGACCTCCAAACTCCCTGCACCCCATTCTGATCAAGCATCAACAGGATGCAGTGGAACAAGTTTGATTGACAGAGACCCCACTGCACAAGCCAGAGCACCCAAAGGATCCAGTGTCAACATCCTGGTTCCAGACCCCATAGGACACCCTGAGAGGTCCTCTTGTCCATGCCCAATGGTTCAGAGCATTTTTGATGACATAAAGGGGACCAACACAGTATTAGGCAGGTGGTCATAATGTTATGTCTGATCGGTGTATAATTAATGTCATTTTCATACTCATTAAAGCATTAAGTGACACCTCATGTCTTAAGGGAAGAAGTGGGTCCAAAATATGCCAAAAATACCCCCATGATATAACAAAACCACCAAATGCCCTCAAAATATGAGTAAAGAGTTCAGATTCTCCCTTTTATTAGTCACCTTTCTGCACATTTTCCTACATGGACACTATGTTGTTTGATGACATTTGTTGTTTTATAGCTAATAATGCAACTGGTCTTATCATTAGACGGTTAAAAGGCTTAAGATGTTTTGGTATCTTGGTGATTTATGCAGGCTGCACCATTAAAAAAAGGACTTGAAGAGATTTAGTCACTGCTGGGGACTGGCATGCTCTAACAAGTTTCTTCCTCTTTTAACGTTACCACAGGTGGATCTTTAAAGGCTTCCTTGCAAGCGCGGGTCACTTTGAAGAATATTCCAGCGTTTTTTAGAACTATGTCCTTGATGTCCTCGGTTTTAAGGGTGAATGTAGTAAATAAGGTTTGGCTTAAGATTTTTTAACTTGCAGATAAGCCTGTCTTGCTTTTTTGAATCCGCTCTGTTTTCTGCACATGCGAGCCAATCTTGGTGATAATTTCCTTCTTTAAATTCGGATAACATCTCGTTTTCATTTTCATGATAGGGCTCTGGAACTTACTCTTTTCCCATTTCCCCTCAAAAAGAAAGTTTTGAGTAAACGTCCTCATGCACATATGCACTTAATCAGAAGCACTCACAGTAAGTAGAAAAGAAAGACAGTGAAGTATGCTGGCCTAACACTGCATTTATTACTCCTTAAGCCTTGACCTATTTTGTAACTCCCCGCTTTTGTGTCTCGGATCAGATCTGTCACTTCTCCAGCGACAGTGGGATATTCTCCAAGATGGTCACATTCGTCACTTCCCATTCATCTCCAGCTGTTTCCACGACTTTAACATCCATCACGCAGCAACATCTTAATGTAGATGTCATTTGTCGGAGTGTTTTCCGTTATGATGAAAAGAGAAAGATCTGGGCTAACTGTATAATAAGTGCCAGGTCTCACAGCTGAGAGATGAATTTGATACTCAACATCAAGCATCGGGTCTCAATAGGCTTGTTTTTTTTTTTCATTCCTCGCGTTTCACCGTCGATTCCCCCCATTCGTCTCTTCTTTTCCTTCATTTTTCAAAATCTCCCCAATGAGGTGAGTCTGTTCCAGAGCCCGTTAGATGAATGAGAGAGGAGGAGACTGCAGGAATCCGAGGGTTGTGGAAATTGTGCGTATTCCCCAGCGTGGAGACTCTCAACCTTTCTGTGAGGTTTAATCCCATGAAAAAAAAAATGTGATTTGACAAAGAACTAAGTAATGGAATACAAAGAAAGCAATGTGAAAGTTCCTCGGGAGGATTAAAATAAAAGTGTTCCAATTTTAAAGCTTATGAAGTACTAATCAGCGACATGCTATTTACTGTGCAATCTAAAAGCTTAAGAGGGCTGTTTGAAAAACTGTAAAGTAAGCTTGTAGAAAGCCAGTTATGTCTGCTTTTAGATGTTAAACTTGTTTCCTCTATGGAGCCTCGTATAGGAAGCTTGTATTGTGAGTATTTTATAGCTACACCTGCAAATTACTTTCTGCAGCTGTCAGTCCAGTTGTGTTTTTACTGAATATAAAGAATCCTGGCTCTGTGTTTGTAGACATGTCGATAAGTTGACAGTCATCACCGTTGAGTGCCGCCTTTGAGGTAATGACTCATTCTCCCGTGATTACAGACTCTTGCAGATGCCCTGTAGTCTCTCACTTCATTATAGCATTATTACCATCAGGGGGTTTTCAAAGGGTTGAATATGTAAAGAACCTGCCTCGAGTGCTGCAGGAGCCGTATAAATAGGCCGAACAGCTGATAAGTGACTTTTTTTTTTTAAACAGGAAGAAAGAACTGCTGTCAAGGGATGACCTGCAGTTGCCGTGGCGACCGCTCTATGATCTGTACGAGAGAATCATCTACTCCAAAACTGAGCACCTGGGGCTCATCTGGTTTCCCAAGTATGTCTTTTTTTCCTTTACATGCAGCTCTCGTGACATTAAGCACTGCAGCAGCCCATATTTACTTCCTATCAACTTACATGTTTTTCTGTCCAACTCTTAGATTTTTTTTACTTGACTGTCTTCCCAAACCTTATCTGGAATACCTATCTGCATGAAAGAAATAGGTCGAATTTAGGAAATATGCTTATTTTCCTTCTTGCCAAAAGCTACATGAAAGATTGACTTTCACATCTGTAGACTAAACATGGAATCTGCTAGGGGAAATTAAATTAAAACCAATAAACTAGCACCTCCAGTTCTCATACAATCATTTTTAGAGAGGGGTTGTGCTGGAAACCTTTTGGTTGGGAATTAAACTTAAACTTCTAGGGCTGAAAATTGAAGCTGATGAGGAAGTTCCAGAAACTGCGGTTCCATAAACGGCCACTAGAGGTTGGCTCCAAAAGTGGGTCAATCCCCATTGACCCCATGTTAAATGCCCAATTTTACAGCACAAATATACATGTTCACACCCCAGTACAAAAAAAGATGTTGGTCTCTGTGGCCAGTTTGCCCGTTCACGACAACTCTGGTGGATTTTTATATGACCCATGTTTATGATTAATTTGCATTAAGGCTTAAAGGTATACATAATTAAGGGTGTGGTAACTATGAGTGACAGGTGGGTGCTGTTATAAGACAGTAAATGGTCCAGAGACGTTTGCATGGACTGCCTCAATTCTACCTCTTGGCTGATTTTTGGTTTAGTTGGGAGTTAGGAGGAGTTAGTCATTACCAAGATGACAACGGCAAGAGCCACCACACTGTGTTTTAACACTCTGTTCAGGAAACCTAATGGTGAAGTCACGGCGTGTTCATCCATCTTTCATAACAGTCTGGTTGGGACTAGAAACAATGTGGAGTTGTTGACGAGGAACCAGACTTTGACCTAGTACCAAGTATTATGCTGGCCAAGAAATAGTAAGCAAGATAGCAAACAAACAAGAGCTTTAGAGCTGCTGGTAGGTAGATTTTGCCAGATTTGCCATTTTCCTGTTAACTGTATGCTTCATATTTACCAGACAAAGTTAGTGTGATTAGTGTAACTCTATAAGAAAACTTTTTCAAACCAAAATCCAAAAGTAAACTACTCTCCTAAAAAACTTAGGCAGGGATTTAATCAAATCGTGCCTTTGAGCAAGACCCACAACTTCAACAGATCATTTTGCACCATGGATGTATAGAATATAAATACTTTATTGATCCCCAAGGGGAAATTCTGTATGCGGATGTACAACCGCAGGATGGTTGAGGTGCCACACCTGCATGCAAACTTATCCCAGTTGTCAACCACAATACAAGAAAAACAATAATAGCTTTTTCCATAGACTGCTGTTTTAACTAAGAGGTCTGTCGATGTGAAACAAGATCAGTTACATCTCTTTGTATAATAGCACTTGAAACTATGTGGGTCTGATATTTTCAAAACTGTCCCAGAGTCTAGACAATGTACTTTAATGTGCATAATGTCATCCCAATGTAAAGTCTATGGAGCTGGGCAGCTGGGGTCTGGAGAAGTAACACTAATATGTATGTACAATGGGCCGGACGATGGAGAGCAAGACCAAGGAGCCCTATGTGATGAGCATTTAGTTTTCATTTGAATATATGAGCTGGACATGGGTTGCACTGGGAAGTGTGAATGCAATCAGAGTGTACTAGTATATAAATATATAAATAAGGGTTAAAATTGTCGGTTACCAAGCAAAGATGGCAAAAATAACCTGGTTTCTCAGTTCATAAGGTTTTCCTGCTTTACTGGGACTGTTGGTCAGACAAAACAAGTAGGATGTATTTTCTGAATTTCTCTGAATTTCTGAAAGGCTAATTGGTAAAAGTAAGCAACAGAATAAGTGATAATAAAAATGATTTGTAGTTGCAGTTTCAATGTAGAAGGTTTTTTTTTTATCGTTGATGAGAAGATGTGGATCTCACAAGATAGTTAAGACACATTCGACACACTCACACACCTCCTCTCTCTGCTTGTTTGCAGCTCAGTGGACCACATTTTGAAGGCTTTGATCAAAAGCTGCAGACTGTAAGTCTTGTCCTCTGTGATCATGTAATTTGTGCAGCAGATAATGTATTGCTTTGATCTTCGCTTGAGCTGTGTACTGTAGATCAATGCGCGCATTTGTATCTTTAGCCGGCTATGCGTGTCGACATCTATTTGTGCTCATGTCTGTCTCTTTCTGTCTGTGGTGGTTTTCTCAGGTATTTCCCAGCATCTTCCACCAAGGAGATGCTGGATGAGTGGCGCCCCCTGCTGTGTGTGTTCGACGTGGTCATGCAGAAGGCCATCAGCAACATGGAGCTGTTCCTGCCCACCATCATGCCCCCGGAGGAACACTGCCAGGGCTTCCAGTAAGTGGGCCAACCTGAGTGACTCTATTTAGGAACAGTTCAACCTGCCAAGTGCAGCTTTTTTAGAGCCAGAGCTCACAAACAGGGTTCAGAAAGTTTACAAAAAAGCATTCTGTCTCCAAGAACAGGTATGCTGCAGTCCCGTAAATACAAACTCAACCTTGATGTGCTTTTAAATCCGTATATTTTTATGAAATCAGTAGCTACTTCAAACTGCATTCCCTCAAGAGTCACATATAACCACATTTTCCAGCCCTGCGAGTGTTTACACCTTTGCACCTGGGTGCTTCAGTGAAAAAAATGTTCATCTTGCGTCACCAGTGCTTCCCTTTCTCTTTTTGTTTTGCTAATATTCCTGGAAAATCTTCGCCCTGCTTTTCTCCGCACTCGTCGTGGTCGTGTTCCAGCTATCGAGCCTCTTCACAGCTCTCGGTGCATTCTTGAGTATATTCGCTCTTTTGCAAGAGATTTGTCTGGATTTACTCTTGGATTTCGCGAGCGGTTTCCACACAGTTTCCACAATACATCATCTTTAAGACTCTATTTTTCCGTTTCGCTTTTTCTCTTGCCCCTCCAGAACATACAGGGGGAGGGAATGAGTTCATATTTTAGGATATTAGAGATAGATTAGGGGAGTTTAGCCCTCAGGTGTATGTTTGTGTCATTGGGTGTGAATATAATGGTCTGTTTTTTTGTGTGTGTGTCTTCACAGGTTGTGGTTTGATGAATTAATGACTCTTTGGATGTCTGTGCAAAATCAGCCCAGCTGGGAAGGGGTGAGACACACAAACACACTCGCAGTATTTCAGGTGTTTTCTGAGCCTTTTGAAATAAGGTGACGCCTAGTTTAACAAACGGTTCATTGGCTAAGGTAGATCTAGTTATAAATCTGCAGCATAGAGATGGGGATTTTTAAAAATAACTTAAAATTACTGAGCGATGAATCATGCAGAATGATTTGGAATGACACACTTTCTGTGGCGATGATTGAAATGTTGTTAACATATTGTCGGTTTCCACTCAGCGTGCAGATAAGATTTTCCATTTGCTCTCCATTTAACCAGCCTTCTGGCCCGCTGCGGCCTGGCTGCGCACATTCCCTCTCCTCTTGAACATCTCCTTCATTTTTTTATTTTTTCAAAGTGGCTGTACTTAATTCTCGGAATGGCACACTTCACTTCTGGGAATGTTTCTTTGTGCTCGCAGTGATTGTTTGCCTGACGGTTGTCTTGCAGCATCTAGTGAACCTGTTTGCTCGCCTGGCCAACGATAACATCGGCTACGTGGACTGGACCCCTTATATCCCCACTGTGAGTCATTAGTAGACCTATGTGGATGTAAAAGTGCGTCTGGTAATGTGTTTTACTGCCGGGTGAACTGAGGTGAAACTTTCTGTTGTGTGCAGATCTTCACCAGGATCCTGCGCAGTCTGAACCTTCCAGTTGGGGTCAGTCAGATGGTGGCACCGCGGTATCTCACCAACTCCTATGACATTGGACACTTGGTGTTGTGGATCACAGCCCTTCTGGTGCACACTCCTTAAACTTTTTCCACTATAATAAGTTGAGATTATTTAAAAAATAGTTGCATTTTATTGCAGTAGATTGACTGATTCATATCCTTGCAGGGTGGACCTGGAAACCCTGGACAGAAACAACTGACCTGCCTCTTCAACAGCATCGCCTCCTTCTACCATCCCTCCAATCACGGCCGCTGGCAGGTAACGCTCTTCCTCCTCTACTCACACACATTCACACACTGTGAGCTGTTTACTGTCCCACTTCTTTGATTTATAACCTGTCATTCAGGACCTGGCTGGCTTTCAAAGCAAAGTAATAAGTGCTGCGGAAAAGAGCCGTATCACAGATCTGTTCACGGCACACCGCGTGCATGTGTCTCTCTGTGATAACGTCCACAGACTCGACTGATGCGGCTGCTGCAGCGTCTCCCAGCAAGTGTCGTGCGCCGTGTGCACCGGGAACGCCACGCCGAGTCCAGCTGGATCACGCTGGTCCCCGAGTGTCAAAGGTTGACTGATGAAGATCTGCAGGAGTTCACCAAGAGCATCATCGGAGCCACCCTGCTGGCCATGTTCAGGTACTATGGGATGGATGGTTAGCCTTAAAAAACAACTATAACCTGCCTTTCTAGGTATCATAGGTGCTCCTGTGCTTCAGAACTAGAATCGATCTAGGAAATGTATTACTATCAGGAGCATGCATGCATATGTCACATGTCAGCATATATGATTTGTGCACAATTATGTGCACAAATGTACAAGATAGCTACTTTTCTTAACTTTACATGATATTAGAGGCACTTTAGTTATGCTGATTTCAAATACTAATTATGTTATTGCAATTTCAAAAGTGATTGAGCTGATGTGAATCTTTTTTTTGCCAATAAAATTATGAGTAGTTATTTCTGGATTTGTGTTAATTAATCAGCTTTGATAAACAGATGGGGTAGAACTCTTAGTGGAGTCTTGGTTTCTTCAGCAAACATGTGTAGAGCAAGGCATCAGCACAGTTTTTGAATATATCAAGGCTTGCTTTTAGCTTTCTTTAGCTTGTGCCACCTTAGCATCGGCTCCGTTTCATGACTCATACGTTAAACAGTCCAAATCACAACACTGTGACTGATTCTGTCGCTTGCATTGGCTTGTTTATTCTCATATTGGACATTAAGTAAGAATAAATCTGTAGAATTAAGGCAACAGAATCAGCAGCTGTAGTATTTTAATTTGGGCTGGTTATCTGTGAGTCCTGTTAAGGCAGCACAGTTTAAAGCAAGTTAAAAGAGCATGTCACGACACACGACACAATGAGCTTGAGATGATATCTATTATACATCAGTAAATTAAAACTACTCCCATATTCCCTGTATGGGCAGTTAGTTTCCTAATAGCTCGGTCACTATAATAGCAATATTCCAACTGAGGCTCATTAAGAAAGTTATTAAAAAATAGTATCTATAGAGCTGTTTTAAAGCAAGACGTGCTAAGCAGTAAGACCATAAAACAACATAAGAAGCCTGCATAGAAGTGCAAATTAAGCAGGAAAAAATGGTGCAGCATAGCAGGAAATTATTAGTGGGAAAAGTAAACTCACAATAGGGGAAACAAACAAATGAAAACTTAAATATATTCTGATGATATGAGTTGTTAAGTGGGGCCTTTCTGCAAAAAATAGGTTGTGAGATGACATTTAAAAACAGACAATGTAAGCCTAGGCCCTCATGCGGGAAAGTATTTCCACTGATTCAGAAATAGATATCATAGGTGCCACTGTGGGTGTAGGTGTGACCGTTCTGCTGCATAGTTGAGCTGTTTAATGACCAGAATTTATCTTCTTGTATATTTTGAGCCAAAACTCAGGTTCACAAATGAAATCTATGCCCATATTTGGGTTTTCCATCTTCTAGTTATCAGTTTTGTCTTCATTATTAGGCCAATTTTTCCACTTCTTCCAAAATTTTCACAGCATTTTCTGCTGTTTTGTCAGTGTTAACTAGGTTGCAACCATGTAAACAGCCCATGATGGCACCATTTGAATAAGCGCCAGCCGGTTATCTAACTGCACACACTTGGCCTCAGCCACAACGAGCCTAATCCAGACAAAGACAGGTCATCAGTGATTATCTGTCTATGTGTGTTGTTGTTGTTGTTGTTGTTGACGCTAAGGGTTGCTGTGTGTTCATCCGCCCTCTCCTGGTGATTTGCAGTAAAACTGGAAGTACAGATGCGGCCTACGCTCTTCAGAACCTGGCTCTCCTCACACCAGAACTCGCCATACCGCCTGTACTGGAGAAGTAAGTTTTATTGGCATGAATTGTTTTGATGCAAAGTCAAAAATCTCGCTAGTGCAACATCAGAGTTGACATTAGCGGGGTTTATTTGCTGCTGTCATAATTCTGTGCCTGTGGAAGGGTAATAGTGCTCTCTAGGTTTTGGTGGATATAAACATGAGGCATAATTTTGCAATCAAGTCGGTTAGTTAAGCTACAATTTGAGGTCTGTTTTTTAGTCTATGTTTGTGCATATTCTGGCAAATTGCCTTAATTAAAAGTATGATGAATTGTTTGCAGTGTACCCACATAGGAACTGGATTACTTGAGGAAAATTATAGAACGTGGTGATTCTTAGGCAAGTTTTTGCCACTTTAGTTTTTAGAGGCATCTTTTTTCTGTGATTTCTGGACACTTATTCATCAAAAATAGTGATGTCTTTGGAGAGTGTTGATCACATGTGATCACGCCTCTGTGCTGAGATTTGACTGAAATGAAGGAGCAAGAATTTAGATGCACCCTGCGACAATCACACACTAAAGGTTTGTGCACCAACAGTGCAGTATAATTATAGTATACACCAATCAGCCACAATGTTATGACCACTGACAGGTGAAGTGAATAACATTGATCATATTGGTACTATGTACTGTTCTGCTGGAAAACTGTGGATTTTGGCATCTGTGTGATGAGACTTAGACACCCAAATAAACATTGTCCCACAACAAGCACACTCCTTCATGCAAATGGAAATCCCAAATGTCACTGGCCTACCCCCGCAGGAAAATGCATCCCACCACATGGCAAAGACATCAAATAATCAGGAACATGTTGAGGAACATGACAATGGCCTAACATGTTGATTTGACCTTCAAACTTCCTACACCCCATTGTGATCAAGCATCAACAGGATGCAGTGGAACAATTGTGATGGACAGAGACCCCACTGCACAACGCAGAGTATCCAAAGGATCCAGTGCCAACGTCCTGGTTCCAGACCCCATAGGACACCCTGAGAGGTCCTCTTGTCCATGCCCAATGGTTCAGAGCATTTTTGAGCACATAAGGGGGACCAACACAATATTAGGCAGGTGGTCATAATGTTATGCCTTATTGGTGTATACAATATAACAGTGAAATATATCTAAATGTCAGCATATGCATCTCAACACTCTAGAAGCCTCGTTTCTACTTGAGGACACACTGGAAAAATATTCCCTTTTTGATAGTGAGATGCTTGACATTGTATTTTCCAATTAAAACCACCAACTGGCTCTTCGGATGTCATCCCCTCATATTTTTATAGCTTTTTGAAATGAAAATCTACATACCATTGTAAAATGTTCTCTTCAGATCAGTGTTTTTTTCCCTGCTCTTCTTAAGACCGCCACAGCTTTTGAAATAAAAAAAAAAGAGGTGCCCCGATACCCGATAACTACAGGCCAGTATCCAGTCTGCCACTTTTCAGTAAAAGTCCAGACAAACCTATATATGTATGTAGATTCTCAGTCATCTAGGAGCTTCAGTGGAAAGCATCTAAACTTCTAAAGGCTCTTCGATGAGGAGTCAAAAACCTAGAAGAGAATACCAGTTGCTTTTCACTGAAGCTCCTAGATTTAGAGAGCTTGTTTCTAATCTATTTAATTTTCTTCAGGCACATGAGTCCTGGGTCTATTATATTCCTTTAGCCATGTGAGCTGGAGTGACTATAAACACCTGAAACATCCCATCAGTCAGTTAGAACTGTATAAGCCTCTTGGATGAGAGGTGAAATTCTTCAAGAACCTAAAAGAGGAGTGCAGTTGCTTTACCGTGAAGCTCCAAGGATTACCATGACCTGGATGACTGAGAATCTGCACAGACAAATCTGTTAAAATATTTCTTAAACTGTCATCACATTTCTAAAGTTACCGTAGTACTAAGACAGTCCTAGCCAAGACTGTAAATGACCTGAGGTCCAATATGGATATGAAAACCCTCTCTCTTTGTACTCTCTTAACAATCTGATTAGCCTCTCCAGTACTGTTTTTAATCGGTTTAAATGTTATCCTACTTATTAGGATTTTTTGTAAATATGGATCAATGTTCATTTAAAAGCTACAAAATAAACTATGGTGTTCCTCAAGGTTTAATTTTAGGTCCTTCACTTTTTAAAAAGTTTTATATGCTGCAAGGAGGCATAGCTGTACTGTACAGTGCAGTGTCTCCTAATGACCCAGAGCCAATCAATGCTCTTTTAAACATTATTTTTTAGATATTTTAGATATGAATGGCAAAGAACCTACAACAGCCTAGCCAGGACGAAACTGCAGTCTTGGTCATTTGTGGCGAAAAGTCAGAGAGAGAAACTCAATGTGAAACTGCAAACACTGGCTGTAAACCCATGTAAACAAGTGAAAAAGATTAATGTTTGACCAAACTCTCCGTTTTGAGCCTCACATCAGAAACATTCTGTAACAAGGAATGAATTTTATCAGTTGAGCAACAACATTGGCACCCTCAAGCCAATGCAGAGACACTACTGGATGATTTTATTATGAGCATGATTGACTATGGTAATGCTCTCCTATCTTTTTTTCCATGAAGAGTATATCTAAACTTCAACTGTCTCAAATCTCTTGTTGTGTAAAGCACTATCTGTTGCATTCCATTTGTATAAAAAGGGCTGTATGCCAACGTGCGTCTGTCATTTCACCTCATCTTATTTCATTGTTCACCTTCATGTAATTTGTGTACAACAGGACCTATGCAGCAATGCAGACCCTGACTGAGCCGCACACCCTCACCGCCACCCTCAGCTGCATGATCGGCATGGCTCGCAGCCTGGTTTCCCCTAACAACCATTACCCAGAGGGGCGTGCGCACGTGCTCCCACTGCTCATGGGCTCCCTGCCAGGGGTGGACCCCAACGACTTCAGCAAGTGCATGGTGAGTAATGGACGTGTTGATTAGTAATGAAGAAGAATTGTTAGACAAGTAGACAATGCAGCTCCCGCTGATTAAATCCCCTTCTTGTATACTCAGGTCTATCGTATTAATAATTCTTGAAAGTGGATTGAATATCTCAGTTTGAAGAACTCGCAATTAATGCGGCTCAGCCTTCAGTTTCTGCTTGAATTGTAAAATGGATTGCTCCTCTCCTCTGGTGCGCTCCTTTTCTCCAGACTGTATTAATCCCTCACACAAGAATAAATTAATGCATTTGAGAAATGTCATCTGGTAAGTTATTTAACGTAGGCCGCGATCGCGCACAGATGATGTAAATTGATCCATTTCCTGTCGTGCCTCTCCGTCCAGATAACGTTCCAGTTCATCACCACTTTCACCACGCTGGTGCCTTTAGTGGATTGTTCATCGGCTCCGTCTCGATACACCGATCTCACTGAGGTACGAAGCACACATGGACAGTTTATTCACAAAGAAGATTAAATAAACATAATCGAGAGCCAAAGTCCTGACTCTACTTATGGATCGCCAAAAGCTTCTGTAACTCATTGCAGACAAATTGGCCTCCACTGTACCAATTATAATCAGAGACCTTCATGATTTAATATTAAACAATTACTTCATCAGCATACAAAAAAGGCAACTCCCATGAAACTTACTCACATCAACACTCTTCTAAAGTATTCCTTAGCTGTAATCTGTCCAAAAGGTTTAACTCTGTCTCCGTCCTTCTGATGGGTGATGTAAGGGCTCACTATCTTTTGTGAAGCCATGATGTTTAACTCCAGGTCTTTCTTAGCTCGAAAAATGGAAACACTGACAGTGACAACTTACTTCCAGAGGTTCCAGTTTCACTTGGGCTCTCTATATTTAGAAAATGATACAAAAAGTCTTGAAACACTTCAATTGTTTAAGTACTTTTCCCTCTCTGTCATGGTTCCATGCTGGCAGGAAGTCTGTTGAATTCTTGTGAAAGCAATATCTGAGGGGCGCCTTCAGGGAGCTTCTTCAAATTTGGCACGAATGTTCACTTGGACTCAAGGATGAACTGATTAGATTTTGGAGGTCAGATGTAAACTTTACTTTGGCCTCACTAACCCAGGTTTTTGGCTCTTTCATGATGACAAAATTCCCCACAAATGTCAAACAAGATAAAAGAAAAACAGCATTAAACGTGATGCACTACTTTTGGGCTGCTGCTAGAACTCAAATGGTTCATTTCTTCATTTATATTCACGGCTTGCACTGCCACTTTTCCAATGATACTGCTGCTCTTGACTTCTTTAAGATGTGTTATCTGTAATCTGATTTATCAGCTTTTCTAATGTGGGTCTTTTAAAGTGCCAACGTCCTGGTTCCAGACCCCAGGGGACACCTTGAGAGGTCCTCTTGTCCATGGCCAGTGGTTCAGAGCATTTTTGATGACATAAAGGGACCAACACAATATTAGGCAGATGGTCTTAGTGTTATGCCTGATCGGTGTATATCCAAAAGGTCAAAGGTCAACTCCACAATGACAACATAATATTCTGCAAGAAAAAAGCCCTTTTCTGGCCAATATTTATAAGATCATAGCCATATTTTACATTTGGTGAATGCTGAATTTGTGACACTGAACATTGTTTTCATCACCTTTGCAGCAACATCAGTAGTATCAGCCGGTTTCTTACAGAAAATTATTCACTGCACTCAAATTTAGGAATAATTTCTATGCTGAAAAAAGAAGAAAGTCTTCATCATTCGAATTTTATGAATCCTGACACAGACATGGATGTAACCTGCAGCTTGACTCTTTGGAGCACGCATATTTAGCATAATTCCACTTTATTAAAAGGAATCACTTGACAGCTTGCCTGGTGTTGCAACTCTAACAACAACAACACAAAAATCTGCCTTTAAACTTCCTTAATTAGCACATTGTATGTTGTTTTTTTAATCAAAGTGTCAAACCACCATGTTGTGGATTTTCAAGGAGTCCTTTTGTCACTGTTTATACAGTGCTGGTCTTTATGCTAAGCTAAGTTAACCGCCTCCTCATGCCTGCTTCATGTTTAACTGACAGCAAATTCTCTGCAATAAACTTCCTTAACCAATGTATTTCCAAAATGTCGAACTAGATGCTTTAAATGATTCCTCCCCCTTTTTTTTTTTGAATAATTACAGCTCACTTACAGAGAAATAAATAAAAGCACACTCCTATTACACAAAGTCCCTAACTAATCATCTATATTTCTCCCATTGCAGATTGAAAAAGATCTGTGTTTTGCGTCAGCTGAGTTTGAAGACTTCGTTCTGCAGTTCCTGGACAGGTAGAGATAAATTAACAAGTCAGACTGTCACTTAGTAAAGCTTTGTTGTCAGCGTGTGAATACGGATGTGTCTTTCTCTTTGAAATGCACCAGTCTCGCACGTAAAACAGCCTTTTTGTTGTTTAGTTTTTTATTTTTTCCACCATAATGCTGTTGACATTTCCATTACTGACAAGTATTTTAAGTGTGTTTGTGCATGCGTGCGTGTGTTTCTTTGTGCCCGTGCAGGTGTTTTGCTCTGATAGACAGCAGTACGCTGGAACAGACCAGAGACGAGACGGAGACAGATACCCAGACTCATTTGGAGAGCCTGGTGGAGCTCGGCCTGTCCTCCACTGTTAGCACTATCTTAACACAGTGCTCCACAGAAATATACAAGGTAGCACAGAAAAACACTCCCACGCTGTCACTGGTGTCTTAAAGGCAACAACACTGTCTTTACTTCAGTTCCTTAATTCTCCAAACTGTACTCTGACTGTAGCTAAACACTTCTTTTTCAGTTCTTAATTCAGAATGTTCACCTTAAATGCCCTGAAATTGAATTTTCGCAATCAGGTTTTTAGTTTGTGTGATTGGATTCTACATGAACACACTATTTTCCATCAAAGTTGAATCCGTTTTTGGTTATTTTATGTAAGATTTTACAGTTTCATCTGTTTTTTATTCTGCTATTCTCACTGGTTTGCATTCTGTTGCTTGACCAATCAGAATCAGAATTAGAATCAGAATCAGAAACGCTTCATTGATTGATGAGGGGACATTGTTTCTGTCACAGTTGCTCCTATTCAAAGTCAGAAATATAAACTGCACAAAATATATAGATAACCATAAGTTGAAAAATATGACCTAAAAATATAAACGTAAGTAGAAATTATGTCTTAAAAAGTAGTAAAAGTATAAGCATGAAAGTAAATAGTCAACAATAAAGTTTGATACAATCCATAATACCAATATAAACCACTATATGACATTCATTTGGCTCATGTGTTCGTTCGAGTCTATCTACACAATTTTGAAAATGCCTCTGAAGTTAATGGACACATCTTTTTACACACTGATTAAGACTAGAAAACAACTAATTAGAAGCCATTAATGATATAGCTAATGGAAATAATTAGTTATTAGCAATAACAACTGGGTTAAACTGATGTAATAGGTATTAGTAGTGCTGTAATTACATAGTAATGGCAACAAGGAAAGTAATAGGCAAGTTAATTAGATGTAATAGAAAGTTTTCATTGGATGGTAGTGATAGGAAATAATGTCATCTAGTAAACCCAGTAAAACTTTAAATTAAATGGTAATGTTGGAGTGACCATAAATTAGTCTGTGGTTAATATTTAATAAAGCAAAAAAAAGCAAGTTGCACTAGAATAACTGTGCCACAAAGAGTGCATGCCACAATCAGGCTGTATTATACACAACAGGAACTACACAAACACAAGTGTAATAGTTACTTGTGATGCAACAGACTGTATCATACATACAGATTGTGAACTACAGCAGCCACATGGAGTTCAACTTCTCTTAATAAGACATTGGTTCCCTTGAAAACATGAGTCTGAGGGTCTTTAAAATACTTACACTGTGCTATTTTTTGCCATGCGTTTCTATTTTTCCCGTATCTCCATCATCACAGATCATGTGTAAAATGAGGCTATTATTGATGCATGATTCACGCATGAGGGTGACTCATCAGTGATTCATTTTTTTAATAAAGAAACCAGAACTCATGCTGTTCCTGCCATCACTATCTAGGCGCAGTGGCACAAAACCAACACATCGAAGATCAGATGAAAATAAAGTATTTGATACCAACCAAGGAACAAACGTAACCCTCAGCGGTGCTGAAAGCAGACGACATTGACTTCTTTTCATCTGTTTTCTTATCCTTATTGTATATAATATTAAAATTAATAGAAACAATGATGAATAAAAGGTACATTGAGGGTTTTATAAATGCTGTATCTGTTGCTTTTGACCATGAAAAGTGAAGAATGTGAGCTCACACAAGAGTCAAGGTGCACAAACAATAATGCTTGGTTTTTACATATTATTCCTGCACAGTACTTTATTATTTGATCATTTTCACAGTGTTTCTTTCATGCCAGTGATTTTTTCTAGGAGTACACTGGTTGTCTACAATTTTGATCAATTTAGAAACACAATTGAGCACGTACCTTGTGTCAAACTCTGCACTTTTGTATGAAAAATTGTTTTATCGAGTGAAAACACAACATCAAATGTTATTTTCACTTTAGGTTGCGTTGCAAAAAGTGTACAACTTTGCCACTTCCAACATCTTTGAGACGTGCGTGTCGGGCAGGATGGTGGCCGACATGTGCAGAGCTGCAGCGAAGGTATGTGTGTGTTTTTACCAGGCAGCGCTCTTTATCTCTGCATGCTACATTCTCCTTTAATAAGGCATCTTGTTTGAATTTCGACTCCAGATCATCAAACAAATGCAAAGCAGAAGGCGGCTTTGTAGACTGCCATGTTTCATATGCTGATATGTTGAAGATACAGTTGCATAAAAACACTACCTGATCAGGGTGTGCATGATATATCTATTTTTTTTATCAGTTTTGCATCTAGTCATCTTTTAGATCAGTCATATGCAAATTTACTGCTTTATGTCTTCATTTTGATGGTTTTCCTAATTTTCTGCATGCCTGCGCTTGGACATCTAACCGTGCTTTTATGTGTATGCATGCCTTTTGCATGTGTGTCTGTGTTTGCAGTGTCATCCTGCTGAGTCTCTCCGTCTGTTCGTCCCCCACTGCTGCAGCGTCATCCTCCACATTACTGACAGTCAGTACCGCATTGTGTGTATGTAGAGCAGTCCGGTGTGTGTTTGTGCGTCTGCGTGTTCAAATGTGTGTCAAGTAGACGTAGTCGTGCTCACATTAAGACTGCTCAAGGTCCCAGGAATCTAATGAGCTTTTAACAAGTTCATTCAGAAGTTTATTCACTGCTAAATGAAGCCTGCAGCTCGCACGATAAAGATACGTCTTCATTCCTCAGGTTTTCCGCACATTATATCAGATTGTTTCTAAAAACACTGAAGAGGTTTTATGAGACACACTGGGAAGTTATTAGAGTATTTCGAAATCAAAACAGAAAAATAAGGATTTAGTTTTTCGTGTTCTGCCTTGGAAAAGTTGGCTTTCAGCAGCTGGGCAATAAAGCAGGTTGTAAATGGAACACATTTGAAGAACACTCGCATTTGAATTATGGTGACTTTACCGGCAAGAACTATTATTTATGCAGCCACATGCACGTGTATAGAGGCCAAATCATGTATTTTGTTGATTTTTGAAATGAAAAATCAGAAAAATGCTGAAAAGGTCATAAAAAGTGACCCTTTCTTCAAATCTATGGTTATCTGACAACTTTTCTGTCATAAGCTTAAAAAATGGAATAAACTAAAGTGTGGCATGTACAATTGAGAAATATACCGATCAGCCACAACATCATGACCACTGACAGGTGAAGTGAATAACACTGATCTTATTGGTACTATGTGGTGTTCTGCTGGAAAACCTTGGGTTTTAGCATCTGTGTTGATGAGACTTAGACACCCAAATAAACATTGTCCCACAACAAACACACTCCCTCATGCAAATAGAAATCCCAAATGTCACTGGCCTACCCCTGCAGGAAAATGCACCACATGGAAAAAAACATCAAACAATCAGGGACATGTTGAGGAACATGACAATGGCCCAACATGTTGATTTGACCTCCAAACTTCCTACACCCCATTGTGACCAAGCATCAACAGGATGCAGTAGAACAAGTTTGATTGCCAGAGGCTCCACTGCACAAGCCAGAGTACCCAAAGGATCCAGTGCCAACGTCCTGGTTCCAGACCCCATAGGACACCCTGAGAGGTCCTCTTGTCCATGGCCAATGGTTTAGAGCATTTCTGATGACATAAGGGGGAACAACACACTATTAGGCAGGTGGTCGTAATGTTATGCCTGATCGATGTATATGTGGACTGCATTCGTACATTCATGCTGCAGAGTGGAGCGGTGCAACAGATGTGCAGTTTTATCTGAAAGTTCCCTTCATTTTCCAGATTTGGTTTGACTTTTTAATCAATTCAGACAGTGTCCAGAGTTTGCAGTTTCAATATGAATTTGCAGCTTTGCCCAGCTTCACAGGCATCAATTAGCGTCATTTTTAGACCCACAGTCAGTTCACAGAGGAGACCGTGGTTGTTGAAGTGTTACCACAAATTTTCAAGAGTCCAAGAATTAATCGGCTCTGGAAGTGTCATCAGCGGACGAAACCTCAGCAACTATTCTTGACTTGTTTTAAAAGCTCTAACCACTAAACTAAAGCCTAATGTGTTAATGACATTCTAAGACTTGACAAGTAGAAGAGTGCCCAGACATTTAAGTGCATGCAATATAAAGTAAATGCACTTTAACATTTGAAAAAAAGGACCGTTTTTATTCATTGTTTGCTGCAGGCATTGCATTTACTAGTTTTTATCCATGTGCCCATTTTTGCATACAGCTGTGAAATCTTTTTAAAAAATAATAATTTGAAGTCAAATTTGTGGAAGGATTAAAAAGATTAGACAAACCGTGCTGGAGCTCTGTGACGGTGCAGCTAAATTCTGACTGTCAGATGCTCACAGAGGAAGACATAGTGTAGCATCTTCGTTTAGTCTATTATTAAGTTAACGTGAGCACTAAACACAATACAATCTGAATCTGATGGAAATGCCATTAATTTGCAGGTCTTAAGATGTAAAAAGCAAATTAAGTTTTGAGCATGGCTCTAGAAGAAAAGTCAAGGAATCAGAAGAGTTACTGCAGTTTATCCTAAGGGGAACAATCCATCCAATAGTATAAGAACCAGTAGCTTCACATTCCAAAAGACACACCGCCAGCTTGGTTAGAAACTGAAATGACCCCAAACTCCAGGAGAAGGAGCTCAGTCTGTCAGGGGAGCAATACGCGACATAATTCAGCTTCTTTATGTTTGCATGTGCAGGTGAGGAACCGGGGAGTGGAGACGAACTGGATAAGGAACTGCTGTGGAATCTCCAGCTGCTTTCCGAGGTGAGCGGAGGGAATTATCCTGCCTCAAAGGCTTCAACACTCTAAAAAAACATTAATCCTCCTGACTTATTTTATCCATATTGTGCCATAAAATTTTAACTTGTAGCCTGCCATCATGCCTTTTCTACTACTGTAATGATTTGGCTGCTCTTCCTTCAGAATCAGTGGAAATGCGAGGAACAAATAGACATTTTACTTGTCTTATAATGACATAAGATTATAGTTGTGACATTGTAAGAGAAAAACGTGTGATCAAAAGACATTTCTTGCAGTGTACGCCTCACACGGCCATAAATATATAAGAGGTTTGTCGTTAACCAGAACATATTGATACTCTTTCAGTTTTGTTTTATTGCTCCTGGGAGCTTAATGGGAGTGGGGGCGAGCCAGACGCTGTGATTTACTGGAGAACCTCAATATTTAAGACACAAGTCTCCAATGAATTGCCTGTGTGTGCATGCATTCGTGTGTGTGTGTGTGCTGTTTTTAGGTAACCCGTGTTGATGGTGAACAGCTGTTAAAATACCGGGGGGACCTGGAGCGTATCCTGTGTGTGTGTGTGCGCCTGCGCTGTAAACGGGCGTACACACTCGCCTGCAATCTGCTGGAGCACACACTCCGTTCGCTGTCCCTCATCTATCCCACCGAGTACCGCAGCACCTCTGGAGGCTTCGACTCTGACCTCCCCATACGGGTAAACACACACACACATGCACTGAAGCTGCTCTAACATCACAGAGGGATATTACTTTAAAGGTCCCATGCTGTGAACCCTTTTCAGCAAATTAATGAAGGTCTCAGAGGTCCCCAGAATATGGATTTCAGTTTATCAGCTCGAAATACTACAAAGATGGTTCATTTTGCCATGACTGTGCAACTTGTGGTTTTAGCAGACTGTTAAACGGACTATTTTAGTGTTCGTAGCTTTAAATACAGTTGATCTGCTGTTGTCCACACCCCCTTCAGGAAGAAGACTGTCTCTGTAATCTGCAAAACAGTTGACCGCATGGCAGTGTTTGAGGCTCGGACTTTGTATCACTTCTAATTTCTTTCTGAGCAATAATTTTAAATGGAAATTTTGTCAAATTCATATGCTGAATTCAGTTTGGCAGATGTCACAGTTTCTAAAATCTGTATTTTGGCAGTGCAGAGTTGCAGCTTAGAAATAACTCAGTGAGTGAGTTATGTTGTCTTAATGGGCTGTGTTTCAGTCACTATTTCACACTTGTTCAGTTGTCTGACAACAAAAACAGAACTTTTTGCAAGTGAGAACAGCTTTATTAGGAACTCTGCTGTATTAAAATGCAGTATATGTGAGCACAGAGAGCAGGAGAGAAGTAAACAGATTAGGTTAGGTTGCACTGAAGCACAACAGGCCACATGGAAAACACAGTAACCCACTCAGTCCTTGTTTACTGGTTTCAAATCTGTCACCGTTTCTGCATGTCCCTCAGCTTTACAATTTACCCCAGAGCTCTGACCTGCAGACATACGATTAAAGCTAATGGTAACGTTAGCCACATTAGCCATACAACATTCTAACACTAAGGATTTTACTACTGTTATGGTTACATTGCCATCAGAAATAAAAGTAATCATGAGATGCTGGGAGTGCATGGAGACTCTTGTGTTCACTCTTGCAGCCAGCAGCAGAACTATTAGTGAGCCTTGCTTGTGGCTGAAACGTTTTAGAGTTAGCAGAAGCAGCTTGAAATAAGTAAATAAACCCAGTGGATTGTGAGGCAGCTGAATGGCTCAGTGAGAGGGTGGAATTATGCAACTATTGATTATTCTGTTTCTATGTAGAAATAGAGTAAAACTCTTTCTGGCTTGTAAAGCTGGAAGGCCATCTCGTCGTAAGGGCCTAGAGGAATGGCTTTAGTAAGTGTCATCATTTTCCACAGCTTTTATTTTATACCTCAGAGATGTTAAGCCGTACAAAACACAATAAAAATGGATTTTCACCTTATGGGAAGAGACAAAACAATAACTACTGTTATTTAATCTTACAAACTGACTCTCAAGTTAAATCCAGCTCCATGACTTTAACTGCAGTTTCATTTATGTCTTGTCTGGACACATTCACACATATAAGCCTGCTGTTGCAGTATTTTGTCAGCTCCATGTTCTCTTTCGCTGTTCAGTTTAAAATGGGATGGTATAGGTGTGATAACTGCAGTACATTTTCTGTTTTCAAAAAATAAACAATTAAAGTTGCATCAGATTGAAATTAGATGGCTACACTGCGGCAACATACAGCGCCTGATAGTGCTCGTTCTTAGTCACTGTCTCTATTGATTTAGATTGCAAGTTGCTTTCTTTGCATGAAAAGTAACCACAGCTGTGTTGTTAGAGTACACAAAGAGGAAAAAAACAGTGGATAAGGGAAAAGAAAGACTTGTATCGATTGGTGCACAATCTGCTTATTCTCTTTGAAAGGAAATGCACAGTGAACTGTAAACATATCTTCCCTGCCTGGAAGCTGAAAAGGCATCGCAGATTTGCTTCAGACATTTTCTCCAATTTTTGCTTTTCTACGTTGCCTCTCCGGGTCTGTTAAAATCCCTAAATGCCACTGCAATCAGAAGGAAAAATAATCTTTATATGAGCTACTTTTGAGCCAAGAACTCATATAAGAAGCTCCCCATGTTAGAAACACAAGATGTGCTAATAAGGTGAGGCTTTTCTACTAGGCATCACATGCTAGATGACTATTTGTTTGACTAAATTCACCCAGTGAGCTCATTTCCTCTTTGGTTGCAGATTATTTTATTATTTCATTATGCCATACTGTAATGAATCTGTGAAATCATCAACCTTTTCTGTTAACATGGAAGCTGCAGGAGCTGTTGCTAGGAGCCATATCATAGATAAATGTTTTCAGAGTTGATATCTCTGCACCTTGTACAACTCAGCTGTACTCCATAAGTATGAATTATTCCATTATAGTGAGCACTGCAGTCTTAACCTTGTCACAGTTACTTACCAAGTGAAACCAGCTCCAAGCAAACAGCTAGTATAATATTAGGCAAATGGATTTTATCAGTGATGGAACTGCCATTGATCGTGTATCTGGAGACATCTGGGGCAATAGTTTGTTTTGTTGTATCTCCGATTAGGAAACAGAAGTTGGAGGTTGAAGGCAGCATAAGCTCTGATTAATCAGCAGGGTAATGGTAATATGGTGACCAGTGACCAGTTAACATCAAACATCAAAAGTTATTGGTCATAGCAGACCAATTGAGAATGTAACGGCAAAACCCCTCAGTCTCTAGATCTGAGAAAGGGGTGATTTCTTTTGCTTGTAAGCTGAACTTTTCATTTTCAATAACAGAAATGTATGAAATTCTTCTTTTTCAAAAGTTGCATAATCTTGCTTTAAGTTCTAGGACGGTTTCTTTTCATGTCCTTGTACTTTTGCGGCAGCAGCAGACAAACTCGAGCTTCTTGCCCCGCAGTATTTTTTTGTCGTCCCCCAAGAGAAAAGCATCTCTGGAATATTTTTTTCAAAGCCTTGATAATATTTTTTGTCATGTTCTTTTTTTTTGTGCACCAGTGTGGGGAAGAGTGCTTCTGTTTTGATGTCTAGGTGGCAGTAATTACTGCAGCTTTCCTCTGCCTGCTTTTCACAATTTCAAATGCCAACCTCTTTTTTTATCCGCAGTTCACGGCCACTGATTCTGTATTTCGTTTAGATTTGATTTTCTTTGGAATGTCTTTCATTTCTTTTAAGGTGCTTTGCTAGTTGGATTCATCTGCTAGTCTGTCATGTGATAGTATCCAAATCAGTTTTTCTGCATAATTTGTTCCCTTCTCTCCATTGAGTGCTGTCCTTATCCTTTTACATGTGTTTCAAATACTTCAATGCCAGTGGGTGACACAAGTCTGCGGTTTGGAGGCTGATTGGTCGCGCTGGTTTGCTTTGCCAGTTGTTCCAGTGGGGAAAAAAAAAAACAACTGGCAGCTTGTCTGTGCAACTTTCTGAGAGAACGCTCTGTTTTCTTCCCCCTTCTGCAGGACTGGGGACGAGCGGGAGATGTGGCGGCCCTGGGTGTGTGCTGGCACGTGCCCAGTCAGGAGGAGGAGGACCTTGTCTTCCAGCTGCTGTCCCACCTCCTGCACCCTGAGCTGCAGCGAATCAAGGGTCACATCTCTGGAGATCAGCCAATGAGCAGGTGTGCCGTCGTTCGTTTCAGCTGCACGGCCGCAATCAGGCACGCAGTCAAACAAAACAAATAAAAAATGAAGCCGCTTTCGTGCTGATTGATGACATATCCCTGCGTCCAAACCCTGACCTAACATCTGTTTTTAAATACCTGTCTGTAAGGGTTTTGATAGAGCCCAATCAGGAGAGTTGAACTTGGCTGCCAGAAGTGTTGAAATGCCTCATAAACCTGCACACACACGCCACTATGGGAGGATTGTAATGTGTGGTCTCATTCATAGGGAGGAGTTGTTGCAGAGCCTCGCTATTGTGCAGCACTGCCTCCTCGGAGCTGGAAGCATACTGCCCCCTTTGGATGGACTCCACGTCTCTGACCTGTGAGACCTGCAGCTACACACACACCCATGGAAACGCACATTTTTCACGCAATCTCGTCACGTTTTTTTTTTTTTTTTTGGTTGCTCTCTTCTCAGGGTGCCCTCCATGGTGAATCTAGGAGAGATCAAGCTGCACATAGGTGTTAACTACGGTAAGAAACTCAGCACACACACACACACGCGCAAGCAGTCATCAGTTTCTGTGGGCGATAAGGCCGCTCATCCTGCATTCTGTGTCCATACGGGACGTCTGTGGATCTCCTCCCCTCCAGATGATTCACGGGAGAACTACAGAGAGTCCATCTGCCTAACCATGAGACTGCTGCTACGTGAGTGAAGATTTTAACTTGGCCCGACTCCGTTCCGTTTGAAATGTGATCGCAGTGCACAATTTATCTATATCCTACTTTCCCCCCCAATCCAGATCACATCCTGGAGCATTCAGAGGATGACACGAAGTCACTGTTCATCATCATTAAGGTGTCCAGAGTTTGTGATTTCTCTATTATTCATGCACGAAATGTTGCTTTCAATCCCACCCCTGTAGGCCTGCGCGGGTCTCACAGCAACCTTTTGTCTGTCCGTCTCGCCGCAGATCATCAGTGACCTCATGTTTTTCCGAGGAACTCACAAGAAGGAGTTTGACTCACGCTGGAAGAGCTTCACGCTCGTCAAGAAGTCCATGGAAAACAGGGTGAGTTGGAGAAGTTTCACGAGGCTGCAGACGGTTGTCAGTTTCAATGAGTAAACACAGGGTGATTGGAGTACGCTGAGAATGTTGTCTTTCCCTCTTGCAGCTTCATGGGAAAAAGCAGCACATTCGAGCGCTGCTGATCGACCGGGTTTTACTCCAGCATGAGGTTCGTTTGAGGACACGCAAAAAAATGTGCAGCTGTTATCACATGCACGTGAAATGACATGTCTACTGTTAGTGTGAAGAGGATGTTGTAAATGTAAATGTATATATGTACAACATGTTTTGAATTTCTATGTCCCAATTGTGTTTCCGTGTGAACAGATGAGGAAGCTGGTGGTTGAAGGCAGTGAATATAAAGTGGTGCATCAGGAGCTGCTGTGTGATCTGCTGCTGCTTTCTACCAGCACTTACAGCCAGGTAAAAAAAAAACAAACTGACACAGCACATGTTAATTAAATAATTCTCGCATCAGAACATCTGCTGGCTCCCATTTTCGTGACGGCATTAACATAAATATCTCTGGTGGAATGGAAGCTAATTGAGGATGCATGCATGCGTGTGCATCTGTGTTCCTTTTTGCATGCGTCCTTGCAGGTACGTAGCAGAGCGCAGAACGTGCTGATGGCCGCATTGGGAACCTTCAGCTTCTCCTACAGGGACCTGATTCCCCGAATCCTGCAGCTGCTGTCGCCACAACACACCACTGGAACGCAGCAGCAGTTCAAGGTACCAAACACACACACTTGTGCGCATTCACAAAACACACACTCACACTGGTCACTCTCCGTGGTGCTGAAATTTGAAGCCAGTTCAAAACGGTATCCTCAGTACGCATTTGACAAGTTCACTGGCCTCCCTGCATCAGGTTTCCTGCAGCCTTCAGTGCTGAATTTAAAGTTTTGCTGTTTGTTTTTTAAGCAGGTAGGCCTTGGCCCGTCCTACACTATTATACTTCTCTCTTGTTGCACTCCTGCTTTTAGCCGGAGATCTGCTTACCAGTTTTTGCTGACTGTCCCCAGGGCTGCAGACAGAGGGTGAGAGGCCATTTACTGTCAAGGCACCAGCACTCTGGATAAGGCTTACAGTGGAAACAGTGAAAATGAAATCAGTTTCCCTCCTTTATAAAACTTTCGACAGACCTAGTTCCACAAACTGGCTGTTTTTTTTTAAACCTTTCCTACTCAGAAAAAAAGTTTATTTGTAAAATCCATATGCGTTTCAAATGTTGTATTGCTTTAAAATAATTAAGGTAATTATTGTTATTATACATGAGAACATAGTAACTAAAAGCTAGAGCTAAAAAGTTAGCATTTATGCTAGTTATGTCCCATGTAGAAGATATGGATCACTGATCACACAATTGCAGGAATCATTTCCTGAGTAAAGCTAGCAGAGATGCCATTTTTCAATCACTTTTTTGTGTTATTTTCCTTTATGCAATTTAACCACAGCACCTGCTTCTGCTATGGCTAAATTGCACCAACTGTTTATATCAAAAGAGTGCAGTTTTGGCATATGTTTACACTGATGTCATAGATTGACACCATAAAATATGAAAAAGGAGAACCGAGTAACTTGGAAGAGGCAGTTTGTTTAGATTTGCAGCAGAGAGATGGTGTTCAAAGGCAATAATACCACTAGTCTAACACTAACAGAGGCATAAAATGTATATATTTATTATTCCTGTTTGTCAGATTTGGCCTATGTGCCCTGGTCCATACCTTTAATCAAAAATGTATGTAAGATTTCTCTGATATGTCTTCCAGACTTGTCCACCTGGTTGCTCACTCCTGCAAAAAATAATAGTACAAGGCAAACAAACAAGAAATTAATGATTTATTGGCCGTATTTTCATATTTCATGATGTTTGGCTTTTACAAGAGATGTTGTTTGAAGCAGGATGACTGACCAGGGAACTTAAATCCAAAAGATCAGGAGGAATTTGACACACTGTTCACTGGATGATTTAGCAAACGGGGTTAATTTAAGAGTTTGATACTGAAGTTCAGCTTACAATGTGACATGTTTTTTATCATAGCACAAGAAAAATGCTGTTAAATTGGGACAAGTTTCATGATACAGATTCATACAGGAGGTAAAATGAGCAAACAGTGTGTAATCTATAGCACACTGTTACAGATTAACACCTATTTTCTTTTATTCTCACCCTGCTGTGGTATTTTAATTGAAAACTGAGAGCCGGTGAAAACTGCAACACTTTCTTAATACGGTGTGGTCACATGACATTTTTCTTCTGAATGCGCCGATAAATAATTGACCAGTGTAAGCAGATTATTTGAGGTGCAAAGATACACCAGTGGTGCCCTTCAGATTCAGACAAAAGGCCACATTTCCTTGATGCATTCAGAAGGGCCTTTTGAAATGGGAATGGACGTGTCAGGCCCCCTTTTGACGCATTTGCTCTGTAAATGCAGCCCCAAGGCATATAACTGTTCATTTGCAAGTTCCTTTGATGATCATATGTGTGTCTGTCTGCTGCTCAGGGCGCTCTGTACTGCCTCCTGGGGGTGCACAGCGGCGTTTGTCTAGCCAGCTTGAGGGACTGGGACTGTGTCGGGGCGGTGTGGCCCGCTCTGGTCCGTTGTGGATTGTCGCCCTCCATGAACCTGGAGAAGCCGTCGATTGGTAGACTGCTTGATGACATCGCAGACAGGATCCATCGCCAGCATGACACCATTGGCATCTACTTCACTGTGAGTCTCATTTTCAGCCAATGTATTGCTCTCATCTGATGTGTTTTCCACCATTGAACTGCTCCACTTTGTCCCCTTTCATCTCTAGGTATCTGAGGGATGTATAGAGGTAGCCAATCAAATCGCACAATCTGAAAATCCCACGCCCTGTTTGGAGGTACCATCCGTGGAGGAGATGAAGGAGGGGCTTAAGCGTCAACAAATTAGAAATGTGGTCGCTGCACGGTAGGAATATAAGCTGTGTTCTAGTGAGTGCAGTTATTGGTTCATTCATTCAGTTTTCCTCTAAGATAAAGAAGAGTTAGAAGACCATCTAAGCCTGTATCTTTATTATTGTGTTTATTAGGGGTAGGAGACGGCAACTGGACTGCTCTTATTGGTTCTTGTAGATGCTCTACCTCTCATCCAAGAAGCTTCTTGAGCTCTAGCTGACTGATAGAGAGCCTCACTTATATGTTGTGTATTGCCACAAGGTGTAAATGGCTGTGAAACTGCCAGGTGAGGGGTGGCTTGAGGTGTTATTGGTGGTGACACATTTTGGTGAGAGGTATCAAGACTGCATTATTCAACAGGATGCAGTGGAACAAGTTTGATTGACAGAGGCCCCACTGCTCAAGCCAGAGTACCCAAAGGATCCAGTGCCAACATTCTGGTTCCAGACCCCATAGGACACCCTGAGAGGTCCTCTTGTCCATGTCCAATAGTTCAGAGCATTTTTCAGCACATAAGGTGGACCAACACAATATTAGGCAGGTGGTTATAATGTTATGCCAGGTGTATATAGCGTCTTTCTACCTTAGTGGTACTCGAAGTGCTTTACAATGTGTTTCGCATTCACACATTCAAACACCAATGGCGACAGACTTCCATGTAAGGTGCCTGCCTGCCATTGGGAGCAACTTCGTCTTTAGTGTCTTGCCCAAGGACACTTTCTTTGCACTTCTGGCTGCATTCAACTGCATATACAACAAGAGAAAAAACAAAAAGAAAAGTCCAGTTGCCTTCTACTGCAGCTCTTAGGAGTACTGTGACCTGGATGACTGAGAATCTACACAAACACAAGGGTAGTACTACTGAATAACACTTGTTTTTCTCTTGCAAAGGAAATACGAGAAGCTTGTCAATGACCTCTTGGACTGCCTTGAAGACAGAGACTTGTAGGTTTTCTTTCCACTTGTGTTATGCATTCAGTGTGTAAATGCCAGTGTACGCTATATATTCTGTGTTTTTGTGCATCAGCAGCCTCTGAATGAGTTTCTTCTCCTATAGCTTTGACTCAGTGATGTTAGCCTGTATTGCCAATAGTAAATAGATATTCAAAATAGTCGTTGGAGGAGATCTTGAAATGATACTACACTGCAATACAAAATCGCTGTCTTGTGTTTCTTTATGAGGCTTGTTTGCATGTTTGTCTGTTTGCATTTCAGGCCCTGGAAGTTCGAGCACATGGCCACAGACTTGCTGTCTCTCCTGCTGAGAGATGATCACCCACTGCCCCCCGATGCCGTCCTCTACTTCACACAGAGCCTGGTGCACGACTCCATCAGCATACGCAAGGTGTGCAGCTGTTTATCTTTACACCCGTATGAGCTTTTGTTCGAGTGGATCAAATATAAACACTTTATGGTAAAGCATCTCACTCTCCGCTGGTGTTATAAGAATGGAAATGTGATGGCAAAAAGCCTTTTTCTGTTGTTCATCAGATGTGAGTTGCACTTGAAATCCCTCCTCTCATGCTGGAGCAGCTCATGAGCAGATATATTTAAATTCTACTCACACATATGGATTCAGTCGCTTTCATAATATATACTATACAGCCTGTACCTTATAGTAATATATATGTAAGATACTGATTATGCAGGTAGGTTAAAAGCAAAGGAAATACGGTGTGCACATGTTCATATCAGTGAAAAGAGAGCAAAATACATCTATAAACAATTTCTAAACATTCTTTTTAAATTTAATCACCATCTGTACGTTATTTACGTATAACATCCAACTTAAAGGCATACCTGCTCTGTGAGTTTCGTCTAATTTATATTTCAATTGATATTTTTTCTTTTACCATGGCGCTTCTTAGCAGGCGGAGATCTTATTTCAATACAGCCCATCAGATCTTGAATAAACCCTTAATATCAGCGTCCGGCCTCGTCTGTACGGCAGATGGTCACACTGAGCCTGACAGCAGCTGCAACACAACACAAGGGCCACACACTTTGAACAACAACCCACATTAGCTTTCCTGCATAAGTCATCTTGTCCTACACTTTAGCTTGTTGAACAAGTGACCAAACAAACATTCACTGCTGTGAAGTGATCTGCTAATATCAGATTGCAGGAGAGATACCTCATTTATTTATTAGCTGCAGCACATTAAACAGCACGCAAACATACCTGCAAATGTTAGTCCAGTTCGATGCTGATGTGCCTCTTACTCTTCAGAATCACTGCTAACAACATGCAGTCTGTCCAGACCTTGTAGATATTTTGACTCATCTTCTCTCTCATTTCCTGCAGTGTTGACTAATGAGCTTGGAAAGAAATAATTATACATGATTTTAGTTGGACTGAAAATCACAATTTTTTCATATTTATTTTTGAAATACATCAAAATGTAAAAAAAAAAAGAAGAAGAAGAATAGAATATAAAATAATATTTAGAATAATAAATAACTTTTTAAAGAAATTTGAATTTCTCTGACATAAAAAGACTGTTAAAATACTCCTTTTTCACAAATTTATCACAAGTTTACAAATGTTTCCTTTTTATTTGTTAGATGAAACTATCAAGTTAAGGTTTATTGCTGTAAATATATTTCTAAAACTGGATTTAATCAACAGAGAGAGAAATATGTTTCTGTAATTTTTCATAGATTTATTTGTTGTTTATCTATCTATCTATCTATCTATCTGTCTATCTATCGATCTATCTATCTGTCTATCTGTCTATCTATCTATCTGTCTATCTGTCTATCTGTCTATCTGTCTATCTATCTATCTATCTATCTATCTATCTATCTATCTGTCTATCTATCTATCTATCTATCTATCTATCTATCTATCTATCTATCTATCTATCTATCTATCTATCTATCTATCTGTCTATCTATCGATCTATCTATCTATCTATCTGTCTATCTGTCTGTCTATCTATCTGTCTATCTATCTATCTATCTATCTATCTATCTATCTATCTATCTATCTATCTATCTATCTATCTATCTATCTATCTATCTATCTGTCTGTCTGTCTGTCTGTCTGTCTGTCTGTCTGTCTGTCTGTCTGTCTGTCTATCTATCTATCTATCTATCTATCTATCTATCTATCTATCTATGTATCTATCTATCTATCTATTTATCTGTCTATCTGTCTGTCTATCTATCCTGTCTGTATTTAATTTCCACTTCTTGCTCTTTGTTCAAACATCTCTTTTCTTCTTTATTGAATTCCTTCTTCCTCCTGTTCTTGAATTAATTCTTATGAACACATCCTTTATCTCTATCATTATCTTATTCTTATCACTCCTCTCCTCCTATTTTACACATTTTCCATGCCAGTCTTATCCTTTATATTCTTTACATTTCTTATCTATTTGTTCGTCATTACATCTCCTATTGTGGAAATACCATAGTGCTAGGTAGCCAGGGTACAAGGTAGTCAATCTGTTTGTCATTATATATATATATATTAGCATATACACTGATCAGCCAGACCATTATGACCACTGATAGGTGAAGTGAATAACACTGATTATATTGGTGCTATGTGGTGTTCTGCTGGAAATCCTTTGACCCAAACCCAAATAAACATTGTCCCAGAACAAGCACAGTCCCTCATGTAAATGACAATCCCAAATGTCAGTGGCCTGAAAGTAATTTCATCATTTTTACACGTGTAAACGAACTTCATTAAACATTAAAAAGTCAATCTTGTGTAGAATTAAGGATAGAAAATGTACTTTAATTGTGGAAAATAGGTTATTTTCCGCTATATTATAGTATTTTTTGGTGCCCCAGATGTTGGAATATTACCTTTTTTTCCAGTGTACACTTGAGCAACATGTTACCCTTTAATGCACAACGTGGGCAACAGAACAACACAGAGGGGAAGAAATGACAGTGTCAGATAAGCAAAAAGAGAGACCTGTGCAGAAGGTGCATTTGTGGGCAGCTAATTGACCACAAACAGCAGCAAACTAAGGATTAGCAACAACACAACAGTTTAATGTAAAAGAAGGACCAGAGCATATTCTGGTCTACTATTATAAGTACAACAAACACAGGTATAATCAGCACTTCTTAATACTCACAGTATTTTTCACTGGACCCTGTGACTCCATGTAAAGTGTTCTACCTGGAGAAGAAGGCAACAGTTGCTTTACTATTGTTGACCATAATCTTTCCCTCTCTTAGGTTGCTGTTTTAGCAGTGGCTGGTATCCTGAAACAGCTGAAACGACCAATAAAGAAAGTAACTGTGAAGCCGTCAGACATCAGTGAGTTTACACACACAAGCACATGCAATCCCACATGTATTTAGTCCTTGTAGGAAAAGGCAGAAGTTTTAGCTCCTTGTTTTAATAAAATAATACATCATGATGCACCGACTAATTGTGTGCTAATTGACTGTTGAGTAAACAATAAGACCATAATACACATTCACATTTGCTGTTTATTAAAAAAGATGAATTGCTTTTTTGGTCTAGAAACTGGGAGGCTTTCCAAAACACTCACTCACCTCCAAAAAAAAAAAAAAAAAAAGACAAATAACACATTTATTTGTGTGTGTGTCCGGGATGGTTTATGGGATTGCGCTGTATCTGTAGGTGGTATCGAGGACCCGGAGGGGGTGTGCGTCGGGGATCGTGAGGGGAATCGCTGGCTGCAGTACGACAGCAACAACCTACCTCTGACTCAGGAGCAGTGGGACTCCCAGCACTATGTGGAGAAAACACACTGGGGCTACTACTCATGGCCGAGGTAAACGACAGCAGACTCGGGAGAGCCGACGGCTGATTAACGGCCTGGTTGGAGGGAATAAAATAGCTGATTGACTTAACTGCCTGGTTGATGTGATGCATGTCTTTGAGCCCTTTGTGGCCACGCTCATGTCTGACGAAGTGCTAGATGACTGATCTGGGTGGCTGGATAACTAGCAGGGTGTTGAAGTGACTTTCTGTCACGGCCTGGCCCAGATAAGGCTTACTGAACGACTTACTGCCTGGCCTAGATAGAAGAATTGATGTATAGGTGGAGGGCTGGCTGGCTGTCTCGGCATGCGGACGGCTTGCTGACTAACTGACTTTATAATCATTCATTTATCCTTGCTGCTTATTTGAAGACAGTATGTGTCTATCCAGATTTTTTCTTTGTGTTGTTATCTATAAATCACAGCAGCCTCTTCTTTGTCTCCCGCTCCTTTCAGAGAAATGATGATCTATGCAGCTTCTGAAAAGCCAAACGATGACCTGCCATACGAGGAGATGAGTGAGGTACGTGCCTGCACTGCGCCCCCAACACACAAAAATCTCTGCCTCTCTCTCTGTCTTGCTTTTGTTATTATTACATTCGGTGTGCGTTTGTGTGTCATCCAGGGTGAAAAGATCATCTTTGAATATTTCTCGGACCCTGAGTTTATTGACCAGCTGATAGAGTTTCTCTCTCTGGAGGATCGCAAAGGAAAAGACAGCTTCAACCCTCGACGCTTCTGTCTCTTCAAGGTGCAATTGAAATTCTCATCTTGGATCGATCTGTTAAAAAAAAAAACACTTTTTACAAAGAAGTGACACAGCATAATACCACTGGCTAAGGCTAAATTGAATTCCACAGAGCTGCAATTTCTGTCATCAACTCCTGTGATTCATTGTTCTCCGTCAGGCCGCGGTTTACTTGCGTCAAACAAATGAGTGTAATCTGTCTTTTTCTGGTAAAAAGAAAAAAAAGAAAAAAAGAGAAAGAATGAATGTCTTCGTTTCTTCAATGCCGACCGAAACTCACATGCTTGCGTTTGATTGACAGGGGCTGTTTCGTAACTATGGCGACGTGTTCCTGCCGTTACTATGGCCACACCTGGAGCAGCTCGCCAGTGACCCCCACGAGAGCTCCCAGCGCTGTGTGTGTGAGATTACTGCAGGACTAATCAGAGGCAGCAAACTCTGGAGTTTCAGCAAGGTACTGGAGACACACACACACACACACACACGCACACACACACACACAGAAACAAGCATCCGCACTGCACTGCTTTTTTGATAAGAAAAGTCAATATTAATAAAAACTTTCATTATTGTGTGTGTGTGCTCAGGTGGATAGGTTATGGCAGCTTTTGTGCCCTTTGATCAGGACGGCGTTAACCAACATCACAGTGGAAACCTACACAGACTGGGGCACCTGCATCGCTACTGCTTGTGTGAGTTGTTCACATGCATACAAATACACCCATGAGAGCATAGTTCAGGTCCTATTAAAGAAAAAATAGGGATTTATCAGTTCATTTAACGTAAAAATTGGAAAAATGATAATAAAACAAACATACAGGTGAAAATTGCACCTTGATGACACCATTTACAGCAGAAACTCTGAGATTTTTTTGCGGGTATTTTTAGCTTTTGTAGCGTCATGGCTGTAGGGGTTGCACTGTCAGTCAGTTGATATTTGTAGTTTTTGAGTCAAAGGTCTCAACAACTGTTACAAGGATTGACATGACATTTAGTTCCTATATGTGTTTCCTCTAAAGATGAATTATAAAAACTCTGGGGATCATTTTTACTTTTCATTTTGTGCCATCATCATGTCAACATGTGAATTTGTCTGCGACTTTGTTTTTGATCAAGTACCTACAAAATGAATGGCATTCCTCATCATTCTCAGCTCTACTTTGTATTTAGTGCCAATTAGCAAATGTTAGCATCCTCAATAGCAAACTTAAGATAGAATAGAATAGAATAGAATAAAATAAAATAAAATAAAATAAAATAAAATAGAATAGAATAAAATAAAATAAAATAAAATAAAATAAAATAAAAATAAAAATAAAAATAAAAATAAAAATAGAATAGAATAGAATATTTTTATTGATCCCCTATTGGGGGAGATTCACTTGCAACAGCAGCATCCAAAAAATATAAGAAAGAAATACAAGAAAATAACAATAATTAAGTAATAAGTATGTATACAAAAAATACACTTTGCAACATCAAAGTAAGTGAAAAAGAAGATGAAATGCAATATTTACACTTTATAAAAGGCTTTATTGTTATCATATATATATATATATATATATATATATATATATATATATACTACAATAAATAACTAAAAACACAAAAAGTAGGTACGAGCCGCTGTAACTGGCAGCCACTGTCGTGGCACCATCTTGGTCATTTTAAGATGGCAACAATGTTAAGCATTACAACTGCTAAACCTCAACACATTACTGTTGTCTCTGTGGTTAGCATTTAGCTTAAAGTACAGCCTCACAGAGCTGCTACCAAATCCAGAGTCTTATTGCTGGGCATCAAACTTCTATGAAAATAATCAATTCTCTCCTCAAAATGTTAATCTCCACCTTTAATTCCTCTAGAATTTGCAGATCTATGCAGTCTCTGCCCCTTTCTCCACCCAACCCTCCCCATTCACTGCAGCTTGAGCACCCCAGCTCACCTACAACTCCGCTCAAACACTGTAAAACTGCTCTATGCAACACAAAGGCAAGGTGTCATATTGGACTAATTCAGCCATACATGTTCGAACTGGAAACCAATTCTGAAAAAGAATAATAATGCAGGAAGTCCTGCCCTGCATGTTGACATGATTGGTTCTTGAGGTTTGTTTCATATGAAACCCTGGAAGTCCGAATCCATGTTTTTGAGACTGTCATCAGTATACTGTAGTTGCAAGGTGAAAATGCATAAACCATGGTGTTGACTGCTTATTTACCTCATGATATGTCTCCTAGTATTAAAAAATCACCACATGGACATGTTGACAAGGTTAAAAACTTGATTGCCATCGGAGGGGGGGGTCTCGATAATTGCCAACAAATGTCTTACTCGACAATTTTGTAAGTCTAAGGTCAGACTATTGTTGCCTGTATTTTATTGCAGCAAGAAGCCATTTTGATCAGTGAGAACATAAAATTTTAATTGAAAATCTTCACTTCTTTTTAAAAATTAATTGGAAAAACTACTACAGTTTACCAATGCCATCCTCTTTTAGTTGTGTGACTACTATCTGCTAGGAAATCTGTGTTGATTTTGTGGAGGAAATATATCAAATATATGCAAAATTATGCTCATATAATGCAAAAAATACATACAATTTTAATACAAAGACTACCAAGACTATGGGAATGTGTGCGTACAGTACCTCAGTGGATAAACACATCCTCACCTGAAATAACTGGTCTAAAAATAATGCTGTTTTGTGCTGGATGCTGTCCAAATAGGAGGGCAGGGACCCTAGGAAACTCCACTGGCTGCTGGAGCTGCTGATGGAGAGCCCCCTGAGCGGAGAGGGCGGCTCATTCAGGGATGCTAGGTATGTGTGAGTGTGCGTGTGCACGAGCAACAATCTGTGTGTGCTTATGTCATCTACGATATTTCTGAGGTTTCTGATTTCAGGCTGCAGCAGTAACCTGAGCTGCTGAGCTTATGTGCCGCAATAACACAAGGACCCCCCTCCCTTCTATCCCTCTCCCTTCTATCCCCCCTCCTCTCTCTTTGTCTTCTGTCAGTTTGCTGTATGTGCTTCAGGGAGGTCTGGCCCAGCAGCAGTGGAGGGTTTCTGAACTGCTGCACAGGCTGCTGGCGTACCTGGAACCCAAACTCACCCAGGTGTATAAAAATGTCAGGGAGCGCATCGGCAGGTACCAAATGAGCTCATCTCTTCTGGACGATCACGTTGAAATAATCTTATTAGCGTGTGCATGTCTGTTTCAATTCTGCATTTGTGACTCTTTCCATCCTCCTTGTTTCTCCTTTTCCCTCTCCAGTGTCCTGACCTATATCTTTATGATAGACGTGGCCCTGCCCCACACCCGGCCCACCTCCTCCCCCCACGTGGCAGAATTCGTCACCCGGGTCCTGGGGCGCCTCAAGCCCCTCACGTCGGAGCCCGAGATCCACAACCACGTCCACGAGGAGAACACCCAGGAGACGGACGAGCGCACCCAGGCTGTCAAGCTGCTCAAGACAGGTCAGAATGTGGATGCGAGCATGTAAACTGTGTGGTGGACGGACGTGGTGGAGGCTGGGGATAGAGGCTGGCTTTGGGGAAATATATATAAACATATACTGTGACAGGCTGCTCTCTTGGTGAAAAAGACAGGCACACTGAGGCCAGATAAAACAAGCTAAACGCAGCGATTCCTTATTGATTTCACCTTTTAAATTGACTTTTAAAGATAGAAAAGTATAGATTGAAGAGGGTGTGTGTTCAAGCATTTCGAAAAGAAGTTATGGAAAAGAGTCCAATTCGGTATCTGGGAGTATCTGGGAGTGTGTCTCTCATATAATTTGTACAGGTCACACAGTTGAGTAATTTAAACTAGATTTTATTATTGATTTTTTTCTCCCTCTCAGTTACAGGCCAGTCTCTAATAGCGGTTTAACAAATTGCGTTCACTCAGTTTTTCAGCATTTTCTCATTTAATGCTTTTTTTTTCCAAGTCATATTCAACCAAAGGGTCAGTTCCTCTAAATGACAATAAAAAAACAAACACATTTTCTCACTTACCTCGAGTCGCATGTAGCGATTGAGATGGATTTGGTGTTATTTGCCTGGGTGCTCTGCTACAGAGATGTTTATCTTCACCTGAACAGGAAAGAAACTTTGCGGGTCTGTTTCATGAGGTGGCTGCGTAGGAGAGAGACAAGCATTTATACATATTACCAAAAGGCTCTCAAAGACTGCATAAATAATAAAAAAGCTAAATTTACCTGATGAAGGCCCGGTATTGAAATAAATGCAAGTTAGACAGTGTTTGGCGTCTTTTTTATACCTTAACCAAAATACAATGGAGTTCATTTGGTGGAAGTTCGACAGCCACATCTCTTTCCAATGATCATGCAAAGATCATAATCTTTGACTGAAACTGTGTTGACCTATGTTGGCACAGATAATCACCACTTAAAGTGAAACATGGACAAAAAATGTGTAAGTTGACATCAGAAATCCAGTAACTTTATGGTAACAAAGTGGTAAAAGAGATATTGCATAATATCTGAATACAGATGCAGCCAACATAAATTTTTAAAGAAAAACCCTGTTTGATGCTGAAACATAACCATTAAAAGCTATCAAAATTATCCACTGGAAGTTTTATAGCAGTGTTATAAGGGAGAGACTCACTAATTAAAGAATCCTGCATAGAAATCTATCTATTTAAGTCCCGCCCCCTCTCCCAAAACAGCCAATCATCTGCTTTGTAACAGTTTAACCAGGAATCATCCAGTCAATCAAGAAAGTGTGCACATGTGTAGTAGAAATATAATCCTGAAAAACCTGTCTGAGAAGATTGTCAGTCATCCAGGTCATGGTTATCCTCATAGTTTCAGTTATTCATCAGAACTAATGAGGCCTCTTGGATGGGAGGTGAAACATCTTTGAGAAACTCAAACAAGTCCAGATGCTATGATTGAAACCACAAGGATGATCAGGAAAAACTCTTTTTAAGCCTTATTTTGAAGCAAAGTTGCCAAGATTTGACTGGTAGTTCTAAACGTGCAGTTTTTAGGTCATGGTGACCATTGAAATATCAGTTATTCCCCTCTCCTCACTCATTTACACATGAGCATGGTCTTGTTAGCCAGAAAAAAATTGCCCGGGGAGATGATTGCTGAATAATGAGACCTGCCTGCAAGGGTTTTGATACCACTACCAACGCATCAAGTCTCAGGCATTGATATCACACAACCTGGGCACATGAAATCCAAAATACTTTTCAAAAATCCTGCTAGAAAATTGCTCAAAAATGAATCTCTTCATCGTTTCAGAGTAGATATTTCAGAGTCTTCTCGCTTTGTTTCACTGTGTTTATTCACACCTCCAAGTTCTTTCGCACTCATTTGCCAAAAACCTGAATTTAGATCTCATTTTTGCCGTCTTAATATTTGCACATTGTTGCTCTTCCAGTTTGTCATCACTCTAATACTCCATTATATGGATAAATATCTGGTTACGGAATTACACAAGTCATTAGATACTAAATCATGATAGATTGTGTTTTATTGCTGGAGCAATGCAGTAAGGTCACAGCACCAAGTCTGTAGTTTTTTTTATTATTATTTGGCAGAAACCCAAACTCTCCTCTGTGTGTGTGTACGTGCTGTTTTCAGTGCTGAAATGGTTGATGGCGAGCGCAGGGCGAACTTTCACCACTCCTGTTCAGCAGCAACTACAGCTCCTGCCTCTTCTCTTCAAGGTAAAAACGCACACACACACACACACACACACACACACACACTGACACTCACAGGTCCCAGCACAGCATTATTACCCACTCAATCTTACTTGCCCATTAAACTCAATTTCTCTCTTCATTTACTCAAAACGGTGCGTCGCTCTGTGTCTTCCTGCCTCTCTCCGTCTCCCTCTCTCCCTGCAGATTGCCCCGGTGGAGATTGATGAGAGCTATGATGAGATGAAGCAGGATGCGCGCACGTGTCTCTCTCTCATGTCCCAGGGCCTGCTGTATCCCGAGCACATCCCTCTGGTTCTGGCAGCACTGGAGGAGGTAATATGCGCACACAAAAATGCTCATAAACACACACACACACACACTGCCCCACTTGCCTGCTGTCAGTGTTCTAAACCTAATGCCGCCTAAGGTGTCGTGTTAGACTAAAAACCAACCCACGCCGGTTTAATTTGCTTATTTTGTGACGCTTGCAGGGTTTCAGTGAGGAGTTTTTGTGTGTGTGAATGTTGTGACATTTCTGATTTCTAGCCTTCACGTCTGCAGATTCACAATTGATAGCAGATGCTGTGAGTTCTTTGTTTCACCTTGACAAAAGCCAAACCTAAATATTTCATCTTATGGGAAGAAAAGACAGAAAAAGACACAGTTATTACATAATTGCTTGTTTTTCAATCCTTTCCACTCACCTGTATGAAAACAGCTGCATGAACGAACAGAAAGGCCGTATTTTAACACTGTTTTCATGTTTTTTTTCCACATTTAACTTCTAATATTTGACTGAAGAGCATCTACTGACATTGACATCATGGATTTCGCTGCAAATTCAAACGCCTCAGCACTAGTATGGACAGATTTTGCCTTTAAGCCAAATTAAACAGGAGAGTTTAATAACTTTGAGGAAGCAATTTGTTGGATTTGCAGCTAAAAATGTGACACTCAAAAGGTCTACTAATGTGAATATAAAATTAATAGGTTCATGAAATTATCAGAAAAAGACAATTAAATTGTAAAGTGCAATTATTTGTATGGCGGTAAATCATCCAGTAAATTCTGTGATCGTGACAGCTCTACTCATATTTGGATACTTGAAATGAAGCTACATGAGCTTAGCTTAGCATAAAAAAGTGAGAGGGTGAAATCCATTTATCTGCATTTACCCACTGAAGCTCATTAATTACATTTTTGTAACTTTAATCCACACGAAGAAATATACGGTTTAAGAAACAGGAAGAAACCAGAACTAGTTGCCAAATACAAATCCACATGAAACCAAACCGGTCACTTTTACACTTTCAGATTGTGTTAGTTAGTGGGCTTAAGAGGTGCGGATTTTTTCACCCTTGGCAAGATGCGGGATCGTTTTGCGTCCCATTCCCAGTTATTATGCTGATCTAGGATCTAATCTAAGCTAAACATCTGCTAGTTCTGGCTTCATTTGTAGGGAAATATATCACAGACATGAGTGTGATTTACATATTCTTGCCTAACTCTCTGCAAGAAGGTGAAAAATGTGAAACTACTTCTTTAAAACTCAGGTTTGAGAACCTACCTGGAGCTACATTACACGTACCGGAAACAATGCGGTAACAGCTTGTTTGATAGGAAAATGATTTTCTGCAAGATGACATCAGTACATCCGTCAATGCACACACCAAATGTTTTTCATGCGAGCTTGGTGTCGTGTGCACAGTTGATTTTACCTCTAGCACCACCAGCTGGCTGCCGTTTTTGGCTTTTAGTAAAATGTTTCAAGAACTATTGAGATTATGTACAGCGATCAGCCACAACATCATGACCACTGACAGGTGAAGTGAATAACATTGATCATGTTGGTACTATGTGGTGTTCTGATGGAAAACTTTGGATTTTGACATCAGTGTTGATCAGACTTAGACACACAAATAAACATTGTCCCACAACAAGCACACTCCCTCATGCAAATGGAAATCCCAAATGCCACTGGCCTACCCCCGCAGGAAAATGCACCCCACCACATGGAAAAAACATCAAACAATCAGGAACATGTTGGGGAAAATGAAAATGGCCCAACATGTTGATTTGACCTCCAAACTTCCTACACCCCATTGTGATCAAGTATCAACAGGATGCAGTGGAACAAGTTTGATTGACAGAGGCCCCACTGCACAAGCCAGAGTACCCAAAGGATCCAGTGCCAATGTCCTGGTTCCAGACCCCATAGGACACCCTGAGAGGTCCTCTTGTCCATGCCCAATGGTTCAGAGCATTTTTGATGACATAAGGCGGACCAACACAATATTAGGCAGGTGGTCATAATGCTTTGCCTGATAGGTATGGATTGCCATGAAATTAGCTGCAGATTCATGATGAATTGCATTCATTTAGAGCTAAATAGGCATGATCGTTGCTAAACTATGATGGTAACTATGGTAAACATTATCCCTGTTTAGCATTAGAATACTAGTAGTATTGTAATTATGAACATGCTGGCATCTTGGTAAAGCAGAGCTGCGTCTATGTATAGCCTCACATAGGCAGCTAACATGGCTGCAGACTCTTCTTTTTGCTGTGCTCTCATTATCTCCTTCCCTTCCTCTCTCCCCTGTGTGTAGATGGCAGGCAGCAGGTCGTGGCATGCGCGCTTCTCAGTGCTGACCTACCTCCAGATCATGATTTTCTACAACTTGTTTACTCTGCTCGGTGTGCCTGGTGAGGTTCTCCGCATCCGAAAGCTGGTGATGCAGCTGCTGCTCGACGAGCAGCTCGAGGTAATGTATTCACAAACAGGCAACAAGCGTGGCTCTAATGCAGCCAGTGCGCCTCTGTAAGGTATAATTGCTAGAAGATTATAAAGGGGGACCCACTCATTGTCCCTTAGTCCCTTCCTCACTGAATCTTAATCCTTCTTTTCTGTTCACGGTTATTGCTTGGAAATAACAGTCACTTCTACAGGGATAGAACCATTTGGTTGCCTCAATTGTAGAAATTTAAATGATCTAAAAATACCATCACAAGTCAATCTAAACCCAAGAATATCAGCTGATTACTTTTGACTGTTAATCCTCTACATTAATTATTAACATTTGTTTATTTAACGCAAAATCAACTTTAATTCTGGTGCACAGAACATGTCGGGCTCTTCCAATATCAAGTTATGTCAGCTTTTGCACAATCCATGTCCCACTCGTTCTGCTTTTAAAACCTTTAAGCTGTCTTCCTTCCCATTGATCTGGATGAGCAGTGCAGGTGGAAAATCAATAAACGGCCCGGCTCGGACCGCGTTGTCTAAATTACAAACGCTTCTCTTAATATTTTGTTAACCGTGTTGAAAGTGCAGGTAGTGGCCCGCTCTGCCTTTGCATCACTGTCTGTTTCGATGCATCAGCCGTCACTCAGACCCTATTCATAATTTATGCAAAGTGATGCAGGAAGGCAGCGATGTTCTGTAAGTGAATTTCACCTCAGCTCAACTCAGCATCTCCCCCCTTCTCCTCCTCCTCCTCCCTCCTCCTCCTCCCTCCTCCTCTGCTCATCTCTCTCCCGTGTACCTCTTTTAATAAATTGTGCATGCCTTTCTCGCCCTGAAACTGCCTCATGCTCTCCTCCGCATCCTGCATTTGTCGGTTCTGATCTTCACAGCTCTGTTTTTTTTTTTCTTGTTTTCTTTGTCCCTCCTCGCTGTCCTTCCCCCACCCCCTCTCTTTCGTCTTTCTCCCTGTAGGTGAGGGACATGGCATGCACCACCCTCAGTGGTTTACTGCAGTGCCAGTTCTTCCCCCTGGACTCCAGTCTGCAGACACAGCTCCAGACGCTGAGTCAGACTTGCCTTCCCAAGGCCAGAGGAGAGCTAGCCTCCACAGGTACCCAGCGCACACACATTTCCGTCCCCATCACAGAGCGAGGCAATCACAGTAATACTTGCCCTATTACCCTTTCTTATCCCAGGGGAATTGTGAACCTTGAAATTCTGGCCCCATTTTAACTCCCCATTTGTGTGTGTGTGTGTGTGCAGACTTGATGCGGCGCCATGCTGGAGTGCTCGGCCTCAGCGCCTGCATCCTGTCGAGCCCCTATGATGTTCCAGACTGGATGCCTCAGATACTGATGGACCTGAGCGACCATCTCAACGACCCACAACCCATAGAGGTCCGCGCACGCAACCCGCACACACATGCATGCACACACTCACGTACAAACATCTCGCTGCAAACAGTGTGAGCCGAAAGAATACAATTTCATTGTCCAATTGAGGAGAAAATTGTCTCTTTGGCCTTACTTCAGGCATGAAGAAGACATACAATGTAATCCGTAGAGCAGAGTTTGAATAATACTTTACAGTGATGGGGAGCCAGTGATGATGATAATTTAGTGCTTCTCCTGTTGCAAAGTGAAAGAAAGTAGGAAACACAGTTCAAGAAATAGATTTGTAAGTCGATGAATTAGCCAGTCTATTACTAGGAAGACAGAACTCTATGTAAAATGGGCACAAAATGGAAGCATATTTGAGTTTTTTTTAGCTTTGGCATCTTTCCTTTGAAGGCCAAAATGTAAAACAAATGCACTCAATGTTTAAGTCATGAGCATATCTTTAGTCTTACTGATCGCCACTTTAATTCCCTGTTTTCTGTCCTTGTTGAACCGGCAAACTTTTCACTCCAAACTTGTTTTGCTTTAAATAATTTCCACATTGCATATTTAAATGGTTGGATCTGGCTTTTTGACATGAATAAATTAGAATTTCCTCATTAGTTTTTAATCGACGTAAACAAATAGCTGCGAATATTGTCAGCGGCTGTTGGATACTACACTGCAATTTATATTGTGTGTTTCCAGATTCGAAGAGAAGCAGCAGCTTTGTTTTACAGCTCAAAACAGGAACCGTTTGCTTTGCAAGTCATATTCACTATTCTTCTACTTCCATCCTTAAACATAAGTGTGGGTTTCATTCTGTTCTAATAGATAGTGGCTGTTTACAAGTGCTTTTAGGTTGCTTTTTTTCACTCATCAAAGCAAATGAAGCAAGAGAAAGAGCTGCTAACATCCTCTTTATTGCAAGACTTTACTACAGAGTCTAATAGAAACATCCTAATGCTGAGAAACAAGCAAATCCCTTTGGGCTCATGAATATTAGTGTGTATGTTTAGTCGTGAATCATGTAACATCTTGTTTATCCAGACGCTGAATATATTTAGTTGCACTGATGAGAATTTGTCCTTTTTGCCTGGCTATTGAAAATAACAGAAACAGAAACAGTTTGTTTTGTACTACAGATCTGTTATAGCTAAAAAACTGAATTATTCTGGTCTACAGATGATCAGAGGTGAATAATTCTTTAATTAGGTCGTGTTTAAGTTTTCTAGATTTGTGTAAAAATAACATATATAAAAATATACAGTATATATTCATAATATAGTAGTGTAAGGTCCTGACCTTACTATGTGAAGTGCCTTAAAATGACATTTGTTGTGATCGTGTGCTATTTAAACAATATTGATTTGAAAATTGAATTGAAAAGAAAGCAATTTAGATTATTTAATTAGTATTTAATTAGTATTACCTCCTTGAATGACTTTAGTTGGGACTCTTTACTTTCATGATTTTCTGCAATTATCAAAGAAAAGTTCAGGTACCAGAATGCACAAGTAAAAAGTACACAAGTATTCAAGGAAACAAAAGTAGGTGTAAGCAGTGGTTAAAGTGGGTATTCACAGGTGGGAGACCCCTAAGCCCCTAAGATTCGGTGTTTGGGGGGGGGCTCCTCTGAGTAACTACTGCCGAACCGCGGCCGCTTCACTACTGACGAGCTGCATGTGAGCCAAAAGAGCCAGCAAGAATAATCAGTAGTCTGCTGCGCTACTGTCAGTCAGCTAAGCTCCAGGAAGGCGGAGCCCTGATCCAAGGTGGCAAAGCCTTGTTTTAAGATGGCGGAGCTCAGCTCCAGAGGGCTCCGGCCCACTTTAACCCCTGGGTGTAAGCAGTATTTTTTGCTATGAGCAGGCAAAAATTCTATGCTAACTTTTCAGCATATTTTAATTCAAGTGGTCTGAGTGGAAACTAGATTTCTGCACCTCCTCCTGGGTCCATTTTCAGGTCTTAGAAAATCTTACCTGTGATGGGAGATTTGAGCGAATCACAGGTCTTTTCACCCACAGCAGGTGGGACAGTAGAGGTAGCAGCACAGTCCACAGTGAGAAGAGGAAGTGGAGGTAGAGTGGGTTAAATGTAGGACTTTCGGGAGTGTGGAGCCATAAATAGATGTTGAATTTTACCTTGTAAATTAGCAATAAATTGAATGTTTACATGGATATTGTATTGCTCTTTGTCATGAAAGTCTTGCATAACTACAAGCTGGTAAATAAATGTAGAGAAGTAATGGTAATACTCAAGTTATGTATCCAAAAACGATTCTTGGTGCAGTAAGTTATGCTCAATGCTGTTTTTAAAGGGTAGTACTGAATTCTAGAGCTGCCTTATATCAGTTTGTGGTGTCAGAATCAGAATCAGAAAGGTTTTCACATACAAGGAATTTGATTTGGTATTTTTAGTGCATAACAGTAAACAGCAACATATAGATTAAAAGTGTTGCCAGCTGTACGTATTAAGCATAACAAGATAAATAAGAAGCAGTGTTATATGTGAAATTAGCAGTAAGTGTAATAAAGGGTTTATAAATCATAAAAAGCAATAGAAATATTTTCAGTGTGGAGCAATGTGCAAATTAGTCACCTGAGAATATACAAGGTAATAAACAAGAACTTGAAATGTGCAAGAGGATGATAGTAATCCTGTTAAAAGTTGCACTTTAATGTAACGTCTAGAGTCAGTGTCTATGATGAGTGGGAGAGGGGCAATGTCACTAGGGGTCTCTGGCCTTTCTGAAGAGGCCAACTGCTGTATCTTCTAAGTCCTTGCATGATAGGAATAGATGTTAATATGATGACTTGCGATTTTTCTCCCCAAGATGACGGTGAAGAAGACCCTGTCCGAGTTCAGGCGCACCCACCATGACAACTGGCAGGAGCACCGGCAGTGCTTCACCGACGACCAGCTGCTCGTGCTCACAGACCTGCTGGTGTCGCCCTGCTACTATGCCTAGACGGCCATCTGCCTTCCCCCAGGTCCTCCACGGGCTGACCGACCACTTCCACAGGAAAAAATAATTACAGCTTTTTAGCGCTGTTGGGAAACTCCGGCTCCTCTGTGCAGCCTGTTAAAATAACGTCCGATAAGGCTGGCTGGGGAGCTCTCCCTCTGGAACCTCACATTGCCACTGTTGGCCTTCAGTAAACCCAGCAGGAGAAAAAAAAAGCAGTTCTGGGCAACAACGGGAAAAAAAAAGGTTTCAAATATTTAACTTACTTGGTGTGTTTATTTTGTCTCGCCAAGCAGCTCAGCAGCCCCAAAGGTGGCCACTTTAGAGATAAAGGTGTTTGTATTTAGTTTTCTTGTTGTTCTCGTGGAATATAATCAGCCAGTGATTTGCCCACATCTGCCACAAACCATTATTTCTCAATGCAGTAATTTAATTCAACTGTATGTACTTTCAAAACATATTCTATATATATATATAAATATTGTATATAATAGCAATATATAGAATTCAATATAAAAATTGACAATGATATACGAAACACAACAAAATCTACAGTTATAATGTAATACTTATTCAATATGACAGTGGTTTTAAATATATAATGCTCAATATTGACATAGATTATATAATTAAAATAATAAATAACACACTTATGAGCATATATACCTGTAATAGGTAATATAATCAAGCTGTCAAAAATGTCGTATTCCTATACATCACACTGTGCTGTATTACACAATAGTTCAGCACTGAGAATTTAATGTTTCCTGTTAAATAAACTCTTTAAATAATGTGTTAAGTGAGACGTGTTTTTTATTTTAGAGAGCGGAAGAACGAGTGCGGTGTGCTGCAAGTTTGTAGGGTTCACTGACTTATCTGTGTACATCCACATCACATAGCTGTTCATTATATTCTGCAGAGAGCTCAGACATAAAGGCTTCTTCTTCTTGCACGGATAGTTTTTAGTTTTGTGCCAAAAAAAAAAAAAAAACTGTGTTGTGTCGATTCCGCTACAGTCAATAAACGCTGGTTGCAACTGTGTGTGTGTGTGTGTGTGTGTGTGTGTTTAAGAAAGACGGGATCACAGATAGAGCTGTCACTGTTTTCATTCTGCATGTTGATGCTTTCTGATGCAGTGCTGTTGAATCTGATATGTTCACTGTGCTGAGACGTATGCTGGCAGAATGAGAAGAAGCCGATGCTGGAGAGCCAAGAGATGCAGATAGTGAGACACAAGTAAGCGCAGTCTGGAGTAAACAATCTGTGTTTGTGTGTGATTACTGTGGTACGATGAGGGTAGCTGCTCTGAAATTTGGTTTTCACACTAGAGAGAGAACGAGAGATTAGACAAGCAACTTTGGAAAGCGTTATCATTATATGGCCTTTAAAAAAAAGTGCAAGAGCATGACTGATTGTGTTTCTAAACCTCAAGTTGGAGATTCAGAAGTGAATCGCAACTTTCCGGCAAACTTCCTTTTATTTAATCATTCTAATCCAAATTAGTCCCGCAAAAATCAAGTCAGCATAATGGAGACACCATTATTCTACATAACACTGAAAAAGCTGTCACTGAAAAATAAGGCCGACCAAAGTAAGTCACTCTCAGCTCTGCAAAGCTGTGATTTGTCACAGCGGTGCCCTGAGCTGAATGCTAACATTAACATGCTAACATGCCCACAATGACAGCGTTAACATGCTGATGTTTATCTGGCAAAGCGTTTGCAGTGTTCATCATCTTCAGATCCCGCCATGCTAACATTTGCTAATTAGCAATAAACACGAATGACGCCCGGGGTCGCTGGAAAACATCATTAGTTTTGCAGGTGTTTGATCATAAACCAAATTAAACAAATTATAAATCTGACCTGATAACGGAGCTACAGAACACATTTATTGCACCAATTTAATTCAACGGATTTCTGTATTATATTTGTAAGCAGAATGTGTTTGCGTTTTGGATCGTTTGCTGCTTTAAACAAACATTTTGTACCTATCATCTAGGGCTTAGAGAAATTATACCAATTTCCTGACACTATAAATAAACCAGTGATGAGAATAATAATTAGTTGCAGCCATAGATCAAACTGCACCCACAGTCTTGATGAAGCAGAGCAGCTGAGGTTTTGACTGTTCCTCGAATTATAAATGAACGATAAATAACCAAGTAAGTTTTCCTTTCACAACATAAACTGTAGCTTTTTTAACCTTGGCAGTTTTAATGCTATACAGAAAAAAAATCAATATTGACCCAGATTTCTTCCTTTGTGCTGTTTACTCAGAGCATGTTTTGTGATTTACACAATATGTAGTTTTAATGTCAGTTACAGTTCAAGTGTTTATGTCTTGTGTTTGTAACGGCTTTATTTACACATTTATTTGCACTATTATAGGTTCTTTCAGCACGAAACAAAATGATGACAGTGTGACAGTAACAAGGTCAACATGTTTTCTGTACCTGTATGTGTATTTGTGTATTTTAAACCCTGAGATTCTTTGACAATTACAGACTGGTGTATAAGTAACTGATCAAAATCGTATTCATCCTATGTTGAATGTGTGTGCCCATTCTGTAGCTGTTCTCTTACTAAAGTTTCAAGAGAAAACAGGTGTGCGTCGGAGTCCTCGGGCAGAATAGTCCTCACTGCCTCAGCCAGCTGAAACAGGTATTCTGTATTTTTCCCGCTTGGACCAGTGGAGCTGATGATCTGGTTGGCTATGTCCTCCAGCGGCGCCGGCCCGAGGTAGTCGGGATTGTTCTGAGAGCCGATGTAGAGCAGGGTCTGGTTGGGCGAGGAGGCGAGCGGTGGACGGGGGTGAAAGGCCACCGTGATGACCTGATAACCGCCCTTCTCACGGTAGTCCAGGTAGCTCTTCACCTCCTGCTCCCGGCCGGTTGGCAGCTTGTAGGCGACGCCCCAAACACAACCCTGAAGAAGAGGCGTAAAAAATGATGAACGCTATTCTGACAAGTATAAAGGCAAAATCAACAGTAACTTCTACAACAATAATTTAACTGTTTTGAAAAAAAAGATTGATCATTTTAGTCATTTTTAATGCAAAAATGTCAAAAGTTTACTCGGTCCACCTTCTTCAATGCAATATTTTGTTAGTTATATGGAATGTAATATCTTGTATTGGAATACAGTCCTTGGTTTCCAGCTTAATGATGGAAGCAGTTATGGTCTTGTCTCCATGTGCTGCTAATCAAGTGTAACAATATCTCCAGTATTCATCTATAAAAAGGTTGTTTACTCCATAAATAACAGCAAAACATCATTAATAGTGAAACACATCCAAACAGTTCAAAACCCACACATTTATACAGTCAATTTATGATGATATAAACAAGAAATAAGCAACAAATCCTCACATTTCAAACACTATTCAGTAAATATTTTTAGGTTTTCTTTAATAAATGGCCTTAAAGAATAATTAGCTGTCAAAATTGTTGTTCATCACTTTATCTTGTTTGTTATTTGTTTCTGCATTAATATGAAATCATATCATCTACATAAAAAAGTGTTATTAACCCTTCTGTGCTGTCTTCATTCCACATAAGATCATCGACTGTTTAGAGCTCAAATAATGGGTCAATAAATTGACTAGTCGACTGACAGAAAATCAACTAAAAAAACATTTTGATCATTGATTAATCAATGAATTTTTCGAGCTAAAAGGCTAAGATTTTCTGGTTTCATCTTGTCCAGTGTGAAAATTATCTACCTTTTTCTGCAATATATGACTGTAAAGGAAATATCTCAAAGACATATGAGGACATCACCTTGAAGTTTAAGAAACTGTGATCGGAGATTTTAACTATTTCTTACTATTTTCTGACAGTTTATAGGACAAAAAATGCATCCATTAATCAAGAAAAGAATTATTCGAACAGTGATAATCAATAATGAAATTAATCTGTAGCTGCAGCTGGACTACTGTATGACATACTGTTTGAATTGCAGTCTGCAAAAGTTTAAGAAATATGAACCATTTGCTTCAAACTTATCGTTTACTCAAAAGTCACCTCTAAATGTTTTCTAGATGCCTGCCACGCCGTTGCCATCTCCTTTCTCGAGCAGCAGTTGACCTTGTAAAAAAACGTGTGTCTTTACTACGTGAAGGATGTGCGATTATCATCAGCACCGGCACTGTTTATACTTCAGACCTATAGAATGGTTTTTCCCTTACAATTTGGGAAAAGCAGTGAACGTAATTTCAGACGTATTTCTTTTGTCAAGAAGAATATCATTTTAAAAGTGCTGCTGCTTGTTGGCCCTCTCTTAACTACAGCCAATAATTGTTTCATGCACTGTTACAGTATAAATAAAATGTGATTGTGTTTGCATCCAGAAAAACACACATCAATACAGCTAAATGTATTTTTACCATGTATAAACATGACAGATCTTGATTGTAAGTTCAAGCAAAGGGTTAAAGTAAGTGTATATACCTCATTTTAGCACATCTTATGCTTGCTTATTTTAGCATTTAAGACACACCTATACTTTGAAAAATAAAAAAAGTAGTTAAAAAGGAGATTAAATGGCAAAATTATGTTGTTTAAGCCAGTTTTTAAGCAAAAACTCCAACCATTTTGCTGACATGAAGAGTTGCTATAATAAAATTAATCAACAACTTCGATTAAGTATTAATTGTTTTGATCATGTATCAAGCTGCCGGGGAATATCTGCTTCTCTGTTTTATCTTATTTTACAAAGGATATTTTTGGGCGATTTGAGACTATTTGTTGGACAAGACATCTGTAGATGCCACCTTGGAATATCCAGAAAAGACAAAACGATATTTCAAATAATGCATGATTAATTAAGAGAAAATAACTGGTAGATTGACCAGTGATGATTGTAGCCTTAAGTAAGGTGTGGTACTATGAAGTTTAGTAGTCATACAACTCACCTCTGGGTCCTCCACAAGTGTGACAACACGGCCAGGCTGTGAATGACAATGAAAGAAAATCAAGCACTTTGAAAAAGTTGAAAAACACAGACACTAAATGGAAAAACAAATAATGCATTGCTGCGATATTACACAATTATCAATAAAACAGACGATGTGAATTGTCTAAAAGTTTACAGCAGGACAAATGGAACATGCACACTGTAGTAAGCTTTAATCTGTGATGTAAAACAGCTGTCAAGAAAGTAATACAATCAAATCTGGATGGCAGTTCTAAAAACCTCTTGAACAAGTGTAAGTGATCGTCTGCCAAAAACTGATTGTGTGCTTCTTATCAAAGCTGTATTGCCCATTTTTAGAGGCTGCTTTTATCTGGATCCAACAGTCATAACGTTCAAATACACAGAACTTTGTGTGTGTGGTGACAGCAAGTGTGTCTTTGAGAGAAATAGAAAATTTGCGACCAAAAAATATTTGCAGTCGATAGCATGATTAGGCATGGCATTTACAATTTTGGCAGTACTAGCCTTGTTTAGGCTGTATTATATTATTACCACAATTTATAAGTGGTTTTTTCATACAATATAAAGATTGTATGTAATCTTTATATTGTAACTATCTTTTGCAACTATCTTAATCTTTGAAACACAACTCTCATGAATAAAATCAAGTCATTGTCATGAAATAATAACATTTTAGTCATACTGTAGAATCTGTAATCACATTATAGCAGGTGGAAAGCTGCATTTTCAGAGTTAATCTTTTAAAAGACATTTCAGCCAGCGTTTTTGTACATTCACAGCTGCTTTTATCTGGACCAAACAGTCATAACATGCAAACACACATCACTTTGTATCTTTGGTGACGGCAAAGATTGGTCTTTGTGAAACTTTAACATTTCTAGTAAGTGAATTATTGTGACCTATGAAACGTTACATTTAAGATTATACTAGAGCTGCCAGATTAATCTATAAACTATTAACCATTAAATGAATTGCCAACTATTTTGATCATCAATTAATTGGTCTCAATATTTTTTTAAAGAAAAAAAAACAAAATTTGAATATTTTATCGTTTCTTTAATTCACTATGACAGTAAACTGAATGTCTTTGGGTTGTGGGCATTGAGAAACTTGACAATGAAAATAATTGTGAGTTGTTGCCCTAAATTATAAGCAATACTAAAGTGTTGTTACTGAGGCTGTATGTGTTTGATGCATCCATTACCCTTATTTAGACTGCAATTAACAGGATTTACACTGTTTTTGGAAGTGGGAAATAGCATTGTGTGAGCTGAACTGGTCCTTTAAAGGATCATTGTGTGAGCTGAACTGGTCCTTTAAAGCTATTACAGCTGGTAATAATGGACTGAACTTGTTCATGTAGAATACAAAGGAGGTAAAATCATGCTGAGACATGATGATAATTGCTTTTGAGGATCAGCTTTTTGCACAATACCTGTTGCAACAAAGTGGATTGGTTACACCCTGCTAATGTGATTTTAGTAGCCAACTCAACAATGTCATAATATCACAATGTGTTATATCAGATTTATTAATAAAATTTGAAGTTATGTCTCACAATAGATAAACAACTTATTTAGACTGTATGCTAACTGTTAAGGCTAAGTGTTAAAGGGTGCAACAGTGAGCTCCACAGACACTCAAACTAAGTACAGCAACTCTGCTTGACTTTCTATTGTCGGGCCGCTATAGAGAAGGTCCCAAAGCCGGTAACGTTGACTCACCTTCCCCGGTATTCCTCGGTGGTCGGTGCTGCCTTGCCAAAACCGACGACTGAAGCCTTTAATGTAACCAATTCTCTTTTCCTCATAAGGAAAATCCACTTTCCATATCAGGGAGCCGTAACCGAAGACCCACATGATAAGACGGTAAGCTAACGTCGCATTAGCACAACACGACGAGGACGGTTAGATCTGAATGGGTGGTTTTACTCTGACGGTTGTAACGACGGTCACAGCGTTAAAATGACAGACATGTTCACCTGAAAGATGAAGTTCAAAGGCAGGAGAGGAGCTGGAAGCAGCCCTGTCCCCCCGGGCAAACTGTCAAGTCATTCAGGTTACGTAAACATACCCGCTTCCGCTGAGTAACTTTCAGTATAAATTGTTGTAGCGTGTGCGGCATCGCCATAGTAACTATATTAAGACTATCCTGCTTTTATTTTGAAGGAAGAGCTGCCTGTTTCAGTGTTACAGTCTCATTGTGGATCAAATGGCTCAGGACAGTTTAAACACTTGACGATAGTCTTTTTAATACATGTCATACATAGTCTTGCTAATGTTAGATTTGTTATAAGTTATGTACTATATCATCCAATCCAATAACTTAATAGCTAACCAGCATTTTAAAAAAAGAATTATTATTTGCTGAACTTGCTAATTTTATGATCAACTAATAATGATATGCTATGTTAGCTTGCTGTAGCACAAGCTAGCTAATTTGATTTCTTGAATATTTGAAAGTGTTTTTTTATGTTATCTAACATTTGTGTTGCATGTAAAGCATCTGTCTAACTGCTAAACAGCTAACTAGCTGATTTTATGTTAAACTAATAACGTTATGCGATATTAGCTTACTAATGTTATTATCTAATACAATAACATAATAGCTAAACACAGTGAAAACAAAAATATCTGTCTAAAAGGCTAACTAGCTGACTGTATGGAAAACTAATAACATTGTGCGATATTAGCTTGCTAATGTTATTATCAAATACAATAACATCATAACCACCTTAAAAAAGAAAAAAATGTCTAAAAGGCTAACTAGCTGACTTTATATTAAACTATAACATTATGCTGTATTAGATTCCTGTAGCACTAGCTAGCTCTCTTAGATTTTTCACCACTAAGCATCTACTTGAGATTGGTGATCTGCTATGTCAGGAACTTAAAAATCAAGGACAATAAAATTATACTAAAGATGTAACTTTTATCCTAGAACTATCAATTGTAAATTATTTGGCAATAATGAAACCATTAACAAAATTGAAAACATTTTCATGTGTCATTTATTTGTTATGTTTTGTTATTTAATTTTTTTGTTGCAGTTAAAGTAAGACCAAAATCAAAATGTAGGACTTTTAAGGAAAGACATTCCCCCGATAAATCTATTACTAATCATCAGTGGAAAAAAACTTATCATCTGTCTAAAAGGCTAAGTAAACTAATTAAACTGAACTAAAAACCTTATACTAATGCACTTGCTCGTGTCATTACCTAATACAATAACATAATAGCTAACCATAGTAAACATACATGTTTGCCTAAAAGGCTAACTAGCTGACTTTATGTTAAACTAATAATGTGCAATATTCATTCACTTTATTGCAAGCTAGCTACACTGAATTCTCCACTGTTCGCTAACCATCCCTGGTAACTAGTGATTCAACATTGTTATGTCAGGAAATAAAATGGAGCTGATAATAAAGTTATAGTAAAGTTTTAACTTGTGTCTCTGGCCCATCAATTCTCAATTAATTAGCGATAATGAAACCATTAATTATCAAATTTTAAAAACAAAGTTAGTCTTATGCATATGTAGCAAATTAATATTTATAATGATGACATGTGAGGTAAGATTCACCTTCTTCCCCCAATAGGGAGGGGTCACCTTCTTCAAGTTGTGGGGGCTTTATTTTAATACATTTAGTTTAATTATAACAAAACTGTAGTATGTAATTCTACATTTTAGCTATCCTGCAAATTTGTTCACTTAGGCATGCTTTTGTCGACGTATTATTGTACAGAAGAAAAAAAGTTCACATCTGTATGACATTATATAAGTGAGCGAGGCATCATGTACAGTGACAGTTGACCCCTGGATTGCAGTGGTCATTGAAACAACAGTGTTCTGACATTAAAACTGTGAAACTTATGCAAACCTGGAAACAAATTTTCACTGTTTGATTCCAATTTATTTCGTATTATTGTGCAACTCTGTCAAAATGACTAAAAATCTACTCTACATTCTTTTTGCCATTTGTAAAAAATGTATTATTTCCTCTGTATATTGTAGTTAACATTTACATTATTGTATCAAGTTGGGGGCTGAGGCACTAGAATGATTCCGTGAATTGTTCCAGAAGACAAATTTTCAGAGTGCAGCATTTTAAGAGTACTTCTGTTTATATTCTTATAATTGATATATATAGCAATAATATTAATGTCAATAATCTTGTGGGAAAAGTCGCATTTAAACCCCATTGCAATCACAACAGCTATGCTTCTCTGTTTTAATGATCTGAATGATCTATTGATTGATGTCTTCTAAGTCCCAAGATGCCCCTGTGGGCTACCACTGATATGCATCCATTAATTTATTTTTATTAAATGTGTATTGTGTCCTGCAAACAGGAACTGGGACCGATAACACAGGGTTTTAAACCTGACACCAGGGGGTGCTAAGTTTCTGTTTCCCACAGTATGTCATGGGCTACTCTCCCAAAGAAGATGCTCTTCATACATGCCGCGTGAGCACTGATTCAGAACCAAATAAAGTGGACAGCAACAGTCTGGCCTGTAATGCCAGCTTGATGAACAGCGACCATGCTCATCCTCCTGCCTCTGAGAGGGGCTTGTCTGCAAACCCTTTTACGTAATGTACCATGTTCCAGTTTGGAGAGGCTGATCTCAGGTTGAAATCCCCATCTGGGTTGGGAAAAGAACAGCAGCAAAAAAAACCAAACATTGGTCATATAGAGATGCTTATTCAAGACACCAAAGCCAAACCTGCTAGTTAAAGGTCAGCTCCAAAGTGGGAATATCTGTAAATGTGTCAATGTGAGGTGAACATAAAAAAAACTCTTGCTCTTGAAACTTAAAACCATGTTCTTGTTTCTTTTACGTCTTGTTTAAATTACTGTCACAGCACTTGCCATAATTAAAAATGGGTTGTTCTGTGAATGCAGCAGTTTCAAGTAGTTCATGTTCCCTACTGTGAAAATAATGAGCTATTTATATTAACAGTAAACCTCCATAGAGCGACGCAGACGTGTACTTACAGATGTGGGCAACTAAGCCAAATCCTGCCTTTAAATATCTTAATCCTAACATACACAAAATTGTTGCCTCGTTCATATGCGAATTAACACCAGCAGTAGCTTACAAACTGCCCCACGAGTGTTCCTTTTTTTTGCAGTTTTTTTTGTCTTTGTTTCTTGCAAAATATTTAATTGTGTCTTTTCCCGCTGTCTGTTGGCTTTGCATTATGATGACAAACAGCGAAGGCATTTAGGGAAATATACACAGTCTGCTCTACATGCTGTTTGTTTTCCAGAGAAAAGAGGCAGTTTTCATGATGAGGAATATGTTTTTATTTGAAGAAAAACCACCGTATACGCTCTCAGTAGGTGAATTTGGCAAATTTGTTATGTCTTGTTTGGAAGATTGCAAACAAAGATGTAGCAGTAAATGCGAGGATAAGTCAAGACGAAGGAATGTGGGCAGAATTTACTGTAAAACGGTTTTGTTCCTCTATTTACTTCTGAACCAATGTGAAACCCATTTCCTTTTTAGCGCTAATGACTTTAAAAATCCACATTAGATCTGCTGTAATCCGCCCTTTATTCCCAACGTAATCAAAAAAGTCAACATGATAATCATAATGAATCAAATCATTATTCCAATCAGTCATTATTCTAAAACAATTAATCAGAGCTGTGTAGGTGGTTTTCCCTGAGTGTCGTCCTCCAAACATGTTGCATTAACTTCTTTTTATTCTCGTTGGCCTTCTTCCTCTCTTGACAAGCATATCCTCTCAGTTCCATTCTCTTTCCCCCCACGCTCCTCCTCTCTTTGTGTTCCTTCTCCAACTTGCAGAGCTGCTCCTAAACCTTCCTGTGCTCCTCCTGCAGAGGCTTCTGTTTATTCATTAGGGAGGTGGCCAAGATAGAGCTTTACTCAACCATTTTTCCTTTGCTTTCTTTGTTTTTTTTTGTTCATTTGTACAAGCTCACTTTGATTTAGGAGGGCTGCGTTTGACTCAACGGCATGTCATTTGATCAGTTTTTTGCATTTAAAGGGGCCCTCTACAAATTTTGCATGTCAGAGTCAGTTTCCTTGATGTGATGAGCACCGTGCGGCCCGGCAAAAACAACAGTGTAATGTTCTTGGTGGCACTGGAGGGAGCTCATCTGGCTCTCTGACAAAGTTTCTACTGACTACTTATCCATTGGACCCAAAGGAGGAGGTCCTGTGGTGTCATTATAGAGCAGCAAAGTCCGCTGAGAATAGATTGGGATGAAGAAGAAGAACAAGACGGTTTTCTTATCCATAAGCGCAGTTGTTCCCAGACTCCAAGCTAATTTTGTCCCCAAGGCTAACCTCCAATTTGAAAAAAACACTATTATAGAAGCAGGGATGTCATTGCATTGGTAGATGCATTAGATCAGAAGATGCTCCTTTGCTGTGTAGGGCGTGAGCTGATGGCGTATTTTGTCATTTAATTTGGAGGACCTGTTGAACAGAAGGCCTGCGTTTTAATCTGAAAGTGTGTTATTCGAAATGTTTGAGCACTTAAAGGGGAACCGAATGCCTCGCAAAAAGGTGCCTTTAAATTATGAAACGCAAGGGGGTGAAAATCAGGATATGTCAGCTTCCCCTTCACTGGTTTTCGACATCCTTTTAAAAAAATCTGTGACTTGCAAGTCCCTCGGCTTTATGAAAGTACAATGCTAAATCACAGACGTGCCCCTTTAAGATGAGCTGCACCCCCCGCTGTCTGATTTCTTGTACTTTCTGTCCTGCGCTGAGTGGGTTTTCTTGTTGAGGCTACAAATCCTGGGAAAAGTGACTATTCCCCTCTTTGTATTTTGCGCCAAGACCGTCTTCTCTTTAACCCAGTTTCGCAGAGCTTCGCTAAATGGAGCTTTCAACATCCAGAACTTCTTTTTTTTTTTTTTTTTTTTGTTCCAGCCGAAGGTAGAAGGGTATGTGAAGAGGTTCAGGTTCACGCTGGCCAGCCTAATCAATTTACAATCAATATTCCTTGTTATTGCTCCTGGTGAGCAAGCATGCACCACCGCTGCTGCTATCTTTAGTCCATCGTTATACTCCTTAAACTGCTCTTTCCTCTCTGGATGAGCTTTTAAAAGAGATTTCCTCAGCTAGCGGAACCTTTTGCTTTCCGCCATCCACCTCAAAGATCATCTGACTAACCTCCAATATTTAGTTGTTCTCCTGCAGCGATTGAGGTCCACAAAACCCATCCAAAGGTCTCCTCCACATTGACTCACTCCAGCAGCAGTGGTTTCACACACACACAAAAAAAGCTCTTGAACCTCTGACTCCCTCACAGCAGCCATAGTGAGGAACTGGCCGGCTGAGCTATAAAAGTCCACTATATGTAGGAAGCGAGGTTGAGTGGGCCATTTTGGGCTCTGAGACCTGAGACTGTTTGATCCTGAACTGCTCATATGACTCCTGAGATTTCTCTCACAGGCTCACATGCCTGCTCGGTGAACACAGCCACATTTATCAGCGCCGTTGCCCGAGAACGTGAATCTATTCTGGGTGAAACAACTAATAGTGATAATATGAAGGACTGTAAGATAAGAAAGTCATTATTACCAAGTCAATATTATCTATTTGGACTCTTTTTTTTAAACTGAGGCTGCAAAAAAACTCAATTTGTAAAAAATGTTGGACTAGCAGAAGCATTGACTAATTAGAATAATAGAATGAGAGAATCATGTTCTCATTGACTGATATTCTTCCTCTGTTTTCAGTCGCTGTAGATATAATAATGGAAGTGATGATAAAATGGAACTGTTGCATATGATGATGAATGCTGCGTTCTGCTTTTGTCTTATCAGGAACAAAAGCCGAAACATTTGAAGTCCATGTGATGACAGAAGCTTCTACATGGTCACAATTTATGTTTCTGCTGCGACAAAAACAACACCTATCTCAAGAAACAGAAATGCAGATAATAACATTTTTTAAAAAGCACAGGTGATGTGGACTTTTGCTAATGTTCGTGTTTACACCACTACAACAGAGCGATATTTTTTATTTTATTCATGTTCTTAAAAATTCTGCTTTTATATTTCTAAATTGTAGAATTGCAGACATTAATTTGTTTTACAATAATGAGCCACAAGCTGTTTTTCCTCCCAGGCTGATCTCAAATGGTAAAACATCAGACATCAGTGCAGTTAAACAGCACTTCTTCATTTATTCGATAAATGAAATGCCTAAATTTGGGTCATTGTAACCTTAAAAAAAAACGTCCAGCTTGTATTTTTATTTTCCTGCATGTGATGAGGAGCTACAAAGATGCACATTCCACACTCGGGACTGACGTTGCTGAAGGGATTTAAGATATTTTCTCCCAAAATTGGTATAAATAAGGCTTAAGTCCAGTCGTCGCAATGGAAACTAACACTCTAAAGCTTCCTTGAGCTCTGCTCTCCCCAAAGCTATAACTTTATCAGCATGTTTAAGCGGGAACCATGAAGTGTTATAGGAGACTGATCAGAAGGGACTCGCTTTGATTTTTTTCAGGCTGCCAGATTGCCCAGTTTAAAATTAACTCCATCTTGGGAACGGTTTGCTATGTGGCAGACTCCAAAGAACAATTTGTAGTGACCCGTGGGATGTGTGGGAAGTGAAAAATGTAAATGTATTCATTAAAAAAAGTAATTATAAACTGCAGAGCAGAAGTCGACGTTATGATACAGATCTGCGTTGGTACAACTTTGCCATTAGTAACCCAGTGAGTCTTTTTGCTCAATTTAAAGTGTGAATGACTCAGATGTTATGTTTTAAATAGAAAAAAACCCCACAACCATTCAAAAGTTCTCTGCTCTAGAACAAAGAGTCACCCTCTCACACGCAGTGAGCATTAAAGCATATTATTGGCAATCCTCAAGCAACAATGAAAAATATTGAACATATACGTAGGAGAGAGCTTGGTGTAGATAAAAAAGTGACCCTGAAAAAGGTTGTTGTTAACTATTCAGGCCGATAAGTAGAACAAGTGTTTAGCTGCTCTGTGAACATGCACTTTTGAGTAGCAATGCTTTGAGCTAGAAGCTAAAGTGAGCATGCCACCATTGGATAATTAGCATTTAACACACTACAGCTAAAGCCAGTGGGGTTCTCAGTAATTTTATAGCTATTATGGTTATTATTCAGTAGAAATTTTGACCTAGTGGTAACAAAAAGTCATGGGCTGCCAGTCCATCCTCTGTCACCACTTAATTTCATGGCCATCCATTGGGTAGTTGTTGAAACATTTTACACAGAACTCCAGATATAAATCTCACCACGGTGCCACTCAAACCAAAGTATCAAACATACACTGATCAGCCACAACACCAAAACCACTGACATGTGACAGTGGTACAATGCAATGTTACCTTGACACATACCACCCACTTAACCATTGTTGCAGACCAAGCACAATCCACCTCACTGCCAGCAGCAGCTTCCAGCACAATGATGCGCCCTGCCACACTGCAAAAACTGCTTAGGAATGGCTTGAGGAACACGACCAAGAGCCCAAAAATCATTGATCTGTCCTCCAAACTCCCCAGATCCCAATCCAGTTGTCTGTTACCACTAACTGTAAGGTTGGTGGTTCGATCCCAAGCCCTTCCATGTGTTGAAGTGTCCATGGACAAGACACTGAACCCAAAGTTCCTTCAAATGCCTGTGATGTGTGCTTTTGTGTTAATGGGTAAATTAGAAACACATTGTGCAGCGCTTTGTAGCTAAGGCTAATGTTAAAAGGCACTATATAGATGCAAAACATTTACGAGGGCCCAAAGAATAAACATCCCAGCCAGAATGTCACATACCATCTGTGTAGGAGCTGTTTGGGGACATACACAATGTAAACAGGTGGTTTTAATGTTGTGACTAGTCTGTGTGTATCATCTGGGAACCATGAATGTCAACATTTTCTGACAGCCTGTGCAGTGTATTAATGAAAACTTCAACTTGCTGATGGTGCTAGAAGAAAGGTCAGTGGATCAACAAAGCCAGCGGAATTCCCCACTGTGAATACTACGGATATTGGTGCCAAATTTCATGGCACTTTTTCTAGTCAGGATGCATTGTCAGGCAGCCATGATGTCTGAAAACATTTTCATGGCATCACTTGGAATAGTTGTTGAGCTACTTGAGAGGACTGAATAAGTGACAGGCCAGTATTGCCATCTTTAGAGCAAAACTGTTAACCCTGGAAAAGGTTGCGTCAACGACTCAGCCAGAATTTGGGTAGAAAAGTCAGCACTGTGCTGGCATACTTTTTGGATTGGACAGAGTACAGGCCTGCGTTTGAGGTTTAAGAGCAGAGATGAGTCAATGCCAGAGCTGGTGGACAGCTGGCGTGGAGTCAGGGCCAAAGTGGAGTTATAACCATATCAGAGTGGAGCCGGTGTTGGTGTCAATCTGGCTGAAGAGCCACAGAGGAGATGTGGAGATGAGATTTAGTCGGCGCCAGTGAAAAATTTGAGCAAAGACGGAGCGGGTGCTCATTCTGGAGATGAGTGGGAGTTGATGTCAGAGAGGGAGTCTCGCATTTACCGAGGAAGCAGGAGCTGATGACGAAGAAGAAGATGAGTGGAGTCTGAGTTGCGTCAGAGTGGAACCAACCAGATAATTGCTGGAGAAGAGCCAGCATAAAGCTGCTGGAGTCGGTACTGAAGTCAGAGAAAGAGCTGGAGTGGGGGAGGAGAGCTAAGATGAAGAGGTGTAAGAAACTCGGCATTCATGAAAGTTTTTTTTCTCTCTCTCTCTCTCTTTCCATTTTATTCCTTTTCTGATCCTAACTGTGTTGATTTTAGAAGCGTACGACAGTGTGAAGCGGACGAAGAGAAATTGTGCTGTCAATGAATATGTTGAGCTTGGCAGGTGAAGAGGGCTGGCTTGATATGATGAAAGGGAGTCTGTCACTCTGGCTGGAGACGGAACATTTTGCTCTGGACACTTGACAGACTCGCAGCTGGTAATCACAGGAAAGAAACATTTTCTCTCTGCGCTCTAAATATTGTCATCCGCGGCACCTTAAACGATGGAACTATTTCAAAGCCCGAAATCAAATCAGTCATTTATTAAATTTTCTCGGCTAACCAGAAAATCCATACTGCCTTCTCTGAATTAAATGATTCATTACAGCACATGAAATCATTTGCAAATGAAATCATTAGCAAGTAGATTGAATGGGAGATTTGTCTTCTTGCCTTCTTCAAAGCCTCTCCCTCAGTGTTTCATTAAAAATGTTTCTTTCCCCTAAAAGAATATCCGTTGTTCCGCTCTTTCATTGTTGGTATTTTTCCTCCAATGTTCACTTCACCCACTAATGACCAGGATATCCTTTTTCGACACTATATTTCTTAATACTTTCTTAAAGTTGTTCCATTCTTCGGATTTTGTGCACTAATTTTTCCCTAAATCAGATAAATAATCAGTTGCGAAATTTTGCACAGGCATTGCTGCTCCCCAGAGGATGAATCTTGATGACTTTGCTTCAGCCATGACTTAGTTTATCCAACGCATGTGCACAAAACTAAACAACATCTTTACTTTTCATCTTGGCTGAATGTCTTAAAACACTTCAGTGAATAAATAGATACATCTGTAAAGCGTATTTACTTCTGGCTTGATTTTATGGCGTGGCAATGGAGTCTTTTTCATCCTTAGAATCTGCTTTTAGTGTTTTCACTGATGCATCTCAAGGTCATTATCTCAATGAACCATTCTTCTCTGTCTGCCTCAGCCTTGCAGAGAGCCTCATTCAGACTTCTTTCACTGTGCGTTCAGTCCGTAGAACACATTGATGAGGATTCAGCATTTAAGGGCTCAGTGCTGTGTGTTCTGTATGTATATCGTACAGTGGCTTCCAGAAATGGTTTTCAGGGTCATTCAGCAGCACACTTGGTGTCCTTTAGTCTTTACTATTCTGTATAAAGTCCTGAAGTCTGGCAGCCATATTTGTAGTTCCAAGCTCAGAGATAAATCTAGTACAGTACCTCAAATCCTTTTGTTAGGTTCCGGAAAGCAACAGTGTCATCAATATTTCCTTTATTTTCTTATGTTTCTCAACTGTCTGTATGCTGTTATGGATGATATGCAGAAAAAAAGTTGGGCTTTTTTTAGTCATTTCATTTGAAGAACGCCAGAAAAGTGTGCGTCAATGCACCGCTGACTACAATAGCACAAAGCACACTGACCTCGGTAACTTGACATTGATAAAGCGCAGAAAGAAGGGGTGGAGAATCACACTTTATGCTATGTTCCGAAGACATGTGCAAACTCTATGCATTCGATACAAGCGTGTTAGACTTGAGATATGTCCTTGATTCTTTGGGATTGTGTGTGCATGTATACTTTTCAAGTGAAGATTGCTTTATGTTCTTTTATAAGAAGCAATCAAATCGGTATAATGATGGAACAAGGCACATTTTTCCTTTCACTAAATTAACTGAATATGATTTCTGTAGTTTGCAGCTTCTTGAATGTCCTGATCAGGAAAAGTTTAACATTTTGGAGAAAAAAGCTTATTCAGTATGTCATTTTCAAAGCAGCAGATGATTCGTTTAGTTTAGAAATTAAGACTAGAAACCAGAAGAAAGCAGCCTTTGGCACCTTTAAAGTTCAATAATAGCACGCTATACTTCATTTGCTTGTGTCCTACAGTTAAAAACAAAAATGTTTTGCAGGGAAATTACTGTATAATTGTTTTCACTTTATATTTCAGATTTCGTGTTTGTTTTTATGAATAGCAGTGGTATCTCAGCATCCAATTGTCTGACAGAAAGAAGGCGTGCTCCTAAATTGAAGCTATTCCTTTGAGCAGCTTGGTATAATTTAATAACATGCTCCCAAATATCAAATTCAAGTAAATGTTTGGAAACCCTCAGCACTCTTTCTTGCTGCAAAATTCTTTCAGACATGCCTTCAACCCGACACAGCCTAAAATATTTAGACACACACTGACTTTTGTATTATGTACTAATGAAAATTCATCCATTTCAACAGCGCATTCTTTCACATACAGATGCTGCCTCGCTTTTTTTCTTGCTCCAACCGTCTTCCCCTTTGTTTCATTTTATTGTGACAGCGCGGGTAACAAGGGCTGAAGTGGAGGCACAAATGGAATGGAGCCAGTTTGTAGCTTGCGATGATGAGGTGGCCGTGACTGTGTGATGGGTCAGATTGGAAATTTAGCCAGGCCACCAGGGAAGGTAATTGTTTTCCAGGGACGGCAAGGGTTACACAGGAAAAAGCTGCAAGAAGAAATAGGGAATGAGAATGGAAACAGTGAAGGGAGGGTATGAGTAGGTTAGCAACATAAAGAGCCATTCTCTCCACCTCCTCCTCCTCTTCCTCTTCTGTCATTTGTATCACTCTGTCCCTCCTCCTTCTCTCCTCCCGTTCCTTGTCCTTATCAGATAAGCGGACGCCTTCATTCTAAAGGTGCTACTAGACATCTCCAATAACTATGTGTGTATTCATGTGTGTGCCTGTGTGTGAGTTTTCATGACAGTTATGGGAGCTTGTCATCCTGCTCCCTTAGATCAATGGAGCACAGTTGCCTAGCAACCTGCTGATCGGGAGGAAGGAGGCGGGGGAGAGAGAGAGAGAGAGAGAGAGAGAGAGCGGCATAAGATTAGAAACGAGAGAGATGGAGAGGTCTGCTGAAGGAAGGAAAGAAGGGAGAGAAGTGGGTGAGATCAACAGTAAAGAATGCTGTGGCTGGATGACAAGAAATAAGACCTAAGACAGTGGAGCTTAGCGTGTCAAATCTGTCTTTGTGCGTACAGTAGGAGTGGGAGGAGGAGGTGGGAGGTAGCAAGTGGAACGTGGGGTGTGAATGCATGAATTGTGCATATGTGTGTGATTGTGTGTGAGCTTGTGCAACAGTAGTTTGGGACTGATGAGTTGATGTTGATACTATCGCGCTGAAATAGAACATCAAAGTGCTACCATGGTGACGCCAGCAGCACAGTCTCTCTCATTTAGCTGCTGATTTAATTATCTTTATCTTAAAGGGGAACAAAGTGGTTAAACGCAGTGCACTGGGAGGGAGCGGTGGTAGAGATAAACAGCAGGAGGGGGTGAGGAAGATGGTGTTGGTGGTGGTGGTGGGGGGAGAGAATGGAGAGGGGAACTTGGAGGGAGATGAATTTGGACAGGAGGAAATGAGGAGAGGGGAGGAGAGCAAGGACGAGGCGAGTGAAACGAGAGCGAAAGAGAGATGGATGGAAGAGAGTCTGATGATCAGGTGTTGGTTGGCCTCATGAGAGATGCACACATATGCTCCAGATCGTCTATGATATTTACATAGTCTCCCCCTTCCTCTCTCCCTCTCCCTCTCTCTCTCTCTCTGTGCCCGTGACGATGGGAGGAAAGAGGAAGTAATGAAGGGGTGTGAAGGGAGGATGGGGTGTCATTATAAATGAAAAAAGAGGGAGGGAGGGGGGTGAGAGAGGGAGGAATAGCTGTACATCCCAGAGGTATACTCTGTGACTGAGTTAGAATAACATGTGGAGGCAGAGTGGCTGTTAAACTTTATGGAGGATTGAAAATGGACAATTAGCATCTCAACGATCTCACTGTCACCTGGAACATTCTCCCCCTGTTGTCATAGTAACCCACCTCTCCCTGCTCGCACTTCCCTAATTCATGCTACCCCTCTCCACTGTGGCCCGAGTGTTCACACTTGCACCTGCAGACTCACAAATGGGCACTCCATGCGTGTAATCGATACAAACTGCATTTTGTGTGCTTCTGGTCTGGGTCAGTTTTTTTCATTAAGGGAAATCTTAATGTTACAGCACACCAGGAGCTTGAACTATGAGACAATAGTGTCATTCCAACTTGGTGGCGATAGTTTCTGGAGGGCTGTTTCTGGTTTAACCACAGCAAAGAAGGATCATTAGATTTCCCAGTTTGACTAGTTCGATGCGGATGACCCTGACTGGCCTGCACAGAGCCTCGATTTCAGCCTCCTCCAACACCTTTGGGGATCAACTGGAACGCTGACTGTGAGGCAAGCCTTATTACCCAACATCTGCACTCAACATCAAAAACCCCCTTGTGGCTGAATGGGAGGAAATCCCTGCAACCAGGTTCCAAAATCCTGTGCAAAGCCTTCCCCAGAAGACTGGAAGCTGCTAAGGAAATGAATGCAAAAAAAATTTCTGGAATGAAATGTTCAAGAATAACCCTTCTTTGCAAGGAACCATTTTACGCAAGTGTTACTAATAACATTAAGGATGGCTGCATTCCATTTAGGTGTCCCGTTAAGTCATGGAAGTGTGACAGAAAACTGGTATAAACAACCTGAAGCAGCCAAATTGAATTTTTATTTACACCTGTTCCATTTTTGCTGTTAAAAATTCCTATCATATGTAGTTATTGTGTGTCTGCATACTTTTGGTCATACAGTGTATGTGTGTGTGCGCTCTGTAGGCACTTTATTTGATTACTGTGAGGTGCACGTAACTCCAGGTATTAGGACGCTGCAGTGTTTTCTACGTGTGCTGCACGGCTAATATGGCATTTGGGAGGCCGCAAGGTAAAAGGTAAAGGGTCAGAGGTAAAAGGTGACAATGTGTTCCTTGTTATTGGTTTCCCCTGTTCATTATCCACTCTGAAAGTCCGGTCCACTGCACAAAACTGCTCCGACCCTTGACCCCTAACTGTAGGGCATGGAGTGCCTGCGGGCTGAGAGGAACTACATCACCATGACGACCGGTAGCAGCTCATAGGTCAAGATTTATGGCCATTTTGATGCTCGCAGACACACACAAAGCTCTGCACATGTCCACACACACACCGGCGTAAATCACTAGTGTGGAGGGCTAATGAACTATGGATCTTGTTTTTTTTCCCCATTTGGCCACACATGTAAGCAAGCCCACCCTCACACACAAACACACGCAACTCCCCTCCTTTCATTCAACCCTCTTCACCCACTTCTGCACACACACACACCCATAGACACGATCAGACGGGCTTTGTTTGGTCCTTGTCGGTCACTCTCCATCTGCTGGTCAGATGATCAATGCTAATGCCTGCTGAGAGTTCTAATGACACACAGATCCATACACAGATGGACTGCACATTTGCTCTTTGCGCCTGCATGTGTGCGCGGTCGTGCACGGCGTGGGCGTCCATGTGTGCATGCTTGTGTACATGCGCTAATGTTATTTGTGTTTAGAAATTGCAATCCTTTGATGAGGACAGGTCAGTGCTATTGTTATAAATGAGAGTAAGATTGCAGGGAGGTGACCTCTCCTGCCTCGCACACACACCGAGACACACGCATACACACACATATACACTCATGCACACACGTGGCTGTTTTCACTATTGGCAAGTGGAATTAGTAAATGTATGAGCTACACAGAAACTCATTACAACACGATTAGAGACAAACCTCCCATTTAATCTCATTTAGAAAAGGGTGGTTGCCTGTCAAACACACTCACACATACACACACGAACTCACTTATGCGCATGCACAGATACGCATTTGTACTTACACAAAGACCAACCTCTCCTCATGACAGCAGGGGTGTCGGTGTGACTCATAAAATTATACCTTATAATCATATTCTCTCACCACTGTGCAGGCAAGTGTTTTAAATGACACAGAAAGTCTTCTGCGCATACATAATCCCACTGTTTATATCACATCGCCATTAAAAAACATGATATTTCCCTGCATGCTGTTTGTCACCATTCACAGCACAAACTAGGTAGCTCGGCTCCAAACACAGTAGCACAAACTGACATAAATGCAAGCACAAAATATGGGTGCACAAACACACATACACAAGCAGTGGATGCTGACAGATGAGTTTTTATTTTTGGCTGTATATTCTCTCTGCTGGCAGTTCAGACACATATTACCCGTGCACAAGCTCCCCCCTTGCACACACGCACACATATATAAAGAAAATATGTATACACACCCCGGCGCACACATATACAGTGACCTTCTCTCTGCTGAGTAGGCAAAGAGTCAGGGGTCACTGCCTGCTGTCAGCCTGTCAGAGGGAGGAAGGGAGAGGGGAAGTGAGAAGAGGCAGAGGAAGAGAAAATGTAGTTGGAGGAATGTACAGAATGGTGCTCCTCCACCTCATCATTCAATAAGGACTAATGCAATCAGAGGCGGCCCATATCTGTCACGGTTAATGTTGGCTGATAGAGTCGCAGCAATTTAAAATGCTCATGGTATAATGCATTTCCCTGTGCCTCTTACAGACTGATGATGCATCACATCACGCCTTGATGGCTCTTGTAGAAACAGATAACCTGCTCTGCAGCATGCTGAATCGAGCCTCAATTATGTCTGACCATTTTGCTCATTTTTATCTTAATCGGCTACAAAGGACTTTCATTACCAGACACAAAAGTTACCTGAAGTTCACTGCTCAATCTTTGGGAATTACCGCAGATAATTATATCCTCCGCTGTGATTTCGTCAAGCAAACATAATGCTCCCACAATGGCCACAAAAGGTATCTATCGCTAAGCTCTTATTCAGCTTCAGCGGAATGGATTTTCTTAAAACGTGACATTATTTTTTTTAGAACATCCAGGCTGAAAAAGTTTCCATAGGATCAAATCTTAAGTCAGCATGTTTTACAATGTTCTAGTGAAGTGTTGGGCATGTATTTCTTAAAAATCCCTGAGAGAAGTTGATTTGTAGTTCTTTAAAAAGACACAGACAAAGCTTTTTTTGGTGGAATGAACATCTTGTTGTATTCAAAGTAAATTACTTGGTCAATACTTCATTTCATATTGACTTTAATTTTTAATCAAAGCAGTAATTAGCCTCTGCATTTGTGTTTTTACCTTTTGTTTCTGCTACCCTACACTGAAAATGTGTTTCTACCAGAATTCTTCTCTGGTGTTTTTCATTGCACTGGGGAGCCATGGAAGAATGTTATTATTTGATAATACCATTTGGTCCAAAAGGTCAGCCTGGCACAGGGATGGAGGGGAGGGAGAGTAAAAAGGAGGAGGAGGAGGAGGAGGAGAGGAAGGAGGAGTAGAGCGAGTTGTGGTGGAGTGGTGGTGGTGGTCAGTCCAATGGGAAACCAGGTGCTGATGTTGAGATAGTTTCCATAGTAACTCCTCCTCCTCCTCCTCCTTCTCCTCCCTGTTTCGTTCTCTCCTCTTCTCCTGTCACACATAAGAACACACACAAAAACATGTGCACAACTGCATGCTCAGATCTCCCCTCTTTAGCTCAGTGCCGGCTTCCGCAGCCGACCCCTTTTGCTTTAATATCTGCAGCTCAAATCAATTTGCGCCTTCATGTTCCAGCTGTGTGGTCGTGCTGATATATGGCGGCTCAGGGCACACTGTAAATCTGCCTCTCTTACAGTCATCTGCCTTGTCGGAGTAAACATGTGCATAGGCAAATATCTCATAGCACCAAACAGACTGCGATCCACTGCAAACAGACACAGCTAAAGATGACAACTGCTGCTCAAATACAGGAATAAAGAATGTGTGCAGTCAACTCCTGCATATCTGCGTAAGAGCTCCATTCATTATTTCTTTGGAGTGCATCTTGAATTGGCATCACCAATGAGGTCAGGGCTGTTCTTTTAACAGGATGCCCCGGCCTTCAGTTGCCAATTTCCCAGCTCTACAACTCCTCATCCTTCAGCTTCAACACCGGGCGACGTTAGTGGTATGATAGAAAAGTAGTAAAGCAGAGCGAAAGGAGTGAAGCAGATGTGCTGGCAAGTCAGAGACAGACATATACAGATCCAGTGAAGAAGAGAGAGGGAGGGAAAAGAGCAGCAGCAGCAGCAGCAGCAGCATCTGGCACAGGGAGCCCAGGGAGGGCACCTCTGAGCTGGGCTCGACACAGCTGGAGTCCCTCCCTGGGACAGGCGGAGGGGAAAAAAGCCATGTGTGTATCTGCATGTGTGCTTGCTGATGAGCTTGCATGGGGTTGTGTTTACTTATGTTTCAGAAATGATAGGCTACATCTAGCATGAATGTAAATACACTAATGCAAAAAATAATGTTCAGGCTTGAAAAAAAGAATTTGCAAACCGTACTAAATTTGGTGAATACATTTTTCTTCTGCTATCAAAGGTAATTTTTTAATGGCCAGTTTGAGCGGTGTGAAATTATCCAGACATGTCAAGATAAAGTAGGGGATATTGAATCTTAAACTTAAAGTAGCCTAAAGCAAAATCAAGCAAGTTTCATTCATTTTAAATCAACTAATGCAGAGCTTTGAGTTTACACACAATATTAATTTGATGCTATTACCAACATTATATGATCAAACCAATGCATCAAAATAAGGTTTGCAACTAAAGAGATTTATCTAAATCAGTAATCAGCATCTTGCAATCATTCAATCATTTAAAAAGTGGTGAGAATAGGTCATTTGAATTACTTTTTAGACTTTTACATTACTGCCTGAAAAAAATGTACCTCCCAAGAATCTGAAACAGTGGATACACCTGCATACATGACCACGCAAACTGTATACTGCACACGCAAATCATGACTAATCTTCACTGTAGGATTTTGCACAATGTTTCCAAGTGTATGTGAAGACTTAAACACTACATCCATACCTGAACATTTCATTTCAAAACTATTAATCTTCTCCCATAACAGCTGGCCACCATTTTTGCAAACTTTCCAAGAGGTTTTGAAAACTGGCTGTGGATTTGTGTTGGATACCTCAACATTACATCCATATGTTTTAGCCGTACTACAATGTACACTACATACACACAAATCATGACTAATCCTCAGTGTAGGATCTTATTGCCAAATGTATGTGGACGTTTAAACACGACACCCTTAAATGATGGCTGAACAATCCCATATAAGGCTATTAATCTGCTGCTAATCTATAAAGGCTTTTCACAAGGTTTTGGAAACTGGCTGAGGATTTGTGTCTGGAGCAAGACCTGGCACACCTCCATATTACTTCCATATGTGATTGTCACAGTGCCCGGGGAACACTTACCTCACAAGGATACAAAAAAGTGGATACACCTGCATACCTAACCACATGCTGCAATCTACATACGTATCGCACACTTGCCAAATGTATGCAGATACTCAAACACGACATCCATACCTGAACATTTAATTACAAAACAATTCATCTGCTCCTATCTGGTTGGCCGCTGTTCTTGGAAGGCTTTCCACAAGGTTTTGGAAAATAGCTGTGGATTTGTATTGAGAATGAGGCCTGGCACACAGTCAGACACCTCAACATCCATATGTGATTGTCATATTGCTTAAAGGACATGTATCTCTCAAGAATCCTAGATACACCTCCATACCTGACCACATATACTAAACACCACAGACACAAATCATGAGAACTTGTCAGTATAAGATGTCACACAATGTTGTCAAACACTAGACATAAACCAATCAGCCACAACATTATGACCACTAACAGGTGAAGTGAATAACATTGATCATATTGGTACTATGTGGTGTTCTGCTGGAAAACCTTGGATTTTGCCATTCATGTTGATGAGACTTAGACACCCAAACAAACACTGTCCCACAACAAGCACACTCCCTCATGCAAATGGAAATCCCAAATGTCACTGGCCTGTCCCTGCAGGAAAATGCACCCCATCACATTGAAAAAAACATCAAACAATCAGGAACATGTTGAGGAACATGACAATGACCCAACATGTTGATCTGACCTCCAAACTTCCTACATACCATTGTGATCAAGCATCAACAGGATGCAGTGGAACAAGTTTGATGAACAGAGGCCCCACTGCACAAGCCAGAGCACCCAAAGGATCCAGTGCCAACGTCCTGGTTCCAGACCCCATAGGACACCCTGAGAGGTCCTCTTGTCCATGTCCAATGGTTCAGAGCATTTTTGAGCACACAAGGGGGACCAGCACAATATCAGGCAGGTGGTCATAATGTTATGCCTGATCAGTGTATACTGTAGATTTGTGTTGGGAAAAAAAATCTCGCACAAAGTCGGACACCTGGTCATTACAACCATATGTGATTGTTGTACTGCCTGAAGAACATGTACCTCATAGGAATCTTAAAAAGTGGATGCACCTGCCTACCTGACAACATATGCTACACACTACTGACTCAAATCACAAGCAATCCTCTGTATTAGTATCTCTGTATCCTCTACACCTATACATGATTGCTGAACATTTAATTCCAGAATTGTTTATCTGCTGCTTTTCAACTACTATGTGTAGGGAATTCAGCTTGACATACCTCAACATTACATTCATATGAAATTTTGGTACAGTCTGAAAAACGTACTTCACAAGAATCCAAATAAAATGAATACACCTACATATCTGATCACATACATTGCATTGCATCCATATGTTCTTGCCATACCACAATGTATCAGAATCCAAAGAAGTGGATACACCTGCATACCTGACAACACATGCTGGACACCACACATACAAATCATGGGTAATCTTCAATATAGGATCTTGTACACTGCTGCGAAGTGTATGTGAAGACTCACACATTACGCCATACCCGAACATTTCATTTTAAAACTGTTAATCTGATGCTATTCTACGAAGGCTTTCTGCAAGGTTTTGGCTGTGGATTTGTGTTGGGAGTGAGGCCTGGCATACCTCCACATTACATCCATATGTGATTGTCGTACCACCTGAAGAACATGTACCTCCTAGGAATCTTAAAAAGCGGATACACCGGCACACCTGACCACATGTACTACACACACAAATCATGAGTAATCCTCTGTATACTGTAGCCAAATGTATGCAGACACTCAAACACCCACATCCATACCTGAGCATTTCAAAACTCTTAATCTTCCGCAATTCTACAGTGGCTTTCTACAAGATTTTGGTTGTGGATTTGTGTTAAACACCTCAACATTACATCCACATGTGACTGTCGCACTGCTTGAAGAAGATGTACCTCACAAGAATCCTGGATACACCTGCATACCTGATCACACATACTGCACACTACCCATCCAAAACACGAGTAATCCTCTGTACAGGATCTCGTACACTGTTGACAAATGTATGTGGACGCTCACACACATTACATCCATACATGATAGCTGAATATTCAGTTCCAAAACTGTGAATCTGCTGCCATTCTACTAAGGCTTTCCACAAGGTTTTAGAAACTGGTTTTTGTGGTTGGAGTGAGGGCTGGCACACCTCAGCATTACATCCATATGAGACTGTCATACCGCCTGAGGAACATGTACTCCACAAGAATCCCAAAAACTGGATACACCTGCATACCTGACCACATATATCACACAAATCATGGGTAATCTCCAGCACAGGATCTCACACACTGTTGTCAAATACTACACCTATACCTGATAGCAGAACATTTCATTTCAAAGCTGTCAATCTGCCCCTATTCTAGGAATGTTTTTGGACAACGTTTTGGAAACCGGCTGTGGATTTGTGTTTGGAGTGACGACTGGCACACCTCCTCATTACATCAACATGTGACTGTTGTGCTGCCTGAAGAACGTGTACCTCACAAGAATACAAAGAAGTGCTTACCTGAAGACCCATATGCTGCATATGCTGCACACTACACACACAAATCATGAGTAATCCTCAGTATACGATCTTGCATACTGTTGCCAAGCCTATGCGGCCTCTTAATCGCCACATCCGCACCTGAACATTTCATTCCAAAATTATTAATCTGCTCCTATAACAGCTGGCCACTGTTCTTGGAAGGCTATTCACAACATGTTGTTCCATTCATATGTGATTGCTTATTATGTAGATTATGTATAGGCTACATAAATCTTCTGCTATAATAGTGACCACTGTAGAATAAGGTTTTGGAAACTGGCTGTGGATTTGTGTTGGGAATGAAATCCGTCATACAATTAGACTCCTCAACATTACATCCATATGTGATTGCTGTACCACCTGAACAACATGTACCTCACAGGAATCATATGTTGCACACTACACACACAAACCATGAGTAATCCACAGTATAGAACAGTGTTTACTGTTGTTAAACACTACACCAATACCTGATTGCTGAACATTTCATTTAAAATCTTCCACTATTGTAAGAATGCTTTAGACAAGGCTTTGGATGTGGATTTGCATGAGTGAGGTCAGCTACTGTTATGAGATAAGATGCGTTTAAGGGCCTTCCCAAACTGTTGCAAAATTAACATTTATCTTAATTGGAAGAAGGAGCCTGTAAACCATGTGTAGTAATGTGTCCTTATACCTTTGTCCATGAAGTGTATTTCAGACTATGTGTGTGTTCTCTGCGTGAGGACACAAACAGAACCAGACTGAGAGAGATTTGTAAATTGAGACTGCCTGTTTCCTCCTCACTTCCCCCCTTCTCTCTCTCTCTCTCTCTCTCTCTCTCTCTCTCTCTCCCTCACAGTTCACGGAAACACCGTCTTTCATACACTCCCTCCTGCAGAGAGAACCAAAGGCCACCGTCACTGTCACTCGTGGACTGAATCACTCGGAGGTTGGTTCTCGCCTTTTTTAAAATTTCCTACCGTCCGTCCCGGTAAATAGCCTTTTTTCCCACCCTGTATGTGTGTTTTTTTCGTGCGGGGCGGTGAGTGCGCGCTGTCCAAGGTGCTGCAGCAAGCGCGCGGCCCCGCCCATCCTCTCGAGCTCTCTCCCACACACACATTCACACATACACACACACACACACGCTCTCTCGCTCTCTCTCTCGCGACCACGTGACGCTCCCTCTGCCGAGACTCACAGAGAGCATCAGACTGCACCTTTTCCTCCTCAGGAGAGAGAGAGAGCGCGCGAGAGGGGAGAGAGAGACATTAGGATAGACAGAGCAAGAGGGAGAGAGCGAGCGAGAGAGAGAGAGCGCGCGCGAGAGAGGCGGAAAGCAGTAGCACCTTGTCGCCTCGAGCCTCTGATAGTTCCGTTCCCGGTCCGGTACACCGGCTCGTTCTGGTGGAAGGCGCGCACGGCTGCTCTCCCCTTCGCCGTCTCGCGGATCCCAGCTTTTCTCCTCAAATGGGAAAACGAATCGATGAGTCGCGCGCGGCACTCTTGCCACGGAACCACAGGACGCGCGTGAGGTAGGTCGGTGTATTTTTCCCCCTCAAAGCTTTGTATTATTGTTGTTATTAAGCGCTCGAGGAAGAAAAGAACGGTTCCGTTAATTTAGCGGGGCGTCACCGTTACAGGTGTAAATGTCACTTTTAAAAAGCGCTTTAAATAAAGTAATTAACGGCTCAGGTGATGAGACTGAGCCCCTTCCTAGGGTGAGAGGAAAAAAATGGAGAGGAGGTATGGCCGCAAATCGAGAATCGATATTTCAACCGCATTCATTCACCCCCGTCTATCAATAATTGTGATGTCGCCTCTTTTCAAAAAAAGAGTAGAAACTATATACGTGTGTGTGCGTGTGTGTGTGTTTGTGTGTGTTCGTTCGCAGCCGAGTGAGCTGAATGTGTTCAACTGTTAGAAAAAAAAACGAGCTCTCGGAGCCGTTAATTCGATAAAGCGAGGCGGTTTGAGTCATCCACCGCAGCAGCAACAGCAGAAGCAGTAGCAGCAGCAGCAGAAGAAGAAGAAGAAGGGGCGACCGGTGCTGCTCCCGCTCTTTGTGATGGAGCTAAACCGGATCCGTAACGTGGCGGTGTTAATTCCTTTCAAGAAACAGAAACTGAAAAGTCGCTGATTGAAGTGCCTCCCTGAGAAGTGGTTTAAAATATGCTTTATGACATTAAGGCGGTCGCAGGTATTGCCCCCCTTTATAAAAAAAAAAATCTCCTGCGGCATGATGGGAGCTCTACCGAGGTGGTGCTGTTTGTGTATGTCTGTGTGTGTGTGTGTGTGTGTGTGTGTTCCCATACTGTATGTGTCGTGTGGGATGTGTGGAAGCAAAAAAAAAAGCATTATGGATGTTCAGCATGTTTACAGAGAGTCATAATTTGGGCCTGTTAATTGTATAATGTGACAATGTCTGATGTCTGTGTGTGCACAAAATGCACCAGAGAGAGTAATTTGAGTGGCTTGAGGTGCGTGTGTGTGAGTTCGTGTGTGTTTACGTGTTGTGTGTATGTGTGTGTGTGACCCTGGTTGATTGTGCCGTCTCTGTTCTCTCTGTAGGTCGCTGGAGAGAGTGATGACGCGGCAGTGAGAGACACACATAGCTACCTCACTCGCACACACACATACACTCACACACACTCACACACACACTCACACACCCTCACACACACTCACATATTTGCCGACACACACTTTAAGTCTTGCCCTACTAAGACAGGGAGGAGGGGGGGAGAAAATACTGCTATGACGGTTTCATTTCTCTCCATTACCAGTGTGTGAGCCACACACACACACACACACACACACATACACACATATTCGTACTCCGTGGGGAGTTGCCTGCATGGGGGATAAGGCCCTATCTAGGGCACAAAGATGGAGTTCACATCCTATTCGTCACATATCTAACACTCACACACATACAAATACACACACCTGGAATCTCATATGTCAGAAGTGAAGAATGAGAGACTGAATGGAGAGAAGACATTGAGCATCTCAGAGAAGAAACTAACACCAGGCCGAGGCAGAAGAAGATGTCCCAGACGCGCTGAGAGGACGGAGGGAGCTGCTGTTTGACCCCCTCCCCCAGTGGACCTGTACAGAAAGAGAGCTACCAAGAAGAAGGGTGCACCTGAGACACCTAGAAAGTGTTCCACAAAAGTGCCCTACAGTTGTCACCATGAGCTGTAGGCTAGAGGGAACACCCCAGCTCTAGCCTCTATCTCCTCCCGTGTGTGTGTGAGTGTGAGAGCGAGTGTGTGTATGAGTGTAATGGCGGTTTGTGTTTGGGCAGCAGCCCCTCTGCTCTTCCTGGGGCTGTGCCTGTGCAGCGTAGGGGGCCAGGCCCAAGGGGAGGTCCTGGAGTTTGGAGGTGTATCCAGCCAGTGGGGGCGGTTTCCAGTGTGGAACGCCTGCTGCGAGAGTGTGCTGAGCTTCAGCCTGCGGACTCACAGCCAGGAGGGCCTGCTGCTCTACCTGGATGATGAGGGCTTCTGCGACTTCCTGGAGCTGCTGCTTCTCCACGGCCACCTCCGCCTACGCTTCTCCATCTTCTGTGCTGAGCCGGCTGAGCTGCAGTCAGGCGTAGCGGTGAGTGACGGGCGATGGCACGCAGTGCGTGTCAAGCGGGACTGGAGGAACACCTCGCTGGAGGTGGATGGACGATTGGAGGGATGGGCGGAAGTGAAGAGTAAGAGAAGAGACATGACAGTATTCAGTCACACCTTCATGGGTGGGGTGACGCCAGATCTTCACTCCTCACCCCTACGCCTCACCTCTCCTTCAGTGCGGGATCACCCCGCTTTCCGTGGCTGGATCACGGCGGTGAGCATCAACGGCTCACTTGCGATGCTGGACGGATCAGAGGGCGTCACAGTAACAGCTGGCTGTGGGCCAGACCACCAGTGCCAGAATGGAGGGGTGTGCAGCGTGGTCAACGACCAGGCCGTCTGCGACTGCTCCGACACCGGTTACCAAGGCAATGACTGCAGCGAAGGTAAGGCCCAAAACCATGCTGAGCCATCATATACATCTCATCCTTTGCATATACACACATGCACTTCAGCACACACATGCACATCCATTTATATCTGTGGATGCACATATCCAAATTTATATCTACAATTCCAAACACCAGGACCTTCAATGGAGACATCTATTTTTCATTCACACCTTCACAACTACCTTGAATTGGTGCGTATGGACCAGCAGCCTTCACAAACAGTGCAAGATGTGCATACTGATTATGTTTGATATTGATTTCTTATGCCTGCCAATGACTCCCAGTTTAGTATGTACCTCCAGAACCCAGAGCTAAGCCCCCTTCCGAGAAGAGCAGTCAGTTTAGTGAAGCTGGAGCTGAGAGCTTGAGAACAGCTGTTCTGTGTTGCACTGAGACTGTGAATCTTGAGAGTCTGAAGATCTGAAACAAATTCCTGAAACTCAAGGTAAAGCCTTACCTTGCTGGCAAGCTTTGAGGGGCTCACTTGGTGTATCTGGCAAAACACAATGAACCATATAGATCCACTATGGATGTGGTTGTTGGCTCGTGTTGAGAGACTTTAATTGGAACTGGGCTAAGAGGCTGGAAATCAGTGGTTGTTACATGGCTGACACCTGGCTGCCTGTGTTAATGGATTTGCATTGATTTTAGATGGCCTTCAGTGGAACCATACACAGGGTGTTGAAATGATGTGTGTACAATCTATCACCTGCCATTAATTTGAACAGCTTGCAGCCTGTTAAGATGCTCAGTTTGTGTGTGTGTTGGATGTGTTTTTGTGTCAGTGCCATTGTGCATTATAAAAAAGAAATAGCGCCCTGTCAGTAGTACTTTATAAATATGATGAAGTGTGACTATAAACAGTGGTAAGTATGTTATTGGAAGGGGCAAAAGAAAAATACGGTTTCATAGATGATTTATTATTTAAACACTACAAGAACACCCTCCCTTAATACTGCCAAACAAGACTTTGGTCAATACAAGTGCCAATATACAGGGCAGTGTAATGATGGCCATTACAAAAACGAAACAGCTGCCTAATGAACCCAGCTACCTTGTTATGGCCAATACTGCAAATGCTTTAATTTTCCTCCACTAAGTTGTGTGTGTCGTCAGATTTGCTTCAGTTCATTTAGAGCAAATCTGCATTCTTAATCAATAGCTCTCTAAACTACTGTATGTTTTTTTTGTTTTGCTTATTTGCCACCTAAGATACCTTTCAGCTTTTACCCCAGCGATTGATTTTTTTTAATGACACAAATGCACCTGCCAAAAACGGGTGAGTGGCCTTGCTGTGTGGCCACTGTTTGTCACAGGACCGACCTTACACCCCGCCCAGCACCACTGTTAGAATCACACATCCCTTTAGCCACCCACCACATCACACCCTAGCATTTAGTGGACAGTGGGATGGCCTGGGTTACCATGGAGACAGGACTAATAGGGAGACCTCATGCCAGGAGTGTTTCTTCTTCTTCCTCGCTCGTCCTCTCCTCCTCCCTACGCCCACTCCTCAGCTCCAGCCTCCCCCTCCCACACTCCTTTGCTACCTGCGGCTTCAGGCATCCTGTCTGCCACACAAATCTGCTGTATTTACATGTTTGTGGTGCTGAGTGTGTACGTATGGACATTTAATATAGAAGGCAATAAGGCAGCAATAAGAGCCACCGGTCTTAATTGACCAAGAACGTGAGGAAGGTTTTGCAGCTGCTGCATTATGCTCACCAGTGCTGAAATAATTAGTCCATTGAGAGAGAAATAATAATTTAAAAATAGCTGCAGCTATTAGTCAATTAATCGATTAGTTGTTTGATTGAAAATTAATCAGCAACTTATTCTATAGTAATTATAATAAAAATAATTCCATAATTGCTGATTCCAGCTTCTCAGTGTGAGCATTTGATGCTCTTCTTTGATATGTATGATAGTAAACTGAATATCCTTGAGCTTTTGGACTGATGATTGAAGAAAACAAGCTATGTGAAGACCTCACCTTGGGGATTTTTGTCTAATGTATTGACAATTTATAGGCGAAAGATTTAATTAAGCAAGTTGTCTGCACATTAATTCATCTTGAAAATGTTTTTTCAGCCATCATTTAAGCAGCTTGTAAAGCAAAAATACCAAACATTCCCTTGTTCTAGCTTCAAAAATGCGAGGATTTGCTGCTTTTTGCTCATTTGTGCCACTGTAAATTGAATATCTTTTGCACTGTTGGTCAGACAGAACAACAATTTGAAGAACTCGCCTTGTGCTCTGATAAAACAGTCACAGGCATCTTTCATTTTTTTAGGGCATAAATGACAGACTGGTCGATGATACAAAAAGTCATTATTTGCGGTGCTAGTGCCTCGCTGCTGCATGTGGGGTGTCTGTACGTTGAGGAAGTGACAGGTGAAGCTATGATTAGCTCTCTGCAGAAACTCAGTGCTGCATTACGTGTGATCCAAGCCAGTCTAATCCAGTCTGCTGTTTTGCTGCTGGTTAGGGCACGGTGGGAGACACAGACAGCAGTGACACACACATACCTGCGCAAGCACATGTATCACAAACATAAAAACACATGGAAAAAGACTTTCAGTCTGAGCACAGGCACCTCCAGCACCACCATTAGTCACATCACCACCGAGGTTCTGAACAGCAGTGTACCTCTACAGGCTAAACAGGAGATGCAGACATTTTACATAAAGGCTCTCACAAGATACAATACCTACTTTGCACGGGCACTTGTCACTCAACAAAAGGGCCACTTACATACCTTTTAAAGGGATATTCCTAGAGATAGACTCACATTTCTATTGAAGCCAAGTGTTGTGGAAAACACGTGCTACAGTAATTTTTCCTTTGGCAGTAGGGGCCGGTGTTAGTAATTGTAGTCTTATAAAATGGTTCTAGTTAGGAGATGTGCTTGGATGGATGTGGTGTAGTAGTGCTTTATTTAGTTGAAGTAAATCTGCCATTGTCTGAGATCATATAGGATTATACGATTAAATTATATTCTATTTTAAAATATAACAACAGCTTCAGATAAAACATAATAAGGTGTTTTTTCTTGGATTGAATTCTGCTGTGTGACTGAAATGGGAATAGAAAGATTGGGTTACATCCTGTCTCCCTTTTGAGTATTGAGTATAGGCATGTTATTTAAGGGCTGGTATTCCACTACTGTCTTAGTGTCTCAGGTTCTCATTTTAGAGTTTGGCCAGACATGTCTGGAGGGTTGAGAGTATGATGGTTAGATAATGGTGGAAAATAGGAGAAGCTTAACCAGCAGTTTGAAAAGGTTAATTCATGTCTTTCCTTGACTTACTCACTGATCGTGAGGGATAGTGAGTAACTGAGATTCAAGGGACTGAGTTATTCCACTGAACTGATAGCTTTTCAGAGCCACTTAGCAAAAACATAAACCTTGGACAACAGAGTGCAGCAGCATCTTTAGAGCATTTCCAATGCTTGGTTGTTCTCTCGGGCGTCTGTGATTCATGTTGCTCATTCTCTGTAAAGAGTTCAGAGAGACACAGAGGTCTGAGAGGAGAACTGAGCAGATGATGTGTTTTTCTGTGGACGGTTTAAATTTTTTGGAGCGCCGTTTTGTGGTTTGAAATGTGTTTGTTTTTTTTAAATCCAGCCACATGCACTGTTGTTCATTTTGGTCTGACATCATGCCGGCTCAGTGGGATATCTCTGACCACAGGATCTGCAAGCTGAGCTAATATCCAAACATCAGTATCACTACCAGTGAGTAACTGTTACCATCTTATAGTACTCCAAAAGAAATCTCATTTCAGGTGCACTGATGCACTCTGGAGAAGGAAACTCAAAGGTTGCTTTTGAGGGAAATAAAATGGATGGTAAACGGAGCACAGAATAAAAGCTTGGGTCAAAATCCCTCTTTGACTAAAGCAAAACTGTGAGTAACATCTAAGGTTATGTAAAATGTTGATTGTGAAACTACAGTTGTGTCTTTGGAAATCGGAATGATCATTATTTGCAAGAATATGAGTCCAGGCTGTGTAGTTGTTTTGTAAGAGGCAGGCAGTGTCGGGTGTAAAGGTTTATCTCTTGTATGGTACCTTGAAATTATTGTGTTATTTTGAACCCAGCAACTTCACTGAAGCTGCACAATAACGCTTTGAGATAAAATTATACCCCTCTGAAAATTAGAAAAAAAAATTCAGTTATGAATGTTTAATACAGAATGAATATGCTCTGCTAGAGGAAAAAATGGATCCTTAGGACTGCGTTTGAAGCCAGAAATAAGCAATTTGGCAGTGGCAGTGCTAGTTTCCTTACACGTTTACAATTACACAATATCTTCAAGGCTCCCTAATGATCCACTTTTATTCCTGCTCATATTTTTGCAGATTTGTGACAGGCTTAGAAATATTTGTAAATCAATATATTGTTGTTATTTACATTTTTTTTTTCCTCTGAAATACTGCAGTTTATTACATATTTCATGCCAGTGTTGAGGAAGGAGCAATTTATGAGGGTTTTCGTTCCAAAGCACATCAACATGTCAATTTTGGAGAAGCATAATCATTTGAGATATTCAGAATACAGATGTAGTAAGTGAAGACAGTTTGAGCAGGATGATGCATAAATGTAATAACTGTCTAAGCCATTTTGCCCTCCAGTGAAGGCAGAGTGAACCTGGCTTGTTAGGCCTGGCCTGGCTTGCATTGTCCTTGAGGGCAAATCGCTGTTAGCATGCTAATGGCTCCACCTGTTTCTGCCATGCTACTAGCACAAGGGCAGAGGCAAGGAAACGCTCAAAAGAGCACGCAACTCAAAATACACACATAAACACACACACACTCACTTTATGCACACTATGTATGTATATGCACACTAACATACACACACACATGCACTCTGTCCCAGTATTGAACCATGCATGCCCCTCGTCTTCCTGCACTGCTAATTCATCCCTACATGTTTTCCCTGCTATTTCACATCATTATTACTGCCATAGTCAACGTTAGTGTGTGTGTGTGTGTATGTGTGTGTGTGTTTGTATGTGTGGAAGATGGAGGGAGTGTTGGGAGAGATTGTGAGATTGTGAGGTTGTGAGGTTGTGTGTGTGTGCTGCATGCTATCTGTCGGGGGGCTCTGGGGAGAGAAAGCAGCTACAAGGTAAGTTCTGGGGTAAAACGGCTCTTGAATCCAAACCTACAGGTAGGAATGTATATTTACGCCAACACCCCCTCCCCTCCACCCTCTGCACCTACTAGTGTGGGTGGGTTTGTGTTTGTTTGTGCACTTAGGTTTGTGTAGTTGTATGCGCGTGGAGTTATAGAGAGAGATTGTGCATTACTTTAATGCGGCTGTGTGCATATATGTATAGAACAAAACCTCAGTTTTCGGCTACCGGTGAAGCATGGTACCCATTGTGACGTTTGCGTGGACTTTTGCATGTATGTTACCACGGTAACCCTGGACGGGTGTGCATGTACAGTAAGTAGCCATGGTAACCCAAGGGCTAAGCATGCATGTTAATGAATGTCTGTCTCTCTCTCTCCTCACCCGGCCGCTACACCTTTCCAGAGCACAGCTACACTCCAGGTAGGTTGTACTATCTATCTATCTATCTATCTATCTATCTATCTATCTATCTATCTATCTATCTATCTATCTATCTATCTATCTATCTATCTATCTATCTATCTATCTATCTGTCTGTCTGTCTGTCTATCTGTCTACCTATCTACCTTTCTATCTATCTATCTGTCTGTCTATCTATCCTGTCTGTCTGTATTTAATTTCCTCTTCTTGCTCTTTGTTCAAACATCTCTTTTCTTCTTTATTGGATTCCTTCTTCTTCTTGTTCTTGAATTAATTCTTATGTACACATCCTTTATCTCTATCATTATCCTATTCTCATCACTCCTCTCCTCCTTTTCTTTTCTTTTTTTTTTTACATATTCTCCATGCCAGTCGTGTCCTTTACATTCTTCTTTCTGGTCTCTGTTCCTTATTATATCTTCTATTGAGGAAATATCGTGGTGCTAGGTAGCCAGGGTACAAGGTAGTCAGCATAAATATATGTTGGTCTGTGTGGGTATGTAGGGGTTGGCCGCTGACATCTGGTAAGTACTACATCCCATGTGCAGTCATCTGAAGTGACTCTTGCCTCAAGGTTACAAAGACGTAGACACGCAAGTACTGTACTGTATATGACCTAGTTCATGGCTGTGTGCAAACGTCTGTGTGCATACCTGTTTGTGCGTAGGATCGGTGCCTAGGATAAGTAAGTGTCTTCAAAACAAATTTCCTTCTAGACATTTTGTATAATATAGATGACTCACGCACAGAAACACACAGATAACTTTAGCCTTCACCGGCATGTCACAAACTCCTGTATCACCAAAACACATATATGCACACAACACAAACACACACTTCACGCCCCATGATCCTTTGCTGTGCTGACTGTGCTCTTGTCTTCCTTTAAGGTCTGGCACACCTGATGATTGGCGACCAAGGTATGGCCTCCTCTTACCTCACTTCCTGTTGTCCTCTGCTCTACCATCATCCCTTACCTCCTCACTCCCCCACACTCAAAACTTCTTATATCCCTCCCCCCCCCTCCCCACCTCATCACCACTTGGCGCGGAGCGAAGTTGTCTCTCTAGGCACTGAACTAAGGTCAGTTTTTTCTGTAACTGGGATGTTAAACGGTCCCATTTGGTCTTAAGTTTCAGTTTTAATTGAAACTGAAATGGATGATTTTAAGCAGACAAATACCTATGAAATGTGGCTTTAAAGATCATTTTAGGTTGGATTTGTTTTTGAAGATAGTGATGAACCTGAGAGAAACTTCTGCTGGGATACATATGTATAAATATATCCAAGTAATGGGAGGGTGTAGATGGCTGCTGCTTGGCTGGGTTAAACTTGGCAGGGCTCCAGGTCATGGAGATGAAGCTAAGGGCCGACTGACCGACTGACACCATGGATGGTTTGATTTGGTCTTTACTTTTCCACCTCATTTCATTTTCTCTCATCTGTATGCAAGACCTTTGATCGAGCAAGATGCGATTGTTGAGCGTGTGTTTGTGCACGATATACTGAGACGTGTGCATGTGTGCTTTTACATCAGGGTTTGAATCAAGGACTGTGGCAGTTTTCACAGGAACGCTCATCCACACTCCTCCATGGCTTTTTCTCATCGGCTTCCAGCATGTCTTGCTCTGCCGTTGCTGGTGCTCACATGGGCTCCCGTTCATATACGTGATTATGAAAAGATGTTCCTGCAGTATATGAAAGCAATGCTATTATACCTCAACCCCTTGAGTTGTCCGATGTTTTTGATAACTGCCCAAAAACAAGTACCACCGGTCTGCTTTTTTATTATTGTGATGACCAAACCTCACACTGCCACATCTCTCTTCTTGCCCTGTTTCTCCTTTTCCCTTCTTTGTTCCTGCCCTCTTTCTCACTGTTTGGGACACAACCCTCTGTGATTTTAGGAAAACTCAGAGGTACCCCCCTGATTTTATTAAATTTTTTTTCATTTGTATGGCTAATGGGCTGTTCTGGATGGTTCTGAAATGAAATGTATCGACAGGCTCTTGTATGTACAGCAATGCAGATTTTTAGAGCTGTACAGCTTCAAATTCTTATTTGCGGTTAAATGGGAGTTTTTATTTTCTGGTAAGGTAAGCTGTTGAAGCATGTGTGTTTGAGCGTGCTCATACTTAAGCGTGCATGCATGCGTGAGAATGAATAGAAGCTCCAGCCTACCGTGCTTTTGAAAATCTGAAGGTAGGTGCTGCTCAATCGGTCGGCTCTGCATGACGCTGATGAATACACTGATTGGCCCACATGAAGACGGGCCTGACCGTGACAGGCTGATCTGCGTCTATTGTGCTCTTTGATTGGATGAGAGAAGACATGGTGACGGCTGTCTCCCATTGTGACAGAGCCGCCGTCTTTTTTTTGGTGAAATGTGCTATTTAGTGAAATGTTCATCCAGGATGTTGCATAGAAATCTGGTGAAGAGAGCACAAATGATGTCTCCAATCGTCTCTCATGTGATACACCTCTATCATGTCGAGTACATTTCTGTCTGGGCATTTGTGCTGTCTTTTGATTTCTAAATAAACTCCTATAGCTGAAGTTTCAGCCTCAAAATGTCTGCCATGAATCATCCAGGTGGCAGGGAAAATTTAATTGCTTCATCTGGCTTATGCTCGGCATTTTAAATCACCTACTTAAGGGCCGACATGTATTAACATATGTTTTCCAGCATTATTACACAATGTATTCAGTGTATTTGTGTATAGTGGGTGCCCTCACTATTACGGATGTTTGGATTGTGATAGGCTGAAAGTAAAACTGTTTTTTTTATTATTTTTTTTAAAAAACCTTTTGAAGTCTCTTTCAGAAACTGTACACATGAAAAAGCTGTGTGTGTGTGTGTTTGCGTGAGTGTGTTTTCGCTGTGCATACTGAGATGTAAAGGCTGTCAAATGGTGCAGACGAAGCCTAGCTTAGGTTAGCTCAGCGTAAAGAGGCTTTTTGAGGAGCCTGCAAAGCTGAAATGAGTTTCTTTGAGGGGGCGGATTGGGTGTGGGGAGGGGTGTCTTAGAAAGATATATAGTGTGCGTGTGTGTGTGTGTGTGTGTGTGTGTGTGTGTGTGTGTGTGTGTGTGTGGGCTGGAGAAATTGAGAAAAGGAGACTGTGCCTGTGTGAGAAAAGCTAAAGGAATGAATGATAGAGCGAGCAGAGAGGGAAAGAGGAAGCGAGGGAGAGATAAAGTGAGTCGTCTTCTCTCCTGTGATGTAGAGCAACTGCCTGTATCTGCAAAGGGACAGCGGTGCTCCTGTCTGCCCTCCCAGCCCAGTCATTCTCCAAAGGGACATCAGCCCTGATGGGGAGCTCTGGACCTTTCCCCTCCACCATAAAACACAGTTATCATTCTCCCTGGAAATGATACCCACAGATCACTAATCACTTTGAGTGGGTGAAAATGCACGAATTGTGGAGGGAAGAAAGAAAAGAGGGAGCCAAATTGGATTTTCATAAGTATCGAGCAGCCAAAGGAAGAGGGGAAATGGATTTTTTTTTCTTGAAAAGTATTGAGCAGCAATAATCTGGATGGAAAATGTGCTTAAAACCAAATAGCAGATTTTGCCCTTTTCTCTGGCCGTGAAGGATTCCGGGTGAACGAGCGATTGTAGATTCTGAATAGGATTGAGGAGTGGCTCTTGGACATAATTGGTAGCTGCGCTTGCTTATGATGTTCTTTTAGTTTTGAGGCAGGTTGTCCAGTTAATAATGGTTGTTTGTCTGCATGTCCAAGAGTTCTCGATATCAATCCAACAATCTATGCACAACATAGACAAGTGGTCAGCCTCGCTTGAAGTGACCTTTAAAGACGTGTGTACGTGAACGGACGGACAAACAGACACACACTCACACGCAATAACCTTTAGAGAGTGCCCGCTGAGTAGGTGAGTGAGTGTGTGTTCAGTGTAAATATGCATGAGTAAGACTGCCTGCACATATTCTTCACGGTCAGTGGATGAAGGCAGGAGAGAGAGCGGCGAGGTGTGTGTCTGTATGTTACTGTGTGTGTGTGTGTGTGTGTGTTGTGTGAGTACATGTTCAGGGGAGGTGGATTGTGAGTCATCACTTGTGACTCACAAAGCGTCGGCAATCAAAGCGGCTCATTTTAACACATTGTCTTATGGCAAAAACACAGATGGACGCATACTCGGCTCAGACACTGGCTTCACGCACACATGTTCAGTGTCACACTCATTGGATTTGTCTTCAGAATCTTCAAATTGTCTCTTTAGTTTTTCTATCCCTCTCACCCCACACCACCCCCGCCCCCTTTTTGTTCCTGGACATACGCACGCTCGCGTTTTTTCTCACAAACACACTCACGCACACAAAAACACAGCGGACAAGCTCCGTGCTGACTCCACCATATGTGGAGCTGGGAGTGGTAGCAGACGCCAAGACAAGAGGAACCAGTCAGTACCAGCAAAGTACAGCATGTCTCCTACCTCTTACTCATCGCCATTTAACAGTCCCTAATAATAAATCACACAAGGACCGATTATTTCCTAATAAAGCTCAGGCCTACTGACACTAAATTGAAAAACATATTTTGTTAGTTTAATTATTTTTGTATAATTTATCAGCTTACATTCATTCCACTCTCTTGTTGTTGTTTTTTTAAGGTGGTCGTGCTTAAATGTTTTGTGGCTCGTCAGCAACAATTTGATAAATGATGTTAGTTGCTTTTTGCAGAATATGGAAGTTTCCCTGATTCCAGCTTCTTGAATGGAAAGTTTTCTTTCTTAATTGAAATGACTTAGGGCTTCCGCTGAGGATTACCAGTTGCTGAATTATTTTCTTGACCAGCAGATTATTTGTTTTGTCTATTTAACGACAAAAAAAGAGTTTCTCATAGCTTAAGTTGATGTGTTTGAATCTTACTTTACACGACCAACAGTCAGAACTCCAAAATATTCAATTTACCATCACATATGACGAAGGAAAGCATCAAGGCTTCACATTTAAAAGGCTCGAACCAATAAATGTTTGAGATGTTTGCATTAAAAAAAGACAAATGATAATCAATATAGTTGCAGATTAACTGATTAATTGCTGCAGCAATCAATGGAAATCATATCTTTTGGTGAAAGCCTGTAGGTCCATTGTTGAACTTTTTCTTTGGCAACTTTTGGTGAGTAATTTTCATCATATTGTGATAGTTTACATTATGATTAATCAGGTAGCAATCAGTGAAAATAATAGCTATTTGCAGTACTATGAGAAAGCAATGAAGGAAGTTGCCTTACTTTGTACCTGTAGTTACTGTGAAACTTCCCCAGTGGCTTAGTCAACACAAGATTATCACACAACTTTTTTTATCATGTGAATTTTTGCAGTATCTCCTAAATGTTGTTTGCATTCCCCAATTTTCTGTCCTTTCCGGTGCAATCTTCCAAGTATTTTCTCAGTTTTAAAGTAAATTTTGCAAAGTACTGCATAATTATCAATGAAAGACATTTGTCAGACGTACATTAGCCAGTGTTGTCGTAATGCCTACATAATTTAGCAAGACGGGCAAGTGAGCAGCGCCTAACCCGAGGTGAGAGAGAGAGAGAGAGATGCTTGGTGTTAACAGGCAAGTGTCTGGTGATTGGCCGCTTGCCTCGGTGACTGGCATGAATTTGGCTCCCGATGGCCATATTCTTCATAGCTGAGAACAAAAAAAAATTGTTTAAACTAAGTTGTGCCCCCTCCGGCCATCAGCAGCGGGTAAAGCAATTGCGGTGAAGTTTTTTATTGCAAAATGTACAATTTTCCTAGATATACCCTCTCCACTAATAGGACTAATTCTGCCTCTTCTATCCACTACTAACAGCCATTACAGTACTGTACAACGCTCATTAAGGCTTAACACCCATGCAGTTCTTGTAATGAAAGTCACAGCACCACATACAGAGCTCTGCCTCCACATTATCAGGGAGATGCACAGTTGCCCGATTCAACATGGGAAATGCGCAGCAATCGCACTGGTAAATGTATACTTTTACTCGTAATTGTATGCAATTACCGTCCCGTTAGCGAGCGTGAGCATTAACATTTTTGAGCGTTTTCACCGCAACGCTAATAAGGAACACGCGAAGCCAATGCACCCTGTAATCGTCCTAAAAATAAAGACATCAAACGGACTCCCCATTTACGGAGGATGAAGGCGGAAGATAGAGCGGAGGCTGGCTGCGAGTGTGTGAGGGAGGGAGGGAGGGCGGGAGGGAGGAGGGGATGGGTGGGGTAGGGTAAAAGAGTGTAGAAAAGTGATGGTGAGGAAAGATAGGAGCGTGCAGAAAGTGGGAAAAGAGAGGTGGAAAGAGAAGGTCGGAGACACGCGGGGAGACAGGAAGGGAGATAAGACTGCAGCGTTTCTCAGCAGGAGCACTGCATCTCTCCTTGGGCTCCCCGACTTGACAGAGTCTCGCATCAGCCAGGATGGTATTCATCAGCGATGCAGATACCTCATCCGACAAGCCACATGCGCACACACACAAACACACACACACACACTCTTCCTTTTTTTAGGTAGAAAGAAAGAAACAGGCTAGTCACTGCTCCAATTGTCTCATACCTGTTCTAGCAATTTCCATTGTGTCTGGGTGGGAGCTGAGAGCAGCGGCCCAATTGGCGATTCACTCCAGTACCCCATCTGGCATTTGAAGTTCATTTCTTTGCTGTTTGCCAAAACAAGAACAAACACATGAACAAGCCTACACGCACTCGCAGGAATTGCACACACGCACAAAAACGCTCATTTACTTGCGGTACTTGTCTGGCATAACTACGACAACTGAAATAGCCAGAGCATTCATTAAAAACCCATTATATTACCTTTATGAAAAGAGATCTTTATGCCCTCGTTATTTGTTAACAACCTGCAGTAAGAGGGGTTTCATTAGGTGTGTGCATGGATCTACATGCATGCAAATCTGAGTGTTGTCGTTTATCTATGCAGGCATATTTTACTTGCACAAATACACGTTTTTTTTAGTGTGTGAGCTTTTCAGCACTCTGAGGTCTCCGCTGTGCATATGTGCCATGATGTATGTATGTGTGTTTGTGTGCACGCCTCAGTGTGCGTGTGTGTGTCTAAAAGGGATGAAACTGACTCTGATCTTATCCAGCTTAAGACAAATACACTGTTCTGCCTGAAGACATTGTCATGGAAACAAGCCGGTTTCCCTGGGTACCAGAGAGAAGGCCAAATTCAAGCTACAGACAGAGAGAGAGGGAGAGATGAGCATAGATAAAAGAAACAAAAAGGGACAACAAAGGAAAGATTGGACATAATGGCAGGAAGCGCACTGTTCATTGTTTTTCCTTAAATGAAATTCCAAGGGAAAGGGAAATCATATAAAGTGTTCTTATTCAGTTATCCTCTATTTATGTTTCAAGGAAATTTACTTTGGAATTCACTTAAAAGATCACATCTGCTCAGAAACGGTTCAGTATAGTTTGCAGTTTATCATGAAAAAGTAATCCTCCTGTTTGTTATTACTCTAAATGTAACATCTTTGGAGTTTTAAAGACACCACATTGGACTTGTGAAAACTGCGATGGGCATTTTTCACAGTCCCATGTCACTTTATAGATCAAATGATTTAGTGGCTGTAGCGCTGCAGATAATGATTCGTTTCGGTGCTGATTAATGTGTTGATCATTTTCTCAATTAGTCCATTAGAGCTGATTAATGGTGTAGCTGGTCAACAGAAAAACCTTCAGCTATCCTGATAATCAATTCATGGTCAATAAAGGAACATGCCAAAGATCTGATGGTTGCAGCACCTAAAAAAAGTTTGAATTTGGTCTTAATCATCATAAATCTTTGGATTGTACAGAAAACATCACCTAGGAATTGGAAAATGTGAATCCTTCTGATGTTTTATAGACAATCAATTAACCAGTATAGTAAGTAATATTAGTTAGTTTGATTTTATTTATTCATTTATTTAATGGGGAAAGTGCATATTAATGAACATCTGCAACATTTACAGTGTAAATATACCAGATTATAGCAAAGATGCTAGTTTCCATCTGTAGTCCCTACGCAGGTGACTAAAAACAAAACAGTACAAAATAAAATGAAAAAAAAAATGACACAATACAACAGTAACAACAACTATACACTAAAAGTGTTCACAGGCCTGGTTTTCCTTTAGCCACTGTTTCAAGTGTGATTTAAACGTGGCCAGTGTTGGACTCTCTCTTATTGGTAATGGGAAACTATTCCAGAACTTGGTGCCTCTGACTGAGAGCACAGTCTGTCCAAATGTGGTGCGCCTGTACAGAACCTCACAGTCCCCCTGAACTGTGGCCCTGGTGCTCATCCCACTCACAGTCTTTGGTTCTTTGGTTTGGAGGAGGGGCAAGTCCATGCAAAACTTTATATACCAGGCAGCCATATTTAAAATTAACAAAATTCTCAAAACTAAGTGAATTGTACTTGTCTAAAACAGTGCAATGATGAAATGAGGGCAGTTTCTTGTCCAGAATTTTTATGGCTTTTTTAAAAAAATGATTCTATCGATTTGAGTGTTATGCCAGCAGCAAGTGACCATGTGGTTATACAATATTCTATCATAGAGTGTAAAAACATCTGTGCAGCATACAGAGTCATAAAGAGTCTTACCTGTCTAAAATTTACTACATTAAAATAAATAAATAAAACAAATTTTAACTTGTTTGTTGACAAAGTGACTTAAAATAGTTAGTCCAGTCTTTCAAACTGAAAGATAATAAATTTGCAAGAATGACATTACCTAAAAAAACTTAGCATTTTATGATTTGTCATCAGAAATCTTTGGAACTGTACAAACATGAGCATTTGGTTGCGTCACATAGGATTCAGAGACAATTGTGATATCTCTTTTAATGTTTTATAGAACATTAATTAACAAGTATTGTCTTATTCGTTAGTTGCAGCCTGTTTGTCAACAAAGTGACTGAAAATTGTGAATGGCGTCCTTTAAACTGAAAGATAAAGAATTTGCAGGAATCAAAAAACATGAAAAACAGAGCATTTTCTTTTAATTTGTCACCAGAAATCTTTGAAGTTGTACAAACCTGAGCATTTGGTGGCATCACATAGGAGTTGTGAATCTCTTTTTATGTTTTACAGACAATAAATTAACCAGCATAGTAATATTAGTTTAGGCCTGTCTGTCAGTAAAGTGACTTAAAATTGTGAGTCCAGTCCTTTAAACTGAAAGATAATAACAGGGAATAAGGAATAAAAATAACAATAAATAGAGCATTTTTAAAAATTTGTCATCAGAAATTTTGGAAATTGTACAAAGCTGATCATTTGGTGGCATCACGTAGAAGTTAGAAAAAGTGTGAACCTTTGTAATGTTTTGTAGAACTGTTGTAACCAGTATAGTAATATTCATTCCAGCACTGTCCTTTAAAAACTAAAAATAATGATTTTGTAGGAATGAAAGTAACAAAAAAAAACTGAGCATTTCATGATTTATCATCAGAAATCCTGGTAATTGTACAAACCTTAGCAGTTAGTCACATCACCTAGGAGTTAGAAAAAGTGTCAATCTAATGCTTTGTAGACCACTAATTAGCTAGTATATTAATATTAATTAGTTCCAGCTTGTTTATCAACAAAGTGACTTGAAATAATGAGTCTAGTCCTTTAATAACTGAAAGATAATGGGAAAAAAACCAAAAAAATGGAGCATCGATGCTCGATAAATTAGTTAAACAATTAAGCAGTTTTCATAATTGTTGCTTCATTTTCCAAATAATTAGACGTTTCTGCACTGGTTGTACTTGATTGACATCTTTGTCTGTGCTGGTGTCGCGTTTCTTTAAACTGTGCGCCTCATTTTGAGAATGAATGCTTTCAATTTAACAAAAAAAAAAACAACCAGAAAAAGAAATAAGAGATCAATGTTGCCGACAACTAATCTGTCACTTGTGTCCTGACAGTAATATCCTCCTCTACAGTATTGCTCCCTTGACTGTGGTGTGATAGCCCAATCGGTTTCAAAGCCAGATGCTGTATATCACCGAATAGAGATGGAAACAGCAATCGTAGCCTTTAGTGATCTCGGCTGTGTGAATTTTCGCGCTTTAACTTAATAGGGAAACTATGCATTTGTTAGCATACATTTCCATACATTACCAACACCGGTCATCTATCTGTGCACTGTATGAGTGTATAGTTAATCCACCTGTCTGTTATTAAGAAGGGATGCCTTCATGCCGTCCGTTTAAGTTTATGCTGTGTGTGTGTGTGTGTGTGTACATTTGTGGACGGTCTGAGAGGAGCTGATAGCAGAACTGCATGGTGGGCTAAAAACGAGGTGCAGGGGAATTGCAGTGTGCTATCTCCAGAATGACAGGGCTGCCATGATTGAGGCTTGCTACACTAGGATTTAGATACACCAGCATTTTTCTCTCTTTCGTTCCTCTCTAGCCATACAGCCCCCCCGCCACTCCCTTTCCTTGTCTCGTCTTTCTGTCCCTTTGCTTTCCATTTTGCGTCCCCCCATCTCAATGAGTCCCTCCATCTCTTCTTATTTTCCTTTATTCCTTCTCCTTTCAAATCCCCCCAATGCATCCCCTTCTCCCTTTCCTGCTTCTTTCCACCCTGCTCCCTCTATCAGGTGCTGTATAATGTAGGCTCCCCTGATGTGCTCCCAGCCTCCATCCGCCATTTTGATTCAGTACAGCTGTCCATGATAATGTACTGTTCACTCAATCACTCTTTCTCTGCTCTTGCCCTCCTTCTCCGTCTCCCTTCCTGACTCCCTCTCTCTCTCTCTCTCTCTCTCCATGGAACACACATGCTCAAAACGCATTTGTATTTGCCGTAGCCCCTGTAACACGGGGTTGCCATGGAAATGACAAATTAGTGTGTGAAATGTTGAGGAGGAGACCCACGAGAAGAGACAAAGCAATAAGCGACACACACATCCTCCATATGCACGCAAAACACACAGGGAAAAAAATCCAAGCGATCCGTGTTTGATCATCGGATGGGTGGTACAGTTGCAGCTGGTCTCTGAAGCAGCAACCATCAGATCAGTTATTCTCTCTCTCTCCCTCTTGCCTCCCCACAGACTGCTTTATTCATCAGAGTAGTAGTTTAATGATAGCCTTCAAGGTCTAATGCCAATCAACTTTCATCTTTACATTTCAGCGTGGTCCCAGTCCTCCTATAGCCCTCATACTTCATTCCTTTTTTCTCTTTTTTTTTGGTACAAGCATCCCTGCATATTATTGTGTTTGCATTCCTTCCTGCATTCTCTACTTTCTTCCTCATCTTCTATTTCGTTTCCATTATTGTGCTTTCCTTTAGTAACTTAAAAAAAAGATGTAGCCACACAGACATCAAGATGTGTTTTTTCAAAGGAATGTTGATAAAAGGCGGAGGGTAAAAAAAACAGTTTTGGTCAGATACAGCTGGAACTAAAGATTATCAGTTAGCCCTCTGAACCCGCCAGCCGGTTTTGAAAGGCTTGTTGCTCCTTATACCCAAAACGAAACCATTTATCTGAGCCAGAAGCTGAAAAAACAGATTTTCAACTTCCCTCACTCATCTGTGGCGTGGCATTCTGTCGGGGTGCTTCATCGTAAAACCGTAATATTTCATCTAAACTATTTTATTTACAGTCTCATTTTCAAACAATCACCAAAAAATAAACAATTAGCCTTAATGAGATTCTGTAAAGATCAAAAATTTCTGTGCTTTTTGCTACAACTGGGAAGTTATGTGTGCTGCTGCTGCTGCGACCGACATTTACATGACAAAAATTCAGGTGCTTTCAGATGAACTGCAGGCTGTGCTTACACAGATCAGATATAGATGAGTATGAAAACAAATTTAAAATCTAAATAGTAAAATATCTCTAGTATGGAGAGACAGCCATTATTTTCCAGTATTAATAAAATCTCGGAGCACTTTTTTCAATTCCTGTAAAACTAATAATCTTAGAAATTCAACTTTTATTTGTTTTTTATGATTTATGCCACTGTTACTTTGTTTTACTGCACAAAATACATGTTGGAGTTCTCTCTACTTGTAGCTATGGTTTTGTTGTTTCCAGAGAGGTACAGGACTTTATATTAGATTGAAAAATGATCCCACAGTGAATAAAAATGCGACAGGAGCAAAAAAAATTGCCTAGACACTGCTTGGGACTCAGAGGGTAAAACTATTGCTATTTTTTTCAAGTGTATGATTAATCTTTTAGTTTAGAAAGTAGATAAGTAAATAAGAAGATTGGTTGTTTTGTCTACCCAGTGTGTTTAAAATCCTAAATTATTAAATGTTCAGTTAAAAAAAACATAGAAAAGCAGCAAATCTTCATATTTATGCATCTGGAGCCAACAAATATTTGGTATCTTTATCAGAGTAGTCATTTAAAGTTATTAACTGATTATTGAGGTTGGTGTCAGTTAATTTGTCTGACAAATCAATGAATTTAAACATTTAAAGAAACATATAGCAACGTCAAACAACCAACAAGAAAGAATAAACGAAAACCAATCACAAAAGTCATAAAATCTCACAAAGATTTTTCTTTTCTTGTAGTCATTTACCTTAATTTCACAAGGCAGCATTGTCAAGATCAAGGTCTATTTTACAAGGGAGACGTCTGAGCAAAGAAAGTCACACCTTACGTGCACCCATACAAACAAATAACTGTAAAAAAGCATACTACTCAAACACAACATTAAATAATTGTGCTTAAAAATCTCCTAATACAGTGAAATTTTCGGAGGTTTCCCGTCTTTTTTCTTTTATTTGCTTGCTTCTCCCTCTTCCACTGTATTCCCTGGTTCTCTGGCTCCCTCGCTTTGATCGACAGTGCTTTCCACAGGATGAAGTGTGACATGTGGTGTGTATGTCAGTGTCTGTCTCACTGTTTACTCTGAGCTAATACTGACTCACTCCATTAATCTGAGCTACAACAGATCCACTCCAACCTGCCCACTTGAGAGCGCACGTGATTCTCTGCGTTTTTTGGGTTTTTTTAGGTGTGTCTGTGCAAACGAAACACACGCAACGCACGACACACGGCCTTCTTTTTTTCCTGTCCCTGTCACTCAGTATGCATTTTCTTTCCGTCTGATTTGTGCTCGTGCATGTGATGTAATAGAACAAGGAGTGAGTGTTTGCGGGCCAGGGCTTCCAGATCGATGCAGAGATGCTTTATGTGCTCCTGTCTGGGCTAATGACGTGTCTGTAAATTAGCAACAGAATGGTGGAGCACCACACTGAAACCTAATGGCACCTCTGTAAATTACCGCTAGAATGCTGCTGGACGGCTGCGTGTGTTCTCATTGTGAACAACTTTCCCCCTCCTCCTTGTCCTCCTCCTCGCTCTGCCACCTCATCTACATTTGTCTGCGTGTGTGTCAGCGAGTATGTGTGATTGTGTTAACATTTGTGGCTGTTCTTTCCGTGTATGTGTGTTGTTTTTTTTTATGTGTGCGCGTCTCCCTCCTCCTCGCTCTCACTCCTCTCAGTAAAGACTAGCCCGAGGCCCTGAGTTGGTAATAGCTTTTCTGACAGCAATACACCAATATTTACAGAGACCAGCACCCACCCACACCCACGCACATTTTATGCACACATAAAAAGCATATAGTCGTCTGCGTACACTTTCAAATGCTTGCACACAAAAGTTGCGCACACTTTTTTTTCTCCCCCATTTTGAAGCACGCACACACACACTCTTAATTAACATGCTGGTAGGAAAGGAATCACACACTACAGGGAACTCACACACATGCTGGCAAACAACGTGTTGTTTCTCACTCATATATTGGCATTCGCACTTTGGATTTTTTTTTTTCATGCAACAGAAGCAAAGAAAAGACGATTTGCCACAATTGCTCTTTGAATTGTGATATATTCTCACTTTTTCCTTCTCATTATTCTCTCTGTGTTATATTCACTCAAGTGCGGCCAATTCCATTTCAACACTTCTCTCTCTGACTCTCACTACCGTAATAACCTATTACACTTCTGTCTATTCATTATGTGGTGATCTCCCCCTCACCTCCTCCACCTCCCTTCCTCCCCTCCTCTCCAGCGGTTTCCTCACCGAATGTCTGTCTTGCTTCAGCTTCACCTACTGTGTGTGAAATTCCCCCTCTGTTCTCCTCGTTATTGTGCACTACAAGATGGTGGTTACTGCCGGAGGCTCCGCGGAGCAGAGAAAAAGAGGCCAACGAGATGTGCGGAGAGGAGTGGTGGCGTGAGGCCAGGAGGGAGGTGTGAGAGATATAGGGATGGTTGGGAGGATAACACTCAAGCGGATGCAGAGGAAGGGTGATGCTTTGGAGGGGGAAGGGACGGGTGTGAAGGAGACAGATAATGTCGCCCCTGCTTGTCTATGCCAGCACAATAGTATGATCATTTCTGCACGCAGATGTGTGTGTAGGTGTGCATATTTATTCCTCTGCTGGCTTGCATATATGCGTGTGAATAGGTGTGAGAGAGCAGATAAGTGAGTGTGAGCTTAAGGATGATGGATTGCAAAACCTTGGTCTAGTGTCCTTGGGGGTCACCAAGGGTATGCAAGGTAAGTTGCTATTGGCTGTCTGCCTGTTACTCTGAATTCTAATTGGCCACTCCTGACTGCTTTGGCTGCCACGATGCTTACAGGCTGCTGTTCTCCATCTCCATCATCAGTTTTTACCATCCTTCTCGAAAACCCTTTCAACCTCTACTACTACTACTGCAGCACATACATACGCGGACAAACACACTCTGGCATTTAACGAACATCATGAAATGAGCCATGTTGTCAAACAAGAGCACATCACTTCAGACTGCCAGCACAGCTGTTCTCTCCAAAGAGAGGATGGCAGGTTTCATAACGAGTTTGGAATGCTACAGACTCACGACTGTCTCTCTCACATCCACACTGTTTAATCTCTAACCCACATGACTGATCAAAGCTTGTTTACACACCACTCCATGGTACGATTAGAGGTATGGAAGGAAGTGTTTCTTCCAAGTGCTGGCGTCAGTGAGGCTTTGCTTGACAATAACAACATTTTCAGCATCTTAAACAATATGTTTTGTACTGCACATCCGAATCAAATTTAACCAGGCCCAGCTGAGCTTTGTTTTACTCGGCTGGCTCTGATGAACACCCACCATTTTATCATCTTTGAGCGTTTTGTAAAGAGCAGTGTGGGAAGGAGTAACATAGCTTCGGATAATGTACTAATCACCACGGCAGTGTTTAACAAAAGTGTAATGGCTCCACATTTCTTTGTTCTTTCTCCCTTTTTTGTCCTCTTCCCCCTCTCCTTTTCCCTCTCAGCTCGCGAGGAGTATGTTGCCACCTTCAAGGGCTCTGAGTACTTCTGCTACGACTTGTCGCCCAACCCCATTCAGTCTAGCAGTGACGAAATCACGCTCTCCTTCAAGACACTGCAGCGCAACGGCCTGATGCTGCACACCGGCAAGTCAGCCGACTACGTCAACCTGGCACTCAAGAACGGTGCCGTGTCACTTGTCATCAACCTTGGCTCTGGGGCCTTCGAGGCCTTGGTGGAGCCTGTCAACGGCAAGTTCAACGACAACGCCTGGCACGATGTGAAGGTCACCCGCAACCTGAGACAGGTAACCAGAAAACAGGAGATGGAGGAGTGAGCAGCCGAGCAGAGAGGAGGGGAGATGTACCCTTTGCAGTGATATTTATAAGCCTTTACAAAGACAGATTTAAAGTGATATAGGTAGGGATGTAAAGACAGCAAGTGTTAGCTAAATGAATGGATGAAATTAGTTTTAAATCAGTCAAAAGGAAAAGCTTGTTTCAGCTTCTCAAAAGTGAGAATTTGATGCTTTTTTCTGTATTGTATCATTTTGAATATATCTTTTTGACCAAGCAAGAATTCTGAAAATGTTATCTTGGCTTTTGGGAAATTGTGATGGACATTTTTTTAAAACATTTTGTGACATCCAAGCTTTTTTCAGGCCTGTTACCTGGTGGAGAACCAGAGGCAAAAACAAAACAAAGATGTGGCAAACTTAGCAAAGGCTGTAGGCTAAATGACGACACTATAAAAGATTAATTTGTTTATTTGAGGAATAACTAACAGGTGAATCAAATGCAGATGTTTGCTAGTTGCTGCATTAATTTTGATTGCTTGCTAAATAGTTTGAGTGTGTATTTGACTTTGGTGAACCACAGTGACTGCTGCGGATTTTCCAGGGGCAGCTGAAAGGACTATAGTCCGCAGCAAGAAACTAATCAATGTAGAAGCTACGGTCAGTGGTCTGTTGTCCAACTGCAGTGATGCTGTGGTAGTAAGAAAATACCTGAGGTTTTGGTCTTAGTTTACAGTGGGTTAACCACCAGACCAGCACTGCTTTCAGCTCTAGGTGAGTGCTTTTTCAATTGTGTGTTTGAGTGAGTGTGAGAATGAATGAGAGAGTGAACGAGAGCGAGAGTGAACTAGAGAGCATTGAGGGTCACTAGCACTCAGGTGCTTGTAACCTACTTGTGCCCTGCCTCTACCGTTTGCCTGTCTGTACTACTAACTTGACAACTAACTTTACTAACCTGCTAGTGAAACTAACCACCATCCATGGAATGATTCATTCTACTAACCTAACCTGTGCCCTTCTCCTAGCGAAACCACTCCAACCAACCTACTAACCTCACCAGAGGCCTTCTAGCTTTCCTTTTTTTGTTCCCGAAGTTGTTCTGTTCACAGTTTTTTGCTTTCCTTTCTCCCCCTCTCCTACAAAGCACTCAGGCATTGGACACGCTATGGTAAACAAACTCCATTGTTCGGTAGATATCATTCTAATTGTTTCTTAGTTTGGGTTTGCCCCGTGTCTATTTCCTTTTGAACCATAGACATCAAAACTAAACCAATAAAAGGATAAATGCGGTTGGTAATCTTTTACGCTTAAAAAGCCCCTCGTCCCCCTTCCTTGCCAACCACTTTTTTTCTTTAAAGCCTCCCCCTCCCCTCTTATCTCTACTGTTTTTTTTTTTCACCCCATCACTCTGTGACTGACATGTAGGCGTGCACTGATTGGCTCATCCCTCACCTGCACGCAAATAATGAAACCCCCCCTTCCTGCATGGCGTGACTCAGAAACCCTTCCCCTCTCTGACTGGTCCGTAAAATGGATAGAGAGGTTCCTCCTTCCCTTCTTTTTTAATTCTTTCTTTCTTCTTTTTCTGATTTTTCGTCCTCCACTCTGCCACTGCATGTTCTCCATGGTGCCTCTGATTCATCCCGTCCTCTGTTGTCGTTTTTTTATCTACTGTGTCCTCCTTGCCAGTGGTTGCATGCAGAGAGAGGAACAGGCTGCATGTTTATCTATTTATGTGAGTGTGTGTATGTGTGTGGAATGAGCCGTAACCCATCTAACACCTGTGCGTGTGCGTGCATCGATATCTGCGTGTTCGTCCGTGTGTCATCTCATTCAGACTCGCTGATCTAACAAACCCCCCCAGATCGCAAAACTAACTAACTAACACCATCATCACAACTCACCCTAACAACACAACAACATAACATCATCACAACTACTAACAGCATTGAAATCATTGACCCTAACCTCAGTAACCCAACACAGCTTGGCCTGACACAAGTAACACTACTGTGGCTGCCGAGTGCAACAACTAACAACTACTAACAAGTAAATAGTACTAACACCTTCTGTATAGCACGACGATGCCTGTGGAGATTTACTAACACCTGCCTGGCTGGGCGAGTTTGCCCGGCAATGATAAGCAACAGCAGTGAGAGGAAACTTACTGTAGTGGGAAAGTAAAGAGATCTCAGAATGGTCAGTGATGTTTAGTAGAATGTCAGAGTGATAATGTACCACTAATGGTGATTTACATGAGACAGCATTGGACATCAGTGACAGCTAAAGCCCCCTATTATACAGCAGAATGGGCTGAATAAATTAGCTTTCAGCAAAGTATTTAGGAAAGTTGTCAGTATATTAAGATGTAAATCAAATTGCACCTTGTAACTTCTGAGCTTAGAGTCTGAAGCATAAACATAACGTGAAAAAATTTTAATGTTCAGGGTTGAATTATTTTTTCTTTCAACATACAAGGCTAGTGTAATTCTGTACAAGCCATGATGGTTAGTCTGCTTTGTAAAGTTAGTATTGTGCAGGATTGAAATAATAAAGTGGCTTTGAAGTGTCAGTATGGAGAGTCACAGTCCACCAGTAGTGGCCCTGAAGCTTTGGGTTACAGCAAATCTTTGTTAATTACACACAGAATCTAGTCAGCAGTAGATTTACTGCTATTGACAGCTGAAGATGGCAGACCACGTAGTTAGATCCTGATTCCCAGAGTGCACAGACGGAAGACGGAGAGCGCAGAGTGTATTATTAACTGCAGGAAGAGTGAATGAGTGGCATTTAGTTGTGTACAGCATCATACTAATGCCTGTAATACCAGCAATCAAGAAGCAGCACTACTCAGTTACATCACACAGTCAGTACTGATCCAACTGCACCGAAAAGTCCCAACGGCTCAACTGCTCAACTGGCCAATTCCCAAAACCAATCAGGCCTTCTCCCCTCCAGAATGCATATACATTGGTTACCAGAGTAACGGGGGCTAATTTGGCTGGTCAGCGCCTAGCTAGCGCTTAGCGCTGCCTTTGGTGTGAGTATATAGCGTGTCCTTTCCCTGTGCTTTGTTATGTAGGTGACCATCTCTGTGGACGGCATCCTGACCACCACGGGCTACACACAGGAGGACTACACCATGCTGGGCTCTGATGACTTCTTCTACGTGGGTGGGAGCCCCAGCACAGCTGACCTGCCTGGTTCTCCAGTCAGCAATAACTTCATGGGCTGTCTCAAGGAGGTGGGATGCATGCAAAATTTGCACTGTACAGTATTTGCAGATATAAATGCACCTGCACATAGAAAACACACTGTTCAGGATGATATGTTTAAAAAAAAACAAAAAAAACGATACTGGTTGTTTATATTGGATAAAACTTTGCATAAGTGTAAAATAGCTAGTTTAATACTTAGTTTTGTGTGTGTGTGTGTGTGTGTGTGTGTGTGTGTGTGTGTGTGTGTGTGTGTGAGTGAGTGTGTGTGTGTGTGTGTATATATATATATATATATATATATACAATGAAGCACTTATATAATCCACATTCTCATTTCTTCCACTGACAGTAGATGAATAATAATATTTAATTACTGCTGAGCCTAGTTCATGCTGCAAAATAATCTGTACACACTCAAGTTTTAAGAAACACCAATCATCCTCTTTTTCTCACACTTTCTTTCCATTTCTTTCCTCCCTTCCCTTTCTGTCACACATCACGCAAACATTTTATACACATTATCTTATAAGCACACACAAGCACACACATACAGAAATGCTTCCATTTGGCAGACTCACATAAACAGTCCCAGACACACACACACCCTCCTAGCATCAGAGAGAATCAGTGATGAGTGTCGTTGAGGGAGTAGATACAGCACTAAGCACTAACATGCTAATTAGCTACGCCACAGAGATGCTCCATCCATCCGCTGTGCTTGAAATGGGCCACAACACTGCAGCAACAGAAACTCACATGACACACTGATGGGAACACACCAATACACATGCTCGTACACACAAACACAACCGTGGCATGTATACACAGATGTGTGCTTGTGCGTACACGGGTACAATTGCACAAATATTCCCACTTAAACACACACAGGCAAAAATAGTCGAACACAAATAAACATACATATGGATACACCATACTTGATGCAACAAAAGTCCTAAATACATCCACATACCCGTCAAATACACAACCCGTCTTAGTCTCCCCTTCATTCACACAGATTCACACAGAGGCATAAACAAACAACCAAACAAGCCGACAGATGATGTGCCAAACAGAGAGCTATCTGTATCAGTGGTGAATGCACTCTGTGTTGTTTCATTAAGACTGATGGCGTTTAAACGAGGCTGCCGCTGTCAAAGTGAACCCTCTACTGGCACATTTACATATTTAATACGATGATATGATAATCCGTGTGAGCAAATTAAGATGTATGCACTGAATCACACGCAAGAACAATCACGGCCGTAACAATTTTGTGCATTTGCGGCGGCATAAGCACACTCCTCCACGCATGCACCCACACGCCAGCACCATTTTTGCACATTTGCAGCACTTATTATCGGCATACAAAAAAAAATACATTTATAAACAGAGGTGAAATGCCAATGCAGAGGAGAATTTCACTGCTAACAGGTCATAGAAGGAGGTCTGGATTAATAAAGCAGAGCCTGTGTGTGCCTGTCTCTCTCAACATCAGAATGCTCGGCACAAGCACTCTCTTGGCTCTGGCGCTGCTCAGTCAGAGAGCGGACTATGTCAGGGAAAGGAAAGAGAGAAACAGTAAAGCAAAGACGATAGAAAGTGTAAAAGTGACCATGCCAGTGGCAGGGACAAACGGAGGCTTTCAAAAATATGAGGCTGGAGTGGCTCGCTGTCTTTCATATAAAAATACCAGAACATTTGAATTAAAAAATATGTTTGCTGCGCTGAAAGATGAATGGATGTCTGGTCACATTTTAAAATGTCCGGTCCCCACTTCATCTCTTTAACGTTCTCCCTTGAAAAGATCATTCAGCCTAATTCTTCTCTTTTGTTTTTAAGCTGTTATACTGAAAGTCTGAGTTAAATAAAGAAAATTTGTCCATTTGTGTGCCACATCTGTAGTATTTGACAGAAATCCAAGGAAAAAAGTACAGAATCGGCTTCGTTTTATCTCAAACTGAATGCAGCTTTCATTTTTTTCCCTCTCAATCCCCTCCCCTGAAGGTGGTGTACAAGAACAATGATGTACGGTTGGAGCTGTCTAGACTGGCTAAACAGGGAGACCCAAAGATGAAGGTATGCACTTTCAACAGCATGTCAACTTGAGCCAGACAATGCATTATCCTCTTGAACAGAACACAGACACCATTTTTGTATCACAACCTCCTGTCAGGCCCTGCGAGACTTGTACTGTAGGGATTTTAAGTAAATGGGATTATATTTTTTGAGAGGTAGCCACAAGCTTTTGTCTTTTAGTCAGTTCACAGCTGGGAGCTGGCTTTATTTCACTCCCGGAAACACAAAGGAACCATTTCGGTCTTGATATTCGCGGCAGCAGTTTAACAACCTAATTTTTTTTAGAAAACCTCTAAACGGTTTTGTCCTGCATCTGTTGCAGGTAAGTGGGGTGGTGTCCTTTAAATGCGAGAGTGTAGCAACGCTGGACCCCGTCACCTTTGATACGCCTGAGTCTTTTGTGGCACTGAGCAAGTGGACGGCGAAGAAGGCAGGATCCATCTCGTTTGACTTCAGGACCACAGAGCCTAACGGGCTGATGCTTTTCAGTCATGGAAAACCCCGACAGCAGCAACGCAAGGACCCACGCACACCTCCTACTGTCAAGGTAAAGTGTATATTATATATATATATATGTATATATATTTAGAGAGCATGAAAACTGATGCTGAACTGAGTGCTAACAACATCTACAATACTAATGTTTAGAAGGTATAATGTTTGCCATGTTCATCATTTTACTATGGACTACTTGACATTTACATATTAGCACTAAACCAAAAACACAGAGTTAGGAGATCTGTATTAATTACAATGAGTTTGAAATATATGTGGCCAAAACCTAAGTATTAAAGAAATTCAAACTTTCATATGATACTGGTTAGATGAAAAGGTTTTACCAAAGTTAGTGCAAGTTATCCCGAAGCAAGACATGAATTTATGTGCATTATTTATAGTAATCCATCTAGTATTTGTGAGGACATTTCTTTAAAAACAACAAATATGAAGGACGTTATAGCACCAGAGGAAAAGGATGATACTCATCAGTTGTACGCTTATTTCCTTTGCACTGTTTTGTATCCCTTTCCCATTTAAATCAAATATTGAGCAGGGGAACAACACATACATGGCACTGCAACCTGGCGGCAGCTTCATTTAGCAAAATAAAAGGATACTACATGAAAAAACAGCCTAAGTTACTGCTCCTTGCATAAACATGGAGGAACTGACTCTTACACTCTTCTGTAATGTAGATCTTTAATGTCTTAAGGCTTTATCAGAAGGGAACCATGAATATCTAATCAAAGTTAATGACAGTTATTAATATTATTGTTAAATTTACCTTTGGAGAAAAAAAAGCCTGTTGTGATTTATTTAGAAGTGAAATGATTTTTTCTCCTTGAAAAAAACATGAATGTCTTTAATCATCCTCTCTTACAGGCCACTGAATCCCTGATTGTCCCTAAAACTGTGAGTTTAGCCTCCAGAATTGTGACTCTAAGCAATTCAGAAATCTCCTTTTCAACACAAGTCCAAGGTGGCCATTGTATTCGCATCTGAGAGAATTTTAAAAAACACAAGATTTTCTGATCTCTGCAGATTTGGAAAATAGGCTGACTAATCTTATTGCACAAAGAGTCTTATTATAAATGGTTATTGTAACCTGCAACTATAATTTGCATTTTAATTGGCAAGGCAAGATGAGGCAGCTTTATTTGTATGGCACATTTTGTACGCTGAGCAATTCCAGGTGCTTTACAATACAATGAAAACATAGTAAGAGATGCAGGTTTAAAATTTAAAATTGCTAGCCGTCACATCCCTGTTTCTTTACAAACACACAGGTGGACTTTTTCGCCATCGAGATGCTGGACGGGCACCTGTACCTGCTGCTGGACATGGGCTCAGGAACCACCAAGACCAAAGCAATCGACAGAAAGGTCAACGACGGCGAGTGGTATCATGTCGACTTCCAGAGAGACGGGCGCTCGGGTACATTTAAAGCTCTCTTAACTCTAATGCAAACCCTCACCGCAGAGGTTGATGAGAACAAGGTGGAGGATAATGAGAAGGTTTTTGTAGTAAGCAGCAGCACATATGCAGCAGCACTTTATTGTAATGTGCTGGTATAATTACCATAGCAGTGAGACTACAATTAAACCTATTTGTGGCCTGTTTCTCATCCTGCTGGTAATGTTATACAATGTTATGATAACATTTGCCATAAACCTTCCTGACACAAATACATCCGCAACACATACCTACACAATCACACAGGTACACTGCAGGATTTTTTTTTAAGTTCATCAGCTTGGTACCTGTACATAGTTACTGTTTGCAAATCTGTGTTAATTACAGTCTAGAGGCCCTTAGTAGAGGCTGCCAGTCTTCTCAGTAGGGGTCTTGTTTGTTTACTGTAACTGCAACACCTAAAAATAAATGTATTAATGATTTATCGGTGGCGAAATGCTGGACGTAGCACTTTTAAACAAGCATGGACTTAAAGGCACCACCTGATGACTGAAGCCTGTGCAGTTTTGGATTTCAATTGCTTCTGATTATCGCGGCGATGTGTGTTGGTGGTTATGATGATGAGGAGGAGTACAAAGACAGGGGCAAGGATGATGATAAAGGATGATTATGATGGCAGTCATCATCGTGGTGATGGTGGTGGTGGTGATGACAGTGATGATTGCGATGAGGGTGTTCAAACTGAAGGTCATAACTATTACTGAAGTTGTTTTGATGTGTCGCGGTGCATTCAGGAACCATCTCGGTGAACAGTGTGAGAACAGCGTACACGGCGCCGGGAGACAGCGAGATCCTGGACCTAGACGACACCTTGTACCTGGGAGGACTACCTGAGGATCGCGCTGGACTCATCTTCCCTACAGAGGTTTGTATAATTGCTAGGATCATAGTACAGATAGAGTCATCAATAGAAAATCACCGATACTGAGCTATTAATCACGCAAGTCAATTTCCAAGAAAAAAGTAGAACATTTGATTGTTCTAGCGTCTCGAATGTTAGAATTTGCTGCTTTTTCTTGTCTCACATGATAGTAAGTTGAGTAATTTGTGGGTTTTAATTTGGCAGTCAAGCAATAAACGCAAATTCAATGCTGTCAACTTGAACACTAGAGAACAGTGGCAGCTTTCTTCACCAGACTAATCAATAATTACAGTAATTCTTAGTTGTTTTCAGTAACTTAAACTGATTTATCTATATAACATCACATCAAATCTTATCAGAACAGATTAAATTAAGTCTTCATCACTTAATCAGTTAGTCAGCTGACAGACTGAAAGTTAATGAGCACATTTTTAAAATATTAATCATCCCTTTAAGTCAGTCTTCAAGCAAAAATGTTCAGCATTTGATGGTGCCAAGTTTTATACTATGGGAATGTGCTGCTTTTCATGAGATTACACTATTTAAAAAAGTGAGTATCTTTAGTTTTAAACTTTATCTTTGTGTTTTATTCAGGACATTTGATGATGTTGCCAATGGACAATGTATTTTAATTAGCTGAGAAAGTATTTGACGAACTAATCAATACCAAATAATAATAATAATCACAGGTTGCCGCCCCATTCAAGGGCAATATGTTTTGTGAACTTTTGTCATTAACCCTAGAACACTAACGTAACAATCAGTGACACCATCACTAACAGTGGGAATATTTTACCCAGTATAATATATCTGATAATAAATACTTCTCATCACAATGTACTAAAGTACAACAATACATGGCAATATTGAAATACACTTTTATTATCCCCCTATGAAACGTCTCATTAAACGAAAAAAGGTTTCATGGGGAGACTCTATAAAAAGGCTCTAAAATTAGTGAAAAAGGGGAATTATTGATGAAAAATTCCTTGAAAAAATGGAGCTGGCAAAGACACAGTCTCCCTGCATTACTGACAACTGTGGGAGAGATATATTGTATATAAATTCAGCATATTCCAACCAAAAACAATTTTACTCTGTATCACTAATGCCTGTTGAAAAAAACAGGGATGGGAGCAGGGAAGCACACCTACCTTCTGTGACGTCAGTGAGCAGCATGACGCTACCCAAGGACCCACGCAACTCAGACAATAGGAACACAATGAGAATCTCGTAATGACAATCACATGAGTGAAAATCACACGGCGCTAGTGTTCTAGGGTTAATAATAGTAACAGGAGTAGAAATATATATGTGATTGACGTAAAATATAAAATACAGCACAGATGAGAACTAGATTTCTTTGGATTGAAAACAGGTTAGTGATTTTAAACGAAACAACCAAATTCAGGGTTTTAATTCTTTAAAATGGGAATATTTAACTATAGTATATACAGTAAGTAAGTCTAAGTAGAATAATTTGAACACGATATGTGCAGCTTCTGCAAGGAATAAATAGAAATATGTCATGTTGCCATTAAGAGTTGGCAGTCCCATTGAGCTAACATGACTACCACTGTAATTTTTTAGATTTAGTTTGATGCCAAATACTACAGTATGTTGATAAATTCCTGTTAATCGCCATTCAACCTTTCTTTAGGTGTGGACAGCTCTGTTAAACTACGGCTACGTAGGCTGCATCAGAGACCTGTTTGTGGACGGGCAAAGCAAAGACATCCGGCGGCTGGCTGAAGCCCAGAGGGCGGTGGGAGTAAAGCCCTCGTGCTCCAGAGAGCCTCCCAAACAGTGCCTGTCCAACCCCTGCCAGCACAACGGGATCTGCAGGGAGGGCTGGAACCGCTACGTGTGTGACTGCTCTGGGACGGGCTACCTGGGACGCTCCTGCGAGAGAGGTGAGAATAACTGAGCAGAAGGTTGGAGAGGAAGAGGACGAGAATAACACTTCAGCTGGACTTTTGGCAGACTGCGTAGTAATATGCAGATATGCTAATGTCTCATTTTCACAATAGAGATGAGTAAGCTGGCTAATTACAGTCACTAAACAGCAACATTTTGTGAAAAATTAATAATATGTCATGATGCAAAATACAGTCATTATGACAGCTTTGTCATTTGCTTTTTGGCTGGAGAACACTGAATTATGCCAAAGGGATGAGTGACAGAAGACAGATGGTGTGGGGTGGAAAATCTTAAGTCTTAAAGTTAGAAAAAAAACTCCCATCAGCTGCTGAAAATATATCATGATCATCAGTTATATTGGGCAGTAAAATTTTTATTCATTACACCTTTGAGTAATGCTTTTCTTACTCTAAAAGCCCCATCCTAACATATTACTTCAGTTTGATAGTACTTACTCTGATGCGCTAAAAAGGTACCCTCATAAAAATTTATGGTTGATAAAAATGTGACTAAAGTGTTATTCAAATAAAAATGCTGAAATTGAGTTTAGGTAGGTTTACCCTCCATTAGATATCTGTGATGGAGAATAGGAAGGTGGAAATGAAAAGAGGACAGCAGGTAGGTGGTGCATGGCTAGGTGGAGATGCAAAATAAGGCCATGGAGAGAAAGAAACAGCCAACAAGCTGAACAGCAAAAATAATAATAGTGCAGGTTTTTCTATCTCTGGCTGTGTGTGTTTTTTTATTCAAAATTACACATTTTCTGTGTCAAATGGCAAGTAGTAAAATGGAGGCAGGGAAAGGAGAGGAGGAACACAGGTGAAAGAGAAGAGGTGGGTGGAAGCAGAGCTGCAGACAGGACTATTGGACTGCTGTGGATGTAGGGACTGGGAATCGATGGGAGAGGAAATGTGCAGAAAGTGGGGAGCAGGAGCTGTGACAGAGGAGGGTGGAATCACCGGGTTGGAACCGCCATATGACAGCAGGTGAGGAGATGAGGAGGAATGGGAGATGGGAGTAGAAAATCTGACAGAGAGAGAGAGAGTTACGAGAAAAGGTATGAATTCGGGCCGAGAGAGAAATGGAAAGTCGGAAGAGATTGGCAGAGGGACTGATACCGGCCTGTTGAAAGAAGAGAGATGGAGTCAGACAAGAAGAAGAGAAGAAATGTTGTTTGTGCCACAACTGCTGATGCGTCTCAAGTGATGATTGTACTATCATCTAACAGGAGATATACACACAACACACACACACTGAATCGCACGCGCGCTTTCTGAAAAGGAGTTGATATGAAAATGTTTTATTTCTGAGGACAAACATCCGCAGTGTGTTTATTTATCACGGCAGCGCAACCCTCTACCTCTCCCTCTTTCTTAGCTCCGTCTTCCTGTCTATATCTTTCTTCATCCCTCTCTGTGTGCATTGAGGGGTCACTAACTGGTGGTTCAGTGGATTAAAGGAAGCACAGATGGAGAAGCAGATGGAGAGAGTGATTGGCCGTGTTTATGCCTTCTACCTGCGGTTTCTCCCTCCCTTTTTCTACCTCCCTCATTCTCTCCTTTGTTCCCTCTCTCTCTCTTGTTTAATGAACGAAGATGGTTTGCCACGCTCTGGCTCCGAGACGCATTTTTATTTTGTGACAACACGTTTTAAGGGGGAGTATAATGGCATACGGCATGATAAGTAATGAGTGCGATATAATAAGGCGGAATTATGAGTCAGAAATAAGACTTTTCCGTCATAATGACAGCAGGTCAGAATTCCTAGAAGATAATGGTGTTTTGATATGTTGGCGACTGTCAGCACGTAAACTGTGCTGCTGCTGCTAATGCACCAAATACAACACAATAGTAGCAAGCAGAAGTAAGGAAATTAGTAAAACCTTTCCCCCCTCCAAAAAAATGGAATTGCATAAAGATTTACTGCACTATGCAAATATTTTAGGCACTTTAGATATTTATCTCCTCATCAGTCATGCAAGGAGATGGAGAGAATTGGTGGTGACAGCTAATATTCAATTCAAAAAACTTTATTTGTCCCCTGGGGGCAATTCAAAGAGCAGATGAATGGTAGCAACAGCTGTATATAAATAGCAATCTTGTGGTAGTTAAAATAGGATAAAGGCAAAGAATAAAAAGTGAAACATCGTGTTGAGATTAATGTACATATGGTGCAAGGTAAAAAGAGAAAAAAGTAGCCAAACACAGATGGCTAGCATCTAGCATAAGAGACAAACTTTCACAGACTTTAGGAAAAACGTACCGACTAATACACTAAATATACAAAATATACAAAACAAATGCTCTATGAATTAACCCGCCAACCACATGAGCAGCTACCCGGAAGCGAGACAATATTAATCATATTCGAAGTGAATATCAATTAAAAAAAACTCTTGTATTATTTCCGAAAGTGTCCTCAGATTGCTTTTAGAGCCTAAAACTTTTACAGGGTGTTGCAGGAAATATTGGCCTTGGATCTGAGCACCAGAGGCAAGGAGGGGAAAAAAGTTAGAAAGAATTGGGAGATAAACGCTTAGTTGATTTCGGTGCTTTTCATGGGATCATTGACTCTAACAAAAAAATATAGAATATCGCTGGCCTCATCCTTCCACTTATTCTGTTTGTATGGTCCATCTGGTGCGTGCGACAGGCATCAAATGATGCAATAGTATGCGACAGAGCCGGTGTGCATTGTGCTGTCGATTTCCTCCATCGCCTGGCGTAACTGGGCCTCCATACTTCCTTCTCACCAACCCTCTGTCCTCTGTTTGCCTGGTAATGAGTCAGGTGCCATGGTGAGGAAAATTTAGTCAGCTGTCTCCCTTATCAAAAACGTGTGCACGTATGTGTGTGTGTGTGTGTGTGGCTCTTAGTTATGTTATCTGTGATATAACAGGCCAACCACCTTCTTTTTTCCTCAAGTTAATGAGGGTTCATTTGCATTTTAGCCAAGAGCTTTTCCCCTCTTTCCCGCACCCTCCCTCTGCTTTCTCTCTTTCTTGCTCTGTCCCTATTTTTTCTCCCCCTGCTCTCACTTTACTAAACCCTTCTCTGTTCACACTTAAATTCACTCACTTATTCTGACATGCACGCACACACACACATGCACACACTATCTCCCTCTTTCCCTCCTTCTCGGCTCATCAGTATTCATGACGCCTTCCTCTCTTCCTGTTCTCTTGTTTTTTTCTTTTTTCTTTTTTTTGCCTTGGCTCCAACCGTCTCCCACAGAAACAGGGAGAGCGAGGAGGGAGAGAACGCAGAGGAAGAATAGAGTGGGGAGATAGAGGAAGAAGAAGGGAAGAGAAGGGAGAGATAAAGACGCAGAGGCATGGAGAGTGTGTTTAGCTGTGTATGTAATTGGCCAATAAAAAAAGGGTCCTCGGAGGTAAACAGTTTAGCGGTCGGGGATTGGCCTCAGCAGGTAGCAGGGAGAGAAGATTATGAATATGTAAATGAGTATGCAAAAGACATTAAAGCGGGATCACCTGAGCTTGTTACATTATGACTCCAGGGTCTGGGATGTCAGCGACGGTGGCTAACACACTCACCACCATGCATTCTGATTTAACTGGATAATAGGGCCAGCCAACCAGCTGCGGCTATTTTTACATCCTCTTCTGTAAGGCTGAGGGAGCGATGATGAATTAAGAGTGGAAAGTGATGGGATAATTTTGTAGGCAGCAGGTTTTGAGCTTCAACATGTTGTGGAGGGGGGAGCAGAGGAGTGTAGCCACGCTGCAACATACTTTGTCATGTTTAAATCTGATTCACTCACTGTCAAATTGCCTTTGTCTCCTCCCACCTCATGTGTTTTCTTCTTGTCAATCATCTTTTTTTCCCCCCGTTTCTACCCACCTCCGTCATCCCCGTCTTTTTCTGCCTGTCTCTCACATCCCCCCCCCCCCTCCCGCCACCGGTCTGTCATTCGCCTCTTGTCTGTCTCTCTCTGTGCATCTTGTACAGATGCAACTATCCTGTCGTATGACGGCAGTAAGTTTATGAAAGTGCAGTTGCCTGTGGCGATGCACACTGAGGCGGAGGACGTCTCGCTACGCTTTCGCTCCCAGCGGGCCTATGGCGTTCTCATGGCAACCACATCCCGCAACTCCGCAGACACCCTTCGTCTGGAGCTGGATGGGGGCCGTGTCCGACTCACTGTCAACCTAGGTAAACACACTCACACACACGTAGAATCTCAAACGTTATTTTAATTACCTATCAGGGGAATGCAGCTGATTCTGGCCTCATGGCTATTTCTTACACAGAAATGTCATTAAGTGCTAATTAATATTTTTTTTGTCTCTGTGAAAATAAACTCAGATAAGTCTTCTGGATAATTCTGCTGTATTTATACTCAATCTACAGCATTCAAGGGTTTCACTGGCTTTGGCAGATATATTGTAGCTTTTGTGTTACATATATAAAGCTTTTCTATGACTATGCACGCACAAAAATATACGCAGGTGAAGGCTTTTGTGTTGAACAGAGGGTCAAGCCTCAAGCTGCATTCTCTGCTCACTCCCAGTAGACCTGTGCATCCCTGACATCTTCACCAATCAACACAAGGACTCACAAACTGTACAAGCAGACGCAAATAGTTTACGTCACACATAAGACCAAGGAAAGCTCTTCTTTTGTACGTTTCTCTACCTCAAGTTTAACTGCCTTATCACACTTTAGCATGAATTCAAATACATTCACACACATCCTTACAGAGGGGTGCATGTGTTGGTCTCTGGTTGTCTGCAGCCACGTCTTTATTCTGCGGTTGACGCCACACGACACACCAAGGCATGTTGGGCAAATTTTTGAAAAAGTTGAAAGTATGGGGGCTGAATCTTCCGACCATTTGCGAAGATTTGTGCTCTGGATGGGCGACAAAAATCATGGGATGTGTTCAGTGTCTTTAGACAGACTGACACACATGACCTGTCTCAGTCTCCCACTGCTTTTGATTGGTGACTGAAACTGTCGCTCAGGCCAGAGCAGCCAATGAGCATGCTGTGACACACTGCTCTCCTGAAAAAAAGTAAAGATTCACCAATCTTCATTCAGATTTAACTCTTTATCTGCCAAAAAAATCTATCTCACAGAAATCATACTTGGCGCACACTGTTGTAAGAAAATGCACAGTCCATCTTGTGTGTTTTCTCAGCAGTGTGTGCGTTTGTATATATGCACGCAGGGTGTGTCGATGCGAGCGTCCCCAGGGCGTGGAGAGTATGTGTATGTGTGCAGCATTAACCCTCTGCTCTGCTCTCCCTCCAGACTGTATCAGGATAAACTGTACAGCCAGTAAGTGATCCTCCATCTCACCTAACTCCTCCCCCTTTCCTCTCCCCTCCTCAGTATGTGTGTTTGCAAGTGTGTGCGCTTTGTCGTCCGTCTGACTCTTTCTCACCATCTCCCCCATGCCACTCCATTTGATCCTAATCTCTTATTCAACATATCTTTTACCATGTCTCTGTGTGCAGATATATGTGTGTGTGTGTGTGTGTGTGTGTGTGTGTGCGTGGTGTGTGTGTGCGTGTGTGGGGGTGTGTGTGTGTGTTGGACAGGGGGGAGCTGCACATATGCGTTAGTGTCTGCATGTTCAGCTACACTGCAGGAGAGGTGCGATTTTTGCTGAGGGCCAGGGTTTTCCAGGTCGGCCATTTTAGCAAAGACAGATAGACGGAGGAGAGGACGGTGGGGGTTGAAGGGAGGAGAGAATAAAACCGAGAGAAGAAGAGGAACAGATTTTTGTGTGAGGCGTTCAGGTGAAATTAGGTGTGCAGAAAGTGGTAGCTGGTGGATGAATGCAACCCAGAGCTGCAGGCTAATTACCTCTCCTTCATGCCATAGACAAAAGACGCGTTATCCCTCTGTTTCTCTCTGTCGCACCTTCATCCCAACGTCTGTTGGGTTGTTTTTCTTTGTTTGCTTGCTGTTTCTCTCTAAACTGTACAACAGGGATTTTAGGATAGTGTTTCATTTAGTGTTTGTGTGCGTGAATGAGTGAGTGCATTCTTTTCATTGCCCATCTGTGTCTGTGTGTTTTCTGGGTGTGTTTTTCCTGCGCAAGGGTGAGTGTGTGTGTGTGTGTGTGTGTGTGTGTGTGTGTGTGTGGTGTGTTTCTGTTCATGCTGCTGTGAGTGGAGCTGAATCCCTGATGAAGTTTAATTCCCTCACGTGGAGTTTCTCTCTGTCACGACCACAGAGAAAGCAAGAGAGAGAGAGTGAGGCGAATGCTCTGTAACGGCAAAGAGGTGGTGAAATGGACGACTGCAGTTGCCATAGAAACCCTACTAGCCACACAGCACTGTTGCTATCCCGCATGTCTGCTGGCCAATTTTAGACCGGTTGTCTCAATGAACATTTCAGTAGGCATCCACTTTTCTGGCACACTGTGTGCATACAATAAATTATACATTTGATATTCAAGAGGGAAGAAAAATTTATTTAACAGCCAGGCGGCACCGAAATAGTCCACTCAGCAGTCAAATAAAAGCCTTGGCATGGGAGCGATTTGAGGCTTATCCTTCAGAAAAGCCATTTGTTATTTGGAGCTAATGAAATATGAAACGCTTTTTGTCATTTTGTTTTCATTACCATGCGTTTTTTTATAATCTCCAGTAGCTCATGACATTTGGTTCGAGCTGTGTTTCCACTGAAACAAACTGCCCCTCTCGTCTTTCTTTTGTTTCTCGTGGTTTGCCTTTTGGTTTAACCTCATAGAGTGCGGGCTGTCTGCAGACCGCCGACTCAACTCACTACGCCGAATGCTCTTTCAATGCTGGATCGAAATAGGTGCACATGTGTGTGTCTTTGTGTGAGTTGTATGCCTCTCCCTCTTTCCCAGGTTGACACAGTTCACTGCCTCACTCACATCAGTCTGTTCATTCTTTGAGTATTCAGTTACATATGCAAAAACACACACACACTCATAAACTCACACTTTCATACACATATTTTCTCTCTCACTCAGTGCCAAGCAGTGATCCATGGTAACAGGATGAGATGCTCATGCCCAGAGCACAGCTGAGTCTCCTCAGGGGAACCCTGTGTCCTCTCTGAACACACAACACACTCTTTTAGCCTTGCAAACCAACATACACAGGCGTTTCTATTTGCCATACCCATTTTGATTTACTTCTCATATATTTAATTACGTTTTGCATGCCTGTGTGTCTCCATCTTTCTTTACCTCTTTACCTGTGTGTGTGTGTGTGTGTGTCTGTGTAAGTGTATGCCTGCCTGCGTGCCTCCATGATTGATGTAGGCATGCTTGACATTTTCTGCAGCAGAATCCGTTCGGGTCAGTTTGCTTCTCACCTCCCCCGTCATTACCTCCTATAGGTCACTGTAAGCAGACTCAGTCACACTCCTCAAACCAAAAGGGCTTGGAGGAAGAAGGGAGGGGTTTGTGTGTGCGTGTGTGTGTGTGTGTGTGTGTGTGTGTGTGTGTGTGTGTGTGTGTGTGTGTGTGTGTGTGTGTGTGTGTGTGTGTGTGTGTGTGTGTGTGTTGGATGGTGGTGGGTGTTGTGTTCAAGGTTGGTAGGGTGCTTGTATAGAGTAGGAGCGAGGGGACACTGAGGTTTTGGGAACAGTCAGTCTGTCAAATATGTGCAGTCAACTATGTGAAGATATGAGCTGGTAGATGGGCAGAGAGAGACATCATGAGAGGACAGCTCAGCTTCTTTCATTCTGCTGCACATCAGCACCTTGGAGAGCGTTCCGATGTTCCACCGTGCCTCCAGTGCCACCGTGAGGCTCAAAGCAGCATTGCACCTCTGAGAATATATAGAAATAAAGCTCCCACATTCAGGCACGCGGACGGACTCGTACATATTCTGTCTGTGGAGGCGAGAAGTTTGTGGGGTGGTCAAGTGGGGTGCGAATGTGCGGTCTGTTTATGTGTGGGCTGTTGGTGGTCATGATAGCGGTGCAATCTGTCCACAGATGGATTGTCTCAGCGGGGGCCTGTTGTGACTCACAGTCTCCATCTTAGGCACCCATAGCATCCATTTATGTTAATCTTTCTGTCTGTGTGTGTCACATCATCTGTCTCTCTGGTGTATCTGCAGAGAGACTTGTCTGTCTATCTGTGGAGAGAGTGTGTTGACACAGAGGTGTTTGTCTCCCCAGGATATGTATGGTTCCCCCTCCCCTTTCTGCTGTTAGCCTCCATTTCCTCAGTTTCTGTCCTTAAATTTTTATTCAACCTGCCTGGCTCTCTCTCTGCTGCTTCTCCTCCTCCTTCTTGTTCTCCTGGTTCTCTTTTTCTGTCTCTGTCTCTCTACATCTCTTTCTCTGTCTCTCTCTCCACCTCTCTGTGCATTATGTTAATGGTGCTCTGGGCTATGTGTAGGTAAAGGCCCAGAGACTATCTTTGCTGGGTCGGGCCTCAATGATAATGAGTGGCACACGGTGAGGGTAGTCCGGCGTGGCAAGAGCCTCAAACTCACCGTGGACGACCTGCAGCCTGTTGAAGGTAACCACAGCAGCTTAACTTCAAAATATTCTCCATAAAACGGCATCAGGTCTTAAGTCTGCTTGTATTCTGTGTAAAAATGCTTTATATGAAAAATGGATGGTTGAATTTTTTTCACATAAACTGATATAATTCTAAAAGACCAACATTAAGGAGCTTTATTTCTTTTTTAGAGAACATCTGTACCTGTGTAAGTGAAAATAATCACTCTGCATTATGATTGTGATATCTCTGCACGAGTTTTTACATTAGTACTAGTGTGTGTTACATCTACTACTAGCTAGAGGTAAAATGTTGAATTAAGAAGTAGCATTAGTAGTAGTGTTAGTGTTGAACAGCACCATTTGAAACCCAACTTTCCATAGACCTCACCTCCTAAGTTTACCCCCGCTACCAGGTCAGATGGCGGGCGACCACACCCAGCTGGAGTTCCACAATGTGGAGACGGGCATCGTAACAGAGAAGCGCTTCATGCCCGCTGTGCCGTCCAATTTCATCGGCCACCTCCAGGGCCTGACGCTGAACGGCATGCCCTACATCGACCTGTGCAAGAATGGCGACATCGACTACTGCGAGCTCAACGCCGTTATCGGCTACAAGAGCATTGTGGCCGACCCCGTCACCTTCCGCTCCCGCTCCAGCTTTGTCACGCTGCCCACACTGCAAGCCTACTACTCCATGCATCTCTTCATGCAGTTCAAGACGACATCCCCAGACGGCCTAATTCTCTTCAACAGGGGAGACGGCAATGACTTCATAGTGGTAGAGCTGGTTAAAGGGTGAGCCGGACAATAAACCAATGAGCCAATGCAATATATCTTCAAATTAAATTTAAAAAAGAAGCATAAAAATGATAACTGTAAGCAACTGAAGGGGGAAATGGATGAATATGCTGTTTTTATGTTAATATCCATCCTGCAGAAATTAATATACATGCCCAGTTTTTCTACTTTCACTGGGATTTAATGCTAAGATTGTCCTTCATTTGCAAGAAAAAGTATTTAATATGAAAAACGCACACACTTGTTCTACTAGATAGATAATAATGCCTTGAAGTCTATGGCCCTGTGCTGTTTTTCATCACACATAGTTCGCCTTTCCTCCTCTCGCTTTTTTTAAAGTCCCCTCCTCTCTCGTTTTCTCGCTCCTTCTTCTTCCAGCTACCTTCATTACATCTCCGATCTAGGCAACGGAGCTCACCTGATCAAGGGCAACTCCAACAGCCCTCTCAATGACAACCACTGGCACAATGTGCACATATCACGAGACACTAACAACCTCCACACGGTCAAGATTGACACCAAAGTCACCACGCAGACCACCATGGGCGCCAAGAACCTCGACTTAAAGGGTATGCAAAAATACAAGCTGCTATACTTTAATTATAGGATCTTGTATGGGGTAAAGAGATGCTAGCATTTGATTGCACATATAATATTTTACACATACGGATGCTTGTGTTTCCTAAGAGGGTGTTTTGACAAAGAATGAACACGTTCTCATTAGTCCTGAAATGATTAGTAGGTTAAAGGAGAGGAAGTGACATTTGAGAAACAGACTTATTTGCTTTCTTAATGAGAGTTAGATGAGCAGACTGATACCACTGTCATGTCTGCATTAAAAATAATAACGACATACCAAACACCTCTAAAGCTCGCTAATTAACACCGTAAATCTTGTTTTTTAATCAATACAAAATATAAAGTGTAAAAACAAATTTGTTATTTCATGAAGGATGGGTTCTATGCAAGGCTGTTTCCTGGCTGATGAGCTCGGAGGAAGGTTTTCTTGCCTTCAAGCGGAGCCATGCTAGCTGTATCTCTCCGTTTCCACTCTTTGTACTGAACTAAGTTAACCGTCTCCTGGGGGAAGATACATATTACTGTACAGATATGAGAGCGGTATCTACGTTATAGTCTAACTCTCATTAAAAAAGCAATTAAACATATTTCCCGGGAAAAATTAATGAGCAACAGCATGCATAATCGATTAATCATTTGTAATTTATCAAGCAAAAATTACCAGCTTTTCAGTGCCAGATATTCACTGGTGTCATATCACTGCAAACTGAATATATATTTGGGTTTTTTGCTGCCGGTCAGATACAAACAATTCCAAGGCACTGGGCTCAAAGAACTTGTGACAGAAATATTTCACAATCAGTTTAGTCCATGAAGAAAGTAATAAAGTATTGCAGTCACATTCCTGATGCTAACAATAAAGCACTGCCTTTGGTTCATGAAGCTGCCATTCATTGTGTTGCTCCCCGACAGGTGATCTGTACATTGGGGGCGTTTCCAAAGAGATGTATCGAGACCTGCCTAAGCTGGTCCACTCCCGTGAGGGATTTCAGGGTTGCCTAGCAACAGTTGATCTAAATGGTCGGCTCCCGGACCTTTTGGCCGATGCCTTGGCAACCATGGGACAAGTGGAGCGAGGTTGCGAAGGTGAGGTGCAAACACACCAGCAGATCTACTCCAACCCCCATGTCCCTACTGCTTTTTCTTTCAGTTTTCATTTGACTCATGCTCTCTGTTATTAGGATAACCCACTAACCCAGCTCTTGGTCTGTTAGATGTAAATTTTACTCTCTCTCTTCTCATCTCCTTCCTCAGTCTCTCTGCACATTGTGTTTTCTCTCTCTGATCCACTCTTTCAGCAGTTCACAGGCATCTGTGTGCATTGACTAACCATCTAACTTAATTTGCTTGTTTGCTTTTTTGTTTGGCTGACAAAAGTTACATTGATGAAAGCTGACTTGCAAGGTATATCGCTTTGTGTGAGCATGTGAGACACGTGTGTGTGAGGATGGCAAAATGTGAGTGTGTGTGTACGTGCGTAAGTGTGTGCGTGTGTGTACGTATGAGTGTGTTAAAACTACCCAGTGGTGTCCAGTGTTGTGTGGATCCCAGTGATCCAGAGTCAAAGGTCAGAGGTGACCTGTCCTCGCCCAGCCACCGTAGTGACTTCATCACAGTAGTGACATTACCACCGCTTGACTTGAGTTGACCACAGCTCCACCACCCGGGTTGCCTAGCAGCATGCTCTCTAACCCCTCCTACTGACTCCCAACCTAACCTTCAATACTCCATGTGTGAATTATTTCACACCCTTTCCTCCATGCCTGATGTTAGAAGTACAAAGATGGAGAACTCATAGCTTTGACGTTCTCCTCCTGTGTGGTTTTAGCACGAGGCAGGGAGAGAATGGTGACAGACTGTATACAGAATACTGAAAGAGTATTGAGATGAAGGCCTTTAAACATAACCCTGCCCTCTTATGTTTAACTCCTCCTTCTGTCCTTGCCCCACTCATCTAGCCTCACCACCTGCATGTTTTCCACATTTGGCTCTTTTCACCTAGTAAAACAGATTCCAGTTTAAGTTCAGTTCTGTTTAAATGGATAATCAAGCGTCTTCTGTTGATGTAAAGCTAAAAGAATAGGAGCATATCTACAACATCCTAGTCTCACTAATACTACTAATCATAACACCATTACAGCACAACAGTCTTACTCAGCCATTTCAAAATGCAAAATGTTTTCAAGGAAATAATGTCTAAAAAAAATAACCATACTGTGCTGCCATATTGTTGTGAACACACTGGGCTCCAGGCAAAACCCCCCAAAAAATGTGTATTTTTTTTCTCTTCCCCTAACTTTTTCACCCTTCCAAACCACCACATCTGTCACTGCAGGTCCTAGCACTACTTGTCAGGAAGATTCCTGCTCAAATCAGGGGGTTTGCTTGCAGCAGTGGGAGGGCTTCACCTGTGACTGCAGCATGACTTCGTATGCCGGGCCACTGTGCAATGACGGTGAGTCTTTGCTGTTATTCTTGCTCTTTCTCAGACTCAGATGAATGACAGATTTTTATTTTTTTTTAGAATACGCTCTGCTCAGTTTGGGAATGCAGATTGTGGAGAATCTGGCTTAATTTTGCAATTGCAGATGCTATGTAACTGCTTTTACTTGATTTAACTGTGGTACAAAAATCTTTCCTCACCTTAAATATCTCAAAAATGTCAAAAAGTGTTGGACTGCAAATCTAAAACTGCTGCACACGGATGATTTGGCTTCAACCACAAAATCAAATTTTTTATGTGCATTTAATCCAAGCCGCCACGGGGGGGCACTGTCAACTGTTCATTTTGAAATGGCACAAAAATAACACCTCCTCAATTGGCTATTATAACCTGGTGTGTTCCTGTAACATTAAATGAAATTATCTTTGGGTTTTAAACACTAAATTATCCTCTGCAGCCCTAAAAGCGAGTAGTATAATGGTTTTTGCAGCCACCTTATGTGTCAAACAATTGTGCGAGTTGTTATTTGTGTGAGTCAGGTATCACAGTCAGCCTCCTGCAGTCATGTTGATAAATGATTTGGGAAACACAGATTTTTTTTCGGCTCATGTAGGAGGAACAATCATAATGTGGAAGGCCAGTCAGCAGTGACATTTTACAGTGTTTGTTATATTTTTACCTTGCAATATGTTCTGTTAAACATTTAGCAGAAAGTAGGTGGAGGTACCATGTGAGGTAGGGAAACTCTGGTGATAGATAGCACTGTTGTGGCACTCAGACCTTCCCGCGCAATAAATTTTTTTTTTATCGGTGTGGACCAGCTGGGACCACGTATATCTTCGGCCGGGATGGAGGCGTGGTGGTTTACACGTGGCCCCCTAATGAGCGTCCCAGCACCAGGGCAGACCGACTTGCTCTCGGGTTCAGCACCCAACAGAAACATGCTGTTCTGCTCCGGGTGGACAGTGCGTCTGGCCTGGGAGACTACCTTCAGCTGCAGATAGTAAGTGCACACAATCACTTTCAAACACTAAGCCAAAGAACATATGAGTTGGTATTGATATGCACCATTTAAGTTAATTTGCTTTTCCTTGAAGGGTGCATTTCTGCAAAAAAAATCTCCTAATATACCACACTTGCGATTCGATACTTGTGCATTAATTGGCTTTTTAGGTAGTAGATAAGAGCACACAAACATCCTAATACTGCTTTAGAGAGAACAGTATTCCAGTCTAGTTGCTGAATTCTGCATGAATAATATTGTTACTCAGATCAAAACATCATGCGGCTATGGCAAACCCTGCACAGATGGTTATTACTCAGTCTCATATTCTTTTTGACGAGACCGACAAGAACAATACTGCATTATGTGCCATTAAAATGCGTATTAAATATTATGTAATCCTACAGAAGCACCGCATAGACATGCCTCTTTCTTCCGACAAATAGAACGCATTCAATGATATTATATCTGGTTTATGTGCAGATGGCCTACATGCTTACATTACTTGATTTTACTGGTTCATTAGCTGCATTGCTTCTGATTATAACTGTAATGTGGAATTGTCGATGCTGCCTGTTAGGTCATTATGTGGAAAGTGAAACCTACAAAACAACTGAGCTCCTTTCAGCCGCGTATTTGTATTTATCTGAGTGACTGGATGGCGTTATTAATCAACCATGGCTCAGTGAGCGTTCATAAACCTCTACATGGTTGCAGTCATGAGAGACACATGGCCATTATTGGCAAAGGTCTTGACTATGGCTGGGCAATATCACCACACTTAATATTACAATTAAGTGTCACAATTACCTCTGTAACAACTGATAAATGGTCTTCATATTGAAAAACATGGCTTGTGATGGTCATATTCAGTAGTTAGAAACACTTTCAAGTGTAATCAATATCCTAAATAGTGACTAGCATTATTATGGCTTCTGTTTTATTCATTCTACCAGCGGTATGTTCGAAAGTATGGAGGTGACATTATTTTAACAAAAGCTTGTATAATAGCCTGCTCCATTTGAAACGACTGATCTCATTTCCAGATTGTGGTTGAAAAGCAAAAGAGTAATTGTTGTTCCAAGAAGTAGAAATTGTTTCCTTTCTACCAGCTGTTTCTCATCTGCACCCACACTCCAATGCATCTCTGCAACATTAGTGTTGTTAATTACATCTTCAGAGCTGCTGGTGAAACAATGTTAACTGAACTAATAAAATAAACCTTGAAAACCAGTTGAAAACTCCCTGAATTTTTGCCATGTGACTGATTATCATATCTGAGTTACTAATAGGTTCATAGTTACAGGAGAAGAGCAGAATATTTTTTTCCAGAATCTAGCTCGTGCAAATGGTTTATTTTTGGCAAATTTTTAAATGAGACATGTAGATTAGGTCATGTCGACGTTAATGAAACATCACAATCTTAAGCTTAGTTTTGGATCATTTTCCCAAAGGAAAGAAATGTCACAGATGAGAAGCTTAGGAACCATTGGAAAGTTGAAAATCCTACAGTTCAGTGTTTACAGTTTCTGGCTGTGATGAATGATGTGACAACTTTTTTAACGATAACATGCTTTTTAAACCCAACAGCAGGGTTTGGGGGCTCAGAAAGTTGAGCCGTTAGAGTCACAATGTCAGTTTTAATTGCCCAGCCCTATGTTTTACCACTTTCAACTGTTGGTATTTGTGCAGGCACATTTTCTCTGTTATAAGACAGACTTGGGCAGAACATAAAATTAGTTATCACAAAAGCAAAAACACACAATCACAGGGGAGCATACACTGTCAAGCATATAGTGCAATAAGCCTGAAAGACGTGAAAGAATGAATATCCCTGCCTCTTTAAAAGAATTACACATCTGACAAAACCTTTTTCTGTCTCTCCACACTCTCAGGACAAGGGCAACATTAGAGTAGTGTTTAATGTTGGCACTGATGATATCAACATCGAGGAGAGCTCCAAGTTTGTCAACGATGGGAAGTACCACATAATTCGGTTCACCCGCAGTGGTGGCAATGCAACCCTCCAACTGGACGACCTGCCGGTCATAGAGCGTTACCCCTCAGGTAGGCCCTGACCCGCCCATATAAGCCCAACCCACTGACCCATCACAGCACTGCCTGACCTGGGGCAGAGCTAACCACACCTTAGTCCAAACCAACCCACCTCCTGATTGATGAACCACATCAGTGTTCCTTTCGATGTTTATATTCAAACACTGAGGTTGAGAAATATAACTGCAACTTTGTTTTATGTTATTGTGTTTGACATGAAATGAAATGTGATCTGACATGAAACATGACTTTTTAAACCATAAAATGAGATAGTTATTACAATAGCTTGTATAGTAGCCAGCTATGTCATGTTAGGCCTGTTAAATAGTGTTAAAGGTAATTTATGAAAATAGTCAATTCAGGTGTCAGTTGTTTTTCTCACCATAAAAGAAAATAATAACAGTTGGTGCATTTTTGGACAAATAATAATTTAAAAACATGTCATATTTTGAGATAAATGTTTAACTAGAGAGAAAAAATAAGAAAAAGAAAAAAGTGTATTTTGTTGAATATAGTCTTTGTTTATTTTATATTTGTTGGTTTTTATATTTAAAGTGGTAATCTTAGATAGCAGTCTTTAACATAATGAGGTCAAGACTTCAGGTAGCTGATAGCTAAAATGCTAAATGCTAGTTGTTGTGAGGTGTGTGTGAGGGTTCTTCATGTATGTAACTCTAAACTCAGTCAGTCATATAGAGAGTATGTGGCAGCTGTAACATTATTTCCCTGTGCTCTTGCAGATGTTAACCCCTGAAATGTCTCTTTAAATTAAACCCAATGAACAGAGAGTAAGAGTCTGCTCACTGGAAACAACGAATTCAGCTCCTATTCTCTTAGCACATCAAGCTTTACCGTAACACAGTGACATGCTAACAATGAGCAGACCATTACTTTCTTTTCATTGCTGTTCTTTTTGTATCCAGCTCCTGTACCACGTTTGGATGTGCGTAATTACTACTGTGTTTTCATCTCTAAATTAAAGGCAACATTGATAACGAGCGCCTGGCCATCGCCAGACAGCGAATCCCCTATCGGCTCGGTCGAGTAGTTGACGATTGGCTACTCGACAAAGGTAAAAACCCTGATTAAAATTCCTTAAAACTTTGAGCTTAAAAAATACAATTTGAAGGCAGTTGACTATATTGTGCACCATCAACTAACATCTAAAAATCTAAATCCATAACTAAGTATTTAAAAGTTGGGCAGCTGTAGTGTGTAATACTGTGTAAACTGTAGTGCCTGTGAACGTATCTTGTTAGTGTGTATCTGATAATATCAGGTTAAAGGGACGATGGAGAGATTTAAATGTGAATAAATCAGAAAATAGAAAAGAAGTACTGATAAAAGATGCTTTATTAAGACTGGTAAATAATTTTGTTTATTATCAAATTGTAAACAATAAAGCATTTACTAAAGATTATATGTTGAAAAACAATTTTGTAATCAAATTAAAGTACATGCAAAGTATTGTGCCATGTAAGAATTATGTAAATTTGAAATGACTAATAGAGCAATGCTTTTTTTGAAAAAAATGTAAAAGTTTTCCTCCTAAACTTCAGCAGAGCTCCTTAAATTAGCCTCTAGTCCCTTTAACAGTGAGCAGTGCTAGAGCTTATAACCTGTGCATGCTTCATAGGGCTGTGACAACAGTTCTCTAGATCTCTGTCTTTCTGTCTGCCTGTCTGTCGCTCCTTCAAATACAATGTCGTGCCGCACAGCCATCACCATAGCAACCATCTGTCAGCCCCGTCTTCTCGGGGCCCTCTGACTTTCCTCATCTGCTGCCTCCTTCCTCCTCCTTCTGTTCTTTGCCTCTTCATCCTCCTCCTCGACTTCTCGGGCTCCTCACCCCTCTTCTCCTCACCCGCCCTTCCTCTGCTTTCTGTTCTCACTCTTTATCTCTCTCAGTCTCAGCCTCTCTCCACGGTTCCTCCACGGCTTCGATTTTTGCTCTGCCATGCTTAATCTATCCCATCCTCTTCACCGTGGCTTGGGGGGTGGTGGATTGTGTAACACTCAAACACTCTTGTGTGTGTATGTATGCACGTATGTGACTGCCGGTATGTGTGTGTGTGTGACTGTATCGGCGTGTGTCTGTCCACCTTTTCTTTTCCCGGTGTGTGTTTGGTTGCGCGTGTGTTTAGGTCGCCAGCTGACCATATTCAACAGCCAGACGACGGTGCGCGTTGGTGGGGGCGAGCGAGGTGCAGCCATGTTCCAGGGGCAGCTGTCCGGCCTTTACTACAACGGCCTCCGCATCCTCAACATGGCCGCTGAGGGCCACCCACACATCAGGGTGGATGGCAGCGCAAGACTGGTGGGCGACATGCCGTCCTCCTCCATCACCCCACAGTCCAGTGCTGCAGCAGGGGGCAACCGCTCCGACTCTGCCCCCTCCATCAGTGACATCACGACCACTACGGCCACCAACAGGAAGCAGGGCGCGACACAGCAGGTTGGGAGCACAATCACATTTACAAGCCATTAAATCCGTTCCATGTGTGGTCATATAAAGATCTGCTGTTCAGATGTAATTCCTCAGATACCGTGTGTGTCTAATCACCGCACTGCAATCATCCTTTCGTGTGGCAATAGGTAATTAAAGAGCGGTAATTTGCTTTGATAAGTTTCTTTTCAAACTCAGTAAGAGGATTAGCATGCGCGCAGCCCCACTAATCAAGGACTAGAGGATAGCGAGATACGTCAGGAGGAGTGGGATTGTTTTAAACTCCACTTCAAGGCGAGGCGAGTTAATTCATGTCGAACATTTCATATGCAGAGGCACATCGAATTGTTTCACGCAATGCTTTATAGACATTAAACAGGGAAAGTGCACCGTAAGGCGTTACAAATTATTGATAAAACAAAAATGAATAGAAAGTAGAAGGCGGATAATGATGACTGCTCAAGATCCAGGAGAGAGGAGAGAAGTTTCTAAACTGTTTTTTTTTTAAGCTTTGGACTCACGAGTGGCAAAAATGTGGCATGATGTGTACCAAAAGACCCCCAACTGAAACTCAAACAATTACACGGTCGACATCTTAGACCCCAAGGCAAATAAGACACTATAGCAGTAAAGATCTAAGCTGAATTTAAAGGTAGGTAGGTACTTCATTGATCCAGAGGGAAATTCAAGTAACCAGTAGCATATTAAACATACTGGATATACAGAATAATAGATAAAAATAAGAATTGTGCAATTAGTAATGTACAAATAACCAGAAATGTCCATTTATATACATATAGGAAGTCAAAGCAAGAGTCCTATAATCCAGATGTGTCTCACAGCTCTGTGGACAATGATAACATTGCTTGGAATGAAACCTGGCACCATATATATAAAGCTCATCTTACAAGTATTATAAACTACTTATTTGAGCTGTCTATTTCCATTAAAAGATTAAATAATGTCCTATATGACACAAACAAACAATCAAATATCTCAAAATACATAATGCTGTAAAAAGAAATCTGGCTTACAATGCCTCTTTTTGAAGAGTGATTAACAGTTTTTTTTATTTGCCCTGTAACACTGACTATATAAAGACTGACATGTCAATCAGAAAAACTGACCCAGAAATATTTAATGGAGCGAGGCCTTGCATACACATATCATATTTCTGCTGCAGCACGTTGGCATAAATGGATTAGATGGCAAATTCTCAGCTAAGTGGTCCCTCCCTGCTAAATTACTGGAGGAGAAATGTTTGCGCTAATGGAGGGTGTAATAGCTTTTCCATAATATGCATTTAGTAAACTGATGTAAATGGGACAATAGAAACACATAAATGTTATTGAGGCATATTTATAGCAGCTGCAACTGCACAGTCGATGCTAATGCCAAAGGATACATTATCAGTAGGTACACCACCGTCTCTTCTGCTCTATTGTTCAGATCACTACTGAGATGCTGTCAGGGTCTTTTGTGGGTGTCTGTGTATACTGCAGTTCTTCTTCTGTGTTATAAAACTGTGCGCCTGCCGCACTGAAAAAGGTTTTTTTTTATTTATTTTTTTTCCGAGTGATACAAGTTGCCATGGAGATAGTGAGCCCCACTACCCGCTGCTTGCTTTCTCTCTCCCATCCAGACTCCCACAGAGACTAGCTCCTCTGTGTATAAACTGCCAGCTGTTTCAGACATAAATAATAGAACGCGGAGAGCTGTGAGCTAAGCCTCAGGCATCAATAATGGATATGAGAGCTGGATGGATAGCACCGCAGAGTGACAGCGTTGTCATCGGGGCTTGTTTTCACACCTCACCTCTCCATCTCTCCCTGTTTATGTGCATGCGGTTGAACTATTCCTGCTCTTGTGATATACTGATGTCAGTACTAAATCTGGATGCAGAGTTGTGGTACCGGAGTCATTATCACTGTATGAGAACTAGGTCAGACCAGTATATGCTCGATATACTGCAGAGTGTGTGTGTATGCTCGTCCGAGTTAGTCAAATCACTCCTGTTGGCCCTCAAACTCTTTTTGTGTGTGTGAGTGTGTTTGTCTTGTTTTAGAAGAATCTACAGCATCCCCATTGAGGCTGCCTAGTGTTGCCTGGCAACCAACCTGGCCTTAACCAGCACACACATAAAATGCAGAGATGAACACAGAATGCACACACACAAACACTCAGGTGGATTGAGAACAATACGCCCGAATTGCAGCACATTGCATCAGAGGCGGGGCGGTGAGAGATGTCTTACAAAGGTGCAACGGGTCCAAGCAATTTATCGATTTCACGAACATGCCTCGAGTTCGGGTGTGCATTGAAGTGGATCAGCCTAACTTGCCCCATGGGTTTACTCCTCCTGTCGGCACTTTGTGCAGTAAGAATGTGTTATGTGTTTCCTCCTGAAGTCCACAGTGTGTTGATTTCCTTTTTTTGTGCGTTGAAAACTGGAGGAAATTAATAATGCATGACAGCCGAGCAACCAGCGAGGAGAGAAGAGAGGGAGAGATTGTGTGAAAGTGTGAGTGTTTATGCTAGAGGCTGCTCTGAGTCACAGAGCTTGAGTTTGGTTTTGATGTTCGGTGTCTGTCTGCGGATGCGTGTTTGTGTGCATCTCAGTGCGTGTGTATGTGTGTACCTGTGTTTGATGGCAAGACTGATGGAAGAAACCTGAGGCTCGAAGCGGCGCCCGATTGGCTATCGGGAATCAGCTGACCTAGCCGCTTCCACCAGCTCTCTGAAGGACTATTTCTCATTCGCTCCCTTCCTGTTCTTTCCTTGCTACCTTCTTTGCTCTCTCCACATCTTTCACATCTTTGTCTCCATCTTCGTTTTTTTTTTCCTCCTCTCGCTATCCATCTTCTGGAGATAGTTTCTCCCTCCTCTCCTCTCGCTCTCTCCTTTGCTCTCTCTCCCTCCATATCTTTCCATATTTACTCGTTGCTCCCCCCCCTCCTCTCTCCTTCCCTCCCTCCCTCCCTCCCTGTCTGTGGTTGAGCTCCAGTGATAGGCTGTTAATGCAGGCGGTGTATGAGTCTATCTCACCATCTGCAGTAGTGGAGCTAGCTCCTCTTCTCCTCTCTCGTCAGGATCTCTTCATCAGCCTGCCAACTTCAGCCTGATTTGGTGTATGCTTGTGTGTCTGTGTAGATGTGTTTAAATAGAAACAGAGCAATGGAGCATGTTTGGCTATTATAGAGTTTGTGTGTGTACGTGTGTGTGATTTCCAGTTGTGAAAGTAGCAGACAAGCTGTTGAATCATCTGCAAGAGTGTGTGAGGACAGAGTGCAGCTACTATGTGTGAACTAGGCAGTCAGGGAGGCATGGACGGCCGCTGGCACTGTTCGGCTGCTCAGGTAGAGATTTTGCTCTTTAAGCATGCAGATATTCTTTCCTTTTAATGCTCTCTCACTTCCTGTCTCTTTCCTCCTGTATCTATTTTTTCCCTCCCTGTCGGTGTCCATCTGTGTCCATCATTATGTCAGCATGTTCTATTGATAGACTATGAAAAGAGGGGGACAAAGAGGGAGGGACAGAAGGAGGGTGAGGTGGAGGGGCGGAGGTTTCTTGGGCATACATTGCTTTAGCACATCTTTTCTAAACTTCAGTGGGTTATCGATGTGATTTAAGTTGTGTATGGCGTGTCCCCGGTTTTCCTCGTGTTCACTGTCTCCCATACGATAGGTGGATCAATACTCCAATTGACACCTTCCCATTTGAATGGGACAGTCAGCTGACGAGGTGATGTCACAGATCAGAGGAGGGATCTTGTAAAATTTACTCATCTGCTTTTGTTTTACCTAAAAAAATCAGGATTCAGGATTGGAGACAGGTGCCCATGGAGGACACATAGGTGTCTTTGGATCAATAATCAAGCATGGTGGCTCGGCATTGATCGGTGACAGATGTCAGGGGTGATGTGTTTCCTACTGGCTGATTGGTTCATGTGCTATTTGGATCTGGCAAAGGCACAGAGGTTTATTGACTGGCTGGATTCCAGAGGCTAAGCTCACCCTAGCAGCATTTGACAGGCCAGTGGGCAGAACTGATTGGAAAGGCAGTGGAGGAAAGAGACAGAGTCAAGCATCAATAACCTAATATATGTTTCAGGCCAAACTAAACCACAGTAGACTTGTCAGGATCAACACCAAGCCATACAAGGCCAGTGCAGGCTTTTTCAGATGAATAAACCAACGGGTTGCTTCTCCACTACTTACGCAATCTCTGTTCTTACAGAGACAAAGCGGCAAAGAAATAGAGAAACCAAGGACAGAGACACAGTTTAATGGATTTGTGTTTGAAACACTGCCTGTAATTTGCAGCTAAGACATCATCGACTACTTAGTACTTCGATTCGGTTCAGATTCTCCTCCACTTTGGTTGTAATCTGCCTCTAGAGCGCTTCTCTTTTATGGCTCTGCTGCTCTCTCCCGTCTCCTTTATTCTGTGGGTTACTAACATCTACTGCAATGCATCACAATCCAATTTTAATTTAGAGCTGGCACTGAGCGCCCAGTGTGGTTAAAACACACACACATGCACACACATTCCTATCTCTCATGCCGAAGCGTCAAGGCGGGCGATGTTTAACAGTAGTTCATGAATATGCGGAGCACATTAGCACGGTGTTAAGTAAAGACCGCAGCACTTTGAAGTCCTCCTCCTCCTATCCTGTCTTCTTTTTCGTTCTCTTTCTCCTTAATCGCCTCCTCCCAAAATTCCTTTTTATCCATCCATCTATCTTTAAACTCCCTCCCTGCTTTCTCCCTTCTCTCCTCGCACACTCGCTGGAACTGCAAATCAATGCACAGGTCCCCACTGAGGGTGCACGATCCCGTTCTTTTTATTCCCCATCATTTTTAACAGCCTGAACTTAGAGTTGCCATGGCAACAGGAGCAGGGATGGAGAGGAAAAAGGGCGCCTTTTCCATTGAGAGGGAGCGAGACACAGAGAAAGAGCGGTTGTTGAGATATTAGTTGGTTGATGCAGGTTAGAGGTTGACTGTAAGTGGGATATTGACATGGTGCTTATGGAGAGGTGTTAAGTAAAGGAGATTTAAATGAACCATCGTGTGCTTAGCTAGAATAATTAATGAAAACTGATTTTATTCCCATCTTTAGCCTCACGCTGCGCGACCTCAACCACGTAGGAACACTTGCCAGTATCTGATGGAGAGGGCAGAACACAGCAAAGCAGGGAGGTGGAAAGGCCAGAGGAGGAAAACTAGAGGGGGAGGGTTAAGAGAGTAGGAGACAATAACTGGCTGTCCCCTTGTGGTTTTAAACAAGATTCAGCGCCTCTCTCCGCCTTCCTCCTTTCTTTTTCTCTTTTTGGCACTCAGGTTTTGGCGGCCTGCCATTGCTGGGGGCCGTAACAGGCAAAAGTGTTTGTGGCAAACTACAGAACGGGTGGGCGACGGATTGGCAATGTGTGCTCACACACGTCGAAAATAAACAGAAGGGGTGTGGAGCGAAGGCTAGGTCTTCTTTCTGAAATGTGATGGATAATGTGCACTTATACATCCCAATTTTGTCTCCCTACAGTCGGCCGACGACCTGCTGGTGGCTTCAGCTGAGTGTCCAAGCGACGATGAAGACATTGACCCATGTGACCCCAGTTCAGGTGAGAACCGTCCACAAATAGCTGCAGAACCTTTTTCTTTTGCATATGTCCTCCACACTCAGTGTCACTCAGGCATTTTTTCTGCTGCTTTGTCACTTGCTACAATGAATTTTTCATTTCCACTTAGGCTTGTGCCTCCAGTCATTACCTCACACTCCCCATCCATTGCCCCTCGTCATCTCCATCCCTCACTTTGCTTTAACCCTTCTCACCTTCCCTCATCCCTCATTAATCCATTATTTTTATATCAGTTGTTTCCTTTTCCTGATCTCTACACAGCCCAATGAAATGCACATGCAAACTCCCGCATTAACAGTAATTTATTATAATGTCAAATCACACCATGCTGCAACCCTCATTGCCTGTGTATGTCACGAAGTGTCAGAAGCATGTAATAAAATTTGATACAGTGTGCACCTGGGCTCTGGTCTTTATTTCAACACGATGTAATGTAATCTGTTTGCACATTATATGATAATATGTAAACAGCTTTGGCTCTAAGCCGCAGCTTTCCCTTGCCAGCATGCAGCGTTATGCAAAATGACTGTCAAATAATTCATCACCATGATGCATTGTGACTTCTAGGACTAGCTCTCCACCCACCATCTTCACATGGTACTAGTAATTTCAATTAATAATGCATGCAGTAACCTGTAATATAACTTTCCTCCCCCTCACAGCTCGCCCTCCGTTGCCAGATATTAAGGTGATCTCGGGTCCATCGGAGGTGGTGCGGGAGAGCAGCAGCACAACGGGCATGGTGGTGGGCATCGTGGCAGCCGCCGCCCTCTGCATCCTCATCCTCCTCTACGCCATGTACAAGTATCGCAACCGCGATGAAGGCTCCTACCACGTGGATGAGAGCCGCAACTACATCAGCAACTCAGCCACACAGCCCAACGGCAGCGCAAAGGACAAGCCGCTGGGCATTGCCAAGATCTCCAAGAACAAGAAGAACAAAGACAAGGAGTACTATGTCTGAGGTGGAAGACTTCCAACACACAGACATATACGCATACACCTTTATATATAACGGTATATGTACATAAATAGATATATTCTCCAAAAAAAGAAATACACACATACACAGTGACATAGACATGCTGATGTTAATGTTTACTCTTCAATAATCACACCTGCACACACGCTGACAAGCACAAACATAGATACAAACAAGCACACACACATTTAAGCACAAACATACATGCACACACACACACACACACAGACTGGCCTGAGGGCATGGGCCCTTACTGTACAGTATTTACCAATGAGCAGAGCCTCTGAGAGAGGCTTGTTTTATGAACATAAACACCATTCCAAATGATTTCGAGAAGTACCAGTTCAACTCCCAGTTAAGAACCATTTTGGGGCCAGCCAGATAAAAAGACCAGTTACTCCCCTGCCAAAGTAAGACCTCTCCAGTTGGACTCAGAGAGGTCAAGAAAGACTTTAAGTGAAGAACATGGCAGACTGAGTGTGTTGAGCGAGAGGCAGAGCACCAGAACAAACGCGATGTAAAAGCACCAAGTCAAGCACTAAGTGTCTCTTCCAAGCTTCTTGGCCTTCCTCCCTGTTAGCAGACGGGACTCGATGAAGCACTGAGGATGCTGAGGAAACAAGCACACCAACGGTCCAAGTTTATCCCCGAGCAACAGGACAGGAATTCAGGGTGTAGCCATAGAGACAGTGAAATACGAGCGAATAGGCGGAGGCAGGGCTGGTGCCCGTTAATATAATGGATGTGCTGTGGTTGTTATGCTGCAGAGCTGATATTTTATGGCACCCTGTAAATCACAAAAGTGGAATCAGTGGAAAGCTGAGTGATATTTTCCTGGACAGCATACTTGAGACTTCAGATGCTACCTACAGACACCAGTCGTGCATGACTGCGGTGTCACACATACACGCATACAGTACACGTGCACACACACTAAAATATAAACAATCTACACATGCAGACATACACTTACCTGCAATGCTAAAGACCTACCATATCTTCATAAATGACACTGAAGACTTTACAAGAAGACAATGGTGAAAAATGACAAAGACCATTATGATAATTGTTATGGCAATGATAATGATGAATATGAAGAACATTTGGGCAGTATAGACTCTGGGGAAGGGAGGGGGGATCTTATTGCACGTGAATTATCTTACTCCGTGTGATTTATACTGCGTTGAAACTCCAGAGGTTACACCGTGACGCACCACCATCCTAAACGTACCACCTTGGTTTGAAGTATTCCGAAATACGCTCTTCAAATGGTTTTTCAGTCTGTGGGATGATTTAAATCCCAGAATCGACTCTCAGTTCAAACCTTCATTGACAAAGTGTGACCATCTCGAGTGTGCTGCATGCCTGAGTCTCTGAGCTGTGCTGTGGAGTGGTGGCGTGTCCCACTAAGTCCAGAGGTGGTAGGTTTGTCTGTGGGGGGGAAGGAGGAGGAGGACGAAGGCGTTGCAGGTTGCAGTGTAGCTCCAGAGCAACGCCTGGATGTGTGCGACCACCACAGGCCACGTCCTGTTTTCTAGCCTGATGTCTTATAGGCCACGCCCACTATACCTGCTCTAACCAACCACCTTTTATAGCAAAAACCAGCCGAGGAAAAGAATCAAAAACAGATCAAAGTAAATGTTACCATGTGTTGCTAATAGATAGAAAAGTCAAGTTCTTGATGCCATTGGCAATATGACAACTTGAGTTGCTTTGATTTCATTGGCTCTCCCTTTTCTCTCTTTCTCTTTGCGTCCTCATGTATTCATGCTATTGGTTGACTGATTTCTAAATCCTCATGACATGACCAATATAGCACAGACGGATGGGTTTCCTACGGGCTCTGGTATAATTATCTGTTTATTGACTTTTGCAGTTTCTGAGCCCTCCACAGCTCAAGACTTGTAGCCCCATGAGATATCAGTGCAAACAGTGCCATGACATGAACAAGCCCCTCCAGTTCTTCCAAGCAATGTAACTAACCAGTCGGATGCATGCAAAACAGACCAGGGGGAGGACGGACATCAAACAGACTGTGCGTGAGATTTCAAAGTATAATGTCAAATTAACATTTTCCCTTATTCTCTCCATCCTTAACTGGCCTTTCTGACCTCCTTCCCCTCCTTTTTCTTGTTTCCCCCTTGTTTAGTACGTTTCCCAGTCTGCTCTCCCAGTTCCTCCATGTCTATCGCTTTCTTTTCCCTCTATCTCTGTTGTGTTGCCATCAGAAACAAAAGGAGGTGTCTCAACCAATGGGATTCTACATCTAGGTGTTCATTAACCATGTTTATTTTCTATATGTACAATTTTTCTACAGTATTTACTTTTATTTTTATTGTTACGGTTCTTTGATGAACATAAAGTGGAAATTTATTATGAAAAATAGTTTTGAAGATTAATGAGTAAATAAAATATTACCCAAGTGAGCCTGTAGTGCATTTTTTTTGTGTTGGTTTTTGCTCCAGTCCGCCTGCAGACATCAATACAGTGTCTGTTACTACATGCCCTTCAGCCTAGGGAGCACGCCAGGGTCTCATTAAGATGAAGGAGTCACGACTTGCACTCTGTTAGGGATCTTAAAGAAATAGTTCATAGTTCAGTTTTCATGTCTGCAGCCAGCATGACATGAAGATTAGAAGCAGCTAACATGGATTTTGAAAAAATCATCAAGTCGGCAGCATCTCTAAGCTTAATTAAGACATCATGTCTTGTTTTAAAAAACAACAATGTGTAAAAGCAGTATTTCACTATGACACAACCTGACAATAGAGCTGCAGTGAATAGCCCATTAATTCAATAGCAGATCTCTGGAAGAATAATCAGCAGCAAGTTTGATCATTTTCAAAGAAAAACAGAGAATAAATATCTTCCCTGATGGCAAACTGAAAATGTTTGTTGCTTATAACCAGACAACACAAGCATCTGAAGACTTCAAAAAGACTTTGGGAACTTGTTAGGAGGAATATTTGAGCAACATTTGGCAGATTAATGGATGTTGGAGTCCTACTTTGGACAGAGCCAGACTAGCTGTTTCCCTGTTCCCTTTCTGCTATGCTAAGCTAACAAGCTGTTGGCTGCAGCAGAAGGCCTATAACAGACAGACACAAGATTGGTACCACTCTTCTCAACAAACTCTTCGCCAGGTAGCAATTAGGCGTGTTTCCCTTCCCAACTATTTTGCAGATTCCCTCTGCATTCAATCTCTTCCCTTTCACCTTTTGTTTCATCTGAGCAAGGAAAGCAACACCTTTTCTGGCAAGTCCCACTCGGTCTAACTGGGACGGTAGGCACACATAAATACCCCCTTTGCACACAGCAAGCAGGGCTTTGATGTATGACTCAGTGCAGTAAACGCTATAAGTCTCAGCAGAGTTGCCGTTTGCTGGATGAAAGATCCCTGAGACTGCAGAGCTGAGCTCGCGTCCTCAGGTGAGAGCTGCTACAAGGACCTGCTATTTCAATAAACACCTCCCAAGTCGCGCCGTCTTGTTCTCGCACTGTTTCTCTCTCTTTTGCTCTCTTTTTTGTCTTTGCTGAACAGTCTGTGCTCAACAAAAGGCTTGTGTTAGGCTGTAGCCATCTGCCGCTTTGCTGTCCTTGACCACGGCCAGCTTGCACAGAGATAAAGAAATAGCCCGGCTATATTTATAGGGTAAATACGGAGTAACTCCATCAGTCAGCAGCAACATGAACATCCAACATTTACAGAAGGGAGACATCCATACCATCGTTTCTAAAACTGTAATGTTCATTATACATCAGAAAACAGTTATTACAGCCACCAAACCTGCTCATTTAAATGATGCTTCCATGTTATATTTAAGATTTTTTAATTCCTTTATTTAACAGGCCATGTTTAACATTAGCAGAAATCTGTGTCAAGCCTGAAGCAGGACTAAGTAGCACAAAGCAAGGGAACCGCCTCTATGTTCTCTGTCTTCGGTTTTGTTTTGATTGAAATTACAGTGAGTAATGAACGTCAACTTCCAGATTATTTACTTAGAGAAAAGTACTAATGCACAATGTAAAAATACACAGATAGTTAAAGTGTCAAAGTGCAAAAAGCACCCAAAGCAGGATTTTAGCTTTGTGGCTTGTGTAAGACTGCAGCAGATTATGTTTTTGATCCATTTAGTGACTGAAGCTGGAACCATGATATTTTTCAGAAATTTGTGAACAGAAAAAAATGACTGTGAAGAAAGAAAAATGATCAACGTTATTTATTTATTTATTTTCATTTTAAAATATGTGTTTGTCTGCAAATAAAAAATTAAAAGAAAGAAAATTCAGAAGAAAAATACTGACAGTGGAGCTTATTTGTATATCCAATCGGGAAGTTCTCATATATTTATTTATTTAAAATTATTATTATTATTTTTTTTTAAATTTAATTTATTCAAAATTTATTTAAAATGTATTTATTTATTTTAATTTTTTTTAACTTAAAATGACTTTAAATTTATTTATTTATTTAAAATTTGTTTAATTCAAAAATATTTTTCAATAAGGTCTGGGTGTGTTTGCATGCAAAAAAAAAAATATCAGGGTGTAAAGATACTGGTAACTGGAACCAGATCAAATAAATAATCGCAAAAATAAAACTAATTTTTCTAAGCTCAGTAGAGGATATATAAATATGAAACATTCAAGACCAAAATAAAATTTAATATCTTTGCAGTTGGAGTTATCCTGTCCTGATTTTTTGTTGTTGTTGTTGTTGTTGCAATATCGCAAGTGGCTACTGTGAAAAATCAGCAGCAAGGACAGATTACGGTATCTCTTCCCCTGCTTCCATTCTGGTTGTGTATTCCGAGACTGCAATGCTAAATTTGCCCAATCTGTCTTGCTGAGCCGTGACATTTAGCCCACGAACAGACAGTTCTTCTGGGAAATTATGTTTTTAAAGGCTGGTAAATACAGAAATTATAGTCATTAGAGCTGCTGTAAATGTAGGTTTGCACATCAACAGTACAAGCTTTTTAATGGCAGACATTTTGACTTGTCACGAACACTATTAAACGTGGATCTGCAATAATAATAACACTAAAGCGGCTCAGTTTCCACTGAATCAGAAAGCACAGAGGCCTGCAACTTGACCTTCTAAATAGACTGCATGCATTGTTTATGATGTTAGCTGCACCTGTGTTTTATAGTCAAAATATCTGTCATCTGTTTAATTTTATGCATTCAAAGGGATTTTTTATAGTGAGGGGAGCAAGGAGTTGCTAGTGTTTTTCATCCTCCCCTGCACAGGTGTACAACATTCAGCAGCAGATTAATACACAAATTCATATCATTAACTTGTGTGTAAGCAAGCGACTGTGGGAGAGTGTACTCGTGTGTGTGTGTGTGTGTGTGTGTGGTCGTGTCAAGAGCTCAAGGCTGCATTTTTCTCTCTGCTTTGGAATAAATCACTAAGAGTTCTGTTCCTCCGCAAGTTCCCACAGTACGACATGCACTCAATTATGTATTAATACAAGCAGCAACAGCATTCATGCAGAGCAGAGGCTACATATTTAAAAGTGTCGGGGGGGGGGAGAAAAAGATTGTTTGCTACATAAAGCAGGCGTGTTTTCGTTCACGTGAATGCAGAGTGTCCCTGCGAGCTGGCCGCGTGCCCTGCTGACGTGTGAGGAGAGGAGTAGAAAAGGAATATTGTGTCCATTGTTATCAAACTGTGCTCACAATTCAACACAAATATGAGACAGGAGACAAAACAGATTCACACCTGGTTCCCACAGTTATTTTTACTGTCAGTTTGTTGACGAGGCTTGAAACAAAAAAACAACACACAATCAGACAGAAAAAGCATCATACACTATATTGTTTGTATTATTTGCTCCAAAAGTGTGAATTAAATAGACTTGTTTTGGAAAGCAACAACAAGGACAATCAAAATAAATAAATGACAACTACATCTTTAAAACCACAAATACCTGAAACTGGTGAAATGTACCAAAATGTTATCAGATAGGTTAAAAAAAAGGTAATTACAGGAATATAAAAAACGTTTCAAGATTTACTTTTTTCATTTACCCTACAACTTGCTGGTGCAAGCTCATTTTCATCATTACTAACAATTTGACAAAATAAATAATCATAACTATAATTACCTATAAATAATAAATACTTTTTTAAGCTCTGTTTATTTTTCAACACCTTCATTTTCCTATTTTTTGGTTTTCGCACACATTAAATCATGTGTTGAAACACTGCTAGCTTTGAGCAAAACACAAAACAAGCTAAACAACCTGCTATTTCTGCTAGCTGCTAAGACGTGGCTAATGTAGTAATAATCATCCATATACCGTACTGCTGGATCAACAACAACATAAATGCTTGTAACTGTAGCGGATGCATTTTAGCTAGCAAGCTAATGCTAACAGAGTTAGTCCGTAAGATAACATCATTTGATGGCTCACTGACACCACACAAGGGTCACCATGGAAATGCTTCGACTTTGTGTCATGACGAAGCTGAGCTCCGCCATCTTGGAGGAGGGGTCATGCAAAGTATGGCTCCAGTGTATCATCAGCCTTGATTGCTTGTATACCCAAAACATTCTGACTAAGAAACAGTGAAAAACAGTCTAATGCTACAGTTTGGTTTTTTTCCCACAGGTTTTCAGCAGTTATTCTCTAACATATAAGTTTATTACACTGACTTTAAATTGGATAAGGCAAACTCAGTGAATACAAATGGTCTTGCCTGGCAGTGAGTCATTCCACTCTTGTATTTTCTATTTCATTTTTTAGCTCTTGCTCTTCAGAATCCATTATTTTGGTGGCAATTGAGGTGAGTCTTGTTGAACAATTTTTAGCTACAGTTAATGATTTTTGAATCTGATTTGAATATGAATCAAAGAAGGGAGTGAATTCTGCAATTTTCTACAGCTACAACAAGTTATAACAAAGTGCTTCCAATTTCAGTGAGTCCTTGAGAGACGTTTTAAAGATCCAGACTGTTTGACAAACTAGACCACCGGAGGAATTTGTAAAATCTGAGGGGGAAAAAAACAATCCCAGCATCCGATCAAGATCTGCGCTCCACTGTGGCAATTTTTAGACAGCACACAAACATCCACTGTCCAACAGAGACCTCCTACATCTTCGATGAAGCTCACACGCCCACAATGTTCACCGCTGCATGGCAGAAAACACCTCACATCTCCTCTCCTCTCTCCGACCTCACACTGAACCCCGAGGGGATAGACGGACAGACTTTCAAATCTGTGGGCATCTGGTGGAAAGGCCTGCTCGGCTGCATGTAAACACCGCGTGGGAGACGAACCAGAGACACAAAAGAAGAAGGAGGAAGAAACAAAAAGTGAAATTACAACTAGTCAGGATCCAGACATGGTGATGGTGATGATACTGATAATGCTGATGGTGGTGGTGATGAAGATGGCAGCGGCCTCGGCGCCTGGCTATGAAGTGGACATTAAACCGGGACCCGAGGCCGGTTTGGTCAAACGAACCCTGAACTTATGCTGCTGGGAGACGTTCGGGGCAACGGTGATTCCGTCTAACATCTCTGGCAGCACCCAGTGTCTGTGAGTACACACAAACACATAAGGATGCAGCCATCTGTAGCTACACCGCAGCCTTTGTAGATGTTTACATTCACTTTCCTCAACAAATTTCAATAATACAAATGCAATATTAAGTTACTTCATGGCATTAAATTTAGAAATAATGCTGCCCATCTGGCAATTAATCCCATTTTGTTTGATATCTGTACTGAAAAACACAAAATAGGCTTTTAGGTGCCATTTTTCTTGACAGAATCAACAGGATCTGTCCAGTTTTTTTTTTTTCATTTTCTTGCTCCATCAACCTCTAAAAATGAGGTGCAATTTGCTCTCCTGCTTGCTTGTATAGCTTCTCCCATTTCTTGTGACAATTCTTGAAAGATTGTTGCACTTTGTACCCTGAAAAGTCTCTTCCATCTCGAGAGTCACAAGACATAAAGAAAGCAGCAGAGTCTAAATATCCTTTTAGTATCTCATGCGAGCCAATCTCTGCAAACACTTGATCCTACATTTCCAATAGTGCAACTCAACAGACCTCAGTTTCTGTTAAATGCCCACATCTCTCAAACTCCACACCTCTGGTTTGTATGAGACCTAATGGTGTCATTCGGGGTTATTTTTCTGGCTTTAGAAAGCTTTTTTGGAGCTGCAGAATACATATAACCGCCTGAGGAGCACTTTTTTAGAAGAGCAAACTCTCTCTAAGGTGCAGCAGCCCTATCAAGCGACCTGCAGTAGGTCAGTATCGCAGAGAACACGTGCCTGAATCGTCCCTCCTGTTCAACACAAACACAGATTTGGGTGCTATGCAGCGTTTACAATTCGCCAGTCTCGTCTCGTGTGCATGCATAATCATTTAGACTTTCTTCCTAATCCTCAGTCATCTCCTCTTGGCTGAAATTACGCAGTGAATTTGCCAATTAAGCAGTCATTAAGTGAGGGAATGTATGCAAAGCGTGTCTGCTCAGCCACTGTTGGCCACCGAGTAGGCACGGGTTAAAGATGCCCCATGGAGTTTTCTTGTAAACAAACAAACGTGAAGTTTGCATCCAATGTTTTTGCAAGAAAACAGCGTGGGCTGTTTGCATCTACATAGCTTCTTTCCCCCCCCCGCTCCATTTATGAGCACGTTTTCGTTGCATGAAACTGGGGGGCAGCACCGTGCAGGTACAAGTAGCTAGCCTGGTTCTGTCAGTGTGCTTTAAGACTTTGTACACATGAAACTGATGAGACTCAACGTGAGTTTCAAAGCTGCTCGTGCACAGCGGTTTGTTGTTTGTTTTTTTTAACTTAGCCCTGAATGAACCAAGTTAGTCGTTTTATGTGAAGAAAGGCCCCTTAAGAAAGGCTGCAGGCGATGGCTTCATGTTTAGCATGCAGACGCGGGCTCTCGTCGTTTCTTCTCTCGAAAGTTTTTCAAGGTGTCGCTGTAAAACTTCCAGAAAGTTGATTGAAGGTGGCGGAGGCGTCCTTGACACGGTGGCAGGGAGCTGAAGGTGATTGCCTGCTCGAAGTAAACACTCACCTGTTGTTTTGGCCGTCGAGGAATCTCAAGGCCTTCCAGAGGAAAAATTAGGATCGCCTGAAGCTTTTTTTTTTCCTTTTTTTTTGCACAAACCTCGCAGCCAGACGTACACAAGAACAGTTTAGCTTTACATAATCTGGCAGAAGCACACCACCAAATACAGCTGATGCACACAAACACACACACACACACACACACACACACACACACACACAAGCATTAAGACAAGGACATGCTTTTGCAGTGGAAGTATTCCCAAGAGGCGCTCTGTGAACTCCCAGGCAGCGATGCGTGTGTTCTCATCGGCTCCGCTCGACTAGAAGGTCAAGGCTCAGGCACAGAGGGGGGAAATTTACAAGTATGCAGCAGTGGATGTCCAACCAGATGCAACAAAATAAAAGAAATGTGGGATCTTGTGTAGACTTTCAAAAGAGTTTGTTTCATGCATGAGAAGAAAATACATGAGAGAGTGAGCTGGTCATGGTCGCTTTTCATTATTCATACAAAAAAGTTGTAAAGATCTGTATCCCACCCACGTCCCCCAACGACATACGGGAATACAAAAATTTGAAAAAAAAAATGTCCACTAATGATTTTCCATCCCTGTGATCAGTTGCATAGCTGAGAGCTGGTGTGAGTGGCTGTTTCTGCGTCCACAGGGAGGTGAGGCAGACGAAGATCAGAGTGATTCCTCAGAGTGCCCTCAGCAGCCTGCAGCACCTCAGGAAGCTGTGAGTGTGTGTCTGCAGCTCATGTTTATTCTTTGATGTGGAGGATAATGAACCGGGGAGGTCAAAACACAAAAAGATGCGGATCATATCCAAACGGAGGGGGAAGAAATTTGGTGCTATTCCTGGTAATACGGTTTAATGCTAGATTAGTAGTCGTAGTTCACTGGTAGTATTCCCGTATTAATGCATTCCCAACTTGCATTTGTAATTTGCACTTGAGTTGAAAATAGAAAACAGTCAAAAGATGGGAGTTTTGTTTTTGTTGTAATGGTTGTACACTGCCTACTATGTAACCTTGCACACTGTCAGGTGTTTCATTTGCACATCCCTGCACACTGGAAGTATTTCTATATGAAGTATATTCCCTGAATGCACTTGGTGCTAATTTGACTTGCAACACTTTTATAGCCCCTTGACGCCTGAATTTATTGACAATTATATAAAAACAATAATTTTATGTGTTTTTGGTTTCAAGTTGATGTTAAATTAAGTGGAGATTGTTAATTTGTCTATAGCACATATAGTAGATATAAAGGTGTAATGCAACAGGCATTAAGGGTAAAAAATTTTTTATTGACGCCGCAAATGCCATTCAGACTGGTCCTAAGAGAAACCAGTGCTTGCAAAAGGTTCCTGGGTATGTATTGAATATGCACGAACCAGCACACGCTCTCTCGGCTGCAGTGGTACGTTGCAAATATGCAACAACCGGCGTTAAGAGGTTAAATCTACAGCGGGGAAAATAAGTATTGAACACGTCAACATTTCTCTCAAAAAACATATTTCTAATCGAGCTATTGACATGAAATTTTCACCAGATGTCGGCATCAACCCAAGTAATGCACACATACAAAGAAATCCAAACATTTATGTCCATAAATTAAGTTATGTGTAATAAAGTGAAATGGCACAGGGAATAAGTATTGAACACGCGTACTGAAATTTATTTAATACTTAGTGCAAAAACCTTTGTTGGTGATTACAGCCTCAAGACGCCTCCTGTATGGAGAAACCAGTCGAATACATTGCTCAGGTGTGATTTTGGCCCATTCATCCACACAAACTGCCTTCAAATCTTCAAGGTTCCGGGGGTCTCTTCTGTGAACCCGGATCTTCAGTTCTTTCCAAAGATTTTCAATTGGATTCAAGTCTGGTGATTGACTGGGCCATTCTAGCAGCTTTATTTTCTTTTTCTTCAACCAGTTGAGTGTTACCTTGGCTGTGTGCTTGGGATCGTTGTCTTGCTGAAAGATCCACCCTCTTTTCATCTTCAGCAGCCTGGCAGATGACAGCAGATTCTGATCAAGAATGTCTCGATACTTTTCTCCAGTCATTATTCCTTCAATGATATGAAGTCTACCAGTACCACATGCTGAAAAACAGCCCCACGCCATGATGCTCCCACCTCCAAACTTGACTGTTGGTATGGTGTTTTGGGGGTGATGTGCAGTGCCATTTTTCCTCCAAACATGTTGTGTCTTATGACATCCGAAGAGTTCAATTTTGGTCTCATCTGACCAGAGTATGTTCTCCCAGAATGTCATGGGTTTATCCAAATGTTGTGTCGCAAACTCCAAACGAGCTTCAACATGCTTCCTCTTCAAAAATGGAGTCTTGCGTGGTGTGCGTGCATGGAGGCCATGGCGGTTGAGTGCATTACTTATTGTTTTCTTTGAAACAACGGTACCTGCTGATTCCAGGTCTTTCTGAAGCTCTCCACGAGTGGTCCTGGGCTGTTGGAGAACCCTTCTGATGATTGTTTTGACTCCTCTGTCTGAAATCTTGCGAGGAGCACCTGGCCGTGGCTGGTTTATGGTAATGCCCTGTTCTTTCCACTTCCGGATGATGGCCCCAATGGTACTCACTGGAACTTTCAGAAGTTTAGAAATGCGCCTGTAACCAATGCCTTCAGTGTGTTTTGCAACAATAAGGCTGCGTAGGTCTTTGGACAGCTCTTTGCTTTTACCCATCATGCAATGCTTCTTGTCTAACACCTTGCTGGTGAGAAACCTTTTTAAAAGGCATTAATCAGGACTAAACCAGCTGATATTACTTTGCACTAATAGGGGACAGGTTAACCTTCTAAATACTGACAAACTCCAGCTGCTTTCTTGGCTTTCCAGACCTTTTTACCCCTCCTTTTCTTCATGTGTTCAATACTTATTCCCTGTGCCATTTCACTTTATTACACATAACTTAATTTATGGACATAAATGTTTGGATTTCTTTGTATGTGTGCATTACTTGGGTTGATGCCGACATCTGGTGAAAATTTCATGTCAATAGCTCGATTAGAAATATGTTTTTTGAGAGAAATGTTGACGTGTTCAATACTTATTTTCCCCGCTGTATATGTTACTGCCGACTGCTATGCGCTAAAACACCAAGTCAAACTCTTCGAATGTGAAAATCTACTTGTCAGTAAAACCGTTTCTGATTTTGAATATATTTTTTCCCTTCTAAATAGAATTTGCATGACTTTAGTTTTTGTTTTTTGCTGCCAATAGTGTTTTTTTTTAAAGTATTGATTAATCTATTATTATTTTCAATTTTGGATTAATTGTTTATTAAAATGTCAGAAAATGTATTAAAAATGACAATGTATTGTACAGTGTCCAAGAGTCCAACTTTAAAAGACAAAGAGAATAGAATAGAATAGAATAGAATAGAATAGAATAGAATAGAATAGAAATACTTTACTAATCCCAAAGGGGGAACAAATTGCTTGCTACTGTTGTTAAAGTAGCAAGCAGAAAGACATCCGCCACAAAAGAAAAATATAAAATATTAGATAAATATGGAAAAATATACTAAGATACAAAATGCATACTATGAATAAAAATGTACTAAATTGAAAAATACACCACAAAGGGTCAAATTCTAACAATAAAAATATACAGCGGAAGAGGAAATTACAATCCCGTAAACAGCAGTGCAACATTCAAGTAAAGCAACGAGTGCAACGGCAGCAGCAAACAGAAAACTGCAAAAACAGAGTAATTTCAGTGGGCAGGAATGATTTCCTGTATCTGTCCTTGTGACAGCAGCTTAGATGCAAAGATTTAGTAATCAGAGGCTCAAAATCTAACGCTGACACTGGAAAAGTAAAACCTGTTTCATTACTGTTGTATTCATTTTTCTTATCTGGTTTTGAGAATGATCACATCTATAGAACTTCCTATAATAGTTGGAGCATGAGAATTTCAATAAGGAACTGTAACGTAGCATAAGTGTGACTTTTATCCGGTGACCAAAGTCTTGGTTTTAGTTTTGCACCTTTGTTCTGGACATAAGCGTTTTATTGTTTTGTGGCCTTTACGGTGCTTTGTATAGTCTAAACACTTCTGCTGTAAGATTACCAATATGTTCTGTCTTGTTTGTGACTGAAGCTTCTTTTTCCATCTTCTCTCCTCTACTTCCAACCTCAGAACCATATCAGACAACGACAAGCTGCAGAGCATCGGTGCGTTCGCCTTCGCCAGTCTCCCTCGGCTCACTTATGTGTGAGTATACACATTTCTAAATGCCACCGCATGTAGCCTATTTATTTCGACACGCTTTTGTGTTTAGTCTTTGCCATGGAACAAGAAGAGCTGCAAACTCTGAGATCGCCCAAATAGTTGCTTGGCAGGGTGGCAGAGACAAAATGTTCCAAAGAATAAGTGTGAATGAAGGCCTGACACCTTCAGTTTTTCAATATATGTCATATTCTTGTGTTTTCTCTCAGCTTTATATCTGGAAACGTTGCTTTGGAGAGTATCGGAGCTTTCGCTTTCTCAGATCTCCCCGAACTCACTGAGATGTAAGTATAACTGGCAGGATAATGGCGGCGGTGAAAGGCTGTAATTACAGCTCTAGTCATTTATATTAATGAACACATGACTGAATGTGTGTCTTTCAGAATCATAACAAAGTCAAAACACCTGAGTTTCATCCACCCAGATGCTTTCAGGAACATGGCGAAGCTGCGGTATTTGTGAGTACTCAGCCGGAGTGCACTGAACACTTCCTGCTTCAGTTGGTGTTTTTTCAAAGTGATTGTGAGTCCAAAATGGGTCACGGGTGACAGGCCTACTTTTGATGGCCCACACGACCAGAGACATTATTTTTTAATAAGCTTGGATGCCCTGGAAGAGACATCAAATGTCACACTTCATTCCAAGGACAAAAAAAGAAAAATCTTTGTGTTTCGACGCAGCATTGTTAGATGTTACATTTTATTTGTTGCAACAAAAATGTATTGTTATGAAGCGCTCTCAATGTAACTGCTTGTAAGGACAGTGCGGTGCTGAAATCTCTCACTATGACTGTCTGTTTTGTCCCAATTTGCAAAAACTGGGACACTTAAATGCAGCAGTCTGTGGTGAAAATACTTCTTTTTCTTTAAGCTATTGAACTTGTTAACAAGGGCACCTTAGCAAAAGAAGAAGAAAATAGGAAAGGAAGAAGCGGCAGTTTGTTCAAGTTATCACTCTTGGAGGTTTAATTCAAAGCAAAGGTGGATCTAAAGGGGGATGAAAAGAGGCTCGTCTCCCCGACTGTGCGCCCAACTTTTCAGTCCTTAAAACAGTAGCTCTACAAAAGAAATGTCACAATGTCCATAAGATGTTCAAATCACCGAAACAAGACACAGGAAAGAGACTTTTAGTTCAATTATGATAACATTTCATGCTAAAAGTGATTTTAGCAGCAGCAATTAACCTACAAGTAGATAACATTAATGTCAGCTTGTTGCCTTTTGTCATTAATAGCAGCTACGTTTTGTTTTTCGTCAAATAAACAATGCAGCAGTGTAATAAATCCTACAAAACAGAAGGTGAACAAGAGACTTTTTAAAAGGAGACAAGAGTTACATAGTGAAAGTTAAGACAGTAGCTAGATGTGGAGAAAGTGAACTCTGTTGACTTAAGTTCACCAAAGTTTTCTTGTTCAATTTTGCTGGTAAATGCAACAAATGTAAACTGTGAAAAAATAGTGAAAATATAATTTAAATGCACTAATATACACCGATCAGCCACAACATTATGACCACTGACAGGTGAAGTGAATAACATTGATCATATTGGTACTATGTGCTGTTCTGATGAAAAACCTTGGATTTTGACATCAGTGTTGATGAGACTTAGACACCCAAATAAACATTGTCCCACAACAAGCACGCTCCCTCATGCAAATGGAAATCCCAAATGTCACTGGCCTACCCCTGCAGGAAAATACACCTCATCAAATGGCAAAAACATCAAACAATCAGGAACATGAAAATGGCCCAACATGTTGATTTGACCTCCAAACCTCTTACACCCCATTGTGATCAAGCATCAACAGGATGCAGTGGAACAAGTTTGACTGACAGAGGCCCCACTGCACAAGCCAGAGTACCCAAAGGATCAACTGCTTGTGTCCTGGTTCCAGACCCCATAGTACACCCTGAGAGGTCCTCTTGTCCATGTCCAATGGTTCAGAGCATTTTTGAACACACAAAGGGGGACCAACACAATATTAGTCAGGTGGTCATAATGTTATGCCTGATCAGTGTAGGAACAACATATAACACAGTCATGGTTACAGACTCTCTCAACCTTCCTGCGCTTGAATTTTCAGTGTAATTCATTTGTCAAAAAAGGACGAAAACACGTAAAAAAAACACACTTGAATGAATGAATTTGACTGAAAGCATAATTCTGTAGATAATGCAAAAACCTTGTGAACTATCATGGCCACGATAATAGTGAAAATCTGATATCAAGGCAGTTGTAACATGCAGTCTTCTTCAATAATGTTCAAAAGAAGATTTTCATAAATTGTAGGATAATTAAATGCACTCTATGCAGTCTATGTTGTGGGGGTGATTTGTATGATGGATTTTTCCATGACAATGACTTGTGACACCCCTGCTGACAATGTTATGTAACACAAGAGGTTCAGCTAGATTCTTTCACTATCTTTACACTTATAGGTCTGAGTATTTCAACTATGCAAACGAAAAATGATAAGCAGTTTCAAACACAGTGATATTTGCAGGCTGTTCAGCATGAAAAAGCCTACGGGTGGACAGGAGGCAGACATGGAGAGACATGCAAAAGAAAAAGACAGCAGAAAGGAGAGACAGTCAAGGACAAACCACAGAAGAAAGAGATGAGAAACTGACAAAGGAATCTATTTACCTATAAAATGGTGTCTTTATGTGGTGACAGCCACATGCTGCCGTCCCACACCATCCTGCCAAAAGCTCCTTTCACAACTTTGTCACCCTATGTAAGATTTTCGAGATTAGTCACTGATGCATAAAGAAGTGTCTGTGAAACTAAAAAGTGAGGTTGCACATCCATAATTTAAAAAGTCAAACCATGTTATTTAGCTACAAATGTTGCTTCACAATATGGTTCAATTCAATTCAATTCAGTTTTATTTGTATAGCGCATATTTACAACACAGGTCGTCACAAAGCGCTTAACATTGTAAGAAAGAACAGGAAACAGTAAAACAGGAAACAGAAAAACCCAACAATCCAAAGTTGCTTTTGGATTCCCTATGAGCAAGCAGTCAGCGACGGTGGGAAGGAACCAAAAACCCCCCATGGTAGGGAAGGGGGGAAAAAAAACCTCCGACAGAACCAGGCTCAGGGAGGGCGGACATCTGCCTCGACCGGTTGGGTTGGGAGTGGGGAAGAGGAGGGAGGGAGGGATAGTAGGAGAGGTTGGGGTAGGGGTTGGAGGTGGTGAGGCCAGCGGCTGCAGATCAGGGACGTTGAGCTCCAGATCAGGGACGTTGAGCTCCAGATCAGGGGTGTTGAGCTCCAGATCAGGGACATTGAGCTCCAGATCAGGGACGATGAGCTCCAGATCAGGGGTGTTGAGCTCCAGATCAGGGACGTTGAGCTCAAGACCAGGGACGTTGAGCTCCAGATCAGGGACGTTGAGCTCCAGATCAGGGACATCCACGGAGAGAACAAGCAGGACACAGAACCTCGGGGGGGAAACATAGGTTAGTCATATGTAATGGTGATATATGACAGTACAGAGAGGAGAGGAGAGGAGAGGAGCCCAGTGCATCATGTGAGTCCCCCAGCAGTCTAAACCTATGGCAGCTTAACTGAGGGACAGCTCAGGTGGTCCTGAGCAGCCCTAACTATAAGATTTGTCAAATAGGAAAGTTTTAAGCTTAATCTTAAAAGAAGAGAGGGTGTCTGCCCCCCGAACCCAAACTGGGAGCTGATTCCACAAGAGAGGAGCCTGATAACTGAAGGCTCTGCCTCCCATTCTACTTCTGGAAACTCTGGGAACCACAAGTAAACCTGCAGTCTCAGAGCGAAGGGCTCTGTTCGGATGATAAGGTACAATAAGGTCTTTAAGATAAGATGGAGCTTGTTCGTTAACAGTTTTGTATGTTAGAAGCAGGATTTTAAATTCTATCCTGGATTTTACAGGAAGCCAATGAAGAGAAGCCAATACAGGAGAAATATGATCTCTTTTACTGGTTCCTGTCAGAACTCTGGCTGCAGCATTTTGGATCAGCTGGAGGTTTCTAAGAGAGTTACTGGGACATCCTGACAATAAAGAATTACAATAGTCCAGCCTGGAAGTTACAAATGCATGGACTAGTTTCTCAGCATCACTCTGAGACAAGATATTTCTGATTTTGACAATATTACGTAAATGAAAGAATGCCGTCCTGCAGACTTGTTTTATATGTAAGTTGAAGGACATATCCTGATCAAAAATAACTCCAAGGTTTTTTACAGTAGAGCTGGAGGCTAAGGCAATACCATCTAGGGTAACAATCTGGTTAGATATTGTGTTTCTGAGGTGTTTCGGGCCAAATACAATAACCTCAGTTTTGTCAGAATTTAAATGAAGAAAATTACAGGCCATCCAGTCCTTTATGTCCTTCAGACATGCTTGGAGTTTGACCAACTGATTGGTTTCATTGGGTTTCATAGATAAATATAACTGGGTATCATCTGCATAACAATGGAAATTTATGCAGTGCTTCCTAATAATGTTTCCTAAAGGAAGCATGTACAGAGTAAATAATATTGGTCCTAAGACAGAACCCTGTGGAACTCCATAACTGACTCTAGTGCGGGTGGAAGAATCGCCATTAACATGAACAAACTGGAATCTGTCTGATAAATATGATTTAAACCACTTTAGAGCGGTTTCTTTAATCCCAATAAGATGTTCCAGTCTCTGTAATAAGATGCTGTGATCAACTGTATCAAAAGCAGCACTAAGATCCAAAAGAACAAGTATAGAAACTAATCCACTGTCTGAGGCTATTAGAAGATCATTGGTAACCTTTACCAGTGCTGTCTCTGTACTATGATGGATTCTAAATCCTGACTGAAATTCTTCAGACAAACCATTTATATGCAGATAATCACATAATTGGTTTGCAACAACTTTTTCTAAAACTTTAGAGATAAAAGGGAGGTTGGATATGGGCCTATAATTGGCTAAAACACCTGGATCTAGAGTAGGCTTTTTTAGAAGTGGCTTTACTACAGCAACTTTAAAAGCCTGTGGTACATAGCCTGTTAGTAGAGAGAAGTTAATGATATTTAAAACAGCATTGTTAATTAAAGGAAATATATCCTTGAATAACCTAGTGGGGATGGGATCTAGCGAACATGTTGCTGGTTTAGAGGAGTTTACTATTGATATGAGCTCTGGCAGATTTACAGCAGAGAAGTAGTCCAAGCATAAATCTGGTCCTATGGATGCTTCCAGAGCTGCTGCTCCTAAAGACATGTTCCATCTTCCTTTTCAAAGCATACACTCGGCTTTTAACAATGCTTGCAACACACTCTGTAGATGGCAGTGATAATTAATTAGTCCGTTGTTCCACCTTGATCATCCAGACTGAAACATCCAAACAAATACTGCATAAATTACCATAAACATTTGCACAGATATTCAGCTTTTCCACAGCATTACTCGACTGACTTTGATGATGCTCTGCCTTTTTCTATAAAGCCACAACAGTTATGACATTTGTGGTTTTTACTGTAAAGTCTTGACAAGCATTGGAGGATTTCCCATTAAATGTGGTTTAGAAATTCATGGTTTTAAGAGGATAAATCAATAATAATTTGGTGATTCTGAGCCAGTATTCTGGTTTATAACTTGTTCTTGGTTGTTCTTATGTTGTGTTGGCATGCTAATACAATAAACTAGGCTGCTGAACATGGTAGCTATTTATACCTGCTAAACATTAGCATAGATTAGCTCTACTAGCTAGCCTAAAGACCCCCGCTGGTGAAAATCTTTCACCACTTTAACATGTCCATATGTTGTTTTTTTACATGCTAGCAAAACACCTTAAGTGCAAAATAAGCAGTCAACACCATGGCTGAGCTTTTCCTCCTTAACACTGCGGTGAACTGATGACCATCTCAAAAATGTGGATTTGGACTTCCAGGGTTTCATATGTCACAAACCTACAAAACCAATCCTGTCAACTTGCAGGGTGAAGCCTCCTTTATCATTATTTTTCTGTAGAATCAGTTTCCATTTTGAAAAAGTTAAATTACTCTTACATCTTGTTATTTGTAGAGTAGTGTTAAGGGGTTGAGCAGAGGTGAGCTGGGGTGCTCGAGCTGCAGCAAGTAGCCGAATGAGGCATGTAGGGGACTTTGTAGATCCACACATTCCAAAGTAAGGCAGGAAATGATCATTTTCATGACAAAAAAAACTAATTCTGCAGCTTCGATAAACAGAGATGAATTTTGGGGGGTTTAATCAATGACCAGTTGGAGACTTTAAACTAAAACACCACTGAGCCTATAAAAACCTCATAGAGCTGCTTATTATTTCCAAACTCACAGCCACTTTCTCATTAATCAGTGTTGAAATATTTTAGAGATGCAGAATATCTGAGTCATCTAAACTGTTTTGGATTCTTTTCACTTGTTAATTTTTATCTCGGTTAATACAAATGAATGCTGCATTGCGTGTGTGTGTGTGTGTGTGTGTGATTTTAGCACTGCACAAAGTGTAAAAAGTTTTTTTTTTTCCTGGAGGTTGCGGTGTGAGTGTAGTAACATTTGGTGGTTTAATCTTCACATCACAGGACCATCTCCAGCACCGGGCTGAGAATCTTTCCGGACTTCTCCAAGATCCACTCGACGGCCCACAGATTTATATTGTAAGTCCCAGTAGCAACAATGGAATGAACTACAAATGCACCCACACACACACGCCACTAATCCCACATGCAACTGAATTTATAGGCTGCTATATGCACGCAGAATTAAATACGCCCAGAAGAAATCACACCATCAAACACACAATGCTGCAGTGGAAAAGCTACGAGCCGAGTAGTTCTTGCAGAAACAGAATATCAGGGATGCGAACCATCTGTCCCCAGTCTTAAAAAATCCATATTCAGACTGTCTCCCATCTGACATCTATCAGCTTCAAAAGAAAGTGGATTTAACAGAGACTGCGGCGTGCATTCTGATACATATTCCTACTGTTTTGCAGCTGAAACATGCACATATCTGCTGGTTTTCTGCTCAGAAAAAACACTATTTATCCTGTGTTTTTGCTTTGTGCTGCCCAGCGACCTGCAGGAGAACAGCCACATCGAGAGAGTCCCCGCCAATGCCTTCAGAGGCCTCTGCACTCAAACTATCATGGCGATGTAAGGGATTCATCATGTTTTTTTAGAAACGCACCACCTTCACACAGATCTGAGTGGGCATCTCATGCACGGTGATGAATGTTCCCTGAAATGCTCTCTGCCCTCTTTACTGAGTCTATCTTCTCCCACTTTTTTTCCTGCATTTCTAACACTTCTGTACGACGCCTTTTGTTTTGTTTTTTTACCCCCACACTTTACCTTTTGAACTGCAGATCACGAATCCTGCTGAAGATCATGTACCGAGTCAGACTGAAATGTGTTCCAGTTTTGCTCCATGTATAGGCCATTAATTTGCCTTTCATGTGCAAATGATGCAAAATTAAATCAGTGGTGGAGAGCGGTGAGGCACGTTTACTCAAGTGCTGCACTTAAGCGCAATTTTGAGGTTGTTGTCTTACGTTAAGCACTTACCTTTAATGCCTCTTTATGCCTTCATTCTGCTGCATTTCAGACAGCAATGTGCTTTTTCAAACATCACATTTCTCCCACAACAATCGCTGCTATTTATTTTGAGGATTCGGAGTTTAAATCACACATTTCTGAAAGCTTGTGAAAAAACATGAAACAAGTAGTTCTCAGCTGAACACTTAAAATAAAGCTGCATCTTGTTTTGGGCCCCTTTAGATGTTCGGGAGGCATTAGCAATTCAAAGAACGAGATTTGCAGATTAATTTTTTAGCTGTTGAAGACCTCAAGAGTTATTCACTGTTTACCAAAAAACACAAAGGATCAGAGAAAAATCCAAAAGATGAAAGGAATTTATGCAGAGAAACCGCTTCTTTTGTTCTCATTGCTCTAATTTAGTACGATTTATCTTATGAGTCTTTGCAGCGGAGCAGGGAGGGATCCATAATAGTCAAATTAGTCAAACTGAGTCAGCAGACATACAGGAGAGTGAAGGTTATCCATCATCTGTCACTTCAAAATAGACATACGACAAACAATACCAAGAGACATACCAAAACCACACAACATAGTAGAGAAACATGGTGGTTAATTTCAAAAATCAAGTTAAATACCACTCCAGTCAAAATAAAACACATCTCAGACAAAAGTCCATTCAATCGACAAAACCCCAACTAAAAATCAGAAACAGACTAAATAATTCTATTTTATTCTCTTGATAAAGAAAATCAAAATCACCTTAATCAGCCAGTTGAGTTTGTTCAACTTATTTCAGTGTGCTTCAGTTGGTGAGGGCCTGAGAAGCTAATGAAAGGAGACTAGTCGAAGAGATCATGTAGTCAGAGCTGAGGCAAGAGAAAAGGAAGAAGCCTGGGGATTTGGAAAGAAATTAAGACTTACCTCAACCAGGGTCCAACAACATCCATACAGTTGTCCAAGTAGGCCACAGAGGGGGTGGAATATCCAGTCTTGCTCATGGGATCATCAGCTCAGAGTCGCACTCTCTTAGGGACCACATGTCATATATCCAGCTGGCTGTGGGTTCCACAGTCACTCCAGTTACTTTAATATGTTCCAAAGTGACGCGAATATAGTCCTTCTTAAACCTCCTGTTCCCAACTCTCACTTCACTCTGTTTTTCTCCATGTTTGTTTGCCACATTCAGCTCCCAGGTGTTCCTGCTTTAACACCTCACTTCCTGTCTGCACTTCCTGCCAGGGGGGGAAACAATAAGAGCTGTTCTGTCTGCTTTTATCTTCTTTTTTTTTCTCAATCCTTATGTTGGGAACCAAAAGCTTGAATATCTAACGGTATATATATATATAAAGCAGTTAAACAGCGATCCACATTACTATTATTAAGAATTTAATCATGTCATATATAATGATATAGCACTCATTGAGGTATTTTTTTACTTTAAATTTTGATACTTTAATTACATTTTAGTGGCAGCATTAAGTAAAATATGTAATGCACTTTGTTTACTTGTTTTGGTGTACTTAATAAGGAAAGATTGTCATATTTATATTAAAAAAAATACACAATGGTATAAGTCAGAAATTAAAGTAATGTTTAGCACAACTGTAAATTCTCATGTATGCTTTTCTACACTCACAAAAAACAGGATTTATAAGAATTAAATTAATTGCTTCAATTGGTAATGCACAGTTTAGAATTTTATGTTCATTTAAATTAAGTTAACAAGTAAAATTAATTCCACTGGTTCAAGCTGCATGTACTGAAATCATTTAATTCCTCTTAAATGAACAGTTTGTATTGCTGCACCTTAATTTTAGGGGAAATCGACTTAAAGTTTGCAATTTTTCCAACTTTGCTTTGGCCACAAGAAAAATGTAACACATGATGCTGTCATTATGCTTCTATCTTTCTGTCCTTCTCTTGATTCTTTAATCCTGCTCGAAGAAAACAGAGGTTGAGTTGCAGCAGAAAGATTAGATGCACAACACTAAGAGGTAAACTTCAATTTTGCACGTTTATCAAAATTAAAATACCAGCTAAGGGGATAAAGCGTAATTTCTAAGTGATCGAATCCTGAAAAGTAACTTACCATCAACAAAGCAGATCATTAAATGAGATGCATTCAAATAAATTAGCTTACTTCAACTACAGCTCAAATACATAATATAATGGAAAGTGCCATGTAAAGAGGCCTGCTGCTATATTTAACGTGTTATTCTGGAGTTTTTTTTTCTGACAGCTGTTTTTACTTTTTAGAATAATATTTTACACACAAATCAAGTCATCTACTGATCACATAAAATGCACTTTTATAGACTGAACTACCTGACAGAAGGTAAAATAGCTGAAGTTATCTCCATGTTGACCGTCTGCAACTTTAAAACGCAGCTTAAATGCAGCTAATAATATAAAGTGTCAGTTATAATAATCCAATGTTATAATATATAATGAAAAAACAGTGACAGGCTTGGTTGTGCTTGTGTTTTTCCTTGAACTGATGCTAATTCTTTTGAATATTCAATAATAAATAAGACTATAAATACCCCTCTCATGTCTGCCTGGTAAATATGAAGCTATAGCCAGCAGCAGATTGTCATAGCTTAGCATGTGGACTGGAAACAAGGAGAAACAGTTGGTCTGTCTCTCTACAAAAGCAGCGAAAATCCACCTGTTAGGACAGTTTAAAGCTCACTAATTAACTCTAATTAACACTTGTTTGTTCAAAAATGAAAACTAATGTGTGAAAATGACAAATTGTGGTTTTACAGGGAGGATGTGTCTGATTGTTTCTTGCCAGAGACTCCAGGAAGTAGCCGTACCTGGCCAATGAGCAGTCTGGCACATAACCCCCAGTTAAATTCAAGTTTTTGTTGTTGTTGTTGTTGCTACGCTTGCAAAATCAATATAATGTGTGAATTAAGTCATAGTGGTAGGTGGATTTTTTTAAGCCTTTGGATGGAGGCACACTAGTTGGTTCTTTTGGCTTCCAGTCTTCATAATAAGCTTGTTTGTGTTCATGCAGACAGATCTTGAATATTAAAAAAAAGCACATTTTACGTCTAATATTCTGAATGCGAGGCTCAATATATCCTCCACCGCTGCAGAATTTCTCCACGAATGCAGTTTGACTACAGTTTCCACTATAAATAATGTGTAAATAGCAGAAAAAGTAAGAAACAGAAGAGGAGAAGATGACACGGACAATACTGACTTGCCTAGTGTTGGACTAAAACCCCGGGTATTTGTGCAGCTTTGGTTACTGGGAACAGAAGAAGCGCAAACACCGAAACTGGCATCGGCAGTTCAAATAAGTTTACTGTTTGGGAATGTTCTGTGTTGGGAGCCACGTGACTGTATTTTGGCTCTTCTTTCCAATGACAGACGGCTCACCAGAAATGGCATCAAGGAGGTGGCAAGTGACGCCTTCAACGGAACAAAGATGCACAGATTGTGAGTCAGCGGCAGAGACACAATTACAAACAGAAGATTTACAAAAAAATAGTCTGCTTACATATTTAATTCCTCTCTCTCTCTCTCTCTGCTTCTTCTTCTTTCCTCTCAGGTCCCTGAAAGGCAACCAACAGCTTACTCACATCAATCCCAACGCCTTTGTGGGTTCCAGTGAGTTGGTGGCGCTGTAAGCATGACATCCAACAGTAAACTCATTGCCTATGTGATTCACCCTCCTTATCCTCACTTTCTAAACTCAGGATGTAGGAGACAACAATGTGACATGAGTGGGAAAACTTGATAGATTGCGGGTTAAAAAAAAAATTGATTGAGAAACAGAGGAAGTGGGTGAAATATAACCGGAGAGAGATTTCTTACCTGTTTGTCCTCCAAACAAAGAACCACCTTTTTCTATTGAAGCAGGAATCAGACAAAGCACTTGCTTGTCTTGTGGACTGCCACTGCTGTGATGGTTTTCCCCCCACTTCCAGCAATCATTTGGCAATCAAACAGTGGCTCCCCTTCAGTTTCATTATTTTTTTATTCTTGAATTTTGCTGGCATATCTATTCTTATGCATCACTTCTCTTAAATCCTACTTTTTTAGGCTTTATGAACTCATCAAATCCCCATATCGCCTGCAGCAATGGGAAGAACTATCTGTTGAAAAATGGATTCTGAAACTAGAATTACTCCCCTGTTAAATCCCCTTTGTTTGTGCTCGCTCCTGCAGGGACATCTCTCAAACAGCCCTCAGCTCTCTGCCAGACTCCATCCTCGGCGGACTCAAGAGGCTGATTGCAGAGTCTGCCTTCCACCTGAAAGAGCTTCCTCCTCTGCAGCTCTTCACCAAGCTGCGCTTTGCCAATCTGACGTACCCGTCGCACTGCTGCGCCTTCCGAAACATGCACAGAAACAGGTACACGTGCTGCCAGTTAAAAATGTATCTGAGGACATTATTTAAAGATCCCATATTATGCTTCTTTTTTAGCGAGTTAATTAAAGTCTTTCATCTCCCTTCGATGTGAATTCAAAGTTTAAAGACGAAAATACTGCACAGATTGCTAATTTCACCATGTCTTTACTACATATGGTTTGAGCCCTGTTCCAAAGAGGCTGTTTCAGTGTCTGTAGCTTTAAAGTAGCTGCTGCTGCCCACAACTGTTTCAGGAAGGAGGAGGAGGGGCCAGGAAGGGGGCGGTGCTTATCCTATTGTGACATCACAACAGGTTGCGAACCTAAACTTCACATTCAGACAAACACTCTCTGATTTTTAGACAAAGCAGCAAAATGAGTTGATACTCTCTAGATACAATTGACATGTAATCCATTAGAGGATTTAAAAGGCATGTTGGATTTACCAAATTGCCAAAATCACACCATTTATCATAGCGATAAACTGCAAAGGCAAAGATAATTGTCAGATTTTTTTTACTTTTTGACAGTCCTTAAACTACTCATCTGTGACGTGTCATTTGTTTGGGAAAAATAACCAAATCTAAGAATAAAAATCATTATATGTCATCCAAATCACTCTATGTGTCTCATTTCAAAATTTGCCAAAAAATAACTTTTGCACAAATCTGATTCTGTAAAGAAAAACTAAAAATTCTATGCTCATTGATGCAACCGTGAATCCATTAGTGATTTAAATGCGACCAACAGCCAGGGGACAAAAAAATCCGGAACTCTTAGGATGGACTGCAATGAACTGCTGTGCTTAAACTCAGCGGATAGAAAACATGTATGAAAACAAATTAAAATGCAATTGGAAAACTAACCCTAATATGCACGGATACCATTTTTCTCCATTACTGGTAACACTGTTCATGATTTATCATAACTTTGTCTTACTGCACAGGAGACATTTGGGAGTTCACTTTAATTCTGGCCATGGTTGTACTGTTTTCATAGAGGTGCAGGACTTTATATTACAGTGAAAAATGATTCCAAAGTGGGTAAAAATGTGAGCAAAATACATGTAAAAACTGCTTCAGAGGGTTAAATGCTATTAAAATCGGGTTTTGCATAATATGGTTTCTTTCAAGAATAGAATAAGATCAGGGAGAATATGCTTGTTCACTTTGTTGCCAAGAATTACCTGAAAACATTGGAACCACTCCCACGTCAGTCTGCTAAACATGACACTGGAGCAGGAGCTGCCTGGTTTAGCTCAGCACAAAGAGTGGAAGCAGGGAGAAACAGCGAGTCTGGCTGTGTCCAAAGATAAAAAATGCCTCCCAGCAACTCTAAAGCTCATTAAAAGCAAAGTTCTTCTCCTGGGAGTGACTGTAGGTTTTAATTTTTCTTTTCCTCCTAATATCTCATTATGACTCCATTGCTGGTCAATTACCAGACTTTACCACAGGGCCCTGAACTGGAGGCTTTGTTGCTCAAAAAGAATGAAGGCTTGTTCACATGTATGTGTGTTGTTGTATGTGTCAGATCCAGGTGGAACTCGCTGTGTGCTGACCCCAAGGCGAAGAATCAACTTCGATTCTACAGGGACCACTGCTCCAACTCCACTTCCATCACCTGCACCCCGACGCCGGACGAGTTTAACCCCTGCGAGGACATCATGTCGGGCGTCCTCTTGCGTGTCCTCATCTGGATCATCTCCATCCTGGCGCTGCTGGGCAACGCTGTGGTTCTCCTCGTATTGTTAGGTATGAAAAGGGAAAGAATAATTGGCAGAATTCTTGCTTTGTCACTGAGCAAGTTTTTGGCTGTGTGTGAAGCTTGAATCTCGAAAGCAAATACTGTATTTGGAGACTTCTTGTGCTGTCAGTGATTGTCAGATGCTGTTGTTCGACTTTCAGATGGAAACTTTAGTCAAGTTCTCTACTAAAGTGCAAATTGATGCTAAATATTTGTAGTGTGAGACAAACTTTCCTTTAAATTTACTGATGGCATCCTTCCTCCTCCTTTTTATCTACAGCGTTTGACAGTAAATAGTGATATTAATACACTGAATGCGTTATACTGCTAATATTTATCTACTTTATACTTTTTTCTTTGCACCAATGTGCGATCAGGCACCCGCTCCAAGCTGACCGTCCCTCGTTTCCTCATGTGCCACTTGGCCTTCGCTGACCTCTGCATGGGCATCTACCTGGTCGTCATAGCAACCGTGGACATGCTCACCCGTGGCCGGTACTACAACCACGCCATCGACTGGCAGATGGGCTTGGGCTGCAACGCCGCGGGCTTCTTCACAGTGCGTTTGGACGTCATCGCCTACATCAGTCTCCACACTCATCCCTGTGTACGTTTGGTGAATTAGTGTGCCTGTGTGTCTTTTGCAGGTGTTTGCCAGCGAGCTGTCAGTGTTCACTTTGACAGCGATCACCGTGGAGCGCTGGCACACCATCACACACGCTCTGCGGCTCGACCGGAAGCTTCGGCTGAGACATGCCTGCATCATCATGACAGCAGGTTGGATCTTCTCCTCGCTGGCCGCATTGCTGCCCACAGTCGGGGTCAGCAGCTACGGCAAAGTGGGTCCTTTTTTTAGCCTGCATCTTTTCAATTTAGTGCTTCTTTGCATTCCAGTTTACATTCTTACAAGGCGCCATCTGTATCTTTCAAAATGTGCACAGGTAATTTGGGCTGCAAAATGATGCATGAATATGTGGAATGTGATTTAAATATGCATCTAATGCCTATTTTCATTCACAAACAATCATTTGTTTTCTTAAATAATAACTTGATTGCTTTGTCCATAAAACAGAAAAAAATAAATTCAGAGCCCAAAAAACATCATCAAATGTCTTCTGTTGTCCATCTAGCAGCCAAAAACACAAAGATAGTCAGTTTACTGTTAAGCAAGACGAGGAATAGCAGCACATTCTCACATCTGAGAACCTGGAACTTCCAAATTTTTTTGCAATGTTGGCTTGAAAAAAAATGTCTTTCACAGTTAGGTTGCTGATTAATTCTGTCAATCAGCTGTATTGTTACAGCTCTGCTCTTGAATGTAGTAGGGGTTTTGTGCCATTTCTCGATCTTGTTTTGTTTTTCTGTTCTTGTTTTTCTTTTTTTTTCCCCCGATGCACTTGTCTTTATTTGATAGAATGAGAGCAGCCTAAAGAGAGACAGCAAACACATGGAGGGAGATAGATGCAGCAAAAAGGTTCCTCGCTGGAATTGAAAATGGCAGTTACAAGGTGTGAATGTTAAATATCTCGACCACGGGTGCAGTTTTGTGCGATATTTCCACAATAATGAATATACACCGATCAGGCATAACATTACGACCACCTGACTAATATTGTGCTGGTTCCCCTTATGTGCTCAAAAATGCTCTGAACCATTGGGCACGGACAAGAGGACCTCTCAGGGTGTCCTATGGGGTCTGGAACCAGGATGTTGGCAGTGGATCATTTGGCTACTCTGGCTTGTGCAGTGGGGCCTCTGTCCATCAAACTTGTTCCACTGCATCCCGTTGATGCATATTCAGAATGAGGTCTAGGAATTTTGGAGGTCAGATCAATATGTTGGGCCATTGTCATGTTCCTGATTGTTTGATGTTTTTTCCATGCGGTGGGATGCTTTTTCCTGCAGTGGTAGGCCGGTGACATTTGGGATTGCTATTTACATGAGGGAGTGTGCTTGTTGTGAGACAAGTTAAGATGTGAATATTAAGTGCGCCAAGGCCCCTGAATACTGTATGATTTTTGAATGTTTCTGTTCATGCAGGTGAGTATCTGCCTCCCCATGGACGTGGAGTCTCTGGTGTCCCAGGTCTATGTTGTATCCCTGCTCCTCCTCAACATCCTGGCATTCTTCTGCGTCTGTGGCTGCTACCTGAGCATCTACCTGACCTTCCGCAAGCCTTCATCAGCTCCAGCCCACGCCGACACCCGTGTGGCTCAACGAATGGCCGTCCTCATTTTCACCGACTTCATCTGCATGGCTCCCATCTCCTTCTTTGCTGTCTCGGCCGCCCTGAAGCTCCCTCTCATCACCGTCTCGGACTCCAAACTCCTTCTGGTGTTGTTCTACCCCATCAACTCGTGCTCAAACCCCTTCCTGTACGCCTTCTTCACTCGTACCTTCAGACGGGACTTCTTTCTCCTGGCAGCTCGTTTCGGTCTCTTTAAGACTCAGGCACAGATTTATCGGACAGAGAGTTCCTCTTGTCAGCAGCCAGCATGTCTTGGTGGCCTCCCTCACTAGTCTGTTTCTTGCACAGTCACCACACTTGTGCCATATCCCTTCCATTTCTTAATAATGGATTTAACTATACTCAAAGGGATCTTCAGTGTCATCCACCTTCTGACTTGTGTTGTCCAATAACCTTTTCACTTAGTTGACTGGAGTGTTCCTTTGTCTTCATGGTGTAGTTATAACCAAGGTACTGATTCAGCAGTGACTGGACATCCCAGGTTCAGGTGTCTTTATACAACAACCACTTTAGACACATTTATTGCTCTCAAATGATCTCCATTTCACTAACGGTGTGACTTCTAGCCACTAAATGGCTGCACCTGTCTTGACGTAGAAGAGTCACTTTAAAGGGAGTGAACACTTATGGAATCACTTATTTTACATTTTTAAATATTGACATTACTTTGTTGAAATTGTGTTTTTACTTTGACATAAAAGAGGGGTTTTTTTGTAAACCCTTGTCCAACAAGCCCAAATAAATTTACCATAACTGAATGCTGAAAAGCAATCCCAGAGGAAAAGTTCCAAAGGGGTCGAATACTTCTTACAAGCACTGCATCAGCTGCTGACAAAAGAATTAATATATCCCCACAAACTGCTATCTTGTTCTGCGTTCTGCTTTAATTTTACACGGACATTACATTGTTTCAGTTGCAAAAATCATCTGTGCCAATGTGAATATTTGACCTCTGACCAGCAGCAGACACAGTGCAGACAGAGTGTCCTTGTTAAACCTTGTGGCCCATGGGTAAACTCTGCTGTACACACCGTGGCAAACCAAGAAAAGATACACAACAACTGCAGATAGTTGAACAAAATCTAGGTCAAATAGCTGTCCTGGATACCCCCTGTGTTTGTTTTAACTTGGAACGGAATACCAGATGGGTGAAGTTCACAGCGACATAACAATCTGGAAGTAAAAGTAGAGAGAGAAGACGAAGTAGTAAACTGATGACTTCATCCGTCGCCTTATGTAACAAACACCATCCATCTGGTGTCCCAAGATAATGAAACCAACTAAAGCACTTTGAAACAGTTTAACAAAGGGTTCGACGCCTGGGATATCAGCATATGCACGTCACGAAGTCAACATTCGCTCAACGTTGAATGTTATGATTGAATGATATTCATTAAGAAGAACGCCGCAGGGACCCGCTGATTAATAATCTCCTCATACACTCAGTCTGCTGTAGCTTTCCAGACCTCCAAATCCCCTCCATCACGTCAGTGTCTCTTTATTTTAAATGGAAAACCTGTAATTATCTTTGAAATGTAATTATGTTTATGTTTGGATATGAAAATACTACCAAGTGTGACTTTTTAAATCTGTTTTGTACAAAATATATCTTTTTCATAGCATTTTATTAAGTTGCATCATCTCTGCTTGATTTTGTATGGGTGAATGAATGAATGTGAAATACAGGTAGAACTCACTCTCTCTCAGACACACACACACACACTCACGCAACACTTGAGCTGTCTTTATCTAGCAATGCTGTCCTTCAGAGCATCCAAAGCTTTCAAGGACAAAGTGACCCTACCAACCTCTGCTCTGTGTAACCAAGGTGGAAGGTGGAAGGTGGGTGGGTGGGTGGGTTGGTGTGGGAGGAGAGGCTGCACAGCTGCTCTTTCTGCTTATTACACAAGGGTGGATATGGCAGCTAGATAAGGCGTGCACACACACACCCACACACACACACACACACACACACACACACACACTGAGCAGCAATGCCGAGTTTCAAGGCTGCAGCTGCACGAGGGAATCTGAGCCTGTCTCATTGAAATGGATACACTGCCTCCTACATGCCAACATTGAACGTGTGAGTGCATTTTTACACTTTAACCACCAGGCGATGCTAGTGATGCTGGATTTAGAGCAATCTCTGCTTTGTTATAGTCTGTTTAGCTGCTATCTAGCAACAAAGTCACCCCTCTCAAAAGGCCCTATAAATTGCTTGTTAGCAATTGAATGCGACAGTAGAGCACACCTTTACAACAGTTAAGCATGAGGTAACATTGTCTTGGATGCAAAAACACATATAAAGGCAAGTGGAGGTTGAATTTTAACAGACAAATCACAATTAACCACTGTTTTCTGTCTCCTCTTTCCTAACATGTCTTCATAAAAAGCTGTAAACTCTGTTAGGCCAATTATAAAAAGGAATAGTTGCACACAAGATTACGTCATTACATCAAAGCCTGCAAAAGTAGCAAGGCACTGTTCATCAGACAATCAACTCTCTTCTGCACATATAGTATGTTTTATTCACATTTGCAGTATACGACGTTAGTTTTTTCAAGCAAAAATACATATATCACCATGTAATTGTCCTTAAATGCAAACACACTGATTCCTGATTGTTTTTTGAGTGTTGAAATGCAGATAGACATATTGATCTCCTCCAGACAGACAAAAAAAAAAACACCTTGTAACAGAACAACTTCAGTGTGAAGCTGTGTCTTCAAGCATTTTCACATCACAGCCTAATCGTTTGCAGCTAAACGATACCCTCTGGTGGTCCTTTTGCATAAAAGGATGCTAATTGAGCAAAAGCATTCATTAAAGTGGTATTCCACCTAAAATCTAGCGTTGAAGACTTAAGCACTCACCAATCAAAAAGATAGCTATTTGGTCAGAATAAAGGCTGTAGTCAGCTTAAATTCATATGGGTTAAAACTGGCATGAATAGTGCAGAACTATGACTGTAATAATCATGTTGTTTTTAAAAGAGAATCAATTAATAAATATATACAACAGATCAATTTGGATATTAGTTATGCACTGGAATCTAAAAACACCTTTTCCCCATTAGTAATTCTGTTAGCTTTCTGTCTGTTAAACTACGAATAATAATTGACTTTTCAGACAGACATGCATAATTACCTTCAAGAAAGGTTCAAATATACTTTTTGCTATCTCATTTACTATATTCCCCATTCCCCAGATTACAATGCGTGGGCCTCTACTTTCATTTTCTGCTTTCATTTAGAAATATTTCTTATTGTAAGTAAGATTTTAGTACCAACATTTCCATTTAAACAAGCACATCTCGCTCCTTCACTCATGTCTTCACAAAAAAAGTTATTACACAAATTCAGGATTAGTAACTCTTAGTAGCTTATCTGTTTAGTAGCAAACCTAAACAAATAAGTTAAAGTTACATATTACCATACAATACTTTACCTAATCAGTAGATCTGTTGGCTCATTGTGTTTTGACCAACATGTATAATTAACTTTTAAAAAAAGCTTTAAAATGTATTTTTTACTATCTAATTTATTAGTTTTGAGGACCCAAAATACAATGCATGTCTTCCTACTTTAAAATTCTGCTTCATTTAGTAGTAATTCTAATATAAGATCAAAATCACCTTATAAACAAGCACATCTCTCCCCTGCACTTAGATCTTTGCATAAAATCAGCAACAGCACAGACAGGAAAAATATTACACAAATCGGGGATTAGTAGCTTTTTAAAAAAAATTATTCCATCCAAAATCTAGAATTTGAGCCTCAAACACCATATAATAGATATACATGATAGACATATACAATTAACTTTAAAAAAAGCTAATAAGCATACTTTGTGCTATTTGATTAACTAATGGTGCTTATCCAGATCATAGCGCATGTGTTTCTACTTCAATAATGCTGATTCCATTTATATATAATTGGAATAAAAAGCTTTCCATTGCACTCATGTCTTCATAAAATATCCGCCCATGAACAGGTAAGAAAATTATTGCACACATTCAGGATTAGTAGCTTTTTCATTCCACTCAAAATCCAGAATTTGACACTCACCAAAAATATCCATGTGAGGGAATGTAAAAAGTGCAATGATGAAACAATGACTGTCATAATCATAACAATAACAATAATGATAACAATAATAATAATACACTTTATTTAAAGACGTCTTTCATGACTCTCAAGGACAATGTACAGATAAAAGCCCAAAATAGTATAACTATTTTTTTATTTTTAATTAGATTCAATAAATAAATTGATATATTTTTAGCAAATATAAACAGATCAGTTAAATTTTGTTATTGCTTATGCTCTAAAATCTAAATAACAATTCAAAATGCCTGAAATTGACTTTTTGCTATGTAATTTACTGATTTTGCCCATCCAGATCATAATGCATGTGCTCCTACTGTAAAATTCGGTTTCCATTTTGGAAATATTTCTAATATAACATCAAATCCTCCATATAAACAAGCAACATTTCTCCCCTGCACTCATATGTTTACAAAATATCTGCACCTGAACAGGCAGGAAAGTTATTACACAAATTCAAGATTAGTAGCTTTTTTTATTCCATGCAAAATCAAGAACTTGAGACTAAAACGCTCACCGAAAATCTAAATAATACCTTTCACCAGGTCTAATAAGGTCTAATAATAATCATAGTCTGTTGGCTTAATGTGTGGTTGATAGACACTTACAATTCACTTTAAAAAAAACTTCAAAATTAACTTTTTGCTATCTAATGCCTATTTAGATCGTAGTGCATGTCTTCCTATTTTAAAATTTAGTTTCATTTAGAAATAATTGCAATATAATAAGGTTTTAAGCATTAAAAATCCACAGATTCAGGATTAATTGCATTTTTTGCTCATTCAGCAACAGTGAGCTTCAGTTTTGTGCTTGGTTTACATTAAAATCTAATTCTAGTCCATGTGTCACAGTGTCACAAATTACACTAACATATAGCCATAGATCTTACCCATATATTTTCTTGCAACAGTAGAGACTGGGGCTCCAAACTGTATATTATTTGTAATAGAGCCCCTTGTTGCGTCCATACATTGATTAAATCCAAAGATGCTCTAAATCGCCGCTTGACCGATTCCGAACCCCAACAGAAAGGTTTGTCAGGCCGTTTGATACGAATTCTCTGATTGGCCCATTAGGGACGAGATTATGAGACGCCGAATCTGATTGGTCGAGCTGACATTCTGTTCTTTTTTTTCTCGCGATTGTTTCCCGTGTGGGTTAATGGCTCCTCCTGCTACAGACTGAGACGGAGCTGGCAACGAGCGGAGAAACGGGGGGAGCTGTGACACCACGGAGAAAAAACGCGATTACACCCCAAATACCAGCGGGTTTTTGGTCGCAATTGTTCGGGTGTATCCGGGAAAAAAGGCTGTCCGGGTGGCAGTTCGGGCTGAGGGCTAAATTTAGTCGCGGGCGGTCGAGGATAGCAGTCTATTTTTCAACAACCAACTCCCCAGATGAACTCCGTCAGAGCCACCAACAGGAGACCCAGGCGAGTGTCGAGGCCGCGCCCGGTGCAGCCCGAACGGAACAACGGGGACAGAGGTAAGCTAGGCCACGGACGGCTAGCGGTTCCGCTCGAAGCCGTGTCATGCGTTTACAGTCTTTACATAACGCGTAATTTCTACTACTGGCCCGCTCAGTACTCCCACAGGCGGCGGGTTGAGCAGGAAAAACCGAGGCTTCTTGCTCCGTAGCTCAGGCCAGGCCGCGCTTTGTTTGGCTTGAGTGATTGGGGCTAGCTAACACCGCTAGCTAGCTTACCAGGATAGGTGGAGGTTGGGGGTTGTCTTCGCTTAACGTAATGCGTATGTAGCTACACGGTCAACATTAATAGCTCATATTCAGGTAACCTCAGCTGGAGGCAAAAGGATCTACTTCACACGCTCCAACCACAATCTTGGTGTCCGCTCGGCCGCTGCATTCCCAGCTGTCACTACCGTTTCAGAGGGTGTAAATCTGCGGTGTCTTTGGACTGCCATTTTTGGGGTGTAACGTTAACAAAAACATTAGCAGGCGAATTGGGGCAATGCTAGCTAGCTGCCTCAGCTTCAAGAGGCCACACAGATCAGCTGTGGTAGATGATACGGTGTGATTTGGATGAATTCACCGAGTCCATTTTGTGTGCCACTGGCAGTAGTTTGGAGCTAACGCAGCCTGCAGATCGAGCCGCTATCCCCCTTCCTTATTCTCGCTGCCTGCTAGCCGTGGCTTGATTTGTTTACACCGCGGATTTGCCAGCTACGCAGTTCAGTTTTTAGCCATTAGCTGCACGTCTGAACGACTTCATCTGCGGCCCTTGATTTGACAGCACCATAGAAGATGAGTCTGATTCTGCTCATACAGAAGCCTAGACACAAATGCACACTGACTGATATCTGCTGGGAATAACTAAACATGAAAGACTGGTGATGTGGCTGCAGGGGGTGCATCTGCCATTATCAATCACTAACCTTTGTCTGTCTTACCAAGTAATACCCAGTCTGTTAGCCTGCGCAGTAGGCATGCAGAATGTGAGCTAAATGTACACCATTGTGTCAGTAATGATGAAGAGAGTGTCAGTGGTTTAAATGTTTGCTGTAATACCTGGAGACACTTTAAGTGTTTTAACGAGCAATAGAGAGATGATTAGGCTTCACAGAAATACACTCAGTGATTTCTATAGCATGACCCTGCTCTATTCTGCAGCTTCCTTCATTGAAGTGCCTCTACAGAAAGTGGTGTGTGCATAGAAAATGTTTTTGCTTTTCTGTCTAGATGAGGAGGCTCCTGCAGCAGCTGCAGCAGAAATGGCTATTGAGGAGTCCGGTCCAGGTGCTCAGAACAGTCCCTACCAGCTTCGACGCAAGACCCTGCTTCCCAAGAGAACCGCCGCTGCCTCTGCCACCGCCTCTGCCTGCCCCAGCAAGGGCCCAATGGAGGTTAGACTGAAGCGCCTCAGTGTATTTTTTGTGTGTGTGTATTTCACTGCAGTGTGCATATCTATAGACTTAAGGGTGTAAATTTGTGCGAATGACAGAGAATCGCTGATTGGTCGTGTCCTCCTCCAAAGGAACAGTGATTTTGTGACAAAGCAGTGCTTTTCCAAGTTGATTACTTAATGCTTGGAACTTGGCATGAAGTTTATATCCTGCTTGCTCTCATTCACAGGGAGCTTCCACTTCATCAACAGAGGCCTTTGGCCATCGAGCCAAGCGGGCACGAGTGTCCGGTAAGAGCCACGACCTGCCAGGTGTGTGTTAAATCTCTGCAGCTGGGCAAGGAGAGTGTTTCATTTTTTTTACTTCAGCTTCTATTGATTTTCTTGTGTCTGCTGGTGAATTGTGTTTTTATGCAATCTATTAAATAGCATGACTCCACAGTTTAATGTGCTTGAACTAAAAAGATTTTCATAAAACTTACCATGTGTGTATGTGTGTGTGTGTGTATTTGTATATTTTTTAGCAGCCCCAGCAGAGCAATATCTGCAGCAGAAGCTTCCAGATGAAGTTGTTTTGAAGATTTTCTCCTACTTACTGGAACAAGACCTTTGTCAGGCAGCTTGTGTTTGCAAAAGATTCAGCCAGCTAGCGAACGATCCCATCCTATGGTCAGTGCTGCAGAAGAGATGGAACTGCTCAGTTTCTGTTTTGCATATTACAATCATTAAAAGGCAGACAAGTGAATATTGCTTTGTATGTGGTATTTAATATTATAGGAAGCGCTTATATATGGAAGTGTTTGAGTACACGCGTCCCATGATGCATCCAGAGCCAGGCAGATTCTACCAAGTCAGTCCTGAGGAGCATGAACACCCAAACCCCTGGAAGGAGAGCTTTCAGCAGCTGGTAAGTTGGTGTCCACAGTTTCTAATGTTGGCTTTTTGCTCTCAGAGGCACTTCAGTATCTTTGCAGTGTCTTGATTTATTTCTTTATGTGTTCTCACTATATATTAAAAGTAAACAACATACAGTTTTGGAAAGTGGTATATGGCTTTGCAATAAAATGTATGCCACTCAATAAGGTAATAATTTTGGGAAATGGGAAAAGACTGTTAAGTTAAAACACTTTGCACACACCTTGAATACATACAAACCAAATTATTGTCTGTGAATTACTGAAATATCACAGTTTGCACATGGAGAAATGGAAGCGTAGCTGTCATTTGACTTCATAACCAGGACAAGTGCTTACAAAAATATGTCTGATTAAGCAGCTGAAAGCGTTTCAATGCAAAACAACAAAACATTTCTTCTTGTGTTTCTTTTTTTGGCTGCTTATATAGTGCTTCTTAGAAATTCAGTCTTGCAGTGAATGCTTTCAGTTCATCCACAGAGATCTTTTTAATGTGACCATGTGATCACTATATTGCTTTGTGTCAAAATTGGTTTCAGTTAAATTTGTTACTGTGAAATTAAAGCTACTCAGGGTAATGGGAGGAGAAGATGTTTGCTTTATAAATAAGAATGCATAAGGAAACTTTTAAACAATTAATTTAGTCTTGCAAATTGTAGTTTGGTTATTGTAGTCATTAGTTCAGTATTTGTGTCCTTCTCTTTGATATAAGCTGCTTGTAACTTTGGTGTTAAGACATTTAAGAATGCAGTATCTTGTGGTTGGATCTGTTGCTCGTCACTCTGTAATTTTTAATTTGGTACATAAGCTGCATGTGTTGTTGTTGTGTTGTGGTTGGTTCATGAGTTGCTTGGAGTCGTCACGTAAATCAGATGGATCGCAAGATGGTTAGCAAGACAGGAACCAGATAAAAAGGCATCTCTGATATGCAAAAGTGTGATTAGTTTGTTCATACATTTTGCTCAGGAATCATGGGAAAATTGTACCTCTTCTTCAATCAGTGGGCATATGCAATTATAACAAGCAGTCATAAGTAGGTATTGTCTTGTTTTAAGGATCATAAGCATAAAAAACCCAGGAACCATTGATGTGCATTGGCTGTCATGTTTTATGGCATCTCACTAGGTAGCACATCCTAATTGTTGTTTTCAATTCAAAAACCTTACTTTACATTCATAAAAAATGTGTTATTGAGTTAAGCTATTTTTTCTTCTGCTCAAAAAATATAGTTTGATTCCTGGGTTGTTTAAGGATGGTGTAAAACAGCAACTGACCTTGGTTTTTTCCTGTGTTGCAGTACAAAGGTGCGCATGTAAAACCGGGCTTTGCTGAACATTTCTACAGTAACCCTGGAAGATACAAAGGCAGAGAGAACATGTTGGTAAGCTAAAACCCTGTAGAGAGGAAAAATCTTTCACAACTGATATTTTTGTATTGTATAGCTAATGTAAACATCGCATTGCTTTGCCAGACTGCCTTCTGATGAGTTGTAATTGTGTGTATATTCTGCCTGAATCCGCTGCCTTTCTCCTGCAGTATTATGACACCATTGAGGATGCACTAGGCGGGGTACAAGAGGCACACTTTGATGGTCTCATCTTCGTTCACTCTGGCATCTATACAGATGAGTGGATTTATATAGAGTCCCCCATCACCATGATTGGTGCAGGTAAGCAGGTTTCCTTCACTGGAAAGTACTTAAGAACATTACCTTGATGCCTGTGCTGCATGTGATCAATATTTCTCTTAAAAAGGGGACACACACTCAGCCGTGTTTATGTCCATACATATTTGGGTGTTAATGAGCGTTTTCTGCTTCTCCTCAGCTCCTGGTAAAGTAGCAGACAAGGTGGTGATAGAGAATACTAGAGACTCAACGTTTGTCTTCATGGAGGGCTCAGAGGATGCATATGTGGGATACATGACCATTAAGGTAATAATATTACTTTTCCCTTTTTTCAAATAAGCTTGAATAATTACTGCATATCAAGGACTGTCTTTTATGGTTATGTCACAGTGCTTTGAATTATGTGGTCACAGTGAGAAAGTCCAGCTTTATTATTTAATCATAGTTGAGGATGAAATCATTATTTCCTTAATGGAGACTCCTGGGTTTATGTGTGGCTTTAAGAGATCATGTATGTAAGCAACAATGACAGATGAGGGGACGTGTAAACATGCCTATAGGCTCCTGATAACAAAACCAAATAGTGAGGTAATCTAAAAAAATTTGGAAATTGGAAAAGGCCTAACTACAAGATGCTTTGCTATGTTGAACCTTTAAAAGACTGTGGGCTGAAATTGACTCAAAGCTGTTTTGTTTTCATGATTTCTTTGTGATCAAGAATTTTTATCTTTGTTGATCGGCTGTTACAGAACTGATGGTTTTTAGAACCTAAGCTGGGGGATTATGAAATGATCTGTGGGCCATATTTTAGAGTTTAGGCAGTATACACATGGATGTATCATAGACTAGTTTAGGCACACCATTTAATACAATGTCAATTGCTCTATCTGATTTTATGTTTGATGGATGTAGGAAAGATTTATTTTACCCCAAAAGAGCAAAAATATTGTTTTGTATTGAGGATTCAATCTGCTTTTACAAATGTTTAGTCTCAACCTAATCTTATTTGTTTTCTGGTTATTTATCTGGTGCCTGTTTTCCTGTCAGTGTAAAAATGTTTTGTATTTCACATGAATCATGCTTCATATGATATCACATTGATTGTTTTGTCTAGGAGTGTGAAACATTACTATTTCCTGATTATATCCCGTTATAAAACTGAGGTATTAGTGGCACTAATGCTTCCAGTAGGAAGAGTCCATTGTGGATGTGGTGGGTGGACAGAAGCTTGATGTGTTGTCAGTAATCGTGGCCTCTGTCTGACTTCTGCTGCTCTTCTCTCCTCAGTTTAATCCTGATGATAAGTCAGCACAGCACCATAACGCCCACCACTGTCTGGAGATCACAGTCAACTGCAGCCCCAACATCGACCACTGCATTATCCGGTCCACGTGCACAGGTATGTCATGGACACTGACCTCTTGCAATATGGTGATGGGAATAACTCCTGTACCTGTGGGCGAGTACAGTTGAACTTTCACTTAGGGGGCACCTGAAGTATCTGTTTCACAACAGTGGAATTTATTGTAAGGATCTTGTGTTGTTTAATGTGACATTTCCTGTGGTTTTAGAAGCACATGGTGTCCCTAATTTATGTGTAACACTAAACAGTCACTATATCCCTGGGCAAAAGACTAAATGTGTCATTTGGATCTCGGTCTGGAAACTAAAGAACAATGGAATAGTACATTTTTTGGCAGTTGCTTTCATTGTGACAGCTCGTGTTAATCCCATTGTTTGCTCTGATGAGAAACAAATGGGTTGTTGGATTGCAGTGGTGGGAAATCTAGAAAAAATCAGTGCCAACAACTTGTACGGTGTAATACTGTATTGATGCTTCATTTCTAGCAGTCTTGGTCATGTGACCTAGTTACATTTGTAGCTGGATTAAGAGCATGTACCATGAAATGTCATATCACACAAAGGATCAATAAATCGTATGTCTTGGGAGTGATTTATAGTCGTGGAATCATATATTTCCAGACTGACCTTTGATGTATTTTTTAATAAGTATAGTGTTGGAGCGGCATAGCCACCATCAGTTTTGCAAGATGTCAGCATTAGTTTTTATGTATGTGTTGCTTAGCAGTGCTAGTTTTCAGACTGGTCACTGCACACTATAAAGTAATTTATGTGCATTTGAATTAGTACTAAATTGTCCTTTTAATACCAAATATGTGGTGAGCAGTTGATCCATGTGTCTGATACGCTGCAGAAAAGTGTGTGTATATGCATTATGTTGGGCATGTAAGTGGTGACGATTTATGACAGGTTTTTAAGTATCCATAAAAAGGACAAGCTTTTCGATTTCAGCATCAGTTAATGTAATGATTTGCTCCTTTGTCTTTGCTTCATGTTGTAAATTGAACATTATTTTGGGATGGATTGCTATTAGATGATGGAAGTGATTGTTACTTGCAGCCCTACTGAATTTTGTGTTTTCCTTTGTGTTTAGTGGGTTCAGCTGTGTGCGTGAGTGGACAGGGAGCATGTCCAACCATCAAACACTGCAACATCAGTGACTGTGAGAACGTAGGACTGTACATTACAGACCACGCACAGGTAAGAAGTACTTTTTTCCCTAACTGTTTCCCATAAATGTACACAAAACTTTGCTTCTCACACCTATGTTCTGTTTTTTTGTTGCAGGGCATTTATGAAGACAACGAAATCAGCAACAATGCGCTAGCGGGGATTTGGGTGAAAAACCACGGTAATCCCATCATCAGACGTAACCACATCCACCATGGACGAGATGTCGGAGTGTTCACTTTTGATCACGGCATGGTAAATACCGCCAACTATGTCATGTCTTGCATTTCACTGGAAGAGACATCACAGAAGCCTTAATTCATCTTCTGTTCTGCGTTTCAGGGTTACTTTGAAAACTGTAATATCCATAGAAATCGCATAGCAGGCTTTGAGGTGAAGGCATACGCCAACCCCACGGTGGTGCGTTGTGAGATCCACCACGGCCAGACGGGAGGCATCTACGTCCATGAGAAGGGGCGGGGCCAGTTTATAGAGAACAAAATCTATGCCAATAACTTTGCTGGTGTGTGGATCACATCCAACAGTGACCCGACGATACGGTAAGAACACACACGTCACAGGAAATGGACTTTCATGTAAATCTGAAGAGCTTATTTCAAGACGATTGACTTCTTTTTCCTTTCAATGCAGGGGAAATGCTATATTCAACGGTAACCAAGGAGGGGTGTACATATTTGGAGATGGTCGGGGTTTGATAGAGAGTAACGACATCTATGGTAACGCTTTGGCGGGAATCCAGATCCGAACCAACAGCTGTCCCATTGTACGGCACAACAAGATCCATGACGGCCAGCATGGGGGCATCTACGTGGTAAATACGCTCAGCTCGCAAATATGAAACATCTGCTTGGTATTTGATATTGCCTTGAATGTAACCCTCTTCCAGCAAGTGATAATCTTTCAGTTTTTAATAAAGGCTTTGTGACAGCTGATCCTCCTTTGTGTTTCAGCATGAGAAAGGCCAGGGAGTGATTGAGGAGAACGAGGTTTACAGCAACACACTGGCTGGAGTCTGGGTGACCACAGGCAGTACTCCTGTCCTCCGCAAGAACCGCATCCACAGTGGCAAACAGGTAAAATGGACACACTTAAACATAATTGACCATTTACCTTGTAAAACATGTATAAAGTCTAAAGTAAGCAGATTAGGTCCTTTAAATAGGTTGTAACGGATAATATGTCAGAGATTTCAGATGATATTTTAGCTCAGCTTTCCTGTAATAAAATAAATGTGTCAGAACACAACAAAAAAAGAAAAAGCTTGCATTTTTAGTGCCAGTCCCCTGACACAGTTAAGCCTAGTCCTGGACTAAACTGACTTTTGTATGAAGATTTTCCATTTAAATTCTGTTTAATCCAGGAAAATGCTTAATTTGTGTCCAGAAAATCATTTCAGGGTTTGTAAACATTCTAATTGCAGTTGAGATGACAGTTTATAAGCTTGCATTATCAATTTGATATTTCCAGATGTCTTATTTTGTTCAGACAGTCCAAAAATGAAAAATATTTAGTTGACAGTGATATAAAATTGGTAAAGGCAGCACACAATAGAATGTAAATGCTGGCTGGAAAAGATTAAAATCTGAAAGGAAAAAACCCTTAATTTAGTAATTGTTTCAAGGGTTTCTATGTAAACAGGAATATTCTGTTAATTTGGTTACCCTTGGCAACAGAGAGATTAAACATGGGTATGATTAACACCTCAGCTACTTCAAATATTGCAGATAATAAATATTGTATTTCACATTTTTCTGCTATTAGGAACTTAAATACCATAGTCAATATATTTTGAATATTCCAGTAATCAGAAACAGAGCTGTGCTTTATGTCTCCACTAGTCTGCAGTGTTTTCTTTTTCTTTACTGGATCTATATATCTACAAGTTCCTTGTTGTGCAATTTTATCTCTGACAGCCTTGCATTGTCTTTTTAGATCCATTAATTTTCTATGTCATCTGTCCTTTTTTCAGGTTGGGGTATATTTCTATGACAATGGGCACGGTGTGTTGGAAGATAATGACATCTACAATCACATGTACTCTGGTGTACAAATAAGGTAATGATAATCCCTTTTCAGCAGTGTAGTCACTGAGCACACTGAATCTCAGACATTTTTTTATAGCAGATGATTCTCTGTTTTGGCATGTTGCTGATGCTTGTAGTTTTCTTTTTCAACATTTTCTGATAATTGCTGTTAAATCCTGACAGGACGGGAAGCAACCCAAAGATCCGGCGTAACAAGATATGGGGAGGCCAGAATGGAGGGATTCTAGTCTACAACTCAGGTGTGTGCTTTACTCTGCCACTGTATTTAATCTGTTATATAATGTGGAACTATTCCTGTGTCTAATCTGCTGTTTAAATACAACAGGTCTGGGCTTCATCGAGGACAATGAGATTTTTGACAATGCCATGGCCGGGGTGTGGATCAAGACGGACAGCAACCCCACACTGAGGAGAAACAAAATCCATGATGGCAGAGATGGAGGCATCTGCATCTTTAACGGAGGCAGAGGTACTTTAACATTTAACAAAAACTGCTTCTGAAGTTTACTTTGTTTCGTAGATATACAACTGAAACTTCATTGTACAGTCTACTATTGGACTTGAGAACTTTAGACTTGCATATGAGACGTCCTTTTACCTGTTTCCTTAGTGTTTGTGTCATGCTATTTTTCTCCAGTACGTGTGTAGTTTATTGTCAAATCTTACTCTCTGTAGGTTTACTGGAAGAGAACGACATCTTCAGGAACGCTCAGGCCGGTGTGCTGATCAGCACCAACAGCCATCCAATACTCCGCAAGAACCGCATCTTTGACGGCTTCGCAGCAGGTTGGCTTTTTCAAAATAAACTCTGAGTTCATATAACATGCCAGTTTATATCTTGTTTTGGTGGTGACGTCTGATTTGCTTCTTCAGGTATTGAGATCACTAACCACGCCACTGCAACACTGGAAGGCAACCAGATCTTCAACAACCGCTTTGGAGGTCTGTTTCTGGCTTCAGGCGTGAATGTGACCATGAAAGGTAACTAGCTGCTTTGTGGGCATTAAAGGTTAACTCTATCTGGTCGTAACCTGTTTACTTACTAACCACCTCCTCCTTTATTTTCTGATTCTGCTCTGTCAGATAATAAGATTCTGAATAATCAGGATGCCATTGAGAAGGCAGTGAGCAGAGGGCAGTGTCTCTACAAGATCTCCAGTTACACCAGTTATCCCATGCACGACTTCTACAGGTAAAATGTCAGAAAAAATGTTCAGAATAATTCCTGTGAGCTTAAGCTGTTAGTCAGTTGATGGAGCATAAATCTGAAGCTATTTTAGTGAAGCAAAAATACTCAACATTTCCTAGCTCTAGATTCCAGGCAACTTTTTTTGTGCTTTAAATATATTCTACTGTCTTGAATCTCTTTGCACATTTCCACCGTTTGTGAGCTTGAACTAAGAAATGGTCATGTCAATTGTCAGACTTAACAACCGTCTCTCTCTCTCTCTCTCTCTCTCTCTCTCTCTCTCTCTCTCTCTCTCTCTCTCTCTCTCTCTCTCTCTCTCTCTCTCTCTCTCTCTCTCTCTCTACATATATATATAATACAATTAGTAGTTAGCAGATTAATTAACTATGAAATCTTATTTTAAGAAATGGTTAAATGCCTATTTGGCAATGGTTTAACAGTTTGTCTCATTTTTCTTTAACTATTCCCTTATTAATATGAGAATTTTGTCCCCAGATGTCACACCTGTAATACGACAGATAGGAACGCCATCTGTGTTAACTGCATCAAAAAATGCCACCAAGGACATGATGTAGAGTTTATACGGCACGATCGGTAAGTGTCTCGTAGCTTCATGCTGCCATGCTTTTTCCTCACTGATTATCCTCAGTTTTTAATTTTGATAAAAATGGGGTTACATGTTTGTAATTATGCTTTAACACTGTAAATGCTATCTGGAAAGCAACCACAGTTTTTCTATACTTAATGGCAAGTTGAATATTAAATTTCACTTACTTGAATCTTTTCAATACCTGATATCTCTGTGTGCTCCAGGTTTTTCTGTGACTGCGGAGCAGGAACGTTGTCGAACCCGTGCACGCTGGCCGGAGAGCCCACACATGATACAGACACTCTGTATGACTCAGCGCCGCCCATCGAGTCCAACACGCTGCAACATAACTGAAGGCGTTAACACTCTCTCACATAAGCATACAAACACATTACATTGCACACAGTCATACACACATATAAACACACACAGTTACATACACACATCCACTCGCAGCCATAAGGACCCAGAGAGACTCTGTGATTGCGGCGCTCTCAGATGGGATCGAGGTGAAAGAGGCTGCAGAGGAAGCAGCTTCGCGCCAGCCTGCAGTCAGACGCGCTGCAGCGGAAGCAGACTTCACTAGAGGGAGCAGTGGAGCTGAGGATGGACTGACAGAACGGCCACAAGAGATTCCTCACTGGAGTATTTCTCATTGCAGTCTGTATACAAAGAAGACGGAAAGAGAAAAGTTATTCAGAACGAGCTTTGGCAGTGTGAAGATCTCTCCGGTGTGAATCCTCAGCTCCTGGCCCTCTTCTCCTTCTCAAGAACTGCTGTTAAAGAGACTTCCTGCTTCCTCGCAGCTGCCACCCCTATTGGCTGCCCAGGCAGTTGTATCTAGGCAACAGATGCGCAGATGTTGCTCTGTTGTGTGTGTATGTGCGTGTGTGTGTGTGTGTGTGTGGATAAAAAGTAAGATTGTGTGTGTGATGGAGCACTTGGGCTTTTTTTAAAAAAAATATGTTCTGATCAATGGATTTTATTTCAATGCTTTCTCATGTAGTTTTGTATTTTCAAGCAAAAAGCTGACTGTATTTGAATGTCTTTTATTTTATTATATATTATTATAATTATTATTATTTTCTTTGGTTAGCGTCCCTCCTCCCTCCCCGACACCCCGGCAAACTGCAGAAACTCAGACGTCCCAGTGGTGAAGTTCTTTCTGTGAAAGAGAATCTCATTTAAACACTAAAAACCCTCTCCAGTATATTAGCTTAAATGGCAGGTGGAGTGGCTCCACAATTGTATAAAGGTGTGTGTGTGAGAGAGAGTGTGTGTGTAAATGTGTGTCGTGTACAGTGCAAGTTGTGCGTGTGTGTATATATGTTTATAAGTTGATGCAGTCAGTGTTTTGTGGAGAGGGTTTCAATAGGAGGCGTCAGAGCTCCTTTGAACTGGAACTGAAGAGTCAAATCTGCAGCCCCTCACCCCCGTCCTCCCCTGTCTCCCCCCTGTGTATCGTGGTGACTGTGGCTCCTCATGCAGCCTGAATCGTATGCATGTACCATAACATCTAGACTTAATATATTGTGAAGTATTCAATAACCATTATGTAGATGCTAGTTGGAATTCAAAAAGGGGTATACTTTCTTAGAAAGACAAAAAAGACAACAAGAAACTGGCCATTTCTAAGAAAATAAAACTTTATTAGATCAGAGGTGTCTGTGTTTAAATTCACTCGCGATGATGACATTAACACCCTGCAGAATTACAAATAAAGCCCTGTTTCATAAACTAAAGGTAACTGAAGACCTCCAGGAGATTGTTTGCTGGTGAAAAACTGCCCCAACATCATTCGTCTAACTGCTTTCAGCTGCTCCGATCTTCTGTTTGTAGCTTTTTAAGTACTGGAAGCTCTGATTGAATAGGACACTTGCCAAATGAATTGTATACACTATAACGAGAGCGAGTTCTTTCACAGAAACTTGCATAATGTTTGTTTCATAGAATTGAAGTATGAATAAGGGACTTTTGTGAAATGGCTCGGATAAAGATGGATTATTTTCAGTGGTCACAGGCTGACCATGACTGAAGGGCTTAGTTTTGCAGTCATACATAAACCAAAGCCTGAAGGCCACATAAATGTGAAGGAAACTAATGTCACAGAAGAACTGCATAAGGTTAGTCTGGTTTTAAGTTTTCAAAAGCTACATATGGACAAGTATTGTGTATGAAGGCTGACTTAATCAAGTTGCTTTAATGTAGCAATTTTGGGCAAGAAATGCTTCTTTTCTACAGTTATTATAGGGCTTTTGTGCAGATGTTTACAGCAATCAGTGCTGCATTGATATTCACATCCTATGGGCTTAAAAGTTAGAAGTATTTTGGGGTACCTAATTTGAGACTACTACATTTTCAGTATCTAGCGTCTGCAGAAATGAGCTCACAAGTGTTCAAATTCACTGAATGTGCTGGACAGAATTTTGGTGAAATGTCGAAATGATAAATATCTGCAAATGAAGTATAAGTGCAGCCATTAAAAACACATTAGTAACAAACATTTCACTGTAGGTATCACAAAGTAGCAGTGAATATTGGAAACTGGCAGATAATTAAAATAAATGTGACTGTCGCACTATTTGAAAAGGTTTTACCTCTAAAATTAGGGCGACATAATCCCAAGTTTAAAAGTTGCAACGACTCAGAAGCATAAAAAGTGGTTTGATGAGTGGTCTAGATATATTTATCTTGAACACTCATCCAGTGTTTCCAAAGCACTTCAATGGCTGCTGTTCCAATTTAGTTTGGGTTCAATCCAGTTTTGTTCGTGTTGGTCACATGATCTTAAACTTCACTGCTTTGTCCTCAAAAGCTACAGTTAAATTTTGTTTCTATCTCCTATATTTGACCTACATAAAGTCCTGTGGAGGTTAGTGTTTCAAAGGTTTAACTCAAACTTGCTGTAGATCAGGATAAACTGAGGTTTAAATTAAGAAAAAAAAAAAATTAAAGCAGCACTAAATCGATCAGCCACAACATTCTGACCACTGACAGGTGAAGTGAATAACATTGATCATATTGGTACTATTTGCTGTTCTGCTGGAAAACCTTGGATTTTAACATCCGTGTTGATGAGACTTGGACACCCAAATAAACATTGTCCCACAACAAGCACACTCCTTCATGCAAATGGAAATCCCAAATGTCACTGGCCTACCCCCACGGGAAAATGCACCCCACCACATGGAAAAAACATCAATCAGGAACATGTTGAGGAACATGACAATGGCCCAACATGTTGATTTGACCTCCAAACTTCCTACACCCCATTGTGATCAAGCATCAACAGGATGCAGTGGAACAAGTTTGATTGACAGAGGCCCCACTGCACAAGCCAGAGTACCCAAAGGATCCAGTGCCAACGTCCTGGTTCCAGACCCCATAGGACACCCTGAGAGGTCCTCTTATCCATGCCCAATGGTTCAGAGCATTTTTGAGCACATAAGGGAGACCTACACAATATTAGGCAGGTGGTCATAATGCCTTATCAGTGTCTAATCACATTGTTCTAACTTAGGTGTCTTATCTTTCTCCATCACCACTGATGCCAAGAATAAGGTTGCCGATTTACCTGATGTTAATTAACATTACGAGCAAAGTGCCTGTAAGAAGGACCATCCTGCCAATTTACCAGAAATGTGTGAGTCATAAAAAAAACTAATCATACATTTGCTTCAGACAGTCCTTGAACCACTTCACTTTTTCCTTCACTATTGTGTTGTAGTTTCAATTTTAAATGAACAAAAACTTCCCATCAATCTGCAACCATTACTCCAAAATGGCAAAGGGAAAACATGTTTTTAATTTCTAAAAGTATGCTATTTTACTAAAAATAAAAAACTGAAATTCCTCATTTAGAGAGGTATTCAGGTTCTTTGCTGTGGATCCAAATTGTGGTCGGGTATTTTCCATTTGCTTTACATGTCCTTGAGATGTCTGTAGAACCTGATAAACGCCCACCTATAACAAACTGAAGTGATTGGACATAGTTTAGAAATGGATGTACATGAGATTCTACAACTCCCACTGTAAGCCAGGACAAAAAGCAAACCAAGAAGCCGAAGGAACTCTGTTCAATTTCACGATAAACCTGTTGAGGCCTTGATCCTTGCAAGGGTATATAACTGGAGCATACTGGTATTAACAATTGTGAAACTGAAGAAGTATGAAACCACCTGGACTTTTCCTACAGTTGAAACTGAGTACCCTAACAGGATGTTCAGGGAGATGACTCAAGAACAAATCTCAGCATCCCTCTATAATTATGGCATTAACGGTAAAGTAGCTGGACAGAAGCTACTCCAAGTAAAAGATACCCAACAGTCTGCTTGGTGTTTGTCAAAATGCATTAAAATGACTCAGACTATGAGGAAAAAAGATTGTCTGGTGAGTCAAAACTAAAGTATTCGGGCAGAACTTTAGGCACTTATCGAATACCATCCCTACAGTCAAGCATGGAGGTGGCATCATCGTGCTAGAGAATGAATGGAGTCAAATGCAGAAAGGTCCCTGAAGAAAACATGCTCCAGAGTAAACACAACCTGAAACTGGGGCCTCGATTCACCTTTCAGCACACCAAGACAACTCTGGAGTCGCTTCAGGACAAGTCTCTAATGTAGTTTGCAAATGCTTCCGATACAATCTGACACAGCTTGACAGGATCGGCCAGGAAGAAAGGGATAAACTTCCTAAATTCAGTAGAAACCAGAAGAAAAGCGGAAGCTACAACTGCTGTCAAAAGGGTTTCTACAAAGGACTAGCTTAAGGGTTTTTTGATGTACAAAAGGCAAACTTGCCACATCACACCACATAACCGAATGGTAGTGAATGATGAGCATGAATGCGTCGCGTCACAATGTTATTAGTGGGAAGACGGTTCTTAATGGGATTCGTTAATGGAACTAACGAATCCCATTCAACTCATTATCTGTGTTGAATGGAGTCATCAGTTCTTTCACAGATAATAATCCCAATTATACACACAGCCTCACTCGTGGTGGAATCATTTGCTCTGGTGTGACTGACAGAGGAAATGGTGTAACAACAAGCAGAAAACTATGTTAACAGTGAGGTTTCCTCCGTCTTGGTGGATGCTGGTTCCCACTCTACGATGTTGAGGTGTTCCGACACACCTGTCCAGCCACATTTCAAACTTCTGCAAGTTCTGGTTTGTCTGGACTCTTTTATAAACCGCAGACAATCTAGTCAGACACAGGAAGTTCCAGGAAGAATAGCCATGATGCGTCATCGTTACATAGAAGAATAGCCATTATATTACAAAACACACAACATGTCGTCATGCAAACAAAGAACTGAGTCAAAAAACACAAGTGCAGCGCATTCAAGAGAGAAATCTTTATTGAAAAACTATACAGTGTAAGCGCTCTAGTGTGGTTCCCAACATTACATGAACTGATACGGTGTCTAAAACAAAGAAATCAAGCAGTTTTTACAGGAGCGCAGCGTGCAAGGATCTCGCTGATGTACGTGTTATTTTTGGCGATCAGCTCCTGCTTCATTTTCCTGAGCTTCACCTTCACCTCCTCGTTGGTCATGGTGGCAGCAGGAAGCGACTTTACCTTCTGCAGGAAGTCCTGGATCAGATTTTCTCCCATCTGAAAGAAAGATCAGTCTTAGAGTAAGCTTGAAAAAATGTCTCTTTGGGAACACTTTAAGGAAGAAATAACTGCATTTACAAGTTAATTTTACAGACAATTAGAGAAACATGTTGAAACATCTGCAAGTTGGGGTCTTTTAGAAAACATTTAATGTCTCGATTTTGAGATTTTTATCACATTGAACAGCTGTAAAAAATAAAAATAAAAAAAAAAGTAGAACCAACAAACCAAATCTGGCCTTTCATTATCCACACATTCTTCTTGACAAAGAAGGCTGCAGACTTCCTCAAGATGAGATGCAAAAGAGCCCTCTTCTTTACAAATCTGATTAATTTTCAACCCAGCAGACTCATCCCTTGTGGATATTTGTCTGCCTCTTTGCAGCCCTCTCTAAAGCCGCAAAAGTCTGTATACAACTCTGTTCACACATGCTCATTAGGCCCATTCATTTTCTTTGATGTGTATAATTAGTGGAGATCCCCTTTGAAGCTTACTAACTGGTATTTCAGTCACTCAGAGGCAGCGGACACAAGCTGTGAACTGACACACTCGTCTTGTAAGCTGCTGCATTCAGCATGTTAGCAAATGTTTTAATTAATTTAAATCGCCTTTTACGAATTCTGCATATGATTGTGAAGAATCCGGCGGCCAGGGCAGAACTTATTCGCTTGTAGCGCTTGGTGGGACCAAGTTTGCTGCACCAGCACATGATCTGGATACACGACTACAGCAAGGCATTAATCGATCTTGAATGATGATAAACAGATGTCTTAATTTGCACTCTAGTTTAGCACGGATTACAGATTGATCGTCATATTTGCTGTACAGTTTGATCAAAAACAGATGAATTTCCCCAAATGTTGTCCGACATCAGATAGACAGCACAGTTTACAGATGTTCCCTGAAGGCCTCACATGCAGGCCTCACGAGTGACCAAAGATTAGTTGGGAAAGACTGAAATCTTGTGTTCTAATGTCAGATTTATTTATTCACGTGGACCATTTCCTACGTGCACAGTATTCTGTGAGCAGTAGAGCATTTTGAATCTCAATGCCACAGTTTATTTTGTCAATTTAACTGTGAGAAGCCAAAACTATGATTGTGATTGCTACCATTTAAATTTGCAGCCCTAGCACCGCGTTAGCTGTTGTGATTGAATTTTTTTCTCCTCCCTGCCTCCATTTGCTCTCAACTAAAAAAATAAATTAAAAAATCGCTTGATCTTTGGAACAGCTGAATGGATTGGTTCGTGCCTGAGGTCAGGACCGCCTGACCGAGCCAGTCAAGAACAAAAGGTGCCCAGTTCTCACCGCTGTGGCCGCCACAGTGGCTGAGGGGCTCCAAAACAGCCAAGTGATCCTCATGCACTCACACAGATGCCACCACGTGAAATTCCTAACATGCTCATACCAAAAAGGTTATCTAATTTCAGTTTGTAGTCCAAGTGGTATTAATCAGTAAGTTGTGGAGGCATGCAGATAAACACCATCCATGTGGAGAGCCAAAGAGACTGAACGCATTGGATGAAATTCAATCTCCAGACCATCAGCTGTCATCTGATTTACTATTTGATGAGGATATCTATAGATATCTGTGATAACTTATCAAGCATGCAGAACAAGAAGTCATAGCCCAGATATCTTAGCAGATAGACTGCTGAGGGATTCACATGATGCACTGGGCTCCTCTCCACTATTATATATCACTATTACAACTAACTCTGTGTTTCCCCTGAGGTCCCGTGTCCTGTGCTCTGTCTCTCCCCGGATGTCTCTGGATCTGGAGTTCTACGTCCCTGATCTGCAGCCACTGGCCTCACCACCTGCTGTCCTGCCAACCCCACCCCAACCTCTCCTGCTATCCCCTCTTCCCTTATCCCCCCACATCCCCACTCCCAACCCAACCGGTCGAGGCAGTTTGACGCCTTCCCTGAACCTGGTTCTGTCGGAGGTTTATTCCCCCTCCTCCCTATCCTAGAGGTTTTGTTGGTTCCTTTCCACCGTCGCTGACTGCTTGCTCATAAGGAATCCAAAAGCAACTTTGGATGTTGGGTTTTCTGTTTTTCTTTACTATGTTAAGCGCTATGAGATGGCATATGTTGTAAATATGCGCTATATTAATAAAACTGAGTTGAATTGAATATCTTGACATCTGCTGGCTAGCCTGAAAACATTTGTGGTTGAGGTTAAGTCATGAGACGGTAGCTGACAGGCTCCCAGATAGTTCTTATCTGAGCTTTGGTTCTCTTTGTCAACACCCAGATCAAAGCTCTTAAATTCTTCACCTTCTTCCACAGCTAGTTTCTAATTCTGCTGTCTGATGCAGGACTTGTAAAGTAGCTTTTTAGGTGGAAACACCTTTATGTTTTATGCAAGCTGTGAAACTTAAACCAATAAAATTAGCCCACAGCTGGAAATATTCTGTACAGCTAAGGGGAATACACAACGTCCTTGCAGGGGATCAGTGAAGTTGTTCTTGCAGTGAATCTGCTCCTTTAAATCAGTTAACTGCTGTTGGTTATTCTATCAAAATAATAATTACTTTAGTCAACATACATGATTGTTTTAATATTGTAAAAATGTTCCCATGAAGCTGTTGGAGATGAAAACAGAACGTGTAATGTTGTTCAGTTAGCAGTCAGTGGGTTACAGCTTGAGCCCTGTTCTTTTTGTGTTATGACGAACTGGCATCGCTAAAACTGCACAGAGTTGACTATTAGCAGTTCCCATTTGCATCATAACTGTGGATGTACGGATGAGGGTCACTGAATTATTGTGAAACTGAAGAAAACTTTAAAATGTGATGATTCTCAGGCAAGTTCTGGAGTTGTAAGAACCACTGTTTTTCTACGACTTCTAGTCTTACTGACGTTTATTTACAATGGATATCGGAAATTAGGATGTCCTCTGGAACTGTGACACTAATTAAAAATACACATGCATTCTGTACGTGTTTAGAATTTCACTGAAAAATGAATTAGAATATTAATGAACATCTGCTTATAACTACAGAATAGATTGAATCTATACATTTCCATACACGTTACCATCTAATTTCTTCCTTCCACGATGCACACAGGATATGAGGTCATAATGCACAACTCCCTGTATCTAGGTCATGATAACGGTGGAAAATTGAACCCCACCTGTTTGTCTGTCCTGCGTCTTTTGGCCTCGGGCTCTTCCTCCTGCTCCGACTTCTCCCCCGTGGGCTCCTGGAACTCCTCCAGCTCGTCGGCCTTCTCTTTCGCCACGGCCAGCACTGAAGGTGGGAAGCAGGCCAGCTCGGCAACATGGATTCCAAAACTCTGGTCACAGACACCTGGAGACACAGTTAGGGTCAGTTTGGAGAATTCACGACTGAGTCAAATAATAACATTCCTGTAGCATTTAGTTTCAAGAATATTAAAAAGCAGCTCCATGCTCTGAGCAAAAATATCAAAATAATGCTGAAACAAATCGAATCTCCTGTCAAGGTCCACTTACTAGTCTTTTCTGGTGACCCAAGCTTTCTAGTTTTGTTTAAATAACTGGCTGATAAATTACTGAAAAGACAATTACTTAATATTCTTATGCTTAATATTCCAAATGAGTTAGCCTTAAAGCAATAATTAAACATTTAAGGAAATACACCTACAAATGAACTCATTATACTCTATTTATGAGGGTTAAATCAGGTTACCAGGCAACCAGTGGGGTTCACAAACTGTTTAATCTGCACAAAACCATGACTGTAAAAATGATCAAGAAGATTTTGATCATATCCGACGTCATTTTTCAGTTAGCTTTAGAGGGGCTGTAGGTGGATTTTGTCAACTTTTGTAAACCAGGCTTGCCGTTTGCCTGTTTTCAGTGTTTTCTGCTAGCCTACATTAGCCATCAGGAGGCTGTAGCTTTATATTTTGAAGACAGACACGAGAGTGGTAGTAGTTTTTTTCATTCAACCGTCAACAAGGAAGCAAATGAGCTCATTAAAATTGAGGATCGGTTGCCTTTTTTCCCGTTTCATCTTGCTATTTTTACACTTGTGTCATCTAAAAGTCAGGCAGAAAAAACAATATGAATATGAAAATAAGACATATTTAACATTTTACAGATAAAATGATCGATTTTAAAAGCAATCAGGGCATTATTCATCAAGAAACAACTATTAGGAGGAGCTAAACCTTAAAAACCCATTCCTGTCCTCCATACTGTGCTTTACATTTGCTGTTTTTCAAAACTACCCACCAAGTAGAACAACTCCAGAGAGTGAACTAAATAAATTTAATAAAGTGAAGCTAGCTCTGTACATCCACCGGCTAGAAAATGTAGAAAACTAATCTCAAATGCACAAAACTGCATCAGCCTTGTTTAAATCCATGTGTGCTGACCTGGTTTGACTCTGTACAGCATTGTGAGCGTGTTGTGGGACGTCAGCGCCGTGACGTGCAGGTTGTGGACGGAGGGCTGCTGTGCTGCCAGCGCCGTCAGCTCGTGGAAGTGAGTGGCGAAGAGGCAGAAGCAGCTGATGTTGGAGGCGATGTGTTCGCTGATGGCCCAGGCCAGACCGAAACCGTCGTAGGTGGATGTGCCTCTGCCGAGCTCGTCGATGATGATGAGGGAGTTCTCTGTGGCCGAGCTGGAGGGATGAAATAGATGAGACAAGGCTTTATTAATCCTGAAGGAATTTATTTGTTCCAGATACTGCTCAGAAAATTACATGACATGAGAATAAATGCAGTGTCTAATGGAGAAGCAACAAGATATAAAAACGATACACAGGTAAAAATAAAAATAAGTAAGCTACAATAAGACTAGAACAGAAAAGTACTAGTGCATCTCAAACAATTAGAATATCCAGAGAAACTTACCTTTTTCATAAAGGAATTCAAAATGAAAACCTTTTACATATTCTATATTCATTGTGACATATTTCAAGCTTTTTCTTTGTTTTAATTTTGATGATTATGACTTACAGCTCATGAAAATCTGAAATCCAGTATCTCAAATTGCTAGAATCTTTCCTAAGATCTATGAAAAAAAAGGATTTACAACACAGAAATGTCCAACTCCTAAAAAGTCTGTTCATTTGTACACTCAATACTTGGTTGAGGTTCTGTTATGACAAACTCAGATCAGCCTGTAGTACTGCTGAGGTGTTATTGAAGCCAAGGTTGCTTTCACAGCAGCGTAACTAATGGAAAATATTCATATATAAAACTTTTTCTCAATATTCTATTTGTTGAAGATGCACTAGTAATACTGGCATTGCTGTGATATCACACATGCCAATGAGATATTTCACAATAAAGGTTTGTGTATCATCTATGTTTAGTGATGCTGTAAATAAGTCTGCGTGTCGGTTCTTACCGCAGAATGGCAGCGGTCTCCAGCATCTCTGACATAAATGTGGACACTCCTTTCACCTGGCTGTCTCCTGCTCCCACTCTGGCCAGGATGCTGTCGATCATGCTAAGCTCCGCCTTCTCGCAAGGCACGAAGCAGCCGATCTGAGCCATCAGAGCGATCACACCCACCTGCCGGATAAATGTCGACTTGCCGCCCATGTTTGGTCCTGCAGGCAAGCAGAGGGATTAGCTATAAATGTATGGGGGAGGTTGTTTAAAGCTGGGTTTACTGCAACATGGGGCTTATTTACAGCGTTGGACGTCATTTTTTATTATTTCATGTGTCCTTGCATCCAACATCCCTTGAAACCAATTTGCACGAGCAAAGAGAGTAAACTAAGGAATTACACAAGAAACTACAAATCTCCTTTGTGTATTCTTGTTTCCAACTCATCAAGAACTGTGAATTTTCAAAGGGACGAAAACAACAGAGATTCTCTTCTTTTTATGTAACATTTTGACACTGTGATGTCTGAATCTATGAGTTCGAAACAACCAGCAAACAATTCCTTTCCTCTTGCTTACTTTCTAATCACTGCAACTATAATCAGTATTTTATATAATGACTACATCTGAAGGGACACAATGAAAACAAGATGAAAAGCTGCAGCTTTATGGAGCATTTTAGTGAGTTTTAGCTCATGTTCAGCCCACTACTTCAACTAGTTTTCTGCTTTAAAAACCCACAGTACACCATGTCCTCAGCAGCAAACAGCAGATATACACAGATAGCAAGTAACCGGTGAACATATCAGAGCCAGATGTTTCCCTCATAAGCAATCAGACACCAAAAACCGAGCAACAAGAGAGTGAATACTGGACTTACATAGGCCACGAAGCTGAGTCCAAATGAATCACATTGTAGTTCTTGAATGTAAATAAGGAGAAATACTGACACTAGCTGAACCCAGAGATGAATTAATTTCTGGAAAGATGGTGACGCAGTGTGCAAGGAAGATTTCTGGGATGGAGGGATATCAGATCCAGCTCTGTTGTGTCTGCGACGTCCTACTACGGTTAACAAATCTGCAAAAGTCGGGAAAAAGTAGTTAAGAATCCCAGCAGTCTGATGTGTGGGAGTCCAGCCGACCTGGAACACAACCGTCAGGCAAAAGAGGCCGGGGCAGCAGGGATCCTTACCACAGCAAACAACTCGAAAATGAGAGTCAAACTCCCAAAGCACCTCAAGTTTCCAGAAGAAACTGCCGACACCAACCTCTATGAGGATATTTTACTCTGGTCAAGAGCAGCAAAACAAGCATCCCTCCTGGAGATGACACGACAGAGGCAGGAAAGGATTGAGGAGGTGTGCATGTACAAGCTGAGAAAATATCAGTCCCTTGTCCTTGAGAGTCAGCAAAGAGCCTAAAAACCTCTAGGGCAGCCACTCTGGAGAGTGTTGGGAGTCCTCAGAGACTGAGAATTGGTAACAGAAATTGCAAGGCGGGTTGACACGACATCCACATGGTTCTGGGTTGAAAAGGTTGTGGCAAAAAACAAGGCAGGCAGAGCAGAAAGAGGCAGAACTAAGGACACTGGTTGTACTGTGGACACCTTTGAGGGAGGACACACAGTTAAAAACCTCAAACTCTGATACGATGAAACTGGAAAAGACATACCTTTAATTAGAAAGAATAACTTGTATATGGAAAAATAAACAAAAAAACTTCAAGTTTGGAGACCCTTTATGAATTATGTAAAATATCCAAACTTAACAGAGAATCAGAAGAAAAACTGTATAATGTACACCAAGCAGACTTTGTAAAAGAATAAATCTAGAAGACTTACTTACAAAAATGGATATAAACTGCCAGTTATTAGCAGGATCAGTTCATTGCTCATTGCACTATTTATATTTTATATATAGCAATATTTATTTCTGTTTGTCTGTGTTTTTTTCTTTCTTTTAAAAAAAAACTGAATTTCCACTGCTATACATTTACAACCTGGTGCAGCCATAAAGTGCCCTAATACTGTGTAAAACCAACATACAAAAGGCTGTAAAATTATGGTTTTAAAATAAAAACCAAACTACGAGCAACCGAAGATGTGAGGCGCAAAGCTACAACAGAAAGCAGCAATTTCATGCCAACTGTCTGACATAATAAGTCGGGTGTGAGGCAGGATCACGTAACGACATGACTGAAAATGTTCATAAGTTGCACCAGTGGTAGTGTTTGAGCAATTGGCAGAAGTTCAGCAAACATGGTCATATAATTCCAAATTACATAATTGGATAATATTTATTCAAAAGTGCTGCCCGCAGAGCAGGGAAAGTCTGATATTGATCAAAAAATGTGATTTTTATTAATAGTGGTTAAGGCCCAAACTGAAAAATGAAGACCAAAGTCATAATAAACTGGAATAATCTTTGAACTTTTACAGCTACAGTAATGACTTTGTTTCATCCCATGGGAGAAAACAGTTCAAACATTTGTCTAATTATAATCCAACACAAGCAGAGCCACACTAGCATTCAGCTTTGATGTTTTTGTAGAAAACTGAGGATATTTCACATTAGAATTGTGTCATCTTTTTTCACCTGTTATAATGTAGAAGTTCTTGTCGCCCTGGACGAAGGTGATGTCGTTGGGGATGAAAGCCGTGTCCGCGTCCGTCTCCATGCAGGGATGTCTGGCCTGCAGCAGCTCCATGCGCCTGCAGCCGTCGGCCAAGAGGCGAGGCCGGACGAACGGCACCGGGGCGGAGACTGACGCCATGGCGAAACTGGCCACCGCGTCCATCTGTGCTATGACATCGCTCAGCGTCTGGAGGGGATCCACGTAACCTGGAGGTGTAAAGAGTGCCCAACCCTAAATGAATCATCACAGACATGAAGACTGCAGCAGGAAGATGATTTTACTTGATAACAGAATGCCATCAGCAGACAAGAGCTTACTGACCTTTGTAGAAGAATGTGAATGAAATCAATTACTAAAGGCGGCACACAGCAAATTAGGAGCCATTTACATGATTTCACAGTCATCGGTTTATCTTTTGGTCAAATCCAAATGCCATGCTGATGAGACAGAATGTGATGAGAGTCCTCACCTGAGGCGATGTTGATGATCTCCTTGACGATGGCGTTCTGGGCCTCCTCGTATTCCTCCCGGTTCTTGGTGTACTCCTCGTTGAGGGAGCTTAGCTTACTGCACGCGTGTACAAATTCACATTCAAGAGTGAGGAGAGACGCAGCGTTAACCTGAAGATGGCATCAGACGTGCGTCACAGTGCGACTGACCTGTTGGTGAAACGCACTCCGTTCTTCTGGACATCCAGCATGGTGAACTTCTTGTTGTTCCTCAGACCCTTCTCCTCCTTGCACGTGACTCTTAGGTAAAAACCCAGCATGGCGTTGGACTCCAGCTTTATTGTCTTACCGGCATCCAGACCTGGAACACAAGAGTTACTGTGATAAGAAAAGATAAACTTTATCGATCCCTCACTGGGGAGATTTACATGCTGCAGCAGCTGGATACAGACGAGGCATGGTAAAAGCAGGACAACAATGTAAACCTTCCACATGTACAGATGAGGCATGATGAGATTACATGTGGATATCCACAGGTAAGACATGAATAAAAAATCAAATATTTAGCTACATTCCTGTGTGCCATTCATTACCTGCATCTTCTCTGGGCGATGTAGGTTACACAGGATGGTGCAAATATTTTCTACATGTTCCTTAAGACTCATTTTTAGCACATCGTCCGGCCAGATCAGAATCAAACAGGGGATTTGCTGCTTAGGACGTGTGTCCATATAATAGGGAACCATTAAATATTAATAAAGAACAAGAAATCCTGCTATAATGACAAATAAAAATGATATATTTTGTGTTAAGTGGTCATAACGTAGCAACAAAACCAGCACATGCTGCATACATCTATATATCAGAAATACAGCAAATACACAGACACCACTGGGGAGAATTTCCTGTTGTTGCTTTGTGAATTAAAGAATGTAAATAAGGCACTTTAGGGAAGATAATTACAGCTTAATAAGGCCTGATAATGGCACTGGTCTGTCTAGTGTAATAGTGGTGTTACCAATTCTATGACATCCAAGGTTTAAATTCAAACCTCTTCCTAAGGTGAAGGCAGCTACAACCGGACAGTACATGCTCCATTTCATCTTAAGCTGTCATGTGAAAAGCATAAATAATGTAGTGGATGAGGAGACTAAGTGTGAAGGATGAAAAGAGATAAGTTAACTTCTGATCTCAGTGGTAGCAACACAGCAGAACCTCAGGGCTTCAGACAGAAGCTCACAATCCTCGTTCAACAAGAATAAAAATCAGTTTGTTATGTTTACAAGAATAAAAAAGAAAATGCCTTTAAAACTTAGCATTTTCTATGTGTTTCAGCCTTTCGTCCACACAAAGAAAATGCAGTTTCAGGTCACTGAAAACAGCTTTTGAGTGAAGAATACACAGAAACTATGCAGTGTTGACAGGGATAGTTCTTGTCTTGTGACAGCAGACTGTGCTGAATTATTTCTATTTTCTATATGAGGCATGTTTGTGGAAGGTAGTCGTCTTGATGCTCAGCTCAAACAGGGCTGGGTGATACAGCTGAAAAATGTATTGGAATAAAATGTTCATTTTCTGTTGACATAAAAAATTTTGATCTATTTTAATGACTTATTTTTATTGAAGACCACAAGAAATTAACCAACTTTATCCAGAATTAAGAATTTTAGCCCATTTATCAAGGAAGACGGGTAGTTTGATGCTGACACAATGAAAAACATACACAAAAAATATGATAAAGGAATGATTTCATCTTCATACACATTAAAGGTAAAAAACGCCACAGACTAGCATGCCTTGGGAGACCTGCATGGAAGCTACAAGTAAAGCAATGGAGGGATAAGGAGCTGTATTATCGAGACATGATGGACTGTTTATGAAGCAGGGAGGGAGCACGCTTGTGGTTGTTCCATTCCTATTATGTGCTTTCATGGTGGTTTACATCTAATGCATTTAAGTAAAACTATCTAGCATCCTGATAGAGTCTGTTGTTGGTACATACTGCAATGGCTTTATCGCCCAGGTCTAAGATGAAACTTTTAAACTGTTTAGGGTTTAATTCTGAGTTTAAATTTAAGGTTGACTCTGCTTGGGGAAGAAAAAAAGGAATTATAAAAGGGCATTTAGCCTGACATTTAATAAGGAACTGCAGTCAGAAGGTCAGTTAAATTTCTGACAATACTAAATCTGTATTTTAGCACATGATGACAGCGTGATGTAATCGATTTACTGCGACGATACACACTGAAAAATGTTAAAAAATCACCTGATACATCAGCAGTCTGTGTGTGTGTGTGTGTGTGTGTGTGTGTGTGTGTGTGTGTGTGTTTGTGTGTGTTGAAATCACCTAGTTCTCTGGCTGCACTATTCAGCACTGCTTGCATGCTCTTCTCCAGGGCATCCATCTTTTCTCTCAGCTCGCTCAACACCGGATCAAACGACGCCTTCACCAGGAACTCATGGTGGTCAATCTACATGTAACAAACAAGTGCAAGAGCACAAGTAAAAAACATGTAGAACTGAAAACGCAAACAACAGAATTCTATTCTTTCTTTTTAAACATGTACACAAATGCAAAAAGCAAAGACCTGGTTCATGTCCAGGGTGGTTTCAATCATCTCCTGGTACTTGGTGAAGTCAGTCAGCAGGTCTGTGAGAGGGGAGAGGAACGCTGCCTGCAGCAGAACCTGGTAGCTTCCTACAAAAAAAATACACAGTAAGAATCAAGGAAGCAGGCTGGTGTTGGGATTTGACCATAGCGGGACCCTTGAAGCCAAAAGAAAAATGACTGGACAGCACACATCTTATATCATAACAGCAAAGTTCATCGTGTTTCAGGTACAACTTCCTGACACACACACATCCAGCATAATATCAAAAAAGTAAAGTGAAAAAAACTAAAGATTACAGGGACATAATTTAAACAACATTAAGCATCTTTGGGATCAGGTGTTTGCAATAATTTAAAGAAGTTAACCATGCTGCTAAATTCATGTACAGTCACTTTGCACCTCTGAACCATTTTAGCACCTTCTGTACATTTTTCACTTTTTTCTTATCTCAGCATTTAGGATCTATTTCATTTTTTAAATTTTAAAATGAATTTTATTTATCAAATTTAACTACCACATGGCTGAAACTACTATTACGCAGCTGTTGCTATTGTTCTGTGTCCAACTCCTCTACGTGCCTTAAATTGTTCCCAGAGGACACAAAGTTTTTCAAATGGAATGAAATTGAGAAGTTGCCAAATCTGCTGCAGCTTTACCAGACAAACACTCCAGCAAGACACAATATTCCTGTAGAAGAGATGCAGCACTAGGATTGCAACTATCATTTTCAGTGTCGATGGAGCCGTCATTTTGTTTTCTCGACTAATTGTTTAATTGTTTGGTCTATAAAATGTCAGAAAATAGTGAAAAAGGTCGATCAATCCAGCATGAGTCCACAATCCATTACAATACATTAAGTTAACTGTTATAGTTGCGTAAAGAAACCAGAAAATACTCAAATTTAAGAAGCAGGAATCAGACTACTTTAACTTTTTCCTTAAAAATTTGTCACAACAACTAATTCATTATCAAAATAGTTGCCTGTCAATTATTAGTTGGCAACTTATCTTTTAATTGTTGCAGCTCAATCCAGCATCTTATACAGTCAATGCTGTTTTGAAGACCAAATAAGGAGTAATACACCACTATACAAGTGTTCCTATTAAAGTGGCACTTCGGTACACAGACTACGCTGTAATGTACCTGAGTAGCTCTCCAGAGCCGTGATGAGGGCTGGGATCTGGCTAACAGCCTGGTAGACGCGGTAGCAGTCCTGCAGTGTCGCACTGTGACGGTGAAACTTCTTGGCCAGGCGGTGAAGATCGGGAAACCGCCGCAGCAAATCCTCCTGACAGGTCTGCCGAAGCTCGGAGTCGCACACGAAACTCTCCACCAGGTCCAGCCTGTCCACACACAGGAAAACGTCAACATCCTGTGTATGTAATAAAGGTCCATAGCAGATTTCATTGCTATTTATCCAGTAACTGTTACGGTTTTTCAACTCTGGATCAAAGTGTGTTTACCTAATATAACTGAACAACCCAAAATAGTAATGTCCCAGTCATGTTTTTTGGCCCTGATCCTGATCCGAGTCTTTAAATCCAAGTCAAAGTCATATCCCTTTACTCCTATACTGGTTTAATCTGACTTGTTGAAACAGCTGAAAATGACTTAATCTGAAACATCTTATTTGTCACAAGCGTTTTTATTCAACCACTGGAGATCCTGGTCCAAAATTTGTGGGCAAAAATGACTAAAAATGTTGTAATATGACTGAAATTTGAACCAGGAGAATGCACCTCCTAAAACTGATCAGCTAGACATCAAAGAGTTTTGCTCTGTTGGATTTACTATGCGTTTGCAACTACCTGTAACGTGAATTTACGCGGTAGGGGACCAATAAAGTTTATCTTCTGCTTACTTTTCTTATCTTACTGGAAGATTTCCTGCTTACTGTGCATTCCCATCATTGCGTTACCTCTCCTCTATTTTGGTTCTGTCCATGAGCGGCTGTTTGATCCACTGGTTGACCAGCCGTTGGCCCTGCGGCGTTCGGCACTTGTTAAGCAGACCGGCCAAAGAATGAGCTCCGCTGGTGTCGTCAGGTGAACCCTAGAGGACACGATTCAGACATTTTAAAGTCCTCGAACTGTTACAATCATGAATATAGCATATGGTTTCTTTAACACGATTTTAACAGATTGAGATCCAGCTCCAACAGTATCCAGACACAACATGTCACACAGTTGGGATGTATTTTTCATAAGTGTAAAATGTAACTGGTGTTTTTTCATATTCTGCATTCCCAATTCAGTTTTTTTTCCAAACAAATACACAACTTACCTCTGGAAATGTACCTCTACCTCAAAGATTAGCCTTCTACCTTCAACATTTTATCAATGGTCAAGATATTTTCTGACACAGTTGCTGTTCTTTGGTGCTGAGGATTCAAGTGGGAATGTTTCATGCCAACCCAAGTCACAGACATGCTCCAATCATGAGTCAATTACCACCATCCATGGGGGAAAATAAATTCAATTTTGACTACTGGTTGAGCCCCAAATTGCTCTTATCACTTTGAAACCGTTCTCATACAGATATGAGAGTGGTATCTAACTCTCAACAGAAAAGCCAATAAGCACTTTTTCTAAATCGTGGAACTATTTCTTTCTTTTTCACTGGTCATGCCGTCAATGCCTTCAAAATCTTCTAGTTCTCTGATCCGTTTCATCAAAAATCTAAAAACCTGAACAAACAAACTGGCTGAATGGCCAAAAGTCATAACATTATTTTGTGATTTAGCTAAATTTAGCTAAAGAGAGGGAAATGTGGTGACAGTGACTGACCTGGAAGAGGTTCAGAGCCCTGACAGCGGCGTTATCCAGCCTCATGTACTGACCCAGGTCCAGAGCGGTCAGACTGAAGGAGTTGAAGTTGGACTCGTCAGAAAGCAGCTCAAGGAAACGCACCACTGCAGCCAAACAGGACATCGCAACCTGTGAATGAAATCATACAGAGACACTAGTCAAATGTTTTAAATAGTGAACTTTTGGACTATTTAACCATGATTCTGAAATGATATATGCAGACAGCAGGGGTGTATAAGAAGCTGATTTCTACTTAATTTACAACTTTTATAACACAAACTCCACAAATAAAATTCAGTGTTGCAGGCACCAAGTTTCAACTGAGCGCTAACTTATCTTTTCAATTTTTTGTATTAGACATCTACTGTATAGCTTCATGTTTGAATATAAATTAAGTTTCTAGGACACAATTTTGTGGCTGTAAGTATTTATTAATCATTACTTTTCTTATGAACATGCAGAAGAGGATATTAATGTATAAACAGAAAAATAATGAAGAGTTGAAAACATTAAATATGTCTGCATATGGGAAGTTATCATTATGGACAAATACTGTCAATGTGCACATTTTAAAATGTGCTTATATCTACTTCTGACTACTTTATGGTGTGTCATAAAACATTTATTACAATGACGATTTCTCTTACTTTTATCACTTGAAATGCTCTGGATTTCTTACACTAGTAATTGACTAGCAACACTTGCTTTCTTTTTAAATCTTTTTTAAAAAGTCTCTCTTTGTCAGCTTTACTGTAATGCACCAAATCACCACATCCATATCCTCCTATGCAAAAACCTATTTAGCAATAAAACTGATTTGGATTCAGACAAGCCAGAACATTGACCAATGATGAACCAACCAACGCTGATTACCTCCTAAAAACAGAATATTAAGACGTTAACAGTCGGTTCAAGTAGTCAAAATGCTAAATGTGGGAGAGATAAGCAGGTGTAAAAACTTGAGTAATCCCAAATTCTTATTGCCGGACAATTGATTCAAAGTATGTTGTCACAATTATACAAGTAAGGAGAGGATTTTAAGGATCTGCAGCTAGAATTTTGGCTCTAGATAGTAAAGGGAACCTTCAGAGGTCTGGAGTTGGAGCAGTTTTGATGGTATGAAAAGGGGACAGCCGCACATCTGTCAAGAATGGTCATAATGTTTTGACTCATCAGTGTAAATGAAAACCTTAAAGCAGACTGTTACCAAAATGGAAATAAATAAAAATCTGATTATCCTGTTCAGTGTCTGTGGAATAAACCAACTTTTTCCAAAAACAAAATCAACCTCCTGCTTTGTTACACTAATGAGCAGCATAATAATAATAAGTCTGAATTACTAGGATGTTCTTAGTTTTGTTCACCTGCTTGTCCAGCTCTGGCAGGGTGTTGCTCGCCACAGTCTCTCCTCTCTTGGCTCTCAGCAGCCTGTTCAGATCCTGGACCATGTCCTTGCTGCTGAACTCTGCTCTCTTTCTGTCAGAGACCAGCATGCCGCCACGCTGCACCACCTACACAAACACATAACGATGACTTCTTCACACCAAAATCGCAGCGCTTTCTCTTAGTGGGAGCTCAGACTACAAAAAGGCCTTTACCTTAATACATATACAAACATGCAAGCCAAACCACACATGCACACAGGGTGATTTACTGTTTTTATGTAACATACAGTGACACACTTCACAGCTCATATTTGCGGTTATCACACTGCTGCCCACTACATACCTCCCGCAGTTTGCTCCCATCAGTGTTGCCTTCACCCTGAGCTAAGAGACACTCTTTGGGGCTAATCTGGACAAGCAGGGACTCCAGGTTGGAGAAGATCTCATTGTCTGGAAACTCGCAGACTCCCATCTTCCTCTGGGCGGCGTCCACGTAGCCGACGCCGACCACACGCTGTCCATCAGCTCCTGTTGCGAATCGCACAGCTACAACTCCTGCGCAGCCCTCAGCTCCGGATGCACCGCCAAACAGAATCTCCTCGAACTGGGTCAAGTTTCCTGGAGAGGCCTGTGTTTAGAAGATGAGCAAGATTTTAGTATTCAGTTATGTTACATGGTCTTTATCTGCTTTTACCATGTTAGATTCTTAACATGTGATCCATTGAATTAATATGTTTTGTTCCATTAATGCCACACTGCGATACTTCAATGCTGTCACCCATCCCTGGCTAACATTAGCATGGACAGTATGGGCATCTGCTACAAGAGAGTACAATGAAGGTGGCACAACAGCAACAGAATCAGTATTGCTGGAAACATTAACAGGACCTGAAGTTTAGATTGTTGTTTCCAGCTGTTTGCAGGAGTCTATCCTCTAAGTTTATTACACAACTGCAGCATCAGACAGCAGCAGGATCGATATGAGTGAAGAGAGAGTTGCAAACATTTACACACAACATAACACAGTGGTAACGTAATTTCCTTGCAACAATAAATGATCCCCAACACTGAGACAGGATAATAATAAATGAGAGCCACAATTCAGTTAAATCATTTGTTACACAGCTGATTCCTAAGTTTCTTCACAGCTGAATATGGTTTTATTGTGAAAAGTCATGTTAAAAACACACTTCTGTGATGTTTTTCTATTAGAAAATGTTTCCATTTCACAGCAAATTATTAGCAGCAGTGACATTATAGTGCATACAGATGTGTTGTGCAAGATGACCTCTCTAATCATTAAAGCAAACTATCATGACATGGCAAAAGGCAGCTCAATAAGGATAAAAACACATTTCATTGTACCATTTTTAGTTTAATAAATTATCATCACACATAGACAGAATTTTCAGTGGTGAAATCATAAATAGACTATGACTGTCTTGCTTAAGGCTCAATTTCCCCCCCTTAAATATAAACCACCATCTTTTCCTTGGCTTTTGCACAGTGGTTACTCTAATAACCAGAATGTTCACTGTATCTTTATGCACATCAAATGATATATATTTCACTGTTCCATTTTTTTCTTCTGACAAAATTTTTAACTAGCATACAGAACAGTACCATAGCTGAAATTCAGTTATGACTTGTGCTTCTTGCCCCAGTGACTGTACCTTGAACTCGATCTTCCAGTCGTGCTCCTTGCTGCTCTTGCTGTGGTTCCTGTACACCTCCACTCTGTACTGCCTCACCAGCAGCAAGTCCTTCACAAAGGCCTCAAAGTTGAGCTTGCTCAGGATCACGCTCTCCAGCTTGCGACTCCCTGTTGTCGGATATGCTTACATTAACACCAAGACCGACACGAGGACGTCATTCAATATAGGGTGTGTTGCATGTATTTTGCATGAACTTGTGCACCTAGGTTTCCTGCAAAGCTCGCTATAGACGTGCAGCACCTTGTAGCACAGCAGCTAATGCATGCATTTGTAGCAAGCTTAGCCTGAGCTATACGCAAGCCTCTAAATACAAGAGAATTAGCTAGCTAAACTATAAAGGCAGCCTGCTAGCAGTCTACACATTCCAGCTAAGCTAGCTAGGCTACAGGCTAGGTTACCTGAGCCCAAGTGTTTGATGACCCCATTCGTCTTAAAAACCTCCTTCGCCGCGAATATGGCGTCTTTCCCGTGGACGGTGTAGTAGTCGTTGCGGTCAAATATCCTGAACGTGGTGTCCGGCTTCTCCGGCATGGAGAAGATAAAGTTGAGGAAGCCATGTTCGGCTGCACTGTCCATGGACAGGTTCTGTTTCGGCTGCACCGCCATGCTGGAATCTCCCGCCACCGCGGAGACCAAACAGGAAGTTACGTTGTGATTGTGACGTGCTCCCATGGAAACGGGGAAGACGGGAACTGTTGTTTTTGTTGCTGTTCTTCTACTAGTACTGCTGCTACTACTACTTATTGTTCTTCTTCCACCACCACCACCACTACTACTACTACTACACTACTACTACTACTACTACTACTACTACTACTACTACTACTACTACTTCTTCTTCTTCGTCCACCACCACCACCACCACCACCACTACTACTACACTACTACTACACTACTACTACTTCTTCTTCTTCCACCACCACCACCACTACTAGTACTGCTGCTGCTACCATTGTGACTACTACTTCTTCTTCTTCTTCTTCTACTATGTCGAATCCTCCTTTTGAATCCTTTTCAAACCTGCTTATAATAGAGAAATAAACACACAAACAACCAAATCCTGTTTCTACTTACGCTACAATTATTTATAGTTTATACTGATTATGCCTTAAGAGAATAATAAGAGATTACAAAACATAAGTCAAAAATGTATGATCCTGACAACTACTATACTACTACTACTACTTCCTCATCTTCTTTTTCTACTATCACTACACTACTACTACTACTCTACTATTATGTCATCTTCTTCCTTTTCGTCTACTACTATACTACTACTACTACTGTTCTACTACTACCAACTACTAACTACTACTGCTACTTCTTCTACTTACTTACTTAATACTTCTACGTCTAGAATTGAAGAAGCATCCTGGATGAGCTGCACAAGTCATTTTATCTTGACATTATATTCTCCAGATCCCAATTTCAAAATGATACCATCTTGCAACAGCTTCTAATCCAGTTCTTACATGTGGAAAACTCCTATTGTTACATATATATAAGAAAAACCTTAAGACTTACATGTTTCCAGTGGCTTTTGGTTGCTCCTAATAGTCTTATCATTTTAATATTTTGTAATTATTTTTTATTATAAATGTCAATCTTACACATTGTTATCCTGCTTTGCCATAGTTATTTTTTTTTTTTTTTAACATTTTACATTTATTTTATTGCATTTTACAAGTTTATTTTTGAACATCTGTATCCTCTCCTGCTTTTTGCACATATTTTTGTTGCCTGTTTTGTGAGATTTGAGGTTTTGGTTACTCAGGTCATATTAAAACATGCGCACAAAAGAATATATACACAGCAACAAAAAAGACATTTTGATTACCCATAATTTATTTAGGAGGCAAATAGACTTTGAGCTTTCCAGTTACAGTAGCCTACTTTAGGTTTTAAACTTTTTCTAGAATTTTTTTGTTCTTTTTTTCTTATCAGTTTGGCAAGAGGATTCATCTGTTTTTAAAAATTAGGATTATTTGACATGGAAAACACCGACTTGGTGCAGCTCTAACAAAATGTGCAATCTCCACCATGCATGGCTGTACATGACACAGTACAGTAAGGACAGCAGATCACCGGACTCCAATTACCCACTCCCTCCTTAACGCCGCATTATGCTTTCCAATAATTTTTCTGTTGCCTTTTAAGCGGAAACATGACTTCTTACAGATTTCGATTTTCGTGTAATTTCAATTTCAGAACAATAACTGGTCAAATTTTCCAAGCAGCATGTCCGAGCTTCTCAGAAAGTCATGCGCCTCGACAGCATAAGAAAACATGATCCAAACAAACGAATGGAGGTTTCCGTGAGTGTCAAGTGATGTGGGATGCAGATAATAGGGTTGCATGGCCATCATGCTTGGATTCGGATGAGGCAGGGTGCGCTCTGTGATGACATGTAACCCCTCTGACGACACTGGATCTGACGCGCGCCGCGCCCTGACGAATGGGAAGCAGATGCGCACCGGGGCGGCTTTATAAACGCAGCAGCACCGGGTGGAAGGATGAGTTTGCAGCGCAGAGACGCCGGCCGAACCGACTTTCACGCCTTTAATTCCTTCGTTCTCGTCTTCCAAGACTCGAAAAACGCTCCGACATGAACACCCACTGCGACACCGTGGAGGAGTTCCACTGCAACAACGGCTTCAGCGACCTTATCATCGACACCAAGAAGTCCGCCGTGCACCGCAAGCATGAGACGTCCCGCAAAGAGGACGAGGACCAGTCCCGTTTACCGGCGCTGGAGGCCGCCTACACCAGCATCCTGCGGCACCTGGGGGAGGACACGGACCGAGAGGGGCTGCTGCGCACGCCGTTGCGCGCCGCCAAGGCCATACAGTTCCTCACCAAGGGCTACCATGAGGCCATCGAAGGTGAGTTCACAGCTTCCTCTGTGTGTGTGTTTGCACTAGATAATGCCCATGTGTAATTTTATTAAGATGCCATGTTTGTATATTGTGGTTTATAAGAAATGTCACAAAACTTAGTGTGCGTACTACTTTATGGTGTTCCATCCTTTACCAGAACTACAAAACTGTGTGCTGAGTTCAATTACCACATTGTAAGTGGGATTTTCCACCACAATGTGATAAATTCCCTCCTTTTTGTGTTTCTTACCCCTAATAAAATAGATAAAATAGAAAAATGCACTGCTGAGTGACCACAAAAACAGAAACCAATGCACCCCATCTGATCAGCAACAATAGCGATTGTGAATTAAACATGAAGGATCTTTTAAGGTTTTGTAAAGGTCCTTATAACTACAGCTCTGAAAGATGCTACAAAAATAAAGTTCATTAATATTATAATTCCTACTAGTAGTAGCATTTTGTAAGTAAGTTTCAGCTCATAAAATGTGAATATGCGATGGATTTATAGGCGTTCTTTTATAGAAACTTTATTTTGGACACATTTTAAATCTTCTTGATGGACATTTTCATTGCTTTCTAAAATTCACAGATCAGATGGATTGGGAAACTAATTGGTAGATTAATTACTACTGAAATTAATTGCCAGCTTACATGAGTCCACAAAGGAGTTATCTTCAGGAAATGTAGGGAAATTCATTAATATTCCCAACTAAATCATTGAAGTGGATGATATTTCTTAAAGTGTGTGTTTGTTTTCCGCCCATCAGACATCCTAAACAACGCCATATTTGATGAAGACCACAACGAGATGGTGATCGTGAAGGACATAGACATGTTCTCTCTATGTGAACATCACTTGGTGCCATTTTTTGGAAGGGTAAGTCAGTGTGAGTCATGTGGAGTGAAGCAAATGCTAAATTGACCTAGAAATAAGTTGCAGCCCTGAAAAACTGAGTTTGTACAAGCTTGTGCATGTAGATGTCACTGTCCTGTCAAGCAATATGAAGGTAATTAAGTTCAGCGTTGGACTGCTAATATTTACCATCTTCTGCTTTGTTGTTGTGACCTCTCCTCTCACTGGCTGTCATCTCTCTGCAGGTTCACATTGGTTATATTCCCAATAGAAAAGTGGTGGGACTGAGCAAGTTGGCAAGGTAACACAGCACGCATCCGCTACACACTCCATACCCTTGTGCTGCCACTGCGGCTGTATGTTTCTGCCGTTATCGCCGGGTGACTGCGTTCTTCTGTTATCTCGGTGCATTGACCTGGAGGCTTACAGTCTAAGCCCACTGGCCTTCATCTGGTCCCCTCATCAGGCACACTCACAGACACAGGTCTGAACTCTATCCGCTCTCCAGCCATGAGAAAATCCCATCGGACCTGTGGGAATCACCAGTTATCATCACAGCCTCTCTGTCTGGCTCCTTCTCCCCCCCTTTGCCTAAAATATCGCACCAAATCTGAACATACAAACCCCAGAATAACAGTAGCAGAGTCACTGAGTCTCTAGACAAACTTGAATCTTGCACGAGTGATTCGGAGAATTCTGCAGGATGAATGATTCACAGATGAAGCAGATATATAGATGCACGGCCAGAGTATAGGGCAGGGATCAGGGACTGATGATAGTCTGTGTTTATCAAAAGATTAATCATTATTACATCTGATCTGTAATCAGTCCTCTCTGCTTTGCTTGTGTTTTTGCAGGATTGTGGAGATCTTCAGTCGGAGGCTTCAAGGTGAGCAACCAAGAAACACCTGCAGAAGTTCTATTATTGCACAGACACAAATGGCACTTTTCCTCAACATCTGCCAGCATCTAGTGTATTAGGTTTACATGTGGTGAATGAATTTGTTTCTTTCAGTTCAAGAGCGTCTGACCAAGCAGATTGCTGTGGGAATACATGAGGCTCTGCAGCCGAAAGGTGTAGCTGTGGTCATTGAAGCAGCGTAAGCGCACACACATACAAAACACCCTCATCATTGTCTGTATGGTTTAAAGTTGCTAATAATTCTGCACAATCCTAAAAAAAACCCCACTCCTGCTCATTTTAGTCCACTCTGCTACAGCCTTACATGGCCTGATATAACCAGACTGTATATAAAAGATCCACATGGTCTTCTTAAACCTGCATTCTCTCCAACAGCCAGCAGGGGGCGACTCCTGTGGTTGCTAAACTAAGTCAGATTGGAGAGAAGTCTATGGAAAAATGAGCTTATTTCTCGCTTGATTTTCTACCTTAGTAAACGTTTGCCCAATGAGTTTATGGTCTCAATTGCAAGTTTCATTTTTTTTTCAATACAGCATAACATTTATTTGGTAAATTATTGTTAAATTTCAAATAAAAAAGACTAAAACAAATAAAACATGGTATGTTTTGAGGCTTGGCTACCTCATGATTGACTAGTCACCCCAGTGTCAAAAGACCATCTTGGTCTTTTGACCAATTTGGACAAATTCCAAATTTGAGGTTTCAAAGCGGTGGTCTGCAAACCAACTGGTGCACCATAGTGGTTACGTCCATCTTTTATATACCGTCTATAGATATGACAAGGAAAATGTGGTTGCCAAATACAAGCAAATTTCAGGGAACTACAGGCAGCTCATTCTCTAACACAGATTATTGGGCAAGTTCACTAACTTTACCATTTTGCTACTGTCTAGCAGTTACCTTGATCCTGCCATTTGTGGCCCCAGTGGCTGCTATTTCACAAAAGTTAGCATACATAATCTTACTTTAAAAGAGTACTCCACCAATTTGCTAAGGACTTAATAAAAACAACAAAAAACCTCTAAATCAGTGCAGCAGAACTAGAGATGTACTAGAGTCGTTTTTATTCCCTTCAACATTTATCCTTCTCCAAACTGACTGCCAGCATTATTCACAACGCGACTCGACAGCGAACAGTTTGGCCAGAGTTTTTGTTGCGTTTTGTAGTAAATGTTGCCTCAAGCAGAACTGAGGAGGTTTCATAACATCTTTTAACTTCACATCTCCAGAGTTCCTCTTTACACACGATGTCTTTATGCCACAGAGTTTCTTTGAAGGTTGTCAAACGCTGCAGCTGCAAATCTGACCCCTGTTTGTGTTTGCAGGCACATGTGTATGGTGATGCGTGGGGTCCAGAAGATGAACAGCCGCACAGTGACCAGCGCCATGCTGGGGGTTTACCTGGAGGACCCCAAAACCCGGGAGGAGTTCCTGACTCTCTCACAGCGGGCCTAACAGAAGCCACCGTTCACTCCCGAGCCTCTCTATACAGTAGCACACGAAAAGTTCTTAAATAACAGCGGATCCGCATCTGACTTTACTTTACAAAGTATCTGACCAATGACATATAAAGGTGCCATCAGATGCAGGATCTCCAACTCCACAGCTAACCTCAATACACTGATGCCTGAGAGATTTCAGTCCTGCTGCTGAAGTTCATTATTTCAACTCAATGTGAACACAACAGACTCATTCTAATGGTGCCTTTGCTAGATACTTTACAGTTATACATGGCAATATTGTCATTATAAACCGTATGAGTGCAATATTGTTACGTGACAATACTTCAGATTTGAATTTTAGTTTGTGTTTTTTGCTGAAAATTTCATTGGTGCTTTTGCAAAGTGTTACTTTTACACCTTTCTTTGCGTTATTGTATTAAGAATCTGATAATTTAATAATTTACCAAATTATGTTGTCATTTATACATACATTTTTAAAGTCTTTGTAATATATGACATTTTAAATTGAACGATTATATCTGTAGTCCAACAATGTTTTGATCAGTGAGCACTGTACAATGTATTATGAAGAATCTTTGCTTAAATAAAATGATGCAACATTATTTAAAGTTGTCAACCTTATTTCGTTTAATGCAAGAAACAAAAACCAGCTCAGGGAAAGTTACTGTGTTAATGAAGAAAATTAAGAGTTTACAACTTCGCAAACAGCTGCAGGTGTGATGTTTAATTTGTTCACAGTCCTACTTTAGGGTATTAGCATGCTAACATTTCCTATTTAGCAAAAAGTACAGCTGCCGTGTTGTTTTGCAGGCATTTGGCTGTAAATCAAACCAGAATCCGATGATTCCGGGAGAGAAAGAGTCAAGGAAATCACGACGGTTATTGTGGTTTAACCTGATAGGAATGTGCGTGCAAAGTTTCATGAAAATCGGTCATGTGGACGAGATAGTTCGCCCAAAACTATAAATGTGAACCTCGTGGTTGGCATTAAGCTGTGGGAAAAGTCAAGAGAATAAAATCCAGAGTCATTACAGTTCATCATCTGGGAAACATGACTTGTTTTTTTGTGGCAATCCGTGAAGTAGATGAGATATTTTACATAATTAGATGATACCTTTTCTGCAATGTATTGTGTAAAATGACTCATCCTGTATTTCATATTTAGCTGGGGCTTTATTCATATTGCATTTTGTCACGACTTTGTCAGACATTTTGTTAGTGTTGCCTTCATGTTGTTTTATTTTAATAAGTGTTTTTTAAAAATACCAGAGCATTTGGCTGCTGGAGGAAAAAAGAACCCAGTTCCATTCATGTCTGCCATTGGCTCTCTTGTCTTTGAAGGAGACAGACGCAGATTCAGCAAACATTTCTTTGTTCGGCGATAAACTGAGTTCAAAAAAAGATGTTTGTTGCTCCTCCTCGTGTGCTGTACTGTACCTGCCTGCAGTGTGTGGTTTGCATAGATTCAATTCATTCTACATTACATAAAAATTGAAAAATCTAAATTTAAATGACATTTATTCAACCTTTATTTTGACAGAGGGTCACAGTGATACAAAGTTTTCCATGTTCTCTATTGAAATACAAGTAAAAGGTGTTGACATTTGAAGGACTGTGGGTTTGTTTCAGGTATTTTATATGGGAGTGAAAATGACTCTGATTGTTTTCACTATGTAAATACAAAATAATACTAATGTTTACTTAAGACTACTGGAAACTAAATGACACCAGAGTCAAGGGATGTAAATAAGCTTTCAAGAGCCAATGTGATTGTACCTGGGGTAAAGCCTGTATTAAAGAAAATTATGTATTTTACATAATATGATAATTAACGGTACCTTCCCTAAAATAATAACAAATCGTTTTCCCCCCTCAGATGGCATAAATTACATACATTCACATTACAGGCAGTAGTCCTTGTATGTTATATACTCGATGTTGGTCAGACAACAGCACAAAAGTGTTTTTACTTACAGTTTAGTTGTAACACTGGTCAGTAAATTCAATTCAATTCAATTCAATTCAGTTTTATTTATATAGCGCATATTTACAACACAGGTCGTCACAAAGCGCTTAACATTGTAAGAACGAACAGGAAACAGTAAAACAGGAAACAGAAAACCCAACAATCCAAAGTTGGTTTTGGATTCCCTATGAGCAAGCAGTCAGCGACGGTGGGAAGGAACCAAAAACCCCCCATGGTAGGGAAGGGGGGAAAAAAAACCTCCGACAGAACCAGGCTCAGGGAGGGCGGCCATCTGCCTCGACCGGTAAAGACAATATATTTTCCTCTAAAGTGAAAATTTTGATCTGCTAATGGTGTTAAATGGAAAAGTCATTGGGATTCGTCCTCTGGGAAACATGAACAACCCTCGTGGTTCTACCCAGTAGTTATTACAACTATTTCAGTATTCCCCATCCCTGGAGTCGTACTGCTCGTGTCCCTAAAAGTCAAAAGTCATGTTGACAAAACCTGATTGACTTTCTGAACGTGCAACATGGTCCCACAATGCACTGCACAGAGCAAATAGACGAGCTACACACAGCTGAAAAACATATAGCGTGAACCGTGATAAGACCGCTCCATGAACATCTTGGAGATCTTGACTGTGAAATATGGATGAAATCTTTGCAAAGACATTTTGCTTTCTCTTTGTGAACTGTAGCAGGCAGTGACATTTAAAAGAGCATAATTTGGGTAGCATAAAATGGTAAAATACTGTTTCCTTGTATTATTTATTATTATTGGTAGTAACATTAGTATATTAATACCAGTATGTAGCACAGAGTTGCTTTGTAACAGGTGCAAATGCACATAATATTTGTATTAATGTCCTTGAATGCACCGTAGTGCAGAATAACAGGAGCAAAAGGCAGTGACATAACAAACTAACTAGTGGATGCAGAATTACATAATCAGCTACAGTTGTGGTCACTTGCAAACAAAGTACACTTTTGATTTTATATAACAGCAGTTAAACAGCTAAACTGGTGCAGGCAGCTGACTTATTCACTACTTCCGAGCATTGTATCAGCTGGAAACTGGTCTGTGTCTGGGTTGTGGTACAACAGCGTAAGTCAATAAGGAGACATTAAAAACAAGTGTGCGCACACACATGGCTGAAGGCCTGAGGGGCAGAAAGCCCTTTAAATATCAAAGGAGGAGTCTGTCGTCACACAGCACGTGAACTATAACCCCCATCTCGAGCATCAGCTGAGGAGGAGGGGGTCACACTTGACCATGCAGCATGCAGTTTGCAGATACGATTATGCCAGGATAAACCAGTTATTACAAATGTACCAGACTAATGTGGATGTGTTGTGCGTAAGAGACTAAAATTATCCTCTTTATGCCTGCAGGCAGAGATATAAAACAACCATGTCAAATGTTCTCATATTTGAAGCTTTAATTCACTCAAAAATACAACAAAGGATATATTACATACAGAAATCAATGTGTTGAAAAAGCAAAGAACTCAAGTGTAAGTACTACATTTAAAACACACAATAAATCTGGAAGCTTTGACTTGGGAAACGGGTGATAACTGGCGGTGTATTTGGAGACAGCAGTGCTTGCCTGTGTACGGCTACTGTATAATCCAGCAGCGTTATAGCATATTGTATAGTAAGAGGACAAACCATCTCCAGATCTCTCTCTTTTACAGTCTCTGTTTTTCACCAGTGGAGCTGCAGGCTGTCACACAGACGTCTGTTTGTAGTTCTTGGTGTCCAAAACTTTCTTTCCGCACATCGCACAGATTCCTGGAGAGACAAAAAGGAAAGAAAGACAATGAATCAGTTTAGAGAATAGCTAAAAAGCTAAAAGAGAGGTTCAGTTGCTTCCAATTTAAGGTCCTGGGATTATCATGACCTGGATGGCTGGAAATCTACAGACATTTTGCCATCAGCAGCCCTAAAATTGTTTGGTTCTGCTATCATCTAGCATGTACCACTGACACATCAAAATTAAATGGGCTGGTTCCACCTTTCTGAGCAGAACTGCTGCCTTTTTATACCCCAATTACAGCACTGAGGTCAACCAACCAGTTGCTCTTGGATGTTTTAAAAAAACATCCTGACTTCATCTATTATTGTGTTGTATCTTTTATTCCTATTATTACTTTGATTCAGATGGGTCTCATCCCTATTGTGTTTAATGGCGTTTTACGCCGTGTTATTTGAACTGTTCAGGTCTTTGGTTCAACCTCTGTTGTTTCAAATGTGCTTTATAAATAAATTTGACGTTGAATATATTGTTTCAGATGAATACAACTGTATTTTGGATATTTCTGCAAATTGTCATATGTCTCTTAAATGTACACAACAGAATTGTCATATTTTTAAAACTTGCTTGAGCTGTGTAAGTGTGCATTGTTTTTTGTTGGAGTTACAAATGCACTAACAGATTTTTTGGTTACTTTAAGGAACTTTGAGGCTTTTAGCTCTTGTCACTTAAACTCCTGAGGGTGTCTCTTTATCTGCTAAATGCTCCACTTTATTTTACTAGACAGTCACCAACTGTTTCCCATCTTGTGTTTAGTGCTGAACACAAGATAGAGTGGATTTTATGAACTTTTTAAAACAGAAAACAGCATCCTGTTGCAGCTAAAAACAACAGCGCACAGTGAGAGAGGTGAGAGTGAACCCTCAAAAATGAAGTTATTATAAAAAGATCAAATTATAGCTGCTGTGATGTGACTTTTTGACTCCCCAACATTAAACTGTGGACTATAAAACACACAAATCCAGCCTTAAGTACTGTCTTCCTTCTAATCAGAATCTCTGTTAGGTTGCTATTCAGGGAGAGTTTTGTTAGAGTCCATTGAAGCTATTGTCACGTTTGTTGAACCATCTAGTAATGTGACTATCATGCACTGCACTCACTCCTCATTTGTACTGTAAATACTGTTGGTTTTTTTGTGCCCACGCAAGCTTTATCTGTCCAATTCGCTTCAAGGTTCATTGAGATATGCGTTTTAAGATCCGCTGTTATTTGGATTTCATCATCCACGAGACATTGTAGTGACCTGGCACCAGCAAACTACATTCAAACAAATCTATCAGAGTAACCAAACCTCTTGATTTTGTCTGTTTATTATCCTGTTTATTTATCAATGACAATTAATCGCAGTTTTTTTCCGATTTTCTTTTCCCTCCAAAGTGCAGTGGACACACAGTCATCACTGTGCGACAATCATCACTGGTTCAGTGGAGGTCAGATTACTGTCACATGGGAAGGGGTTATCAAGGATGTTTAAACTGCGGGATGATATTTGAATGTTACTGGAGGAAGAGGGTAATGAACTTCCCAGCAAGTTTACAATAACAAATTTCACCTTGCCAAACCTCAGGAACTCAATAAACCTGATGTGCAGATGGAGGGGACCAACCTTCCATAGTTTTTAGGTGAAATCACACTATTCATAAAAGAGTTGTAGATGTGGCTGCAGGAAGTGAAAAACAAGAATATAGACAGAGAGATCTGAGAGCTTTGATTCATTAATTGATATCAACAAGCTGCAAAATACAGTGACCCCATGTATGAAAAGTCTCTGCTGTACAAAACATTTCCAGTTATTTGCCAGCTCGTGGTGCTGCAGAGACTGGATCTGAAACCCGTCAGTGCAACTGCAGCATCTGATTTCAGCACTGTTCAGTTAATTGATCTGACCTTTGATTCAACAATGAGGCTGCAGTTTAAGTCCAAGACCATGGCTGCATTTTCAATTGGAGGGGGAAAAACAATTACCTCCTGCTAAACCAGCACGCCCTGGGCAAACCGCTAATTTTTGTCACATCTCAGCTGTGAGAGAGGTTTTTCAGAAGCTGTTTAAATCTAGACAACAGGCATATCAAAGCTAGATATTGAAAATGAGCTAAGAGAGGCGGCCTCACCCACAGAGGCAATTTTGGGAAAATCTGTTTAAAGCAACAGAAACTGTCACACAACAAAACTGTTGAATGTTCACTGTGGTTGTGATGCATTATGTCAGGCAATAAGATGTAAAACACTGAAGGTGAAGTTTTGTAATAATGACAAACACTGTTTCATGTCATTTCTATTTTTGAAAACATCTGTAACCATAAAAAGGGGCCTGGCAAAAAACACATCAAAAATAGTCTGGGAACCCTTGAGCTAGTCTCAAGGGTATTGGACTAGCTCAAGACCCTTGAGCTAGTCCAAGGGTCTAGCTCAAGGGTCTAGTGTGAGTGAGATTTTACCTTTCTTATATGCACAGCCCTGGCAGTAATGTGATCCAGACTGATGAACTGAGCTCTTGCAGATCCTGCAGGTAGCAAATCCTGTCTTGCTGTAAGGGTCAAACCTGAGGAGACAAACATTACGGATCAATAAGTGCACATGTAGCAGTGTTGTTCAGCCATAGTAGCAGCACACCTCCTGTGATAAAAAAGCACATGCTAAATGCTAAAGTTCAGCCATCAGAGAGAGTAGATAAACTATTTTTAGGTGACTTTTGTAGCTGAAAACAGAGATACGGAAGACAGTATTCCCTCACAGCAGGCTACTCACCTGGCTTTCTTTGAAGTTAGCATCTTGTTTTCATTCAGCTTACGCCCACCACTCTCTGGGTGAAAGAAGCAGCAAAAATCCCATTAAACATCATCTCATAAGTGACATTTCAAGAATGATATAAAATGTAGAAAGTCATGCCAGAAAAGAAAGAATAAGATTTTCTGATCAAAATCGAAAGTTGGGTCAAGCCTGTTATTGTGATAATAGTTCCTAATATCACTTGAAGTCTGAAAGCAAAAATTTGTGGATCAATGTGAAAGTCACAGATAACATTAAAAACAAAACACAGATGGTAACATCTGTATATAATGTGAAACATAATTAGCTTGCAAGTTATAGTAGCAGATTGGAAAACCAGAGTTGACACGGGGACCTAAATAATAAAAAAAAAACTTAAATCTAGATAGCACTTTTAAAAATAAGCCTTAACAAAGTGCTTTTACAGACAACACAAAAGCAGGAAATACAGAAGGCTGAAAACAGCAATGAAGTTAAAGTTAAAACAAAAGGAAGCAAAAAAAACCCATAGCAACAAACCTTATTAGTCAAGTCATTGATATTATTATAACACATTTTAAAAAGCAGCTGTTGAACAAAGTGCTTTCTAATAGAGAAATAAGACTGATTACAAATTTACTTATAAAGTTTGAATATTGGGTTGAGCAACTGTATTGTTTATTATGTACATTTACCTGAAAGATATAAATATTAGAAATTAGAACTTTACAATATGACTTACTCAACCAAATTATTCGAATTTGTTAGAGTACATAGTAACTATCATTGTGATATCATAATTATGCCAACTATGACAGAAAGATTCAAGACCTGCCTGTTAATTAGTCAGAAACTACTCACACAGTAGTTCTGGTTATCTGATCACGATAATACCACACAATATAGTAAATACCTACTGCTACCTTTCTCTTGCCTGGGCAGTAAATAGAAAAACAGGAAGGTCAGCCTTCTCTCTACAGTAGCATAACTTGTCAGTAGTCTGGAGGGCAAAGGGCAAGTGTCAGGTGTAAATGACTAACAAAGTAATCAACAGAGTAACTATAATGTATATAAACTAAGCAACCCTAGCACATGACCCAGAGTTCAAATTACTGGTCTATTTAACTACCATTGTTTTTAAAAGCCAGTTTTCACTGACCTGTGGTATTCCGTGCTCCATCCTTCCAGGTGTCAGGAGTGATGACTTTGCCGAGCTTCTTCTCGCCTGGAACAGCAAGAAACACAACATTATTACAGAAAATAACACAATTAACATAAAGGAATCAAGTTTCTAGAGACAGGATGGATGCTAACAACCCAATACAACGATGTGAACAACAACAGTTAGTATCACAAAACCTTAGCTAGCGTTTCGAAGACTCTTCAACCTTCGCTCACAAAAACAACGCGTATTAAACTAACAAAATCTAAAATAATTGTGTGATACGTACACTTTTCACAAACCATCTTTCCTTTCTATTTGCACAAACGGTCAAACGAAAAACAAAACGTTAGCGAGTATTAGCTTGCTCGGTTGACAAACGTAAACCTTTGTTTCTTCCGCTTTCGCACATACGCAATAGATTTTGATTGGACGACGCGTTCACGTCAATTGTCAGATTTTATTGGTTGATCTTACCGTCCGTCATCGAAGAGCCCAGTAACACGTTCAGTGATTGGATAAAGAATAGATGGATGAATTTCACTTGTGTACAGTTACCTAAAAAGTAATACTTTAAAGGCGTATTTTTTTCTTCAAAATAAAAGTCCGATTAGGATGATGAATACTCTTGTACGGGTCTGAAATGATCCCTTGCTTTTATATATATATATATTTATATATATATATATATATTACAGCTTAAAACTAACTAAAACAACCTCCAAATAATGTACAATTTCCAAACACATTGAGTTTAATTAGGTAGAGGCAGTTTTAAGAATTCAGAAATGAGCTTCACACCTCTCTTTCCACTCAGAATAATCTCATTGCAGTGTTGAGTGTGAAAACAGCAATCTCCCGCAATGTCTTCCCCTTTAATGTTGTAATATTCTCGTGAAAACGGATTTATTGAATCAAAATGCTCAAAAAAACTACAACAGTTATAAAATTGAAAAATATGTTGTTAACTTAAATCAAGTGAGGGACATTTTGGATACATTCATCAAGACATGTTGGAGAGAGTCAGAATCAGCATCAGAAATACTTTATTCATTCCTGAGTGAGACCAGATACTGATTATATGTGTTTTTTGTTGATTAGGGAACAAACAGTGTTGGTCTTCTGCTCTTCCATATTTATGCTAAAATATCTCAGATTGATGATTTCAAGATAGAAAATTATCCTTTTAAAGGAAACATGATATACTTTTTTGTTTGCTTGCTTTAATAATTAGGAAATCCCTTCTACATAAAATATCAAACACAACTTTGAACACTTTGTGAAAATCTATTCGAATATGGCACCACAATCAGATATATTAAAAACAAGCAAAATTGCTGAGTATGGTTTGTGTGTTTATTTATTTTATTTGTTTTCTATACAATCTACATTTCTAGTGTTCTGGTTACATCCAGTATATATTTTTTCATCAGCAACATTTTTTAGATTTTTAATTAAGCTTAATTTTTCCGTAGGTCTCTCATAAGAAAATATATAAAATATTAAAATTAAATGAAACAGGATTAGTTTTATGTGCTTTATTTCTGACCAACCTACCAGCAGATATCGCACGTGTAAACAGTGTGCTTTTATTGTGAAGTGCAGGCAGAAGTCAGTGCGGCTCCATGTTTACGGAAACCAGGTCGCAGATCCTCCATGGCTTTAAGCTGCTCTGTTCTTCCGCTCTTACATTAACATTTAAAGTGTTTAATTTTAATTTTGTGCATTGTGGTAGTCTCATGTTGTAGGCAGGTTAAGTCTGCACGATGTGGGACCATGAAATCAGAGCCATGGCGTCCTCTCACGCCATCATCGCCGCTTCGGTGTTCATGGCGACCGTCGTACCTGCGGTGCTGCTGCCGGGCTTCTCGGTGTACGGCTCCCACCTGCTGTGGCTCTACTCGGTGTCCGGAGCCGTGACCGCGGTCAGTGTCGCCGTCTTCTGGCTGCTCGGCATCACACCGCCCACCAAGAAGCACACGCTGGGATACAAGGTGCTGACAGGCTGATAAACACTGATGATAACATGTTTATAGTGACCGCTGGGCTTCTGGTAGTAGTTCAGATTAAGGTTAAGTTGGCCGAAATCTCGCGATATTTTGTCTTACCCTTAATTACTAAGAGTTTATAATTACTAACTATGTCTTCATTAATATTGGATTTTCTAAACACCTGACTGTGAATCAATGGTTGGATTTGGGTCTTTTAGTTAATAGATTTGAACAGTTAATCAAAATAACGTTAAAACTGCAATACGGCCAAGTACAATGAGAGCTGTGCGTCAAAAAATGTCTTCACTTATGGATGGGCGATATACCTGAAAACGTTATCATAATAAAATGTTGCATGTCAGTAAATATAATTTTAAATAATCTATTTTTAATAAAGACGAGCCTAAAAAGAGGCTTGTTTTGAATTTACCCATTGTAGCCTATTTATCAAGGTACACAGGTAATAATTTTAACACAACTATGAAAAACACACACAAATAAATACATTTACACACATAAATAAAGATAAGTAAGGATACAGGAATGAGCTCACCTTGATACACCCTGAATAAAGAGAGCAAGTATGGGAAAATAGCAATAGAGACCAGAACCAAGCTTTGTTCTCGGCTGTAAACCTGTTTATTTCTGCTGTAAAGTTGAGCATTTTAATATCGGGGCCTGAGGGGACTGACTTGCTTGGAGTCAATCCCAAGTAGACATTTGAGGAACTGCACTCAAGCACTGAAACTGTCCTTTAATGCATCTCGATTTGACAATATCGGTTAACTGTTCAGCCCAATCATCAATACAGGATAATGGCTACAGCTGTGCCTCACAATCTGAAATGATGACAGTGAGTTGCACCTCATAAATACTCAACTTTTCTTCAGGTACTTTCATTTTTTTTTGTTTTTGTAAACTTTCTTAATAGTTTCTACCCATTGGCAATCAGGCTCCTATATGCAGCATAAATGCACACATTGCTACTTCATTGGTTTCACGTTCAGTGCATAATTACACAAACTGCTACCTAGTACATCTATTTATTTACTTATTTATCATTTGTTAACTGCAATATCTGGCTCATGTGCAATATTGAGTCTTCAGGTGCATAAATGGATCTGCTCTTCCTTTAAAAGTATCTATACTGGTTCTACAGCTTTTGTGCTATGTTCACTTAGATATTGTTTTTACTATTATTATTATTATTATTCTTATGCCTTATATTGTAAACTGATGTACCATGCACCTTAATATGGCAGCTATGCTAACATTTCATCATGCTCCATGTTTGATGACAATGAAGCATTCTATTCTATTCTAATTATCTTCACCCTTTTCTTTTGCAGCTGTCCAGGTTGTCTCGTTCCTGTGTGTATTTCTTCCTGTCTTGCCTGTTCTTCCACACTGTGGTTGTTCTATATGGAGCGCCGCTGATTGAGTGAGTAGCTGGTGTTGCTTATATACTACACCTTTGCATGTATTCATGTTATCGACAATAAGGAAAATGGAATAAAGAAGGCAGTAGAGGACGATTTGTCGCTCTGGGAGAGATCTAGTCAATGGAATGCATGGAAACTGAGTGCTTGGTAATGATTATAGCTGGCAGGCAACTACAGAAATGTGTACACATTAAAACTATTATATCAATTAATATTTATTTATATGCAAAATTCACATATTTTCATTTTAGCTCTGTGTCTTTCAAATATTTATTGCATTACAATTCAGATCCTGTGATTGTTCTGGCTTTAAAAATAGTATTTTCAAATTATTCATTGTAACACTGCAGGTTCTGTCTCTACAAAACTGTGTCTCCTTTTTCTTGTGCTCGCTGTGAGTTTCTAATTTCTTATTTATGTTTCAGATCTGCCTTAGAGACATTCTCTCTCGCTGTGCTGCTGACCTCGCTAACCACGCTGAGGTGTCTCTGTGTCCTCGGGCCCAACGTCCAGGCCTGGATACGAGTGTTCAGTCGACATGGGTAAGAATAAAGTCTTTCTTTTTTCCCTGCTTCCTGTGCTTCTGTCACATGTCTCTAACCTGTTCTTGCTTTGCCTTATCTCCATCTCCAGTGCCATGTCTGTATGGGACACCTGTCTGCAGATTACAGTCGCCTGCACAGTGGTGGGAGCCTGGGTGGGAGCATTTCCAATACCTCTGGACTGGGACAGGCCCTGGCAGGTCAGCACATACATAAACAATATATCACACTGTGCCTAAAGCAAGATGAGGTTATGCTCTTATTCTTAACTGCTCTCTCTCTTTACTGTGACTTTTGCTTGTATGAGATTTAGATTCGCCAAAATCTCTAAACTGCACAGGCTTGTCAAAAAGCAGAATAAATCCACAGACACAAAGATAACAATCCGTGCCATTATGGACCTAGAGGCCACAGAACAGCTAGAAAACATTAATGAAACTGTCAGTGACATATGATCAGAGCAGTGCTGTAGTATGACAGAGATGAAGAGGAAACCGTTTCGCATAAAGAGGCTGTTAATGGAATGCAACACCACAAAGATGTTAGACGAGAGAATATTATAGTTTGTTTGTGTAGATTATCAGTCCCAAGTGCTTCAGTAGAAGGCAACTGCATTTTATTTTTTATTTTTTGGAGATGTTTCACCTGTTTTCCAAGGGGCTTCCTCAGTTCTAACCTAAAAGTGAGGAGTGGCATGTTTTAATGTAAGGCAACATCCACACTTTCCTTTTCAAAATGCATAATTTGTGCTACCTTTACGCTTCCTGTCCATGCTGCTCCGGAGTTTTATGACCCCTAAAGCAGAGACTTTTAGAAACACTGCTGACCCCTTTTTGGTTTGAAAACTCTGGTGTTGCATTTCAGTCAGAACAGGCAGAAACAGACACTTGTGGAAATGATGATGCTTATGTTTGCTTTCTGATTGGGCTTTGCTTTCATTAAGTTCATTCCCTGATTCATCATGTTCCGATCAGAACCAATTCACTGGGGGAAAAGAAAGACGGCGGCCGAAAGTACAGGTGGTGCTGACCTTGTTGTCTAGTTACGAAAATACGTTTCTCCATTGCTGTTCCTTCCGCTGTATTATTTTCTGCAACTAAGCAACCAAACCCTGCTTCATGTTTATACCTGCACTCACAGGCCCAGTGTACGTGAATTGTCGTGTAATATAGCTTTTCACGTGTAGATTGTGTCTCAAACTGTGCTTACACTCGTCAGGTTTTGCTAATTTAAAATGAAAACATTTTCGCGTCGGTGCAGCCTGTGGGTTCACCTTGAACCCGCATTAATCGATGCTCACTTACGACTGGGGATCGACCAATATGGGGTTTTTCAGGGCCGATGCCAATTTTTGTAAATCAAGAAAGGCCGAAAACTGATATTTGGAACTGATACATGTTAAATGTAATGTTTAAACAGCATGTGATGGCAGAGAACCTGTCATTCATAACTAGGCTTCTTCATGAATAAGGGTGACTGTAACTAAATATGTGAAATAGAAATAGGAGTGATTAAATAAGGATGTTCTCCTCTGTTTATGTGGGATCGACTGAGATTGATCAGTTTGTCTCTTGCTGTTCTTCTTTATTTTTTTAATCTTTCTCTGTTCTATCACTTTTTTTGTCCACTAAACTCCAGATCTTAAAGCACTAATTATTGTTCTCCAGATTGTGTATCAGGTTAATCTGTGGCTGCCTTCTAACTTAGCCACTAGCCGCTAGCCATTAGCAGAGCCTTAGCCATTGTGAGAGGAGCTAATTTCCTGGTTTGTGGCAACAGCTTGTGTTTCTTGTTCAGACCTGAAGGAGCACACTGAATTTATTAATAATCTGTCAATAAAAATATAGATACAATAATCAGAAAAATTCCAAATATTGGCCACGAAAGGTATGCATTATATGTAGCTGATAGGTGGTGCCTCAGGCTTCCTTGTCTGTTTAGAGATGGCCTCCTCCATTTTTCCCTCAAACCATCTGTCTTCTGTACATCACCGTCTTCAAAGGATTCCATAGTCCTTTAGAAGGACTGCTGGGTCTTGCCCTGAAGTGCTGGCTCTTGTTTGGTCTCTGTATATAGTTCTACCTCCTCTACATGATGGCAGATCAAACAACATTGTCATCTCAGAGTGTGGCTCTAATAAACCTAGAAGGATTTTCTCCAAACACAACATCCCAGAGCATTTCAGATCAGGCTACACTCTGCAACAAAAAACTGCTTTACCCTGACAGTAATACAAAGCTGAGCAATATCATATACACAGTCCAATGCATTAAGGAGTACACAGACCACTCCTCAAGTATAAGTGCAAGAAACCACAAAAAAACATCCCTTTCTGTATGTTTGAGAGCCATTATGTTGATGATGTGAACAGAATGAATCTTTTTAGCTGATTTCAGTATTTAAGCTCCAAATTCCCTGTAACAGTGAATTTTTCATTATTCAACACAGCAACCATTAAATCCTTCTTTTTATGTAATGAATTCATATTTTTTAATGACAAAGAGGAAATGATTAAAATTATAATTGCAAATGGATTTTTTTTTCTTGTAAAGTGACTGAAGGAAAATGCAAATGAGGTAATTGGAGAATAACTCAAAAAGACACTGGTGCTGTATTTTTAATTTTTTTTTTTCCTTTGGACGTTAAACGAACTGAACTTTACTCAAGTGGAGACATGCTTTGGGGGGGGGAGCATAGCTGAGCTCCTCTTCATGTATCAGACAGCCATCGAGGTGTTTCATCAGCGCTGGTGATTCACTTTTCTTCTTCGTCTCATAGGTTTGGCCTGTTTCCTGCAGTCTGGGCGCTATGATTGGCTTCCTGACCGGACTTGTCGCCGCTCCCGCGTGGATCCACTACCACCGCAAGCAGCTCACGTACAAGTGCAAGTGATAGACAGGACACACGTTTCCATGCCTGTGAATTTCTTTCCATTTTGGTTGACTATTTATTGGGAGCGTTCACTGTTTCTTTGCAGCCTGTCGAAACGTGAGGCGATTTTGTAAAGACATTATTTTGTACGCATGAAGGCTGAGTATTTTTTGACATGAATAAAACATGACTTCCTTGAGAGTGTGGGGTGACTTTGTGAAACTTTTGTGCGCATCACTGATTTTAAAAATGCTCAGACCTGTAGGTGGTGCTGTTGGATCACCACCTGTGTGTGTGTGAAGGTGAGCGGAGACGATTAGGCCTCATTTGCAAAGGAAAAACAAAGCAATCAGTATTATAATTGGGTGGCCATTTAACTAAAGAGTCGTGAAGGAAAGTTAGAAAGTTAGAGGGGAAACTTAATGCAAAATCGTGCCTTCACATGCAAGCGCTGACGCCATCCAGCTCCTGAAGCTGACTCCTGATGAATACTGTTTCCTTTTAAACAACCATTAATCTTGCTCCAACTTTACTTCAGCACCCTCCCCCATCTTACACTCATTCCACCTTTTCACGTCCTCGGGCAACCATATTGATTCGCTTTCATTTTGGGGACATTAATTTTCCCTTCTTTTATGCCGCCCACATCTCTCGTTCTCTCCCTTGCAGCCAGTAACCACAGTGAAACCTACATTTTCTGCATTGCGGTGTCAAATTGCGAAGTAAATGAGGTGTGCTGCTTGCAGAAATCCCCAGCATGCAATGTGATTTAAATAATTACATCCCAGAAAACGAAACTGCCAGCCATCTTTGCAGTGTTTTTAAAGATTTAAGCCAGTCCACTCTGCCCTGTGTTTGAACTCTTATGTAAGGTTGTTGCCGGGGAAAATAGCCTGAAGGTGGAGAAAAAATGGAGAAGCCATTTAGGAGGCCAACATGTGCTTACAACACCAATCAACACACCTTTTTCATGCTTCAATCTCTCCTTCCACCTCTCTGATGACCTCATGCTGTTAACTCCATTAGCCTTACTCTCAGTGTTTCCCACTTCAGCCCAGGGTACGTCATCAGCGACAGAGAGCAGAGGAAAGGCGAGGAGGGTCCTCGGAGAGCAAAGAGTGTGATTGAACTGATTTTGTCCTGACCTGAGCGACATCTCGGCCTGATTTCATCTCTGGCGTCACTGTGTATTTTTAGGATAGCCAAGATGCATGGTGATTTCTGAGTTTCCTTGTGGTGTTCTGATGTGGAATTGAGTAAGCTCTCAGCTCTACTTGTGGTTGTTTCATCTGCGAGATGAGGCCATTCACTCTCTCTCTCTCTCTCACACACACACACACACACAAAAGCTACTGCTTCACAAATTGCTTTGTTCGTTCAATCTCTGAGAACTTTATTTATTCATTATTTGTTCTCAGGCAGTGCTATTGTGACAGGCCATTGTGAGGAGAGGTAATTTGTCACTCCCCACCACTTCTCCCTTCTCTCCAGCCTTTTTCTGGAAGCCACTGGTAGTGAGGCTTTGCTGTTTTGTGGATCTGTTTTGTTCCTCTGAGGCTAGAGACGGTACCGTAGTACGAGAATCTAAATTAAGTTGGACCCTCTGCTCTCTGTGGTGAATAGCGTTGCCCAAAATTAAACCTGCCTGAATCAATATTTCTAAGGGAAGCATTAAATCAATGACAAATGGTTGAATATTCTGCTGACGGACGATCAGCACACAGCTCTATGTGCAGCCTTTTGACCTTGTTTAGATCATCTTGGTTTTACAGTCTGCATATTTAATGTGAGCTCCAGCCTCAGCTCGGTCTCCAGCTGCAGCAGGCAGCTGTTCTCGGTGAGCCAGAGCCGATAAACCTGCTGTACGCCAAACAGCACATTCACAGAGCGAGCTGGTGAAGGGAGCTCAAGCATCTAACTGGAGAAAGGGACATTTTTCTCAGGAGATGAAGTGACCCCAATATCAATGGTGAAAAGCAGTGAGAAAATTGGAGTAATCTTTTTCTGGAGAGCAGAAGCATGTCACCAAATGAATGCTAATATCGCTCCGGGTCTACCCAGTGTAAAAGTAGTTCAATAAAGTGTTAGCTAGGACAGTTAGTGCAGCTTTAAATTAAAGAAGACAGCAGTAGTTTTAAATCTTAGTATATATTAATTACTGAAATGTCCCTCTTGCAATTAACAGTTAAACGTTTAAATTAGTTCAATACTCTGGTTTTTGGCAAAATAGTTGGAAACTAATTACATTTACTCTCATCTGCATTTGTACTTTTGTATTTACTGTAAGTAAAAATCCCAAATACAGTCTGCTAAGGTGGTGAACATGGCAAATATTATTGAATTAAACTGAATCTTTATACACTAAACTTCACAGAGGGATTTAGTTAATTGTTGTCTTTTCAGTGTACCTCACGTAAATACATAATATTTTTAAAATGATGGAAAAATCTGTACAATTTTAACAGTTCTTGTGTACATATGTTTTTTTAATCGATGTATCTACATTTTTGCACTATAACACTGAAATTTTTCCCACTGTGGGATTGCTAAAGGCTTTCAGACCACAGTTATAATAACTTTAGGCAATTTGACTTGAAATGATGAATTGAATAAACACAAGCTGTTTATTCAGCTCATGAAAATAAGTTTCAAAGAAAAGCACACTTCCCAGAGTGCATTGTTTGTGTGTGTGAGTGTAGACTTAGAATGTGTCTCACTTGCAGCCTTGATTGTTCTTGTCATTACACTGGTCAAAAACTGTTTCAACAGAAGATGCTGTAATTTCTTGATGTCAAATGAAGAAGAAACTATCCAAACTCAGAAAATGTAAAAGTAAAGCAGGTCTTTCTGTAGCTATTGTCTTTGTGGGTAACTGAGTCAGCTTCATATCTTGACTTGATTCAACTTGTTACCTCAAGTTAAGTGAATTTAACTGAGTTAGTTTTATGCTTTCATACCTCATACGATGACTTTAAGCGAATTAATAAACCAAAGTGCAGTTAACTTACATTTTTTAGGCAGCAGAGAAAGTTAAGTGTCTGAGCTGACTGGGCTTAAAATGGTTTACAACATACAGGGAGGAGCAACTTAATTTATACAGCCAAGTTCGTACACATCTGCAATTCAAAGTACATCAGAAAAAGCAGGTAAACGAACATAGAAATATAACAGATCTAAAAAGGTTAAATGCATTAAAGCCGTAAAAAGAACACACAAAAACAAGATTAAAAAATAATTCTGCTGAAATTCTTAATTAATGTATTGCCAAAGACTTTACAGTATTAAAAAGAGAAACCCAACAACTCCCGCTTGAATAAACCCTAGAAACAGTTGGTAAAAACATACAGAACTCAGGCAGAACCAGGCTCGGGGAAGGCAGTTGTCTGCCTCGCCCTGCTGGGGTGAGGGGAGGGTAGAGAGAGAAAAAAATGAGCTCTGAAAAACAGCAAACAATAAACACTGAACAGGTTGAAGGAGTCAGTAAATGCAGATCAGAAACATGCAGAGAGATACAGGAGACAGAGGACAGGGAGGACAAAGCAGTAACTTTAATGACATATAATAGTGGCCTAGAAATGCATGGATAGTGAAAAAGAGAGGAAAATGGGAAAGACGGTCCGAGGGTTATGGGCAGGATGACGAGGTAAAGTTGAGGTTCATCAGATCAGTTAACGATCTGAAAACAGTTTGGTCTCGAGTCTAGTTTAGAAACTGTTCACCTAAAACCTTTAATCTCATCTGGAAGTTGGCTTCAAAGCTGAGCAACCAACAGATTTCTTTCCATTGATCTGAGAGGCATTTACTGCCGAAACACACCTGAGAGGTACTTTGGTCCTGCTCCATTTAGTGATTTATATTCAAGCGAGACTGTGGCCCGCTGAAATCAACTATTGGAACAATGTGCTCAGTTCGTTTGGTTTTTCTAAGAACTCTCGCAGCTGCAATTTGTGCAAGCTGAAGCTGTTGGATTGCTTTTTTTTTTTCTTAGGAAGTCCTGTGAAAAGACTTCAGTGAGAGTGAATGCTGCTGGAAATAAAAGCATTAATGAGCTTTTCTAGCTTGTGTTTTGACGTGAGATGTTAAAGGGCTGAGTAAGTTGTTTCTCTCACGAGTGTTAAAAGTGAGATTAATTAAGACACCGAGGTTTTAAAATGTCATTTGTTTCGAGTCCTTGTGTGAACTCCCGAGTTTGCATTTGTAATGATGCCTTATATACATATAAATTATTATAAAACCAGAGAGGGCAACACAGAGGCCGCTATCTGTGCATCATCTTGGACTCTGATATTCAATCTGCTGTGTTGGCATGTTAGCATTGTTATTGTGAGCATTATTATAAGCACTTGGCTCCAAAAACTGCTGTATCTAAAGACAGACGAACAGAACTGCCACTGTCTGTCATGCTATTTTGAGCGACCGTCGTTAATTTCCAATTCCAATGCCAACACGAAAACAAGACAAGGAAAGCAAAGTGCAAGGTAAATTTCTTAGAGATAATGAGGGAGAAACAAACAAAAACAAAACCAATCCAATTCAAAGAGAAAGAACAAAAGACTCCCAGAATAAAATCAATGTCAGCAGTGAGCCTCCGCTTGGTCTTTTTGCTTGTGTATTTATGGAAAAAATAAATGCACTGAGGATGCATTTTTCGTCCTATTACACATCGTTTAAGGCATCATTTGACGTGGAGCTACTCTCCCCTCTGGCTTTCTTCCTATTCTTGGGTCTCCTACAATTTAAAGTTGTAGACAGAATACAAACTGCAGACTTGTGATGTTCACAACCTAACAGTGAATCTCAACCCAGAATCCATTTGGACGGCGCTAACATTACGGGGGAGGTGGGTGATAAAATATTCCATATGGTTCCTGGGGATTTAATTCATCATTGCAGACGAGATTTAACAATTTTGCAAAAGTACAGGCTGCGTAATAGACTATTCTTATGCAGGAAAATCTGTTGACATTCAACTACATCTGATTGGAGGAGTGTAATACTGGTTTCCACAAACATAGCTATACACCGATCAGGCATAACAATATGACCACTTGCCTAATATTGTGTTGGTCCCCCTTATGCCAACAAAATTGCTCTGAACCATTTGGCATGGACAAGAGGACCTCTCAGGGTGTCCTATGTGGTCTGGAACCAGGATGTTGGCACTGGATCCTTTGGGTACTCTGGCTTGTGCAGTGGGGCCTCTGTCAGTGAAACTTGTTCCTCTGCATCCGGTTGATGCTTGATCAGAATGGGGTGTAGGAAGTTTGGAGGTTTGGCAAAAACAATTTTCCCTTTCTCCATTTTTACACAAAGGCCAGTTTCACACTAAGATGGTAAACATGTAGGAGAAAGAGAGCTCTTCTCTGTGGATGGAAACTCAGTGATTTCAGAAACCAGTGGGTAATTTTGCCTGTAAATATTAGTGGGTAGGGAGTGAGAAATATGTGATTAACTCACTTCTGCAAGAGAAGTCTGAATGTGGGCTCCAGTCTCCAGCCAGGCAAAGTGGTAGGCCTGAAGTAAAAATGATTTACAGTTTAACATATTTGCTTATAAAAAATAGTCACCCTCCTCTATTATTGCTTTTCAACACTGAATCATAGACAGTATAATTTGGCTTTGTGGACAAGAATTTATCGAGAGAAAAAAAACTTCCACATCAAAGTAAAATCAGTTTCTACAAAGTAGTCAATAAATTAAAAATATAAAATTAGAAATTCCATAAGTTTTCGCCCCATTCAAGTCAGTGTTAAGTAGATGTACCTTTTTTTGCAACTAAACCAGTGAGTCTGTCTGGATAGGTTTCAATCAGCCTGAACATCTGGACACTGCAATTTTACCACATTCTTCTTTGCAAAACTGCTGAAGTTTTGTTAGTTTGCACAGGGATTGTGAGTCAACCACCTTTTTTTAAGTCCAGCTACAAATTCTCAACTGGATTGAGGGTTAGGCTCTGACTCAGCCACTCCAGAACATTTCTCTTGTTGTTATTAAACCATTTCTGTGTAGTTTGACAGTATGCTTCAAGTTACTGTCTTGATGGAAAACAAATCTTCTCCAAAGTGGCAGATCTCTTGTAGAGTGCATCAGAGTGTTCTCCAGGATTAACCTCTAATTTGACAAGCCTTCCAGGGCCTAAGTGATGATGATGATGGTGATGGTGATGATGCCACCTCCATGCTTCACAGTGGGGATGGTGTTTGTGATGATGTTCGGTATCTGGTGTCCACTGAACATAACGTCTTGTCTGACTGCCAAAAAGCTCAATTTTGGCCTCATCAGAACAAACAACAATCAACCAGTTTCTCCCACATGCCTTACAGTGAACTCTGCTTGAGGTTTATTATGATGATGATAAATTTTTTAAACGAAGGCTTTCTCTTTGCCACTCTCTCATAAAGCTTTGAATGGTGAAGAACAGGAAATATTTGCTGTATGCACTGTCTCTCCCATCTCAGCTAATGAAGCTTGTCACTTCTTCAGAAGAGTCATAGTGTCTTGGTGGCTTTCCTCACTGGTCTCTTTCTGGCACACTCACTCAGTTTTTGAGGATGACCTTCTTTAGGCAGATTTTCACATGTTCAATTTCCTTCCATTTCTTAATGATGAGGATTTGCATCCTTCCCCTCACTAATGCTTTTCAATAACCTTTTCACAGAGTGCTTGGGATATTCTTTTGTCCTCATGGTGTAGTTATAGCCAGGAGTACTGATTCCCCAGTGGCTGGACCTTCCAGACATAGGTGTCTTTATACTACAATCACTTGAGACATATTTACTGATCTACATTTCACTAATTATGCAACCTCTTGTACCAACTGGCTGCACCTGTGTTGAATTAGGTGTGTCGCTTTAAAGGTCATGAACACTTAAGCAATCACTTCTTTTGCAAGTTATATTTTTCATTAATTTATATTACTTTGTAGAACCCAGCTTTCACTTTGGCATGAAAGAGTCTTTTTTTTAAAAATAAATTCTTCTATATTGAACATGATTTAGTACTGAAAAGCAATGACAGGGGAAAACTATCAAGAAGGGATAAATACTTTTTATAGGTACTGTAGATGTTTATTTGGGAAGTAAAATCGTTAAGTAATTAAGCAGAATGCCACTTCATGTATCCTCTGGCTCTGCTGCCATTATAAACAAGGAGAAATTGTACACATACTCGCTTTACATTGATGTATTTCGAGGGGTGATTAGAACGAGAAGGTGGTTTGGCAGGATAGATGAGCTTCAAATAGGTAGTAAACAGCTTTCTCAAAGAGGGATTCAATTTTCAATTCAAGTCGCACCCATCCTCCATTTAACAGCCTTCTTCTCACACTCGTCCTCCCCCTCCTCACATCCCACCGGCTTCCTGTGTTTTGTCTCTCCCTTTGCCCCCGTTTCCTGTCTTCACACTCCATCCGGTGTGTGCTTCATTAACAGTTGGAGTGCTGTGTTACCGCGTCGTAAACAGGTGATTGCAGAGCTCTCGTGTCTGTCCTGTCTGCTGGAAGAGCAACAACAAAAGGATCCACTGTTACTGAGGGAAGCTGAAGTGGGCTGTTCATGACGCAAGTTGAATGAGGGGAAACAGAGGGTCAGCATGAAGGGGCAGCTGAAGGATTCCAGGTACAGGGTTTATTAATAATGAGAAGAAGATATTGTTGAAAAATCAATGTGTGCATGTAGTGATTATGAGCTCCTTCACCTCAAATCATCAGGGGCTTTCTGCTCGACCCACTCTTCATTTGCTTTGCACGGTTTTAATAATAAAATATGGATACTGACATGGCATTATATCTCAGGAACTATTGAAGATAACAACCTGAAATTTCCACTGTTATTTCTCATCGTTCCTTTGATTCAGAATCAGCATTATTGCACAAGTATATCAAATAGACGGTTATTATAGATGAGTTGAAATATGAACAAAAGAAACCGTCATGAAAAGTCCCATCTTTTCAACAAAAAAATAGAGGATGCCGGAGTCAGCTAGTGATATTTTCTGAACCATATGTGGTTGTGTGTCCCAATTACAAGGAACAAAACATACAGAATATTTTTTAATATACACCAATCAGCCACAACATTATGACCACTGACAGGTGAAGCGAATAACATTGATCACATTGGTATAAGAAGAGAGTAGCTGTAGATATACAAAAGTGTATAAAGGATTTAAATCAAATCAAATCAAATCAAATTTTATTTGTAGAGCACTTTTCATACAATATATGTAACACAAAGTGCTTTACATGCAAAAAATAAAAACACCTTTATATTAAAATACAAGGAACATAAACTTATCTATATTCAAATACATACAACTGAGGCTGATTATATGAAGATCTACACTATGAATACCTTCTAAATACACATACTCTGATCAGCCACAACATTATGACCACTGACAGGTGAAGTGAATAACATTGATCATATTGGTACTATGTGGTGTTCTGCTGGAAAACCTTGGATTTTAACATCCATGTTGATGAGACTTAGACACCCAAATAAACATCGTCCCACAACAAGCACACTCCCTCATGCAAATGGAAATCCCAAACGTCACTGGCCTACCACTGGAGGAAAATGCACCTCGCCACATGGAAAAAACATCAATAAGGAACATGTTGAGGAGCATGACAATGGCCCAACATGTTGATTTGACCTCCAAACTTCCTACAGCCCATTGTGATCAAGCATCAACAGGATGCAGAGGAACAAGTTTGATTGACAGAGACCCCACTGCACAAGCCAGAGTACCCAAAGGATCCAGTGCCATCGTCCTGGTTCCAGACCCCATAGGACACCCTGAGAGGTCCTCTTGTCCAATGGTTCAGAGCATTTTTAGTGACATAAGGGGGACCAACACAATATTAGGCAGGTGGTCATAATGTTATGCCTGATCGGTGTATAAGACTTGGTCACAAAAATAAAAAAGGTTATTTTTGTTGGACTGACTTTGCAGGTATGACAAGTTGTACCACAAAAACAAAAGTATTAGCAGATAGGGTTTTATGTTTGATAGTTCCTCAGATATTGCAGTTCAATCATGGCCTCAAATTTCAATGTCAAAGTGGGGCAACAGGCAATTTCGAAGAACAATTATTTCTGAAAGTACTTGACATATCAAACTGAAAGTTCGCAAATGCCTTTTTACATCTTCACTTTTTATGCTAGAAAATGTTCAGGCAAATCAGAGATGAAACTTCTAAAAAATGTGATAATTTGAGATAGAATGACTTCTATGCTTTTTCAGAAACATATTCATGGCACCCAGAAGATGAATCCTACTGGCTTTGGCTTTATCCAACAAAGATTGTCTGCTTTGTTTCAGAAATTTCTCTGTCTTTGATGTTGTTTATTCCATTTCCTGCCTCTAACTGCTTCACTTTAAACGGTTACAAGCCTGGTTTTGTGACTGAGTCTTAGTTTTACATTTAGACTAGTCTACTGCAAGCAATTCATTTGCACAAAAATAAAGAATGGGTGTAATAAAAGTAAGTCACTGGACCGTGTTTCCATGGTAACAAGCCCCAACATCAGCCGACAGCAGAGTAAAGAGAAAATCACGGCTCAGTTTGTGGCTTGTGAATATTGTAGAAGCCTCGTGCAACATGTTTCACAAAGAAAATGTAATCGTTGGTTGCAAGCCACAGACATCGCTTACATGCCTCTGGTGATGCTCTCCCACGTCTATGCATTAGATGTTTTCTTTTCTATCTGTTCTGCAGCAGTGTAGTGCAATACATTATGGGATAGACTGAGGTCAAGTGTCTGACCTCAGGTGTTCAAGGCCATGCAAATGTTTGGTTCTCTAATTTCCTTGTCTATAATCACTGTCTTCCTGTTGCCTTGACCTTTATAGCATTTCTCTATAAAAACAGTACAAGTACAGCAACAAATCAGAGGAGGAACAGTTGCTGGTGTTTAGCTGCCGGCCATCATGTGATCCTGCCTCATCACAACACAATCAGTAGAAAAAAGGAGCGCTGCGAACATCAGTGTACAACACCTAACTGCACTGAAGCTGATAATAATGGTGTAGAATCTTTTAAACACTTTTCAACGGCATATAATCTGGAAAAAGTGATTTTCTCGGATACCTCCAGGTCAGAAAGTACACTGGGAGAAGAAAAAAATGGAGGCACATAAAAAATAAATGGGAAATGGATGAGAGAAGAAAATCAGGCCTGAAGAGATTTGTGAATGTTCGGTGTAATATATGGCAGGCAGGGTAAGAATCACAACTCAGTGCTAAGTGCTGTTGAAAGAACATTATGTTACTCCAAAATTAAAATTTAGAATCGCAGGTGGAAAAGCAATGATTTGACATTTTTAGGTTTTTGGGGGGCTTATGCTTAGTCTGTAACAATGTTTAGGTGGGTGGGTGGGAAGTGTCATAGTGACATCCACATGAACATCTGGAGGACACTGCGTTGTAATGAGATGATTAAAGTCATGCACTTCACCTGTAGGTGGTTTTAATGTTGTGGCTGCTTGGCGCGTGACAAAATGGATGAATATCTCTTTAAAAGCCACCGTGCAAAAATGGCTGCAAACAAAGCCTCAATGGGACAAATGACCTGCAATTTCAATGCAAAAACATAATGGAAAAACTGAGTTTATCTCAAACCTCAATGTGATCAATGCATAAAATCCTGGACTATATTTGCACCTTCTTTCCCTTATGCAACTTGTATTTATTTACTGAACCTTGTATGTAATTGTTGCGCTACTAAGCCATTACTTTTCTGCAATGTGCAATAACCAGAAGTGCAACATCAGTTAAACTACTGTTCTTAATACACTTAAGAATAAGTTATCCCACTGTTTGCATGGATACACTTGTATATAGGATTGTTCTATATTTTATATTTGCAAATCTCCATTTGCACTTTTACAAATGTCTGATTTTGTGGATTTACTGACAGAATTGCTGCTTAATTTAGTTGTATACTGTTCAGTGACAATAAAGGAATTCTATAAATGAGCACTTTGTGAGGAAGACCATTTTAACACCGGGTAGGACCTTCCTTTGCTCTAAAAACAGCCTCCATTATTGGCGTTATTGATTCACAACATGCTGCCAGTGCCTCCCAAAGGTGTTCTATTGGATTTAAATCTGGTAACTGGAGAGGAAAATTGTCCACTCAACCCATTTTCATGCTCATGGAAGCTGTTTGAGATGTTTTCTTTGTGTGGTAGTGCTGGAAGAAGTGATTAAAAGATGGTAAGGGATGCAAAAAAAAACCCATTCTTGACTATTAAAGTGCCCAAAGCGTGCCAAGAATTATCCCCCACACCATGACACCACCACTACCAGCCTGGACTGTTGACACAAAGCAGGTTTGGGTCCACGGATTCAAGCTGTTGGCACCAAATTGAGGCCCTGCCATCTGCAGCCTCAGCAGATCAAGATTCATCAGGACCAGGCTACGTTTTTCTGGCCGTCTTCAGCTGTCCGACGCAGCATCACATTTCTGTTCTTGGCTGACAGGAGCTGAGCCCAGCATGGTCTTCTGCTGTTCGGCATGCTGCGCGTTCCGAGATGCTTCTCCCCTCGCCACGGTTGTAAAAAAGAGTGTCAGTCTAAGTTAACGCGGCCTTTCTGTCAGCTCCAACCAGTGCTTTTTTTTTTTTCTTCGCACCAGTCTCAGTGAACTCTAGAGACTGCCGTGGTGAAAATCCCAGGAGATTAAGAGTTTCAGAAATACTTAAAACAACCTGTGGGGAGCGAGCCACAGTTTTCAAGATCACATTTTCCTTCAGTCTGATGCTTAATGAATCTCTGGACCTGCATGTTAAGTACAAATTTGAGATATTTAAATTTTCTGCTACATCCCCACTACATTTACATAATCAGACATTGAATTCTACACACATATTTAGTGTATCTTTACACAAAAGATCCCAGTACTTCTTCCACCATTGTAAAAATGACTTGGAAGACATTGTCAGACTGAAAATTTGAAAAAAAAAGAAGTTGCAGAACAACAAAAACACAATGAGACGAGCGAAGAAGCAGGAGCGTCGAGCTGATCTTCAGCTGAGACTGTGAAGAGCGCCTGACATCACACCAGGGCCCACACATATAAATACTGTATGAGACGGTATTTAAGCCATGTGAGCACCAGCCATGTTCCAGATGGGGCTGTCTCCATCGAGCTCACTCTCTGTCGCACACACACACACACACGCCTGTTGAAAACTGCGAGCGGAAAAAAAAAACTATCTTTACATGTCCGCCTCTTCTCCGAGAGCGATGACGGCGCTCTCTACTCTATAATTGGTTTCATATATGATGCCCATCCATCTGTTAGTTGATCGGCAAATTGGCTGTTTCAGTAACACCATAGACAGTATGGAGGAAAAAAGACTTGAAGCATCTCTTTTACCTTTCTTCCCCATAAAATTTATTAACTTAGACATCTTTTTTTTTTTTCCAAAGAAGACAGACATTACAATTGTTATCATTGGTTTGACGTCCTGACAGCGGTGAATTCTCATCTAAAAAGAGTCCCAAGAGGTGGAGTAGCGAGGGCAGGTGGAGACTGTGAATGTTGGGTTGGTTAGAGCAGCGACACGGTGGTCCCGGGTTTGTGTTGGTCACTTTTTGTTCGGCTGGGCGGCAATGTAAAGAGCCACCAGGCAGTAGACGACGCCTCCTACGGTGAGAGCCATGGTGGTGCGGTACAGTAGCTTGTCGGGAACTCCGCGCTTCAAATGAACGGGGGTGCCGTCTGACGTCTGAGAGGAGAGGAAATGGGATGGAACCGGCGGGAAGGGGAGGGCAGGAGCAAGGAAAAAGAAAAAATAATTAAGAAATTTAAGTTCAGGAAGTTGTGCAAAAACATACAGAACAGAAAGTGTTCTCAGCAATTACATTTAAATTGCTGCATGATCTGATATTACTGTTGATGCTGTTGCTCCATCACAATTAATGTTGGTATAGGAACCATTATTGTAACTGAAGAATCAATTTGTTGTAATGTTGTAGCTCAGAGGAAAAAAAGAGCAAAGATAAAGATGGATACGGCTGCCAATATACGCACATGGGAGAAGTTTGCTTTCAGGGCTTTCCGTCTGCCAGAAACGCTTTCTAACACATAGCTAACTTTGTAAATGGGTCTACTTTAACCCAAACCATGATCTTTTCCTCAAACTGATACAGTAGTTTAGTGCCTAAACCAAACCACAGTGGGACTGAAAACTGAGAATAATTTAAAACATGTAAATAATAAATGAGCTAAGTCGAAAAATTGATAAATCAGTGAATTTAAAGTTTCATACAGGACACGAATCCCACTCTCCAAGGTGAAAGCCTTGTGTTTGACACATTTATTCACCTCTACCTCCTCCATACGTGGACTTTTTTGTTTTTTTACACTACCTCACTTGACTCCTTCAGACCGTTCTGCCAGAGAGCCCTGAAGGCAAACTTCTCCAAGCTGCGCATCAGTATTTTTGCTGTGTTTTCACTCGAGCACACAAAAACATAACTGGTTCGCTGCAATGATGGTCCTGGAGTTACATTAATTATGATGCTGTAGGAACAACACCAGCACAGCGATATCAAATACACCATTTTCTAGTAGCTCCTCAGGTAGCCCTTTTCCTCCTTCACAAAACACCAAAGTTCTCAACAAGTTTAAAAACTTTTTCTCAAGAGTTGTAGTAGAAATTCAATGTTGGCTTCCAAATGAACATTTCTGGAATGAAAAGCTGCCCCTGACAACTAAAATGACATCTTAATTAAATAAAAAAGTATTTTTCTCCAATGTGTAATTTGCCCTGGAAGCTGATTATTTTTGTTCAAGTGTCTCGCTGGAACACCTTCTCTTTGAAAAGAAGTTTTTGTAATTAGGAAATCGCAACAGTCGATACTGCAATTTCCATTTATTTGAGCGATTGCTCTGCCCAACTTCAGCCTCTCTTATTCTCTGATCATTCTTTTCGTTACGTCCTCCTGACTGGTGAATACCGCTGGGGCTCGGGGTGTGGGGGTGGCAGGAGTCGATTTAGAACAGAGAGTGAAATAACTATCAGTCATCACCTAATGCTAATAAATCTTCACTGTTTTGACTGAAATAGCTGGCAGGTCGTGAACGCTCATTCTGAATACTTTTTTAAATTCACAGAAAATGAATCGCAGAGGAAATTAAGAGAAAAGAAAAATTGTCGTTGAAACTATGGATGGACCCACGCTTTTTGTTTTTTTTTACCAATGCCAATTATTGATAATCAAGACAGACTGATAACTGATATTCAGAACAAATACACATTAAATGTTGTATATTGACGGCATGTCATAGCAAGGAACTTGTCATTCATAACTAGGCTTCTGCATTAATAAAGATCACTATAACTGAATATGAACAATAGCAATAGCACGTGATGCTATGATGCTCTCATTTGCTTACTGTAAGACTGATTGACATTGAAAAGTTTGTCTACTCCAGTTATGTCTGCTATTCTTGCTTATTTTTTAAATTTAATTGCCCAATAAGGCCCACATTTCTAAGCACTGTTAGTTATTGTTTTCTTGCAAAAGTTTAGAGGTCATCTGTGACTGCCTTCTAACTTAGCATGCTAGCCGTTAGCATAGCCTTTGCTTCAGCGGCGATGGCTTGTGCGTCTTGTTCAGTTTTTGCAAGTTATGTTTCTGTTAGAGAGACATGTCTATCAGTTAGACCAGATGACTAAAATAAAGTTACTTTAGAAAGACATTAGGGGTACTCTAGCTAGCATTAGCCACAGGACTAACCACAGGCAAAACTCTTAGCGATAGCCTCAGTCTAGCAATAGCAATTCCTCCAGCGAGTACATATTTGGGTATTTTTAGCGGCCGTGCTTGTGAGAAATTGTAGCACTTATCATGGCTTCAGCGGTATCTGCTACCTCACCTTTAAATTCAGCTCTGCTCTGCAAAAGTGCTCGTCTGTCCCTGTCTGCAAACAATAGTTTTCAGTGTTGACTGGCTTTCACTCATGATCGATAACAGCCAGTCACACAGTGCTGTGGGTGGGACATCGCTTTCAGCATCACAGTGACAACAGAAAGATTTCATTTACTTAATCAGTTAATTAAAATGCCAATACTGATAACCATAAAAATGCAAAATATTAGCCAGGCCGATAATCAGCCCAGCTTTAGTTATGACTGGTGTCTTTTTCAGTTCTTCATTACCTGGAAAAGCCTCTGCAGGTCAGGAACCTTGTTTGTTCCCATGTACTCCACTGTGGCTGCGCCCTCTGACACCACCTTTGTGGGTGTAGCAAAGATCATGGTTGGGGGCTCTGCTGGCAAACCTGGCTTCAGTCCCTGAACAAAAACAACCAACAAATCTGTGTCAGTAAGATGAATGTGCCAAAAGTTCCTTTACAGAGTTATTAGAGTGCCTATACAACGTGTTCCCCTTCCTCTGATGTCTTCATGTTCTGCTGCTTTGGCAAACCTACAGTTACAATCCACAGTGAACATGACGAGGATTTTTTCCCCACAAACTTCATTTTTAACATTTAACACTTACATAACTCGCTCTACTTCCCCGCCCACCCATTTCTGCCCTGTGGGTAGAAGACCTTGACTTCGACGAAAAACAAAAAGAGCAGAAAGGAGAGAAGAAAGTAGAACAACAGAAAAATAAACAGATTCAAAGGAAAACATCAGGAAGGGCAGGGGATGCGAGGCAATCAGCCAACCTCGGTATCGCGAGGCACCGGAGTCAAGAATTTTATGTGAGAAAGTAGTATTTAGTGTTCGATTCTTCACTCTGATGCAGTTCGGCGCCTTCTCGTTGTAACCTTCAAATATAACGGGTGAAGTATGCTTCCATTTGAGAATAATAAGACGCCCTGGCGGAGAAGTAGTGAAAGCCGAGACCTTTTGCAGTGTCTCAGTGAAATTACTGTTGCGGGGAGAAAGTCCACAGCATGTGTTCAGATTGTTGGGCGAGTAAAGATTTACGGTTAAAAGGCATTCTTAATAATATGCTGGTGGTGCGCTGATGTAGGCCGAACTGTTTTCTGAATTTTGTCCAGATTTTGATGGATTGGACAACAGCTGGATTTATACTAATAATAATAGGAAACCGAAAAGAGATTCTCCACACTGAATTCTGGGGGCACTCTACTGAGCTCAATGCTGCTGTATAAATACAAGTGATTACATGAGTGCTTGATTGCTCTCGTCTTCCAAGTTATGGCTCCACTCGTGAGACCGAACAAGTGCCTGTTTATTAAAGACCATTAAAGAGCACCTCAAGTAGCGGTTCAGCGTTACAGATTTCAGTGTATTAACATCAAAGCCTATTTTTGTGAAAAGCAGTTCAATCTTCAGTTATATCTTTGCGTGATATAACATTTGGCTGGGCTCCTTATCTAAAGCAGCCACACTTGTTATGCACATTTTATCCAAACTATCCCAAGGAAAGGAAGCCTAAGAATGAGATTGGCCTTTATTTAAAGCTCTTATCACTTTCTGCACAGTTATTTCCCAACCAGAACCGTAAATCCTTCAATCCATTGGATCCTTTGCTATTTAGGTGCCTGTGTAAGGAAATTATCCCTACATTTCACAACGGTGTTCCCTTTTTCCAGCTAGTACGTACGTAAGCTAAAACGAAAAACATCCAGAAGCACACTTTGGCGTTAATGAAGTCCTCCCTGGTGTCCTCACACTTGGAGGAAGCTTCTCACCCACCTTGCTTTTGAAAGTTACTGGGAGACCCATTACCTTGTTAGAGCATGTGGAGGCAGAGAGTGTGGGAGCGGGGAAATTAAATCTGACATATGAAAAAGCAGAGGCACTGAAAGCAGATTATTTTTACTTGCCATTTAAGAGAGGCCTTTACTAAATGTGTGCGCAGTAGGGGCTCATCCTATACCAGAAATACACTGTGGACATGACTACTCCGTGTATTTTCTGTAAGCGATCTTGCATGATTTGTTACCACAGAAGGAAGTGTCTAGCACTGGACAAAATGATGAGGAAGAATAAGCATTAGGCAACAAAAAAAAGAACAAAAATTCTGCCTTCAGGTGTCAGGGGCTGCCCTCAGCGTCACCCAAACACATGCAGATCAGGCAAACTCTCAATTGCTTGAAGATGTGCAACTGTTGCCGTCTGCCATTCTGTCTGTATCTCTGTTGACAGAACACCAGCCTTTCTATCGATCTGTCATCTGTGAGGCAGTAAAAGGCGGCTTCGAAAGGGCAGATGGGAGTTGAGGTCACGTCACGTGACCAGCTTCCGAAGTGAAAATTGCTCAGTTAGTGGAAAAGGCTGTGGTTGCCATGAAACTACAACCGCTGCTGTAAAAAGAAATTGCATCAACGGTTTTATTACACTCTATGAGGGATCAGCAATGATGTTTGGACATTGGTTGCCTGTGTTCTACGTGAAGGGTGGAAAAACCACCCCTCATGTCCAATATGTTTTTTCTTTGTTCATTTTTTAAAATTTATTTATGAAAGAATAACACCAATTAATAAAACTGGAGCACAAGAGCTTCTGAAATTAGCCTAAAAAAGGATAAAACAGGGGAAAATGGTGTTATATTATATAATACTGGGATATAATATGTCTATCTAGCTAATATTATGTAGGTACCTTGTATATAAGTGAAGCAATATGCGATATAATTCTTTAAAGTCAAGCTTCAGTTCAATATTCACTGTGTAATAGATTTAACATGAGCATTATCACATGACATATCATCAGAAGTCTGACCATCACACAAGGAGAATGGCAAGAATTTATAAAACAACTGGCACAACAGTTCAAACCCTGGTTCCAACAGGCTGTGAAATGTATATCCTAAACTGTAGTCTTTGCGATTTGCTAAAAGTATTTTTTTAAATCAACATTTTTTATTTGAAACTGCTTGAACTCAGCTCTAGTTTACACTGAAAAGATTTTTTTTTTGAGAAGTAATACTTTTTTTTCTGATTTCAATATACCTATAAACAACCACACCTTAAGTAATAACTTTTAAAAATAAAGTTCAAATCTGTTGAGAAAAGAAAGCCTGTTGTACCTGCTTGCTTCTGATTATGCCTTTGGGTTCTTAAGAGTTTTATTTTGCTGATTCTTTCTATAAGAGACTGAGCGAGCACTCATGAGAAGTGCACCTTAATTCTGCAAATAAAGCAAGAACATTTTCAGGTATTGTGAATTTAAAAAAAAAAAAGTCTTTCTCAGTGTGGGGGCCAGAACAAGATGGCTTTCCACCTTCATCTTGTATTCAGGGCTTAATGAAGACCTGCTAACTGTGATGAAAGCTTCACATAGTAATTACGGCACATAGTCTACAATCTGTTCATTGATGTAAGAGAGTGCATACTTTCTTAAAAGCATTTAAAACACTTGATTATTCCTCTAACCACTAAAGAGAAGCACACACTTGATATACTGTAGTTCTTCACGAAGATGTGATAATGGATGAATTAAGGAGGTCAGAAGTGTCTACTGAGTCTAAATGTACAGGAGCTAGATGTTTGTGCTATGTCACTGCATCAAAGAACAGATTTTTCTCTGGGAACGGCTAATTTCATTTAGAATCTGGCTCCAAGTTGGTAGAATACATGGATTTTTTTAAAGTCCTGCAGCCAATTATTTACCAGATTATCCTCTCAGTCATCTGTGCTGGATTGATCTCTATTTTCTAACACGACTTACATGTGGGGGAAAAAAAGCGATGACACGTGCTAACCTAGCAGCGCATTTGTTAACGAGACTTACTCGGTGACTTGTTAGGGTAGACCCCCAGCAATTAAAGGTGTGGATTTGCTTCAACAGAGGAAAGCTGTGAAATGTCTCAAAAGATAAGCTAAGGGAAAAGATTTGAACGTGACAACATGCTAATGAACTCCATGCTAATTATGCTTAGTATTCTTATGTGAATGTATAACTTGCATACTGTACGCTGTGCTATAAGACTGGAGATGCAATTGCAGGCTATACATGTGCTTTTAACAGTGACCTGCTCTATTTACAGTTGAATAAAAGCACTGCTGCTGACATAAATCTGTCTATGTCAAATAAGATAAGTTATATCGTCAGGGTCATGCACTGTCTAGATAGCCAGCCTCTCTTCACACTGAGAGGGGATGCTAGATGTTATGGGGAATGTACATGAGCCTTGTGTTTGCACGGTTATCTACAGTACATTTACTGTTTTTCTATAAGTCACATGAAATATTTGATGAGAACAATGAAAGAGAAAACATCAGCATTTGTCAGTGGTTCAGAATCTTTGTTGCAGGGGCAGATTTAAGCTAATAAGGCACTATTTGCTGGCCTACGTTAATATTAAGCATCTTAAGCAAATAAAGAGGTTTGCTTGAAAAAGATGCACAGAGTGGTTTTCTTTTATTGATTTTTTTATAGTATTTTCTCTATCAGCTCTGGGCTCTGTGGTCTCTTAGGTAATCTGGTAGTATGAGCTTGTAACAATATTTTACAGTGGAAAGGGTTTAATTAAAGATGCAAGGATTAGTCAGTAAATTATTAAGTAGATTCAGAAAAAAATGAAAATAATTGTTCACTTTTCAAGCAAAAATGGCTGAAATTAATTTTGTTATATTTTTAAAATATTGTCAGAGGTTCTTTGGTGTCAAGACTTAATGCTTCTCTTCATCATACAGCAATGATGGGTTGGGTTGTCAACTGTTGGTCAAAAAGCCAAATATAAACATAAAACACCGAGTGGCGGAAAACTGTAATATGATTTTTCTCCTTTTCTGACACCTTGTAAACAGAAGAATTAATAATTTAATTCAGAAAATATTCTGCAGAATAATTCACATTAAAAAGTACAGCCACATATTTAATATACTTGAGTAAAAGCATCAATATTGCAATGTAAAAATGCCCTGTAGTAAACCTTCATGACGGCTCTAATGCTTAGTTTGTGATGGAACTGTTTAGCTGTAATGTCATTCTGGAGGATGTGGATTATGCTGAAATGTATTGCATTATATATGAGCTGGGTTTCTGTTATTTCGCCTCCGCTCACAGATATAAATCAGCCGGACAAAATAGCAGAAATGCCTGTCTGGATAACACAATAAAATTCTACAGCACAATAGTGTGTGTGTGTTTTTGTGTGTGATATGGATCATTGTAAACAACACAAAATTCTATTTAATGACTGGTGGCTGTAACAAAAAGGAAAATGTACTGTATGTGTTTACCAATACCGGTAAGCTGTAAAAAGAAGAAATTTATGTTTATAATAGCATCTCTCCCACCTGTTGCAAGTAATTCTCTTTCCAATAAAATGGCAGAAAATAGTTAAAAATGCCAGTGAGTGTTTCCCAAATCCCAAGATGACATCCTCAAATGTCTCATTTGTCCACAACCCAAAGATATTCAGTTTACAGTCCTAGAGGATAATAAATACTAAAAATATTCAAATTTAAGGAGCTACAATTAAAGAATTTTGACTTTCTTCAAGAAAAAAAAAACTCATGGCAAATAATTGCTAATCAAAATAGTTGTTGATTCATTTGTTTGACACCTAATCCATTAGTTGTTGCAGCTCTGTTGTGTATATATCCGTTGTGTGTATGTTGCTTCTGAAGAAAAACCTGATCTCAGTGAGATGTCCTCTCTAAATATACCATAATGATCTATATAAAGCTAGGCTTTAAATTTAAAGAATTGTGATGTTCCATCAAAATCACTTTATTCTACATGTCTCATTTAGGGATTTGCTTAAAAAAAACACACAAAAACGCAACAATCTGCACTCCACAGAACAACCAAGAAGTTCTGAGTAAATCAGCAAAAACCAACAGTCTTGTCAAAAATTCAAGAACTTTTTCACTGAACTGGGCTGAAGTGCAGGCTGTGTTTACACAAAGCAGATAGGAGACGAGTATGGAAGCCAATGTACAAACAAAAAAAAGCAACAAAACACCTATAACATGTACAGTCACATTTTTGTTCAAGCATTGGGGCCCTTGGTGTCTACTGGACACTTTCCTTTTTATGAGTAAATGCATTATAACTTTGTTACACTGTACAGAAAATATTTTTGAGTTTTCTCTTCTTCCTTTCTTCCTTTCCTACCTTTATATTGCAGTGAGAAATGAGCCCACAGTAAGTAAAACCCAGAAACTGCAGGGGTTTCAGAGGTTTATCACATAACAGTTAATCATAGTACCTTATAAGCCACGCTGGTTCTATATGTAAAATCTTAAATCTTATGACAGCAATGTTGTGGAGTACAAATAATAATGTTTCCCTCAGAATAGCAGCAAAGTAAAAGCATAAAGCAGCATTAAATAGAAATGCAAGCTGGACTACAGTACAATACTTGAATTAATACAGTGCACTGCTACAGACTTTTTTTCTTTTGACAAACTAAATGTTTAATAACTGTCTTGTAATGTGGACTCTTGCCTTTTGCTAAGCTTGGAAAATCCAGTTGTACTCACTGTGCACCTGCGACCTGGAACAACCTCTAAAAATAGACTAATATTTATCATTAAGGAAATTTAAGTTTTTTAAAGTTCGTTTTATTTTACTTGTTTTAGTTGATTCAAACGTTTTTAAAACCCTAAATGTTCTAAATAAATTTTTAAAAAATATTTCATTGCCATCAAAGTGTGTGATTCTTTCTCAGCGACATTGAAAATGAGGCTTCTATACCTTAATGCGCTCTGAATTTTAATAAAGGTTAAATGATGACGTGACTTCCTAACTGAGACACAAGAGAGCTTGAAGATTAACCTGCTACCACAGTATAACAAAGACACCTCAGTATAAAAGGACGGACAGAGGCGCCATCATAAAGGTCACATCTGGCAGATGCACTGAAAGGTGATTGAATTTCGAAATTAGCTGTAAAGTCACACCAAGGCCAGATCCACATATTGGAAATAACCTACTGGGATGAAGGTTAAGTAAAGGTTCTGTGATAAAGCAGTAATGAAAAATGTGAATTACACTGGACAGCGAAATAAAAAAGAAAGGCCACGACTTTTTTATAATCTGTCTGACATTTTTAACAACGTTAAATTAATTCATTACAACTACAAATTACTTTTTGGAGTACAAAACAGCTCAGTCAAGTGAGTTAAGATGAAAATTATGCTTTAACCATCGGGCCAGCCACGGAGCAAAGTACCGTCCATCACCGTCACTTCTTAATAGGACAAAAGCTAACAAGAAATAGCACGATATTCAGGAATTACTACGCGTTTTTGTTCATTTAGTTGACTTAACTGACTGTTTTGATGTCTTTGATTTAGTTTACAGCCCTGAAAAAGACAACACGCACACAGTAAGACTTCGTAATCCAACACATTGGTATCAAGGTCATCCCCGGTAGTTACCGAGTCGGTCCCTCACCGACAAACTGTTTCCCGGTCTCACCTGAGGACTGTAGGCGGCAGGAGTAGCAGAGCCCGTCAGCTTCTGGGTGAAACCGCTGAATTTGTAGTACATTTTCCTGTTGAAGGACGGGGGAAAGGTTTTCTACACAACAAAATCACCCGGTAAGGGCCTTCCTGCTGCGCCCGTCGACGGAAAGTGACGTAGCCGGAAGCTGCCTCGGCGCTGCCTGTTTAAAAATAGAATGGCGACCTGGAGGAAGCATTTTAGGTAAATATTTTCTAAACAAGAGGTGTTGTTGGGATTTTTGACCTATCGAGTTAGCCAAGCAAAGCAGTCTTTAGATTTTAACCTCATAATTACAGTAGTTTCAACTCAGGTCAGGGTAAAATTGATGTAAATATGAGACACTGTCCTGTAGGTAAAGTCAGGTCAACCCAGTTTCTTTCTATACTTAGCCCATGTTCCATATTTATGTGACAGTTAGTGCAGACAGCTAGACCAGTAGTTCTCACATTGTGTGCCTTGGAATTAGTCAAGTTCACGATGTTTTAAAGACCCCAAATCATGTGTAAATGTGTGCCTTGGAAATACTTCTTCAGTTTTAAGATAAGATAAACTTTATTGATCACTCACCTGGGAAATTTACATGTTACAGCAGCTGGATGCAGATAAGGCATGAAAGAAGCAGGGCAAGAACTGCAAAAGTAGAATAAGGCTTAAAAAATGAAGATAAAATAATAAAGGCCTCATGGAGACAATATACCAGGCATGATGAATCTACATGTGGATATGTATGACATAGTGAATTTACATATGGATAAGTACAGTTATGACATGGTGAGTTTATGTATGGATATGTGCACATATGACTTGATGAATTTACATATGTACAGTAACTAACAGTAACTTGGGGACTGACCCTTTATAGCCATAAATAGTTCACTCAAAGAGATGCAGGTGTTGGTGACGAGGGAAACTTCACTCTTAATACTATATTCCAAATAAATTACTAATAACAATCTGACCATATTTGCTGCCTATGTTGCTGACAAAAAAACACAGAAAGTTCTTATTGCTAATCTAACTAACTATCTAACTTAGAGTCCACATTCTAGATGTAATTTGTAGAGTAGTCTGGCCAAAAGGTCCAGGAAGGCGTTAGACTTGAGTGCAAAAGAGGTAAGGATCTTATTTTACAGTGCTTCTCCGTTCATGTGAGACTTAATGTGGCAAAACAATACAAACAAATAACTTACAAGAAAAAATAATTTCAAAATTAATCCATAGTTACACCAAAAAACCACCACAGAATCAGTGGCAAAATCTATTCTTCATATATGGTGCTCAGTTCACACCTTCTTCACTTCAGCCCACACTAAAGCAAACAAAACTGCAAACAACATCAGTGTACACACTACAAACATGTTAACATTTCTAAATGTCACCCTTAGAGCTAAACATTTAAAGTCAACTGAATGGTGCCTTTTAATGCAAAATAAACATTAATTAAACGGAAAAAAACCTCTACTTGGTACTGGCCCAGTGATGTCACTCTGACATCCCCAGCACCATAAATCCAGGAAGTGTTTGGCTGGTTCCCTCCAAAACAGTAATCCTGCATGGTAAGTCAGAACACAGGACTAAAAAAAGGTAAGTATGAATGAAGGAACAAACAATTAAACCACGTTTGACCTGTAACTTAATACAGGATAACTGAAACTAATTAATGACTGTATGTTTTGCTTTAATCCCCCATATGATGGATGTAAACTGTAACATAATGTCAACACAAGCAAGCCTGCGATAGTTTGTGCTGCAATGTTGCACTACCATGGTTAAATTAAAGGAAAATACACATGAGGAAAACAGTATTGTGTAATGTGTAGAATGAAAGTGTCATGGGATGGTTTCACACTATAATGTCACTGCACGATAAAACAATAAAAACAATGAAATAATATCAAAATGTTTTTGATCACCTTGATCATATTGCATTTTGAGGACTTTAAGATATGATTGGAACGACCGATTAGTAGGTTCAGGGCTATTTTTATTATTTTTTTACATACAAGCAATAAAAACTTTGATTTGGGGCTATTCATAAAACACTTATGGCTATACCATCGGACACCCAGACCTAATGTCACCACTGATCTTAACTTTCATTTTTTTATCTCTTTATTGAGTTCACAACTGAACATGTAGCGCAGTCTTGAGAACTAAACTTCAGAACACATGGTTCAGAGCATATGTTAAAAACTGAAAGAAAAAAAATATTGTAATTATTATAGTAGCCTAACACTGAAAACATATATAAAATAAATTAAATAAATGAAACAATAGAATAGAACCAAGTAAAGACGTTAAAAATTAATCTTCTTAACTAGTATTGCCAAGCATAGTTATGAATATAAAACTTGGTCACCGCTCCTATTCTTTCCATTCTGGCTTAAAAATCCAAACAGTACATGTTTTGTGCAACAAATAAATATCTGCCATAATTAAATCATTAGTTAACATTCGGTTTTCAATGTGGTCCCAGTGCCAAAATAAGTAAGGCACAGATTTAGCATGCTCAGTCCAAAAAGAAGACAATGCACTGATATCATTAAATCCGTTAAGAAAATGTTTTACATAGTAGAGTTTGCGTATATGCTTCAGGGATGTAAAAGTCTTGAGAATTCTCTTAACACAAACACATGATAGTTCTGAGACCGTGACACTTAAATCTGACAATTTTTATGGTGCAACTTGCTTTGTATCTGAAAAAAAAGGTAAATAAAGACTTTGTGCGTGTACAACAAAGCAAAACCAGTCTTATAAGTGTCATTTTGGGAAAGCTGTGGCTCAGGTGGTACAGCAGCTTGTCCACTGATTGCAAGGTTGGTGGTTCGATCCCCAGCCCCTCTGCATGCCGAAGTGTCCTTGGGCAAGACACTGAACCCCACGTTTCTCCCAATGGCAGGCTAGCACCTTGCATGGCAGCTCTGTCGCCATTTGTGTGTGAATGTCAGTGTGAATGGGTGAATGCGAAACACGCTGTAAAGAGCTTTGAGTACCACTAAGGTAAAAAGGCGCTATATAAGTGCTCATTAATAAACATAGAAACCTCGTTGCTGGTTTTTAATATAATATCAGTGCAATTATTAATAAGGCACAGTTTCAGCCAAAAAGGACTTGATGCATTAATATCATTCCTAAATCATTTAGGAAAATATTTTACTAAGTAGAACTTGTGTAAATGCTGCGAGGACATCTTTATCTTGCTGCTGATGAGGTATTAGTGAGGCAACAGCCAAAGCAGATAACGTTGATTTATTAAAGTGCATGAAACAAATCTAAGAGAATAAAAGCTTGACTGATAAAAAAGGTACTTCCTGCAGTTAGCAATGAGAAAATGAGATTTATGTGCTTTGGCATTGTGCATCTTTCCTATCTATTAATATAAGAAAAAATTAGCTGCCACTACTTTATTGTATGTGCACTTTATATGGCCTTAGTCTGTTTAGTTGTTCAGTGAAATATTAACTAATGCTTCCTTAAATGACATTTATTGATGGTTTGTGACTTTTGTTGTAAAACACTGCTTTCCTTTGAGTGCTCATAATTATGACTATGATCACAAGTTGTTAAGTGTTAATCAAAATATGATTCATTTTTTTGTTGTGTTTTGTTTTTTAAACGAAAATGTCGCTGTATTTTTTCCAGCCTTGGATACCGACCGCAGATGTTCCCCTCAGGCTGTAAACACACTTGAAATGCTTTGGCAATACGGAGCAGCCCTGATGAAATGCAAAACAGGATCATGAAATGTCCCTCGACCTCTTGTGGAAATTACGCTTTTTGGTAAATCAATGAGTTCTTAACTGCGGAGAAACTTTGATCCACAACGAGAGGCCAATTTGTTTTGCATAAATACAAAAATTTAAAGGTCAAAAATCCCCTGCTTTTTAAAAAAAATAACCAAATATTATGTTACATTTCTATGGCACAGTGTATTTGTTGAATATATGTCTACATCTCTCCATCAAAAGCTGTGCTAACTTGTATTTTCTAGGTGTCTTGATGCGTGCTGGAGTGGAGCCTTATTGTGTCTTGCTGTGTTCATTGAAGAGCTTTTAAAAAAACCGTTTACAAGTGCTCTTGACTGTGTTTGAGAGTAAATGAATCACAAAGAGGCCACTGCAATGTAGCTAAAAGCTGCAGAAAATAGCTCTGAACTGGTAAGTGGCGTAAGGCGAGTGCATTTTTTCGTTGCCATGAGTGCAAAGAGTGTATTATGTGTTTTCCTAGGAAGTCACAAATGAAGCCTTTTGTCTTCTTACAATGTCAGTTAAATTTGTTCAACAAATGTAAAAGCTTGATACACATGAATTTGGTGCACTGCGTCCCTAATAAACACTGATTTGTATGCTGCCATGAGGGGTAATGTGGCAAATCTTTAGCCATGCTATAGACTGTATTGTTGGTCATTCAGTCCATCACTTTGGTTTTAGACTGACATATCTCTGCAACTGTTGGATTTATTGCCATGACAGTTTGTACAAACATTTATACTCCCCAGAGGATGAAGCATATGACTGTCATGACTTAAGCAGTCCCCCTAAAGTCAAAATTTCACCCATCCTTCCATTTGCTTTATTCTGTGGAGGAAGCCAAAGGCAGGGTACAACCTGGACAGGTCACCAGTCCCTTAAAGGGTCTGTTAAAAATTATCTTCAGTGAGGTAGCTGAACATTCGCTGGATTGATTAATTGTCACAGTATTTTGTATGTGTCATTCATGTTTTCCAAAGAATTGTTGTTTTAGTGATTCTTTAACCTTTCCTCTGGTGCCAGGAGGGGGCATCTGTTTTTTGCAGTGAAGTGTCTCAACAACTGTTGACTAGTTTAATGGAGAGTGATTAACTGATTAGAATTTGGTGGCCAAAGTTCGTTGTCACTTTGACCCCACAAAACACGTCTTTGGCCGTAATGCAAGAATTCTATTTATGACATAATTTAGCAAAAGTGTATAAAATGCTAAAATAATAAATTGATAACAGTTTATATCCAAAAGGTCAAAGGTCAGCTTCACTGCGACAACATAATGTTCCACAAAAACACTTCTCTGGCCTTTATTTAATGCATTACTCAAGAAAAGAAGCAAAGACTGTGACCATCTTTCACTTTTTATTAGATAAATATATAAATGTTGCTGACACTAATCTCTCCTTGCGACCAGAGGATGCTGAGGTCAGAGAGGAGAAAACCATGGACACAGCTCCCCTCATCCTTCAAGACATCTACACGAGGCAGGATCATGGAGAACCCCCACCACTCCAGCAAGGCTTAAGCTGCTGCCTGCACAACATCAAGGTAAGCACAGTGAGACTCATGCTGTCAGGACTGTGAACTCAGATATAAATCCAAATCATAGCAGCTTATCTCAAACAGCAGCACAGTGGCACAATGTTAAAATATGTATAGAACATATAGACGCTCTTATGCATAAACATACACACATGACTGCAACTGTGTTTGGTTTATTATTGCACAGCCTTGTGGAACGGTCACTTTGCATTTCAATGCCCATGTGAAAAATAAAAACTCTTTCCTGGGTGCCCACCTTGAAACCCATTGTGACTGTATAGACCTTTTGTTCTGCTTCCACTGGAATCATACATCGATCAGGCATAACATTATGACCACCTACCTAATATTGTGTTGGTCTCCCTTATGTGCTCAAAAATGTTCTGAACCATTGGACATGGACAAGAGGACCTCTCAGGGTGTCCTATGGGGTCTGGAACCAGGATGTTGGCACTGGATCCTTTTGGTACTCTGACTTGTGCAGTGGGGCCTCTGTCAATCAAACTTGTTCCACTGCATCCTGTTGATGCTTGATCAGAATGGGGTGTAGGAAGTTTGGAGGTCAAATCTACATGTTGGACCATTGTCATGTTCCTCTACGTGTTCCTGATTGTTCATGATGTTTTTCCATGTGGTGGGTGCATTTTCCTGCATGGATATTTGGGATTTGCATGAGGGAGTGTGCTTGTTGTGGGACAATGTTTACTGGGTGTCTAAGTCTTATCAACATGGATGATAAAATCCAAGGTTTTCCATCAGAACAACACATAGTACCAATATGATCAATGTTATTCACTTCACCTGTCAGTGGTCAGAATGTTGGGGCTGATTGGTGTAGACACTCTTGTGCATGAACATACAAACACCTGACTGCAGCTGTGTCTTGCTGCTATTACATCCTTGTGGAACACACACTTTGCATATCAGTGCCCATACTGGATGTGAAAAATAAGAACTCTCGGGTCCCCACCTTGAAAACCACTTTGACTGTGCAGACCTTCTGTGCTGTTGGGTTGAAGATGAGAGCGAAGCATCTACAGGAATCATACATAATAACTTGTATCACGTCTCCCAAAAATGCCCTTAACACCTTTTATTAAATTTCTTCAAAGTCTTAACTCCCTGTACGCACAAGCATGAATGTTCTGTTTACTTTAGCAAAACATACAAACATGAGAACTTCGATGTATGATGAAACACCACCCAAACATCTCCTGGCAGCAGCTCTTGAGCTCAGTGAGAGAAGTGTTTGAAAAGTCCAAACCCTGAGAGCAGCGCTGCAGCAGTTTTCAAGCCGGTCGATTTGCCCCTGTAGCAGTACTTTGTGAGCCAGACTGAGTGCATTACTGCTCACCCTGGTGTGAATCTGATGAGCACACTGAATGCCTTTGCCAGCAGGCTCAGGTGCTGTTCACATTCAGTGGAACGTCCCATTGCTCACAGGAGGTTTGAACAGTGCATCATGACATCAAGACTTTTACCAGGCTCCAGCTACCAAAAATGCCTTTATCTTATCTCTGATTGCACTTTGAGGTTATTCTGTGTGGGATTAGTTGACTTAGTTGATTAAAAAGGATGTTTTAATTCTGTAAAAGTGGATATTGGAGTCAGTTACGATCATTTTTATGATTTGTAATAACATTCGCAGACATTTTGCACAGAGCAGTTTTATTAAAAAAAGCTCACACATTGATCACATTAATTACAACTCCATTGATGAAAAAAGTTGTGATTGATAGGTTCAATCAGGCCAGGCCAAAATCCACTGGGCTCTAAACTATGCTACATGATTTATGTATTATAAGGTAGGTAATAAAATACTGATTTAATTTCTGTGGCAGCCAAACTACCTTTAAAAAAAAGCACACCGATAACAACATCGACGAGGATACATACCAACTCATACAGGACTCATTAACTGTTTAATTTCCTTTTGCAACAGAAGAGCGGGGTCTGGATGTGTGCTCATTTGTGTGCAAAAAAAAAAAAAAGAGAGAACGGTTGATGGCAACAGGAGGAAGAGGAGAGGAGATGCAGAGAAAGACTGTTGTGTGGGAGAGGTGTTGACTTGTTTGTTTGGATCATGTGTCTCCTCAACAAATCGTATCATTTTTTGGCAAAGCATGGACTGTGCAAACATGTCTGAATCACGAATGTCAGAACCATCATCTGTGACAGCCTCTACTGTTCATTTTTTCCACACCACTTTTCTTTAAGCTGATCCTCTGATGTGATATTCCCAATAATCATAGAGAAGAAAAAAAAAGTGGTGTTTGCCAGCCAGGAGGTGTGCGTGGATGTAAGACTATTTGTGTGCACACAAATCAACCACCGTTATGATTGACATGTTGGAGGATGAGGTTGCCTTGGAGACGCAGAAATACAAAATGCCTTAGATTCCCTCTACAAATGGAGAAGCAATATATACTCCATCTATTCATTCTTTGTGCTCTTCACATTTTTTTTGTTCCATAATCTTTCACTGTCCATTTCACACTCCATCTGTCATATCGGCTACCTCCTAGTCCTTGCTGACCTGTCTCCATATGTCATTAACCTTGGCTAAAGCTCCTCCTACACACCAAAGCCCTCTGTAACCCCTTCTCCATCCCCACTTTGCACTTGCTCGCCCCTTCTCCTTTATTTCGCAGGTTTAACAGGATGCATCTAGGTCACACATCAGCCTTGTGTAACTTGTACCATCTGGGTGCAAAGCTTAGACAAAATGATGGACTAGACAAATACAAACATTGCACTCTCCTTGCAGCCATCTCTGTCAGTAACCATGGGGATACAGTGTAAACAGCTGCAGAACAGGACTGACTGCTCCTGGGTGTGTGTTAAATAAATAATTATTTGTGTGTTCCTGTTAGTCTGTTAAAATTGTGTGTTGTTCTTGTGCTATTTTTTTCAGAAGGCAGGAGCAGAGCATGCTGGCTGAAGGCAAGATCATCAACACAACAGGCGGCAAATAAAATCAGGTGCAGGGAGGAAAAAAATCATTATTTCACAATGGGATCCAGTGATTTGATTTTTGTTTGGTATAAATGCAAGGTTTCATGGCAGCATCCCTGCAGAAAGGCTGCGCGCGTATCTGGCGGAGCGCATCTTGAGTTCGTGGTAGCACTGCACGAAACTGTGGTAGATGAAGGTGATGGGCAGAGCCAGGAGCACGATGCCGCTCACCACGCACATTCCCCCCAGCACTCGGCCCCCAACAGTCACCGGATACACGTCCCCGTATCCCACTGTCGTCATGGAGATGATGACCCACCAGGCAGCCGCCGGGATGCTGGCGTAGTCGTGGTTCTGCGTGCCCAAGTCCAAGCCGTGCTCCAGGAGCTGGGCCAGCGCGCTGTATATCGCCATGGCGACGCACACAAACACCATCAGCATCACCATCTCCCGGTAGCAGCGCCGGAGCGTCAGCCCCAGAGTCTGCAGGCCCAGGAAGTGTCTGGCCAGCTTCATGAGCCAGAACACCCGCATCATGCGCAGCACCCGCAGGATCACTCCGGCGACCCCGAGGCCGGCGCCAGGCATCCCCGCCCGGGCCATCGCCATGGTGACATAGTAGGGGGTAATAGCGATCACGTCGATGATGTTGAGCGGCCTGCGGAGGAAGTCCCACTTGTCTTTGGCTACCAGAAAGCGCACTATGCACTCTGCTGTGAACCAGCCAATGCACACTGCTTCCACGATCCTACAGAGCAGAGAGGAGAGAAGAAAAAAATGAGTTGAGCACACTGTAAACAGGAAATGACAGAGGAGCTACAGGGAGATATGGATGACATGAGATACTGCTTGACAGTCAGTAAATGCGAGGAAATAAGGATTCAAAGCAGGGGGTGAGGTAAATGATGGGAAGAAAAACAAAGACAGGAGGACAGATGCGCAAAAAGGACAGTCGAGTGCAACAGAGGGAGGGATTAAAACTCTTCAAAGGGGACTGCCACATGATTACCCCATTGATTAGCGCACAATCAAACTGAATTAGAGAGAGGTGAAGCCAGGCAAATACCACAGAGCCTGAAGGGGTAACAATCAACACAGTCAGACCAAACCTAATCATGGAGCAGCTGAGAGAACTGTATCATCCACAGGCATGAAACTAAATTGAAATCCTGTTGACCCTGATGTAAACTACTTTGGGTTGATTACCTAACCACTGCAAGCGATCCAAACCTCAAAAATGCGTCCAGCCTGAGTGAACATAACCAAACCTTATATAGAGAATGACTGAGGCCAGAAAAATGCAGAAAGAGAAATGTACTTTTTCATCCTGCATGCACAAACTTCAGTCCAACTAACAGCCCGAGAGGTGACTCAGACAGAAGCTGGTTCCTGTCAGTGGCCTGATTTCTTTTTGTTTGCCTACATTAATATATAATCCCTCGGTACACATTCTACTTTCACCTCATCAACCAGTCAAATAGGAATGCAGCATTATCTAATGTGTTTGTCCTTCTCGTGCACTGTGCAATATAAACGAACCAATAAAGATATTCCGATTAGCTCTGGGGAGGAGGGGCAGGTAAAAGGGGAAAACTAAGGAGGTAGACAGAGCAACACCTCACTTTTTAGACAATATGGATTGATAATTGATTAGCTGTCCTGGGGGCTTGGCTGACTGTCATGAGAGGATCCTAATGTTTAATGTATTGCTCGAAACTTGTCAGTTTGCCTATTGACTTCAGTAGCATCACTAAATCACAGGGACAAATTCTCTTTCCGCCTCATGCGTAGATGTTTTGAATATCCTACTTCAAAATCATTAATCATTTTCAGTCCTTTCACAGAGAACGCCGAGATATTAGCATTCAGAGAGCTGGAACATGAAAAATGCCCCAATGCGTCAACCTCCTGGATCATAAATGTACAGTGCGCAGTGAGTTTGACCGCTGCCTCGAACGCAAGCAGGCGCTCATATGAGATTCTCAAGTATTTATGAGTGTGATTATTTATTTATAGAGTGTTTGTAATGACAGAAATCTATCCTTTACATGGCGGAGCCTGTTGAATTCACTTTTACGCACAGGATTTAAGAACACCATGTCACTTGTGAGATATCCGCACACATTGCGCCTAAACATTTGGAAGCTTTTTCAAGAGGTGGCCTTTTTATTCCTTGAACTTTACTGACTCTTGACCATCGCCTACCTGTGTTCCTCCACAGTAGTTCTCTTGGCTGTATCCCAATCCGGCAGCGTGCTGGCGCACAGCATTATCATAGAAACGATAACAAATATCACGGACACTGAAGCCAAAAGCTGCGCTGCAAGGGAAGAGTTGGGCTCCTCAAATGTTTTGCGCATCATCTCGAGCCATCTAGCGCGGCCGGTGAGCTCAGTCCGCTGCACCGACTCCTCCGGGCTCTGGGACTCGTCTCCGGACACCCTCACGTCCTCCTCAGACAGACTGTCCATTCCGATGTCGGACATCCTGTCGTCCAGGCGCTTCTGGCAGCAGGAGTCCAAGTGCGCACTCTCCAGCCCCCAGTAGAGCATCTCCGTGTAAAAGGACAGCTCACACACTCCGGGAACAAAACGGAGTTTACCGGAGCGCACATAGAGCATAATGAACACAAAAGCCTGCGCGTGGCGGTCGAAGAAAAACTCATTCCGGTCCCGGTCGTAGTCGTCGCACAGTTCCAGGACCTCTTTTTCGGTTGCGCAGGCATGCAGGCGGCTGACGCGCCGTAGAGGGAAATCCCTGATCACCTCACGGGTGAAGGCGTACCGGGTTCCCCCTACGTTGAGCACGCAGATGCTCTTCCCGAACTTCATCTTGCCAACCTGTGCCCTGTTAAAACTCCCCTTCACAGTCCATCCTCCCCTTCCATTACAGGAGTTTTGGGCAGCTGGGGAGCGGACGGTCTCCCCTTGCCGCCCCCGGGGCGTGGTTCGCTTTGAGTGGAAGTGGCCCCGCGCTGGGGTCCGTGGCTGCTGGAAAACTCTTCCCTTCTGTCCCTCACTCTCTCCTCTGCTTCTCCCTGTGTAGCCTGTGGATAAGACTCTCCACCCCAGTCAGGGCGAGCCAATCCCATCAATGATGTCACATGCGCACAGACGCACGCAGTGAAGGAGGAAAAACTCCAACAGGAACAGTGTGGAGCGTAATTTACGCACGATTATCTCCAAAGTGGAGGCTGCTCCTTTGTATGAAATAATGTTTATATTTTCATGAATGTGATGGAAATTGTATATTTTAGTAGTTTACAATATTTTGCTGCAGACACTAGGCATGTTATTGCTTTGCATACTTTCATTTTAGCGAATCCTTTTTACTGGAGGCCACTTTGACGCATTGGCTGTTGTCTTAAATGTGCATTTTAAACTTTACTATTTTATCTTGTTATATTGCATGCCTTGGATCTTATCTGTTTGAATTTATAAGTAAAGATCCCATGCAAACAAAGTTATTATTATATATTGCCTGTGTGTTGTCTCATGTGAAGCTTTGCCTCTCAACCATACTGTTTGCATCAGCTTTACCCTGACACCTTGGGAGTGCACCGGAGGCCATATCTTGCTTCGTGAAGGCCCTCACAGATGATGTTAGTGGAGCAGATAGACAAAACCAGAAGAGAATGGCACTAACTTTTAGATCCCCAGCTGCTTATGAAAGACACACTTCCCTATAAGTGAGACTTAGTTCTTGTCTGGCCCATATGCATGTGTAGAGCATATGGTTTACTGCAAAAACAAAAAACAAAAAAGCACATTTTTTTTTGCAGAATTTGCACGATTCTGTTTTTTTTGTTAACATATGAAAGCAGATTAAGTAGAAAACTATGCAAAAATGAAAAAAATGGCTGCAATAATAACTCTTGGTGCACTTGCTGAGTCTAGACTTCTCTTCCTGTATTATTAAGCAGCCTTGTTATATTGAAGAAACCTTAAAAGTTTTCATATGGTTACCTGCAGAACAGGTTGTAGGATTGTGTGTGTGTGTGAGTGTGTGTACGTGCATGTCGTGTGCGTGTCTGTGTGTGTGCCCGTGCCTGTGTTTGCGCGTGCGCGGCCCCCTCGCAGCGTCACAGTGGTTTTTCGGGTTGATCCGACTTCTTTTGGCTGCCGTGAGTTCACTGTATTGTAAAGGGTACTGTGAAGCGCAGGAGGAGGGGGGGTTGAATTGGTAAAATTCTCCCGATAGGGTACACATCCGGAGTCTCGACGATCACAATTTATCGCACCTTTTACCTTTCAAGAGCCCGAGTTTTATTGTTTTTAGTAATTTATTCTATTTTCCTCTTAGTTTATGGTTTACACTCTGGGAGGGCAGAAATGGCGGCCAACATGTACCGGGTCGGAGGTATGTATGTCAATGTGGATCTTTTTTTATCAAACAGAAACCCGTCCAGTTTTGCATCCTAGCCGGTGTAATGTGGCGTTATTTCGGCTCGTTTGTGTTTGCTAGTGAGATACGGACGTGCTACACCGACTGGGTTGCACTGAGTCCGAGCAGGAAGGTGAGAATTTCTAAATATTTGGGATTCAAAATGGGTCAGGCCTCGCGTTTGTCGTGGCCACAGCAGCTAGCCGCCAGCTTGCTAAATGGCTAGCTTGCAATGTAAACATTTTTTCACTTGTCGGCACCTTCGCCGCCCGCTAGCCTGGCGAATACTTGAACCGGTGGGCTGATATAACGTGGTGGTTAACGACCAGACATATGTTTAGAAGGGTTGTGAAAATGTTACCACGGGCAGTCTGAGGCTGCCTTTGTATTTGCCTCTTCTGGCATGCAGCCATTAGTACGAGTCCTTATTTAGCTAACGTTAGCACCAGCAATGGCTTCACTGATTACCATTATCGCCGCATCGCCGCTCCTTTATCCTAGTTTTGGTTGTGTATTTAACAATTTTAGTGATATTACACGCCGGGTTTTTGCCCCACTGTGCACCTACGTTCACTACAAGTGCAATTAATTAGCAAATTGGGCTGCTGGCTGGCTGGCTAGCTAGCTCGTTAGCAGTCTACTGGAATTCAACATCAAATTATTGTCTCGATTCATGGCGTCGTTGCGTCTGCATGGATTAAATTTTACACCTCCACCCGAGCTTTTAAATCTGCATTAAGACGCTGAATTAGCGTAAATAGACACATGCTTTACGTGCTACATGGATAATAAGCATCTCGTCGCTCAGGTGATATCGTTGGAAGCACTTTTATCACCGGCGTTTCCACCAGGTGTGCCACTTTGTTGTCCGTTTGGCCACCTTTAGTAAAGTTCTCCTGCTGCCTTCAGGTGCTCTTTGGAAACTCCAACTCCTGTTATACCTGTGGGTGCATTTAAGGTTGTTGCCCTGTCTGAACAGTAACAAATCCGCTGTAAAACAAGCGGATTCTGATGCTTCTAAGTAGATAACCAAGTCCTTTTGCTGCTGAATTGTCAAACATAGAGGAGGAAGCTGCAGTTTATCTTAAATCACCTAGAACTGATGTATTATTACATATACTGAAATGATAATTCATATTCTCCAGCTGAGTCCTACACTCCTTGACAACTGTCTCATATTTATTATCTTTGCACTTCCCTGTTTATAAGTCTGGAACATGGTAATTACAGTATTTCAGACAGTGCCTGAATGTAGCATTTGCTATGGACAGAAGTTGCTGCACATCCTGCTCAGAAAGAGTTGGGTGAAGTCATGTTTATGCTGGTTTATTTAGGCACAGGAGAAATTCTGTCACTCAGTCAGCTTTTTTTAGTCGTTTTCTAATCCGTATCTCTTTATATATTTATCCAAAAAAGCAAAATACTGTCATAACTGTCCTACAGGGTCTAAAAATCTTGTATTTGTACTTGCTTTGGAATTTGATGTTCTCAGTTGTGCTTGCTTGTTACACTTTCATTTTATTAGGGGTGTGCAAATCTGTTTTTAACTTCTTCTTACACGTCTAACAATAGCTGAACTTCGTGACTTGCTACACAGATTTACATATTTATAGATATTACACCACCATGGTGTGTCTTTAGCTGCTCAGTGATATACTGAATTAATTAGGGAGAAAGTTACACTACAGTGTGTGATACAGCCAGTTTCCCTTTCTTTCATGACTAGTTCACCAAATTGGGAATAGGATGATCAACAATGTGTGCAATATACATGTTTAAATGGATTATTTTGGCATAGTCTCGCAGGGTTATTCAATGATTCAATGATACAGTGATGTAATCGGTGTGTTTTTGCTGTTGCAGATTATGTATTCTTTGAGAACTCCTCCAGTAACCCTTACCTGATTCGTCGGATAGAAGAACTCAACAAGGTACTGAGGTGTTTGTGTGTCATTTTTTTGTGTGTTTATTCCCCTTTATCCCCGAGGGTGAATAGCATGGATTCCTCTCCATTCCTGCTCCCACCCACCCCTCGCTTTGCCATTGTGTTTGTGCATTTTGTGACTTTAGGTGCTTGTAATGTGCCTGAAAGAGACAGATGTTTTCCCTGGTTACCCAACCGTCGTTTGTATCACTGGACACACCTGTGGGAGTGTAGGTGGGGTGATAATTGTAAGGAGTATTTCAACAGCTTACATTGCATTGGACTAAAGACGTACAAAGTGTAAAGTGATGTCAGCTTTGAAGAGCAATGCAGAATATTGTTTGTTCTGTCAGGTTTAATCAGTTGTAGAGTTTCCTGACCAAAACTGATGCAGTATTAAGTGAGAAATATTCCACCAGCATTTCAGTGATGTGAAAAAACTTTCCTTGTGTTGAATTTGCTAAAAGATGTTGAAATAAGTGCAGGTCATTATCAGATTGTGTGGGTGGGATAATGAAAGATTAGGTCAGTATTAGTTAGAAAAAAGCATGTGGAGGATGTATATGATAATCTAAAGACATGAGACAGTGTGGTTATTTTAAGTGATAAGCAGGATAGATAAAATAACAGGAACCTCCTGCAGTATGATGACATTTATTAAAGCTGTCCTGCCGCAAATACAGCCTGTATGTAGCCTCTCATGGTAATTTTTTATTGAATGTGGGAGAAATGTTGATCAAACATGATATTTTTGTGATGGAGATTGTGGAGGTGTTGGCATTATAATGCGCTGTATTGTTCCTGTTATTTTGTCAACATCCTTAATGTGAAAACTGTTATAAAATACATCCTCTCTTACCTATAACTTCCCTAGAAATCAGCAGAACTTGGAGTTGAGAAAAGCTGAAATGCTGAAGGTTTGACAAAAACCTCGTACAACCACATCCACTCACTCTGCGTCAGTCACGATATTTAATACCGGCTGAGTCTTAAAGCTTGTCGGCCTAATTATACAGTGAGACAAGAAATCAATCATCTGATCAAAAACACAGTGGCAGCCCTGGTCAGCCTGTCATAGCAGCATAGCTTGACGAGTACACAAAAGAGCCAGGTCTCTTGGGAAATTAGAGGCTTGTGCGGGGAGGTGTTGCCATTTCCTTCAGTCAACCTGAATCTTTCTCCTCTGCTCTGTTTTAGACCGCCAGTGGGAATGTGGAGGCCAAGGTGGTTTGTTTCTACAGAAGGAGAGACATCTCCCACAGCCTCATCCAGCTCGCAGATAAACATGCAAGTGAGTAGCAGCCCTTTTCACACGTTCAGACTTTGTGTTTACATGTGAATGAAAGTTATGATCCCGTTCAAGCAATGCACTATCGTAAGAGGTAGTGTTTGTCGTCTATGCATTATTATACGTTAAACTCAAATACAGAGCGGAAAGAACAAGTGGATTATTTAAAAAGTTGATTAACTGAAAACTAATTGGCAGTATTTGCTCATTTTAGCATCACAGTTGTTAGTATTTGCTCCTTTTCTCAGGTTTACAGAGTTGTAAATTGAATATCTTTGGGTTTTGGACTGCAGGTCGGACAAAACAAACAATTTCAATGCGTCACCTTGGGTTCTGGGAAATTGTTATTTATTTATCCATCCATCCATCCATCCATCCATAGGTCCAATTCTGACATTTTGTGGATGAAAATATTAAATTGTGAATCCATTTAAAAGTTTCAGTCTTGTAGTTTTGGTTTTAAACAACCAGCAGTTAAAAATTAATTAGAAAATTTAAAACGTAAATAAATTAAACACCAAATTTTTACATTTGAGATGTGACAATTTGTGCATTTTATGTGTTTTCTTGACTTCAAAAAGACAAAAGAAGTATTTTATCAATAATATTGTTGATTAGTTTTTAACGGATTGAAGGACGTCTTAGTACTTAACAGGAAACTGACTGGTTTTTAGTTACAGTTTGAAAGTTCAGGGAAAATGTCATAAGCTTTCTGCTGTATGTCAGTCAGGCAGACATTTCCAGCAGCACATTGCAAATTACAGCATTTACCGTCAATAAAATGTTTTTTTCCTCGTGTTGACCACGGTTTCAGAGTGCAACCATTTAGTCGCTGCTATTTTTAGTGATGTAGAAAATTGAAACGTAAATGAGCGCTCCGGGGTGACTTGGAAATGTGTCGCCATTCACATTTTATATTATATTTCGCATTAATTTCTCAATTACTCAGAAAGGGAGAATTGCAGTGTGACTGTATGAGAAGAAGTGGGAAGAAAAAAGAAAGTGTTATCACTGCAACACCTGTTCTGTGTGGGAAGACTTCTACCTGTTTCCAGAGGCGCTTGGTCACTGTATAACAAATTATCAGTTACTTACTCAAAGTAAAAAAGATGCCTTCTGCCAAAGCAGTTTCACAGTTTAGATGACGATGAAGAGCAGCAGGAGACCCAGCGAGCCATGTCTTTTCTTTTAATGAAGTTTACATTTCTCAGCCCTGACAGGAAACACAAGAATGTATAGTGGCTTAATGCTGTTCCGTATGTGAGCAAACTGCTTGTAAAAACCAGTTTTGCAGAATTAGCTCGACTCTGTAAACATAAAGTGACCTTAAGAGCAAAAACATAAACCATACAGTATGCAGAGACATATGCATTGATCGCAGTGCCGTGCCAATTTCACAAGCTATTCAGAGTCTGTCATCTGCCAGCTGGTCAGAAGAAGAGACAGAAACAATAATACAATTTATGACTGCATACAACACTGTTAAAAACTACATTCACTCAGTGTACAGGACCGATCAGTTCTGGGGGGAAAACAAAAAAACAGCCACTAAATGTGATATATGAGTCGAACCTGAAATGTTTCTATTTATTACCAAACTACTCATGTACAGGTTGAGGATTATTTCACAACTTGGGTAAAAAAAGTCAGGAGGGAAGGCCAGGACTCTTGCTTTTGGAGGCTTTTCAGCAAAATTTGCATCTGTTTTGTTTGTCGTGCTCATTAATCAAACAACAGCTGAGGGTTAAACATGAGTTTTGCCAGAGAGAAAACAGGTCGTTTCACCCAAATCTGTAAAAATACACAAAGGTTTTCCTCCATCATCAGTGATATTTAGCCATGAATGTCACGATATCAAGCATACCCAAGGCTACCAAAAAGGAATCGATTAAACACATCAGCTTCAACAAACACTCACGTTTTGGCTGACTGAACAGTAATAATGATCTTTAGGCTATTTTCAGCTCACGTTTTGAGTCACCACTAGGTTATCTTCAACAAGAGGACATTAGCCTTTGTGAATTTGCTCCCATAGATACTAGCTGTCACAGTTCACAAAGAAAATGGCAACCTAAATGCGCATTTCCACATCATGTTGTTACTATAAAATGAGAGATCTCACCATATAGGCCTCTTGTTGTCTCGCAGCATCTCCACTCACTGCTGCCATCAACATGTTGTTATTGCCCAGAATTTCCAGTTTAAACAACAAGCACAGTTATGTTGGGTTTTTTTGGCATTGATCTGCCACCAAAGTGTCATTTCCTCCCTAGCCGTTGAAGTCATTTGGGTTTTGTCTGCCAAAGAGATTGGTGCTGATTTCCCAGCATAATAGAGGTGAACAGAATTATATTTGTGGCACCGAAAGCATCGCAAAAAAAATAGATATGAAAAATTCAACAGAGCCTGAGATTGCTTCCTCTTTTGCCATTATCACCTAGCAATGTTTGAATGCATGTGTTTGCTGAGCCACTAATGAAGTTTCCTCAAAAGTTATTCCTCTTTCTTTGAAGACGTTGAATACAAATACGAGATTAAAATCCTGTATTCAAAAGTTTTGGTGACTAATACCCATTTTCCACCAAGAAGAACCAGGTGCTAGTTCAGTGCTGGTGCTAGTGCTGATGTTTAGTTGGTTCAAATCTCGTTCCTCTGAAGAACCTGTTTGCTTTTCCATTGACAAGGAGCCAAGTTGGAGTCACACCATTGCGTCACCGTAAAATGACTACGCTTGCATCGATTATACAGGAGTTATACAAACGCAATAAGTTGATGATAATATCTATGTTTATCTTTATAGATGGTCTTAAGGCTGATTGCGAGGCGAGGGTCGCCTGTTCCCTGGGTACATTCGCGATCGTGCTGGTGGTGGAAAACAATTGTACCGGATTTCATCGTGCAGCAGTTTGTGCAAAACTTCCGTGTGTCCCAGGAGTCATTCCAATACATGTGCGATCGGACCAGGGAAATCCTGGAGAAAAAGGACTCAAATGACATCTTGTGTGTCCCTTTCCACTGTTGATCATTGGTCACAATAACCCCGCCCCCAGCCCCTGAGAGTTGGTGCTTGCTAAGCTCCAGTTTTTAGCACCTGGAGTCGGTGTTTACGCGGTGGAAACACAAAGAACTGGTGTAAAGTCAGGCACTGGCTTCGAACTAGCACTGGAACCAGTTTGGTGGAAAAGGGATATTAGAGAATCGGATGCTCCAGTGAGGGAATTAGGGTTTTACGAGGGTTTCCTTACATGGGTGTGACGTGATAGTGGTGCTGTTTGACAGGAAAAACTAGTGGTTTAATAGTGTATAATTGTCAATAGCAGATGATCTTTATAAGTGTATGCCTGCTTTGTGTGACAGTGATTTAAAATGTTTTATGCTGCCTTGTGCATTGTGTGCTGACTCAGCTGCAGCAAACTAGCGAATCCAGTATTTATGGATGAACACTGTGTTCCTCAGATTACATTTCTAGACAGTCTTAAGTATAATAGCTTTGGCTTCTTAAGTGGATAGCGTCGACGGCGTGTGATTGCAGAGCACTCAAGAGCCATTTTGCCAATCTGTTGTATTATATCTGAAGACAGCACACTAAGGACACAACATCTGATGTCTGAGTGATAAATGGGTGATTTTTTGACTTTGAAAATGTGTTGGGAGGTAATTTATCTGTCACGAACGATACATAAACGTCGACGTAAGTGTTTCTTTTGATGTGATTTTTGATGTCTCCTCTCTGTGTGTGCCATTTTGCAGAGGAGTTGGAAGAGGAGAAGGAGAGCCCAACAGAGACAGAGCTAACAGAAAAACAGAAACACCAGCTTCGCCACAGAGAGCTCTTCCTCTCCCGGCAGTATGAGAGTCTACCCGCGACACATATCAGGTGCAGATGCACAAAATGGACCCCACAGGTCATCATCTGCAGGCAGTGCCCATGGATGATCACGCACTCAGCCACGAACAAATCCATCAAGCATTGTTGACTTCATTTGTCTGCGTTTTACATGGTGCGTGCTTCCCTCTCTCTCTCCCCCTCTCTCTCCATTAGGGGGAAGTGCAGTGTCGCATTATTGAATGAGACCGAAGCCGTTCTTTCATACCTTGACAAAGAGGTAAGCCCAAAAGAAGAAATTCTGATGTCTGTCATTGGTTTTTGTTCACACAAGCCTGCATCATTGAAGGTACATTCATATTTTACATGCTTTTAAAATGTAATGGCCTTAAAAAACATTCAGATCCCCATTTTCCAACTTAATTGTGTTGTAGATTTAATATTAAATGAATAAAATTGCCATTTTCCCATTAATCTACACTCAGTAACCCACAATGGCAAGTAAAAGTGTGTTTTTGGACAAACATTTGCAAATATATTAAATGTTAAATAGTGTAAAAAAGGGAAGGGGTCTAAGTATTTTCAGATATCAAAAATTGAGTTGCATCAAGGTCTGCAATTAATGGTTACATTCATTGTCAGGCACTTGGCCAAATATGTTCTCAATTTATCATGTGGTCCTTGAAATAGAAAATTGTGCAGCACAATAGCAAAGATGATGGTGCATTGTTTGATGTGTTCAAGCAACATTTCAAAACTAAAAACGTTTGAACTGGTAAACATTACATGAAACAATAATGCAGCAAATCTGCACATTTGAGATTCTGGAGCCAGATAGTAAATGGATTTTTCATGTTTAAAAATTACCGAAACAGGTAAAACTGTAAAAACAGTTGCGTTTTCTCCTGTTTGGTCATTCCTTTTGACTGTAGAAAAGTCACATTTTGCTGTTTTTTTTTAACTAAAGCTTTCTGTTTACTTTCCAAAATATTCTTAGTCTACTAGATATTCCAGTAAGGGTTGTTTTATCTATAATAAGAGGTGGACATTATAGGTAAACCAGCAGAGGTCATTGTTAAATTGAATGAAAATGTCAGAGAACTTCTAAATAGATTAATATTTAAGGGTTAAGTGGAGAAGTTAAGCATGAGAAACCTGTGTCCTTGATTTGCTTAACTGATTTGTTCATTTCTCCAGGATACCTTCTTCTACTCGCTGGTGTATGACCCGACACAGAAGACTCTTCTGGCCGATAAAGGAGAGATCAGAGTGGGACCGCGCTTTCAGGCAGACGTGCCTGAAATGTTACAAGAAGGTGCATTAGACCGTTAATAGTAGATGAAATTTGGTTCTGTTAAATAAGCCATTCCTCTAAAACAGAAACGAATATATTCTTTCTTGTGCAGTTTTGTCACGAGTGATTTCTTTCTTTCAACATTTTGTGGGTAATTTCCGGGCAATTTCACGGATTTGTAACCCTGAACTTAACTTTTAGAAAATCAGTGTGGAGTGTAAATTGGTTTCTTCGTCTTCAATATGCAGTTATGTTCCCGTTTTGTGTGCAAGCTGACGCCTTTGTGTTTTGCAGGTGAAGCAGATGACCGGGACCAGGCCAAACTAGAAGAGAAGCTGTGGGATCCAGAGTGCCCACTCACCAACAAACAGATAGACCAATTCCTCGTGGTGGCACGGTAGGTCACCTTTGACATCTGCACTGAAAACCTCCTGATCAAATCAACCAAATACTTTATGATCCCTCTTGCTATAAAGTATACAATTTTCCGCTCCATTACTCTGTTTTTGTGTGATTGTAAACATAATAGATGCACATTATTGGTCATTGAGGCATAGCTCGTAAGTCGGACTCATTATTCTCACTTTTATTCAGTATGTGGATTTATCACAGTTTTTTGTTTATAGAAAATGAATGAAAGTGAATTAAAAAATGATCATGCACGGATGTGTGGTTAAATCACAGTAATTGCTTTCATAATAATAAACAATAAACCATTATTTACTGTGATTTTTGAACTTTTATCTCATTAGCATTTACTGAACATTTTCTGCTCCTTGTTACCAGAGGGCTAACTTTAAACAAAGACCTCTACTGATTAGTTGTATGCAGAAATTAAGTCATATATGTACTGTGTATTAACTGTTTATGTTTGTGTGTGTTTTCTCAGGGCGGTGGGGACCTTTGCCCGAGCGTTGGACTGCAGCAGCTCAGTCAGACAGCCAAGCTTACACATGAGTGCAGCTGCAGCCTCACGAGATATCACACTGGTGAGTTAAACACACACACACTCACCCTGCAGCACCTAATTGGCATTTAAATGATAGATGGTAACCCTCTTTCCGTGGTTGCAGTTCCATGCGATGGACACACTGCATCGTCATAATTATGATCTGTCCAGCGCGCTGAGCGTACTGGTCCCAGCAGGCGGCCCAGTGCTCTGCAGGGATGAGATGGAGGAGTGGAGCGCTTCGGAAGCGGCCATGTTTGAAGAGGCACTAGAGAAATATGGAAAAGACTTCAACGACATCCGACAAGACTTTGTAAGTGTTTCTTTGTGACTGCACTCTTGCTTGTGGGATGTCAGTCATCTGCAGCATCAAAATGCTCAAGTGGTGCCAAGATCATTTGAATAAATGAAGACTGATACAGAAATAATACTCTTTAAATATTTTAGCTTTTATGCCGCATTTTTTAGCATTTTACAAGGTGAGAGACGAATGAACTGCTCACTGCACAGGCTGCAATTTATTGTAATGAAAAGTAGAACTTGTTTCGCATACTGATGAACAGTGGAATGTTTTGGCTTTGCTGCTGGAGAGATTTGAAAAGTTTCTACAAACGCTTCCTTCCTCTTCAGTGCAAATCTGTCACAATAGGAATCCAAATTAGTAATCGGCACTAATTCAAGCCGATCGCAGCTGCTGTTCTGTGAAGGACAAAATTACCAATTTAAACACTCGCCTCTCAGGCCTATGAAGGAAGGAGGAGTGACTGTTTGATTCTTCTGAACTTTCCTCCTCATCATCTACCTATATTGTACAATAAAGCCAGGATATGGGTGTATGCGGTGGCACCAGGTGCTCATGAATACTTATTAAATGTGTGAATCACTGTCGGTGCAAGAGAGTGTGTTTTCGTCTGGGGCTAGAACCAAGCAAAGCTAGTAGCTCTCAGCCTCTGTGGTCACGATGCCTCTCGCTCATGAATATGCATGGAGGCTTCACACCCAGATGGCAAGAACATGAGATATTAATATCATTAATTTGCTCTCTGTCTGCCTCTCTCTCTCTCCCCCCATCGCTCCACATTCTACTCTTTCTGCCTTTGAAGCTGCCCTGGAAGTCTCTGACCAGTATCATAGAGTACTACTACATGTGGAAGACCACAGACAGATATGTGCAACAGGTGAGATGACTGCCTCAAAACAATAAATAGTTATTATTATGCAGCTGTTAAAAACTGTCTGACTGTCCACAACACAGCCAAATAGCCTTTGGCTGTGTTGTGGACAGTCTGACAGTTTTTAACAGCTTAAAGTGGCCCTGAGGCGTTTCTGTTTACATCTATTGTTATGTAACTAAAGTGCTTTTTTCTTCGCATTTATATAAGAACATAAAAAACTAGGACTCGCTCATCATAACTCCATAGCACAGTTAGTGGACAAAAACTCTACAGGGTAACTTGAAGCTGCTTAAATTAGATAAAACGCAGCCAAAATGAATTTGTACTCTATTCTTTAGCTTTTCTAAGAATTAGATTTAGAAGTTATTTTGTCCTCTCTTCTAGGTCTTAAATTTATGTTTTTATTAGTTTTTTTTATATCTGTCTGTACAGATGTCGCATACTTCTGTTTTTCTCCTCCACATCTTTTGCTGTAGTTTTATTAGCTACTGCAGAGTTTAAAGTTAAGTTTTACAAATCCATTTAAGAATTACTGAATGTTGGTCCATATGAGTGTTGCCTAAAAATGTTGCATTTTAACATTTTTTACCCAATTACCTCTTTCATTAGAGCTGTAATATGATGAGATCTTTGAAACTCTATACCTCTTAACTGCAGTGTGGATTTTCTGTCAAAAATCTAATTGCATGTCCAGCCCAAGATATGGAGACTGAAGGCGGCCTCCTTCCTGTCACAGCCACAAACAACATTATACAGCTGTTTACAGGCTGAGTGGTGCATAAACTGCCCTTTATGTGTGAAATTAGTGTAGTGTCTGTTTAAATGTACACTTACAGGGAGTTTGGTTGCAGAAAGCAAAAGTAAGGGTGTTGAAGTTGCTCAGGATGGGAGCATCAACCAAAAACATATCACGAATATCACTCCATAAACAGGTTCCCCATTATACTGATGTGATATAGGATCAAGCTTGTGTGTCGGAGGGTTTCTCACGTCTTCAGAAATAAATCTGCTTTTTGTGCTCAGTGGAAGGTGACACAAACTATTACGTGCCAAGAAGACGGGAAACCCCACCTTTATAATGCACAACAAATGATTACATTTGTAATCCTATAGGCTTAATTTCAGGCTGTCGAGCTGATTTTAAAAGCTTCCAGATTGTCTGAGGGGATGTTTGTTGAACACTAGAGATCTTTTATTTTATTATTAACAAATAAATCCACTGTGTTTCTCCATGAGCAGAAGAGACTGAAGGCAGCAGAGGCAGAAAGCAAACTGAAGCAGGTTTATATCCCCACGTAGTAAGTCTCTTCATTTCATATTTCATTATTTAGATGTAGATTTTATTGCTGCTCCTGTAAGTGACAAGATGATCATTTTCACTGTGTTCTAATTTAAAGCACCGCAGAAGACGGCGGCAATCATTTTGTCTTCTAAATAGCTTCTTCTTCTCTGTGGCAGTAACAAACCCAACCCCAACCAGATCTCAATGACCAATGGCAAGATGGCGACAGTGAATGGAGCGGGCCCCGGGGCCTACCATGCGGCAGGCGGGGGCAGAGCCTGCGAGAGCTGCTACAGTGAGTTTTGTTTGTGCGCGAGTGTGTGGTTAAGCAAGACAAGTGTGAAATTTAATCACCAAGGCAGTGGACGTCGATCAATTAGGGATGAAAGGGAGATAAATGATGTGTTAGGCAGCTAAAGAGTTCACTATTTAGTTTTCTGACTCTAGAAAAGATGCTTTCCTTTAATTTAATCATCTCTGCTCAACTTATTAGAAACGCAAATCCAGAAATCAGTCACTATCTCTCTACCTTTGGCTCTAGATGAGGGTGAGGTAACAAGAACTGTCCCTCGACTCAAACTTGAGGTGTTCCGTGGTTAGGCAGTAATACCACATGGTCACATCTGCCATGAGCAGCAGCTTCCTGGCTCAGATCTCAGCCAGAAACTATTTGCTGTCATTCTTCTGAACTCTTTTCTGCTTTTCTTGTCCTTTTCACGACTGTCCCGGTAAATAACGGCAAAAAAAAACCCCCAAAAATAAATGTTCAACTGAAAATACTTTAAAAATCTACCTACAAGTCTTCCTATTCTAAACCTACTAGAATATGAGGTTTAGCATAACAACCTAACTGTTCTACTGATTGTTTTCTTAATTAACTGTCAAAAATAGTGAACACACCTGTCACAGTTTTACAAGGAAGTGTTTTCAAATTCCTTGTTTTGTCTGAATTACTTAAAGATATCTAATTAACAATAATATAGAAAAGTCTAAGTCCTCAAATATACAAAGCTGCAACAGAAAATATGATATTTTTGTTCGATAAATGAAAATTATTTATCAAAACTTCTGCTCTGGGCAGTCAGATTGATTAATGAATGGTTCCTGCACCTCATATTTCTTACCCTAAACTCACAGATTGGTGGTCTGTTTAGAATGAATGCACCAAGGAGTGCAGTGTTGGCTACAGCAATATGCAAATAACGCTGCTGTTTGTTTTTAGTAGAAGCTAAACTGCAGCCATTCTGAGCTGCCAGAATGCAAATCATAGGATATGTAAAAATTGGCGACAGTGAATCAGTGAATTTTCTTCATGCTTTGCCAAATTGTGCTAAAAACTGGAAGTAGGATTTAATTAAAACCAGCAGAATTTAAATCCATATCTATCACATTGTCTGTTATCCTTCCATCTATACATGTACCTGTGTGGACAAAGTTCAATTTATAATTACTTACTTTGCCGTCAATAGCAGCCATGCAGTGCGAGTCCTTCTGGAGTATGAATATTGATAAATTTGTTCAGAGAGAGACACGGGGATAGTGGAGAAGAGATCGATTTTCTGAGTGCCTTGAGACCATTCTCCCCTCTGCGTTCTCTCCTAACAAGCATTAATGCATTTTGTACATTAACAGCCATGCAGTCGGCCCAGTGGTACTCATGGGGGCCTCCGAACATGCAGTGCCGTCTGTGCGTTTCCTGCTGGATGTACTGGAAGAAGTACGGGGGTCTGAAGATGCCGAGCAGAGCCGAGGGTCCGGAGGAGAGGACCTCCCCAACTCCAGCAAGCAACGTAAGTTCAGGCAGTTTTGAAGTACACAGAGGATCAAATGGGACAAAATTAGCATTGCTCACAACATGTTTAAATGTTAAACCCAAGGCTTGAGAAATTACAGAAAAACAAAGCTTTTTAATTCCTCGAAATCTGTGCAATTGAGCAGGAAGATTTACATTACAAATGACTTTGTAAAGGCAAATTTGCACGACTGCAGGGCTGCAAAATGTAACATCTACAGTATATAAGTGATGCCCTGCACTGTCGCCATCAATTATTCATTGAGCTCACAATATCCCGTCATCTATCTCACATATTAGCTGTTAATAAATTTACACACATTCCACCTTGACTTCTTTCAAGTGACAAAACTTACCAGGTAGAAGGTGTTACAGGTCCTTTATTTTATTACAACTGGCAATAAAGTGGCTTTGCAGGATGATCACCTACGCTGTGACTGTATTTGCCCTTCTGTCATCCTAATGTAAATGTTAACTGAACTGTAAAGCCAATGAGTGTAGACATAATATGTTTGTTTTAGGCAATAATATGCGGAGGAGCTGGAATGCAGCCTATACTAATCTTATACATCGATGACATATAGAAAGGTTGGCCTCTTTACCACAACACACACTCAGCTGCTGGTTATCTGGTGTGATACAGCAGCCCCGCAGTAAATTCTCCCTTCATGAAGGTTTTTAATGTTCCGTTTTTATTGAAACTGTTTTTAGAAGAGTGCTGATTCAACTTTATGGTTGTTTTGGAGGCTGTAATTATCCTCAAAGGCGTAAACGAGGTGGACAAAATATTAAAATCACCTCATTGTCTTACACAATACAGTTCAACAGCAGCACAAACTGCAGCCCCCACAGTGACTGACGAGTTAAATCAACTCCTCTGTAAAATAGTTTCAACAACAGCTGAACATTAAAACCTTCATGAAGGTAGAATTTGTTGCTCGAATGATTAGTTTTAGATATGTGTAAAGCTTGTTTTATTTAACCTTCTGAACCCCAAGACATTTTGTTTTGCTAGTGCCACATGTTTACTCACTCCGAGCAATATAAAGTCCTGCAACTCAATGGTAACAACCACGGCTAGAAGTAGAGAGAACTTGAGAATGTCCTCTGTACAGTATAAAAAAGTTAAACCGCCATAAATCATTAAAAAAAAAAAAGTTAAAGCAGAAGTTAAATTTAATTGAAAAAAAAAACTCAGACAATATTTCTCCAAGTGCTCTCAGGGGTTATCAATACTGGGATAAAAATCGTGGCTCTGCAAACTATAGATACTTTACTACTTACAGTTTTAATTTGTTCCCAGACTCGCTCTGTAAAAGCCTGCAGTTCAAAACCGTTCACTTGAAAAGTTTCTGAATATTTGTCACGACTGATGGTTACAGCAGAATCATGTAGAATCTGGAATTTAAATTTTTTGTGGACACTGCAAATGGTTTGATTATGACAGTTTTTTTTTAAAAATGAGGCTTGTAGACGAGTGATTTTAATTAAATATCCCAGTTTTTTAGCTTAGATTTGGTTGTTTTTCAACAAAACTGAAAGTCATATTAATTCAGGGTTTGTCGGACAGTTGAACAACAGACAGTTACTCCTGTCTTTACAGTTTCCTGCTATGATGAATGGTGCAAGTTTGGTGTGTTTCTTTTAAATAAGACACCTGTCAAACCTGCCAGTAGGTTATGGGGTACAGAGCATAATAATCTTGAATATGTTGTTATTTTGTAAAACAAAGTGATTTTTTAAGCCTTCAAACAGCTCCCTGTGAGCTTTTGACATAAGCGTACTCTCAATATTAAATACACTGACACAGAGGCTAGTGGAGCAGACAGCGGCTTGGAATTGGAGTGGGACTTGGAGCCTCAGTAGTGTTTATTTTTAAATATTCTGTCAGCAGTTCAACTGCTCATTGCCTTTTCTGTCTCTCCTTCGATTCTCAGGAGTCTCGCTCAAGGGGTCACGCTCCTCGCCAGTCCAACCACATGGTGCCGATGCGAAACAGCGGCAGCCCCAAATCCTCCATGAAGACCAAGCAGGCCTTCCTGCTGCAGGCCACCCGCCTCACCAAGCTGGCCCGGCACATGTGCCGTGACATCATCAGGCTGCGCCGCGCTGCGCGCCGGCCCTTTGTCCCCATTAACTGTGGGGCCATAAAGGCAGAGTGTAAGAGCTCTTTCAATTCCTCCTAACTTCTGCCACATGGACGCACACAACACAACACATCTGCAGACAAAATACAGCAACACAAACACCCACACACTCACCACCCCTCCTCACCTGTCCTCACCCCGACTGCCCCGCCATCAACCCCCCATCTCTGCCCGTCTCTGCCCCTCCCTCCCTCGTCTGTCTCTCTTTCTGTTTTTATTATTATTGTTATTATTATTATTTTGTTTTTTGTATTCTCCCACCCCCTGTTTCCAATAAAGACTGCCTGTCCTCATAACTATGAGTTTTGATCATCTTTTCATTCGTGTTTTTTTATTTTTTTTATTATTTTACCTGTCGTAGTTTTTGGTCACTGTGAACTGAAAGCCATTATTGGAATTCTACACAAAGATGAAACAAACAGGGCTATCCCACACAAGCACGCCTGCACACACTTTGAACATACACACATAATAACTGAATTTGCTCCTGTCATTAACAAGTAGATTGTAACAGCATCCGATAGAAGTTATATTCCAGTCTGAGCCGTATATTTGCTGAAGTTAGATGAATAGAAAATGTATTTTACTAAGAGAAGCTCTATTTTGCACGGCGCCCCTGCTAAAGGTTCGCCCTCTCTGTGCTGTCATGACTGAGCCGGTTGTCTCAGCTACAAATGTTCATTGTAAATACTGAACCTCAGCTTTAGTGTGTTTGCCATCGCCATTTTTTTCTCTTTTTTTTTTTAACATTTTGTTTCACACCGCATTTATTTTCTCCTCATTCTGTGTGTTTCTGCGAGTGTATTAGACAAAATGATTGATTGTGAGCTTTAGACACATTTGAACTGCTGAAACTTGAAAGAAGGGAGGTGAGGAGAGGACTTGATTGTCGTGTACGAAAAGAATATGTAGCTGCTCTTTTCTTCTTTGCTGCTGGCCGCATCGCCCACTCTAGATCAGGCTCACCCATAAGGAGTCCAGGTCCCCCTTGGACGGACCCTCTGCATACCATTCACTCAGCTTTATTTCCTGTGTTTCAAATCATGCAATATTCATATGAATTCATCGTGTTTCCCCCCTTCTGTCTCGTAAATCCCGCGGACAGGATTTCAGACTCATTTCTTCCCCTCCCTTTCTTTCCAGCATCGCTTCCTCATCCTTCATTTTCTACTGACTGTTGCAATATTCTCATCTCATCCTCTACCTCTTTTTTGGCTCTCTTTTTTTTTCTTTCATTACTGTGTGAATGTGAGCGTAGACCTCAAATAAAGTCACACCTTGAAAGCATCTCTTCCGAGTCCTTGTGCTTCATGTGTCCGTGTTATCTGTCCATCAACTCCACCACACTCTGGAGGAAGCGGCGGCACCCTCCCCTTCCCCTCAGCATGGACTTGGCGCCTGCTGTCATACTGCATTCATATTTTGATGTGTGTGTCGTTTTGAGTGCATGTAAGCATGTACTGACATCTTTATGTGCATGTGAGGGGGGGAGTTGTTTTTTTCCTATTTATTTTTTAGCGGTCATGCCATCCCTGAAAGCAAGTCACCACATTGATTCCTGCATCCTGCATCCAAAAGGTCATTCTCATCTATATAAGACATCCTTGTTCAAACGGATAAATACGCAGAATGTGCAGCCTTGGAGACACGGCACTCACTGACACCAGTTTCTGTGTTTGGTTTAGACATGTTAAGGGTGTCCGAAGGGCAGGGGACTCGCCTACCCAAAACCAGAGCCGCCCAAAGGAGCACTCTGACCAGTGTTCTGCAGTTTCTAGGTAAAAGAATCGACACACACAGTCGGAGCTGTAAAGATAATCGGATTCCTCTGAGTGAATCAATAAAACATGAGATGTGGTATAGGAGCCAGTTCATGCAGCTTCCAGTGTCTCTCTGCAGAGTCCCGCCCGGCGGCCCACGCCCCTCGCTCCCACCGCACCCCGGGCCTGCAGACGCCGCCCCCTCGACGCCTCCTCTCCTCCCTCCCTCACGGCCCCCACGGCATGCTGGGAAAGCGCAGCTACCATCACCACAGCAGGGCCGAGCCAGACAGGCGCTCAGGTAGACGCACTGACATTTTTCCTATTAAGGGATAAAAAAAAAAACAGCTGAACTGATTCCACAAAAGTAATTATGACTTGTTTTCCAATAACACTGTTATTGCTTAACTTAATCCTGCCCACAAGCACAGTTTTTCTGTTAAAGCCCCCCTAACGACCAAAAATATAATATAGACAAATTGGCAATGCATCCCCTGTTTCTTTTAAATACTTATGATGTGAGTTAACCTTGGGGACCAAACAGTGTTGATATCCAATGTTTTTGTGATCCTTTTGCTTCAGATTAGTGGAAACACACCCGGAGTTGATAACCTTTTCTGCCATTTCTTATCTAAACTAGCTCGTTGGAGAGAATGACAACTAATTCTAATGAAAACGAATCAGCAGATGGGGGTCATTTGGATAATTTGGATGATTCAACTTCAGTCTGACTCTTTGTTTTTTATTGGTAACTGCACTATTTTTACTGAAATTGAAACACAGTCATTTTGTTTGCACCACTTGTAAACTAGGAAAAGCAATAAACTAATCAATACTCATTCACGACCTGACTGATTCCCTCACGCGCACTTTGCATCTTTCTCTCACTGCTGTGGCTTTGTTTTTGCAGAGAACCCAGGTACAACAGGTGGACCTCTCATGGTAGGTGTCCTGTGCTCTTTTTATTATGAATTCTTTGCAGATGCATCGCTGCTTTTTGTAGTTAAATGATATCTAATTGTGTTTCTGCAGCACAACGGGCGCAACAGTGGCAGCGGCAGCACCCGGGGTGGAGTGATGATCCGCAAGAGGCGCCCCAACTGGATCGATGCCCCTGATGACAGCTTCTTCCTCGTCACCCGGGAGACCAGGTAAGCAAAGGTGACCCTTTATTGACCCTTTGATTGATTGATTGATTGATTGTGTGTGTGTATGGAGGGAAACCAAGTGATGCTGAGAGCCGAGGGGGAAAGCACATAAGAGGAAGAGAGCTGTGACATAAAAGGGGTTATTTTCGTCCGTGGTGACTTTCAGACAGCTGCACAGCGCATACACAAACACGCTAAAGCACAAAAAAAACTCCACAGTACCCCATATGCTTTGAAGCAGCAGAAGCAAGAGTGGCTGTCTGGGAAGCCTCCGGAGTCTTGTTCTCATTATGCAGTATCTAAGGGTGTAAAAAGACATCAGTGCATTGTTCATCAAAAACGCTGTCTAGCAGCCGAGAAACACAAAAAAGCAGCAGTTTTGAACGACTGAATCGAGATTGCTTTTGGCCAGAAGTGGAAAAAAACATCCTAGATGGAAGTGATGAAAGGGTAACACTCACTCATGTCATAACAACAGCTTTTTATTACATTCTACAGTCAAAAAAATGACAAACTTCCCAGGTATTTTCACACTTGTTACGTTTAAATTCACCCCCTTCAGACCAAAAAACATAGTGGATTCCACCACAGCTGAATTTATTTAGTTCACACAGACAATAAGATGGGAACACTTCATCCTTTTTTGATTTCTGGAAAGAACAATGTGATCGACTCGTGGCCTTGGCGTTTCAAAAATCTTGGACTGGACGTAGAAACGTGGAGCTGCTTCTGTTTGAGGCTTTAAAGTACTACTTTCAGCTTCACTGTGAGGTTTGCTTGCATCTGATTATTGCTGCTGACATTGATTCAGTTACTTTTTGCTTTGTCAGTGTCAGTAGGGCAGTCAGTTTACTATTTTGGTGCAAACTGATATATCTCAGCAGCTACTAAATGGATGGCAATTACACCTGTAATAGACATTCATGCTCCCCAGAGGATCAGTCCTTGTCACTTTGGTAATCCAGCACCATTATGAGATCTGCACTTTTGGGTTGTTTGTTGTCATGATAGCAGAATTTTTTATAAGCAAATGCTAAACACTATTACAAAACATAATAGCGAGTAATAAATCAGCATGGAATTGAAGCAGCTGTAGCTCTGATTGCAGAGGTGGCAGTTTGACCCCCAGCCTTTTCACATGCTAAAGGGCAACATGCCACAAGTTGAACAAACTGCATTGCAGCTGTGCGAGTGTGTGATTGAAAAACACATCGTAAAGCACTTTGTAGGACCCTAGCTGGGGTTAAATATGCTATTGAAGTGCAGAATATTTACCACTGTGAGCATGCTGACATGAGCTTTTAGTCTGAAGGCTCCGCTGTGCCTGAGTGCAGCCTCACATGGCTGTATATTACACTCTGTGAAAGTAAATCAAATGACATCGAGAGCAGAACTGTTTGAAAATTTCATTATATATATATATATATTATGGCAAGCCGTTTAGGAAATTATAAATGGAATGAAACTCCGAATATATATAATAAAAACATATAATGAAACTCTGAATATATATAATGAAACTCTGAATATATGGAATGAAAGCTGAAGTAAATCTTTACAATACACCATGTTTAATTGTGTTGTCAGCACAGAATTTGCTCGGTATACAAATAGCATCAGCTGAAATATATTAATAGTTTGTTGAAGTGGAACTTTTTTCATGTCATGCTCCAAACAATATAGTTTGTAATGTACATTGCCTCTGCACTGCGATTAAATAGTGAATGGATCTCTTCTTCAGTGCAGTGAAGAAGGTTGATTTTAATAATGTGACAGGTGTTAACATGCCGGTGATGTGCTGAGTAAATGTCTGTACGCCGAGATTGGTGCGTTGTGCCCAGTTATGTCTGTGCTGCACACCGATCTCGCCATTTCCGGTGAGCAGCGCAGATCTAACTCTGCACAACGCGCCGGTGTCGGTGTGCAGACATAACCTGGCACAACAAGCCGATCTCGGCACATCTCCGCGTGTTGTGCCGAGTTATGTCTGCACACCGAGATCTACAGCACTGGCATGTTAATAAGGTGTTCATTCCTGAAGATTGCACAGTTTCACTCATTTTGGCACTTCTCGCAGCTGTAGGAGTGAAAGTAAAGTCAAAAAATCATGATGGCGACTTTCATTATATATATTCCGAGTTTCATTCCATATAAAAGTTCCTAAACAGCCATAACATATATACACTGATCAGCCACAACATCATGACCACTGACAGTTGAAGTGAATAACACTGATCATATTGGTACTATGTGGTGTTCTGCTGGAAAACCTTGAATTTTGCCATCAGTGTTGATGAGACTTAGACACCCAGTAAACATTGTCCCACAACAAGCACACTCCCTCATGCAAATCCCAAATACCCCCCCACCGGAAAATGCACCCCACCACATGAAAAAACACCAAACAATCAGGAACATGTTGAGGAACATGACAATGGCCCAACATGTTGATTTGACCTCCAAACTTCCTACACCCCATTGTGATCAAGCATCAACAGGATGCAGTGGAACAAGTTTGATTGACAGAGACCCCACTGCACAAACCAGAATACCCAAAGGATCCATTGCCCACGTCCTGCATGATGCCAGACCCCATAGGACACCCTGAGAGGTCCTCTTGTCCATGCCCAGTGGTTCAGAGCATTTTTGACCATATTAAGGGGACCAACATAATGTTAGGCAAGTGGTCATAATGTTATATGGCTGATTGGTGCACCACTCAATGAGTAAAAATTAAATAAAAAATTTACAAATGCCTCTGCATCCTCCAGCATTATAACTAGAATAGGGTGTTAATGATATAATTTGTTTAAGAGTTCAATGCAGTTAATCCATTTTTGAAAAGAAGATCCTTAAAAAAAACTACAAATCCCAGTGTCTCAAGCACCCCAAACATGCAGCTTACTCATGTTTTTTCTTTTTTGCAAATTTTGCTAAATGGTAGTAGAATAAACTTAGACACTCACAGTCGCCAGCCCATGCACGTGTGTGTGCACGTAATCGATCAAAGTTTGCATGTCCGTGTGCGTGAGGGAGAACGATGTTCTTCCATTAAGCCTGTGTCTAAATGAGCCATGGCACCCAGCTCTCACTGCCGCCCTCGGACCGCCGGGGCTAAAATTAGAGCAGCTAACTGGTGCAGATGGAGCCGAGCACCGTTGGGCCCTGAGTGGAAATCTCATTACCACATTAACTATGGCTGCACTCACATGGATCACTCACTTACCACTAAGATCAACATGGCTGTGTGTTGGTGTGAGACAGAAGACATCATCAATCTGTAGCTTCTGTTATGTTACCCTGCCATTCACTCTCCTATTGGAGGCGATTAATGCCTCTCTGAGTACAAGACTGATAGATCTGCTCTGAAAGGCTGCTGCTGATGAGAGATGATTGGAAGTTTCATTTTTCTCCCCTTCTCTGTCTCTTTATCCCTCCTTTATCTCTCTTCTCTCTCTCTCAGCGTGATGAAGAACACAGCGAGTCACAGAGCAGAGAGAAGGAGTGGGAGATCACTCCCACTTATTCAAGGAGGGGAGAGAGACAAATAGAAACGGAAATAGAGATGACAGATTAACACTTTTCTTATCATAGGTAACGCAGTGTGTTGCGGTGCCATTAAAGCGATTCAACCTGATAAACGGCAGGAAAAACAGAGATAATGAATGTTTGTGCCAGGTTTTTGGAAAATCTTTCCAAAATGTTGACATATTTCATGCTGGAAAAGTCAGAGGATCAGCAAAGTAGGTAAGGTTTATCCTCTGGGGAGCATAAATATCTGTTGGAAGTTTTATTGCCATGCATCCAATAGCTGTTGAAGTATTTTGTTGTATTATAAGCTGGGATTTACAGTGCAGTTCTAATGTATGAATGACATACTAAGAAAATACTCACTGGTTCCTGCTGACACTTTAGTGTGAGAACAGTGAAATAAAATATTTTTCCCCACTAGGCTACCACTAGCATTAACAAAAAAAACAACAACAAAACAACAAGCAAACCATTATTCCCTTATGTCTGTTTTCTTTCTATACTGACATTTTAGCAACCAGAAAGTTTCCATTTAATTTTGTAGGGTCTTGTCTTGTAGGGTTTTGTTCATTTTTAAAATAGGCAATTTGGTATTACGTATAATATGTTAGATTCTTCACTTTAATATTTAAGTTAGTCTGGAAAATGTGTATTTTATATCATATCATAGGGCCCTGGCCTTAATATTTAAACTTGCTGGGTAAATGTATGACGGTAAACTGATGTTAAATTCATTTATTTGTTCATTCATTCAACTTTTATTGAGTACACTGAAGTATGGAGACCTCATTTACACTGTGGTCGAGTAAGAAAATAAAAGATGTCGACACACAGATAAGGAACTTCATTAGGAAAGACAAAAATGTTAAAAAAAACCCTTCAATTATAGCATTTAAGATTTGAAAACAAATAAATAAAGAACAGCTGAAAGTGCATTAAAATAAGATTTAATTAGAAGCCTGAATTTGCCGAAGGAAAAAACATAACCAAATAATAATGAAATAAAATAAAAAATAACTATAATAAATAACTAAATAATAAAAATAAATAACTGAATAAAAACTAAATATATTAACTTAAAAAAATAAGGAATCTTTATTTAATTACCAATATAAGGTTTTTTTTTGGTGTTTATTATTGTACTGGGTCAAGAACTTTACCCTATAAGTTTTAGGCTGTTATAAAGTTTTACCACAGTTGACATGATTATAATATATGACACAATACACTGATTAAACAGTTTAATGCCTTAAACTGTAAAAATTATCAAGCAAAATCAAAGATTGGTGAAACATCCAAGAATGGATACAGACTTGTAAAGCAGGACTCTACATTATTTTTCATCTAATTGTCCCTGCAGGTTTATCTTATTTGCTGGAGAAGGCTGAACGACTGAAGTAAACAATTGAACTGTATATAACATAAATAAACTATTGCTGCTTTAATCAGCTATAACAGTAAACTGCTTCTAACAAGCCTCAGTATCAATCTAATAGTGTCTTTTATATTATAGTAGGTATAGCAAAGCATTAGAATACAGGAGCTGAATTAGAGAGCAGTAATGTAAATGAGACAGCTTGATATGTTTGAGGATAGATTTACATGTTTGCCTTCCTCTTCCCGGCGGCCAGCTGAACAGACAAACGGCAGAGCTGGAGATAACGCGCCACCAGAACTAAATCTGTGCTGTTCTGTTGTGCTTCGACTCCGAACGACAACGTGTGCACGTCCTGTTGTGTGATAACCAGGGTGTATAGCATGATAGCTGCATGCACTCAGACACATAATGTTCATTTCATCTGCAGCAGGGATCTGTGATGTATTTCCCGTCACAGTACAAGAAGACACATCCCCAGTGATGCTGAGAAAGAAAATTAAGGAGAGCTTTAGCTGTGCATTAAATCTCAAACTGCCTAAAGGGAGCCGTGAATAATCACCTCGACGTTGTGGTTATGTACCTTACATTTGTCTCCAATTGAATTCCATTAGTGCTGCAGCCAACATTTGCAAGCGCGTCCGTCCCACAGTCTGAGGTTTAGTGCACTCGGTTGCTGTGGGCCATGTAAAGTGCCTCCCCGTCGCAGCACAAAGCCCACTGCAGTCTGCAAATCACCTCCAAGCCCCTTTTCTTTTCAACAAGCCTGAAAATCCCGCAGACATGCTCCCCTCTGCATGTATTTGTACTTCTGCTCCTGATGCTTCAGCAAATGTTGCACCCTTCTCTGGTGAATCCTCCCCCGAAAGCAGACAAACTGCTTGTTTCTAATTCCATTCCCCAATTTGGTGCCCTCAAACTAAACTGCTGTGCTTGTATTAAATAACTTGAACTAACTTAAATTTTGCAACCATTTCTCTTTATGAGTTTGTTTTTTCCCATTTCGTCTCAGATTCATCGAGCTGTTGCTTACGCGGCTCAGACTTTACACCTCATATAAAGCTGTTGCTTGTTCGATGTGCTGATCACAGAAAACAGAAACATTTTTTTCTAGCTCCTTCTGCTTACAACAACTAAGCAAAACCCAACAGTAACCCAGTATCATGGATTTTAAACCCATAATGTATATGACAACTTTTCCTTGTAAGGCCAGTTTCATCACTGATTATGTGTGTTGCTGCTGTCAGCTAAATTCAAATAGTCAGTAGTAGTAATTTCCAGAAACTTAAAAATGCAGTCATTAATTTGTGAAAACTACTAAGGTATATGCTGCATTTTTTTAAATAGTAGCCTTGAGATTACAATATTCAAAACATGTTCCATCACAATGCATGTTAAAGAATAGGGGGGGGGGGGAGAGATGGACAAGCGATCAAATTTAAAAGGCCAAATATTCCTAAACCTGCAGCTCAAATATGTGAAAGTTGGAAAATATACCGATCAGTCACAACATCATGACCACTGACAGGTGAAGTGAATAACACTGATCATATTGGTACTATGTGCTGTTCTGATGGAAATACTTGGATTTTACCATCCATGTTGATGAGACTTAGACACCCAGATAAACATTGTCCCAGAACAAGCACACTCCCTCATGCTAATGGAAATCCCAAATGTCACTGGCCTACCCCTGCAGGAAAATGCACCCCACCACATGGAAAAAACATCAAACAACCAGGAACATGTTGAGGAACATGACAATGGACCAACATGTTGATTTGACCTCCAAACTTCCTACACCCCATTGTGATCAAGCATCAACAGGATGCAGTGGAACAAGTTTGATTGACAGAGGCCCCACTACACAACCCAGAGTACCCAAAGGATCCACTACCAACGTCCTGGTTCCAGACCCCATAGGACACCCTGAGAGGTCCTCTTGTCCATGTCCAATGATTCAGAGCATTTCTGAGCACATAAGGGGAACCAACACAATATTAGGCAGGTGGTCAGAATGTTATACCTGATCGGTGTATACTTGTTTACTGTCAGGCTCTGAGTTAAACGAGAAGATTGATTCCACTCTGTAAGCTAAATATGAAGCTGCCTCTAACAGCAGGTTTGCTTTGCTTTAGCACAAAGCTCTGGTAAATAGATGCCAGCTCAGCTGCAGGTGCTGCTTTAAATTGACAAAACCTTAAGAACACATATCAAATCATCAGGAAGAGTTAATATATTCAACATCTACAAGGAAACCCACTGAATTATGGTCGCTATGGGGACAGAGGGAAATCTGGGAAAAGCAGAAACAGGTGTCCTTGAAAGTAGAAGTGGAAGCACTCAGTTGTTGTACTGGAGTAAAAGTACTAATACAACAGTGTAGGAATACTTTATTACAAGTAAAAGTCGTGCAGTAAATGCTTAAGTAAAAGTACAAAAGCACAAGCATCAAAATATCCTTAAAGGACCAAATGTCTAGCGCTCCCTGTGCAGAATGGCATGCGTCAGAATCATGTTTGTTACTGAATTACAATTAATGATGCATTTAGGTGTTCATCACTTTAATGTTGAAGCTGGTAAAGGTGATTTAAGAACTTTTTATGTTTTATCTGTTGGGTAACTTGTGAGTTTTCCCCCTGCAATCAATAAAGTTTCATTTTAACGTATAATATTATGTCATAATATGTTTGTTGATTATATTTTGTATGCTAAAGTAAATCTGCAAAGGAATACAAAACCGCAAATAAATGTAGTGGAGTAAAAAATCAATTATTTGCCTCTGTAATGGAATATCAAGCAGCCAAAAATGGAAATACTCATGTATAAGTAACTCAAAATTACACATACGGTGCCGATAGAAAGTATTCACACCCAAGTTTTCCCTTTTTACAGCTTTTTAATCATGGTCAATTTTAATTTGTTCTGTTTTTGTTTTACAAAAATTTACAAAGCAAGACTCTTTCATGTCAAAGTGAAAACAGATTTCTACAAAGTAATATTGATTAAATTAAAATTATAAAAGAAATTATCATACAGAAGGACCAGCCACTGGTTTATCAGTATTCTTGGCTTTAACTACACCATGAAGACAAAAGAACACCCCAAGCAACTCTGTGAAAAGGTTATTAAAAAGCATAAGTCAGGGGATGAATGCAAGAACAGTTCCAAGTAGCTGAATATCACTTGGAGTGCAGTAAAATCCATCACAGAGAAACAGAAGGGATACGACACATTCATTAATCTGTCTAGAGCAGGTTGTCCTCAAAAACTAAGCGATCATCCCTGAAAGAGGAAAGCCACCAAGACGCCTATGTATCCTCTGAAGGAGTTACAGCAGTGAGATAGGAGAGACTGTTCATGCAGCTACTTGGGACTGTTATCAATCAGTCAAAGCTTTATGGGAGAGTGACAAAAAGAATAAAGAAAGCCACTTAAAAAAAACTCAGATTAATTTAGCAGCAGGCCCTGGAGAGCTTGTAAAGGTAGAGGGTAAAATGAATGCAGCAAAGTTTAGGAGAACAATCTGATGTAATCCACAAGAAAACTGTGACTTGGGTGAAAATGTGTTCCCCAGCAAGACAATGAATCAAAGCATACAGCCAAAGCTACAGAGAAAAGAAGACATAAGCAATCAAGTATTTTTGCATTTAATATTTTTAATCAGTTGGCATCCCTTTGTAGAAATCTGTCTTCACTCTGACATGAAAGAGTCTTTGAAAACTGATGTTACTCAATGTTAAAAAGCAATAAACAGGGGAAAAGATGGAGTGAATAGTTTTTATAAGCACTCTAAGTATAGCAGCTGAGTCCTTCATTAGCTTTCCATCGCTGCTTCAAAGAGTTATTGATCAAACACATTCGATCATTAACTCTTGAATTCACTACAGTCCAAATGAGTGCTTTTTAGGGGTCATTGTCAAGGTTAGCGGCTGTCTTTGTTCTTGTTTTCAATCACAAGAAACAATCTTCCTCAGAGTTGTCTAATTTTCATCAAACAGCAGACTTTGTAATCTAGTTTTTTTTGAGCATTTTAATGACTTTTCGCTCACGTTGGCTTCAAAGTTGAGACTAAAAGTTCATTCCTGACCTCGGACACAATAATTAAGCTAACTGGTGACATCGCTTTATCGACTGCAATGTAGACATTAGGTAAAAAGTATGCAATTAAAATGATATTTTAGTAAACGTATAGAAAGATTACCATTAAAACATACTTAAAATGCTCACTATGTGATCAGAATAATGTTATTATTAGATTTTAATTATTGATAGCTCATGAAGCTCTCCGGCTGAATTTCCCCGCAGGGATCAATAACGTCTCCCCCTCACTAAGAATCATGCGCTGCTTAGCTATATTTTGTATTATTAATCTGAATTTGCAAAGTAACTCGTAAAAGCTGTCCGAAAATGTGGCTGAAATACAATTTTTACATCTGAAATTGAGCACAGAAGAAGGAGAAAGTAGCAGAAAAATGGAAATAGTGGAAGTGTATCTGAAATTCTGCAATATTTTTTGTACAGTCTGCGGTTTCCACTGAAAATCAGAAACAGAAGGAGAGCGTGAATGACAATATTGAGACTGAACCTGGCATGCTGTAATAGGATTTGTCTTTCAGCTGTAGGAATCCTCTGCTACTTGCCTGTGTATTGTATTATTAGTCGAAATGTGCAATGTAACTAGTAAAAGCTGTCAGAAAAATGTGGTTAAGATGCAATATTTACATTTGAAATAGAGCAGAGAAGAAGTGTAAAGCAGCAGAAAATGAAAACACTCAAAGTACATCAAGAAATATACTTAAATTCCATGAATCCAAGGTTAAGAATGAACCTTTAGTCTTACTGAATGATGAATTTTCACTGTTGTCACTTTTGCATCCCTGCATGTTCGTCCTGCAGATGCTCAGTTGCAAGTAGAAATCATGCAATTAAAATGCTACTGAAGTGAATGTATAGAAAGATACATTTAATGATGCAATACACTTGGCTGTATTTTGCATTATCAATCTAAATTTGCAAAGTAACTACTAAAAACTGTCAGAATATGTGGTCAAAAAGTATAATTTTTTCATCTGAAATAGACCAGAGAGAAGTATAAAGTATCAGAAAATGAAAACACTCAAAGTATATCAGGAATTATACTTAAATTTCATAAATCCAAGGTCATTAATGAACCTTTACTCATCAAAAATAGAAGGAGAGGCTGAACCTGACATGCTGTAACTGGATTTGTCTTTCAGCTATGAGCACAAGGTACTGTAGGAATCATCCGTGACTCGGCTATATATTGTATTATTAGTCTAAATTTGCAAAGTAAGTGCAACATTTACATCTGAAATATAGCAAAGAAGAAGTATATTAAGAAATATACTGAAGTGAAATGCATCTAGGGCCAAGAATGAACCTTTAGTCTTGATTAATGCTGCCTTTTCACTGTTATCACCTTTGCATCTCTGCGCCTTTCTTCCGGCTCATGTCCTGTCTCGTCTCCTCCCCTTGCAGGAGGGCCCGGCGGCTGCTGTCGCGCTCCCAGCTGAGGCACGCCTGCCGGCAGCCCTGCGAGCAAATCACCCTGCGCAGGGTCACCCAGGGCCCGCCGCAGGGGCTGGTCCTCGCCCCTCCGCACCCCCACCCCAGCCTGAGGATGCGAGGACCCATCGTCATCCATGACTGATCGGACTCTGTGACCTCCACACCTTTCCACCTCTGATTCACTCTCCAGACCCCTCCCTTTGCTTTTAACCCTTAAAATCCCATTATTATAACCCCCCGATGACAACGATTAAACAAGCTATCTGGCAACAGAAGGATGTGATGCAATAGAAACCTGAATCGACTGCAAGTGCTGCCTGTCTTGAAAACCCCTACCTGGGAATGTGTTTGTGTGTGTATATACTGTATTTGGGTGCATGTTGCAGAGTGTGTGTGTGTGTGTGTGTGCGCGCGAGTGTGTGTGTGTGACCACGCCAACAACACAAATGTGAACGAAGGGGATGTTGCTGTTCTTAGTTTTTACGGATGGACATAACGACCGAACTTTGTGTGACCTTTTTGTGTTGATGGTGAATTGTCGTGAAGTTTTATCAGTTTGTACATTTCGGGCGGGAGGGCGGGTGTGGGTGGTTGGGTCGGGGGCATGGGGTTGGATAAGAGACGGGGAACGGGGTGGGATTGAATTTTTTTGGGGCGGTTCTTGTAACACGGGAGAAGAGACAAATGTCCACCGCTGACATTAAAAAACAGAAAAATGCACTATACTGAGTCTGAACCGGCGGCCGCCCTCTCTCTTTTTTTGCTTTTTTTTTTAAAGAAACGGCTGCTTCAGAATTCAGTTTTTAGACTCATCTTGAAGTTAAGCTGGTGCCGGTGTTGAAGAATGATGACCCGGAGATATTATTTACCCAGAAACAAACCCACTGTCAGTTACTCATGATGAATCTGCAGGTTTTTTGAAAATATAACAAGAAACAGAAGAGCCAGCTTACATCAATACAGCATAATCCTCCCACATGAACCAGTGTATAATATATTGTATATCTCATTACAGCACTGTAAATTCTACTCATCTGATTTCTATGGCCGACTACCTAATCTAGCCCTGACTTGGGTACTGAAGCACCTCCTTTGCAGCAGAGAAAAGGGCATGGATCCATCATATTTCCCCTCAAGGCTCATATTCTGGCAACTTTTTGAGGCAGAAATAAGCGCAACTTTGCCGGCCGGCGGCTGTTCTGCAAATCTATAACAGCACCTTCATTGCATTTGTTCTTTAAAGCAACATTTTCCTCCCTCTTTCCTCCTTTCTTGCTGCTTGACAATGTTGCCCGAGGCCTCAAAAAGTTGCCCCCCCTGCAGCCTTCAGGTCGTGTTTCTTCTAAGTTTTGAAAACTGGCATCGCCGCCGCATGTCTTTTGAGGTGAGAGCCTCCGCTGACCGATTGGGGTCACATGATTTCTTCTCTTTCATTCAGAATGTTTATGTTAGTGTTTCCTGTATGTCATGTGTTGAATTATGAATATGCTGAGAATAATAAAAAGAGGAAAACAAAAACGACGCGAGGCCAGATTACGGTTCTCCGTGAGTCATTTTTGCTCCGACGTCCCGCCCCGTCTACCAACCGCCTACTCCGTCTTTTCTGTCTCTCTTTGTGTTGCGCTTGAGGGGGAGTGTGTGATAGATGAGGGCCTCCGATACACACTGCGGCCCGTGTGAGGATGTTGGAAAAGAAATGTCCCCACAAAATATGGCGATTTGACACGCTGACGAAGAATGAGGAACGCTCGCGGAAAATAAATCATGTTCGTGGAGGCCTGCAGCTTGCCTTCAGCTATACTTTACTGCATATGTGTGTGTTATTCACTCCTTTTTCATATTTTTCATACAGTCTGTGGTTTCCAACTGAAGGCAGAAATCAGAAACACAAGGAGAGCGTGAATGACAGTATTTTGACTGAACCTGACATGCTGTAATTGGATTTGTCTTTCAGCTATAACCGTGAGCCACTGCAGGGAGACTAGAAAAAGCTGCGGCAGATTTTTAAAAAAACCTCGCCATCTGCTTCCTCATATTATCTTTAATGTGCCGCACGTTGAAAATTAAAGTTTTAACTTGGCTCTAACTGTCCAAAAGTATACAGGCAATTGAACTTTATGCCCACATTTGATTCCCTAACACCTCATTTTAGCACCAAGCCGGAGTTTGTGCCAGAAGACATTCAAGCCTCAAAGGTAAATATCAACTTTTCCTGACAGATAATTAAAACACTTTAGATTTAGGTTTAAAGAGTCCTTAAAAACTCTTCTAAACATCTGGGTGAATAAATATTCTCTCCCTTGCAATCTTTCAATCCTTCAGTAGAGGACTATGTTTTCAAGAGTCTTTGGGGAGTTCAGAAACACATTTAGAACAACTATACACCAATCAGGCATAATATTGACCACCTGTCTAATACTGTGTTGGTCCCCCTCATGTCATCAGAAATGCTCTGAACCATTGGGCATGGACAAGAGGACCTCTCAGGGTGTCCTATGGGGTCTGGAACCAGGACGTTGGCACTGGATCCTTTGGGTACTCTGGCTTGTGCAGTGAGGCCTCTGTCCATCAAACTTGTTCCACTGCATCCTGTTGATGCTTGATCAGAATGGGGTGTAGGAAGTTTGGAGGTCAAATCAACATGTTGGGCCGTTTTCATGTTCCTCTACGTGTTCCTGATTGTTTGGTGTTTTTCCATGTGGTAGGATGCATTTTCCTGCAGGGGTAGACCAGTGACATTTGGGATTTCCATTTGCATGAGGGAGTGTGTTTGTTGTGGGACAATGTTTATTTGGGTGTCTAAGTCTCATCAACATGGATGCCAAAATCTAAGGTTTGCCATCAGAACACCACATAGTACCAATATGATCAATGTTATTCACCTCACCAGTCAGTGGTCATAATGTTGTGGCTGATCGATGTAGTTCTACTGGGTTTTCCTATAGCTGGTGGCTACTTTTGTGACCAGAGCCTATAGGAGGCACCAGCTGGGTGTAGGACAGTAGAAAGTTGCTATACCAGCTTTTCTGGACAGGTTTTTCTCTAAATTTTGAAACCCACCTGAAGGGATTTTCTTCCATTCAGGTGCATTAGCAGCGTTGGCTGCTCATGATATGCGATAATATCTGGACAGAGTTGAGGTCGAGCCTCTGTGCAAACCAGATAAATTCTCCCCAAAACTTTCTGTGTCAGCTGGACTTTGTGCATGAATTCATTGTGATTTTTAAACAGGAAAGCTGTCACGACAAAAAAAACAAAAAAAGTACACTGACTTTCCCGGAACTGCACCTGCAACCAGAACTAAGGGGCCAAACCTCAAACTATGAAAATAAGGTCAAACGTCCACATACTTTTGTCTATATAGGCTACATCTGCACTGAATTTATCACTAAGTCTCTACAGAATCAGCTGTAGAAGTGCTAAAATAAATAATAAATAATAATAAATAATAATAAAACTGTGACACGACTGTATCCAAACAATATCCTAAAATAAATAATATAATATTACGTGCTAATAGAGTTCTATAATAGTTTGTATTTCCTTACCAGATGTGCAGAAGCTGTAATAAAGGTGATAAAAAGACTTTTTGCAGGATGACGCTCATAGGATGTGATTCATTAGCATGGCATTGATATTTTTAATCCTCCTGTGAACTCAAACTCGTCATCTATTTTAGGATTTACAGTCCTGTGTATGATCCGTCTGGCCTAAATCAGAATATGGGCAGAATATGGGTCTGCAACAGAAATAAAAGTCCCATTTCACTGTTTTGGAGCTCCTATTCTTCAATTCAGTTCAGCTTTCTGGTATGTGCTGTTCCTCCCCTGTGTTTGCAAAGTGGAAACTTGAAAGACTAAATTTTATGAACAGAGGTTTTCTTTCCAGTGGAGAAATAAGACTGGTATTACTAATTTACCGAACAAGTTAAAATATGAATGTTAAGGACCTACAATATTATTTAAAATATGATTTTGCTGGACTAAGCTATATATCAAGGTTGAGACCCTACAATGTTATATGCAATACAAATTTACCTGACTAATATGAATATTAGCCTAAGGATAATACTGTACAGCATTATTAGTTATGTTAATCTAATAGTAGCCTAAGATCTTTCAACATCAGTAATTGTGCAAAAATAACGGACTAAATATTAAAGGTTAAAACCCAGCAACATTATATACAAATTTACCAGATTGATTCAAGTATTAAGGTTAACACCCTACAAAAAGACATACAAATTTGCTTGACTAATGTAAATATTAAAGACTGAGACCCCACAATATCAATAACCAAGCACATTTCCTGACTATTTTAAGTTTTAAGGGTTACGACTGTACGACATTATTAATTAAGCTGATTTACCTGCATAAGGGGAAGATTACGGTTAAGATTCTACAATATTTTATGAAATACAAATTTATATACATAAATATTAAGCAGCACAGTTACCATTTTCCTGCAGGGGTAGTCCAGTGACATTTGAGATTTCCATTAGCATTAGGCAGTGTGCTTGTTGTGGGACAATGTTTATTTGGGTGTTTAAGTCTCATCTCATGGATAGCAAAATCCAAGGTTTTCCAGCAGAACAGCACATAGTACCAATATGATCAATGTTATTCACTTCACCTGTCAGTGGTCAGAATGTTGTGGCTGGTGATTGGAGTTCTACTGAGTTTTTCTATAGCTGATGGCTACTTTTGTGACCAGAGCCTATGGTACACAGGAGGCACCAACTGAGTCTGGGACAGTAGAAAGTTGCTATACCAGCTTTTTCCGGACAGGTTTTTCACTAAATTTTAGAGTCTACCTGAAGGGATTTTCTCCCATTCAGCCACAGGAGCATTGGCAGCGTTGGGCACTCGTGATATGTGACAATATCTGGACAGAGTTGAGGTCGAGCCTCTGTGCAAACTACATAAATTCTCCCCAAAACTTTCTTTGTCAGCTGGACTTTGTGCATGAATTTATTGGGATTTTTTGACAGGAAAGCTGTCACAACAAAGTTTAAACTAAACTCACTTTCCTGGAACTGCACCTGCAACCAGAACTAAGGGGCCAAACCTCAAACAATGAAAATAAGGTGAAACGACAGTATACTTACCTGACTGTTTTAAATATTAAGGCTAAGATCCTACAGCATTATTAGATGGGCATGTTTACATGACTAAGTCAAATATTAGGTTTAAGACCCTACAATATTTTATAAAATACTAATGTATCACAGAAAATATTAAGTTCAAGATCCTACAATAATATTCATTATTTACTTAATCCACGTTTTTCTGTTCTTGTTGATTTTATACACGTTTGTTTACGTCGCTTTCCCTTTTATGTGAATTGTTGTATTTTGAATTCAAGAAATCCTGTGTGTTTTATGTCCTTTCTTTTTGCCTGTCTTAACCAAAAACAACATTTTTTTACTCCTCTTGATTTTGTCCGAGCTTTATGAGAGGTACATGAACGCAGCACGTGAGTCGTCTCAGTGGGAGCTGCTGTCGGATGAACGCGGCGAGACCACCGGCGTACCGAAAACTTATCATCCGTTCGGCGTCATTTCTGCAACTACACGGACTAAAAGCCGGAAAATAAGCAAAATAAACGATATTGAGTCTTCTCCGGTGCTCGTGTTTTTCTTAAACCGTTTTCCCGGCCGTTTCTCGCCGAAGCTCCAGTGGCGCAATCGGTTAGCGCGCGGTACTTATATGACAGTATTCAGCAGAGCAATGCCGAGGTTGTGAGTTCGAGCCTCACCTGGAGCAGAGTTTTTAGTCTTAACTCACCTGGAGGCAGCAGGTAAATCCCAGTGAGCGGGGATTTCCTGTCCTGCGCACCAGCGACGTTAGTTCCTCTCCACTGGAAGCACAGTATATTGAGACACATAACTCTAAAAATGAAAATAAATACCCTGGCTTCTTGCTACTGCTGTGTTTTATTGATAAGAGCGAAAGAGCAGCGGTTTATGTATAAAAGATCATAAGTGTCATTAACCCCTTATCTAACCAGCCCGCAGAATTTGCCCTTTTTGACAAGAAGTTACCAAAAAAGACTCCTTCGTGTCAAAGTGAAAACAGATTCCTATCAATTAATGTCATTTAATTAAAATATAAAGTGTAAAATAAGTGACTGCATCAGTGTTCACCTACTTTAACACATCTAAATCAACAGAGGTGCAAACAAATGGTGCCACAAGTACAAATACATCTTTTTTTCTTTTTTCTTTTCTTTTTTTTTGCAGAATTGGACTGCTACAAACTATTAATACATAATTATTTCTTGTAAGGCCTGTCTGAGTTGATCCACTGCTTTTGTCCAGAGTTAAATATATCTCAACAAATATTGGAGGGATTACCATAAAACCTAATGTAGTTTTAACCATGTTAACTTGCCAAGTATTTTAGTTTATGACTAAACAGCTGCAAAACTACATTCCCATCAGCCTCAGCTGTATTTTGTGTACTGTGACTATCCCCAAATGTTAGCATGCTAGCAAACTAAACTAATATGATAATCATGGTTAAATTATAGCTTCTAAACATTAGCATGTTAGCATGATGATGTCAGAATTTCACTCACGGCATGGTAGATTTGCAGATACAGATCGTTACAAGATGTCTGGTGGAGCCCAAAGTTATGCACAATATTTGCACATACAGTCTCTATAAATAGTACTCACCCGCCTTGAAAGTTTTTATTTTTAAATGAAGGTTTAGGGTTACTAAAATAAGTGATTGCGTAAGTATTTGCCCGCTATAAAGTGACTCACCTAATTCGACACGGCTGCAGCCAAGTGGTGCTAAAAGTCACACAGTTAGTAAAATGGAAATCATCTGAGTGCAGTGAATGTGTCTAAAGTGAGGCTATAATAACATCTGCATCTGGGAGGCTGAATCACTGGTGAGTCAGGACTTCTGGTTATAACTACACCATGACAACAAAAGAACACTGCAAGCAGCTCTGTGAATAAGTCATTAGAAAGCACAAGTCAGAGGATGGAGACAATGTTTGTTCTGATGAGACCAAACTACACTTTTGTGGCCCTCAGTCTACACGATAAATATTGCACATCAACACAGATACACCATCTCCACCGTGAAGCATGGTGGTGGCAGTATCATGATGTGAAGTGTGGCGGTGGGGGCATCATGATGTGAAGTGTGGCGGTGGCGGCATCATGATGTGAAGTATGGCGGTGGCAGCATCATGATGTGAAGCATGGCGGTGGCAGCATCATGATATGAAGTATGGCGGTGGCAGCATCACGACGTGAAGCATGGTGGTGGCAGCATCATGTTGTAAAGTATGGTGGTGGCAGTATTATTATGTAAATCATGGCGGTGGCGGCATCATGATGTGAAGTATGGCGGCGGCAGCATCATGATATGAAGTATGGCGGTGGCAGCATCATGTTGTAAAGTATGGTGGTGACAGTATTATTATGTAAAGCATGGTGGTGGCAGCATCATGATGTGAAGCATGGTGGTGGCAGCATCATGATGTGAAGCATGGTGGTGGCAGCATCATGATGTGAAGTATGGCGGTGGCAGCATCATGATATGAAGCACGGCGGTGGCAGCATCATGATGTGGGGATGCTTCTCAGCAGCATGCCCAGGAAGGCTAGTAAAAGTAGAAGGTAAAATCAATGCAGCAAAGTATGAGGAAATCCTGGAGGACAACCTGATAAAGTCTGCAAGAGAACTGCAACTTTGGGAGAAGACTTGTTTTCCAGCAAGTCAATGAAGAATACGACCAAACCAACACAGGAGGTGGTCCAGGACAACAAAGTGAAAGTTCTGCCTTTACATTTTTTTTTCTTTTTTTAAATTAAATCCTATTTATAATACTAAGTTATTTATTTATTTAGTACCTTTGGACAAACTGCAGCTCAAAAGTCTGTACACAATAAAGAAGAAACATGGTTTAAAGGACAGTTAAAATGTCCAAGATGTGCTTGACTGTGATAAATCTCTATAATGTAGTTCTGGATAATATTGGTTTGGGCGTCTAAATTGCAAGCTGATTAAGATCGATTAGATTTGATGCTGCTGAAATGCTGATGCATATAAATGAAGCACAAACGATGTGAACTTGAAATTTCTGATGCCGACATCAAAGTATGTTGAACTGGACTGTAAGCGCTGATATGGATTTTTATTAAAGATAAACATCTGTCTTTGTTTAACACAATTCATGTTTTCATGCACAATAAAATTGAAATGTTATAAAGAACGCAATAATAACCCATCAATAAACTGTACAAATTAAAGGCTTATTTCAAAACAACATAAAGGAATCAATAAATGCATCATTTAAAAACAACAGAACTTCAGACACAAGTTGAAAATGCAGTTTTAAAGGAGAAACATACACATATTTCATTTAGATTGTCCTTTTAGCTGCAGAATGATGTGTTTTCTAACTATTTTTATGACACTTAAACAGTCCGGATAGCACTCAATACTAAACTGAATTGCAAAGTTACTTAATTGTTTTTTTATTCAGATGGATGGATGGATGGATGGATGGATGGATGGATGGATGAATGGATGGATGGAAGATGGATGGATGGATGGATGGATGGATGGATGGATGGATGGATGGATGGATGGATGGATGATGGATGGATGGATGGATGGATGGATGGAAGATGGATGGATGGATGGATGAATGAATGGATGGATGGATGGATGGATGGATGGATGGATGGATGAATGGATGGATGGATGGATGGATGGATGGATGGATGAATGGATGGATGGAAGATGGATGGATGGATGGATGGATGGATGGATGGATGGATGGATGGAAGATGGATGGATGGATGGATGAATGGATGGATGGATGGATGGATGGATGGATGGATGGATGGATGGATGGATGAATGGATGGATGGATGGATGGATGGATGGATGGATGGATGATGGATGGATGGTTGGATGGATGGATGGACTCATCACAGGCTTTTTAAAACTTTGTGCAGCACTTGGAGATGAAGGTTGCTATTAAAAGTAACTTGATATAAACTTGATTATTGAAATTATGAAAGATTCCATAATTAGAGTTGAACGAAAAAAGAAATCAGCATAAAGTAGATGTCAGCCTAGTTTTTTTGCTTAAGTCTGACTGCATGAAAAAAACTTAATAATTGCCATAGTTATTTCAGAGTCAGACAACTTTTGTGTGTTTTTTTTATTATTATATAAACATATTCCTTTAAATTTTTATTGACTATTATATGTTGCATATTTGTAAAACAAACTGCAGTTATTAGATGTTTTAATGAAAAGCCTTACTAATAAAGACAGTACATTTCACCTACTTGGCAATTAATACTAAATGTTATGTTAAGTATCTTAGATTGTTGATTTGAGCAACACAGAAACAGTCACAGAAAACCTATGTATTTTTATTTTTTACAAATTAGATTTTGTAAACACCTAAAGTAGGTGCCAGTGACAGCTTTAGTTCACCTGCCTCCATCCTCTCAGGTGTGTTGCTCAGCAGTGCCCCCTATCAGCCAAGAACTGGAACTGCTGCTCTGCTGTAATACCAGCTGTTCACCACTAGAGGGAGGCACAACTGCACCAAACAGCCAAGAGCTCCTGTGGGCTCCAAACATTTTCATCTGTGAAAGGGTTACTTAAAAAAAAAGCATGAGCAACAGAGCAGCAGAGGGATGCAGGAGGGGTTCTTCTGAGGCAACTTGTAGTCATACTTATAAATATTTACATTCAAAAATCTACTTAATGACAGTTATGTTGTTTAGGAAAACCTTCCTAAATGCCTCCAAGCTTTGATTTTTAGCAGGTGCATCCAGCTCCGTTCTTTCACTGCATCCTCAAATCTGTGTGGATGAAGACGCCGCCGCCCCCCCTTCCCACCGCTTTAATCTTTATAAGACGTTATTTTATTTCACTGTTCACAACTGTTACACGTCTCTATCCTCCTGTGTGTGTATGTGCATGTGCTTTGTGTGTGTGTGTGTGTGTGTGTGTGCAGGTCTGTCCTCCCTCTAAGCCCCTGTAAAGCTGGGAATGAACAAGCAGAAGATTGCAGTAATGATGTGACCCAGATGTCCCGGGTGCAGAAAATGAGAGTGCAGATCAGGACCCCGTACCTCCCATCACCACCCCCTCCATCCGGCCCGGGGCACAATCACAGAGCATTTAGCGGCGAGGAAACATGTGTACATCACTTGAGAGGGAATCTTGTGTGTGTGTGTGTGTGTGTGTGTGTGTGTGTGTGTGTGTGTGTGTGTGTGTGTGTGTGAGGACACTGTGTGTGTTTTTAAGCTCATCCTAGATCCATGTAAACATCAGATTTTTGGAGTGTGTGCCACTTGTTCCTGGCGCTCCGGATTAGATGTAACAGTTTTTTAATTTACTCTCCTCAGCTGCCTCCATAAGACACTTAAAGCTTCGACCCCGACGTAACCTCCTCCCCTCCTTCCCCTCCTCCCCCTCCTCCTCCTCCCCCTCTAGCTCACCCAAACCCCTGAGGTCACCAGGTGGCTGAACAATCACATAACACACACCACCCTGACAGTAGGCTCAGCGGGCCACTTTATTCAATGAGAAGCCCGGAGTGGCGCCAGCATCTGTGTGTGTGTGGAAATATGTTTCTGTGTGTGTGTGTGTGTGTGTGTGTTGGGGATTGAGGGAGGGGTGAGGGACAAAAGAGTTTAATATTTGGGATAAGCTGCGATTGAACATCCTGAGATCAGAGCAGAATGATCAAATTCTGCCAGTGATAATCCCTCATCTTGGAAAATTAAATACCACTCTGCCGTCTCTCTCCTCTTCTTCTGCTCGCTCACACTCTCCATCCTTCCTGCGACACACACACACACACACACGCACACACACACACGCACACACACACGCAAGCACACACACACACACGCAAGCACACACAGCCCTAATCTGACATGTGTCTCATAACCCTGGTTGGTTCCTTAGGGAGCTGTTCTGATATCTGATGAGTTTTTCATTAATAAGACACAAGTCTAATCCCAAGGGAGAAACACAAAATGACAACGGATAAGCCCCCACCCCCCCGTCCTGCCATCACACACACAAACACAGACGCACACAGATTCACTGATACACTCTAACGAAACATCTTTATACATGCACTTATATTATGGCTTAATCTCTCCACCCCAGTTTTATTCACTACAGCCTACATTTCATGTCCTGGCACGTCTCTGTTGTTCAGATAAATTAAATGTTATCTGTATTTGCTGCATCTGACAGTTTAAGTGACTTTCCAGAACCAACAATAAAACTTCAGGTTGTGATTCAGGTGTGCACAGGCAATTGCAACATCTTTACTGAGTGACTTCCCAAAGATAAAGTCTCTGGTAGTCTGATCCTGCCTCCAGAATTCTCTGAGTCCTTTGCATGTTGTTGTAGTCTCAGTGTGCTGAATTATGCAGAGACGTTCATGCTGTTTGCTGTCTGGTGCACAGTGCAGCAAAAAGAAAGCATTTAAAAAGAAACCCTCCCCCAAAAGATGAGAAAAACTGGGAGCAGCTGCTGAGCCCAGAAATGTTCAATTACTTTGAATTCCCCTTTCAAACTCAACAAACTTAACTGTCTTCTGCACATCTCTGTAGGCATTTTCTGATTCTGCAGCTCTGATCTGTTGCACTGTAAAAGATGGACAGTTTTTACAGTTATATATTTATATATATATATATATATATTCCCATTACATAATAAATTACAGATAACATCAGAAAAAACACGGGAAAATGACATCTTAACTGTAAAAAAAACAGGTCAAAACTGTAAATAATGTCCACATCAAATATCTTTAATTTACAAGTGGTAATTCCTTCTTTTACAAGCATTAACAATAATGTCACTCTGTTTAACTGTATTTAAGACAGCAAAAATATTGTCTTTTTTACAAACATTTAATATGAATGAAAAATTTTGTACTTTAAGGATTAAAAATAGTAATATCAATAATTTGGTAAACTGTATATTAAATTATATATAATATCTAATAAAACCACTGCTGTGTGCATTTATTCTTTTCTGATGTGTAAATATCTCTATGTATTTTTAATTATTTTATTTGATTCATTCACTTCTTTATTTGAATTGTACCATTCTCTTTTTATTCCCAGAGTGACACCAACAGCTGAAACAAAATTCCTTGTATGTTGTGTACGTACTCAGCCATTAAAGCTGATTCTGATTCTGATCACAAAAGAAAACAAATATTGATTCAGATTTAGACCGTAAAAAAAGAAGAAAAAAAATGGCCACAACTGTAAATATTGTCCTTGACCTTAATATCTAAATTAGTCAGGAAAAGTTGTATTTTATATAATACTGTAGGACTTTAAACATTTAACTCTTATTTTTCCACTGAAAAGCCCTTTGGCTCAGCCACTTGTGCTGCATTGATTACAGTGGCTTGTCTTGACAATAGTAGAATATTTTCAATGTTACTAAACATAGAAACCAGGAGATGTGATTTGATTTTACCTATTTCACCCCTATTTGTGAACAGTCATGTTTTATTTTACATGGTGGATAGCTCAAAGTACTACAGTACCCATGAGCCTTGGGAACCGTTGCTATGGAGAAGAAGTCAGAAGCATGAACAGAGTGGGAGAACTTCATTACTGTGAACCAGATTGCACCATAATTAAATTGTCTGAAATTAATCTATGTTCCAAAATATTTTTCATCAAAGATGCAGACTATAAAATCTTTTTTTAGAAGACAGTATAACAGAAATTCAAGCTCAGTAAATGCATGTGTTTTGTCAAAATGCACCTGAGGAGTTAAATTCTCACCATATGTTTTCTTGTATGCAGACCCTCACCTTCATCTTTTTAACAAAGAGGTGGGTTTTTTTTAAATTCAGTAGCTTGTTCAGTAAGTGACTTAATTGTCTTTCAGTTCATATTTTCTGTAGAGTGCAAAAAGACTCATTTCTAGTTTCCACCCTACTCTGTCCTCATCAGAGTCAAAGTTGACAAAGACATGAGGCCAACACATATATTCAACCTTAACCAGGTGCACAGTTGTCGTTGGGTAATTGGTTGAACAGGATTTCAAATCTATTGGATGAAAATTTAAAAGGTGGGAATTGCCTTAGTCTGTGTGAAAGTGCCACACCCTCCTTTTCAACTCTGGGGAAATAAATGAGGTCAATGAATTAACTCCTCCCACTTCACAGCTCTATTCAGGCATTAAATGGCACCTTTAAGAAGCTGTTGGATTATCTTAAAAGCTCTTTATTTGAGATAAACAGAGGCCTTAGGAATCAGGAAGCATAGCAGGGGTTCCCTGATTATTTTGGGGTTTTAGGCACTGATCATGAACTGTAATGTCTTTGGTTCGACCTTTGCTGTCAGATTTAATTTCACATCTGTCTCTTTCTTCTCATTTTCTTCCCCCGAAACATTTAAAAAAAAAAAGAAGAATCACCTACATACACCGATCAGCCACAACATTATGACCACTGACAGGTGAAGTGAATAACATTGATCATATTGGTACTATGTGCTGTTCTGCTGGAAAAACCTTGGATTTTAACATCCGTGTTGATGAGACTTAATAAATAAACATTGTCCCACAACAAGAACATTCCCTCATGCAAATGGAAATCCCAAATGTCACTGGGAAAATGCACCCCACCACATGGAAAAAACATCAAACAATCAGTACCATGTTGAGGAACATGACAATGGCCCAACATGTTGATTTGACCTCCAAACTTCCTACACCCCATTCTGATCAAGCATCAACAAGATGCAGTGGAACAAGTTTGATTGACAGAGGCCCCACTGCACAAGCCAGAGTACCCAAAGGATCCAGTGCCAACGTCCTGGTTCCAGACCCCATAGGACACCCTGAGAGGTCCTCTTGTCCATGCCCAATGGTTCAGAGCATTTCTATTAACATAAGGGGGACCAACACAATATTAGGCAGGTGGTCATAATGTTATGGCTGATTACTGTAGATTAACTAAACATCAGGACCACATCTGTGTCTCATATACAGCTTACAACCATAAATGTCTCACACTGAGATCAAGCAGAGCTCATGTACAACTTAAAATACTCATGCCATGTGGAGAACCTCTAGACCTACCGCAGCTCCTTGACCCATTTTGAGATCTTTCATTTTCATGACATACATCCTGCTTTACCCTGCTGTATTAAAGCGTGTTGCACTTATGATTAAAGTTAGCACAGATTCCTGCAGATTACATTAACCTTCTAGCTGTCCCCAGGGAAAAAACGAGTAGATGGCCTCCTATTAAGCCCTCATTCCTCCCACTCTCTGCACAGGATGTACTCCTGAAATACTACCTGTTCTCCTGCAGCACCGTGGGAAGTTCCTCGCTGTGCCCAGTTGGTAATCCAACCTTGGGTACAGTGTTAGTTTGTATTCATTGCAGGTGTATACTGTGATCTTGATCACACTTGAAGTGTCCCTTTACATTCTAACTAGATTTTGTACTTACATCAGAGATCCTTGTAAAAACATCCAGAAGTATAGCAGTTAAAATCTGAAACCCTGAGTGGTTAGCACAACAGAGAGTTTGAAAAATAATTACCATCCCCTATGGCATTCCTATAGGTGTGATGAGTGGTGAGATAACGTGTTATTTCGCCTGACGTGCGCAGAAAAAATACCATGTGTCATACAATAATGCATGGGCCAACGTTCAAGTGTCGGTTTGTCCCACACAAGGTGAAGCAGATAAGAAGTGAAAGGGGAAAAAGGCCGTACAATAACAAAGACATGCAATATAATCGAGAGAACATGTGAGAAAAGCATGTGATTCTCAACCTGTCAGTTTCGTGTAATTCATTTACAATGCAAGGTGGTAGAAGTGGATGTTTTTTAGGGATGGATTATCCTCCAGCATTAACAGTTGTGAGGTTTTCAGGTTTGAGCATTTCAAAATAAAAATAAATTGAAGAGGTGACACAATCAGTCACACGTACGCTTACAAAATGAGCTGCCACACCTAAAGATGGCAGGAGCTTTCACCACAGGCGGACATAAAGCCAATGCAAGGTTTCCTCATAATCTGATTAGCTGAATCTATTTAAGAGTAGATCTCTGAATGTGGTTACTTAAATTAAAAAATGAAAACCATGTGTTGGTTCACAGGCATTATTACAATAATATATACAAATACAGTACATTAAGAACATAGAATACAGGAGTAAATGGATTGGATGAAACATAATAATTATGTGTAAATTCCTGTAATAGCAAAAATTGCTGCAGGATTACAGTAAAATCCAACAGTTCCTCCTTCTGTTGGAGACTCCCTCTGGAACCTCTTCAATCATCCATGCTGTTCTTGAGTTAGGTGGTGTTTGTTCTATACTCCGGTACATTTAGGCTGATATGTGTGGTAACTTTACAAAAACTGAAGATAAACAAATAGTTTCCGCTGAAATGTGACTTGTTTCTTTTTCTGTATATGTATTGAGTCTTGCTTGGTATGATGAGATCAATCATCTTTTGCTGCGGTGGTACAAATTTCTATTTCAAGACTAACTCCGCCGATTCAGACTAGCTTCGGCGTACGCGAGAAAAAGATTTGAGTGTACCCTACAGATCCAGTGCATCACAGAACTTCGTAATAGACCAATCAGATTGGAGCATTGGATAGGGGCAGAGCTAATTGACAGAAGAACCAGCCAATTAGCCGACATTTTGTCTCGACGTGATAACCAATCACCACGCAGATCCCAAAAATAACACCTCCTCTTGTTCAGCACCCAAAGTCGAAGGATAGCTCTGGCCTTTCAATGGAAGAAAGTGCTAGATTTGTCAGTGTTGTATAATATAACCAATTCTCAGTGTCCATATTTGTTTTGGAACGATCGGAATTGTCTTCATTTATTGTGAGAGACAGAACTGGCGTCAAACATGCGTAAAAATCAACGCTGTCCAAGCAGGGAACCGCCGAGAAAGGAATTATCGCCGCTCATCTGAGGCCAATCTCGATTATTTTTGTCAAATAAGGAAACATAACATAGCTAGCTAGCTAACGTTAGCTCCGTAGATAGCTAGGTTAACGACATATCTTCACACAAAAGCAGAATCTAGCAGATAATCAAGATTGGATCTACATTCGCACAACAGCAGGAAAACGTAAGTTGCATGCCAGTATGTGTGCTAACGTCATTAGCTAGAGTTTGACAACCCTGAGAACTGCGTTGGCTCCAACGGCAGCTAACTGTTAAGTTAACATTAGCATGCCAGCTAACGCTAGCTCATATCAACACACCAGGCAAAGTAGGCCTTTCCGTAGAGGGGCTAGTGTTAAGTGGAAGGCACTTCAGCATGTGGTCAGGGGATTGGTATTTAACACAGAAATGGATTTCCAAAATCAGTCGGTTGATTCATGCAGGAGAAACTGTTGTGCAGTGATGTTAGCGTAAAAAATAGGCCATTGCTAAAATAAAAAGCTGACCCATCATCTGAAGTTTCAAAGTAACTTGGCTGGCGGTAGCGTTAGCGAGCCAATTCTGAATGAAGCGAATTTAAAGTACTGGTAACAGTGTATCAACATTTCGGCGTCCAGTGTTTAGTCTGGTCCCAAGCGAGCTAATCTAGCATGGTAACCTAATAGCTACACTAGCTATAACTAGCTAATGACAGCTTAGCGGACTTTGTCATATGGTTGTCAATGGTTAGCTATGTGACGTTAGCTTGGCAGTCTAATGATATTTGTAACGAAATAGCATGTTTGAAACGTACTGCCAGAGGTGCCATTGATTTCAGTGAGTAGCATTAGCTTTGTTACGATAATAATGTACAGAGTTATTCATCAATATGTGTCAAACAAAAATGCATGGAGTGCCAGTGGGGACTGTATGTTCTGATGTGTTTGCATCGATCTTGCAGGGCAATTATAACTTCAAGGTTCCCTTTTTTATGTGTAGCGTGTTTGTTGAAGTCAGTCAAAACATGAAATTTAATCTAAATGGATAACATTTAATGATATTCATAGACTGCTAAGGTGTTTATTATGTTTCACTGCGACACTAGCACTGCTCCTCCCAACACGTCACTGATCTTCTATTTCTTATTATTTACCAAAATCATTTTATGCTAACAAATATATTCGAGTATATGACGATAAATAGCATTACTAAATGTGTTTTTGGTCAAACTCGGTGGGTGCTGTAGTGCTATAAAACTGTCAAGATAACTAAAACTAGGTGTGATAACTCAATACTACAACTCAAACTGAACACATATGGTGTAAAGGATTGTTTTAGTGTGAACTTTTTTCATTGTTTTGCTTGTTAAGTGGTCAAATAGTGCTTCAGCAGTTCTAAATGTAGGCTTTATTCCTTAGTTGTTTCATGATACAGCAGCCAGATACTACATATGTTTATTTATTTGCTTTATTTTCTTTATTGTGTGCTGTAAAAGGGCACTGCAGGTTCATTGACACAAGCCACTTGTATAAAATCTACAGTGGCCTTTTCTGACCATAAATATGGGCTTGGTTGTTAACGTCTAACTTTGCCGTACAGCAGCAGTACAGGGATACGTAACACAGTTCAGAGACTTGTGACAAATAAAACGAACATTGAATTTGAATATTTATTAGCTAATTGTCAGATGAACACTAGTTCTCCTGTCTAGAGGACAACTAACAGCTAGCGTGGATTGCTGACGCTGCTTCTTGAGATTGACTGTTTTCTTGTATGTTACAAAATGTTTGTGATACATCTGATACACACGGTTGAATGTCCCGTTGAACCTCAAATCATCTGGATTATTTTTATTTCCAAATATTGTGATAGAAATGTTGGAACGCATTTGTGCAGCTGAGATATCCTTGGGTTGCTAATAGTTCTTCTCTGACCTTTCTAATTGATGAGCAGACACCACACCAGCAATGCAAGAAGTACTCCTAATGTGTTTCTTCTCATTCCATGTCAAAGTAAATGTTTGCTAGGATTTTTATGTCAAAAGTGAGGCTCTTGACTTTTCATGTGAAGGCATCCAAGTATGTGATTGGAGCATTTCCACCATCTCTTTTATTACCCTTTAAGTTTGGGAATCGCAGATGATAAGCCGCTCTATATTGCCCTACTATATTGCAGGGATTTGTCATCAAAGCGAAGGCCCACAGTAAATTTCATCATCAATTTTGTATCATGCAGTGTTGAAATTTAGCCGTCCTGCTCACCTTCTCCAGTGTATCAGATTGCGATAAGGTGCACAGGTGACCAGTATATGACATCACTTGGTGTTGGGCCTGTGCCCTGCCAGTCAGATACGGGAGGAGTTCAATAGCTGATAATCTTATCTGAGTCAGCAGTCACAGTGTAGAGACTGAGGAGCAGATGAAACACAGTGTCAGGACGAGGCTGAGACAGCCAACAAGACAACAAGATTTTTTTTAGCGATAAACAGATCTTATCGGCCTTAGCTGTGCATTGATGGAACAGTTGGCGTCACAAGGAACTATTGAAAACTTAAGATCCCTATAGGATCCCACATTGATTTTTCATTACAGGGAACAATTTGCACTGGTTGATTAAAGTCTCACTGTAACAAGCCTAACTGTTCTCAGATCAGTTTGACTGCAGCTTTCTTATTTGCTTATGTAGAATATTCCATTAGAATACAAAGTACATCATCAACTTGAAGACAAACACTTAGCATTGTACTATGCAAATATACACATATTTGTCTTCTTTGTATCGGTGAAATATTCTTAGAGTATATACTGTTACGCAGTGCTAAAATGCGATTTGTTGTTAATGTAGGTGCATTGATATTAAGTGCTTTGTGTCTCATCCTGGGGTCATGTTATTTATAGACATTTGGAAAAATGTGTTCATATAAACACATTAAAAATTGAGATGCAGTGAATGATTCATTGCAGAGCTGCAACAGTAGTCGATTGATGGGACTCAACAATCGATTAACTGTTAAAGTAAGGCTAGGTGATAAAGCTGGTAAACTCATTACAATGAAATGCTTGCTTTCAGTCGTAATTGATCATTTTAAAACTTTTTAACAACCATCACCCATATTGAAAGTGCAATTGCCACTCCCCGTTAACTGCAGCCTCCACCAAGGGAAGTCTATTGGCGTTTTGTTGAGGGGTGTTTTTGATGTGGAGTTAAATGGCAGTTTGCACCTAAAACATTTACATCAAACTGTCAGACATTCGGTCGGAAAGATTTTCATTGCTGTTGCCATCGGCCTGTGTTAAAGTATTTCTTTCTAAGCAGAAATGGCCTAAACTTACAGATTCCTGATGGTAAACTGAGTATCTTTTGGTTTTGTAGTGTAGATCAGGCAAACAGATATTGATGAACCAAGAATATAATTAGTATAATTTTAGCATGTTCAGCATTATTAAGATAGGTGATATGTGTCATTTGAAAAGTAAGAAATATTACATATTGTGTGTTGAATCTATTGAGAAGAGAGATAACAAAAAGACAAGTTTCATTGCAACTTCTTGTGTCTGGCAGCGGTTTAGGAATACTGGTTCCTCCATTTTGACGTAACGGTACACACTGTTACACACTGTAACGGTTATCAGGATTGGCTGGGTTTCTTGATAGTATTTTAGTACCGAGATGATCTTTGTTTTAGTTTGTAGTTTTTAACTGGTGTCATGAGTGTAGCTGAGCTGTGTTTGTTCTTGAAGTGTCCAGATGTTGACGACCCACATCTTGGTCACAGATTTTTGTTTGATTGCTTCGAGAGCTAAAACAGTCGTTTAATCAATGAGAATAATTTGAGTAATTGTTGCAGTTGTTTAACTAAGTAGCAATGGCAACTATTCCCTCATGAAATTGGAATGCTTGCTTTGTTTTTGTGTGTTTTATGTTCTTTCATACTGGTGATCTTTAAGTAGGGAAGATTTGGTGCGACACAACAAGACCTTTGAAGACGTTAGCTTTGACTCTAACATCTTGTGATAGACTATGTATTATTCAGCAGATTTAACAGTAATGAAGATAAACATTAGTCCCAGGCTCAGTTGCCTCAACCTTCATGTGGTTCCACCTCAGACTTTATGAATGTCATTAAATTGTGCTTTTGTGGCACGTTGGGCTTCACATTGTGCACTTTTAAGCTTTTGTCACTAAAGATTGCAGAACTTTACTCGTGTCACCACTGGCCTTGTTTTGTTTACGCTCGTTTTCTTTAAATACACCCGTCAAGTGCCAAATGTTATACATGAGCTTCGTGTAGCAGAGTTATTTCTGTTATTATTCAGGAGTTGTAACGCCAACCTTGGAAGCAGTCAGCTGCAGATATGTGCACAAAGCACAGATGTATGTTGGATCAGTGCACCTTTGTCTTTGTGTAGTGAAAGAAATTTAAAAATGGAGGCAGGGCAAGGTCAGGGTTGAAGCACAGTAAAGGTTAAAAGTACTTTCAGCTGGAGCTTTTGTCAAGAGTGTCAGATAAGATTAAAAAAAGACATTTAAATATGTAACATTATGTTTCGTTGTGTGAATAGATATAATAGGAAGGTGTGGTCATTGCTGTTACACAGGAGACCAATTGCACAACACGAGCCGTGTCCCAATTCAGGGTTGCCTGCTTCAAAGTCCGTATTTCGAGACTGAATACGTCACAACAGTTCGACAAGGCTGTCCCATTCCAGAGGCTCCTCCAAATGCGGCTGTGAAATGTGACCCGGTGTATCCTCTGCAGTCCCCACTCGCTATCCCACAATCCTCTCTGGGCTGGTTAGTTTAATGGTGCATTCACATGTTGCTCTTCACCATGTAAATATGGAGAAATATCTCATGATCATGTCATATTTAGCAGGCATTTTTCTCCAACTAGACATCAGTTCAGCATGTGGACTGAAGCCACAGCCCAGTGTAAATACTACAGGACAGTTGTGTTCTTTTTTTTTTTTGCTTGGATATGAGCAGAATTTTTTAAAGTAAAAGCTGTAATAAATGAGTACATTGTTTAGTAATGTTAGTCCTGTTGGGAAACATCACACCTCATGTTGTAAATGTCATTATCATGGAACCTGTGAATCTAACTTTGGTGCAGCTTTTTAAATTAGTGTTTGAGGGTATTTTGAGGAAACATTATTTTTTAAAACGTTTATATTTTGGTGTTTTCCAAGCCAAGACTGTTTAATTCATGGTGGAGACATATTTTCACCTGAGAATTGGAAATTGGAATACACCAATCGTAAGACAAGTGCTCAGACAGACAAAGCATCTGAATACTTTATAACAGAGGATGAACAGTATGTTTGTTTTTCATGGCTGATATCGATTATTTGTAATCGAGGAGGCTGATAACCAATATTTGAACTAATATATATTTGCTATAGAAATAAAAAACATTGTCATCAAAACATAGAGCAATACAAACTCCATCACAAACCTTTGATAAGCTGATTTTATTCATGTTTCAGGTATGTTTGAATAAAAGAGAACTTTAAAACCTTTAACCTTCAGTGCTGATTGGCCATTACTCATGATGTTTAACCAGTCAGATGGTCCAGTTGACAGGACGTTTGCCAAGACCAGAATGGTGAGTACAGACATAAAGATGCGGCTGTATCAAAGCCAAACTTAATTTATTTTATCGGAAATCATTTTTTTTAAAAAAACATAACGACACCAATTGTCAGAAAAATGCTGAATGTTGGATCTCATAATCATAAATAGAAGGAATGGGAATGTCACGGTTCATTTCCAGTTCTTGGTGTCACCATTGTATTTAAAACTGGTTTTTATTCAAAATTGATTGAATAAAAGAGAAAGGAGGCCTTTTGTTCTTCTGTAACAATGACCATAAAGACCTATGATATTATATTCTACTTCAGGTTCTTACTCCAATTCACTGTCTGCCAAACGACTTTATTGTAATGTGAAACATAACTGGCAGTTAATCTCTTCCTGATTGACTCCACCGGCTGTTGAACCAAAAAAAGCAGTGAAATATGTGTGAAAATACGCAGCTTTCTTTAATTTAAAAAGTTTAATTGCTTACAGTCTCCTGCCTGTACAAGAAGGGAGGTAAAACTGGAATTTAGTCCCCAGTCTGACCAGCCAAATATGTTGTTGGGTTGCGAGTTCTGGTGTAAAGGGGTAAACAAATCAGAAAACATAAGTGGAGTGCTTTACTGTGCCATTAATAGCATTATGTCTCAGTAATGGTGGACTCCCCATCTGCTGCAGTGTTGTTACCAGTGAAATTCATTATCAGCAACTCTATACTGTGCTAGATTTTTTGAATATAACGAACTGTGGACGGTGTTGACCAGAGATGTTAAACGTTTTCCAAGGAATTGCATTGTCGGTGAGTTTGCAGGGTTGTTTCATGGTGGTTTTGTGAGTTCAGATACCACTAACATTCAATCTGAATGGTGGTGTAAAATTTTAAATACTTCACTGGTGTCTTGCAATGCCGATGCTCATGTTAGATGCTGCTTTTTTCTGGATAAACTTACATTTAGTGTGTACTCGCTGTTGTACCGACCTTGTACTGGGTTGCGATCTTACAGCAGAGTTGTGCCTTTTTTGTTCCAAATTTTCAGGCACTTCGGATGTTCAGGTTCTTTGTGATGACACAGTACCCTCAGGAAAGTGTCTGACAGGTCCTAGATTTATTAATTCATGGCAGTGACCCTAAACATCCACAGCCCGGAAGAACACGGGAGTCCTGCAACAAATAGTGTAGAGTCCTAATCTCAATATTGCAGTCAGTGTGGTGTTATACAAAGTGACAGAAGGAACCTTATCAGCCTAAAATGCAGCATCGGTGCTGTTTTACAGGAAAGGGCCGGTAAAACGTGTTATATTGATTTTATTCAGGATTTTTAGTTTCTTCTAAGGGCGCTTTATGTGAAGTTAATTGATAAATGAAAACTATTAGTGGCATTAGTGAAAGCTGCTGCACGTCACTGTTAGTACTGTACAAAAATCAACTTTTGGAATCTGTGAATTATTTCAGAATTGTAGGTTCTTATGTGAATCTGTTTTTCTTACTTCCACTCCTTTGATTCTCCTTTTGCCAGAGCTCATATGATACAATACTGTGTTTTTAAAAAATTATTACCATGTAGTGTAAAAGAATATAGTCTGTGGACTTTTTTGCATCGAGTCAATACCATGGTGCCGTCTTGTCTGCTTTTTTCTGTAAAGAAAGGGTTTGACTTTGTCCTTATCAGTCATTGTGATTGATGTAATTTCCCACGTGTAAGATTATTCTGGTACCGAGTTAGCCTATATGTAATACCTTTACACATAATGACAGTCAGTATTGAGAATGCATGTTGTTTATCTAAAGCTTGCTTGTTGAGACACAATAAGCGACAGAGTGAACTAAGTTGTTCAGATAAAGGAGAATTTAATTACCCGAAAAGCAAAGGAGAAGCTGTGTTCGATAAGCGTGATAGAAATGTTTGTATCGGTCAAAAAATCTATGTCTTTCTGAGGGAGCTAACGTGCTAACTGCTCAGCAGAGTGCGACTGACGTGTTGATGGGGTGCCTTAGTTTGGCAAGCAACCTAGCCAATTAGTGAAATTCTTACTGGCTCTTAGTGTAATCTCCCAAGGACCTGGAAATAAACATTAAAGAACCAAGTTACTCCTAACTAAAGATTTTTTTTTTTTATGTTAGCATGCAAAAAAACTAGCCGAGCGGGACTGTAATGGTAGCTGAGTGTCAATGTGAGACTCAGGCTGTCACTGATGTGTGATAAACTATTGTGTCTAGCTTTGTTTAACGTGTCCTCTTCAGTCATCTGGGTAATGTTATCCTCCTTAGTGCTCCCCATTAAGACTCTTCTGTTTATCCAGCCAGGAAAACAGTTATTCATAAAAGCAGTGCCCGGCCAATTTGCGCTGCTCGGCAAAATTTGATACGTTGGCGGCAACGCAAAGGTCGGTAACTTCCTGGAGAAAGTCTTGGGATGCTTTAAATGTCATTATCGTAAAGTAAGGTCTTAAATAATCAATGAGAAGTTAAAACATGAATTATTTCAAACAAACTGTAATCAAATTGAATCTCAAAATCAACATCCCAAGCTGGTGTGTCTGTAGCTGTAGTGAAACGACCGGGTGAGTCCCAGTGAATTGTAGAATGTTAATGTGTACATATGGATAGCGCTGAAAGCTGTGTGTCAACCTTGCTTCCAGGATAGCAGTGGCTGTTTTGTGTGAGTGTGCCTCCTCTCAGAGCAGCGTTTGGGCTCTCTGCAGCATTATGTAATCCCCAGCCTTCCACTTCCCTCTTCGTAGCCAGTGGTTTTTGGCAGACGTAAGTCTTAGCATCAGGGGGTGTTGGTTTCGACCTGTGGTTAAAACACGGGTGACAGCAGTTTTGAGAAGGTTAAGAGGTTGAGAGTTCCTGGTTTCAGTCTTGATGTCTCAATTGGGATATTTTCTGGGCTTTCCTTTATCTGTGTGCTTTTTTTTTTTTGCCAGCAGTCTGTTGTACCATTGTCAGCCAGAGAGATCTCATAGTATCTGCGTGTGTTCTTGCAGTCTGCATGTCTCCTTTCAGGGTCTGGCTGCTGCAACTGCTTTAATGGATGGATGATGCAACTCCCCCCTTCGCTACCAAGCGGCTGAGTGTGTGTGTGTGTCTTTTAGAGCGAGTGAGAGAAAGACATGGAGAGGGGGATGTCGCTGAATGAAGCTTAGCCTGGATGTTTGCACTGCAGGGTGGGTGGTTGCTAGGCAATGGCAGTGTGTTTGTTTTATTTTTAGAGAGAATCACTGCTGGTGAACATAGCAGATTTGCTTTTCTCTCAAACACATATGTGAACACTCTTTCCTAATATACATGAACATATATGGTGCAGCCGAGTGGTTAAAAAATTAAAGCTCAAGGGGGAAAATCTTGTTGATATAATCGTGTGGAAGGAAGGCAGCAGAAATATGAATGGCGGGGCTCACAGCCTCACCCTGGTCATGAAATCTAAACCGGCCTGGCGTATTTATAGAGCATCTTTTTCTCGCACATAGACTACGACACTGCACACATGCGCAGAGCAGACACAAACACACACATACACGTTCCTCTGAAACCAGCTGTAGTCACTCCTCGCATGTACCGGCCTTTTTTGGGCACATGCCTGTCATGCCGTGTGTGCGCTCATGTGGGAAGTAATGCACAGCGAGAAATCAATATGTTGTCAGGGCACTTTCGATTTGTATCGCTTTTCATTGATTTCAAGATCTCATGAGTGCTACAACACCAGCCAAGCAACGCGTCCTGGAAGCCGCTCCGTACTGTAGTAGTTGCTGACATTTAGGTCAGAATTGATCGATTGTGATGGGAAAATGTAGTGCAGGTCAGAAATGCCAGAGTTGCGCCGAAAGGTGGTTGAACATTTGAAGGCTGTGGTTAGTGTAGTGACCTGGAGGCTGCTGAAAACCGACCAAAATAATATGAGAAATACTCGAATTTAAAAAATTAATAAAACCTCACTGTGATAGTTTTAGCACCAGTTCATTTCTTATGGTATGGTTTGATGGAATAAACTCATTTTAGGTTTTCTTTTCAGCTCCACCTCCAGTTTGTCTTTTTTTGGGCTGAATGCTGAATCCCCACTTTTCAATTGGATCATGAAATTTTCGATGTCATAAGCGTTTCCCTTTTGCTGTATGTATTTTCTTTGTTGTACCATGATATACATTTTCTGTATTTATATTTTTAATAGTGATAAAGCTTCAGATAGACCTTGATTGAGACCAGGGTGCCAACAGTGCTGGGTTATCCAGCAAAATAGTTCAACCAGGCTTAGCAACAGCACGTTCCTGGTTGATTGTTTTGTCACACGAATTCCGTATTTCTGCAGTTTCCCTGAATTTGTTGCAACAAAAGATAAAATAATTGTTAATCTCTTTCCAGAACAGCAAACACCTTCCTGATAATTTCTAATAAGCTGCTACAGAGTGCTTTGGTGTCTGATAAGCCTTCAGACTTGCGAATATGTTACCCAGACTGGACTTCATGGCTTGTATTGCGTTGTCTCACCATTACCTGAATCAGCAGGCACCAACGCAGCGCTGCTAATTCTTTAAAACACCAAAGATGCTGTCGGACTGCATCAGCATCAATAATTAAACCTTTAATTTGTAATTAACCTGTGGTCAGAGATGGCTAAGAATGGATAAAGTTTATGAGAGGCGAAAGAGCAAAAAATGCTAAGTCAGATTTCATTCCCATTCAGTCCTGCGCCGCCAAGACCTGAATGGGTCTTGGCGGCGCAGGATTTCAGACCCTGCTGATTCACTAATGTCACAGTCTATTTCCTGTCAACAAGTTAACTTAATAGTATTACTTACCTTGTGTTCAGATTGAAAGAGGCTCTGTGTGCTCAAAGAAGCTTTGCAGCTACAGTGTAATCCTCACCTCTGCCGTTTCTCCTCTGCTATCTTTGTCTTGTCGAGATCACTGGGTTTCACCATCCATTGACTAATTAAAAGCACTCTCTATTCATAGTACGAAGCAGCGTACTGAATTACTGACATGCAAAAGGTGATTAACATGGCAATTTATAGCACCAAACACATTTTTATTACTATACAATATTATGTGAAATCTGACAAAAGAAGTCAGCTTTGTTTCACTTGTGTATTTGTGAACAGAGCTGAAAAATTGGTTATGATAGGCAACAAAAATATATAGGAAGATATTTGAATGTAGCCAATAAATGCTCATCTCAGCTTATGGAGTCACGAAAAATGTACAAAATCAAGTTAAATACAGTATTGTGGCACTGTATTCCTGCTTCCTCCTTCATGTGTAGTTCATGTGCAGATAGAAAAATGGATCAGAGAATCTTATCCCACAAAAAATATCTACCGATGGGTGACAAATTAATGGAAAAACTAACATAATGTGTATCAGTGAGGTGTTGGACCACCAGAACAGCTTCAGTACACCTTGGCATTGATTCCACACGTCTTTGGAACTCTACTGGAGGGATATTAACATAATTCTTACAGAGAATTAATCACGTGGTGCTCGCTGTTGAACATGTCAGTCCAAAACCTTTCACAACTGTCTAATTGGGTTGAAATCTGGTAACCGCTGAGGCCATTCACATCATTTTCATGGTCATCAAACCATTCGGTGTCTCCTCGTGCCCCATGGATGAGACTGTTGTTATCCTGGGAGAGAGAGCGCTCCCATCAGGATAGAAATGTTTCACCACAGGACAGAAGTGATCACTCAGAACAACTTCATATTGATTTGCAGTGACCCTTTCCTCTAAGGGAACAATTAGACCCAAATCATGGGACACACAAAATGCCCCCTGCAGCATAGCAAAGCCACCAGATCCCCTCATTATAGGGGTCAAAGGTTCAGTGTTTTCTGCCAATTTTTCACCCATCTGTATTTTCCTAACATACCCTGACCAGTAGAGGATTCTTGATATTTGGAGGTTTAAAAATCTGATACTAGAGCTGCAGTTATTTCTCACATAAACACAGTTTGCAGTTGAAAAATTGTGTGAAGTGGTGTACAGACTATCTAATGATGAAGTTTAGAAACAGTGTTTGACATTCAGTGCTTATATTTCTTGTTATTTATAGGCCAATATACATAGATACTGCACATAGCTGATACATCAACCTGACCAATCTATCAGTTTAAATTTAACTCTGTAGAGTTAGACGACATGTTTATAGTACAGTAGTGCATTATGATAAAGGCTGCTGGCCTTTTGAGGGACACATTATTTTTTGTTCCTTCTTTATTCTTTGTGTAGCATTTAATTTCTGTGTCTTTCTTCTCTTCCTCCAGCTATAGGCAGCAATGGGTGCATTCCTGGACAAGCCGAAGACGGAGAAACATAGTGCCCACGGTGAGGGCAATGGGCTGCGCTATGGCCTGAGCTCCATGCAGGGCTGGCGGGTGGAAATGGAGGACGCCCACACGGCAGTGGTGGGCCTCCCCCATGGACTCACCGACTGGTCCTTCTTTGCTGTCTACGATGGCCACGCAGGCTCCCGAGTGGCCAACTACTGTTCCGGCCACCTGCTGGAGCACATCTTGTCAGGAGGGGCCGACTTCAGTTCAGGACCGGGCTCCGTGGAGGGCGTGAAGGACGGCATCCGCTCGGGCTTCCTGAACATTGACGAGTACATGCGCAGCTTCTCTGACCTGCGGCAGGGCCTGGACCGCAGCGGATCAACGGCCGTGTGCGTGTTGCTCAGCCCGACCCACCTCTACTTCATTAACTGCGGCGACTCGCGGGCCGTGCTGAGTCGAGACACCAAGGTGGGCTTCTCCACCCAGGACCACAAGCCCTGCAACCCCCGCGAAAAGGAGCGCATCCAGAATGCTGGCGGCTCGGTCATGATCCAGAGGGTAAACGGCTCCCTGGCTGTGTCCCGGGCCCTGGGGGACTACGACTACAAATGTGTGGATGGTAAAGGTCCCACGGAGCAGCTAGTGAGCCCTGAGCCCGAGGTGTGTGTGTTGGAGCGGGCGGCCGAAGGAGACGAGTTTGTGGTGCTGGCGTGTGATGGAATCTGGGACGTCATGTCCAACGAGGAGCTTTGTGAGTTTGTTCGCTCTCGACTGCTGGTGTGTGATGACCTGGAGAAGGTCTGTAACTCAGTGGTGGACACCTGTCTGCATAAGGTAAGATTTTATTTCACATATTATGTACATTGAAAGTCAGCGATTGCATACAGAGATACTTGTTTTCAGCTTGTCTTTAATTATGCAGCTATAGAACGTAGCTCAAGTTTGGCATAGATCCTGTTTGCAAATGAAAAAGAAAATTTCAAATGCAACTTTAAAATGAAACTAGGAAATATCTAGTATTGTGTATTGTTGCAAGTAAGACTAGTCTGACACATAAATGCGAAAGGGATCGTGCTGTGTTTTTTAAATATGAATTGGTTAATGTGTAAATTATCAATTGATTTAGCATTTTAAATTAGCCAATCACATTTTGTGTGTATTAAAAAATATGAACAAACTCAGAGTTGTGACAAACCACTCTTTAAACAATCAAAATTACGCATTTCAAAACAGATCTTGCCTCTGATTCTTAGAATTAGGTCAATTATCACATCTTCAAGAACACAAGTTGCCTATATTTTCTTCAACCCTCTAACTGCATGTTACCTTTAAAAGATCGCCAAATTACATAATTTATTAGAGCCAGAAACTGAAAACGGAAAGTTGACCAAACAATCCTGGCGTGTCATTGAAATCACTTTATTTTACATGTCTCAAGTCACCAAATATACTGTTTGCACTCATGAAATTGTGTTAAAAACCAAAATTCTGCGCTTCTCTGCGCAACCGTAAAGGCATAAGTGAGTCACTAGTAACCAGCTGTCATGTGAGAAGAATTCATGGCCTTTTGTCTGTACTGGGCTGAACTGTAGGTTGTGTTTATACAGAGCTGTTGGGAGGCTAGTGCGGAAATAAATTAAAAATGTAAGTAGTAAAATACCTGTGGGAACATTTTTTTGTAAAATAAGTAATAAAAGAAATTCAACTTTCATATTTTTCTGTTATTTATGGTTTGTGGCACCATAACTGTGTTAAACTGCACAGAAAACCTTTGTTCGGTTATGTAATTGTTAAGTTCTCTCTACGTCTAGCAATGTTTGTGCTGTTTCCATAGAGGTGCAGGACTTTATACTGTAGTGAAAAATGTGGTAGCAGCCAAAAACTCCCAGAAACTGCCTTGGGCTTAGAGTTTTAATTAGAAGCTAAAATTATGTGTATTTACCAAATATACCACATTATATAAGATATAACTGCATCACAATGTAACAAAAATAAACAGAAGCTACGTTTATTATTTAGTTATATATAATAAATTATATATATAATAAATTATATATAACTATCTATAATAACTTTACTTCTCACAGTCAGATGATGATGAATGCATTAGTGTTTTACATTCTGTTCCTGTCCATTTGCCTTCTCAGCTATCGATTCATATAAAGCAAGAACTGCTCTTTGCCTTAACCGAACTCATTCACCGGTCCACGTGTAAGACTTTTGTCTTCCATGTATCGCTTATTTAGTGTCTTGGGTACTCCAAGAACCAGCGAATGCACAGCAGCATAGTTATTTTTACCTTACTGGATGGGTTATCTCAAGTAACAGCCGCACGCTGTCATAAATCTCCTCTGCTGCCGCTGCCTTTTGTGATGTATGTGACACTGTATACTTACAGAAAGGTACTGTGACCACGTTGACTTTTACAAGGTAATGACAAGGTGACTGTCGATTTAGTTCAGGCCACTGTAGCTGTCTGTGTGTCTTGTAAATGACAATTAATGTGCTGTCCAGCTAGTACTGAGCAGCCAGTATACATAATGATAAACATAATGCTAGTTGAATAAGAGTGTTAAAGATTTATAATGAGATATTTTAGAGCTAAAGCAATTACCTCCTTAGTGAATTAGTCCATTTTGCTCACTGTAGATCATCTGTAAAGAGTTGCTTGTTTTTATCTTATATGATTGTTAATTAAAAGACATTTAAAGAATATCATTGACATTCAGCATTGACTTTTGAAGTTCATTAGACTGAACGATAAGTTGATTAATCCAGTAACTAGTGCCCAATTAATCAACAGTGAATGTAACAGTTAGATAGTCCTAAAAGACTAAAAAAGACCTTAAACTTGTGAATGATTAGCTGAAAATATCTTCCAATACCTAGCTCTAAAAGGTGAAAGTGTTACATTTTTGGGCCGCCGTATAGCCCACTGAGTTAGGGCGTTACCACGTTTGAATCTGGCTCAAGACCCTTTGCTGCATATCTCTCCTCTCTCTCTACCCCCTCTCACCCTGTCTGTCCCACTGTCTTTAAAAATGGAAAATAATAGTGGAATGGAAAATGAAATGGAAAATTTCCCCCCCAATATATATATAAGTATTACATTTTTATTATTCACTGTTTTACTAATAGTTTTATGATAATAAAATTGTATTAATATAATAATAATAGTATAGAAAACCAGATGTAAGATGTTAAACTTTGAGAACATGTCAAACTGTTAGCTTGTTTGCTGCTGTTTCCAAGTTACAACCCGTTTTTCTTTTATAATTTTAGTAACAATGCAAGAAAAATCTGAATTTACATCAAATAAGCTCTGCTGACATTAAGGAGTAATCACTAAAACTTATTCTGTGTATTCTTAAGGTCGAACAAACATGGTAACTGTGTCTTTGCCCCCATAAGACATTTGCAAAGCGAGATCTGCATTGTTTATATCCATGTTTGCTTGCTAGTAGTCTTCTTCTCCTGTGTCTTTGCTGGCACATTGCTGCATATCTCAGCATGTTACTGCCACCTTTAGGTCACTGAATTAATGTGATGCCATTGACAGTTTGACAGACTGTATTACAGCACAAAGAAAACGGAGAGACACCCAATAAAAACAGCTTTTAGGTGCTATTTAAGAACTGCTAGTACTCCACAGGGTAGCTATGATTGTGTGTGTTTCAAGCTTGAGCGTGTTTGATCTGCTTACTGTGTTTAAAAGTAGATTTGACCAACTGAAAATATCAATTAGAACATAATAACTGACGCCACTTATCACTCACTATTTCCACCATTTGCTAGTCTAAACATTAGAAAGCTTTGCCTGTGAAAGCAGCTGAATTGTTGAACTATAAACAGCGTGTTAATGTCCTGTTTTAATTCTTTTCCAACGTTAAGTTCACCCTCTGATGCCTGTGATCAGTGTTATTTTTGTTCCCTTAGCAAGTAGCAGAAAAACACTATCCGCTGGCTGGTTGCCTTGATTTGATACTGACAGGGAAAGCCCTGAATGTGTTGTAAACAAGAACAGGGAACATAGTTACTGCCTAGATGTCTGTCAGGGTCAGTGAACCAAAACACTGTTATTGTCATGTGTCTTTTTTTGTCACACTTGTGTGAATAGAAATATTGTTTTGTACAGTTGCAAAACAGGCCTCATGTAGATTTAATTTAACTGTTTTTCTGTCCCTATCCTTGTTCTGCAGGGGAGCAGGGACAACATGAGTGTGGTGTTGGTGTGTTTACCCGGAGCTCCCAAGATCTCCGAGGAGGCTGTGAAGAAGGAAGAGGAATTGGATAAATACCTGGAAACCCGTGTTGAGGGTCAGCATTCTGAGCATATACGCACAAATATAACACACTGATGGCATTTTTGATGGTATTCGGCAGGGCAGTCTTGATAGTTGAGCTTCATAAGCTTGACAGTTTATGTGGAATGAAATATCTAACTTATTTTCTGCCTACATCTTTCCCTTTTTGCTTGTACACCAAGTACTGATATGCTCTGATTGAAACTTGTGGAAAATGAAACTGTTCAGTCTTTGGTAAAATTTTCTACACTGTTCTTTCAATGCCATTTTCAAAACTGCTTTTTCAAAAGGTTAAGTGAAACAAGTGGCCACATACCGTGCTCCAATCCTGTGTACATACCCAGGACAAAATAAACATTCTTTAGGTAGTACAAATATTTGAAATCAGTCTGCTACAGAGTGGTGCCGTTGAAACGCTAGCAGTGGTGTATCTGATTTTTCCACTGCTCTGGGTGATTTCTCAACCCCTGTACAGAAAGGTGGTGGTTAAATCCCAAAAACCTTGGTGTATAATACACTATAATCATGCCTCACTATGCAGCATAACCTCTCAGAAAGCCCTTGCCTTCTTTGTATTTTGTCTGCAGAGCTTCTGGGGAACGGTGGGGAGGCTGGAGTCCCTGACCTGGTGTCTGTCCTAAGGAGCATTGCCACAGAGAACATCCCCAACCTTCCACCCGGTGGAGGCCTGGCCAGCAAGTAAATATACATTAGCTGCATTTTATGCACACACCGATCAATACTATCAGACTTGACCATCCACGTAGATTATTTGTTTATTACTTAGAAAAACGTATCACCAGGATGTTGCATCCTATTGAATATAGTAGTTATAATTCCAGGCAATAAATTACAAGTTGGATCTTTTAAGTCTCGACAAACAGCAACAACAACTTTATTTGTATAGAATGTTTCTTAACATAGTTAATAGTTAACATAACATAGTTAAGGTGTTAAACAAAGACATAAGAGAGGGGAATTATTCAGTACACATTACAATAGGGCTGTAACTATTATTATTTTTACTGTCAATTAAGATAAGATCCACTTTATTCATCCTGAATGTAATAGTTTTGCCAGAGTGAAGCCAAGAATAGTGCCTAAAAAATAACTAAAATAAGTACAAAAAAAATGTAAGCTAAATGCCAAGAAACAGATAAATAAACAGAGATTGAATTGAAAGTAAACAGATTTTAATAAAAGTATTTTATTTATCAGATAGTCTGTCAGTTACTTTCTCCATAATTCATTGCCAATAAATGTTATGAAATAGCTTAAAATGCTAGCTTCTAATTTTCTAGGGGCTTAAGAAATGCATTATTTGTCAAAAAATCCAAAATATTCAGTTTGATGTCAAATATGGCAAAGAGAGCAGCACATCTTCACATTTAAGCTAATTTTTTCACTTTATTTAATCTAAATACTGTACTTGCTATGGATTTTCTGCCTGACAACTAATTGATTTAATTAAATAATCACTGGGGTTCTGCAAATAAATGAGCCAAAATAATGATTGAGCTACTATAATAACGTCCAAGAGATCTAAGATCATATGATACAGTAGGAGCCAGTTTACAATGCTGTGTTTTTGAAGTGTCCCTTTAAAGAAAGCAACGAAGCACCTAGTTCAGTTGTATTACGATTACACGTTATTTTCGAAGCTGACACGGACCAGATACATGCAAGTGCATTGTCACACTCAGAGCTCAAATGATTAGATAATTTTTCTATTGACAAAACTCATTAGTCTGCTTTAAAGTGAAAATTCCCCAAATGTTCTCATTTCAGCTTCTAAAAAATGAGGATTTCTTGGGTTTTTTTGTCTTACTTTACTTCAAACTGTTTGGAATTATGTCTGTTGTATTCGGCTCTGGAAAATTGTGATCAGATGAAGACAACGCAAGAAAATAAACTGCAGATTTACTGACAATGGAAAAAAACATGATTTGCTATCTCCCTGCGTACATTGAAAAAAGCATGTGCCCACACAGACAGTTGCGTGTATTAGAATATGGGCCAGACGTGCAGTTTACAGTATAAAACATGCCGCTAATACTCCTCAGAACACTTCTGAATAAAGAGATTCTGCACTCTCTTTATGCATTAATGGTGAGTTCTCCAATGTCGACCAAGTTGCTTTTTCAGTTCCATTAAACTCTCAATCAATATACATTTACTGCGAATGGGCAGGGACTGTATTATGCTGGCAGTTGTTCATCTTCTCTAAGCGGCCGAGCTCAGTGTGCCGTCTGTGTGTTTGCAGGCGGAGTGTGATCGAGGCGGTGTACAACAAGCTGAACCCTCACAGAGAAGAGGAAGGGGTGAGTTGACCTCCCTCTAAAGCCGTCACCTCTTCAGCTTTTACCCTCCCTCAACATGACCTCATAAACACACACCAGCCCAGACAAGGACACACTTGTGTGCGTGTGGTGTGAGAGTGAGAGAAAATGAAGGTGATTTAAGTGTGAAAGAGGGCGGAGGGAAGTCTAAGCAGAATAACCTTGGCGAGCTCGGCAAAGCTCAGTTGACTGCATTCTGTGTCTAAAAGCACTGATGTTCTCTGCGGTCCGTTTGAATTTGATATTTATCATTGAAACAGGATATACGGTAAGACCTCAGGCCACCTCAGCGAAAAGCGCACAACCTTTAAATGGCCAGTTCGTAGCGCGTGATGCTTTGTGAACCTGGTTTCATGTGAATTTGATGATCGGAAGCCTGAGTAAATATACCTGTAAAAACATGAGATTAAAGGTTTAGTTCATGGTGTTAAATATGTGCACAAAAGCAAGACTCAAAGGCATAAAGAAGGTAACACATTCCGAGTTTCTTGTAAATTTGTTGATTGGTTGCCACAAAACGGCAAAATATATCTTGTTTACCTTACTTATGTACCTTTTTTTTTTAGATGTAAACCAACCTAAGTCAAAAATACAAAACTTGTGCTTCATTGGATGTATTTAGGAATCAAGAAAACCAACAAAAGATTCTAAAAAGCAGTGATGGCACAGTAAAATTTTGCAACTCTGCTTGAAATGAGTTTAACAAAAGGGATGAGACTCCAGATCTTACTGCATATTGATGGATGTTTATCTGAGTTACTAACAGGAAATGAGTAACTTACGATTGTGTAAATTTAATGCACACTTTTTCCTATGTAAATTAAAAAACAAGTTTAATCACCAAATGTTCTTCTGGCATCTGTTTTGATAATATTTCTAATAAAACTTACCTAACCATATTCAAACACATAAAAATATATATTTATGTTAGCACACGAGAAGATTATCATAGAACTGGGACGTGTGTTCAGTTTAATTTCTAATGTTTACTGGAGTACACAGGGTGGGTCTCATGAGATACATTCAAGATAACATAAATCTAGTTTCCTTTAGCATCAAGTAGCCACAGCTGAACATATCACAACAACTACCTCAGGCATCTGGAAGAACAACTGCATAACCTCAACTTTAATGCCCTCTCTACATCCAGAAATCTGTTTCTACTATAGGATATTCGTATGTAGTTAAAGGAGGAAATCTCACATCCATTATCTCATAGGAATATCATTGAAAGGTGCACGTGCTTTTACAGGCGATCAGGTCTTAAATGGCCCGCAGGGGTGAATGTGAAGGTGGGTGTGAATGTGTGTGTATAAATGCACATGTGTTTTTCTTACATTAATGTCAGCAGAGTCTTGACTTGCAGGCTCTTTTCTCTGGGCTGTGTGGGTTCTGACCAACTCCCCTCCTTCTGTTTCACCGCACAGTGAATTTCACAAAGGGTTGTTGGTCACAGGGTCAGAGGTAGCAGCGTTTTTTTTAAAAAAATTTTTTTGCATGGGCCTGTCCGACTGGTGCAAGAATCTCTCTGACACTGTCACGCTGCTGTGTGGTAGATGTTTTTTGTGCGACAATGTTAGATGTGCGTGCGTGTGTCTGGTTGTGTGTTTTACCGTGGAGCGTGCCTGCAGAGTCTGACCCTGGCGTGTCACCTCAGGCCTGTGCGGGGGGAGAGGAGGAGGAGAGTGAGGAGGGAGGTGGCAGCACGGCGGCTCATCTGCTGGAGGCTCTGCGGCAGTTCCGCCTGCACTACCGGGGGCAGTACCGCACGGTGCTGGAGGAGTCCCTGGCCGCCTACCACCTGCGGGGGGAGAGTCCTGCCGAGGGAGCAGGGGAGAGCAGGAGGACCTCCGGCGACGATGGCGACGACGGCCAGGAGCAGCCCGCCTCCCCTCCCTCTCCCCCCTCGCCCCCGCCCTCACCCGCCACTGCAGAGCCGGAGGCCAGCCAAGATGCGCCCGCCCCCAAGTCTGAAACCTCCTCTGACTGAGCACCTGCCCGCACCCACCCACTCATCCATCCTTCCCCAGAGCTCTAGTCAGATGCGCTATGACCTCTCCTCCTCTTTCCCTCATCATGGAGCTTGAACAGGCGCATTGGCCATTTCCAGCTCTATCATGCTTATTCAGTTATTTTTCAAGGAATTCACTGCAAACATAAATGGCCCTTCTGTCTGTTCAAGTTCATTCAAAAATACCTTGAGGACTCTCTTTCCTGTTTCTGTTTTTGCTCCTCCTGACCACCTTGGCTTGGATTCCCAAACTTGCTAGTCACTTTTACTAAACTCGACCACACAGACTGATGTTTACAATTTAAAAAAAAAATCATAACAATTTATTATTACACGCAAAAGTGGCTGGTGAAGCCAAAGTGAACCTTGCATTCTATGGCCTACATTTCCCACTATTTGCTTCTGGCTGACCCCTCCCTCCTCTCAGCTCCCAGCCTCTCCCCCCACACCTGCTTATAGTGGACGAACTGACAAAGCAAAGGAGAGGAGACACTGGACTGCAGCTGTGCAACACGCTGCACCCTCTCCAGACCAACTCCATCTACAAACTCAGAACACACTCTTTTGTGTATATGTATGTACGTATGTGTGTGTGTGTCTGCATGGGGTTGAGTGACTGAATAAGAGACCAGTCATCACTACTGAAACTTCTGTTTCTGGTAATTTGTGGAATTAACCCTCATTATCAGCATGCTCAGTGATGTTAGGTTGTTTAAACCAGCCTGGGTACTAAAAACTACATCTCCTACATCACCACATGTTAGAACATTGCCTCACAAGCACCTGTAGAGGGTTAAAATGTGTTTCTGGTTGTTCCAGTGGATGTTAATGTCTCTGTTAGATCTATAGCCACACAAACAACCCTTTAAGGCCGTAACGTTCATTGCAAAAACAAAATCATTGGATGGATGATAAATGGAGCAAAGCTAGTGGAGGAAATTGTGATCAAAGATCATATTGTTTCCAAAGATGTTTCATCGTATGTGCAGTGGCTTTGTTGTTTTAGATATACAGTAGCTTGTCAGGCTAAGCAGTAAATTGTGTGATGGGGAATACGTTTGTGATAGCAACTGTCTGATTTGAAATGTACCATCGCTAGCATTTTGAACTGCAACGCCATTGATAACATGCTAGCATTCATCTCAAAGCACAGAGGAGGTTAAAAGCAGCTATTCCGGCAAAGTATACTAAACAAAAATACAAATGCAGCGTCTTATTAAATTCAATCCTTTTCTTGGTTTGTGTTGTTTTATCACATCTCCACAGCAGAATGGACCTCAGGAAAAAACCAAAAACGTGCACTATATTGGAAATGATTGAGACTGGAGTCATAGACCCAAAATCAGAAGTCACTCATCTGCAACACGTAGCGTTAATGAGGTTGTTGGTACTGCTTATGAAACGTACAACTCTAACTGAAAGGCTCTGTGAAGTTGGTGGCCTTTTGAGGGGACAGGATCACATTGATGGACGTGTCAATCCAAAGCTGTCTGAAATTATTTCTGTAAATAGCAAAATGTGGAGTTGTGGACACTCAAATACCTGCCTCCAGCTCTAACTGACCTCTCAGCATCCAGTCTGTCAACAGTCCGTTCTGGTCCTTTTCTTCCTTCTGTGGCATCATGTCATTTGAATAAAGTTGCATTGTAAGGTGGCCTTCAATAGTCACCAGTCCAATATGTGTCTGTGTACACTATCTGATCTTTGTCCTTAAAAGCCACACCTGACCAGATTTCAGTGGTTGAGATTTTGTCACCAGTTGAACAGCTCAAAAACTTTGTGTTTACAATTGGCTCAATTTAAAGCTTTTCTCACCACAACAATAAGAAATGACATTCCTAACTTTTTCTCTGAGTTGCTGCATTTACATTTATGTTCAGTGTGCATCCATGGATGAAAATCAAGCTGTGTGGAGCTGAACCTGACAAGTTAGTGGTCTTATAGAGGCACTGTAGATACAATTAAACATTTGAATCTCTTCATCAAACATTCTTAAAATTGACATTCCTATAAACATTCTTCAAACTGTTAAATACTAAAATGCTAAAATTTAGCATGTAACATGTAGTATTTTGCATGTCGACATGCTAACCTTCAATATGTAACATTAATTATGTTAACATGCCGGCGTGCTTTGCTACTCCTTTAAACAGCTGTGGCTGATGGACATGCTTTCATTTGTTTCATCAGTTCTGTCATTGATCTCAAGGTGGCGCTCCGTATGGGATTGTGACCACAAGTGTTTCTTCCACATATCAGTCCAGCCAATATTTGCAAAAAATATGTCACTCGTAACCAAAATATTGGACCGGCCAACTCATATTACATTACTGAAGTCATACATCTACATCAGAACAGGACTATAAGCTATAATGTCCAGTCCAGGACAAACGCTGAGTTTAGTTATACAGTAAACCACACATGGACAGTAATGGATGGTTGAGTAGCTGTAATGGGTTTATCGTACATGTGGAATAATAATAATAAATCTGGTTTTAAAGTTCCAACTTCTCCCCCTGACAGCTGCTGGTATTAACCGTAGCTTTATGAGTTTCACAGCTTGATAAAAGCAGTTACAAAAGCATATGTCAGTCCTTGCAGGTTATGTTCAAAACGGCCCAGTTTCAAACACTTACCTCATTATGAAAGTGTGACTGAAACAGTGTTTATTCTCCTATAAAGCAGGTAGAGGGAGGTTATCATGACTCTGTATAAGCCCTGTATCCAGTGACTCTGGTAATGCATGCACTGCACTTATCTTTTCAATATCTAAAGCACTTAACTATCGGAGGGGAGCTAATGCTAAACACTGAGTGTATGTATGAGTGTTTGAGTATGTGTGAGTTGAATTTGTATGCGCTTACGTGGGACCGATCAGTCCTGCAAGTGACAAAATGAACAAATAAAAAGGATTTGAGGTATAATGTTATGATTTGTGTTGAGTGTATGATTATCTCTCTCTGTAAACTGACTCTAGAGCTTTGTTTCCTGTTTTTTGGTCCTGTGTCACTCGCCATGCAAAAATGTAGATGGGGGTTGTTAGGCAAAAGTTGGATTTTCCAACTCAGAAATTGGGTTTTATTTCGGGAAAGATCATCTTAATCCCAATGCAACATGGTGGTATTTGATACAGGGCCATTCCCTGACACGTCTAGTGGGATTTTTCAGTGTCCTCACTCCGTTTAATGTGTTGTATATGTGTCTGTGAAGTTTGTGGGAACAGCTAAAGCAAAAAAATAAATCCTCACCTTCCTCGCTCTCCTCTGTTGGCTTTTAGCTCCAGCCTAGACTCGTAATTTTACCTCCACTGCTCGAGGACACCTTAATCTGTCGTCTCCTTTAAGACAATAGCAGCTCTCTGGTACGAAACCTGAAAATATACGCCTGCCGCTGCATTGCGTGAGCTGGCGGCGAGGAGCGAGGGGGAAGCTGCGTAGACTTATAGGGACTCCATTCTCTCCATTCCTCCCCTGTTTTTCAGTCTGACAGTTGGCCTCGTGATTCTCCGCAAGGTGAGTCATCAGAGGTTCTAGTTGTGTTAACTCACAGGCTGGGCAGGGGAATATCACTTTCTTCCATTATCCATTCAGTTTGTGTAGACTAAAAAAAAAAGAGAAAAGAGGAGTGAGGTTCAAACTTTTACTGGCATCAGGGGCAGTATCTAAATAACTATTATGTGCAGCGAAAGACGCAGAAACGACACACCTAACACGCTTCCCTCTCCATCTTTTTCCTCTTAACTCATCCAGAGTGCCGGCGAGCTCGATGACCCTTGGTAGCCGTGGCAACAACCCCCGTCTCCTCCTGGTGATTGGTGCATCCACCCAGAGGAGGAGTGTCTCTCCATTGCGCCATGTCTTTCTCCACTAAAAGAGGACATGTGGTGTGTGCTGGAGTGCGTGAGTGTGCGTATGTTGGTTGTGCATGTGTGTGTGCGTGAGTGCGTGCGTGCGTGTGTGTGTGTGTACAGCAGTGGGACAAAGACGACAACGACAACAACTACACACGCATACTGCTTTAAACCTGGAGGAAAAACAGAATCACTTTTCAGAAATGTCAAGATTTTATGAACTGAAGCATTGTGATGGTAGAGATGATTTTTACCATTGAGGTGTTTTTTTTTTTGTTTTCTTTTCTTGAATGTTGACATTGAACACCTGACTTCACAATGACATGAGGACCTATCGTGTGTGTGTGTGTGTTTGTGCGTGCAAGAGAGAGAGTTTGTGTGTGAGAGTGTTTCAAGGAGGGCCAAGAGGAGACAGATGGTGGATAAAGACTTTGTATGTAATTCTTCTTCTCCTGGACATTTTTTTGTGCTCCTGGGTCTGATAATTGCCTAACACCCTTGCTTCTTCCCTCTTAAAAGACACACACACACTCTCTCTCTAACACACACAGACACACAAAGTCATAAACACCCACCCCCCACTTCCACCTGTGCACGTATGTGATGTGCCACCTTCGCAGGGCACTGCATGAGGACTTTGGTTCTACATGTACAGCTACGTGGTTTTCTAATCGACCCGGATGGACAGCCATTGGTTGAGACTGACTGAACCCGAAGGACCTCTGGACACTGATAGGCTCCTGCCGCGTGAGAAGTGGAAATGATTTTGGATTTTATTTTTGTTGATACTATTAGGATGACGACGATGATAATCATGATGGGGGGGAAATGGGAGGTTATCACTGAAGAGCCGAGTGCAAGTTGGACTCATGGCTTCGGGGGTGATGGGCCGGGTGGGCGGTTGTTGTATCACTGGTTGGACTTCCTGTATGAGGAGGGGGTTAGGGCAGGAGGGACGGGTCCAATGGGCTTCCCCTATCTGCCTCCCCACCATCACGGTTGGAGGTGCACGTAACAGCAGACTGTCCTGACAGAGGAATTTTTTTTTAATGTTGTCCATGAGGTTACTAGCTGCTCGCTGTGTAGAGTGAGTGAACTCCCTGTTTTAACCCTGTTCCTGGTTCTCAGACTGCATTGGTAATGTTTGTATTGCTGTTGTTTGATTGCACTCACATTTGATTACAGAAAGCGTCTATATATGAAATAAAATACCTGCCAAGGAGCCGGTGGCGGCTGCGTATTTTAATCAGAGAAGTCACATCATTCTTTGGTGTTTGTGTGGCTTTGTGTGGGCCGTGTAATCCGTTTCACTTTCAGAACAGCTGGAGAAGCAAACATGACGAGGTCATTTCAGAATCTTGTGGCCTACATGATTTCCGTTTTCAACCGTCAAAACTTGTTTTTGTCTTCACGTTGCTCCTGTGATAGTTAAATGTCTTTTCAAGGCACATTATGTTGCAGGGAGGGCAGCTGGTGGGAGTAGTCCATGAGTGAACATGATACTGAAGTCTTTAAGCAAGATACTGAGGTCCTTCCAGCTCCAGGGATCCTGCTCTGTAGCCCACCTTGATCTCTGACCTCTTCTTGTAATAGGTGGGTAGGTAGTTACTTGTAATTCTCAATGTGGAACCTGTAGCTGCACCAGTATTTAATGCAGAGCAAATTACAATAAAATTTGTAAAAGGAAAATGGTTCTAAAATGGTAAAGATCTGAGAAAATAGAAAAACAAATATCTAAACCACTCTGAGCAACTTTTTCTGCATCATGTCCCAATGTATGCCATTACCAATATATCTATGATGGAACAGTATTACCTGAACAGTAATAACAACAGGACAATTGTATACATAGTGTGATGTTCATGCATACATAATGCACAAGTGTGTCTGCCAGCATGTAATGGAAAACGAATAGTGTATTTTCATATTTGTTTGGTTCCAGACCTCTCAATGCATCCACATATCGGTTTAGTTCAAAACAACCTATAAAAGTTCACCAAAGTCAGTCGGCTGTGTTTAGTTACACTGCCTATAAAGAGTATTCACCCCCTTGGAAGTTCTCCCCTTTAATTGCTTTTCAGCATTGAATCATGGTTGGTATAACTTTTTGAAAATAATTTAGAACAAAAAGACTTTCATGTCACAGGGATAACAGATTTCTACAAAGTAATGTCAAATAATCAGAAATATAAAACTTAAAATAAGTGATTGCACAAGTATTCACTCCCATTAAGTCAGTATTTAGTAGATGCACCTTTGTCTATAATTAATGTGTACATCTGGACACTGCAGTTTTACCCCACTCTTCTTTGCAAAACTGCTCAAGCTCTGTCAGGTTGCACAGGGATCATGAGTGAACAGCCCCTTTTCAAGTCCTGTCACAAATTCTCAAATGGATGGAGGTCCCTCTCCAGAACATTCACCTTGTTGCCTTGAAAAAAAAAGAAATCTCCAAAAACTGCAGTTCTCTTGCAGACAGCATCAGATTGTCCTCCAGGATTTCCCTATGCTACATTTGACCCTCCCCACATCGTGATGCTGCCACCACCATGCTTAATGATGAGAATGGTGTATCTGTGACGACAAACATAGAATCTAGTTTGACGGCCAAATAGCTAAATTTGGGTTTCATCAAATCCAAAGAACTGTCCTTAAGTTGGCTTCAGAGTCTTCCACGTGCCTTCTAGTGAACGGTAGTCAAGAGTTTACTACAGTAGCTTTCTATTTGCCACTCCCTCATAAAGCTTTGACTAGTGAAAACCAGGAAACAGTAGTTGTATGGACAGTCTCCCATCTCAGTAGCTGAAGCTTAACACTCCTTCAGAGGAGTCATAGAGTCATAGGTCTTGGTGGCCTCCCTCACTAGTCTCTTTCTTGCATGGTACCTTGGTTTTTGAGGACAACCTGCTCTAGGCAGATTTGCACTCTATTCTCGTTTTTAATTGGGGGGGTGGGGGGATTTAATGGTACTCTAAAGGTTATTCAGTGACATGGAAATGTTCTTGTACCCATTCCCTGAGTTATGCTTTTCAGTCACCTTTTTACAGAGTTGCTTGACGTGTTCTTTTGTCTTCATGATGTAGTTACAGTCAGGAGTATTGATTCATCAGAGACTAAACCTTCCAGATACAGGTAGGTGTAGTACAATCACTTGAGACACATTCACTGCACTCAGATGATCTCTATCTTACTAATTTTGTGACATGTAGCACCACTTGGCTGCACCTGTGTTGAATTGGATGACTCACTTTCAAGAGGGTGAATACTTCTGCAATCACTTATTTTACATTTTATATGCTTAATAGATTGTGGTTACTGTGTAGCAATCTGTTTCACTTTAACATGAAAGAGTCTTGTTTATGTAAATTCTTGTCTAAAAAACTTCCAAGGTGGGTGAAAAATTTTTTTAGGCACTGTATTTGCAAATATTGTGCATTACCTTGGAGAACACCAGACATCTTGTAATGGTCTGCATCTGCAAATCTGCCATGAAATGCTAACATCATTATGCTAACATGGTAATATTTAGAGGCTTTAATTTAACCATATTGTCTGCTAGCATGCTAACATCTGGAGACAGTCACTGAACAAAAAATAAAGCTGTTTAGTCATAAACTAAAATATTGGGAAAGTTAAAATTGTTCAAATCAGATTAAAAATTAAGAGGTCATGAAAGTTGTTCAAATACATCCCCCTGGAAGCATGGAAGTTTCATGGTAATCCATCCAATGTTTGCTGAAATATTTAAATCTGGACAAAAGCAGTGGACAAAGACTGACGATGCATCCACAGATGAATTTGTGAACATCCATGAAACAGAAACCCAAATAAACATTGTCCCACAACAAGCACACTCCCTCATGCAAATGGAAATCCCAAACGTCACTGGCCTACCCCTGCAGGAAAATGCACCCCACCTCATGGAAAAATCATCAAACAATCAGGAACATGTAGAGGAACATGACAATGGCCAACATGTTGATTTGACCTCCAAACTTCCTACACCCCATTGTGATCAAGCATCAACAGGATGCAGTGGAACAAGTTTGATTGACAGAGGCCCCACTGCACAAGCCAGAGTACCCAAAGGATCCAGTGCCAATGTCCTGGTTCCAGACCCCATAGGACACCCTGAGAGGTCCAATGGTTCAGAGCATTTTTAATGACATGAGGGGGACCAACACAGTATTAGTCAGGTGGTCATAATGTTATGCCTGATAGGTGTACTCTACTTCACTGATGTGTTTGCCTTTTATCAGAAATTTCTGTTCTGATGTCACATTTGACAGCATCATACCTCCCCTCCACACACACACAAACACACACACATTACCCCTGTCTAATCTGTCACTCTGTCATAATTTGATCATAATCCCTAATCATAATCACATCGTATCTTAAAGGTGTTCTCAATCTGGACTGGGATTATGGGATTGCAGAGCATGTGTGAGCGTGAATGAGCGATCCAAATATATTATGCTTGTGGTGTGTATGATGGTGTGTGTTCCGGGGGGGTAAAAGGGGTAAATTTAATTTGATGATGGTGGGGTGCAGAGCGCACCCTCTCACTGATGCACCCAGTGAATCCACTTTAAGCCTGATATTACAAAACAACAGACAGACTCTGACCTGTTAAAATTGTGTTCATGCGTCCGTGTTTGGTTCATCTTTAATCTCTTTCACTTTAATTTGTTTTTACAGAACTACATGACAAAAAAACAAGATGAGTCGAAGAGACACAGATCAGCAGCCTTTCTGACTGAACAGATTAGAGCATCTCAACAGCCGTAAGATGTATTGACATGAATTTTTTGCTGCAGACATTCATGGACCCCAGAGGATGATGCTCATGACTATGGTGGCATTTAGGCTTTTCCTTTAGCGCCACCAGCAGGACAAGGCTTGAATTTATCGAGGTAATATCTATGCAATATCTAATCAAGATATAAAAATAATCTGTTATACTAATAAATATTATACTTAAATAAAAGTGTCATCAGCGGAATTGTCTAAAAGTGTGAAAAATAAAAGTAGTAGTTGTGCAGATTTGCTGCTTTCAGGTAGTTTAGGATGATATTTTAACAAGGTGATAAACCACAAATACAATAAATAAACTACAGCACAGTGTTGTACAACTGCATCCTGTGTAATAGGCTACAATAACTGAGTATGCAGGACCTGTAATTTACAGTAATTATTTTTTTCTTTAGATTTATTTTTGGCCTTTTTGCCTTTGTTGGAGAGGACAGGACAGTGGATAGAGTTAGAAATAAGAGAGAGTTGGGAAGGACACGCGGTAAATGGCAAAGGTCGGACTTGAACCTGGCACAGCAGCTACTCCTCTGCACGTAGGTCACATGACAAAACTACTAGGCTATTGGGGGTGCCCTACAGTAATCTATCAAATTTGATAAATTGATAGTGTGATTAGTGGTGTAAAATCTGATGCGGCTACGTAAAAAGTAATATATTTATTTAATGTTGCAGAGTAAAAATATAAACTAGCATAAATTAGACACACTCAGAGTACCTCAGACTTGTGCTTAAAGATGTGGTCAGCGATTCTGTTCCATTAGGACTTCTTACAGTCCACTAGCTGTCCTTTCTGTGTGGGCACCAAAAAATATAATCTCATGTCGGTAGAGAACCCTGGCGCTGTAAATAGTAAACGATCCGCACAACAAAAAGCCGTTTTCAGGAACTACAGGAACTTGAATCTTTAAATGTGTTTTCTGACCGCCAAGAACAGACACAATTTTTTTCGCCATGAACAAAACAAAAATAGCCATTAGAAGCGAGAAGGACAGTGAATCTGGTGCATGTTATGTTAATGTGGTTGCTCTTTTGTAGTACTTGAGTTAGTTATTTTACATCACTTTCAGCTCTCTGGAGTCTGGACTGGCACACATTGTATGGAAACATATTTGTCCACAGTGCATGATTCTTTCTTGACTACTTTAGCGCCACCCACAGGTTGACATTTGTGGTCAGATTCCTCAACAGTTATTGGATGGATTGTTATGAACCGACAGACGTTGTGCCCAAATCGCCTAACTCATAATCAAATGTTTATTTTGGCCTCTGACCAAATATCTGCAAACTGATTACATTCTCGCTAATCTGTGCTTTGTATTTAGTGCTAATTAGCAAATGTCCGCCTGCTAGCACACTGAGCTAAGATGGTGAGCACGTCATTTGGAAAATAATGACATTTTGATCTTAGCCATAGACTCTACTCTTCCATTCTGCTTCTTTCTTCTTTCCCTTCTTTTCCTCTTTTGTGAATCAGTATAAACTTTTATGCAAACATCAGAGCTGCTCAGATCACAGCCTGTAACCTGCTACTGTTGCAAAGCTGCAGCTGCTTCAGAAACTCAGTTTTCATCCCATATATAATCACCAAATCTGGAAAAAGATTTTTTTAAATGTACAAAATCTTCAGTTTTTTAATGAAACCATGCAAACTGTGGAGTCCATAGGGCTGGGTTGAAATTTTGGGCTTTTTAATTCACATATTCCAGGATTTTAAAGTCCTCATAACTTCATAAGTACAGCAGACAGCTACATGAAATTGCCACGGCTGATAAACACACTTTTTACATTCATTTGGGGACAGTGGCGGCGCAACGGGTTAAGCCCTGGTCTGCTGATCAGAAGGTCAGTGGATCGAACCCCAACTGCGGCCACTGTTGGATCCTTAACTGCTGACTGCTCTCCGGGCACTTCACCGCGGCAACCCTCTGCTCCCATTACCTAGTGTGTGTGGGATGGGTTAAAAGCAGAAGTTGAATTTCCCCAAGGGGATGAATAAAGGTTAAATTATGAAGAAAATAATTAATTCAATTCCAGCTGTCACAGTCTAACGCCAGAATGTTCAACATGTTTTTTATATAGCGAACTTTGTATCAATATCATTGGATTTATCTTAGTGTCTTCACCAGTTTACTGTCTGTGACATAGAATAATAGACACAAGCACTGGTACCCTGAATGTGTTATCTGTTTTCTGATAATTCACCAGAGAAAGCTGTAAAAAGTGCATTTTAGGTGAACTTTAAAGAGTTATATCGCCATGTGGGATAACTGATTGGTCAAAAGAAGTTCTGACATATAAAAAAAGTCTTATTTTTGTCGACATTTAAATCCCAGGAGTGTCTCTTCTAGCCATGATTCCTTCTGTTTCATAACATTTTTCTCATACAGGTATATTTTCACACTCGCAAAATGTAAAATTTGAGATTTGACTTACTCTGGGAATTAAAACCCTGTTGATTCTTTTAGTTTGACACCTGAAGGGAATGCAAAATTGATATGATTGCAGTTATTAACAGAAGTCAGTTTTCATCCTTGAAAATGTCACGTGTCTGCTGTACATAAAGTTTATGAGGCTCAGAAATGCAAGAAAATATAAGGTGAATTAAAAAGTGTAAACCTTTGAGCCATCCGTATGTACTTTAAGGGCCTGTAACTCTGAAAATATTCATAGTGCGCAGGTAAAGTTTTGCATCACTTCATTCTATACAATACAAAAAAACCACCTGAATTTGAGGGGGTCAGGTGGGAGGCACTGATTGATTTGTTTCTGTCTCCCTGCTCTTGGTCTTTTTTTTCACCTCCTCTTTCACTCTTGTTCTTCTTCCTCTCATTCGTATGCCTTTTTTCTCCTCATGGCTGTGGGTTTGGACAACAGAAAAGTTACCCGGCGATTCTGCAGAAACCAAATGAGAGCTCGAAGGAGGGAACTTTTACACACTGTAAAATACAATACATTGACAGCCTCTGAAATTTGCGTGGGTGTGTATCTGAGCTGAAACAATGTGTGTGTGTGTGTGTCTCTGACTGCATGTTCGTGTGTCTCAGCATATGATTTTGAGTGGAGTAATTTAGCAGATGAGCGGGTGGCCATTGTTAGAGGGATAATCTGGCTCTTGCTGCTCAGATAGGTTAACATCCAGCAGATTAGACCAGATTACCCCCATCCATACCAGACAGGACAGGGACCAGCCTCCCCCCAGTGGGGCCCCTCTGCAGTGGGGCCTCTGTCAATCAAACTTGTTCCACTGCATCCTGTTGATGCTTGATCAGAATGAGGTTTAGGAAGTTTGGAGGTCAAATCAACATGTTGGGCCATTGTCATGTTCCTCAACATGTTCCTGATTGGTTGATGCATTTTCCTGCAGGGGTAGTCCAGTGACATTTGGGATTTCTATTTGCATGACGGAGTGTGCTTGTTGTGGGACACTGTTTATTTGGGTGTCTAAGTCTCATCAACATGGATGTTAAAATCCAAGGTTTTCCAGCAGAACAGCACATAGTACCAATATGATCAATGTTATTCACTTCACCTGTCAGTGGTCATAATGTTGTGGCTGATCGGTGTATTAAAGATGTGCTGAACAAAAAAGTAAACAAAGATTTTGACTTTAGGTTGTGACACCTGGAGTGGATGTTAAATTAATTTGGTTGCAGTTTTTAACAGAGCTTAAATGTGTTGGGTTTTTTTGTATTTCGGAAGATTTGCTATGTCTAAGTTCTTTTCATAGGAAGTTATGAGGATAAAATATTGTAACCCCTATGTATTTTGAGGGTCTTTAACTCTCTTCATCATATGAAGGTAACTTTTTGCATGGCTTTAATAAATATAATAAAGTAATTGTACCTAAAAAAAAATCATATGATTCTGAAAGGGTCAGGTGTGAACTTTGTTTAGATTTGATTGAATTTTAATCATGAGTAAGGATCATTTTCGCCACACAGGAACAAACTGAATTCATTAATTTGTTAAGTGATCAATATAAATCTTTGCATATGACCTGAACAACCATACGTTAATGTCTGAACCCCCCACAATAAGTCTCTATAAAATGATTAATGGATTTATTTCCTCTCCTTGTCTTTCAGGTTCATTACAGAAGCTCCAGGTGGATCGAATGTGAAAAAGGCCAAATCTAATTTAGAGGTGAATCGGTAAAACCTGCTGAGCTGACTCCACATATGACTCTCACACTGGAATTTTCTTTCATAAGGTTTCTGACTCATTCTCTTCATTTCCTTTTTTCTATTACACGCCGGTTTCTTCAACCTCTGAGCCTGCATGATTATGCATAGCTGCTGGGTGTTAATGTATTAGCCGTGTGTCATTACATCTGTACGAACATCCGCGAGGCAGCTGTTTGCTCAGACTCCAGCTGTTTGTATTTTTGCACTACTGGTGTTTGTTTGTCGGGCCGATGTTGTGTTTATCTCATTTGGGCTATTAATTAAAAATGCCCCGAGTGGCGAGATGACACTAACAAAACACAGGATAACGATGTAATTACTGCCTTTATACATCTGGCCCAGCTGTCCTAATCTATGGTCTCAGCACAGCCTTGGGAGGAATTATTCGTCAAATTATCAGATTATTTTGTTTGTTCATTTATCAGAAAGGTGTTTGTGCTTTAACGTCCCATCTGTCACACGTGGATGTATATTTGTGTGTGGTTAAAATACAAACTTCTCCAGTTGTTTCAGGATCCGCAGGGTGAGGGGCCGACCGCTAAAGACAAACAACCGACAGACTAATGACTCGCCGACAAAACCGTAGGATTAACTGGGTATGAAGTTACAAGCCGGTCAGGAGGTGGGATTAGATGCTCAGGTACAGTTACTTGAGTACCTGTTCTTCTCATCTATCTGTGACAAAGGTCAAGAAGTGGTGAAAATAGCGACCACACACACACACAACGTAGCACAATCCACATCCATCTGTCTGCATGTGTAGCAGGCTCACACTCATTTGCACTAGAGATTGCATGATGATGAGGAAGCCTAGCAACCAGTGTCTATTTTGTTTAGTTAAAGGTGGAGTATGTGATTCTATTTAAAGGCACTTTTTAAAATCAAATTCTGTGTGTTCGCAGTAAAAAAATAAAACGGTGTTGTACGGAAACAAAAGCCTTTTTCAGATGGGGAAAATGGAATATTGCTGGCATTCAGTCATTTAGACATGCGCCACTTTTCCATCAGCGCATGTAGTATTTGTCATTCATGCAAGATTAGACTAAAAATGATGTATAAATCATTACAACGCCATAACAGGATCAACTAAAGTAATAGCAGCTGATCAAAGTGGCCAGCACAGTTTATTTCTGAGTATAAATCTCTTCTTAAAACATGCTTCTATCAGAAAGCCTTTCCTGAAGTTACATGAGTTTTAATTTTCTTGAATCATCTTTAAATGTATTTATTAAATCTTTTTTCCGTTCCTACCCTGGAAAGGTATTTTATAGGTCATTTATTTACTTTGACTTTTTACCTCCCTATCCTGCATTGGTTTTTATATAAATCTGTTTTTAAACTTGATGATTCATTTGCCGATGTGAAGCACTCTGTACCATTTGCATGTGTTTTAAAAAGTGCAAAAAGGTTATTATTACTATTGATATTAAACACTGAAACTTCTTAACTCAACCTGAGGACAGACACAATGTTATAAAATGTTCAACTGCAGCTGATGAACTGTGAGTCTGTGTGGCAGCTTATGAGGGGTGATAAGTTTTGAGCCTGACCAAGAAAAAAGTCGGAGTAAATTTCAACAATGCTTTATTTCTCAACATAATCCCCTTGCAAGTCCACACATTTCTTCCAGCGTCTCTGTTGTGCCTTGATACCAGTCTCATAGAAGTTTTATCCTGCTCCTGCAGGAAGTCGTTCACTGCAGAGATATACGTCATCATTAGTGGCATAATGGGTCCCAGGAAGGTGTCGTTTCATGTTTGGGAATAGATGAAAGTCGGACGGAGCCAAATCTGGGGAATAGGGTGGACGCTGCACGAGTTCCAACCCTCATTCGTGAATTGCAGCTATGGCGATAACTGACTTATGGACTGGAGTCCTGGTGGAACTGGACAACACCTCTGAGCTTTCCACAGCGCTTTTCTTTGATATTCTCCCACAGTTCTCGTACCAGGGAAGCATAATATTGCCCTTTCAGGACAGGTACTGTATCACAGCATGGTCACCAACTCAGTTCGTTTTGCTTGAATGACCTACCCTACCCTACTTGACTCAGATATTGTACATGCATTAATGCACACAATGAGTCCAAATTAAACTGAAACTATTGTGACATGTTGCTCTCTCAGAGTACTGGACATTTTGATTAACAAGTCCTGTTGTCTTGGTGAGGCTCAAAACTCATCAATCTCCCCTCGTATCTCGCTGAGGTAAAGAAAAGTTCCCGTTGTGACTTGCTGTTAGGTCCTGAGTGATCTTTTACAATGTTTCAGTCTAACTAATTATTGAAGTTACTGCTGTGTTCTGTGCTCCTGTGTTGGTGGATCCTGCTGCTGTTTGATGCTGCAGGTATTTAATAAACGCAGAGGAAATAGTCCTAAACAGCTGGAAGCAACAAACTTCAGCTACTGTTAACGTCTTGTGGGTGAAAAATACTCTGCTTACACATATTATTGGTGAGTATCTTTAATCTTTGATCTGTTAGTGTCTGTTTTCATCACTGTAAAGGTTCAGTTTTCAGTGTTCATGAACAGTGTTTTGATTTTGCAAAATGAACTGTGTAATAAGCACCCACTGTGATGTTTTTGGATGCATATTGGTGCTGAAATCTGAAAGAAAAGCTTTCCCTAAATCACTTCACACAACTCCAAGCACTGTTGCTTGTGCATGCCTGACCGTTAATTAAGGACTTGTGCTGTGTTGAGAGTGATTTGGAAATGCTAGTTGGTTTGACCTCATAAGATTCATGATGTGCTTTTTACGGAAGAGCGACCAGGATGATCATTCAGACACGGGCATGCTCAGTTGCCGTCAGATTAACAGAACAAGGGGCATTTCTGAAAGGGGCAAAAGTGGCTCGAATGAATCCACAAAATGCTGTTCCTGCTCGTCCTGCTCTTGTACACTTTCATGTTTTCGCAAGAGGAAAGGGAGGTTGATGGGAAGGGAACGGGGACAGTGGGAGCAAGAGGGATGGTAAATCTGGTGCATGGTAACTATGTAAATGGACTAATTGGCTAAATGACAACATCTTCTGTCTCTAGAATTGCAGGCTTCACCTTTAATTGATAAATCCTGTAGTCTGTAAGATGTTGCCAGCGTCCAAGATGACATAATCTGAAAGATATTGAATTAACAGTGATATTAAAAAGAGAAAAACAGCTAATCTTTATATTTAACAGGTGGAAACAATAATCTTCCTTCGCTAATGACTGGTTAATAGTTTACCATTTTTGGAAATATACTCATTTGCCTTCTTGCAGAGTTAGACGAGCAGATCGATAGCACTCTTACATGTGTCTGTTACATATTAAGCTACAGCCAGGCGACTGTTAGCTTAGCTTAGCATGAAGGCCAGACAGGGAGGTAACAGCTTGCCTGTGCTTTTATATCATAAAACCACAACTTAGGTAACATGCTAATCAGTGGCTTTTTCTACCCACCAACAGCACATTTCAAGCTGCTCATCCTGTTTCGTGGCTTTGTGCTAAGCTAAGCTAACGGTCACCTGGCCGGAGCTTGATATTTAACAGACAGCAAGAAAGAAACAGCATCCTTTGCCAAAATGTAAAGATATTCCTTCTAATGATAGATTTGTTGTTGTAATTTTGCTTTTCTGGCTAACAACGGCTAAACGAATTACTCCACAGTCGGTTAAGAGACACTCTGAGAGTTTAGCAGCAGCTTAGCACATATATCCTCGTGTAGTCCTCCCACTCTCTCCACATCCTATTTTCGTCCTCCTCAATCTGCTACAACCGACCCCCCCTCTCCTCCTTCCTCTATTTTTTGGTCGCCATTGTGCTCCGGACTCTCCTGCAGCCCTGTAAGAGCACAAAAGCACAACAAAGACTCAGGAAGTGATTAGTGGCTTAACGAGGAGGAGGCTTTGGAGGGGGCATCAGGGGGCTCTTCCAAGAGACGGCTGAGGGGGTTAAATTTTCAGGGCTTAAGAGGTCAGTGTTAAGTTGTGGAGGTCAGTGGAGAGGTTAATTAGGAGCAGGGCTTTTGTTTACGAGGGATAAGGAGAGGCAGAGGCGATTCACTTTGTCTGCTCGCTGTGTTTCTCCAGCCACCCCGCAAGTGCCATCCACCCTCTTTCAGCCGGCTCTGCTTTCCCTTCTCCTCCCTGATAATTGTCCCGTGGCTGAATGGAGATGTAGCTGAATTAACTTAATTGTCACCACAACACACACACACCTCGAGTATCCTTCCTCGGGGTATGTTTGGCATGTCCCATCCCACTTACATTTTCGAAGAAGGTCTTTTCAGACTTGGAGGAGCTCTGGCCGTGACTGTCACTCACTCATTTGCGCATTGTTATGCCGTTGCAACGCGCAGAGAAGCATGCTGCGAACATCTACGGTCTAGAGCATCTTGAGTGTCTCGAGATGAACATTTGTGAAGAGAGAACTAACACTGAAGCAGCTCTCTTGGCGGCAAAATGCATCTGGAAAAACCTTTCATATAAACTTGATTCAACTCATTTATAGGCCTGTGCTGTAAGTCTAAGAGTCACCACTGGAGTTCATTCATTTTCCATTCAGGCCGTCTAGGTAATATTTTGCCCGACAACTCAACAGCAAAGCAATGTAGCGGCGGATCAGTAGGTTTAGTCTTCGTCCTTTGCTTTCAGGATTGCATTTTTCATCAAAAAGCAACATGGCTCTCGGTGCAGCATCATGTAAATTGTTGGAAAACGTTCAGGTTGCAATCACAAGATGCTCACTACCTTGTGATTGATAGTCGCAGCTCCAAGTGAGAAGTGTAGGAGGTGAAGTTGCACCATTAAAGATGGGCTCAGGCAGAAATCTGACCATTTGTGTTTATCAACCCCAAACAGCCAGTAAACCCAAATGGTAGAAGAACATATTAGCACTCTTTTAATGTGTGCTACAACCTGCACACAGTCTAAAGACCTCACACTGTTCCCAATATCTCAGTTTAAGTCTGTTCAACGTAGAATGTCCTGATGAGCGCCGCGAAACCTGCGTCCAATCATTTCATTGAATTGTCTTTCATACAGTTTAATTTTAAAGAAGGTCAATTCAAACGCATGCGTGTGCTTGTCTGTATTCATGTTTTGATTTGATTTGGGGATTACCTTGACAAGCGTGAACCATATGCATCAGCCGGGGTGAAAAACTGGCACACGGCTCCTCACACCATCGTGCGGGGACATCTGTCTTGTCGGGGGTAATTGGCATTAACCCTTTTAAGCCGGGTGACCCCCTTTTTTCACGCCCAACACATCTGCACGAGGGGCATTTGGAAGGCTGTGTGTGGCGGCATAGGGTGAGGTGAAGTGTGATTAAGATAGAAAATAGTGTTTTTGGCTGTTTGGGATTGCTTGATTTCAATTTACACTCAGAGGCGCTTCCGATAATTACACTGACTTGCATTTTTATCGCATCTCTATCATTAGCATACAACACTTTATGGTGTATTTCTCAATTTAGTACATTTTTATTCATAGTACATTTTACACTATATTGTGCACTTTGTATCATAGTATATTTTTCTATCATATTTAGATTTTCCTGTTTCCTATATCTATTCTATTCTGTTTCCTGAAGTCCTACCCTAACCATAAACTTGATTAACCCCTATCCAAATAAGTCTTTAAGCTAAAATTTTATGATTTACATTATCTAAACTTGCTTATTGTCCCCATATTTTGACTGTTTAAACATGTTTAAGGCCCCACAACATGAGTAATACAAGCCCACACACACACACACACACACACACACACACACACACACACACACACACACACACACAGTGATGCAAACCCTGCCACACTCCGAAGCATATGGTCCAGTGCAGCCAAAATGTGTTAATGTTGATTGAATATGCTGCTCCATTACACTAATGTCAGCAGGCTGTATAGGCCCGAATGCTAATCCAGCGTAACAGAATGGAGATGGAGCGCGGCTTACCTCTGAACTTATGGATATTAGAAAAATAGAAAAGTGATTAGAAAGTGATTAGAGTGGCTGGAGACCACTTAGAGAAAACATACGCTTTCAGGTCTGGATGAGATTTCCAATCACACCGGTGCGCTCAGCATCACTGCTATTAATGATGCAAGCAGCTTACTGGCAGGACCGGAGAGGTTACGAGGTTTAGTTGATAGCAGAATGTTATGTCAGTTCAGTTCCGCTTTTTTATGGTTGTCCTCTTGTTGCACCTCATCACAATTACAGCTTGTGTTTCCCTGTTTAAGAGGTGCTCTTGTCGCTTATTTGTTTATTAGTGTCATTTTAGTGTTTTAGACTAAGGGCCACCAGAGTTGATCTTCACACATGGCCACTTTCAGCTTTTGTTCATCTGCTGTGGATGAATACTTGAAAACCTGCAAAATATAAACGGTATAAAGCCTATATTTGACCAGAAGTGAGACACTGTCTGACATTCAACATCTAACAAACTTGAACAAATTGAAATCCCCACAGTGTAATAGAAAAAAAACATTTCCATAGTGTGTATCCATCTGGAGGCTTCCGGATTACACAGAGACTAGTTACCAAACAACTACACTGTAAAAAAAAGACAAAATCCGTAAAAAAATTAAGGAATACAGTAACGTACAAAAACCTGTAAAAGTGGCGACAGTTACTCCAAATATCTATAAATACATTATATTTTCAGCCCATTTAAATACCGTAAAACTGTGTACTTTGATGATCATAGATTATTAAAGAATAAATCTTATACAATATTTATAGTTTTGGCCTGGTTTAGGTGGTTAATATTTAAAGTGATTTTTTCTGTGGTTTTATTAGACATTATTTGTTATTGCTTTTTTCAAATAATTACAAGTAACTATAGCATAATAATATTTTTGCTAATTTATATACAATTTTAAAAGTAATTTATGGACAAATGTAAAAGAAGAAATTACCATTTATAAAAACACAGATTCCTGACGTGGACATTATTTATGGTTTTGGCCTGTTTTTGTGTAGTTAACATGTAAATTCAAACATTTTTATGTGTTTTTACTCGTTATTATCAGTAATTTACTAAACAGGGGAAAGTCTGCAATGTAACTTACAAAATAAAATAACAAAATAAGTAACAGTTAAATACTGATTTGACATGTTCATTTTTTACAGTGTACTCAATCAAATACAAAGTGATGCTGTTTTGGGTCATTTTGCACTGATTTGAGTTTGACATGTCTTCATCTGTTCCACTCACTGTAATGTAGCCTGAGTCTAAAGGGATGAACAGAGTACAAATAGTTCACATCACAGAGGCAGTTCAGAGGAGACTTCATGTGTCCAGCTTGAGCATAAAATAGGACATAAATCCTCTGTTTGATTGACAGCGCTGCCATGGCAACCCCGCATCAGCTGCTGGGTGTCCAATGAGAAGTCCGAGTCAGGGTCCCTCCCTGAGTCCCAGGTGAGCTAAAGAGTCAGACTGGAGCAGATTTCGGTCAGACTGTTCTCAAAACGCACTTCGTCTCCTCTTTGGGTTCACTCTGTGATCCAGATGGTTTTCAGATCGCCGCTCGACTTCTTCACAGCCTCCCGCCTCCTCCTGCCGCACTTTGCGGATGGGGCCCCTGCCCTGCCTCGGTCCCGGTCACCGGATGACCCTCCCGCCGCCTGCCCTCCCCTCGCTTTCCCGGGACTGTGTTTCTCTGCGGCGCAGATCGCCAGCGTGTGCGAGACCCTGGAGGAGACCGGAGACATCGAGCGGCTGGCCCGCTTCCTCTGGTCGCTCCCGGTGACCGCAGACGGCCGTGACTCCATCTCTGAGCACGAGTCCGTGCAGCGGGCTCGCGCCGTGGTGGCCTATCACACGGGAAGTTTCCGCGAGCTTTACCACATCTTGGAGACGCACCGCTTTACGCGCGCATCGCATGGTAAACTGCAGGCGATGTGGCTCGAAGCTCATTACCGGGAGGCAGAGAAGCTCCGGGGGCGGCCGCTCGGACCTGTGGACAAGTACCGCGTGAGGAAGAAGTTCCCATTACCAAGAACCATCTGGGACGGAGAGCAGAAGACGCACTGCTTCAAAGAGCGCACGCGGGGGCTGCTGAGAGAGTGGTACCTGCAGGACCCGTACCCCAACCCGGGGAAGAAGCGGGAGCTGGCACACGCCACCGGACTGACACCGACTCAGGTTGGGAACTGGTTCAAAAACCGGAGACAGAGAGACCGGGCTGCAGCAGCCAAAAACAGGTCAGTGAGTTTGGATTGAACTAAGCTGTCTGTTGAGTGTAACAGTTGGAAACAGGGAGTTGCACGAGTTGCACTCGAGAACAGACTTTCTTATAAAACGTTTTGCTATTTTTTTTTAGGTTAGTATCAACTTGCTCTACACGCCCAGCATGTTATCAGTCTTTACTAGTCACTCACATAGGTTACTTATTTCTTTGGCAGCTTTCCACAGACAGCAAAAGTTGTGCGTAAAGGGCCATTCATGCGTAAAAGCGCACAGCCATTCAGCTTGTAGATTTTTGTTTTCCTTCTGTGCGTGTGACCTGGTCGATTTTTCTTTCCCTTTCTCGGACTATAATTTTCTTCAGGGTCAGTGTGTGGGTCAGTCATCCTGCTGGTGAAAGCAAAACGTGCATGAATGGGTGCAAATTGCTCAACATGCAAAGAGAGGCTTCAATTTATCACCACAGAGATTATTTGTTCTTATGCTTTGACAGTAGCCCCACTTTATTTAGGTAAAACTTCAGGATAGTTTTAGTCATGAGTTTTGCTTCTTTTTCAACTCCAGCTTGTATTTTATTTAAATTCATTTTCATTTTTTGGTGTCAGTGTCAGACTTGTTTTGCAAATTTTTCTCAATTTTAACGTCTTCTTCTTTTCATTTTTAGGTTGCAGCACCACCGGATGTGTCCCGACGGTGGGCGACTAAGTGGGGGAGACTGCAGTCCTGATGGGAGCGCAGAACGAGGAGATGGAGAAACTCTTCTCTCAGTAACAGACAGTGACTCTGACTTGGATGTCTGAGACTTTAAATCTATGAAATGGACCTTTGGGGGCCGATCTTTGGTTAACAGAGTAAGAACGAGGATGTTTGTGGACAAAGTCAGGGTTTGGTTTGCAATCAGTGTTCAGGGAATTAAGCACATTCATCCTCAATATAAAACCAGCCCATCAAACAGAATATATAAATGCAGGTTACATGAAGAGTTCAGCTTTTCTTCCCTTTGTTTCCTGAAAATATCATTGATTTTTGTCTCTGCTGCTTCTGGTGGTCTCCAGGAATGAATTTTCGATGAGTCATAGGATGAATTTCAACCATCCTTTTTGATTTTTAACCGCATCACTGGATGGTGATGTGCACATCTGTTGGCCCAGCTCACACCATCAACCTAATTAAACAGACATCAAGCCGTGGACCCCTGTTGGACTTTAACCCAGGGACCCCCACAGAGGAGGACCTTTACTGACTGAAGCCTGCCAGTGAGCAAATCCCTCTTATTTTCTCTAATCATGTGTCATTATTTTATTTTTGATGAGAGTAGTTGTTCCTTTAGAGGCTCCTGGAGAACCCTTGGACGTCGACTGCTATAGACAATCAGCCACTACCACTGAATCACAACTGCCTGTCTGCCTGCTTGTATGTTCGTTATTTTTTCCTTTTTTTTACCTTCATCTCTATTTAAAATTCTCTGAGTTCAATGTGCAGTCTGTGTCATGCTGTGTCATACTTTATGTTCAACTTGATGCTGAATAAATGTTTTGGTATTTTATATAAATAAAATTATTTAATATATGACTGTTGTTTTAACATGTCTTCTTCACCGACACTGTGATGATCCTTTACGGACGGTGTGTGCATGTGAGTTTGACTTTGCCGTACTTTGTATATCCGCTCAGAATTCATTCTATCGTCTTAAAGACTAAGAATCTAGTAGAAATAACTTCAGTGCAGCGGCTGTTGCTTTAAATGTGCTACATAAATAACAGTGACGTGACTTGACTTTAAGGTTAAATCCATTTTACAAGGATTTAAGGTGGGTTTTTTTGTAAATTAAAGTTTTCTGATGAACCATTAATAATCAGCAAACTTAGTCATATTTAATTATTGCTGTATGATCACACTTCTTATGTTGTGTTTTGCAGCATTTAGTTATCACTATGCACATGTGAACATGATTTTAGGTGGTTTAAACGTCTAAATGTGCTTAGAATGATTTACCAGAGCTGTAAGCTTGGATGCTCGCTGATTAATCCGCCTATAGCCCAAAAGAAAAACACAATATAAGCTTTTATGCAATAAAAAGAAGCCACTGTGTTTAAAACCACAAAGTATGTTGTATGCAACTGCCCAAAAACCCAGAGAGTTACATGTTAAAACAGTAAATGACTGAGACACAATGGGATTTATGGGATTTTCCAGCTCTTTCTTTTGGGTTTTGTTACTTTCAAGGTGTTCAAATTGGTTTACCCTAAGATTCACTCAGACATCTGCACAGTAGCCTCCTACATTTGTATTCTTCATTTATAATTATAAACCCCATATCCTACTTCATCCGATGCTGATAAAAGAGAACTCTAAACAAGACCTGAACTAATTTTTAAAGTTTGTTGCATTTATGTGTCCCATAATGAGACATATTCATTAAGTTCTCTCACTTTGCTAATCGCTGACCTGCACAGATTTTTCCGGAGAATCCCACTGAGCTCAGTCTGAACACACAGTAGCGCCACTCAGTGGTCAAAGTGCAGTCATTTAATATTGGAATAACTAAGAAATTCCATTTTAGTATATATACATATATATATATATATATTACTTCATTTCATTTTAATACGTAAATTAAACTATAACTGAAAGGACACAACAGTACAGACAAGATTATTCGATTGTTTAATTTTCTTTGTTGTTTATTTACTATTCATCCATATACAATTGTGACTCATGTCTGTTATAATTTATCTTTTCCTAGTGTGAGTCATGAAAACATCTCGCTGTCCTAGAAGAGGACATATGAAAGGAATAGTCTTAAATTTGAATAAAACCATCAGTTTGCTGCAGTGCAGATAAGTTCCTCTGGGTTCTTACAACGTGTGAATCACCGAGGAGCACTTGAACGCAGCCCTCAGGGACGTCACGACGTGATGACGTATTGCTTCGTTGCAGTACGTCCTACCAGCCAGCAGGTGGCGCAGCTGACCAGGAATAATGACCATGTTCTGCAATTCACAGGCAAATACTGTACTTTTTACTCCACTACATCTGTTCAATAATGTTACTTACTTGTTACTTTCCAGATTTATATTAATATATGTAATATTAAAAAAATATATAATTGAGGAGTAGCTCCTGATCTATTTTTAAATGTTAGAAATGAGGCTTTATCAGGCATTGGTGGAAAAATTCACAAGCCAGCAAAGTGTCATTTTAAATTTTCTCCACCTATACCAGCTGCAGAGTTAAAGGGGTGTATTGTACTTTTTATTACATTTATTTTAAAAAAAACTTAGTTACTAGGTATTTTGCAGATTTAGGTGAATATATTTAATATTTAAAAATATAATCAACCAATAGATAATGATGTACAGGTTAGGAATAAGGTTTGCTACTTTATGTGTATTTTTTATACTTTTTGTTAAGTAAATGTTTGTTTTCAGATGATTTCTACTCATGACAGAGCATTTCTAAAATGCGGCATTGCATAAAATATCTCAGTAGCTAATTTTCCTCTGCCTGCTTAGTGAAACCTTTTGAGACCTCAGTATACTGACAATGGAGTAGTTCTAACAGCCATTTTTTAAGACCAGAATGTTTTATTAGAAACTCTCGTGCACTCTCAGATTCTGACAAATGTGTGGCAAAAAATTGTAAAAGCAGATATCAGAAAAAAATAAGGTGAGACATGCAATAACAGCCTAGATCCACATTAAAGGTCCTGTATGGTGAAAATCCATTCTTATTGTGTTTTGTGGTTTTTATGTTAAGTTGTTGTGTTATCAACCATATTTGTAGCATTTAAACCAACAAACACACTGTTTGGGGGATTTTGCAAGACTTTGATTAATGTGCTAAAAATAAGCACAGTAGGGGACCTTTAAAGACCCCAGTGGAGCTTGACAGCAGAGCAGAGATGGTGGCTGGACTGAGAGGGTCATGGCAAACATGTAGCTATGCTTAAGATCTGGTTAGCAGACAACCATGTCCTTTCTATCTGGGTAAAAGTAGCACTCAGCAATATCTTCTCAGTCATAGAGTCCAGCAGAACACATCACAGGGTCTGATGAGAGGTCAAAACATCATTTATGCTGATGTATCCCCAAACATTTCTCTATTGTTAACTGGTAGCCTGGATGTGATTTGCCCCAAATTCCTGGTCATTGATAAACTTCTTTATCCGTGTGTGTTCATGTGTGCGACTGAGACATCTGTGGACGCTCACATCGCCGTCTAGGATGGAGACAGACGGTTGCTATGGTGACCAGCTTGTCATTCAACGTGTCTGCGACCAATCACACAACAGACCATCGAAACGAGAAGGGACCAGGGCCATAGATGGATAGAGGATAGAATATTTGATTCCTGCTTCTTAAATGTTTTTTTTTTAAATTTCTTTACTCCTCTATGACAGTAAACAGAATATTTTTGGGTTGTGGACTAAAAAATACTGAGAAAAACTCATTGATATTTTTGACCATTTACCAAATAACTAATAGAATGCTTGAGAAAAATTATTGACCGATGAATAATAATTAATTTCAGGCAACAATTTATATTTTACAAACCTAAGGCAGCAAACTATACTTGAAGGGAAATATAGCTCAGCAAATTTAAAAGGGATTTAGCTGCCATTTTAAGCAGTTTGAATAATGTTTCAGAGCTGCAGTATTTTATTATTTTTATTTATATGTACATGTTTTTCCTACTACTCATGGACCTTTACTCAAGTAAAACTTTTAATTCAGAACTTTTATTTGTAATCGAGTATTCTCATGGTGTATAATTGCTAAATTTACTTTTAATGCAGGGCTTTATCCTTGTAATGAGGTATCGTCATGGTGTGGAATAATTTCACTGTAAAGACAAATAATCTCAACACAACACTGGAGGTAAGGTGTTGTAATTTTACAGAGAGTAACACTTCTTATGTACCTTCAGTCAAGTAAAACTTTGAATATGAGGCTTTTACTTGTAATGGACTATTCTCACAACATAAAATGCCAGTTTTGCTTATATAGATAAAGAATCAGAATATGATCCTTTAAAAAATGAGGTAAAACTCTAAATTCAGGACTTTTACTTGCAATTGAGTATTCTAATGTTGGGCAATTACTGGGCATTACTTTGTAATGATAAAGAATCTGAATACCAGACTACAGAAAAGAAGCTGTCGTAATATCACAGAGCGTAACAGTAAAATAAATACTTTAACTTGTATTACAATATTCTCACAGTGGACAGTGGTTAACTTTACCTATATTGATTTTTTAAAAAAGTCTGAATATTAAACTGGAAAAAGAGGCGTTGCAATATTACTGAGAGTGTCAATCAAATAAAAATATTAATTCAGAACTTCAATTTGTGATAGAATATTTTCAGTGGAAAACCGTTAATTTAGCTTAATATAGATTAAAAATTTTGAATACAACACTTAGCAGTTAGCATTAGCATTATAGACGAGTCCAGCTATATAGTCTCCTTGTGGGCGGTGAGTTTGTTAGTAGTATATTTTAAGCAGTTAATGGTTAGCATTAGCATGTAGCATTTGCACTTGCTAAATGGTAGCACTGGCACTGGTCACTACCTGAAACATCTCCTAAACAGGCCTGGTTCAGTTGAACGTGGCAGTGCTGGTTTAATTAGCAGTTAGTATTAGCATTTAGCTAAATGGTAGCATCGGCGCTGGTTTCTACATGGAGCATCTCCTAAATGGACCTGGGTCAGTAGAACGTGGCAGTGCTAGTTGAATTAGCAGTTAGCATTAACATTTAGCAACTAGCTAAATTGTAGCATCGGCATTGGTCACTACCTGGGGCATCTCCTAAACGGGCCTGGGTCAGTTGAACGTGGCAGTGCTGGTTGAATTAGCAGTTAGCATTAACATTTAGCAACTAGCAAAAATGTAGCAGCGCCATTGGTCACCACCTGGGGCATCTCCTAAACAGGCCTGGGTCAGTTGAACGTGGCGGTGCTGTTCGGATTGTGTAGTAGTAGTGTGAACTGACACTGGGGGGGGGTGACTCTAAAACGCCAGAGTTCACCGCCTAGCCTCCTGGAGGTGCCATGAGACTAAGTAGACAAAACACCGTTGAAGGGAGGTTTCCACCTGATGATCCCTAGAGATGTGTTAGGAATCACTGCTCTCTGGTAGGTATAGAGACAGAATAGGGATCCTAGGTCCTTCATTGAGGATGAATCCTTTTTTGAGCACAAGTGGCTTGTGTTTAAATTAACTGTAAAAGTTGTAGCCTAATATTAATGAGTAACAAGTAAATATTTAAATTCAAGACTTTAACTTGTATTAGAGTATTTTCACAGTGGACTATTGTTAATTTTATTTATATAGATTAAGAAGTCTAAATATGTCTCCTCGGGGACAGGACAAAGGTACCAAATGTAAATACATTTAAATTTCGAATATGAAAGTCTGCTTTATTAACTTGCGCTCGTTTGATTCTGAGGTGTTGGAGGGAACCCCAAACTCCAAATATAGAAACATGGAAAGTTCAAATGATAGAATTGGCTGCATATGAAAAAATGTTACTGAGATCGAATGGTGGAAATGTAGCTATCGATGAACAGTGGGAGAGTTTTGCAGATTTTTTGTGTGCAAGAAATTGAAAAGTGAGTAGATGTCAGTGTGAACCTATAAAGAATATGTCACTTTTGCTGAACACCCATTATCCAAACCAGACTGTTGGACACTCTCAGCCTCTCTTTAAAAAATCTGTGATAGACTTTGCCTGCTGGAAGACCTGCCCTTTTTTCTTTTTTGTTTTGTTTTGTTTTCTTATTATTGTTGTTATTGTTTTGAATGTTTGCTTAAAACATGAAAATTTAATAAAATATGAATTACAAAAAAAAAAAAAAGTCTAAATATTACATAATAATCATATCACATAATATTACAGAGAGAGCAACATTCCAGTAAAAATTTATATTCAGGACTTTTACTTGAGTATTTGAGTTTACCAGAGTATTTTTGCAGTGTGAAGTTGCCACTTTTACTTATAGAGATAAAAAGAAAATTAAATATGACACTGGAAAAAATAAAAAATAATGCATTGTAATGTTATGGAGAAGTAAAAATAAATAAATAAACAAATTCAGGTAATAAATTCACACAGATTTTTAGTGAGGAAGTTCTGTTGAGTCAAAAAAAACAAAACACATCCCGCCTTCTGTGAGAGCAGCTGATTGGTCAGGAGGCAGGTATGTATTTTAAGGTAGAATTCCAGAAACCTGTAATAGACTCATTACAGTGTTTTTCTGTCTCCTCACACTCCTCCCTCCTTGTGTGTGTGTGTGTGTGTGTGTGTGTGAGGGAGGAAGGCTGTGACCATGCATACGGACAGACTGATTGACTGTCTGGCCATGACGCACGCACACGTGCACGCGCTCTCACGCACACGCCTCCTCATGAAAACACCTCTTCCATCTGAAAACACACCGCCTCCCTCCCTCACCCTCTCTCTCTCTCTCTCTCTCTCTCTCTCTCTCTCTCCCATCCGGCGCAGAAGCCCGGCAGCGCGGGGTGACGCGTTTTGCGCATTTCCTGCAAAGCTCGCGGATTCAGGAGCAGGAGAGGGGAAACGCAGGGGCGCGCGCAAGAGAGAGAGAGAGAGAGAGAGAGAGAGAGAGAGGGGAGGAGAAAAAACACACACACGAGAGAGAGGGCGCGCGAGAGAGTGGTGATGAATTCGGGGGTGCTCGTGAGACCGTTAAAAAATAAATAAACAAAACACCGCAGTTGTTATTTTTCTTTGACTGTTTTGTCGGAGGAGGAGGTTATTTTTCCACGAGAATACGCGTCAAAATATCGCGGTGTCGGTCAGGTCGCACGGCGCAAGGAGATTATCCACCGGAGAGAGCGAGCCGCGACGGGGCTGGAAACCGGAGCACCAATCCCGGATGGCTAGGCGCGGCTGCTCGCTCTCTCTCCCTCCCTGACCCCCGGGAAGAGACGCAATAAGGACCGCGACAAGGGGTAGGAGACGAGGAAGGAGAAGAAGCTCTCGTGGCGGGGAGGGGGGGACTTGACATGTTTTTTTCGGGAATTTCGCGGGACCGAGCGTAAACAAACACGTCTCGGGTGGGAGAGAGCCCACTGAAGGGTGTGAGTCTTGCTGCGTTTCCCCCCCCCGAGCCCCATTACTGAGCCAGTATCCGTGCAGCCTCTCTGTGGATAACACCGTGTTCTGATATGGTCGGACCAGACTTGAGGAGCCAGCGGCATTATGGGATGTAGCAGGACTGTGCAGTGACCCCGCTCATTGGAAGGAAACAGTCTGTGTACAGGAGCCGGAACAGCCTAAACACACACACACAAACACACACACACCCTCATCCATTTATAGATACACACACACACACACTCCAGCAGCCATGCCTGTGTTCAGTGGGCTGCTCAAGGTAAGAGTGTGTGAGGCGGTGGACCTGAAGCCCACCCCCTGGGCCCTGCGTCACGCCGTTGGCAAAAGTGGCTCCTTCCTGTTGGACCCCTACCTGGCGCTGAACCTGGATCAGACCCGGCTAGGTCAGACCGCCACCAGGACCAAGACCAACAGTCCAGCCTGGCACCAGGAATTCTGCACTGAGGTCCGGGAGGGAAGGAGCCTGGAGCTGTCGGTGTTCCACGACGCCCCCATCGGGTATGATGACTTTGTGGCCAACTGCACTATCCAGCTGGAGGACCTGCTGCAGAACGGAACCAGGCACTATGAGGACTGGGTACGTGTTTGACGCATAACTTTGGGAGTGTTGGAAACCACAGGTTTGCATGTGTGACTCTGTGCATGACTTCAGGACTTCAAATTATCACTTCATTAGATTCCTAATCTTAGGAGATTCAGTAAAAAGCAGCTGGACTTCTCCTTTCAATGGTTCTTCTTCAGCTCTGGAACAGATTCCAATCTTTTACCACATGGGATCTGCTGATACAGAACCTCCAATGCTCTGTTTACCCAAAATTTAAAATCTGCATCTTATATGAAAGTCCAGTTGTAGATGTCTGCATAGTAGCTCCAATAAAAATCAGGTGGATTTCTATTTAGGTTCTTTTCTAGAACCTAAAAGAGAAGTCTAGCTGGAGATGTTTGTGTAGATTCCCAGTCATCCAAGTCATTGTAACCTAAAAGGTCAGTCCAGTTGGCTTTTATTGAAGCTCCTATTATGACCATGACTTGGATGACTGAGAATCTACACAGACATCTACGACTGGACTTCTCCTTTAGATTAGATTCCTCTTCGGTTCTGACACAGATCTAGATCTTTAACCACATGGGATCTGGTGATACAGAACCTCCAGTGTCCTTTTTACCTCAAATTTAAAATCTGCACATAATGTGGAAGTCCAGTTGTAGACGTCGGTGTAGGTCTTTGGTCATCCAATGCGTGCTAATAAGAGGAGCACCAGTAAAAAGCAGCTGGACTTCTTTTTGAGGTTATTTTCTCGAACCTAAAGAAGAAGTCCAGTTGTAGATGTTTGTGTGGATTGTCAGTCATCCAAGTCATGGTAACCTAAAAGATAGGTCCAGTTGCTTTTTATTGAAACTCCTATTATTACCATGACTTGGATGACCGAGAATCTATATAAACATCTACAACTGGACCTTTCTTCTAGATTTTTCTTCTGTTCCGTCACACATTCGTGGGCTTTGCTGATGCAGAACCTCCAATGCTCTTTTTACCCCAAATTTTTACCCTAAATTTAAAATCTGCACATCATGTGGAAGTCCAGTTGTAGATGTTTGTGTATGTTCTCAATCAATCAAGTCATGGTAATGATAATAGCTTCAATAAAAAGCAATTACATCTACATTTTCTTTTCTAGAACCTTGAAGAGAAGTCCAGTTGGAGATATTTGTGCAGATTCTCAGACATCCAAGTCATTGTAACCTAAACAAGAACACCAGTTGCTTTTTATTGAAGCTCCTATGACTTGGATGACCAAGAATCTACAAACATCTACAACTGGACTTCTCATTTAGGTTCCTGAGAAGAACCTAAAAGATTCCTCTTCCAATCTTTTACCACATGGTATCTGGTGATACATAACCAGTGCTGTTTTAACCCCAAATTTAAAATCATTATGTTGAAATCCAGTCGTAGATGTTTGTGCAGATTCTTGGTCATCCAAGTCATTGTAACCTAAATGAGAAGTCAGGTTGCTTTTGATTGTAGCTCCCATTATAACCATGACTTGGTTGATTGAGAATCTACATAGACATCTACAACTGGACGTCTTGTTTAGGTTATTTTCAACAATCTAAAAGAGAAGTCTAGTTGCTTTTTATTGAAGCTCCCATTATTACCATGACTCGGATGACTGAGAATCCACTCACACATTACACAATACATTCATTCAGACACACTTATCACTCCTCATACCGAATATGAATATGCAAGACGAGTGGAAAAGGTCCTGCACAGACAAAACTGTACACATGTGTGATATTTGTGGTGTAGAAAAGTCAAATACTGTTGAATGTGTGCAGCTGAAATGGCATTTTAATAACCAACCCGAGCTTCTCTAAGACTCTGCAACAGACCTACTGTTGTGTTGTTTGCGTAGTGTATTTGATGTGGTGTGCCAGCCAGAGGAACGGGCCCCTCAGCCACAATATGCATGCGTTCTGTAGGCTAATCGGTTCATGTTCTGCTTCACAATGAACAGCTGTGGGGTGCCGTGCTCATAAGCAGGGATGCATTTATCTGATTTCTTGTCTTCTGACACAGATTCCGATCTTTCACCACGTGGCATCTGCTGATAGAGAACCTCCAATGCTTTTTTTTTTTTAACCCCAACTTTAAAATCTGTGCATTATGTGGAACTAAGATTAGTCTGAGAGGGTGCAGCTTTGATTGAAGAACATGTATTTAATGCCATTTTGTCCAATCAAGGCTGATAACAATCGATCTGATCACATCTGTGCGTCTGTTGGAACCTCTGTGGTTTCATTCTAGAGCATTTCTCCATCCTTCAGTGCCTTTATTCCAGAAAATTCTCATCAAATGTCAAATCTTTGCACTTCAGGACAAATCTTTACTGCCATTATCATCACCGTCACCACCTTCTTGCAGTCTGACATCAAGCTTCATGTGCTGACAGGTTGCCTGGTTGGGTCTAGTTTGGTGCCTCAGACAAAGTCTTCTTTTACTTATTTGAAGCTATAAAGACCCTTTTGGTTCCTATTCTTTAATCCTGCAGCTTCCTCTCCTCTATCTGTGACACCTGAGCTGTTTGGGCTTGCATCACATCTGATTTCTCAGCTGGTGTCCTTTTCTCAATTCTTCACATTCCTGTTTGGGCTGGAAGGAATAGGAGGCGCCCTTGTCTTTACCCCTGCAAATCCAGAAATGTCGATCAGTGTCTTCAAAAGTTTGTCTCTTCTTCTAAAGACAGACACGCACAACTTAGCAGTGGGAAAAGCCAAAGTTCCTTACATTTATCACGGTTTCTCGTCCTTTAATTACAGTAGTGTCGAGACCGGACGGCCACATGTAGATCTGTATGTACGGGGATAAAGAGCTGTTTGTTTTCGGTCTGCAAGTACTTTAACATGTGATCCTGTCCAGCTGTTTACGCCGGTTTTATGTCGACTCGCTTTATGTTAGATGAAAGACTGATGAGGGTGATTTCAGGACAAGTGTTCTGGGAGCAGATGATACATTTAATTTAAATAACCTGACACATGTTGCTTCGGATTAATCCATTATCTACAAGCAGCGTGTATTTTACATGGCAGATTGCGAGCTCTTACAGTAATTTCTCTACCTTTTGAGGCAGGTATCGCTTTCAGCATTTTAAATTTTAAGATGTGGTGAACAATTGCAGCCCCTGCGCTTATTACAGTATTATTGCTACTTTGTCAGATGGCATTTTTGTTGCACGGCGGTTTTGTTTCGAAGACTCCTGAATGTCAGAGTATTTACAGCCCTCAGCTGGATTAACATATGACCATGATGTAACGTTAAAAGCAGGAGGCAACAAAATGCTCATTGTGGTGAATTAATCTCAAATCTGAACTCTTAGGAAGCTTATTTTCATACCGCAATACTGTAAAAATCTCATTGTGCACTTGGTTAAAATGTGTAGGATGTGAAAGTGTGCATGATTCCAGAGGCGGAAGCGTGCAAAAGCCAAACGGTATGGTTCGTTAGCAGGAGGGTTCATTGATGTGCAGTTATGTAACCTTATGCTATATGAGCATACACTGGCATGTATAAATAGACACGCACATGAACACACACACAACACACACACACACACAACACACAGATACTTCGTCCCTCTGCCATCCCCAGTAAGGTCAGAGTGTATGGATCACTCTGTTGATTGACTGCATCCCATCGATCAGCCCAGCCGGCTCACCAATACATCTGCCTCAGAGCGACACCGTCCCTCCCACTTCCCCCTCTGTTCTCCTCCCTTCATTACTCACCACTTCTGCCTCCCGTGTCTCCCTCATCCTTCCCTCCTCTACGCTGAATTCCTCTCTCATCTTGCAAACACTTATCCCCCCCCCCGCCTCTCTTCATTTAGGAATCATCATCCTCTTTGTGCTTCACTCGTGTACCTTAAACCCTCCTCTTTTATCCGATTCCTCTTGATGCTTACCTTCTGTTGCTCTTCAGTCTCCAGTGGGGAGGATGTGGAGTTCAGATTCCATAAGAAGGCAACAGTGGGGAATATAATATAGAAGGTAATACATTGTCTAAGTCAGATTAGTTAAGTTTCTCTTGACGCAGCCTACGTATAAACTTTTTAATGTAAGATTTCTTTATGCTTAGAAATGAAAAACTAATTTGAGGATAAAAAGTGACACAAAAAAAGAGTCCTGCCATCACATATTTTGAATCCTATACATTAGTGGACTGATATTACTTTAATAAGCTGCATCAGTTTTATATATAGAGAGAGTCATGTAATTATGGGTGATATTTCAGATAGGACACAGAAGACACATCCAGTGTTTTTGACATGTGCATTTGTTCCTGCCAATAAAAACACAAAAGAAGCACAAAGCTTTTATTTTGAAAACCCACTCACACATTACCAACTGAAACAGCACAATAGATGAATGCAGAGAGTGAGCAAATTGGTGCATAAAATATCAGCACATCACAGCAAATTTAGTATCTAATGCTCAAGATTTCCTGGAGGAAGATGACTAGACCTCTACTTAATGTGTTTGTTTAAAGAAAACCTACATCCATGCATGTCGTATATGTATTTGATGTATTGGAGTCTCGCCTTTTTAGTCATTGTGGTAATTTAAAACAGATCCTGCTGTAAAAACTATCCAATGCTGCTCAATGCAATGCGAAGTATACAACTGAAAATGGGTGGTAACTTACATTTGTTAGGTAAATTACTTTCATGATTCATCAATCTGTCTCTTATTTTAACGATTTAACCCATAAAATATCACAAAATAGTTGAGAATACCCATCACAATTTCCCTTTGTGCAATTACAAGTCCAAAAGTAAGCAAATTGTCACTTTGATATAACTAACTGGCATTTTTACTTGATAACTTGATCAGCAAATTACCACATTTGGAACAGTTACATGATGATGCCCAGAGGATGAATCACAATGACTTTGGTGATCCCCTGACTCACATTAGTGGGTTTTAGTGAAATATCTTAACAACTATTGGATAGATCACCTTCAATTTTGGTGCCTACATTCATGTTTTATTCAAGCTTATTCTAACCATTGTGATGAGCCCCCGACATTTCATCTACCAACATTGTAAAACCGGAACTTAAATTTTGAGTTTATGTGGCTTTCGGGGGCGGAACAGCCTCACACAGTCGCTAGCTGACCGGAGACTCTTACGGTACACGTCCACAGGGGCGTTTTTAGACAAGACTTGGAAACTTTACCTTCTGCAAAATATGTTTCTGAAAACCTTTGATGCAAGAAATAAAGCTATGCAGTTGCTGAATTGCTCTTCATTTTCAATTAGCATTAGTTAGATTAAAAGTTTGTAGTAGTTTCCAGAGGTGTCCGATCACACTTGATGCTCCTTGTTTGCATGCAGTAGCCAAAACCTTAACTTTATGCAGATGTGGAGCGAGTTGACAGTCGATAACGCAACACTTTCAGAATGTATTGCAGGGCAGCTCACATAGATAATATACAGGAAGCGGTGAAGTAATAGGTTCTGTGGACACGCTCCATTAGTCCACATCCACACTAATACATTTTCAGCTATAAAACACATAAATTTAGCTACATTTACATGTAATGGCCTCGCTACTGTAGAGTTTGAGAGCTGCTTAAATGGAGACTTTTGGAAACGCTGCTTACCTAGTTTTAGTTTGACAACTCTGGGATTGGGTTTAAGTCGTAACACGCAGAAACATTTAGAAACCATGACGCCCATGATGCTTCCTGATTAGCTCTCATCAGTCACTATGTCTTTACCCGATTCATCACGTCTCCCAGTCTGTGTTTTCAACTGCCATGGCCACCTTATGGTATACATTCATACGTTACTTTGAGTTTACTGTGACTCATCGGATATAGACTACAGGTACAAGCCTACCATTAGCCACTATCTGTGTCATTGTTTTCGAAATCCCCTTTGCTATGGGAAACGACAAGTTGTCAACCTGGCAACCAATAACCTGAAAATGGCAAGCTTTGACAAAGATTTGGGTTGTGAAATAAGGCAGACCTGCTTGCTGCTTTTGGTGAATTCCTTTAACAGCATTATGAAGGGGCACCAGTGCTGCAGCCTGGGCTTAGCGATGTCCAAGACGTTTGTAGAGAGCTTTTTGTCTCTCAGCAGAAGAATGATAACGGTTGCAGTCAGACCATTCTACAGACAACACACAGCGCTGTGGAGACAGATCTGACTATGCGAGAGCTGCAGTTTGTTGTCAGATTAAGCAAAGAAATCTATCCAAAATTTCAACAATGAAGCAATCCACCCTTAAAATCTTAATGCTCAGTGTGCAAGAATGGTCATGTGGCATGTGTTTTCAGGCTTGTTAGTAAGAATGGAGGCTATTTCTAAAATGCTGCTAAAGACATATCGGGGCAGATGTTACTTACTTTTAAAAATGCTGTTTTAAAATGAACCTACTTGTGTGGAGCATTAGTGTTTTCATGACATTAAGGAACATACCCAAGATCTTAAATGAGGAATAAAGGAAACCTCGGTAAGCCTTGTAGACGCTATGACAGAAAGTGGGTGATTGGCATGAACTGAATAATAATAATATTACTAAACGCTGCACCGAGAGTCCAACCAAATGGTTCTTTTCCTGCTGTCCAGATGAACACTGAGCTTCAGCACCGTCTTTCTCACTTCCTCCGCCCTTCTGCTGCCTCTCTCATCTCATCTCGTCATCTCTGTATTGCCTTGGCGCTGCTATCCCCGTCCCCTCTGCTTCCTGCTCTCTTTTGTCTCCCACCATCCCTGCGTGAGTCGGGCTCCCGTGGACCCGACCGCAGGTTTCCCGCTTATGTGCCGCTGGTGAAATATTAACCAGGCTTTGATGCTTATTAATTGTCCCACTCAGTAATTGAGATGCTCCGCGAAGCCCATCCCCATGGCGACAGTGACAGCCCGTCCCCTTGGTGACAGCCTCTCACCCACCAGAGAGAGAGAGAGAGAGTTGGAGAGATGATGGGTGAGAAAAGAGGAAAAAAAACCAAAACAGAACAGTAGGTTTTCTGCTCTTCAAGAAGTCAAACAGAAAGACTTCTTGGTGCTGCGTGACCACTTTTTATGGGAAATTCCACTTTACTCACCAGCATAATTGTGGAGATGGTGCATGAAGGTACTTAGCGAGACACAGCATTACAACATTGTCTGCCGGGCTTAAGCAACTCGAGCCTTGGACGGGTTTGAACAAGTTTTACTCCACTCCATTTGCGCCACTTGTTTGGATTTAACCTCAATTGTCCTGCAAAACCAACCATCCCAGTGTGGAGCTGCTTCTTAGATCAACACTGGCACAGTTTACCTTTTATTAGTGCACACAGTTTAGCTTGTTTGTAAGCTATCTGCTACTTAATGCTCTACCTGTTGTGTGCATTTTAACCCAAAGCACGTGGCTCTGGAGTGAAATCTGTTATATGAGTAAAAAAACACCCTAAATTGTCTTTATGGAGGTGAGCTGCATAGCACTGTAAGCAAAACTGTGCATTCCTGTGGCGGCTATGGTATGCCGGAGGCTGAGCGATGCAAAGGATGATTGCAAGTGAAATCCGACTTTCACTTTTAATTTTACTGCTGTATGTTTGCAGTGTTTGTCTGTCAGCAAGATTACACAAAAACTCGATGGAGTGGCATGAGCAAAGGAAGAGCCCGTTTAATTTTGGTACTGATCCAGATCAGTTCATTCAAAACTACGAGATGGGGCTTTGTTTTTGGTGCACTTTGCTTTCCGAGTGCCCTTCTAGTTTTTTAAACAACCTGTTTAGAGAAATGGATCACATTTGGCTGCTGTTACAGATGCTATTACAAAGCAGATACCCACAATCTGCACTGCATCCAATCAGTGAAGTGTGGTATTATGATGGTGCAAAAAACCCCCAGAAAAACGAATAAAGCACCAAGGATATAAAATACCAACTCCAAAAAGGACCATTGTGACCATCTCCGGCCAAAACGAGCCAGATTTATGATATTATTTTGGCAAATTAAACCTTTCATGACCTCCTTGTGACAGATTTTATTGGGTTTGTCATGTTGCTGCCTTTGGCTGGCACTCTTGAAACACTGATACTAAAAAATGGAACAAAACCTCTTCTCTTTTTCCACCATTTCCCAGTATAAAAGCATTTTCTGTTGCACTGAAACACAACGACACATCAGCTTCCTTCTTCTCATATCATACTTTATGATCATTTCTTGTTACACTTCCTGCAGATAACTATATATACATCAAAATATAACTGTAATCTATCTATAATTTACATTTTACGCCACCGAATTATAGAGATCTTACAGGTGAAGGAACCTATGACAGATTTACTGCTCATTCCTGGTGACAGCAAGGCTTTGAGCAAATTATTGTCATTATATATATGAGTCAGTGTCTCGACTAATGGCTCTAATATATGATTTCACAAGAGCTTCGACAACAATCACATCATGTGTCTGTATTTTTCTTGCTTTATTTTTTTATATACGATAAAACAGCTAAAAACATGCTGGTGAAATTATTGCCGTTATTATCAGCAGTTATAACTTCCATTAGGGAATTTAAATTGGCAATGCTTCATCCACTTTGTCTGTTACTGCAAAAATTAGCCTCACAAAACAGCTCCACGTACCGTTGAAAGGTTAAAAAGTCCTCAGTTAAAGCTTTTGAAAATGGCATGTCCTGGTGACAGAGAGCAAAAGGAGTAGGCAGGCAGACGAGGGAGACTGGGGAGAAGGAAACCATAAAACGTGGACTGGAAGGAGTGGAAGGCTGAGGAGGAAAATGGTGATGATGTGGAGAGAGGTGTAGAAGTGAGCTCCGTTTACATGTAAATATATGTGGCTGCACGGTGAGAGCTGTGAGGCGGCTAGAAACAACCGGGCTGAGACTCGGTGACCACACAGTGTAACGTTTCCACGTCAGATGTCAGCCAGCGACTCCTGGCATCAGATATACAGCAGCAGGATTAATGACTGGAGGGCCTCGATTTGAGAGAAAACACTGTTTTAATGAGTTTTTGTTTTACATTTGTGTACCGAATCATTTAGTATGTGTGAGGCTGGTATTTGATCCCACAGTGAAACATGTTCTAGGCACTATTTTGAACCTTGTAGTAGTTATTTCTAATTAAATACATATTTTAAGCTATTCATAAAAACCTGATTGACTCAAACAGAGCACAGCTTCTGTATATTTTCCGGAATTTATTATAATAATGTTGAATTTTGTAGCCATTTTATGCCAGCAAAGATGGCTTTACAGTTGTTTCTCTGTGTTTTGCTGCCATTTTATCGTTTAGATAAAAGTATTACCATCATAATACTTTAATGTAAGCGACAGCATTGTTCCACCATCGTCCTCTGTTTCACCACCCCTGTTAAAATGAATTTTGTAGTTTACATTACTAGCTCTTAACTCACACTAAAACATGTTTCAAGCCTTTCTTTCAACCCTATACTAGTAATTACAAATACCTTTTCTTTAAATATTTTATTGCATTACGTATTTAGAACAATTTGTAAACAAGTGACACTTTCAAACAGTATGAAGTTTATGCATATTTAGGTGAGTTATGTTAACGTTTATATTGGATTTTATAGCTGTTTCATGATATCAATAAAATACCCATAAAGTCTGCAGTTTGTTGCAGCTGTTTTGCTTTTTTGGTTAGTTTAAAAAAAATCACAACTATCATTACATACTTTTTATTGACTCCAACAGTGTAAAGTTTCTGTATATGTAGCTGAATATATTATATCAATGTTGATAATGGATTTTATAACTATTTTATGCCAGCAAAGATGGCTTTGCAGTTGCTTTTTCACCCTTTTCCTGCCAGTTTTATAGTTCCTTTTGGCATGTTTATGTAAACATATCACTAATATAATAAGTTAAAAACCAATTTTAATGAAGTTTTATGTTCTGTTTGTGAACCAAATCATTTAGTAGTCATTGATCCCACAGTTAAACATGTTTTAGGCCCTATTTAGGTAATTTTAAATTAATATTGCTATATTTTATTTCGCTACATATTTTTAACAAGTGACAGATTCACTGTACAGCTTCTCTATATTTAGCTGAATCTACTACATTAATGTTGGATTTTATAACTATTTTATGCCAGCAAAGATGGGTTTACAGATTTTATTCACCTTTTTGTTGCAGTTTTTGTAGTTCTTTTCACCAAGTTTTAGTTTCTGTAAGCAGCAGCATTGTTCCTCCCTCGTCCTCTGCTCCTTCCTCCCACTTCTCCCTCTCAAGACATGACTTGGATTATCCTCGAGGTCACGGCCATATTGGCACCATCCCTCACTTTATTCCTGACCCCCAGACTCACTCATTTCCCGAGATGCCGGACAATGACATCACTGGCTCCGCCCCCCGGTGACCTGCTGGTTAAGTAGGACAGGCTGGATTTAAGATGCGCCGTTGACACAGTGACAATGCACGAGCACACGCACAAAGACAAGCCATGGCGCTCTGCCCATGGATGCCAAATCAGGTCAACCTTTGGTGTGTGTGTGTATGTGTGTGCGTGTGCGTCTGCTGCAGGGTGTTTAATGCATGTTCTCATTGAAAGAGAAGAAATGGGAGGATAATTGAGAGCTCTGGGACAGCAGGTGAATGCACTGTATTTGTCCCCTCTGTCTTGCTGTGACCTCACGACTGTGTCTGTTATTGTACGACACAAAGGAGAATCTGTTGTTTTCGTCAAGGAAGTGGTTATTCACCGTTATATTATTCCTTTAACAGTCTGTGTAGGATGAAATAAGGACTGTGCAGCTATAGTGACGACTGTCAGCAGCAGGACTTCGTGTTGAATGTCAATATTTGTTTGTCAAATTCATTTGTATCAAAACTTTTATGCAGTGAAAACTGGCAGAGAGTGCTTGGCCTGATTTGTAATCTGGATTGCTGATATTCTGATCTGCCAGTTCCTGTTGAAAATTAAAATTTTGCCCATTTTACACTGTTTTAATCAGTGTTTTGCAATGTTTTTGTGGGAAAATATCTTTTGGAGTATATAAAAAGTACTTTTTCAATGTCAGTGCTAAAACTGGCAGTTTTATTTTGTGTGTAGTAATTAATAATTAGACATTACTCAGTCTTAGTCACCAGAAATCAATGTAGTTATTGTTTAATTTCAGCATTTGGCCAGATGATAGCGGGCCAGATATGATTTCGTCAAAAAAGTAACACCATTTTGTATTTTTTTGTGCTTTTTTCCATTCGGTGATCAAGATAAACCGTCTAAAAAACAAACTAGTTTTATTATGTCATCATCATACAAGTAGTTAGCACTTACCTTGGTGGTTAATGAGCAATAGTAGTTTAAATTTCCCACTTAGATCCTGAGACACATTAATATCTCATCACCTTAAAGGAATAGCTTACCAAGTTGTGAAATATTTACTTTCTGGTGGAGAGTTAGGTGTAAAGACCAATACTGCTTTCATATCTGACCTGTAAATTTGGCCAGAAAACCCCACAACCCTGTGTCCTCCACCACTTCCACCTCAGTGACACCCTCCTGGCAGCCTAATGGACTTGATGTTGGGATCAATGCATCAGCTTCCCTCCATGCACCTCCGGGTTGTACGTGCTTTCTCAATATAATGTGCAGAAGTTATTATTACAGGTCCTGTAGAAATGGAAAAGCAAACTCTAATAAATCTATGAACCAAAATGCATTGTTTATTGTGACAGAGGTTAATGCATTTCAATCATTCCATCATAGAAAGTGAGAAGTTATAGTAGCAAAAACTCTAGACTGACATGATATACATGGTCTTTGAAAGTGCACGTAAACTTGTGTTCATGACTGTATTTAAATTCCCAGGTACGCGTCTTTAAATCAGACAAAACAGCATTAACTAATTAAAAAAATCTGGCACAAGCACAACAAATATCACACCACATCAAGTTAGATAGTAGACCTGAAAATGACAGGACCAGCTTCCAGGGTAACTAGCAATTAATACACTAGAGCAGTGGCTAAAGTGGTTAAATTAGAATTAAACCTGTTTCCTTCTGGTTTTTATTTTTTTAAAAAGGTAATTAAAAATGATGAGTAATTGTTGATGTCGCCTACATTTAAACTTTACAACACCTCACCCTCATTAAACTTACCCCATTTGATGCTACATACAGTGGATTACCAGCACAAATGTGGAGTTTAACTGATGAAAAACACCAGCTGCATTATTAATCGGTCATTAAAGCGATATCTGATATCTAATTAGACGTTTTGATCCAATCGTGCAGCGCCAGGACAGGGCTTCCTTCTGCAGCTTGAATCTTGATGAGGTGTGTTTTCATTCAACAGTGCTGACTGTCTGATCTACAGAGGCTGCTCATCAGACCGTCTGCCAGTCCATCTGGACATCACACACTCGGCTGTGATCTCCAAGATGACTGAACAGGCTGCACGATTTTGATCGGGAATGTCCGTTCTTCTAAACGCAACGTCTTGTGGACGCTATAAGAATCTCTCCCCTTAGCCTCCCCCACCTCCCCCAACACAGCTCAGCTCTTCTTACATTATTAGCCGTCTGTGATGTTACATTAAAGATGCATGACTCTCACGCTGTCTCACTCAGCATGGACCTCCTGTGTGTGTGTGTGTGCGTGTTTGTGCTCGGGTTGCACGATAGAAAAGAGGCACACACACACACACACTCATGTTATTGTGCAGTTGAGCTCTCCCTCTCTCTCAAAGCCGAAATTTGTTATTTGACAGATGGATGTGGGAGGCTGTCACTGAGACTAAACGCTCCTGAGAGAGCTGTCTGGTTGGACGGAGATAGCGAGCTAGATGGACGGAGAGTGGGAGGGGGTTAGCTGCACAGTATTGATATAATGCAAGCTTTGAGTGCCCTGTCTGCCTGGTTGAGTGCTGCTCTGTGGCGCTGCATATGGTGTGTGTGTGTGTGTGTGTGTTTGGAGTGTGAGGAGATGGAACCAAGAGAGTTAAGCCTGCATGTGTGTTTAACGTTAACCTCCCTCAGAAGTCCGTTTTGAAGTCCCCAGACGCTCACACACTTTCTCTGCTTCCTGTGTGTATGTGTGTGTTTGTGAAGTTATCCGTCTCTCTGGCTGTATCAGTGTCCTAATTGGACTAACAAGATTAATGAGGCGAACTAGATTCTCCGACTCTCCCTCCTCCCGGCTTTTGTTGTCAGGGCGGGGAAACCTCGGTGCATGTGTGTGTTAAATCCAAGTCACGTTACAATTCATTTAGCGGCCGCTGATGTGGATACAATCTTCTATCACGGTGCATATCATTTTATTAGCGCCTGAAAGTCGATTAATCAGCTACAGGAAATTAGAGAAAATTGCCGAACTACAAATTGCGACAGGTTGTGACCGGATTTTTTTCATACTCTGACGTTTAACAGAGTAAACAATTAATGACGTAACCAACACTGTAAAAAAATCATTAGTTGCAGCCCTGTTGTAGTTTCTGAAGTTGCACACTTATGAAATTTAGCGTAATCTTGGAAATTCAGAATTGCAGTCCTGTTTTTAGATAAGCAATGCCACCTGTAATGACAAATGCTAAACATACAAGAAGCTAATTGAATTTTTCTATTTGGGTAGGTAGAGGAATCAGCTAAAAATACGAGTTAAAAATAACTCTTGAGCTAAACACCAAACTCTTTCATTTCTAAGTTTGCCAGCAAAATAAGTAAATAAACTGAGCTAAGCGACGCAAATTTGCACCGTAGTTGGGTGATAATTCTTATATATTACTTATTACACTGTCATTTGATGTATAATTTTTGCTCCTGTCACATTTTTACTCACTGTGGACTCATTTTTCAGTGCAATAAAAAGTCCTGCACCTCTATGGAAACAGCACAACCATGGCTAGAAGTGGAGTGAACTCAAAAATGTCTTCTGTGCAGTATAGCAAAACTCTAATGGCATAAATCATTTAAAAAAAGACATAGATGATTTTTGATTATTCATTTTGCAAAAATAAAAAAGTCTTGAGTCCACATGTAAAATACTTTTCCAAGAGCCCACTGGTATTGCTCTACATGTTATAGATAATCATTTGTTTCTATACTTATCCCTTATCTGCTCTGTGGAAACACTGCCTGCAGTTCAATCTAGTTCAGCCAAAAAGTCCCTGAATTTTTATCTCTAGTGGCAATTGAGTCATTAATTATGCAAAGCTAATGAGATTTTTAAATGTATTTTTTTTTTTTTTTTTTAAATCTGGTTAATGCAAATTGTTTATTTTTGGCATTTTTATTAAAAATAAGACATGTAGAACAATGTGATTTTAATGGAATGTTGTGATTTTCAGGTTACTTTTGGTTTTTGATTTTTTTCTTAGGGACCAACAGAATGCTGAAAATCTGATGTTTCTTCTTGTTTATACAGTTTCTTACTATAATAAATGGTGTAATTTTTATTATTGTTTGAAAATATAATGCCTTTCAAACCTTCTGATGGGTTTATATAAAAATATTGATTAGTGTAAATGGTGTAGCAAACAAAGCCTGACCAGAAATTACTTTTTAAAATATTGTATCATTAATCCTCAGTGCAATACTCGGCTAGCTTGATTATCTTAAATAGCTTGAGGGATGTTGCGCTAAACGTGTGCTAATGTTTGTTTAATCCTGCATAAACTGCTGTGTAGTGGACTTTATAGCATGACATGGTTCAAATAGAGACAGGTGAGCTTAGAATCACAAGAAAAAGAGGACCAGTCGAGTCTAATGGAGCTTCCTCATGACAGACAGGTTGACATGTCAGAGCGGGATATGCACTAATAGCATTACCGATGGCTCGGTTCCACTTCAGTGTGACATGAAGACGACGCGCACAAATGCTAAGACCCTAAGGATAGCGCAACTAAAGGCAAGCGAGTTATGCAACCATAATTAGGTGAATGCTGGCTCATTGGTTTGTCGCACTGAGACACCTGAATGGAATGAAACCATCATTAACGTGCTGACAAAGAGGCCTATTGTTTAAAGGTTGTGACTCAGTGACTCCACCCTTTTTAAAAACAACAATAAGCCAGAATATTTAAGCTTTATTTGCGTCACGTTTGCTTCTAGCTGCTGCTTTATCCATTAATTACTGCTTAATGCAGTGAGCAAAATGGGCATTTGAGGCAGCTGATTTCTGTTTTTGCTTTTGATCTGACTCCAAACAAAGGTTTAAAGTAATTCATGAAAAATCACCATTTGTGGAAAGCTGCAAGAGACATGGAAAGTTAGCACTGAGACCCAACAGTTACTTAAATGGGAAATAAACCAGAATTATTAAGTTTAATGGATGGTGTGGACGTGGCCACATTATCTGTGGTTTTGATGACATATTTTTACTTTCTTCAAGTGTCAGTATCAAGTTCAGTTCAGTGAAATCGCAAACAAATATTTATTTTCTTCCTCTGCTTTTTTTTTTTTGACTTTTGGAACAATTTGCCAAAAATTATTGAAAAAAATCCACAGTGAGGGGCAAACATGGAATAAGCAAGTTGTTGTTTTCATCTTAAATATTACATTAAACAGTTTTCTGCTCTTTATCTCTTTTTTTTAACCTATTGTACGCATTCAGTCTAAGCCACTCTGTTGTAATCTACAATATCCCGCCAGAAAAAGGGGGGAAAAAAGCAGGACTGCAACCATAGAAACCTCTGTTGCTAGGATACAAGGCTACACTATAGTGAGGCAGTAACCACAGAAACGTCTCAGTTGCTAACATTGGTTTCTTAGCATCTGTTAGTGTTTAGATTGTGATTAATGTTCTTACTAACTATGGAAACTTTAAGATAAATGTGCAATCTAATTTAAAGCTGTGTACATTTCTCTATTGTACTTTAAAGCCTCAGTAGATGTAGTATAAATAAACTGGTTTTAATTCCTGGTTATATCTGCACTGCCTATGTAATCTTTTCTAAAGTAACACACACTGCATCATGGTTTTAGTGGATTGTTTTGCTATTGAATTACAGTGTAAACGCTGTCAGAGAGATTTTCCATCCTGCCAAGAATAACATTCAGGAGAAACATGGCCTAATCCCCCCCCCCCCTCCTCTTACAAAACCCATATCGCTCTGCTAGTAATTCTAATCGATCCTGATATGCAAAATGAGCTTCAAGGCACTTCACGGCTCAAGTGGCCAGCAACCGGCGATGTGGAAACAGCGTTTTTTCTTTGGGCTGGCGTGCCACCTCGGGACCCCGAGCGCTGAATCAATGATGCCGCTGTCCATTTGCTCCGCTCTGTTCCAAATCACTCTGAGTCCATCTTTTCGGCTGAAATCCCCGCCGAGATGCGCCGTTATGCAAGAGGTTATATTTGGGGATTAGCACGTCGATTTCAAGGGTAGACATCAAGAATCCGGTGGCGTTTATGGGTCACAAATCCCATGTTGTCATGTGTTATGTATACAACAAAAGGATGATACTGCATGTATGCTAGTGCGCATGACATCACCATGCATTTAACTGTTGAGGCAAATTCCTTAACATCAGAATATTGAGTTAAGATTGAAACATGATACAGAAAAGCAGCAGCTTATTAGAATGTTTGACAATTTTTGTAGCTTTTGCTTGAAAAACAGCAGAGTTATGTTTTTATTTTTCCTATTTTACTGATTGTTTTAGCTTCTCTTGACATTAATCTCACTGTAAAACTGACAATAACTTGTGTTTTGCTTGACAAATGCAATAAAACTGACTAAATATGTAGCTCAGGTTGAAACCTAGTTAAATAAGTATGTGTCCTTGCATGGCTTTAATTACACACATCACAAATGAACATGTGCAGATGAGAAATTGAATCCTTTGAAGTCATTTTCATCAGATCTGCTGCAAATGTCGTATTTTTTCCACGTGACTGTGTGTCTTTGCTGCTTGGGATTCATGCCTGATCGTCAAGGGACAGTGGAGAGGAGGGGATGGGGGTGGGTTTGGACTTTGTTTTGTGTTTGTTTGTGTTCTTTTGTGTCTCATGCTCAGCAATGCATGGAAGCGAATATGTTCTGCTGCCGCCTGTGTGCGAGTCTGACTGTTGCATAAGAGGATCTGCTGCTGTCCCAGAGCTTAACTAAGGATTTAAAGCTCCCTTTCTCACTCTCTCTCGCACTCTCTCTTCCTGTGTCGTCTGCCTCTCTAGCGCTCCCTGTTGCACTCTCTCTCTAATCTCCGTAATTGCATGTATATTGTAGGTGGATGATGTCATTATTCGTTGGATAAGTCCGTGTGTACGCAGATTGTGTGTTTTCTTACCTTTTAATATTTAAACGTTCGAAATAGGCTCCATTTTAAAGACGTCAGCTCGTATAAATTGATGGAAAACTGGAGCAGAACTCATTATAACTTGTAATAAACAGCATAATGATTGTAGTTTTGATTAGTTAATTTAATTACACTCACCATAATTTATACCAAGATTATAAAGCGATCAGTAGATTAACAAATCGACTTTGTTTTGACAACTGTTAACGTCCCTGCGAGCATCACAAAAGATATTAATTCTCACCATTTCACAGTCTGCCGACACAGAGAGGGATTGGGTTCGCTCACGATCTAAAAATACGAGATTTGGACGAGAGTCTGCAACGTTACTTTGTCCAACGCGCAGTTCTGCCGATTCGTTGGCTGCAAACTCCTCACAGCTCAAGAACATTTTGTCAAGGAGCTGATTCGAGGAGGAATTCGAGTGCTTTGCTGGCAGTAATTGAAATGTTTTTACGTCTATCTTGCAGCTTACAGTTGCCTCTGTGTCTAATAATAATAATAACACAGTGTGTGCTATGATGCTGTACAGAAAGTTAATATTGCACCGTTTTAATCTCTGTATGAAAATGATCTGCATCTCCGGCGTTATGCGGAAGGAAGGGACTCTCACTGTTGCAAATGATGCAAACGATGTCCTGGAAAGCTAGATAAATACCTAACTACTCATCTGTAATCATAAAATGCGCTCAGCTTTGTTGATTTAATCATCTTTTAGCTTTAAAAACTGTCATCTAGAAGTCGCCAAAGATCAGTTCTCTTACTTTCAGCAATATAAATGGAACCATGAGTTACTTTTTTATCTTATTTTTTTATCTTTTTTCCTCTTTATTCTTCTCATTTAACATTCAGGCCCAGCTTTTCCAGGGTTTTTCTTTCAACCATCCGACCAGCCAGTCTGCTGCACCAAATCCCTCACTATGCACCAGTGCTCAAAATGGGCCACTGCTATGAATTATTGATCAACCTGCTGGTTATTTTCTTGATTAATCCATTAATTGCTTGGTCTAAACACCAGAAAACGGTGTAAAATGCCTGCCAGCACATTTTTTTTCTGCAGATCAAGTTAATGCCACAAATTGTTTTGGCATCATAACCAACTATTCTGATTCAAGGATAGTAAATTTACTGTAATGTTGATCAATAAGAGCAATAAATAGAGTTAATACAGAGCAGATATTTACTAATCTGAGAAGTGGAAATAGTCAAATGTTGTCCTTCTTTCTTCAAAAATAATACATTACATTTCTGATAATGGACTAATTGAGTACAGTACAGTATTGCAACAGTTTAATAAATGTAGGTAGGAAGGTAAACAGAGTTGTTGCATTTATTTTAGCTTTTATGGCTTAAAAAAGGCACAAAAGCAACAAAAATATGTGTTGTGATGTTCAAAATGTGGTTGGAAAGTTGCAGGACAAGACATCTACATGTTCTTTACACCTCCTTGATTGCATCTGTTGCACATTTTCTTCATAACTCACGCACATTAAATAGTTTATTTAATGTTACAGGTCAGTAATTTATGCCCCTTTACATTTCTTGAGTATAATGTATGATTTGCAAATGCTGGGTGTAAAAGCTATGATGGTTTTGTGTGTGATCACCTTTTGCATTTCAGTTTAAACTGTTTTTACTTCAGCTTAATGTGGCTTTGGCTTCTTATAAAACATAAAAGTGAATAAAAAACACATAAAAGACTGGAATTAAGTGCAGCAACATTTAAACTAGTTGTGATTTGTGTGCAGTCAAGTTGAAATTGACAATAAACTGCTTAGCGAATCGCCATGACAGTGTAGCATTAGGATGGCTGTGATGATGGTGGTAAAGGTGATGAGGATGATGGTGGAAATGGCAATAATGATGATTACACTGATGCTGACATTGATGACAGTGTTTGTGTTGGTAAAGGTGATGACTGCAATATACACTGATCAGCCACAGCCTTAAAACCACTGACAGGTTAAGTGAATAACACTGATCATATTGGTACTATGTGGTGTTCTGCTGGAAAACCTTGGATTTTGCCATCTGTGTTGATGAGACTTAGACACCCAAATAAACATTGTCCCATAACAAGCACACTCCATCATGCAAATGGAAATCCCAAAATGTCACTGGCCTACCCCTGCAGGAAAATGCACCCTACCACATGGAAAAACATCAAACAATCAGGAACATGTTGAGGAACATGACAGTGGCCCAACATGTTGATCTGACCTCCAAACTTCCTACACCCCATTGTGATCAAGCATCAACAGGATGCAGTGGAACAAGTTTGATTGACAGAGGCCCCACTGCACAAACCAGAGCACCCAAAGGATCCAGTGCCAACATCCTGGTTCCAGACCCCATAGGACACCCTGAGAGGTCTTCTTGTCCATGCCTAATGGTTCAGAGCATTTTTGATGACATGAGGGGGACCAACACAATATTAGGCAGGTGGTCATAATTTTGTGCCTGATCGGTGTATGAAACAAAGAATGTAATAAGTGTGAAACGTCATCGATGGATCTTTTGATAATTTTTCTAACAAATATCAGAATGTTGTAAATTTTGCTCGTCACATTCCCAAAACCCACGGTGACTACCAGATGTCCAAAATCCAAAGACATAAATCCTGTCAACTAATAAAAACAAGCTTACTTCTTCACTTTTTTTGCCTTTAATCATTCATTGATGGCCACAGTAGTTGCTTTCTGTCAATCAGCTTATTGATTTATTAAATAATTATTCTCTAATCAGCTCTAAAGATGAGTAAGGCAAGCATTGTAGCTGTGGCACTGATGTTGCATGTTAAACTGGTGTCTATAACCCTATTTACACCTGTTAATAACAAGAAGAAGCATCTGTATATCTTACTGGAATCGAAAAACATATTTAATCAGCTCACAATCAGATTTACATCCAAAGACGTGTGTAAATGCTGTACAAAATCCAGATACCACATCAGAGACGGAGTAAATGGGCCCCATAATGATGTTAGGACACTAATGATAAAGGTGGCGGTGTTAAATAGCAGTAATGATACGAGTGTTGGGGAGGATTGTAATTCCAGTGAAGATAATGACCTCTTGCCGGTGCTCTGGTGTGTTTGTTTGTCCTGGAGGAAAAGCTCCCCTCCTGCCGCACTCACCATTCAGCTGTGTTGTTTCTCACTGGTTTCTCTCTTGTCTTTTGTCTGCTACAGATTGACTTGGAGCCTGAAGGGAAGGTGTACGTGGTCATCGATCTGTCCGGATCCTCCACTGAGGGTATGAGCGCCGCAATGCACTGGCAGAGAGGGAAAATCACACAGAGCACAAACATGCATAGAGAAAAGGCTTGTGGAAATTACTGCGGCAGTGTGGAAAATAATTAAAAATAACAAAGTGCACACATTGACCCTCTAGCAGCATATTGTGAGCACTGGCACAATTTAGTATAACTCCAAGATCTCAAAAAACATCATCAAAAAAATGCCGTAAATCGTATTTATATGCAGCTCCGGACAAAAATCTGAAGAGAAGCGCTGTAAATCAGTGCAAAACAAATTCTTTTTTGTTTCTTTTAAATCATAATGAATTGATTTTGGCTATTTATCAGCTCATAATGTTAGCCTTGACATTCAATTTGGTGTTTTTCATTCTCTTTAGCTCTGTTTTTAATCTCCACTAACTTCTTACAGAAACATCCAGCTGTTTAGGTGCTAAATGCTCCACATGTTCAACAGTTAACTTGGGCTGTCTGAGCAGGTCATGTCAAATTAGATCCTTTTTATCCAGTAAGCATCTGCGGGGTAGTCCAGGCTGTTACTTCTTTCCTGTTTAGATTTCTAGAATGCGCTTTATGCAGATTTCCTTTCATTGCCTTCAGTTGTTTCGAAACGCTGCCGTCAGGATTATCAAGATTCAAGCAAGATTCTTAGAGCTCCTTGCTTTGGCTCCCTGTTCAATTTGAAATTTTATTGTTGACTCTCAAGACCTTACATGACCGAGCCCCAAGCTATAATAAGATTCTGTTTACCCCACATGAACCCAGACGGCATCTTAGATCAGATGATTAAGGCCCTCTGGTTGTTCCTGGAGCCTGATTAGTGACGAAGTGTTCTCATACTTTCACAGTCTGGGTCCCCAAACTCAGTGAACTATTTTCTGTGATCAGATTGGCTAAAATTATCTGCATTTTTTGTAGTTTATTGTTGTCTTACTGCTAATTTGCTGATTTTAATCCCTTTGTGAAGCACTTTGTAACATTCTTCAGAAAAATTATGCTGTATAAAGAGCTGTATGATTACAACTTATTATGTTTATTATTAACCTACAGTGAGCTATGGCTGTGCACTAAAGACAGCTTCCTTGTCGTGGTGGAGAGTGAACCGAAACAATAAATCTGTGCACCGTAAAGCTAAAAAAATCCACTGAAAGAAGCTAAATTGTGGAGTAGAGCTGGCAGAACTTCAAATACACAGACATTTGACCCATTGTTGACATAAATATATCAATTAGTGGAACTTTTAACCAGTTAGTTTGGGCGAAAAACTAACCTAAATGTGAATTTTGGTGTATTTTCTTGTCCTAAAAGCAGCAGGAAATGTGTTAGAATATAGTGTGGCACATAATATTCAGCTATCCTGAATTCAACCCCATAATGCTTCCATTATTTGGATGGAAAAGGCAACCAATAAGTGGTAAATCACAAAAAATTAAAGACCTCCTTCAGTTAAAATCAGGTTTTTATACCTTGTTAGCATGCCCATATGATGGTATTTATGTGCTAGGAGACATATCATGAGTGAAATGAGCATTATTTAGGAGTATTTCCACCTTAAAACTGTAGTGTACCAAAGACATTCTCATGATCAGGGATTCAGACTTCCAGGGGTTTTATATGTAACAAGCCTCAGGAGCCAACATCCTGTCAACATGCAGGATGGGTAATGTATGACTGATAGACTCCAGCATTAGAAATGTGTAGCACAGAGTAGTTTCACAGTGTTTGAGCAGAGTCACTGGTGAGCTGGTGTGCTCGAGCCGAAACAATTAAGAGCAGGGACTTCATAGATCTGCATATTATAGAGGAAGCAACGGTGTAGAGTTATATCTAAGCCATTTATACTATTTTATAATGCAAAACATACACAGAGATGAGTTTTTAGGGTTAAATCAATGACCAGAGATGGACTTTAAGTAAAGACAAGATGTCAGACTGCATCCTTGATTTACCTGTAACTCATTTTTCAATTAATTAAAGAACACACCGAATAAACTATACTAATATTAACTCGGGGTGGGACAAAATACAAATACAACGATATATGGTCGTCCCTCCTCGTGCGATAGGAGTATTGATAAGCTGACGGCAAATATTGATACTTTAATTAATGTAATAGGGCGCTCTAATAAGGTGCTCTAAACCCTGCGAGATTCCCCTGCCAGCTGCCATTTCCTCAGCGTCACTACTTAATGACCCCACATGAATGAGGAAGGCTTTAGCGGAAATGAATTGGCCGAAGAAGAGTTTGTACAGGTATAATGGCGGACAGCAACACTACCGTAAGAGACGCCCCATCATCCACGTTTAAGTCCAAAGTGTGGACCTTTTGCGGCTTTCGCAACATTGAGGGAACAAACAAGCTCGACAAAGACTATGCTGTATGCAAGAACTGCCTAGCAAAAGTAAAGTACACAGACAATACCACGGACGTGCAAACCCACCTGCAACAACAATGGCGATATCGTGATGTATCATTATGTGATTGTCTTGCATTATATCAGTTATCACAATATCGCTGTATCATTAAAGTATCGGTATCATGAGTTATGTATCGCCTATCATATCTTATTGTGAGGGACCCTGTGATTCCCACCCCTAATATTAACCATAGGCAGCCATATTAAAGACTTAAAATTCTGTAGGAAGGGACGATCTGGAGATGCAACTCAGGCATTTTAAAGCATGAAGGGATTATTTTCACTTCTAAATATGTCATTTTTATACACAGGTTTGAGTTTTATCAATAACTAGAGCGGGACTTTAATGTAACTTACTAAGAATAAATCTGATATTCATCTTTATTTGATCATTTGTTTGTTGTTTAGCCCACAGCTTTACTGTTTGTTTCACTCTTTCTTCTACTACAGCCTCGCTTTTGACTTTGGGCAGCTTTTTTGTGTGAAAAACTCTGCAAAGCACCAAGCAACAGACAGATGGACAGACAGACAAACACAGTTAGCAGCTAGCTGGTGAACACAGTGGAGATTTTAGCAGCTAATAAACAGCAAGATATTTACTCCAAATGCTCCAAATAAATTAACATTTTGTTCTCTAGCTGCTGGATGAAATCTTGTTTTCACTGCCTCCAAGTGGCTGAAGCATCAGTTAGTACAGGTTTAACACGACATAATCTGTGAGCATCCTTGACATCCTTGAAACTGGGGGCCGCAGTGGGTGATGGAAAGACATGAAGCCTTGAAGCTTTCCTGTTTTCCTAGAAAGCCGCTCTCGCTCTCTCTCTTTTGTTTTCTTTTTCCATCCCCTCTATTTATTTGTATTGTTTAAAGATGGAAACATCCAGAATATCTCTCTGCCGGTCGGCCTCTCCACACACTCGCTCACATGATGCCTGATAAGAGATGTTTTCACCTGCACCTGTATATCTTCACACCTGGTTATAAATAGAAGCAGCTCTGTGCCTTCTGGTAAAAGTGTATGTGTGTGTGTGTGTGTGTGTGTGTGTGTGAGAGAGGGTGGGATAGCCAGCAGGACAGTTTATAACAGTATATTTCTCTGAGTAAAGACCGATGAAGAGAGCGGTAGAGAGTGAAGAGAGTAGGTTCTTAAAATAGCAGGTGAGATTGAGCCACGGATTACACACACACACACACACACACATCCAGTAGACTCAGGCGTCCATGTCTTGCCCTCCTCGTCGATGATTGGACGCTCCGTTGTGACCTCACGACCCACTCTCCGCCCACCGCTGAACTTCCTCCCCGAGTTCAGCTGGCTCAAGAGCTTGTCATGTTAATGTATGCTGATAAAAACAAATGGTGTGTGTGTGTGTGTGTGTGTGTGTGTGTGTGTGTGTGTGTGTGTGTGTGCTGATAGCAGGGATGGAGAGGAGTAAAAAGGATGGAGAGATGGAGGGTGAGAACTAGAGGAAGAGGTGGTATTTTTAGCAGATTTATTTTTTTCCCCTGGTGCAATCTGTTCTCTGCAGCTTCCGAGGCTGGAAGGGCACGTTCTTCTTCTTCTTCTTCTTCTTCTTTCCTGTCACTCCTCTCCATCCTCCTGTTTGGTTTATAATAACTATAATCTGACCTAATCTCACCATCTGCAGTCTCTACTTCTGTGTTTCTGGATTTCCTTCCCTTCTCTTCCTGCTTTCCTCGTCAAATCTTCTTCCATTTATGTTGTGTTAATCGAAGCAGATAACCTCAATGATAAGTGCACGCTTGAAGTGACAAGAATATTTATAATTTTCGACAATTTATTCATTTTTAAGTGCGATGTTTGTATTTCTCTAAATTATATCTGTTTGAAACAAACTCAATTTGATTCAGAAATGCAATAAAAATGAAAAATAAATGAATAAGCCGGATGATATATGTTGAGTTAGTCTCGTCCTCCTCTAGACTCAGGCCTCTCTGCTTCACCATTATAAATAGAATCTAATTTTATTTTGGATTTCTGTCAGTCCAATTCTGTTGTCTACTAGAAGACAGGCCATCTTGAAGACAACAGACTGAGTGACGGCTTTTATGTCTGAATTCATTCCTTATTCCAAGAATTTTTATTTTGTATTTGGCAAACACTGGTGCAGTGTTCTGTCATGCATTGACTTACATAAGGCTTCTCAGTTGTTACTATATGAGCATTTATGTAAGAGCAAAACGGTTTAATATTAGTGCCTTAGTGAATGAGCCAAAGCCAAATGTTTTTGAAAATGGTTTTGTAATCAGTGAAAGTAGTAGAAATCTTGGCGGAGATGTTAATCAACCAAAATCATGATGTGATAGTTCAAATTAGACGTGTCGACACGTTTTCCAAGCAAGTCATAAGACAATTCTATTAAAAATGGAGCTTTTTATATCACGTTATCCAGAAAAATGTTAAGAATTTGTGCCATAAATATCTAAAATTGTAGTATTTCAAACTCAATAAAGTATAGTTTTTACGTCTGCAACTAGCAGTTATTTCCCTTGTGGATACATCTGTAGATTTTTTCTCAATAGTTGATTAGTTGTTTGGTCTGTAAAATGTTGGAAATTAGTGAAAAGTGTCAATCAGTGAAGTCCTCAAGTGTCTTGTTTTGTACATGACCCAAAGATATTCAGTTTACTGTCATAGAGGAGGAAAGAAAACAGAAAATATTCAAATTTAAGAAGCTGGAATCTGAGAATTTTGATGTTTTTCTCAAACCAGGTAATCAATTCTCAAAATAGTTGATGGTTATTTTAGCAGTCGAGAACTAATTGATTGACTGATTAATTGCCGCAGCTCTAATCTTTAGTCTAATTCAGTGTTTAATGAGCTGCTGAAATGGACACTGAAACTTCTAGTAGGGTTTAAACTAATTAAAGAAGACATTAGAGCTGCTTCGTGCCTCAACTTCAATTTGGAACTTATTTCCTTAAAAAATATGACTTTTCCAATGTGTTGAAGCGTATAGTATGTACACTGATCAGCCACAACATTCTGACCACTGACAGGTGAAGTGAATAACATTGATCACATTGCTACTATGTGGTGTTCTGCTGGAAAATCTTGGATTTTGACATCCGTATTGATGAGACTTAGACACCCAAATAAACATTGTTCCACAACAAGCACACTCCCTGATGCAAATGGAAATCCCAAATGTCACTGGGAAAATGCACCCCACCACATGGAAAAACATCAAACAATCAGGAACATGTTGAGGAACATGACAATGACCCAACATGTTGATTTGACCTCCAAACTTCCTACACCCCATTGTGACCAAGCATCAACAGGATGCAGTGGAACAAGTTTGATTGACAGAGGCTTCACTGAACAAGACATGGTACCCAAAGGATCCAGTGCCAACATCCTGGTTCCAGACCCCACAGGACACCCTGAGAGGTCCTCTTGTCCATGCCCAATGGTTCAGAGCATTTTTGAGCACATGGGGGGGACCAACACAATATTAGGCAGGTGGTCATAATGTTATGCCTGATCAGTGCATGTATAAAGCTACTTAACATTTATGGAACCGCTTCAGCTTCTTTTACTGATTCCTCTTCACTTCTTGCTGCCACGTTAAAAGCTTAGTAGAATCAAAAGGCATTTTATATGTTGAGGCCTCATTGTTTGAGCAGAAACAGGCCCAGTTTCTTCCCTGACACACTCTTTTGTACAAGTGTGTCTTCAGCGTTCAACCACATTATCTGCCTCTCCAGTTCTTTCAGTGCTTCAGCCTTAATTAACTTGAGCTTCACTTCCTGTGGGAGCGTCAACTTGAATTATTACTGCTTTTAAGGCAGAAAGGAGCTTCCACTTCCTTTGCTAGTTTTATTCAACTTCATATCGTACACCTGTGTCTACAGTCTTTTTCATAATTCTACAAACCCCTTCAACCATCATGTGCCTAACTTCAGCTACAACTTGTTAAGTGTTGCAGCTTCAAACTACTAAAATCTCTAAATTATACATAAAAAAGTTAAATGTTCCAGGAGAACACTTTCTACACTATAATTCAATATTTGAGGAGCTGCTTAAACTGTCCCTTCATGTTCTTTCGGTGCTTCAACTTCAGGTTCAGCTTTATTTGCTCTAAATCCCTCAATTTTATTGAATTTTGCAAAAACATATCAGTAAACTAGTCTGTATTGCACTTTTAACCCCCACTAATGTTGGTACAGACTGTGGATCTGAGGTGGGCTGTCTATGCCATAACTTGTATGCAAAGTAGTATTAGCATAGAAACAGCATTTGGTTTTATAAAATGGTTATGTAATATATATTCAGGGGGAGTAATTGTAGCAAGTGCTTCTGGATAGGCATCTCCCACATGTTGTGTGTCCTGTATGTGATGTTTTAAATAATAATTAAAGTAAAGCAAAAAATAACTTGTGCAATGTTTGAGGAACCACCTCAACTTCCACTTTATCTTCTTCAGAAAACAGTTTTTCCTTTTCTGAAATTCAGTGGAATTTCTTTGCACCATGCAGCTCTGCAGTATCTGCAAGATTTACTGCTTTTTGCTGCTACAGCTGTGTTGGTTGTTTTTGTTTTTTTTTAAATCGACTTCTGTCGTGGAGCTTTTTCATGCTCTGTCTCCACTGTCTCCTTCTACTTGTTCGTGTCAAATCTGAATCTTGTTCTTGTCGGTCTGAGTGTGTTGTTGGTCATCCAGCGGGTCCAGAGTGCGTCTGTCTCCACGACAATAAACTCTCTACTGTTGTTATGCCTCATCACCCATGCATGTGTGTGTGTGTCCGTCCTAGACAGATGGATGATGTATTATGTAAAACAAAGTGATCCCAGTAATGGCCTGTTTAGCTGCCCCCTCCCCTCCTCCAGCCAACACAGCCGACACATAAACACATTCACAGCTACACACTTCCACACACTGAGTCCCTAGACAGCCCGTCTGTAATCGAACTCTGGAGAGACTCAGCAGTAACCACATCTACAACGTACCCTGGAGAGGGATGCGGGGAGAGCGAAAAGAAAAGGCAAACTAGGACAGGAGCGCTGAGAGAAGGAGTGTGTGTGGGAGTGAGAGTGGAGGTGGTTCTCTTGTCTTAAGGTTACCCTCGAAAAGCATTTATCTTTCTGCCGAGATGGAGAGAGGAAGTGAGCGGCTGGTTGGATGGCGCTGGTTGAGGAGGAGTATTTTAATATGCTGTCCTTCGTTTTTAGTGCCCACACATGGGAGTATAAATAGCATGTACGTATGCATGGGGCCTGTGGTAGGTGTGGGGTGTTTGCGAGGAAGAGGGAGGGGAGGAGGGGGGAGATAAAGGAAGATGAGAGGCCGCTGAATGATTAAACATCCTCGGCAACATGATGCAAATGATCCGCGTTTGCACAGGAAATAAAATCGATCTGTAGCTCAGTAACACACCAAAATTTCACGATCGTTTCCTTGTCCATAAACTTGTTTCCTTGACAGCTTCGGGAGCCAACGACAATGAGGAGCGAGTGTTTCGCGAGAGGATCGGTCCTCGCCGACGACAGGGCGCCGTCAGGAGACGCGTCCATCAGGTCAACGGACACAAGTTCATGGCCACCTACCTGAGACAGCCGACCTACTGCTCACATTGCAGAGACTTTATCTGGTAGGCGACACACAAGCACATCTGTCCAACTTTACATTAAAAGCAACCTTGGCTGACTGGTTTTCTGTGTGATCCGATAGGGGTGTGCTGGGGAAGCAGGGATACCAGTGTCAGGGTGAGTACCTTTCTCCGGGCCGATTCCAGTTTCTCAAGTAACATTGAGCGTCGTTTATTATTTAGGACAGAGAACGCCAGAGGGATTACATGTTAGTGAGTGACAGCTGTGATTTGGTCGCGAGTCGTCACCCAGAGCCACATATTTACTGTCTAAAAAGAGTAGATAAAAGCATCTGAAAAGAATACATATTGTCAGAAGCATTGCTTTAGAATGCTTTTTTCTCTGTGTATGCAAATTAAGGATAGGCTGATTATTGGGCTGGAGGATTATCAGATGCAATATTCACCATTTAACTGATTTCCAATAAAATAAGCTCATTTTAAATTGCTCTACTTTGGCTCTAATGTCACAGCTCAAGTGATGCCCCTCCTGCAGCTCTGATTGGTTGCATATCATGAGTAATAGCCAATCAAAATTGAGAGATCAATGTTGACAAGTTCTCTTTTTATTTAAAAATGTGCAAAACATAAAGAAGTTCTGTGTTGGAGTTTGTGTTAAACAACAAGATTTTATTTTATTGCAAATGCACAACAGCTCCCAATATCGGTTTTGATCAGTATCCGCCCTAAAAAAATGCAAAGATTAGCTGAAAGTCAAAATGCAACTTACCTGACAGGTTGAGACATTGCTTCTCACCAGGATTTACTATCATATTGGACAATTCTGCAAGAAAATGATGCACATTTAGTCGAAATGTTCAGTTCAGATTCAGGAAACTGTGCTGTTTATGTAGCAGTAGATAAAGGTGATAATGTGCTGCTGGAAATCAGGTGAACCTGCCTTAAATGTGTCTATGAAAATGTCATATTTCCACTGTTGATCTTGCATTTTACTCTGAGTTTTATAAACCTCTTTGCAGAAGTAATTAGACCTCTGATAAGCCTTTAAATGCATTTATCTGTTACTCCAACTGCACTTCCTGGGTCGTATTTCATTGTCTCACCAGTAGCTTAAACAACACCAGCAGCACAGCTCTCCATGCAGGGCGCTAACAAATAATCTTCCCCGGTTTAAATATTTAACCACGACGGAGATTTTGCGATAACTTTAACCCACCAAGTGCTTTTAGTTGCCTGAAGGCTTTTGTGCACAGCAGGTGCTTCAGCTGCACCCGTTTTAATTAATGCAGCTGTCTGCAGGCTGCGCAGTGGCTCACATTTCCCTCGTGTTTTCTCTGGAAAACTCCAAACCAAAGCATATTTTTACACTTCTGGTCTATTTTTTTTTTCTGTGCCAAAAACTCGGGTGACCTCCTCGGCAGCAGTGCACCTGAACGCATCCTGTGTAGACGGAGACGGAGCACCGGAGCCGCTTGTTTATTTCTGCTGATGTGCTATTTTTCACCACGCAGTCTGTGTAGAAACTGTGTTACAGTAATCATACTGTAGTAGCTGAATGTTGTAAAAATAGTGAGCTGACAGTGAAAATTTGCCAGAATTGTCCAATATTTATGCGGTTGCACTACTTCTGTGATGGTTTTTATATATGAGAAAACCTAAATATTTCAGCTAGGCTTTAAAATTATCCTCCAGCTCTGATATAAAAGTATAGTAAAAGCAAGTTTTTTCTCTCTAAACTCAACAGAGCATCAATCAGATACCAGCTTTTCTTATGTTTCTCAATTTAACCACCAAATACATCCTTGTGCAGCTCTGATTTTCATCTGCAAATATGCAAAACTGCAGCAGAAATAGTCGTGCACCCACATTCTTTTTAGACTTTTGTGGATTGTAATTATATTTTTTATATTGAGATGTGGGTCGGTCACATCTGGTTATGTTGGAGCCTTTAATAAGGTCAATACTGGCATGAATGCTAAAGCAGAAGCATCACTGGGTTCAACGGTCTTATAACTATCAGCTGTGAACATGAAAACAATAAGAAATGTAGGACTCATTATAATAAAGCTGCCAGAAATTAATTGTAGCGTCACAGATTTGATGTCCCTTTGCCATTGAGATTTTATCTTTCGAATGAATTAGCAGGATTTGTGAATGTTTCTGACGTTAATGCTGTGCTTTCCAGTTTGTACATGTGTCGTCCACAAGCGCTGCCATGAGCTCATCATCACCAAGTGTGCCGGGATGAAGAAGCAGGAGGACACACCTGAGGAGGTACAAACACCTGCAAATGTGCAATTACACATAGAACATGTCAGCAAAAATGAGAATATTCCTTAGCATTTGATATCAGTTAATACACTGTTAATAAAGGACATGAACACAATCATGTGGCAGCAACTGAACACAGACAGATTCACCATTCATATTGCCAGTGAATAAATCTGCACTAACACTTCAGCCACATGCATTATTCCCGCGATAATGCGACACTGACCTCTTTGCAACACCTCGTGCGTGTGTTTGTGTCTCCCTCTGTAGGTGGGTTCACAGCGGTTCAGTGTTAATATGCCCCACAAGTTCAGTATCCACAACTACAAGGTCCCCACCTTCTGCGACCACTGCGGCTCCCTGCTGTGGGGCCTCATGAGGCAGGGCCTGCAGTGCAAAGGTGAGTTCATGCACGGCGTGGAATTTACAGCGTTAGCACACAGGGGGAAAAACACAACATTATATTATTAGTAATATACAGTATGCATGTATTTGAATATCTGTGTAACAGGATGGAAACAAAAGACGCACTGAACGTAAAGTGATTTATTAAAAGTGCTTTAATTCACAATGACAAGAGAAATAACATTGTCATAATGGTTATTTAAGAATAAATTCCATCATATTTGTATGGAATTGTCTTTTGACCTGCTTGTTTCTTCAGGATATCTCAATCCTGTCAGCGATGTCAGAATATTGCTTTTATTTAACTTTTGACATTTTGAACTAGGTCATTTGAGAACTTTTTTGCCTTTTTCTCATGAAATACAAGACAAAATCTTCCCCATCTTCCTCAGTTTGCGTAGAAACATTTTCTATGATTATTCTAATTTATTTTTTTGTAGAATTAGCCAATTATTCAAAGAGTTGAGTGGCAGAAATGAATCAGCTGGTCGTGGTAACTGTGAAATCAAGGAAGATTAAACAAAACAAGTTGCTGGTTTCAGGAAGAGAAAGGTATTTTTGACACTTTAGAAACTGAGTGAGTAATCTGGAAAATAATTGACAGTTTAACAGACAGATAATATACATAATAAATAGTTGTACCCCTAGTAAAACACTATTCTGTAGTACAATTTCCAGATGATGTACTTTGATATGTAGAATTGTATTTTTGAGGTTTCACTCATCACTAAAAAATCCCTTTTCTAAAACATCAAACTTTGCTTTTGTAGCTGAAAGAAGTTTTTTTAATAATCATTTATATAATTGCAGTGTAACTTCCAAAATAAAAATTAGGAGTGAGCAGAAAGGTTTTACACTTGACAGAATATTGACGGGCACTGATCACACCTGAAGACAGCCAGCCCTAGTTTGATGTTTCTTAAGACAAAAGTCTATTGTTTGAGTCAGAAAGCCTACCTAGGGTTAACCTGATCTTTGCCATTTGTTTTTTTTTTTCAGTGTGTAAGATGAATGTGCACAGGCGGTGTGAGACCAATGTAGCTCCTAACTGCGGCGTGGACGCCCGAGGAATCGCCAAGGTCCTGTCTGACCTGGGAGTCACACCTGACAAGATCTCCAACACGGCGCAACGCAGGAGGAAGGTGAGCAGTCGCCAAGTCCCACCGAGGCGCTGCACATTAAGCCCATCGCCTGGGAAGACATTCTTACATTGACATTTGAAAAACTAAATTACAGGGCTGCACTTGTAGAATTTGCAGTTCAACAAAAATATGACTGAATTGTTGTTAGGTTCTTCTTTTAACCCTCTCGATCCCAAAACCCACCGGCAGCTTTGAAATGCATGTTGCCACTTATAACTGCCTGAAACTGTAAAAACAAAGAGAATCGTTGCATTTCAAACCTTGTGACTGTCCTTCAACCACTCATCGGTGACATGCCATTTAGTGGGGAAATCTGACCACGTCTAAGCTTGAATTTGTGGTATTTTATCTAAAGCAGTTTATTCTACATGTCTGAATTTAAAAATTTGCCAAAAGTACACAGCTTGTTCTAACCAGATTCACTGAAAAACAATAAAAAACTTTAGAGCTTCTTGACGGGAGTGACTCGACTGAACTGCAGGCTGTGTTTTTACAGAGCAAATAGGACACAAGCATGGAAACAAATAAAAATCTAAGTAATAAAATATAGTATACTATTTTTTGTAGTATCATGTAGGACTTTAAAAATGTGACAGAAGCAGAAAACACCAACAAACACAAACTGTCTGTGGTTCAGAGGGTTAATTATTCATACTAATGGTTTCAATTTAAAATAAATGTTGAATACTTTCACTGATTTCTTTTCATCACCTGTCCCAAGACACCTCTGTCTATGAAGTCTATGAACCATCTGTACATTCTACAGCTTTATGTCTGCAGGTTCAATGAATTTAAAAGTCAGTTAATCACAACGGATGCAAAAAACAAAACAAAACAGTGGCAACAGCATGATATGATATGAAAGCCTGCTGTTGATTTAAAAGGTTGTAGTAATCAGACGTTAAAGACATTTTTGATGGAATAGTTAGAAATTTGAACGATGTCTGTACAGCTGGTTAGCTTAGCACGAAGCTGAGCACGAAGCACTTCATCAGGCTCTACTGAGAGGTAATAAAATTAATTTCCCGGCACCTCTAAAGCTTGTTTGCCCAACTTGTACAAAAATGTGTTAGACTGTTTCTTGGCCAGGTGCTGCATCCTCCCGGAGGCTTCTCGTCAGCATGGCAGGGGACCAGCAGAGGCATAAATATAATGTGTTAATTGCTGAGCTATAGAGGTGCGGGTAGGTCAGAGCCAGGTTCACTGTTTCCCCCCGTTTCCAATGTTGGTGCTACGCTGAGCTAACCATCTGTTGACATTATTCCTATATGAGCATGGCAACGACCTTTACGTCTAACTCATATTTTCAGTCATAGTTTTACTCACTGTGGGGTCATTTTTCTCTGCAATATAAAGTCAAACAAAACAGCACAACCATGACTAGAAGGAGAGAGAATTAAGTATGTCTTCGGTGCAGTATTTTGTGGCCATAAATTATATTGAAACAGTTACATGTATTCGATTATCTATTCTATAAACATTAAAACTTAAATTAGCTTTTACATCATTTTTAAGTGCCTCCAGACGTTACCAATACTTAAGTATAAATATCTGGTGATATATCTACTACATTTTAGTACTTACATTTTGAATTTCTCCCTATACATCTCTCTTCTGTGTTCTGTGAAAACACTGCCTGCAGTTCAGCCGAGTGTTGGTCGCAGCTTAGTCACTATTAACTTTCCATTCGTGCCGAGAAGTGCAGAATTTTTAGTTTTCCGATTCAGATTAGAGCAGACAGAAAGTGATTTTGATGAAATATCTCGATTTTAAGCTGAAATTTGATTGAGTTTCCCAACATCACAGATGATTCATTGAAGACCTATTGAAAAGTTTAAAATACAATGATTAATGGTGTATTTTTGGCATTTTTTTCAGTGATATTAAGCCCTTCAAACCCACTGGTGAATTTAAATATTCTATGACGCTAGTTTGATTTGCAGACTTTGCTTTAAAAGATTTGTAGCCCAGCCTGAGATAGCAATAATTTCTCAGTTGTTACAAATATCCTGCGGCACAGAAGATGTTTTTCAAATGTTGACACAGGTTATAACCTTGATTTGTAAACTTATGGTGATGTGTAAAACCAGTTCTTCTTTATGAATTTACATTTTTCACCAAATATGGTTAAAACAAACAGTTTATTTTTGAAATTTCTAACTGAGATATGTAGAATTAAGTGATTCTATTGTCGATTTTAGGCCTAGATTGAGTAAATTTCCTGACGTCACAGATGGTTAATTCAGGAACCGTTGGAAAATTCATATCAGACTTTGATAAATGGTGTGACTAAGATTCTGACTCTGTAGGCTGCTCAAAGTGCAGCGTTTCTATTCAAGGTTTATTTTGTATTTCTACGCACACTGACCGAACAGTCACGTGTCAACTATCTGACTCATGATTCAAGTTTTAAAAGATTTAAGCCTAAAGGAACCGTCATGTTGTCTCCCTCGTTCTCTCTCCAGTTGACTCCAGGGCAGGACCCTCCCCAGTCTCCTCCTGAGCTCTCCCAGACCGAGAACAGCTTCAGCCAGCCAGCTGTCCCCACCTCTCCTTCACAGCAGGGTAACACACCACACACACACACAACACAGAAAAACACACAAATTCAACATTTCAAAGCCCTTTTGAGATGGTTTTCTTAGCAGTGTGAGGTATTAGTGTGTTAATTTTACCAGCGAGAGGTTTGTAACTCAATTTCAACGAAAATATTGTTGCTCCTTTTAAAGTAGTTAAATGTGTTAGTGTTTTCCTAGATACAAGACTAAACTTGAATTATCCCCCACCGCCCACCACCATTTGCTCGTCACAGTTAGTCATCGTAATATCACACTTCGCAAGCTGAGGAATAAAAAAAAAAGTTAACTTTCCCTCCGTGGAAGTTCTCCCATTTTTGTTCTGATCGAGCCAAAACTACGATGACAGCAACGGCGGTCACTGCTGTTATTTAATCTCCCTGGTCTGAGATAATGTAAATGAGTCATCCTGGACTTTTAACAGAGGATGCGATCATCGTTTTTTAAAAGTTTATCGAAAAGTATTTGGAAACAAATGAGTAATGCGCCTAAAAAACTCCTCTATTTTCTGCATAATGAGCCGATCGCTGACAGGGAAAAAAAAGGCGGTCGGCCTGTTTTCGCTGATGTCTGATCTGCTTTTCCGACGACACCCACAGACTTGGCAGAGCTGGATCGCCTGCAGGACGCGCTGTCACTCGACCAGCAGGGACCTCAGCACTCCTCCTCCTCCGCCTCCTCCTCCTCCTCCACCACCTCCTCTTCCTCCTCGTCCTCCTCCTCGGCGGGCAGGGAGAACGGACAGAGCCAGAGGAGGACCCTCAAGGACTTCAACTTTATCAAGGTTCTCGGCAAAGGCAGCTTCGGCAAGGTGCGACGGCTCGGAGAAGGAGGCGTTTTGAGGGGGATGTTTATTTGTTTACTGCTCATTGTGTTTATAATTAAACTGGTTTTTGATTAACACCCTGTTCACCAGGGTTCCCATTGTTCACAGCAGCAGAAGGGAGGCAATATCAGCGCACCAGAATAGAACAATTCACATGTAAATTCCATTACATTCAGCAAGCTGTTTGTACATATTTCACTTTAATTCTCCACTACATGCAACGTAACGGCTTACAGCAGGTCACTTGTAATGACTAACCCACCTGACTCTGCTTTTAGCACAGTTACAGCTCATTGTGCTCATTTAATGGCCTGCAGATTTACTGTTTTGTTCCAGCCTCGCTACTCTCATCAGCACAATTTCCAACAGCAGGCAGCAGTAAAACTTTTACAAGCTGACTGTAGGTTATCTGGCCAACACCAAATGGTGAGTTAGAGAGACGAGCTGGTGAACATACTGGAGCGTTTAGCAGCCAAACATATCCCATGTGGAGCTGGTGGAGACCAAAAACTGAGCTAAAAGAGGGTAAATATTGGTCTTAGATTTGCCAACAGGGCTCACAAAGTAATGCTGAGCAGTAAACAGTCAACTTTATAGCTTATATGAATGTTTAAAAAGTTGTTTTACTAACCTCAGATGACCTAAAACATCTTGTATTGAGGTTTTAAACAGTTTCAATTTAAACCTGTTGTTATATTTTTAGGCTGAGACATTATGACCACTCACAGATGATAATGATGAATGCTGATTATGTTGTAGTAACTGGTTTCGAAGTTAACATGTTGGATGTGGGAGAATGGGATGTCGTAAGGACCTGAGCAGCTTTGATAAGGCTGTAATTGTTACGGCGAGACGGCTGCTTGGAGTTTCTCCAAAACAACAAGGATTACAGGGTGCAGCCTGTTAGCAGCAGCAACTATCTACCGACAGTGACAAACCAGTGACCTGGCAACCTGGTGTCTTGGAACGTGCTCACGGTGGCACACGTCCTGCCAGCTTACAGGACTTAAGGGATTTCCGATAAAGTCTCGGTGCCAGATAACCCCAGGGCAGCTTCGGAGGCCTGGAGCAGATTCAGCAACAACATACAGTATCAGTCAGGGGTGGTCATAATGACTTGGTTCATCGGTCTAAACAAAAAGTAATATTTTAACAGCATTCTTTATTGTGTGATCTGCTTTTTAAGTCATCATAATGGATAAATAGCAAGACAAAAGCTGAAACTTCCAGATGTGGTTTTATGATAATTCATTTATGCTATTATGGTACCGATAGCTCCACTTCATTCACAGAATTTAAACACTAAAAATGAAAACTGTATTTTGTAGGAATCGAATGATTTTCGGCCTGGACAATTATCGGTGCCGATATTTGACATTTTTCAGATTATGGATATCTGTATTTTTATTGACTGATTACTGCTAAATTAAATACTACGTCAGGTCTGATGCAGCCTCCTCTCTCTGTCTGTTGTCACTCTGAGGTCTGAGAAATGTCTCACTGCAAAAACTGAACAAGAAACACAACCTGTTGCCACAAACCAGGACATTAGCTGCTCTCACAATGGCTAAAGCTATGCTAACGGCTAGCAGCTAAGTTACAAGACAGCCACAAATTAACCTGAAACAGAGTCTGGGAAACAATAATTAATAAAGCGTTAAGATCTGGACCTCAGTGGGCAACAGAAGTTAAAGAACAGTGAGATACTAAGAAAATAGAGAAGAACAGCAGACGATACTGCAGGAGACAAGCTGATCAATCTCAGTCGATTCCACATAAACAGAGGAGAGCGCCCTAATTTAATCACTCCCATTTCTATTTTACATATTTAGTTATAGTAATCCTTATTAATGAAGAAGTCTATTTATGAATGAATGACAGGTTCCCTGCTGTCACATGCTGTTAAAACATTACATTTAATGTATATCGTATTGAAATAAACAGTGAAAACACGTGATTTAATGCTGTTGGTCTCTTCTCCAGGTGATGTTGGCGGAGCTGAAGGGGACAGAGGACGTTTACGCTGTCAAAGTTTTGAAGAAGGACGTCATCCTACAGGACGACGACGTCGACTGCACAATGACCGAGAAGCGCATCCTGGCCCTCGCCCGCCGACACCCCTACCTCACCCAGCTGTACTGCTGCTTCCAGACACGGGTATGACCCCAAAATAAACAGATTTAATACTTCATCTTTGGTTTTTTTTTCTATCTCTTACCCCTTTCTCTTGTTCTGTGTCTTCCTTGCTGCAGGACCGTTTGTTTTTTGTAATGGAATATGTGAACGGAGGAGATCTAATGTTCCAGATTCAGAGATCCAGGAAGTTTGACGAGCCTCGCTCTCGTTTCTACGCAGCCGAAGTCACGTCAGCCCTCATGTTCCTGCATCGTAACGGAGTCATCTACAGGTAAAGTCACCTATTTACCCCGTTTGTTTTTCTTTTTTCAGCCAAGGACATGTTAAAGTGTCTTGGAAAACTAAAAGAAACACTTTGAACTAGAAATACTGAATTGATAAACCAGGATTCGGTTAAGCCTGATTGAAGAACTCAGCGATTATTAGGGCAGATCATACATGGTTCTGCTACCAGGAATGCACCAGATGGCTTTACTTGCATTACGTGGTGGTTCTCACAGTTTTTTTTAAATTGCATGCTCACTTCTCCCAATGAGCCAAACTGTTATGGAAGGCAGATGGTGCTAATTCTCCTTGTCTGTCTGTGTTTTTCTCTCCCAGGGATCTGAAGCTGGATAACATCCTTCTGGATGCAGAGGGACACTGTAAGCTGGCAGACTTCGGTATGTGCAAAGAAGGCATCATGAACGGCGTGACCACCACCACCTTCTGTGGCACACCGGACTACATCGCTCCTGAGGTGAGACCCCAAGATCCCATTTTGGCCACCTGTGCTGTGCTGACGCTGCATTTATTTAAGTAACCAATTTCATTACTCAAGTATCTCATATAATTATAGTGTTAAGATGGTGATACCTTATTTAGAAAACCTCTAAGACTTGAATTGATGGAGCAAAGGCTACAATACCAGTCAGTTAATCCTCTGATCCCCAAGTAGTTTCTACATGTTTTTCTGCTCTGGTCTCATTCTTACTCACTGTTTGCTCATTTTCACTGCAATATAAAGTCCTGCACCTCAATGGAAACAGCACAACCATGGCTAGAAGGGGAGAGAACTCAAAAATGTCTGTTGTTAAATTTTATAAAGTTATAATGTCATAAATCATCCAAAAAAAGCAAAAGTTCAACATTTTTGATTATATTTACCAAGTGCATACAGGTTTTACCAGTACTGGAAAAGGTGGATTATACATTTCTCCTCTCTACTCTGTGTAAAAACACTGCCTGCAGTTCAGCCGAAAAATGACAGATTGTTTGTCGCATGACTGTTTGTTGCAGCTGAGTCACTGAAAACTTCCAGGTTGTCCCAGGAAGTAAAGAATTGTTACTTTAATTGTTACTGATTTAAGCAAACATATTATTTTTGCATTTTTAAATGAGATATGTCGAATAAAGTGATTTTAATGAAATATCACAATTTGAATCTGGTGAATTTCCTGACATCACAGATGATTAGTTCAGGAACTGCTGGAAAGTTCATCTCTGTTATTGCAGTTTCAGGTTCTGATAAATGGTGTAATTTTGGCGATTTTTTTCAATGACATCTTGCCTTTAAAAACCCACCAGCGAATTTAGTTTGCAATTTATGTTTTTCTTTAAAGGATTTGTGGCTCAGCCTGAGATGAGTGAAATTTCTGTGATGTGACAAATACCCTCCAGAGGCATAGAAGACTTTTTGTAATTGTTAGCACAGCTTGTGTTGTTCTACCCTTGATTTGTTAACTGAATTCCATGTGTAAAACTGATTCTTCCTCACAAATTTACATTTTGAAAGCATGCATTTCACAGAGAATACTGCACACACAGTATACAGTGATGTGCTGGTTGTAGGTAGTTTGCAAATTTAGACACAAAATCGCTATAAACAGAATTATCTGAAGAGTTTTGTAGAATTTGGTTCACACATAAGGACTTTTCTCTCATTTCTTTCTTGCTCTAGTGAGTTTTTTGTGCCATTTATCTTTCATTTCTTCTTTTTTTCTTCTCTAAGTACTTTTGATGGTTGATATCCTACTGTTTATTTTCATTTTGCTGCTAATGATGCATACTTTCACTGTCACATTGTTACTTTTACTTACAGTCTTCCTCCAAACACAAACACATCTTGCCTGTTGTCAGTTTAAACCTTCACTGTGCAGAATGATATACTGTATATGCAGAGTTATCCCTGGAAGATTCAGACAAGTACATATGAGTGGAGCTTGTGTCCCGCAGTTAAGCTATTTAAAAGGTTTTTCTTTGCATATTCAAAGATTTTTAATTTTCCATTTGGACACGATTGGCTGTAATTTTCAACTAGTTAATTGAGCTTCTTTATAATAACAAAAAACATCAAACAAATTATTTTTCAAGGCAGAGTCTCTTAAAACATGTCTGGAGGGGATCTTTCCTGTAATTAATTTCAGTTCTTGTTCCACCTCTGCCACTGGTGACATTTAAAAAGGCTTTTCTGGGGGTTGTTATTTAGTGGTTGCTTTCTCTACACTCCCTAAAAATGTTAAAATACAAGAGATAAGGTGTATTCTGTGTACTGAGTGTCTTCTTCTAATGGACGTGTGCTGCAGGATGTCACGCAGGTTGAGGCTTAAATAACCCGTCCTCTTGTGTTGTACGATGTCTTGTTGAATTCAGATCCTGCAGGAGCTGGAGTACGGAGCCTCTGTGGACTGGTGGGCTCTGGGGGTGCTGATGTACGAGATGATGGCCGGACAGCCTCCGTTCGAGGCCGACAACGAAGACGACCTGTTTGAGTCAATTCTCCACGACGACGTCCTCTATCCTGTGTGGCTCAGCAAAGAGGCCGTTTCCATCCTCCGAGCGGTACGCATCCCATCCCCTACCTTATTCAGCGCTCTCTCTATCTAATTAAAGGAGTCTGAAGAGCTGTTCAATTCTCTTTCGCTGATTCCTCCTGGTGCTCAAAGGCGTCCAGGGCAAATTGAAGAATGCTTTAATTTTTACTGCAATTAAATTATGTTGCTTATGTTCCAATCAGAGAATCTACTGTAAAAAATTTAGTTACTTAGACTTTTGTTTTAGTTTATACAAATGTGGTGCATTGGGGGTCAAAATGAGTTAAAACTGGGCTGATTTTGGTTGAAAGTAGCTGTTTTGAACAACTTAAAGCTGTTTTTTCTATTCTTAAAGGTCCTTTGAAAACATTTACTGCTGCTTTGACAGTATTTATAGAATCCTCAGACTCTTCTAACTGTATGGACAGAAAAATATTCCATCTGTTACATGATAAACAGATTTTCTTGCAGCTCTATTTTCGATCCAGGAAGCCAGAAATGACAAGCTGTGTGTTACTTTGCTCTTGTTGCATAACACAAAAAAGCGCTATTTAGTTTGAAAATAATAAAAACAACATTAATATTTGGAGACAGAAGTGATTGTTTGATTGACGTTGTATAAATTAAGCAGGGAAATATTTCATGTCTGCCTACTCCCTTTGTTTTTATTAGAAAAGAAAGTCAAAAATGTGGAAAAAAGAGTTAAAAATCATTTTCGTGGAGCTGTGGATGGAATATTTTTTTCATTCGTGAGTTAGGAGAGTCATGGCTCCAGACATACTGTCACTGTTATTACATAATAACTTGATTATTTGAGATGACCACAATAGTTTTTCCTAATGATTAGCGCTGTTTCCATTCAATTATATAGAAACAGCTGCATGAAACTAATAGAAATGTCATGTTTTGATTTACATGACATTTTCCACAGTTCAGTGGCACCTCGAGGTATTTAACTTCTAATATTCGACTGAGTGCATTTCAGTGAGCATTTATTGACATTAATGCCATAGATTTACTTGTATATATTTGGATTTACATAGCCACCCTGACATTACTCATTGGTGTGTGGACTACTGTTCCGAAGCCATTGTCAAGTTTGGCATTTGGCCGTCGCTATCTTGGTCTTTCAAAGCCGGAAATAATAAGCGAGCGGGTGGTGAATCTGACTGGAGAACCCAAGGCCACAACGCTCAGCGATACTGTAGCGACGTGTTATCCATAAGGTAGCCCAACCCTAAAGAATATCCTGCTTTATCGTCTATTTTACTGAAAATTCAACTATAATATACAAACTCAACATCATTTTATAATCAGAAAGTCTTGAAACTAGCAATTGAGACCATCATTTCATTAGAAAAATGTTTATTGAGGCAACAAATCTGGTGAGAAATGGTGCCATTTTCTCATGGACTTCTATACAGCATACGTTCTTTGTGCTAAAAAAGGAGTCGCCCTGCTGGCCATTGGACAGAATGCAGGTTTAAGACACTTCAATGTCAGCTTCACTTAATTATTATCTTTTATATACAGTCTGTGCCAAAGCGAGTCACCACAGTGCCACTGTAGGCATATTTAGGTTTAAGCGAAATGAAAAAGGATAGCCCAATAACTTACAGGAGGCAATGTGTTGGATTTGAAGCAAAGATTTGGCAGTAAAAGACGCTAATACTGCCAAAACTAACAGAGGCATTAAAATGAACTGTAAAAGCCCTTTAACCTTCAACCCTTTCAGAACAGCAGTAAGTTCTTGGATGATGAGCTCTGCGAATATGTGAGGTTAGGTTGCATATAACTGTCGTTTGAGCAAAAGGTGAATTAGATGACTACAAAGCTCACTTTCACCTAGATGTTGTTCAGTTTTAACCTAGCTTCAGTTTGAAATAGATTCTTGTGGCCTCCAAAAGTAAGTTAAGTTGGAAAGAATGCACTTCATGCAAGAAGGATTCATTTAAGATATTCAAGCTTTTGTCATTGTCCTCTAGTGTTCCTGTGGTCATTGTTGTCATGTAGAGGTGTCTCAGTGCACGTTTCTCTGATGCAGAGAAGAATACAAAAGCCAGCCAAAAAGGTTAGAGTAGTAACAATGTGATCATACAACCACAATACCAAACAGACAACAGAACAAAAGTGACACCATCTCCCTGTCGACCGGTTTCATCTCTCTGCCGCTACGCCTCTTTGTTTGTACCGTCCACAGAGCCGTTAATGCCTCAGCTCTATTATTAGCACTGTAATGTTTTTTTGTTTTTGCCCAGTCCCTCCTTCTGTTTCTGTCCTCACCATTTTATGGACGAAACCGCAGCCGACCGTCTTGAGGGAGCTGGGTTCAGACGAATATAATTTCAAATCTGATTTGTGCGTCTGTGTGTGCAGTTCATGACAAAGAATCCAGCCAAGCGTCTGGGCTGCGTGGTGAGCCAGGGCTGCGAGGAGGCCATCAAGACCCACCCCTTCTTCAGAGAGATCGACTGGATCCTGCTGGAGCAGAGGAAAGTCAAACCACCCTTTAAACCTCGAATTGTAAGAGACACACACTACACACACACTACACACACACATATCCCCCCAAAACACACTAATATTTTACTTGCCACAGCCTGTAAATCTGAAAAAAATTCACGCTGATGATCTTATATGACTGTTTTACACCCTTAACTAGGTTTACATGTATTTAAATGTATGCTACATCTAACACTGATGTTTTTGGTTTTTAATAATATACAGTTGTGTGCGAAAGTCAGGGCACCCCTTTAAAAACAGCATATTTTATATATTAAAAAATTAATATCCATATTTATAGTCTTTCTGGGATATGGGAAAAAAAGACAATATTATCAGGAAACATTAATGCATAGTTACATTTTATTTTATAACTTGAACAAAATTACAAAAATAAAAAACATCATTTTGGCCTGTGCAAAAGTCGGGGCACCCTGAGAGTTTCAATGTGTCAGATTCTTTTAACAAATTCAGACCTTTACCAGCTCATTAGTCCTGAAGCATGTGTCAACAATTGTCATTAGGGAGCGCCAGCTGGTGTGTATTTCAGGGTTTCTTAAATATGGCGACTCCACAAACCTGTGCAAACAACAGTAATCATGGGTTCCTCTAAGAAGCTAAGTAAGACAGAAAAAATGAAAGTTATTGATGCCCACAATGCCGGGGAGGGCTACAAGAAGATAGCAAAACGTTTTCAGCTTGCAGTTTCCACAGTGCGAGGTATAATTAAGAGATGGCAGGTGAGGGGAACTGTGGAGGTCAAGATGAGATCTGGAAGACCAAGGAAACTCTCGGACAGAACAGCTCGTAGGCTGGTCAGAAAGGTAAATCAAAACCCACATTTGACGTCAAAAGACCTGCAGGAAGATTTAGCAGACTCAGGAGTGGTAGTGCACCCGTCCACTGTGCGGCGATACTTGCACAAACAAGACCTTCATGGAAGAGTCTGCAGAAGAAAACCTTACCTCCGTCCTCATCATAAAATACAACGTCAAAAATATGCAACAGAACATGTACAGAAGCCTGATGACTTTTGGAAACAAGTGCTGTGGACTGATGAAGTTAAAATAGAACTCTTTGGCCACAATAAGCAAAGGTATGTTTGGAGAAAAAAAGGAGCAGCATTTCATGAAAAGAACACCTTGCCAACTGTTAAATATGGGGGTGGATCCATCATGCTTTGGGGTTGTGTTGCAGCCAGTGGGACAGGAAGCATTGCTCGGGTGGAGGGAAGAATGGATTCCATTAAATACCAGCAAATTCTGGAGGCAAATATCACAGCATCTGTAAAAAAGCTGAAGCTGAAAAGAGGATGGCTTCTACAACAGGATAATGATCCAAAACATACTTCAAAATCCACCATGGACTACCTCAAGAAACGCAAGCTGAAGGTTTTGGAATGGCCTTCACAGTCTCCAGACTTAAACATAATTGAAAATCTGTGGGTAGATCTTAAAAGAGCTGTGCATGCAAGACGACCCAAGAATATTGCAGAACTGGAAGCCTTTTGCAAGGAAGAATGGGGGAAAATCCCAAATGATAGAATCCAGAGACTTGTCGTTGGCTATAAAAAGCGTTTAGAAGCTGTGATATCTGCCAGAGGGGGTCTTACTAAGTACTGAAGGTACTGATGCTGTAGGGTGCCCCGACTTTTGCACAGGCCAAAATGATGTTTTTTGTTTTTGTAATTTTGTTCAAGTTATAAAATAAAATGTAACTATGCATTAATGTTTCCTGATAATATTGTCTTTTTTCCCATATCCCAGAGAGACTATAAATATGGATATTAATTTTTTAATGTATAAAATATGCTGTTTTTAAAGGGGTGCCCTGACTTTCGCACACAACTGTATTTGCACAATGATTGATTAGTGTGCTGGGTTTAGTACCAAGAGGTTTGCACAGAGCAGAGTGACAACTTGACAGTCTTGTTCCCTATTACTTTATCTTAAATTCACCTGAAGTGAAGCAGGACTGTAACTTTTTCTGAACAGCAGCTGTTTGACAACTTAAAACAGAGATATTGAAGATATTTGTGGGAAATGGAGTGTATTTAGCAGGAATACCTTTTTTGTTGACTATTTCGTGAGTTATTCTTGAAGGTGGCTTCTATCCCTAAGGCTGGAAACCAGTGCTGCGGCTATTTATGTGTTATCTTAAAAAAAAAAATACAATCACAGAAAAAAGGCTGTTTGTCTAATTGGGCAGAAGGTGTCACTATAATTTCATTTTCGCAGGGCTAGATTGCCGTTTAGTTTCTTCCTCTAACATCATTTCCCCTTTCTGTGTTTGTGTTTGTGCAGAAAACCAAGCGAGACGTGAATAACTTTGACCAGGACTTCACCAAGGAGGACCCCGTGTTGACGCCCACGGACGAGGCCATCATCCGACAGATCAACCAGGAGGAGTTCAAGGACTTCTCCTACTGCGCCCCCGAGGAGACGCAGACCTAAGACACACATGCACACGCACACACACACACACACACTGATCCCACAACGCTACACCTGACATGCACGTACGCACACATGCTGACACTCAGTAGAACCATAAATCCCTTTACAAAACACACACACACACAGACACAGACACACACACACAGAGTCACTCCATTACTTTGAAGCTATTGGTTGTTGTTACTTTATGGAATATTATTTACTTGCATTGTGTTGTTCTTGTTGCCTGGGTTTTGTTATGAATATGAATATGAATATGGATATGAATATGAATATGCACACCTGCACATGTTCTCACAACACACACATGTACACACAGACACTACAAATTTTACATGCTCTTGCGCACACACACACACACCTACAAGCTCACTGTACATGCTCAGACAACCAGACACACACACACACACAAACACTTACACTGCTTCTCTCCCCGGCACCTTTATACATGTGGACTGTGGGTGCCGGGTGCAGAGGCCTGTATATAGCCTGTGTTGAGTGGCTGTATCGTGTTGGTATTGTCTGCTAGTAAAGGAGCGTCGTGGCGCATGGACAAGCAACCCTACCTGTGTTATTACTGTCCTTATCGTGGACCAGTTAGGGCCAAAATTCCCTTTGTGCAATACCCTGACTATCTATATATTTTATGGTTCGTTTATGTTATTTTTTTCCTCAAAATGTGTTTTTTTTTTTTCTTTATTTCGGTTATGGTATGATTGAAATATTGCTCTCGCTGTCCGACACACTCACTCTCTCTCTCTCTCTCTTTCTCTCTCTGTCCTCCTGTGTGTATAAAAGTTAATGTGGAGATTTACAGGCTATTGAACTAATTATATGGAGCAGAGTGTTACAGGCGACCTGTGTAGCAGCGAGAGAAAAAAAAAGCCAGATTTCCAGCCATTTCATCCATCTGTTCGTTTTTAGAGTCCGCGTCTGTCCCGCAGTTGTGAATGTGCCGGCCCGTGGGCGTCTTTTTTTTTTTTTTCTTTACATCGTGAATGTACATTTTTGTGGCGTGTGAATGTGTGAATTTTTTTTCTCCCCACTCCCCGTCGTGTGTGACTTTCTGTGTCTGTAGCTACCATCAGTGTTTTCAGCCTCACTCCCTTCTTCCTCCACCTCCAGCAGCCGTCTCACTCAGCCAAAACCACTCGCTTTTCAGACTTTTGCTTTATTTTTTTTCAAGAATGGCTTTTTCTTTAATATTGCTCTTGCTCTTTTTTATTATTATTATTATTATTATTATTATTATTATTATTATTATTGTAAAGTGTATCTGGAGGAAACCTTTGTGTATAATACTATAACTATACTATTATAGATCTGTTACAGCCGGGTGATAAGAAATGTGGAGAACCAGCAGCTGAATTACCTCTCATTTCAAACACACACACACCAAAACACTACATACAGACTCTGTCCTTCGCCTCCTCCTCCTGCTCTTTCTTCCTCCTTCTTCTTCTTCTCACTGTTTCTTTCTTACAAACAAACACACACACACATGCACACACAGAGAAGGACTGTGGTTGCGTGTACTGTACAGCGATTGGAAGGCGAGCTGGTTTGCTCTCTGTGCAGTAGAGTCGGTGTGTAGTGAAGCTTTGTGCACCCAGGGGTAGGGCTGTTCCTGGTCACACTATCTTACTCTGTGCCAAAATGTAGTGCAACAGCCAGGCTAGTCCTGTCTGGTCTGATTCCAATAAAACACTGAGCTGTCTACATCAATCCCAGACTCCTCTCTCTCTTCTTTCCATCTATTTTTTTGTGTGTGTGTGTTTTATTGATTCTGCAGCTCTTTAGAGGTAAGCATGTGGGATGCTCAAAAACTTTTGTGCAAGAGAAGCAGAGAGGAGAGGGGTGGAGTTGGAGGGAGGAGAGTGGAAGTAGTTTTTTTCCCCCTGGCCTTCTGACCTATCATAGAGCTCATTTTTGGAGGCCTGTAGGTGATTTGCATGAAGAGGGGAGAGGAGAGTCAGTTCAAGTCATCTGTGCTGCAAAGGCCCACTTGCCTTGTGACATTTGGCGCCGCTAATTGCCTCTCTGATGAAGTAGACTACCTGCGATGGTGCAAATTGCGGCGGCGGGATCCCCTGCCGCGCTGTGAAGTCCTGCAGCCGTCCTCTTGCCGCTTCTGTGCCAGGATTCGATGGAGACGTCTGGGGGACGCGATGACAGCTGACAAGGAGAAGAGAAGGTAAAGTTGCTTTGTGCACAGAGACAGTTTGCTCTTCTTGAAAATGTGCTTTAATTGGCTTGTGTCTGTGGTGGTTTGGTCAGGGGTTGAGGTTTGGTGCCAGGGATGGTGCTGTGGCCACACCGGGCGCCTGGATGACTTAAAAGTTGACCACAATGCCCCGCTGTCCTTCCCCATCAGCTCATCAGCGGTGGAAGAAGCACTTAAACCCTAAAACAATCTAACACCCTGCTGTAAAAATACGAGTTAAAAGCCTGCAATTAAAATCTTACATAAAATTAAAGTAGCTTAGGCAGTAAAAGCTCTCTAAATTGAAAGCAATAACCTTAAAACTGGAGACTGAAGAAGTGTTACATGCTTCCTTCCATGTTGAGAAACTCTCTGATAATGTCAGTAAAGTTACTGTGTCATCAAAGCAGAAACATGACAGGTTTTCAGAGTTCCTGCAAAGTTGAGAAATTCTTTTAATGTTTTGTTTTTTTGTCACCAGGCGCTAGTGTTGGTTTCTTCAGCTTCTGAACCAGTTAGAGTGGTATTAAGCAAAATGCACAGTGTTAGTTTATGAAATCCAAGTTCCGACAAGGTGGAAATCCATGAAATGAGCAAATATGCTTTACTTTCTTCCACTCCGGTAATTCTCTTTTGACTGTAGTTGAGATACTAGCTCAATATTCCTAGTTTGATCTAAGTATATAATATAGTCTAAGTATGTTTAGTAGTTTCCATTGTACATGCATCCACTATCTAATATAATATCCATTTTTGTTACTGTAGCAATGCATAATCTGAAATAATGCACTGTTAATGAGTTTATTGTGACATTGTTGCACGTAATGTAATTTCCAACTAATAAAAGCCGTCTAAATGTTATCATCGGAGCTCGAGTTCATTCTCACTGCTTCTATTGTTTTTCCTGCCATCTGATCTCTGCAGGGCGACCAGCCGTGAGGCGGCCAGAAAGAGACGCCGGGTGGAGTCCGACGTGTTTGGAGACCTGTCTCGCCTTCTGCCGCTCCAACCCTCCGTCCGAACTCACCTGGACAAACCCTCCGTCATCCGCCTCACCCTCAGCTACATACGCTTGCACACGCTGCTCAAAGGTAACAACAGAAAAAGTCTCTTCACATGTACAAATGGCAAAAGCTGTATTTACATATTTATGCAGATTTTGGTATGTATCTGATTTAAATGTCATATTGGGTCATTTTTGGTGAACAAATTGTATATAGAAAAAAAGAGACAGCAGTTGAGACAGCAGAGAATGCTTTGTTTCACAGTTAAAGGCATATAACTGTAAAATATAGTGGTAAATATTCCTTTTCTGTGCTATATTCTCATTCAGAATCTTAAAAATGCAGATTATAATCGCAATGCAAACAGAAGCTAAGTCAGATAACATGCATAGAAGAAACTTGCCTCCTCAATCAGTCAATATCTAATCAGTGTGGTGGAGAGTTGAGTTAGGTTTGCAGGTTCCAGGTGTAAAAAATAGATTTCAGAAGCTTCCTTAAAAGTACATTTCAATGTTGTAATACAGGAAGTTTTGGCAATCGTTTCCAGATTTGTGCATAAATGCAGATTTTAAACTATTTGTGGTACAGCGTCCAAAATATATCAAAGGAACCTACATGTGCAAAGACAGTTACTGGGTAAAGTCTGTGCATCAAAGACTTCTGAAGTATAATGTATTTTTTTCATAACTGTGGTTTTTGCTTCTTACAGCAAACATGTTTAACTGTGTGAAATGACATCAGCCGACTAGTGGGTTTCAAACAGGTGTCAGACAGAGGAAGTCCGTGAAAACACACATACCAACATGTGAAACCCAGGAACACACAGACATGTACATGTACTGGTCCAGACTACAAAGATACCACATCCTTTGCTCGCCATTGCTCATAGTTCCCATTAATCCAGTGGAAGTAGAAAAGTTTCCCACGAGGGCGGCCTTTTTTTGCAGGAATTCAAGATATTTCTCGTTCCGTTTTAGAAAATGCAGAGACCAGGCGCAAAGTAAGACATCAACCAGTGGTGGAAGGTGGAGAAAAATGGAGTGACTGTAATGGAGGACGACATGAGGACGAGAAAGAAACGGAGGAATTCGAGGTGACGGAGGAGACGAACATGTACCTGAGGATCCTGGAGGGATTTCTGATGGTTTTGTCCACGGAGGGAGACATGATCTTCCTGTCTGAAAATGTCACGAAGTACATGGGCTTGACACAGGTAAACAAAACGCACATGAATGATGTTTACTTGTGGATTCAAGGTTTTAAAGATTAACGTGCTTTTTGTTTTCTGACAGACTGAGTTGATGGGACACAATATCTTTGAGTACGCTCACCCCTGTGATCACGAAGAAATCAGACATAATCTCCGTCTGACAGCAGGTGTGTGACCACTGAGGGCTGGGAAGAGTTTGTGTTTTACTGTCTTGGCAAGAATTTACCATAAAAGACTCTTTCATGTCAAAGTGAAAACAGATTTCTACAAAGTGGTAAAATCTAAAATGTAAAAAAGGTTACTGCATGAGTGCTCATCCCCTTTAAAGTGACTCACCTAATTCAACACAGGTGCAGTCAGTTGGTGCTAGAAGTCACACTGTTAATAACAGAGATCATCCGAGTGCAGTAAATGTGTCTCAAGGGATTCTAGTATGAAGACACCTGTATCTGGAAGGTCCAGTCACTGGTGAATCAGTACTCTTAGCTAAAACTACACCACGAATACAAAAAATACTCCAAGCAACTAAGTGAAAAGATTGTTGAAAAGTATGAGTCAGGGGATGGATACAACAAAATTGCCAAGTCCCGAAATATCCTTCAGATGACAATTAAATACATCATTAAAAAACTGAAGGAATATGGCGCATGCGTAAATCTGTCCTCAAAAACTGAATGACTGTCCAAGAAAAAGACGAGTGAAAGAGGCTACCAAGACACCTATGACTCCTCTAAAGGAGTTACAAGCTTCAGTGGCTCAGATGGAAGGGACTGTACATACAACAACTGCTGCCTGTTCTTCATTAGTCAAAGTTTTATGGGAGAGTGGCAAAGACAAAGTCACTGATAAGAAAAAACTCATACTAAATCTCAGCTAGAGTTTGCCAGAAGGCATGTAGAACACTCTGAAGTCAACTGGAAGAAGTTCCTTTGGCATGATGACATCCAAGCTGAGCCTTTTGTTCATCAGCGTAGACGCTATGTTTAGTCAAACACAGCACATCATCACGAACGCACCATCTCCACTATAAAGCACGGTGGTGGAAGCATCATGATGTGAAGCATGGTGGTGGCAGCATCATGGTGTGGGGATGTTTCTCGGCAGTAGGCCCTGACAAGCTCATAAAAGTAGCGGGTAAAATGAATGCAGCAAAGTATAGCAAAATCCTGGAAGTCGACTGCAAGACAACTGCGCTTTGAGAGAGGATTTTTTCCCAACAAGACAGTTGTCATTACTTTGAAAAAATCTGTTTTCACTTTGACATGAAAGAGCGTTAAAGCCAAATTAAATTGACCATGATTTGAGGTTACAGGCAATAAAAGAGGAGATCTTTAAAGCGGGTAAATACTTTTTTATAAGCACTGATAAATGGCTTGTTTTTTAGAGCAAGTCTGGTGCGGTGAGAAGAGGGACTTTGTCATGAGGATAAAAAGCGCTCTGACCCATAGAGGAAGAAGCGCCAACCTCAAGTCGGCTACATGGAAGGTTAGTGAGACAAAACCACCTGAAACAAAGACTTACACTTCTTGCACCTCGGAGTTTCGGTTGTTGTTTGTAGCGTTTTATTTTACACGCTGTGCGATTTCAGGTTCTGCACTGTCAGGGCAGAGTGAAGGTGTGCATGACCCCGTCTTCAATCTCCTGCCTGCTGCTCACCTGCCGACCCCTGCCGCTCTCACACACACTCCTCAGCACACACACCTTCACCAGCCAGCACAGCATGGACATGAGGTTCACGTACTGCGACCAGAGGTGTGTATGCATGCAAGCAGACAGCATATTTGTTTAAAAGACTAGCTTTCGTGCCATCGTCTTGTATCTTTGGTTATCGTGAATAAGCTGAAATTTAGTATTAAAGGATTAAAGGGGCTCGGCGACTGCAAAAAAAGAATGCAAAAACCCAAGTAGAGATACTGTTACCTTGAAGATTTATGTAGGAATATGTTATAATAAAGTGGGTAAGAGTTGAGCTGAAAAACAGGAGCTTTTCTTCCATGTTGTATAACAAAAAGGAATTGTGAGTTCATTATGCAATGCTGTATGTTATGAAATTATGAAAAAAAGGAAGGAAAATGATTAAACCTAATACTCATCCCATTTTATGCAGGACCTGCACTGCACTGATTTTTTGTCCACTGAGTAAGTAAATCAGTAGTGAGATAAATCCAACCATTAATAGACTTTTTTGTAAAAGATCAGTAGCGTATAATGGCAGTATTAACTCTAGAAAATGTCTAATATTCAATTTATTAATAGGTAATTCAGTAAATAATAAATGTCAATAGGGTAATAGGGACTAGTGGTATATATATAACACAAAATCTCCTCTTTAAAGTTCATGATGTCCAGCCAAACCTTAATGAAACTGACATAACTTTATTTAAAATTCTAAGATTACAAATGCATCAGGCTTAATTTAAATAAAAGTGAAGAAGACGTACAATTTCAAATACAGAACACATAAAGGGAGAACTGGATGATAAGGGGTTAATTTTGCGTGAGAAAAATGAAACAAAAATCACTCAGAACTATGACTGCTGCTTTTTACCTTCCCTTTTTTTGGTCTCAAGGTATTGCATGATATCAGTGAACCATGAACTTTGTGCTGGCTGCTGCTTCATCACTTCTTAAGTCATTTAAAAGGAGCTTCTACCATAAGAATCATCAGGAACTAATTCTTAGTTGATGCTTATAATGAATTCACATTGCTTCGTGTGTTTGTGTTCGTGCAGAGTGACTTCTCTTTTAGGCTACACTGCTGAGGAGCTGGTGGGCCGCTCCATCTACAACTTCTGTCACGCGCTGGACGCAAGCTGTCTGAGCAAGAACCATCTCAACTGTGAGCGCAGATGCACATGAACACACGAAACACTCACAACACACAGGCGTAAATGCCTAATTTCACGTCTCCCTGCAGTGTGTCTGAAGAGTCAGTCGGTCAGCGGTCAGTACAGGATGCTGGTGAGAGGTGGAGGCTACGTCTGGGTGGAGACTCACAGTGCCGTCATCCCCAGTGTCAAACCGTCCAGGTCCAGGCCGAGCACCCACCAGCCGCTCTGCATCCTCAGCGTCACCTACGTCCTCAGGTGGTGTTGTTTTTGTTGTTGTTTAGCTTGTCCAAGAAACTCATTGCAGAGATTTGAAACTACTTTTATATAGAATAGAAATCCATCACAATACACGTTTTGTTGACATAATTTTTAGCCATACTGTTAGTTTTGGGGTCAGTTGATTCAATACTGTGTTCAGACTGTATGTCAACAGCTGCTGGATGGATTAACCTTCACCTCCACCCCTGTGCTGGGACCAAGCATGTGTATTTATTATTAAAACGCAACCTGTCGCCATTTTTAGAAGTCTGCTGAGTGTAGCACACTGAATATAGACGCCATTTTTATTTTGTTTGTGTTGCATCAAATTTGGTAGAGTTGTAGTTGAGCGTTTTTAGAAGAAGTGTAAGAATAACTTCAGTGGTCTGGTGATAAGGACAAGAGACTTACTGTGTTTCTTATCCACATAGTCCACATTTGTTTTTTGCCATTTTAGTCCTTGCAGCTATGCAGCTGTTACTGACCAAATTTGGGGATTTTTGTCAGGTGGAAATTTCCAAATATAGCAAATGACATTTAAAATTTCCTGAAACTGAATGTTCATTCTCTGGTAACCCCCTGACTCTCTTCCCACTGCCATCATACTGTTTCTCAACAACTTTTGGATGGATTGCCACGAGGTTTGGTTTTACGGAAGGATTGATAATAAGTCTGGTGGTAGTTTTTTATCTAGCGCCATTATAAAGCCAAAAACTCCCTAAATTTATGACCAAAGTACCTGCAAAACTAACTCCACCCTGATCTGCCACAACTAGTTAGCTAATTTGTGCTAATTAGTAGAGCCTGACTGACAAATTAGCCATTATTAGCCTTTTACAGATAGGCTACATTGGTAGGCTGTCAGATATAGTTCAATATGAAAACTTTCTTTTACAAAACATAATACAAAGGTATACAAAGGTATTTGGGGTAATTTTGAAAAAAGCGGTGTGTTGTCATTGTGAGCCTGTTAGCATGCGGATGTTAGCGGCTAACTCCAGGCATCCGCCTCATGCAGCTGCTAGCGTGGCTGTAGATTTTGAGGTTTTATGTTTTGATACAAACATGAACTGCTGTCGACGCTCCCTATCAAGGTTGCACCTATCAAGTTTGTAAGTCAGGTGAGAATTCACAACCTGACGAACACAGAAAATGTGTTAGATTCACTTTCGTCTTTGGCAACAGTCTTGGGTTTTGTTGCTCCATTGGATTTGATTTCCATTTCGATCGCAGTCTGTAAATAAAATAGTGAATCCTGCAGAAGCCAGTCCTTGATGTTAATGCATTCAGTTGCAACACATTTCAGTACAGCTGATAACCAAACTTAAAGATAGTTTTTGTTTGCAAGGTGGTTTTTATGCCATAATGAGATTTACAGCAACCACTGCTTATGAATGGTAGAATATGAAGCTAATAACTTAACTTTTAGTTAATTATCTCATTAAGATGCTGAAACCAGAAAAAACTTTAGTGTTCTTGCTTTATAAATTCCTGAACAATTAACTTTTTCAGCTCTAGCTTGCCTCCTAAAATGACTAAAAGCAATGTAAATTGGTGTTAAATTCAAATGACTAGAACATGCAACAACCGCCAGTATGAGCTCCATTGGGTTAATAATATTGAAACTGTTTTGTGGCATTCAAGGGAAATTCTCCAAAGGTAGCAGGTTTTAGCTGGTTTTTAGTGTTATTATTCACAGGTGTTTAACGCTTCGGGCTTGTGTGTGTTACAGTGGAGTGGAGGAGCCGACCCTGCAGCTCTCTTTGGACCAGACTATGCACAGATATTTGGCCTGAAAGCAGAGTTTGAAGAAAAGTCTGCAAGACCCACCACTGCTCTACCTCCTTCTGTGAATTCTAATCAATTATTCTCATGAATCTAGCTTTTATTAAACATAAATCTTTGTATATTACTCAAAATGTCTTGCTTTGTGTTTGTGTCCATGTTGTTGCCAAGCTAATACCTGAGCCATGACCACTGATCAGTACCTATTAGTTGGGTTTTGATAGCTCAGGTGGACAACTTCCTCCAAACTTGTGTTTTTTAAGCTTTTTACTTCAGAACTTTGTCACGCCGTTTACATAATCGCTGCAGTAGCACAACTTCAGCCGTCCTAAAACAAAACTGGAAGCTTTGTGTGCAGACTGTGGTTGACAGACAGTTGACGGGGCGTAGTGAGAGTTGAAATTTGTTGATGAAAGCAGGCGGTTTGACTTCTCCTCGACCTCTCGGGGCCCGACCCTGCTTCCTTTGGGGTTTCCTTCTGGGCCACCTGACACGTGGTGTGACATCTGATTGTCAAGTATAGACACACACACACACACTTGGGGTATATATAGAGAGATATGCATTGTGCTGATGAGGAGATGTGAGAAGACGCAACTCAAAGCCACAGCTTCCTGAATACAGACACCCGATAGGAAAGTTCTCGTGGGAACTTTGTCAACTTTTTACCTCTCGGCCTCTGAATGCACGCAACAATCAAGACACACACACATTTGAAGTTTCGCTTTAACCGGCTCTATTGGAAATTGAAATGACAACGGAAATTAACACAATCTGGAATATTGTATTGTTAGATTTGACAGCTCATAGCAAATATAGGTTTATGGGAAAAGAAAAAAGATCCAGTCCTTTCACCACCTTCTGTGAGAACAAGCTGTTCAGTGCACCTCAGTAAGCAGTGGCGCAGGTGGAAACATGTCTAGACTTCTCAGGTTAAAATGTTACAGAACTCAATGTGGTTGAAGTCTTTTTTAGTTATCTAGGTTATATACAACCAATGTTTCAACATTATTTCAGCATCTGTATTTGGTCACATGCATTTAGGTCGCTCTCTGGTTCTTGATTAAACCCCTAAAACTCACTTCTGGGCATCAGACTTTGACATTTAGAAGCTTTTTTTCCAGCTTACATGTAACTACACAACTGCTGTCTCTACAGTTTGCAGATTTATAAAGTCCCTGCTTCTCCCTCAATGCACATCAGGCCACAGCTGCAGCTCGAGCACACCGGCTCACCTAAATCTGTTCTAACACTGTAAAACTGCTCAGCGCTGCACCATGGCGAGTTGTAATGTTGGAGAAATTCAGTCATACATTTTCAAATCAGAACCCGACTCTGAAGAAGAATAATGAAAGCTCCACGCTGCTAATCAACAGGATTGGTTCATAAGGTTTGTTACTCATGAAACCCCGGAAGTCTGAATCTGTGTTTTTGAATCTGTAATTGGTGCACTGCAGTTTCAGGGTGGAAAAGCTCAGCCATGGCATCAACCGCTTATTTCGCTCATGTTACGTCTTCTAGCAAGTCCATTTGGACATGAGATCAAAGTAAAAAAAAACTTGATTTTCGCCACAAGGAGGGCTTTAAAAAATATACAGCAGCGGCAGAATGTGCTCAGCTAGTGGCGTTAAGGCACTGAAAGTCTAAACACCATAGAAGCAGCAAACAACTTGTGATTGAGATTACAAATAACCTAAATAAATCCAAACACAAAAGCACCTTGTCGATTAAATTACAAATGCACATGGCAAAGTTAAAAGGGACATGAGTAACGCAAACACCTGGTACATGACCTTGCTACAAATTTGAGATGCTGCTGCAATATATTTCCTTTCCCCTCCACTTTATATTATTTTTGTTAGTTTGCAGATTAAGATTTTACATCCAAAACATGTTTCATCCCATAAAATCTGATGCCCTGTTATACATCAAACTACCAAACAGAATAGCTGCTTGCTATCCTGGATAATTCTGGCTTTAGAAATTGATAAATGTGCAGAGATATTAGGAAACATCTGTCCCTTTGCTCCCCTTTCATTTCAAAACAAAGTAAATAGAGAAGTGATGCAGGGCGTTTAAATGTGAATTATTCAGCATCATTTGACCGTCTTATGGCCTCATTCTTTACAGACCTTCCTGTATGACGGACTCTGTTATCAATTCTGCATCTTGCGCTCAAACACAATCATATTCTGTGTGTATGTTTTCATTCAGGAGGCTCATTGTGGCGTCAAAGCAGAAGGCCTCAGTGGATTTGTATTCTTGTCCACACACGGATGCAGTCAGACGCCAACATGTTTGAAGGATAGTTGCACCATCTAGTGTTTTATTCTAGTCAGAACAGCCTGAAATGAGAGGCTCAATGTGTGTAGAAAACTCCACTGTTCCCCTGTTGTCACCCCTCTGAGATGATTTGGTTGAAAAAGAATAATACCACTTTATGACTGCAGGACGACCATCTCATTGCTTTAATTTTTTTATTAAAAGCTAAAGCTGAAAAGTAAAAGTCTGCACAAAGTAGCTGACAAAAGGACCTTAAGAAGATTTAGAATAATGTGCATGATGCTGTTTATCGTCAAAGTATTCATATGGCATCCATCAAAAACAAAATGTAGAAGTGCTTTTCAATAAAAACAGATGTTGCAACTAAATAAGATCCAAAGCATAAAATACTGCAAGATAAAAACTATAATCAATAACTACAACTAACACAAGCGGTTAAGAATAAATCACATGATGAAAGTGAGATCTTAGAGGAGATTTCATCTTCAGATCTTCATGCAGGGAGTTCCCCAGCTTAAGAGCCTGAAGAACAAAGGCCTGGTCATTTTTACCGGCAAGGCAAGACTTAAGAAGTGTTATGGCCCTGATAGAGGATCTCAGGAAGTGATATGACTCACAGGGAGTTAGCAGATCACAGATATCAGCAGGGCCATTAAAGCAATAAGATCCTAATTAAAACTCTAAAACTCAGCAGTAACCATTAAATGGCAGCTAGCATTAGGGGTAATATGGTTTCTTCCTTAAGTAGGTGTTTACAGCCTGGGAGCAGCATTTTGAATTAACTGCAGTCTTTGGATGTTTCACTCATTGAAACATCTACTTTCCTAGAGTCAGGAGAACCTCAGGGAACTCTGGAGATACTGAAGAACACTGCTTCCCAGAGGAACGTTTAACTGGAGGAACATCTCAAAACTCCAAAGAGGTTCCTGGAGGATTTTTTTAGAGTCATGTACTTCCTAACAGACGCTTTAGACCTGTATTTACACTTTATTTCATTTTTTTAAACGTAGTTTTATTGCAACTGTGTGTATTCCAGTATTTTAGCGTGTGTATAATATAATGGTTTGTTTTATGATAAAGGAAAAACAAAGCTGAAATGCTTAAATGTAGTCAGATATAAGACATGTTTCAAAAAAAATATGCAATATAGCTTTTTGACATCAAATTATGGAACTCTTGCAAACAGTATTGGAGATGTTTCTTATTAAATGCAAGTTATAGAGACTGATTTTGATCATTTATATATAATGTGCCTTATTTATTTGTTATTTGTATTTATTTTATTTTATTTAGGAACTTGTAATGTATTGTTTTTTTCTAATGTTGAGGGTAAAAAAAATCCCATAATAATAAAAAATGAAACTGCACTGTTTTCTCAAGGAGCCATTTTGAACTCATAAGGCTCCTCCAAAGTGGCAATGGTTAAAAACAGTAAAAGGTTCCTTCAAAGTTCCTCTGCTTCTACAGGCGGACCAGAACAAAGTGCATTACTGAAGTCAAGTCTGGAGGAGATAAAAGCGTGGTGACCTTTTAGAAGTCTGCGGCAGAGAGGAGTGACCTCATCTTGCAAAGCTGGACTGAACCACTTCGGTCACTTAAGCATCAAAAGACAGCTCAGAGTGAAAAATAACACAGAGGTCAACGATTTCTTTATGAAGATTACTTGGTAAAGGATTAAGTTTCAAAGAAGGATCGTCATCAGTGCTGTAGCCTTGTTTATAAGCGAACTATGAAAGGCTAATCTAACAATCCAACCACTGTGATCACAGCAGAAGTAGTCATGAAGTCGCAGCTGATTTTGAGGTTTTACTAATTCAAGGACAGTAACATGAGCTCCTCCAATAATAAATAAAGCAGTTTTTGTCTTCTCTGTTCAAAGTGCTTCTTCATTAACTCGGCTCTAGGAAATCTTTTTCAACATGCTGCGCTAGTTTTCAAAACTGGCCTGTTCTGGCTGCCTGCTGCTTTTCAAGGTGACCTTGTTGGTCGTTGAGGAAATTTGTGGCCTTGAATGTTGTTTTGGAGGCCTGATCGCTCCGGTGTGACCGAGTTTGAGGTACAGAGGGTGGAGATAAGAGGTGGAGGAGGTCAAGAGTTTCATTTCACATTGAAGAAGGAGTCAGCATGAGCAGACACTAAAACCTCCACGACATTCTCACTCAGACAGGAAGATGGTCTCTGTTCCTCGTATGTATTTCCAGTGGCAGCACCATGTGACTCGGCTGAACAGACTCTTGTTTACTCCAGCACTCCCCCCAACTCTCCCCTCTCCTCCCCCAGTCACACCCCTCTATGGTCGGGTGGGAGTTGTCAGGCAGTCAGCCAATGACATGACAGCGTTCACCCTTTGAAACAAACCATGATAAATCAGTGTGTGTCAGTGCAGAGAGCAAAACACAGAGGGGAGGAGGCAGCAGGGGAAAGATACGATCACAGATACTCGGAGGCACATTAATGTAGTCACATGGGTGTGGTGATGAAGAAAAGACTGTACTAGTAACCCAAGGCAGTGCAAAACTAACTTTTCGTGCATTTACTTTGATTTAGGCATTAAGTGATTTTTATCTGCCATCATTTTCTGGTGGAAACTGCATCTGATTGCATGTAACTGACCTCTGGTGCAAAGGTCCCGGTGCAAAGTTCTTCAACTGCTTTCTGTTTTGCATGTCGGGTAGAGAACATGTTTGTTGCTCGGTGCACAAAAGACAGTAAACTAATGCTATTCCAGCAGCACAGTAGCACACAAAAAACCACAAGTAATCCAAGGAAACAAATAGTAAAACACTGATAGTACCACACTACACTAATATAAGTTTGCTGATCTTTCTTATGTGTTAGCTGATAGAAAAACACACAATATAGTAGTTTTTTTTTTATCAATCTTGAAGAAGCTTGGAGTCATTTTATCCAAATTGCACAAAGTACAAAGAAAAGTATGTTCTCTGAGGATGTCTGCCTTCGTTATGGTAAAGTGTATGTGACCAGAATTTTGCTTCTGATGCTCCAAGCTGCCAAAAAGGAAACTTTTTTTGGAGGATCCACGGGCAGCACTGTCGGACAGCTTTTACTACTTAACGCCAAGGAAATAGGCCCCATGAGCGTTAGTTCGCAGTGTGTTCTTTGGATTATCCGGACTGGAGTTGGATGACGGCAGAAAATCACAAAACTCAGTGCACCAACTCATATAATCATTGGACTTGTTGAGTTTTTTTCTATAATATTGGCTTTTTACATCTGTCAATATACTGTACTGTCATCTGTTAATACCTATCTACCCACCATTTATAAATATCTATCTACGTGCACACCAGCCAGGCAGTATTTTACTACACTATTGCGGTATCCATTGCATTTCACTGCTTGTTTCTTGGTGTCTTTGTCTTTTTTGTTTTTCTACTGTACCTATATGTTTCCACTGGGGGTCAATCCTGTCTATGTTCTGTACATATGGAAGAATTGGCAATAAAGTTGACCTTGACTTTGACTTGACTTTGACTTTAATATTAAATTGGTGAGGTAAATGTGTCATTTTTAGTTTAATATCATTATATATACAACTGGAAAGCACTTTAGATCAACTTCTGTTGTTTAAAATGCGCTTTATAAATAAAGGTTATTTAACTGTGAAATGAAAAGTATGTTCTAATTTAAGATCAGTGTCTGAATGGAGGAGGAGCAGAGCTTGTCTGCAAGTTGAAATCTGCAAGTTTCCTCATAGATTACTGATGCAAAAGCCATTTGGATGAAACACTCAACAAAAAATCACTGCAAAAAGGCACCAATATTTATTACTATTGACATATAAACCATTTTTTTATTGGGTTTTTATTGTTTGTGTCTTCCTGCAAAATGGCTTGAGGATGATTGGGGTTATTGTAAATAATGTGACTGTGCTGAATCCCCTGTACATCCCTACATGGAAGATGTTACTCATGTAGTTCAAAATGCTGCATCCAGACATTTTTGCAGCTTACAGTATCTATAGAAAACTTCTTTTCCTGCTATTTTTGTCCTGCATCTGACCAGGGCTGGATTTGTACACTATCCTGTAGCTTCAGTTGCATGCTTCAGATTATCTTTACTGCTGTTTGCTTATCTACCAAAAAGAACAGAGAGCATATGAAAGTCCAGACGGTTTCCCTCTGCTCCTGTTAAGCTAAACTTGTGCGTCTTCATCTCATCCTGCTCTCCGGATATCAGCTATTAGAGTCAATAAAGCTATATGGCCTTGTAATGCACAGACAGAACAATGAGGAGATAAGTCCGACCATTATTGCATTAGTAGTAGTGAAGTATTACTTGATTTTGAGCCAGCTGGCAGGAGTAACACGGTTACTATTGATCACTTTGTGCAACTGACATCAGAGGGACGATACGGGATGTTGAAAACTAGATTTAGAGCCTGACCAGCCAAATCTGCACTGAACTGTACGTAGAAAACAAGACGCTCTGATTTATCTTGCGTTTGTGTAATCGCGTATTTGTAGCTCTGCTGAAGCGTATGAATGGATATTTGTACCTGCATCCCAGGAAAAGGATCTAATCTTATCTCGTGTGCAGAGTCCACAGGTGTAAGCCCAGGTCAGGGCCTCATTCGGACCAGCTCAGCACTCACACTGTGTCTCTCTGTGTGCCATGTAGAATGGCCAACAATGTTCGCACACTCCTGTTTGTGTGTGAAAATAGTGTTAACATCAAGAGCTGCATACTGCCACAGTGCTGTAGGTGTGGGCGCAGAGGCACTGTCATAAAGATGTAAGAGGCACAAAAATATTCGATGGAAAAGTCTTGTGCAGGCCCCGAACATGACTCACATGCTGGCTGCTGCTCAGTGGGAGAGATTTACAGCAAACAGTGTCTGAGAAATTGCACTCTAATGGATAACATTGCTCTGAATGCAGTATGCATCATATATATACACACATACACCAATCTGCCACAACATTCTGACCACTGACAGGTGAAGTGAATAACATTGATCATATTGGTACTATGTGGTTATGTGGAAAACCTTGGATTTTAACATCCGTGTTGATGAGACTTAGACACCCAAATAAACATTGTCCCACAACAAGCACACTCCCTCATGCAAATCCCAAATGTCACTGGCCTACCCCTGCAGGAAAATGCATCCTACCACATGGAAAAAACATCAAACAATTAGGAACATGTTGAGGAACATGACAATGGCCCAACATGTTGATTTGACCTCCAAACTTCCTACACCCCATTCTGATCAAGCATCAACAGGATACAGTGGAACAAGTTTGATTGACAGAGGCCCCACTACACAAGCCAGAGCACCCAAAGGATCCAGTGCCAACGTCCTGGTTCCAGACCCCATAGGACACCCTGAGAGGTCCTCTTGTCCATGCCCAATGGTTCAGAGCACTTCTGACCACATAAAAGGGACCAACACAATAATGTTAGACAGGTGGGATATAATGTTATGCCTGATCGATGTACATATACGCACAAAAAAAGCTGATTAACTGATATTTATGCTGAGTTTTGAGGCCTCTGATGAAAATCATCTTACAAACACACAGCCCCTCTCCTGCAAATCCTGATTCACAACCACACGTGTCCACATCATGAGTGTCCTGCTGCCCTAAATTACACCATGTAATTTAGACATAATTGCACACATATGCTTGCGTGTACATCCATTCATGCACACATGTATCTTGGTAGAAGGTGGAAATTCCTGCACAGTGACATTTACAGTGTCTGTATTAACTAGTGTACCAAGGTCTGGTTGGCTTTGTGATTAAGCTTGTTTGGTTTCTGCAGCATCAGCTTTTGAAGGCCAGTGCAGATATGAGAAACGCTCAGCAGTCAGTCATTTGTCTTTCAACGCCAGTTTTCTTGCTTTTATTTTTAGCCATGCTAGTGGCATAGCTCTCTGGATGAGGATGTGGGTTCGCTTCTTCAGTCCAAACAAAAACATCTCAACAAGTATGAGATGGACTTTTTGTGGAGTTTTGTATAGATATTAATGTCTACCTGAGACTGTACTGGACTAACTCTGGGGATCTTCTGACACTTTTTTGCTGCTTGTAACAGATTAAACACTTCTACAGTAACATATTTTAGCATCTACTAGATGGACTGGGCCACAATTTAATTGAAATTAATGGTTTCCAGAGGATGAATCCTTCTGCCGTTGGCAATCCCCTAACCTTTTCTATTGATATTAGTGGCTAAAACAGAGTTGGGTGCATTTCCTTGAAGTTTGTGACCCTCTCGAGAATGAACTTTACTTGGTTTCTGACTGTTCCTGCAAAACTAACAACATCCACATCATCCTCTGCTGTACTTTGTTATCTATTTAGTCTAGTAAAATAATAGCATGGTAAATATCAGCATTGTGGCCATGTTAGCATAGTAATGTTAGCATTCACAGAGCTACAGATCAGCTGTAGTTTCTTACTCTTGCTAACACCACAGGCCAATACAGACATTTTCCAGTGGAAGCCAGTAGTAGTTAATTATTTGTGCTCATAGTCACAAACTTTGCATCACCAGATCAACTCCCTCATTAATTATTGATGCCAGAGAGGGAGGTTAAAGACTGAACCTCCCACCTGACTCACCCTCTCTCTTCCCTGATGGCTGCGTCACTCACTCAACAGGTCAGGGAACTGCTGATGACAGCATGCAGGTCTTGCAGAGATCCTTTGATCAAACCACAAAGTACAAAACCGAGACGCTGTAATCACCAGGCCGGTGCACATCATGCAGCTGCAACCATATACTTCTACAAGTAAAAAAAAAAGTTGACATACTGAAGTACTCCTCATTCACCTCGACATATTTGTAATGGAATCAGTTTAAAAGGATAATTTAATGTGATCATTGCGTTATAAAAAACAACAACACAGCATTACAGGTAATAGTCTTGCATTTAAAATTTCACTGAAAAATATGCATTTTAAAAAGAATAGACATTATACATAAGTATTATCAACAACATCTCATTATGCATAGTGATACCTATCTATATAAGTAGATCTTTATCGCTGATGGTGGAGCTGATTTTAATCACTTCATATGGTGTTGAGTAGTTTAATCGGTATTATGCTGTATGTTATAAAGGGTTTGTGTGTAAAATCTGATAAAAATAGTAACTAAAGCTGTTCAATAAATGATATGGAGTAAAAAAAAATGCAATACTATGACAGTGGAGTAAAGTATAAAGTAGCATAAATAGAAATAACATTAAATAATATTAAGTAAAAATTAAAGAATTTGACTTAAGTTGCAAGTATGAATTACATTACAGTACCTAAATTAAATTATGCAAATAATTCATTATATTATTATTATTATTAAGAAAAATAACAACAACAATAAAACTATCATATATATATATATATACACATATATATGATAATAAATCTAAAAACGTCATAGTTGTGTCTAGGAAAGGTGGGATTAATTTTAATGACTTTAAACAGTGCTGGACAGCAGCAATTTAGTGTCACATTTTCTTAACCTATAACATGACAGCATAATCTAGATGTTTCATGTATTTGGTATTAATTGAAATTCTGTAAAGTAACTAAATTTATCAAATAAATATAAATATCAATATGATACTAAATATATAACAGTAAAAAGTATTTCCCTATGAACATAGTGGATCAAGTTGCAGAAAACAGAAATATTCATATGCATCAGATTGGGGCTTAGTATGTACAGTACTCGAGTAAATGTACTTCGTTATATCCCAGCCTTTATTACTAACCGGTTTCAGCCAGCATAGTTTGACTGCAACCATCAGATCACGGTATAAAATCCTCATTTAAAACCGAGCTGTAACCTTTACATCGCTGCCTGTGTAAAAATAAATTCATTAACATATTTTTCTTTTCTTTTCTTTTCACTTTTTGTCAAAAGACGAAAAAACAACGGCGCAGATTCGGGAGCGCGCGCTGTCAATTGCCACGCACGAGTGCGTCGGTCCTCCTCTTCCGCGTGCGTCTCGAGGAGCCCCCGTTGCTCTCCTTGGCTCGCGCTGCCTTTTAAAGCAAACGGACGCAGGATGCCATTCCCCACTCGGCCAGAGGACGGGACACGGTGAGGAGCTGCAGTCGCTCATTTACCCCTCTCCTGTCGTCACCCCCATCGTCCTTGTTGTTTAGTTGCCTCTTTATTCGTTCCGTTAAACGGTTAGCTAGTCCCAGTCATGTATCGGTATTTCGGGGAGCTGCTGAGCCGCTCTGCGGGTAGTGCCCTGGCCTCGGGCTGCGTGGACTCCGCTCTCCCGGCGTCCTCGTCCCTGATGCGGGTCCGTCGCTATGCCGGCGCAGCGGACCAACCCGACGACCCCAACTTCTTCAGGATGGTCGAGGGCTTCTTCGACCGCGGCGCCACCATCGTGGAGGACAAGCTGGTGGAGGACCTGAGGACCAGGGAGAGCCCCGAGCAGAAGAGGAACCGTGTGCGGGGCATCCTGCGCATCATCAAGCCTTGCAACCACGTCCTGAGCGTGTCTTTCCCCATCAAGAGGGATAACGGAGAGTGGGAGGTGGTGGAGGGCTACCGCGCCCAGCACAGCCAGCACAGGACACCCTGCAAAGGAGGTAAGAGGCCGGTCACATCTCCTCCACTGGCCGCTTTGATAGTTAGCTTTAGCCAGCTACTTAGCATTACTTAGCAGCAACATTAGCTTATTAAAAGCACAAAACACAGAGCAGCTGCTGTCAACAGCTGCTTCTGTCGTTCACTGTTACACACAGTTTCACTGTTTTTATCCCATGCTAACTATACATTTAACCTCATTCCTATTTAAAATAATAGCGGCCTATTTGTTCTGTTTGTTTTCCTGAATATGCAAACTACAGCTCTCATGTTTAGTTTACACTGACCTTCTGCTCACCTGTGGCTGTAACGGTACCGCAGTCTGTTAGCTAGCAAGCTAGCAGTCAAACTGCAGTAACCCTCATACTTTGTGCATACATTATTGGTCTGTTTCAAAATAAAGCTATCATTTTTAATGTTATTCACCTACAATAAATTTGCCATCCCTGTATACAGTTTTTCATAATCCAATGATTGAAAACTGGTTGGATGTACCAGGTTATTTCAAGGCCACTCAAATGCTAAATGTTGTTTGATGTTATAGAGAGGCAGTCCTGAAGGTATCAGGTGTCATGTCATTGAGCATTTCAGGCCTTGGCATCTCTGCATGTGCTGCACAGAACACATGGCTGACTGTTAAGCACCTATTGCTCATGCACTGCTTTGTCAGGAGAATCATATACATAGACAAGTGCCTCAAGCAAAGCAAATGTACACACAGAGTGGTCCTTTTACATGTAGGCCTTGTGCAGAATAGGATGACAGTGACATGTGCTCTTTGGCTCAAAGTTCAAGGTTCAAAGCAGAGGCACCATAGCCTACTGCTGCAGTGCACTATGGGACAGATAGAGGGATATGATGTATAGGAAGTCGGGAGGCGTGAAAGTTGGGGAGGGGGTGGTTGTGTTTCCAGGCACTCCTATTTGTCAGCAGTGTGACAGGTGGGGGAGGGTGCTTTGGAGCAGAGGCATTCTCAGCAGAAAGAGACCTGTCATTTGGTTTGCTATCCAAAGGTTTCAGTGGTGTGCAGTGGACATTGGCCTGCTATTAACACTATGAAACCCTTCCACTGCACCTGCTTCATGTAGTGAATGTAGACCTATTCTTGGGAGGCATAATTCTGCTCCAGACATGCACAGTGTACTGTGAACTGGTGCTATAAAGGACAGGAAAAGTGGTTTAAAAATTACATTTGTAAATTGTCTGACCAGCTGAGTCGGAGTGGCATCATTTATGGCACCGACATGAAATATCCATTACGAATTTCCCACAAGCCACTTCACAGTAATGGCACTAATTTGTGAATCTGTAGCAATGCTAACTGTCCAGCCAGTTATCTGCAAGGGAACACTCAGAAGCAGTGTGGGTAAAATCAATAAACATTAAGAGGGTTTCATTGCTTCCATCTATTTCATAAAAGCCCAAGGTGAGCTGAGCATCTCCTCGATCCTAAGCTAAATCAAAATCATTTTGCATTAACTGTACTTTGCAGTGACAGTATTGCTAAATATTTCCCCTTGCATTGCTGCGAGGCCACACAAATCACAAAAATTGTTAACTTTTAACTAATTTAGGTATGAATAATTAATAGAAAAATGTAACGGAGATAAAAAAAAAAACACCATTTGGACTAATTGCTCATCCTGCCCACTGCAGTTAAGATGTCTTGCATATTAATAATTTTCATAGGAATCAATGTTAAACCACAGCAAGCACTAGAACTGTTCTGCAGTCAACTCAGGAGACTTATCATATCTTAAATCAGCATAGACATAGATAAATAGTTGTCATAGATTTAATTAGGTGGTAGTATATTGTTTCTAGTTGCTCAATTAAAAGTTGCAAATGGTGGTTTATGCCACTACCTGGATAAAAGGGGTGGAATAGGAGAATGAGCTGTTATCTTTCAGTGGGTTTAATCATTGATACAGTGCATAGGCCCTTGGCTGTATTCAGATCAAACTACAAAGTGCAAAGCCTGCTGATGTGTGTTCACACTGTGCTCTTCCACCCCCTTTGAGAGCCACACAGAGTGACAGCTGCCAGACTGGCTCACACTGCTTTTTACCGAGCATGTAAACCCTTGATGTGGTATGTGTGAATGTGCACGGTTCTTTGCATAGCCCAGAAGGCCACTCAGATTTTGTTTGGTCTGCTAAATAGTCAACATTCATTTTCTTTCTGTGCAGAGGAGGAGGAAATCTTTGGAATATTTCATGCCACTGCTGTCGCATGTAAACCATAGCTGCAGCAGTGTGTTAACAAATTGCATTGTTCTGTGTAAAGGGTAAAAACCATTCAGAATGGGTTTCGCTGAGATTGATATTTAACCCCTCATGGTTTAATTGAATGCAGTGTCAAAGCTCTTGCAGCTTAATTGGATTTTCTCTTGGATGAGTCTGCACTTGAAACACTAAATAAGGTTTGCCAATTATTACACCTAGGAAGCTATACCCTGCAAATATCTATGTCATGTACATCTGCTTTAATGAACATATTCAGTGTCCTGATGTCCCAAAGATATTACCACCGCTCAAAGTGAATCAGCCTAATTTCAGACATTGTTTTACACTTCTCGTGGAAATCAATGCCACTACTGTTAGTGCAGCTTCTCTTACCACAGATAATATTTAGGATAGTTAAATGCCACACTTTGAAAAGACTGCATGTATGCAATATGGAAAAACCCAAAATGAATAGAATATCATACTGTTATTCAACGAAAAGTCCACGTGTTTTAAAAGTGTTCTCTGTTAGATAAAATGTCAGGTTGCTTAAACTAGGGAGGCCCTTTAGATTTATCATGTTCAGCCTGCAGGCCTGACTGGAAGTTAAACTGCTCTGACTGCTGCAGAAACTCTGGATTTCAGTCTGAGGGCATTTTTTCCCCTAAAAATCTTCCCTCCATTTTAGAGGAATGTGTTTACAGTTCTGCTTTGGTTCTTGTTGCTGTGCTGGGCTGCTGGTTGGGTGGATAAAAGGATCATTGAGTGGGGGATGGTTGGCAGTCGGGCTTTTCTTTCCTATAATTTGATCAGCGAGCTCAAGATTGTCCTCCGCTGGCCCCGAGGTGACTCAGCTGATGTTTGGATGAGTGGAAATGGAAAAAGGAGGGAACACTCTGCAACATGGTGCTATTTTTTGGGATGTTTGATCTTTGCCTTGCGCATGACCGCTATGCAATTTAATACTGCAGCAATGACAGTCTGGGGATGGAATGCGACGAGTATGATAACAGAAACGGTAGTAAGTGGGCACAAAATGACGTCACTGTAGTGGGTGAGCTTTTTCTTGTGCTTCCTGTGTTTTTTCTTACAGTTGATCACACACAAATACACACACACAGGGCTTTTTTCCTCGTAAATCAACTTGCAGTCTCCTCTTTGTGCTGTTTGCCCTTGGGTTTCTCTGTGAAAGCTAACTCTGGATGTGCTATTTTTGGTATTGCTGTTGAATCTCAGTCACACACACTATGCCAATGAAGATGGAGTAGAGTGACCTATGCAGCCTGGCTGTATCATATCCTATAACGTTGCACATGTTACTGTGGCAACGGTAGTAAACGCCAGACAACAGGAAGGTACCAGTGCAACTTGAGGGCTGAGGTCATAATGGAGGGCTGCGATTGGTTCATTTGGTCTCCACCCGCCCACTGCTGTTACCTTGACTGCCAGACTCGGTTAGTGATCTGTGACCTGCTCATGTGGTGTTGTGTAGTTGGGGAGAACATTCAGTAATTATTGTTCCAGTCCATGTTTTCACCGTGTTCTGTCTCTGCTACTCGTTTCCTTTTAATGTTGTTGAGCTGTGGAGACAGTTTCAGCAAAAGACAAGTATTTCCCCCCTGTTATAGTCTGAACATATAATCAGCTTTCAAAATATAAAGCACTTGAAGACAGAAACTAGTTAATAAAAATGTAAAAATATGAGACACAATACTTTTGTTTCTTCATAAAACATCTTCTGTACATTTTCCAGTTTGTCTTTGTATGAGAGCTGTATTCTAAATAGCTCCATATCTGTGTGTTTCCCTCAGGTATCCGTTACAGTACAGATGTGTCTGTGGATGAGGTGAAAGCTCTGGCCTCTCTGATGACCTACAAGTGTGCTGTTGTTGGTGAGTATTAAAGTCTTAGCCTCACACAAAGCCTCTTGCTGGTTATCCACAGATCTCCTCCTACATAATACTACTGTTTGATTTTAGTTTTGCTTGCTTTCCTCCTGATTACACATCAAGAAATGTGAATCTACATGTGTATCTTCTCAATGTAATGTGTGTTTGCACAAAAATGTGTATGTGTTGCTCTGGTTTTAAAGCTGTTTTATCCCCTTCCAGATGTGCCATTTGGGGGAGCCAAAGCTGGAGTCAAGATCAACCCCAGGAATTACTCTGTAAGCCCTCTAATGTCAATCCTCTTGTTCCACATTGACACGCACATGTAAAGATATACAGGCATGTTTAAATGTGTGCTGTAATACTCAAAAGGCTGCAAACAGTTGAAGGGATATCCACTATTTTCCTGTGTTCCTCGGTTCTTATCATATCCAAACAAACGCAGAGGATGATTCAGTCACTTTAGAATGCAAGAGACAATTCATTTTGTATTTGTTGGGTTCAGAAACTAAGTGAAGAGAAAGAACAATGAGAAAAGAGAGAACAGGAGATGAAAGTGGTGGTTTAAGACAGGATCTTTTTATTTTTTCAGTTAAGTAGTGACGCCTGCACTATCTTTAATGAGGTTACAGATTATGATCGTTAGCTGTCTTCTGATGAAGTCTACACTTTGTTGTAGGATAATGAGCTGGAGAAGATTACCAGGAGATTCACTATTGAGCTGGCCAAGAAGGGTTTCATTGGTGAGTTTTTTTGTATGAGTGTGTTGTTTAAACTTGTTATGCAAATATATGTTTTCTAACTCTAATTACTCTGTAAGCCTTCTAATGTCAGCAGTAATCATTTGTTGTATTACTTTGCCCCCAATTTTGCTCCTCAAAATGCACACCCAGTTTCCTTGTTGTTTCCTGAGTGAGTTAACATGGCTGTAGTGGAGAGAGGTGAATATTTCTACTCATGGAAGCAAACACTTCTTGTCATCGAGCACTGTTTATTCAAGTTGGGGTCGCTCTGGGTGTGTCTGTGCTAACTGAAGAGGGAGACAATTGGTGATGATAAAAAGGGCAAAGGGGATTGGTATCAAGGTTAAACATGAATCTGAAGTTGACAGGTGGAGAAACCAGAAATATGTGGTGGAAGAAGTCCTTTATTTACTCTAAAGTAGCCATACCACTGTATAAAAATGCTCTGTTACAAGTGCAAGTTGGCATTTCAAATTGGACTTAAGTAAAAGAATTGAAGTATCAAAATCTGTTTGAAGTAACAAAAATCAAACTACTCTTTATTTGATCCTAACCTAACCTATATCATTAATATATTTTATTAGTGTTTATGATTTAATAGTCTTTTATTAATGGGGCTAGTAAAGTCTGGGCTTCATGACTCCTGATGGCTAACTTATATGTCATTATAGCCTACAAAAAATGCACCATAATGAAAAGAACAATGTTTTCTTCTGAATTGCAATGAAGTACAAGTTACTAGACGCACTGTACTTGAGTAAACTTACTTCTTTTCTTCCCATCACTGAATGCATATCAATTTGTTGTAAGTTATTTCAGCTGTAGCTGCAGCAGCAAGCAATTGCATATTCATGATCACACAGGAATAGTTCTGCAACAGATGAAAAGGGCAAAACAAAACAACATACACACAATTTGTTACTGAGGGAGAATAATTCACTTTAGATGAAAGAATCTGCCTTGTTTGAATTGTAAATGTAACATAATTATACAGAGAGTGAAATACTCATTTCATTAAGTTTCAGGAAGCTGTAGTATTAGTGTTAAGTATAATGAGCTGGGCCACACATAAACATATACACTGGTTCAGCAGGTTAACAGCCCCTATACAGCCAGCTTGTGTTCACCCTTAGCTGGATACATGTAAATGCTTATAATGTGTTGAGTTTAAACACATGAGAGAGATATGATGAAGTCTGTTATGTGCAAAAAGATGGCAATAGTTGAGTCATGTGGTGAGGTTTGATACAAGGACCTTCAGTAGAGAACTTTTTATACACCCTGGAGGTGAAGCAGTACCCACTGCCTACGTCACCAGCCTGCTCTGTTTATTGAGAGACTCTGTCATCCTTTTCTCTCTCTCTCACGTCTAACCCCACCTCTCTGCATGCCTGCTTCTGTTTTTGGATCAGAGGCCCTGGAGGACACATGTATATGTGACACAAGGACACAAACCTGGTGCTCACATTACCTCTGCCATTCGAGTCTGTACTTTCAATGAAGCAGTGTTAATTCATACATTTAGGATCAGCTGAGATTCCCAGTTGTGCAGACTAAAGCTTAGTTTGTTTTATTATACTTGCTGTGTAATTGTCTCATATGTGAAGTATGTACTTGTGAGCACTCCTTCACAGTGACTGGTATATTTGGCTGAAACTGTCCCACTTCTACCCTCCCTCTAATCCTCCTACCCATGTTTGTTCACCAGGACCTGGCATCGACGTCCCTGCTCCAGACATGAGCACAGGAGAGAGGGAAATGTCCTGGATCGCCGACACATATGCCAACACCATTGCACACACTGTGAGTCCCAGACATACATGATTCAGACAAACATAGCCAGTCGTTGTAGCTTGGCTGAGATTTTGGCACAAATTTTAGCAAAGGCCGGATTAATAACGGGGAATGAGTCATATGTAAACCATGAACAGTGGTTTCCTGCCTCTCCCTTCCCTGCCGACCACGGTTGACATTCCTCCTCTTGTAAAAGCAGCTTTTCAGACTGAGGCCTGTGTCTGTTTGTGCTATCAGTTAATCATGCTCCTATCAAAACTTGTCAAACACAGCATATTTGACTAAACATGGAAAATATTTACCCTTGTGTGTGTTTTGCACGTGGTCTCATGACTATCACAACAGTTAGATCCAAAAGTTATTAAGGTGGAAAAGTCTCACTTTACTTGAATTTTAGCCATTTAATGAATAAAAAGTGGGTCCAGAAGGAGTTTTAAAGTGGGCTGAGCTGCAGTGTTGATTTTAATGCTAGAACAGAGATGAGTGGTCATTAGAGCTGAAATGCTGAAAGCTATTGTCTTGGAAAAATACCAAACATCCTCTGTTTCTGATTTCTCCACTGAGAGCATTTGAATTAACAAAAAAGCAATTTGAGACCACTTGGGCTTTAGACCTACTTACTTGGAAAAAAAACAGTTTAATAGTTTGACTTAAATGACTGCTACTTGATCTGCTGGTTACTTTTTAGAATAATCATTCTGTCTGTTAAATGAGCATGCAACAAATTACCATCATAACTTCCCAGAGTCACCTTTAAATGTCTTGTTCAGCAAAAACTCCAAAGCCCAGAAATTCAGTGTAAAATGATATATTCATATAGGCCAGGGAGGAGCATCAATTGGGACCAGACAACGGATACTTTTCCGCTATTGCAGCCTAAAAAAGCAAGTGAAATTACTATTTTATCATCAGTACGTTGTCAAATATTTATCTTGTGATTGACTTGTTGCTTTGGCTGCAGTACAGTTGCTGTTTCAAATAGTATATTTGCACTGCATTTCATCTACAAATATAATGTATTAGCATTGTTTTTACTGGTGATGCATAAAAAAACTTTATCATAAAGGCCATGATTTTACTTTCAAACTTATCTTAATGCATTTTGTTTGGCTATTATTTGTTTTTGTGCTATACTCGTACACTACTACTTAACTTTTCAAAATTCAAGCTGACCAGCTCTTTTTTTTTTTGACTGAACTTAACATTCAGTTATAGTTGACAAAAAAGAAAACCACAATCTCACATTATTTCCTATGTAGAATTTTGTGAAAAACTGGATGGAATAAAGAGCGAAGTTTGACTGTGCTCCTTAATTTTTGCCGACTGCTGACTGTGATGCTACATTTTATATAAGGCTAGACTTGTTAACTGTTCAGACACCAAAGAAAGAAAGAAAGAAAGAGTCAGGGTATATAATTAAAGCAGCTACTGATGGTTTTGCTGCCATATTATTGCTTCACCATCAGATGGAGGATGTTATGATCCATGCAGAATCAATATCCACTAATTACTCAGCAGACCTGAATCATTCATAAGTTAATGAATGCAATAACTGATATCCAGTGTAGCTTCCAGTCCACTCTCCCCTCTAGCCTGCTCTCACCTTATCCAGACATGTGCCCTCTGTTGCAATACCCCAGTGGAGTGGGTGACACATTCCAGGTCTGGGTATCTCATGGCAGAGGGTAATGGGTAGCGCGTACTGACGCTCAGTCAGCTGCCACAATGCCTTGTACTGTGGTAACATTTTACTGCATGTAGGTCAAGCAGCCAATGTCGTGTCCAAAAGCTGAAACTGGTGCAGAAGGAAAATGCGCTGCCACTGATGGCCACTAGATGCTGGTTTCCAAAATATTATATAATATAATTGAGTTGCATTCAAAAAGTGCCATATGCTATTTAAATTGACCTTTTTGTTCCTCAAAGAAGTTTTGGTCAAATTTGAAAGTCACTGGAAACACTAAGGCTTTAAGATCAGCTTGTTTGAACTGTGCCTGCTTAATTGAGAAGTGTCAACAAGTGTGCTGTTTAGATAATTATGTACAGTCTATTGTCAGTGTTGTTTGATCTTTCTTGAATGTGTTTGCAGGACATCAACGCCCATGCATGTGTGACAGGAAAGCCCATCAGCCAGGGAGGAATCCACGGACGTATCTCAGCCACCGGTCGCGGAGTTTTCCATGGCATCGAGAACTTCATTAATGAGGCGTCTTACATGAGCATGCTGGGCTTGACTCCTGGCTTCCAGGACAAGACTTTCATCATCCAGGTACGCAGACACACACACTTCATTAGATCACAGTGGAAAAGTCACACTCGAGGAAATTCCCAAATGCACTGCTGTTACTTGCTCACTGATAGTCACAGGATTTAGGTTTTCATCTGAAGTCACGATGAGGGCTTTTAGAGCTGTGCTTCAATCAGAGCCACGCCATCTGCTTTAGCTCGACCCTGACCTCCACATTCTGTGCTGACAGCAGTGAACTGAAGTTTCTCTTCTTTGTTCATGGAAAGTGATGATTCAGTAAGAAACATAAAAATGAACCTGCTCTGCTACTTAAATTCCTGTAACTTTGTGTGACTGAGTTTTAAACATCATTTCTGCAAGGTTATTGCAAACTTTTCTTGTGTTCGCAACAAAGATTAAATGCAATCAGTGAAATATCTTAGTGAAAGAGATGATGAAATAAATTCCACAACATTAAACTTAAACTGGAAGAACATTCTTTCTTTAAAGATGAACTGATTTAAACTGCAGATTTGTGAAAGGAGAAGTGTTTTTGCGGAGACAAAAAATTCAAACAGCAGCATTCTCCTAAGCAGTTTCACTTCCAGTTGTCACATGAAGCTCCTCACGTGTCATGGAGACGCACGCAAACATTTACACATTGGTACGAAAATCGAAAGCAGTGGCCTCATCTGTTTTCCCAGAATTCTTTTTCCAATTACTGCCATGCCATGTGATGCTCCGGATTGTAACTACCACATATGTTTAGATACATTCCACTTAACAAAACGAGTCTGTTGAGGTAGCAGCAAAATGTGTAACATTCAGACATATAAATAAGGATCTGCTCGTCCTTATTGGACTTATATCGCACCCTTAGACATCAATTCAAAGAATCACACTTGTTTTCTGTAACAGCAAAAGGGATATTAGATTGAGAGATGATGGGGTAAAAACGTCACAGAGGGGGTAAAGAAGCAATGACAATGGCTGAATCATGACGTGAGGGTTCAGAAAGCTAATCCCTGTGTGTCTGGTTTGTGTGTGTTTTGAGGATTACTTTGTGGTGAGATTAGATTTTCTTAGAGATTTATTAGTGAGAGGAGAGACAGTAGATCTCTAGTGTGGTGTTAAGATCAAGACAGAGGCGCAGTTTTACTCTCCTATTGCACTTGTTTCTATTTTTTCATTAGTAGTAAAGATTTGTACTCCTCCTACTGTTACCCTACAGTTTTGTTAGAGTTGAAGCAGATGTTAGTATGATAGAAATTGGGGATTTTATTATGTCATTTTTTTTTTTTCTGATATAGTAATATGAAATTGCATCTGCCACCATCATCCAAACACAATCCCAGCTGAATTAATCAACTGTATCCTTTAATAATAACACATTTCAGATTGTAAGCAGGCAGCAGAATGATTTTTCCCTGAGAGCACCCTTACTGTCCATCTGTGCCTATTTGGTTTGTTTGTCCTGTGTCACCAACATTTTCATCAAATAAACATACGGCACCCATCTGCAGGTTTTTCTTTTAGATCACAATGTGGCAGACAGTTGTGTTATAACTTAAAGTGGCCACATGGGGGCGCCAGAGTATCTTATTGCGTGCAGCTGACTGTTGGTTGAGTCAAGTGAGGTGTAATGATTAAAATAGTTTATTATTGATGTTTAATCATCTTAAGTTGTTGGACTGCGGTGATTGTGACCTTCCTATGACTTTTCACAGGGCTTTGGTAACGTGGGTCTCCACTCCATGAGGTACCTGCACAGGTTTGGTGCCAAGTGTGTGGGCATTGGTGAGATTGATGGAGCCATCTACAACCCAGACGGCATCGACCCCAAACAGCTGGAGGACTACAAACTGGTACCACCGTAGTTTTCCCTTTCCAAAATTCATCAGTTCCTTTTTTTGACTGATTTTTACTCACTTAACGGTCCCACTGTTAGATTACAATTTTTACAATAACATATTGACATATTTTCCCTCTGTATTCTGCAGCAACACGGCACCATCGTGGGCTTCCCCGGAGCCAAACCCTACGACGGCAACATTTTGGAAGCTGACTGCCACATCCTGATCCCTGCTGCCGGAGAGAAGCAGCTCACACGTCACAACGCTCCCAGGATCAAGGCTAAGGTAAACACTGGCTTTATTTTTTTCAAAAAAATAAAGGTGCTCTGATTTAAGCTGTCATTTGGATTACATTAGTAAGGATGGGCCACTTGGTCGCAGCTGTGAAGTATGGGTTTTTGTTTTGTCAGATCATTGCCGAGGGTGCCAACGGTCCCACCACCCCAGATGCCGACAAGGTCTTCCTGGAGAACAACGTCATGGTTATTCCTGTAAGCACACATCACACACATACACAGAAATACAAAATACGACTTTTTTGGTCGGATGATTTGTTGGATGAAACCACTTTTGTCTTTAGATATGAAGCTGAATTACATTTTTTTTAAGTTTTCTCCAAATTTCAAGTGAAAAAATGTGTACACAAGACACACATGACTAATTCTAGCGCCATTAAGCAGTATTTGCAGGGACTGAATTTAGAGTACAATGGGTTTGAGAGTGGTAGGTTGTCTTGACCACGTTTCCAACATTTTAACCTGATTGCACTGTGGGACAAGTTATGCTCAGTGAGGCGTTTAAAGCTCAGAAACTAGTTTTCTTTATCAACTTTGTAAGAGTAATTGAATTTTCTTTATCAACACACACTTTTCTCTACATCAACACAAACGTGAAGCAGTTTAGGTGTCTTTGCTGGTTTAAAGTAGTTGGGATTTGGCTAATAGAATCTGATGTCATGTATTTAAAAATTGAAATTGTTTGCTGGTGTTTCCAGCGCTGTTATTTTGAGTTACTTATGTGGACCTATGTGGATCTGAGGTTACTGAAAGCACAACGAGAACACACAATTGTAAATACATTGTAAATGCATCTATACAAAATGGAATACAGTGTTCTGCAATGTGTTGTGTAACTAGTCGCATAAACAGCCTTTATTATGTGAAAAACTGACTTTTACTCTGAGTCGAGTTTTTTGCTCGTCAGATGAATAACTTCCCAGATTTTTTTTTTGTTTACCGTTTATTTCGATGCCTTTATTGTACAGAAAAACCACTGTCTTCAAAAACCAAAGAGTCAATCAAGACATGTTTGCAGTACAGGGGACAATTTATTTAAACAATTCTGCACATTGAAATGTGAAGACTGGTCCAAACAAGTAGATCTCTGACTCTGATGTTTCATCTTGCAGGACATGTACCTGAATGCTGGTGGTGTGACGGTATCTTATTTCGAGTGGCTGAAGAATCTCAACCATGTCAGCTATGGAAGACTGACCTTCAAATATGAGAGAGACTCGAACTACCACCTGCTCAGTAAGTACAAACTGTCATTTATTCCTCAATAACCTACAAATAGACTGAGGTCATAAGACACAATACAAAGATTCAGTAGCATTATTCTTCCAACAATATCACAATAAACACAAAAACCCCAAACGTGTGCAGAATGTGACAAACATATTTTCAAATACAAGCCAGACATTTGATTGATTAGTTACCCAGTTTACTATAACCATTAATCATCCTGTCAAACCTAATTTATTCTCTCTCTACAGTGATTAATATAGTGATTATTGCAGGGAACAGAAATGATAGAGATGTGAGGGTTCTAGCTGTGGTTGTAGTATCTGGTTTTATGCAAGCTTCTGCTCTGACTGACCGGTTAGTCAGTCGTCATACAAGCTTAGGTCTGCTATTCGAGTCTATTCGTTTCCCTGTTTTTCTGCCACTTTGGCCTTGAATTCTTCAAACTTCTTTTGAAGCTCCTCCCCCTTCTGCTTTGAGTTAATTAACACGCACCTTCCATTAGTATTCACCTTTATGGTGCCTTCAGGGGTACAGAATACATGGATGGTTTTCTCCTCGGCATCAGGACAGGCTTCCCTTATAACTGCCGCCCATACTTCTGGACTGGGAGAGTAGAACATGCTCTTGTTTGCTCCACACTGATGGAGAGTTTCTGGAGTCGCCTTCAGCTCCTGGAGTTTCTTATGTTTATTTTTTTCCTTTTCTTCTGCATGGTCACCCATCTACAGAGCAACAAAAGAACTATTAGAAATTGACATGCTACTTTTAGGCAATAGGAAACATTCAGGACTAGACAGACTGAAGTTTTTGCATCTTTTCTTAGACTCAAAAGTGACGCATTCTTCCCTGAGTACATGGAGTGTATGTATGCGAAAGTGATTTAATTTGTTATTGACAGTTTGGTGGGAAAAGAAAGGTTTAATTCAGTGTATATGCATTTTATTGCCATCAGATATAGAAATGTTTCATTATAAACAACAACTAATAATAACACAAATCTAGACTTGTAAATACTTTAGATTCTGACAAAAAAGAGAAGAACAGACAAATAAGTCTTGAAGTTAGTCGTGGATTGTGCATAAAACTTGATTTTTAACTTGACAGTAGTTTTTATTTAAATAACTAGCCTTAAAGATTGTAAAATTACACAAATTTATGTGGTACACTAACTTGATCTCACAACTTAAGGTCAGGTGAAGGAGGTCAGAGCAGTATCTGAATACATAATGAACTGCTGCCTTAGTTAATCAGCTGCATGCAGCATGGCTTCAAATTCACTAAGAGCTGCAGAGCACATTTACTTAATCTCATTTCCTTAGTGAATATTGTTGTGTGTACTTACAGTTCCTGTTGTGTTTACTGTGTATTTCTCTGATGTGCTCAACTCAGTGTAAAGGGCATGTACGCTGACAGTCTGCTTCCTGAAGGAATAAGACAAACATCTGATTAGATTCATACAAAATATGTTCGTTATAAAATCCAATCGACTTATATAATGTACTGTATAACTGCCTCTCCAAGGTCATTTTAAGTACTTGTGTGCACTTAAGTAACAAGCATAAAGTAGACCCTAAACATCTTTTTAAAAAAGTCAGTTTTCAAATAAGTCAGACTTGCTGCATGTATATGTGGATTTATAGTAACAGAGCTAGTAGTTGCAAAGCTTGGATTGACTATCAACAATTTGTCTTTCAACTCTTTTCTCTTTCTTTTTTTCTTGAGTGAAAGATAGCTATGGTGTGTACACATATCACCTTTGTTTCTAGGTGCTTCAGTGCATACTGTAGTTCCCGAAATAAACTTTAAATAACAGTCTGAGGTGTAAAACAATCTTTTATCTTTAAATCCTTGCCTATCACTTGAAGTTTTTCTGCTATTTAAACATCACTGATAACTACTGTTAACTAGAATACGTAGATTAATAAATATTCTTACTCAGTCTGGAGGTTCAGGCAGCGTCGGGTCGTGTTGCTGTGTGAGTTCTGTCCAAGAATCAACCTGTCCTGAGAGCTTCCTTCCTTTTTTATTTATACGTTCTCCTCCGCTCACATACAGCCAATCAAAACATGACAGAAAACATTTTCACCATGTATGGCAAAACAAATTAACCATGTCAGATGTTAAAACAAGTCGAACTAGATGAACTTTGATTTCATGTTTTTTCTTGTTTCTTTAATCCCCTCTAGTGTCTGTGCAGGAGAGCTTGGAGAGGAAGTTTGGCAAGCAGGGCGGACCCATCCCCATCGTACCTACTGCTGACTTCCAGGCCAGAGTTGCTGTGAGTAGCATCTGCCGTCACACCCATGTTCATGCACAGACTAGTGCTGGTTAGAAATGAACAGCTTTTTTCTTATATGTAAAAGGTCTGCACTGGTTGGCACTGCCTTCAGGAAATGGCACGCAAATGTCAAACACTAACAAAAGCTGTTAGAATAGCAGTCAGACCTATAAATGCAGGTATGATGACCTTAAACCATACTCTGCGGGTTTGGACTCAGTTTGAGAGTGAAGCAACTTTTAGTGCCTGTTGGTGCCAATCGTTGTTTTACTTTTAGTATGGATTGCTCCTTTTTTTTACAGTAGAATTGCAGCATAACATTTAAAGAGGATAATGAAACACTTTATTTTTACTTGAAACTTCATACTGTGTGAGAGTTAATTGGATTTTATTCCTGAAACATGTCCAACATTTAATGCCTGAAAGCTTGAAATATTTGCTACATGACCTTCAAACCCAAGTCTGGACCTGTGTTTCGTTCATTATGTCGTTACACATGCGAGTTTGTTTACAGTTGCAAATGTCAGAAACTGCTTTTGGCTTTCGTGGTTAATCCCCTTGATTGACACTGTGTTGATGCAGCCCAACCCGAATAACAAACATCAAATGCCAAACTCAAGTTACCAGAGCCAATCTGTACCTTAAAAACAACAACCAAAAAGACATACACCTACATGACAAGGCAAAAATGCAATGAATTCTTAACATTAAAAGTGTGCAACCTGGCTAGTGTTTGTTAATATTGATAGTAATGATTCTTTTTGTGCTTGTTTACTAAGTAATTAGTGATCTTCGGGGTGGTTTGCACACCGTTTATACAGAATCCCTCTGAGATTGACTGTGTATTTAACCCACGACATTCCTCTGCAGGGTGCCTCTGAGAAGGACATTGTTCACTCTGGGTTGGCTTACACCATGGAGAGATCTGCCAGGGTAAGTGATCCTGCAGGACTTAACACAGTCCAACCTGCTTTAGCGAAAAGGTCAATATTCTGTAGTGAAGTAAATCGAGATGAGATGCATGACTTGCACTTCAGAAAGTTGGAAGTGTTAGTTTCTGTTGGTTTACTGCAGGAAATTCTTAATAAGACTAATTGAATTTTATTTCATCGAGATACTTCCATGGACTGTGTGTTCCTTTCTTTCTTTCTTTCTTTTTTCTTCTTTTGGTTAAACTTTACCCAAGCTGTCAGTTTATGGAGGCAAAAACACAAAAGTGAGAGTGAACCCTTAAATCAGGGGTCTCAAACTCCGGTCCTCCCGGGCCACTATCCTGCGTGTTTCAGATGTTTCCCTCTTCCGACACTCCTGATTCAAATGATCAGCTCATCATCAAGCTCTGCAGAAGCCTGATGATGGTCCTGATCATTTGAATCAGGTGTGTTGGAAGAGGGAAACATCGAAAACACGCAGGATAGTGACCCTCGAGGACCAGAGTTTGAGATCCCTGCCTTAAATAAAACTAAAAACTTGCTGACAGCTGGCTTTAATGAATGAAGCTCTCATAATAGAATTTTCTGACATTGATGAACAACATGTAGCTGTGACATCTGGCTGGTACTCAGTCTGCTTAATAAAGCAAGTATTGCTGTGATTGGATGTAGTACATGCAATAAATAAATCAAATCTCTCCAAGTATCCAGAAGTTATAACTCTAATGATAGATATGCACTTTCAATCTGCTGGTCTTGAAAAGTTTTTAAAAGCTTCGAATCCTTCAAAAGAGGTCTTGAAGCGCCTAAAAGATGCTTGAAATTTAATTTCCAGTGCTATTTAATGAGGTTTCTTGCCATCTGTTGGCAGTAGTTAAAGCCTTCCCTGCTGGCTGTCAGGGGAGACGTTATACACCTACAAGGGGAAGTGATGCGACAGTAAATTGTGCTGCGGGACGCTGTTAAATCCTGTTTTTATGGAGTTGCAGTCAGCAGCGTCCGACCTGCAGCAAACACTGAAACTGGTAGCTGCAGCAGCCAGGAAGCTCATCCTCTTAGAGCGGTGTTAGGTTTGACAAAAACTGATCAGTTTTCTGCCACTTATCTAATTCAGGGTCTCATTCTTTGATTAGTGAGAGTACAAGGAAGTGTTGATATATTTCACTGAGAATTACTGAAAATACATCCTATAAATATCTATAAACTCATATATGTAATAAGGAAGTAGGCTTTATTGTGTCCTTTGGTCATCTGTGCTTATTTGCCTGACATTCCTATGAAAAATGTAATAAACTGCATCCTGTGCAATATTATAAAGTATTGAAAAAGGTCTTTTAATTTGATAAACACTGCAGAAACCTTGTTGCATGTTTTCTGTAACGCATAATTTGACTTGCATTGCGTTAATTGGATCCTTTGCGGTATTAAAAAGACCTTCTAAATAGTCTAATTTGATGAAAACTGCAGAAATCTTTTTGCATGTTTTCTGTAATGCATAGTTTGACTTGCACTGCATTAATTGCATCCTTTGCGGTATTAAAAAGTTATTTTAAAAAGTCAAATTTAATGACACTACATAAATCGTGCATGTTTTCTTTAAGTCATAGTTTGAGCTTATTTGTGAAATTGTGGTTGGTTATTTTAATATGTACAAGCTCCTTGTGGTGCTACTGAGCGTGAAAGAAGACTTACCCGAAGTTGGTTGTGCTTTGTTGTTAGTTGTACTTTGTTTTTGTTCAACATACCCATCTGAGCTGTTGAAAATACTGTTAGACAACATGTACAACGTGTTTTCTTTTCTATTTTTTGTAGCAAATCATGCGCACAGCAAGCAAGTACAACCTGGGCCTGGACCTGCGGACGGCCGCCTACGTCAACGCCATCGAGAAGGTCTTCAAAGTCTACAACGAGGCCGGACTCACCTTCACATAAATGCCCAATCCTCACCCACACTTTACTCCCTTCCTCCGGCCCTCCCGCTATTGATCCCCCTCTCCCGCCTCCCCCCACCTCCTATAAACAGCCTTCAGAACATATCACTGTTTACCGCAGCTCGTTGGCTCTTTCACGCGCACACATGCAGCGACACATTGGCTAGCCTGGTATTTATCCTGTGATCTCTGTGCTGCCATTACTTCTCTGTTTAGACGTCAGCCCTGTTCTAGTTTTTGCCTGAGATAAAAACAGAGAGCTGCATCACAAGAGGGAATAAAAGAACCAGTCCCTCCTTCAGCCATGACGTAAATGTTTATGATCTTGTCGTATGGCAGACGTGTCGATGCCCCTTGTTGTGGTCGCATGTGTTGCAGTTGTTTCAGTTGACAGCACTACAGATGCCTTATTTCAGAAAGAGGTCTGCTCTGAAAGCGAGATGGCCACTTCAGTCTAGCACTCATTAAAAGGGATTTAGATTCAACTTCATGTGAATAAAAGAGAATTTTAGCACTCTTGAGTTTGTCTTCTCACTCTTAAGGTGTAAAAAGTTAGTGGTGAAGTTGCCAAGTTTTAGAATTCCCAAGAAGAACCTTTTTTTTCATAGTTAGTGTTTTTACTGTTCAGGATTCAGTAGACGCTCTTAAACTCATCACCCCCTTCGTTTATTTTTTTCCTTCCTTCCCTGTCGCTTTACCCTAAACGCAGCTTCTCCCCGACTCCTCCGCTGGCCAAGAAAGAGGAGCAGGGATGGGGCGAGGTGTCACTGTGATCGCCCAACCCCTGGTTCAGTTGTCCTCAGTTGTAACCGTCCATTTTGTCAGCGTTGAAATTGTTTTGGAGGAAATTACTTTCTATTTTTATTTTATTCATTTTTTTTTTTTGGAAACCAATAAAATGTTCAGAAGAAGATAGAAAGGTGTGTTTATTTCCTGGCATGTACTGACCAACATTTTAGGTGATAAGTTTGTGCTTGGGAGAGCTAGATGAAAAGATTGATACTACTCTCATTTCAAGCACCTCTAAGAGTTTTAAAATTTCCACATTATGTCTCATTATTATTATGTCCCAACCATCATTTAATAACCGTAATTTCTTGTTTTAGAGGTGACTTTGTGCCAAACTATGTCTTGACTCTGAATAGTTGCATGGCACCCAGTTGAAGGAGTCACTTCTCCCGCCTACAAGCTCATAAAACCTTTAACAAATGAGATATAATTAATTCAATTACAGTGTCCTGGAAGCTGCCTCTCAGCTACAACTTTCTTTATAGACACTTTCTTAGCCATTACACATTTTCACTCTCGGGATCCCAGAGACTCGATGAGCACCGTTTGTTTTTTGTGTTTTGGTAAATTGCCAGTTTAAATTGATAAAACGCAATATAAAAGGAATCATCAAAGCCTGAAAGTAGCTCCTGTATCTTAACCTAATTCTAAATGTTGTCTTGTTGTAGGGTTTGTGTTACTTGCTGCAACTGTTTGTATGGTTTAAAGGTTCAGTATGGTGAAGCTGTCCTGTGCCGTTTGCTGTGCACCGTGTACCTGATGGTTTCTTATGAGTAGTTTGACACTGTGGGAAATTCAGGCCTTTGATTAGAGGATCCAAGTCTTAAATCTCATATCATTTAGTGTTGAACTCAAGCCAGGAGCTGCTCAGCTTAGCTTAGCTTAGCTTAGTATACGAACTGGAAGAGTCTGTTCAAAAACCAGCGAACCAGCTAAAACTCATGAGCATGAGCTTACTGTATTGTTTTTATTTAATCTGCACACAAACAGAAATGTAACACAGATAGAGTTACATGCTTAAGGTTGCTCGGCAAATAAGATGCAGATTGTTTTTCTGCGTGTAGCTCCCCTTAAAACCAGTGTTTGTTGTCTTGAATAATGATGAATACAGTTTGATGTGTGGGAGCAAAATTTGGTATATAAAAGAGAGAAGTGGCAATAACACTACTGGCATAGAAGGGCATACAATTGATTTATGCACTCAGGGTGGGTGGCTGTTTCTATGTAGGCCTCTCTAAAAGGACACTTAGGGACAGTGTGGTCGAACAAAAGTATGCTCTTCATACAGGGAATTTAAACTAGCCAATGGCCAAACACAACATGGAAGCACAGCATGGGACTGATTTAACCCTAAGAGTGTCAGGTGTTGAAGTTATTAGCTCAAAACAAAAAGAGACATATTGGATCTATGCCTTTAAGGCCACCAGTTATTCTGGTCTCAAGTAGGGTTTTCACCTTTCTTCTTTCTATATATAGTCATTATTTGGGTTGCAAATTAGGGTCATTGTGTTTTGGAGGGGTTCTTCTCCTTGAAACTTTTTCCCTTTTTAAAGGCCAATAAGGTGTGCTTGACATGATTTCCTTATTGAAGATGCCATATACACCGATCAGGCATAACATTAGGATCACCTTCCTAATATTGAGTTGGCCCCCCTATGTAGTCAAAAATGCTCTGAACCTTTGGGCATGGACAAGAGGACTACTCAGGGTGTCCTATGGGGTCTGGAACCAGGACGTTGGCAGTGGATCCTTTGGGTACTCTGGCTTGTACAGTGGGGCCTCTATCAATCCAACTTGTTCTACTGCATCCTGTTGATGCTTGATCAGAATAGGGTGTAGGAAGTTTGGAGGTCAAATCAACATGTTGGGTCATTGTCATGTTCCTCAGCATGTTCCTGATTGTTTGATTTTTTTTCCATGTGGTGGGGTGCATTTTCCTGCGGAGGTAGACCAGTGACATTTGGGATTTCCATTTGCATGAGGGAGTGTGTTTGATCTAGGGTAATGTTTATTTGGGTGTCTAAGTCTGATCAACATGGATGTCAAAATCCAAGGTTTTCCAGTAGAACACCACATAGTACCAATATGATCAATGTTATTCACTTCACCTGTCAGTGGTCAGAATGTTGTGGCTGATCGGTTTAAGGGCTCTTGTATTTGAAATCATCAGGGACCTACTGCTCAACCATCTCTGATTTACTTTTTTATCATAAACTCCAGATATTTAAAATATATCTTTGACTGCTTTTATCCTTAATAGGTCATGTTATATTGTCATTCAAACATAGGCTTGAATTTATGTACAAAACATGTGTGTCGACTGGCCACTTTTAGTTGCTTTTTTAAACTCTTAAAGCATTTGATATATTAAGCTGAAAATTCACAAATATCTTTAGAAATATCCAGATTTAATGCCATAAAATGTAGTGAAACGAAAGCCTTTCTTTATTGAGTGCCTTCCATTTTTTTGGTGTAATTCTTTTGCCCTCTTCAAAAGTTGGTATACACTTGAGCTTTGCATAGAGCAACCCTAACAGTAAAGTTGGTTGGGTCATTTTTTTTAAAATAAGCATGCATGAAAATGAATTCTGAGTTGTCCCACAACCTTAATGGGTTCATATGTCCCTGACTGTGAGATCACATGTATGAATACTTCAATTATTAGTCAGACTTTCTTCACTCAACACCCACGTCTTCAAATAAACTCTTGACACCGAAGCTGGATTTCAACAAAACCTCTTTAATTTCACTGGTACTGTTTATAAAATCAGCGAGTCTGCTTTGATGCCAACTTAAACATGGTGCGTGAGTTGTGTTTGTGTGCGCTCGTGGTGGGATTTGTGGTTTGTGTGTGTTGTTCAGAATGTGCTGTGTGTGCTGTGGTGCGTTGTGCATGTGTGTGTGTATGTGTGTGTGTGTGTGTGTGTGTGTGAATGTGAGATTGCTTGATAAGGCAACATGCAGTCATCAGTTTCCATTGGCCTCAAAGTAAAAACACACAAACCTGCTCTAGACACAAACACAGACGCGCACACACACACACACTTTGCTGGCTGAACCTGTTCTATGTCAACACACACATGTACACACACACATACAACATGCGCACATACACACACACACACACACACACAGGCTGATGCTGGGCAGGCGTGGACCGGAAGAAAGGTGTCGTCTGATTGGCTGAGACAGTCGATGGGCGGGAGCTTCACAACAGCCAGACTAGTTAGTGTGAAGCAAAAAGTTGACTACAAAAACAACTACACATCCCAGAATTCAAGCTACACACCGAACTACACACGAAGCTGATCTATGATAAAAACCTTCTTTTTCCATCAGCTGAACAAATCACAGAATGTAACTGACTCTAATGTCCCGAATGCTTGTTTCTCTCAACAGCATGCAAACTACTTCCACAAACACGACGAAAGCAACTACAAAACAGCAAGAGGCGATCACACTTCCAACTTGAATGCACGCTTTTGAATTTTTTACACAAGTAAAGTCCAATTTTTCATTTCAGTTCCCCTTTGAGTGGCTTTAAATGGTCTAAAACTCAAACAAATGCCATCATCTGAGAAATATTCTGAATTTGTTGTCTGTCGTTTTGCACAAGTCTCCTTTGGGATCTCTGTTAGAATTCAGATACCATATTGTGCATCATCTTGTTTAGTATTAAAATTGTCCACATCATTAGCAGCAACTTCATTTTTTAACATTCTAAATTTCATTTTTTTGAAGATGTGTCTTAGAAAAAGGAGATTTATTCATTACTATTTAATGATCAGGAGCTGCAGTTATTGCTTCTTAATAAATTATGCACATAAATAAACTATTCAAAGACAATCTGATGTTTCCTGCCAGTTTAGCTTTGCTTTTTATACAGAAAAATTTAACGTTAGAGAGAAAGATTAGAAACTGCTCTTGCTTTCTCATGCATCACATCACACCGCCGCTCTAACAGCTGAGATTAATGAGCGTATGGCATGTGACAGGCCGTTTTAACACCTATTATTATCCGGAATTACCATTAAGAGATTTCAGCAACCTCGTTTGTTTGTCAGATTTTCATTCGAGACATCTGAAAACTGCAGATGTCTGTGATCCAAACAGCCCGCCACATGAGCACACGAGTGTTTTTACTTCAACCCTGTTTCTAAAAGACGAAACGACACACTGAAGCCATACAAAGCTACGACGGGACAGCTGCTACTCTCTAGTTAAACACGTGACGAGTCGTCCTACACATCTGTTCATGCAGTCTACTGGAACTAACTACTACACACGAGAAAACAGAACGGTGTCCGTCTCCGATGCACAAAAATTTCCCCTGCACAGGCCTCTGGAGGTTTTATCTAATACGCCAGCAGCAGCAGCAGCAGCAGCAGCAGCACATGCACACACAAGCTTATTACACGGACACACACATCGACTGCAGCTCACACACCCTCTCATGCCCTGCCTCAGTCACACACACTGCAGAGGCTTTAACTGTATTCACACACCTATTTGTGCCACTCATTTGCCCATTTCTGTGTGTGTGTGTGTGTGCGTTGGCGTTTACTGTATGCGAGTGTTTCCATTGATGTGCCTGATGAATGTGTATCTCTTTTATGTGTGTGTGTGTGTTTGTGTGTGACGTTTTCCCTATAGGTTGGTCAGGCGAGGGGGGAGAGGGTGGCAACAACGAGAGGGCTCATATCAGGACGACACTAACACACGGGTGAGGCAGGGGAGGCAGTGGAAGAAAAAAGCTACAGGCTGCAGAAAATTCGAGGGGGGAGGAAAAAGGGGGCGAGGGCAAAGTGGCTAAGAGGCGTCAAAGGGGAGGGAGTGACGAGGCAGAAAGGGGGTGAGGAGTGAGAGAGAAGAGAGAGAGAAAGGGGGAGAGAGAAAGAGAGAAAGAGGTGCAGCATCCGGAAGAGTCTGTTTTAGTTGATTTTGGTTCCATAAAGTCACAAAAAAATATGTTGAACATCTGGATTCTGGTACAGCGAGGCGACGGAGGGGGGAGAGAGGGGCTGCTGGGGAGGACAGGAGGGTCCTGAAGACGACTAATACCCCTGGAGGGAAGGAAAGATAGAGACACATCAGTGATAGAAGACATTTAGAGCCTTTAGTTGAGTAAAAGTAGAACTATTACAATATCATCTAAAAATATGCCATTAGAAGTTAAAGCAGCACTTAGAAGATACAGTCTGAAGTAGAGTTTTGGGGGGTTACTCTTAATAAAAACTTCTGTGTCTCTACATTTCAGTGTTTCTGTATTTGGTTGATGTATTTGCTTTGTAAGAAGGATATCAGCCCATTAAAACGGCTACGCAAACAGAATTTGAAGAAAAAATATAGAAATATCACATAAAGAGCCTCACAGATGTTTTTAATTTAGTCTATACATTGTATACATTAGTGTTATTGTCGGCATTATTGTTAGCATTATTAGTATTTCCCTTTCACAAAAACCTATATGCCACCAGATTCGGCTCATCCATTAGAGAATATAGGCAAATGCTAAGGGCGCCGTGGCCTCCAGGGGGCGCCACAAAATCAGGAAAAATTTCCCCTTCAGTATAATTATATTAAAACTAGTTATTACTATTAGCTCTTAAAATGGAAAAGCTCACACTGATTCAAATGCAAAGCAATGACCAGTTAATATTACTAAAAAAAAAAAAAAGCTATTCAATTTCTAATACATTTCTAATGTAAGTTTTATGTAAAGTCTTATGTAAATCGCCGATGGAAGGGGGCACCATTTAAAAACTCGTCTAGGGCACCACACTGGGTAGGGCCAGCTCTGTATGCCACCACTGCATTTCAGAGGGAAATATTACACCTTTTGCTCCACTTTTTATCTGACAGCTGCAACTTTTCAGATTTCTACTTTATATATATATATATTATTACTGAATATGAACCCAGTGGATCCCAACTTTTTTTTAAAACTTTTGATCCATTTCAGAAAAGTCTGAAATGCCTGAAATGAACTCAGCATTGTCAGTTGGGACTGAAGACTAAAACTCCAAAAAGAAATGTCCTTTATCAGACTTCAGTAGCTCGCTCTTCAGCGCTGCTTAATGCCAGTGGCACAGGGCTACATTAACCACTACTCGAAGAATCTCCAGCTGAAACGACAGTGACTGAGTTGGGTAATGAAGACACCAGACTTGACAAAGAAAAGGAGACTGTGTGGCATAAAAGAGCTTATCTCTAGTCTTATAGCGTCTATATTTTTTAAAAATAATTTTTATATATCAACTGTCCATTTATTAATTTTCACCCTTGGCATTTTTAGTCTGCAGTAACCGGTAAAACAGCTGTTAAATAAAGTGAGTGTAGTAAAACAAATATAATATCTCTCTTTAAAATGTAGTGAAAGGAAATGCAAAGTCTCACCAAAGTCCAATCTGAGAATACAAGGATCATAAAGTACAAGACTTTATTAAACGTTTTACTTTAATTATTAATTTAACGGCTACTTTCTACCTCTGGGGGTCGTTTATAATAATGCTGTGCTTCACTAAAAGTCTAGCCCATAATTTGATCTGCCTGAGTTGCTGCTTATTAAAGATCTCCTCTGCTCGAATCTCCCTTTCTCACCTCTCCTCCTTCGCCGCCCTGCTCCATTCCTCCGTACTCTCCCTGAAGGACGACAAGACCGAGAATTAGTACAAACCACCAGAGAGGAGTTCTCTGAGAGGATTAAAGGATGAGGATGACAGGGTGGAGGGCCTCAAGCATCCGTCTAGCTGCTGTTTTTCTCCAGCTCAGGTATAACAAAGCAGTTAGGACTTATCAAAGACATGCTGCACAGTTGAATCAACTCTCATTGTCATGCTTGAGACTTCCTGGGGAGGTCAGTTAGTTGATTATAGCTCTACAGCATAAGGGGAGGGTAAACCTGCACAGCCTGAGCAGTGCATGAAGCTGTCTGGATGCATGCCATTAATTTATTCACCGCCTTATATGATGTGCTGGAGATGTACTGAGGGCTCGGAAGCCATTTAATGGTTAGAAATGAAGAATTTTAGTATCACTTTAGCCTAAACTGCATGTACTAGTGAGCATCTGAGAGGAAAATGTTTGCAATACTGGGAGTAATAAGGTATAAGATGTAATATCATATCTTCATGTTGCTATAGAGTCTGTTATTTGATGCAAGCTTTAGTCTGAAGCTACAAAAACTGTAAGAATTTGTGCATTTAATGTGGAAAAGCATTATTTTCCATCCTGATGCTCATGTAATCTATTGTACACCAATGCAATCCAATGCAACAACCCTGCATTAAACGCCACCTTGCAGATTTATTGCAGGTTTATTGAATTAAAATTGCACATGTGCACCAAACAAACTAGCATGCCAAGTATCTCCTCTGTTTATCCCTATGACCTATGACCCCACACTGTCCAATAGGCACCTCGTATACAGGCTCCTCCTATCAAGGAAACACAAATGAGACACAGACAAACATAAGGAACAAAAGGTGAGAACAGCAACACAACACACATGACAGAAGCATTCGCCACAGTACTGCAACAAAAGAAGCAACACACAAACAAACTAATAGAACGATGTTAGATGTAGGAGCATCTAACATCTGACAGTTCAACGTAGAAGAGCAGAAGGGCGATCAAAAATGAAGTCTCCAATTTGGACTTGTGTTGTTACAGTACAAGTTAACGACCTCAAATATTATTCTGGCTTAAAACAAAACACATATTTACCAATAAAGTGCAAACACATCAAGGCTTATGTCCATTTCCATGCTTGTACTATACTAAAATTGTCATATCATGTATTGCAGCTCTGAAACAAACAATGATGATAATACATTAGCCATTAAAGTTACTTATCAAGTTTTTAAAAAGCCATGAATTATGTGGTTCCAGCTTCTCAAATGTGCAGATTTTCAGATTTGGGGTCTTTTCTTAGAGATTTTGTAGACCAACAATAAATCTGACATCATACATTCGTGGATTTATTTATCTAAAATGCACTGAGAGATTATTGATAAGTGTTGTTGCAAGATTTGCAATGATTAAAAACAATTCAATTCAATTCAATTCTATTCTATTCTATTCTATTCTATTCTATTCTATTCTGGGACAGTCATTGTAGCATTTATTTTAAAAAAACGTATATGTGATTGAACATGAGTTATGTGTTCACTTAAATATTGCTGCATGTGCAGTATTGCAGCATCTCATTGGAAATCTGATTTCTTTGGCGTACTGCACCTCTCTGACATGTTTAAAAGGGGAAATGGCTTCATCTAGTGGCTGATCTCAAACCTGCTGTTAAAGATCTTTTAGTATCAGTGTGAGGCAGAATTTAACTTGAACTGTGACTTTCTTCAGTTCAGACTCTCTTGCGTCTCCCATGCAAAGGATTTTATTACTCAGCTGTATGTTCTAGATTACAGATGCTGATGACGTAAACCTGCAGAAGGTGTTGGTGCAATGCAACGTTACCACAGTAACCGACCTGGTTCATCAGTCCGGTCGACGCGGCAACATTCTCGACTCCCTCCACGGTCGCCTGTGACACCTCATTGGCCCCGGCAGCCGTGGCGTCTCCAACGATGTTGGCCTGATCCACGGTTCTGTTGGCAACTAAGAGGGAAAGAGGACGGGTAGTCGTTAAAATGGCACACATGCACATATGTGACTCTGTGGGTGACCTTGATGCTCCGCAGCAGACTTAGTCACTGGTGCGTAATATATTGTGTCACAGCTCCTTAACTGAGGGACATTTGCCAACCCGACATGTCGGCCTTCATCCTTGAATTCTTTTTCTTTTCTCTTGTGAAAATCACAAACACTGCTCAAACACACGTCTGACCAAACATGAGTTGTGTTTTATGTCTAGGGTGGGCCGCTCCAAGCTCTAATGGACTCACAGAGTAAATGCGTTGTGAGGCTGGAGGCCAAATAGGCCCCAAAGCACCCAACAGTACTCAGAGGTCAGATCCTTTATTAAGTAACAGTACTATTGTCATAATGTAGAGCTACTTCATTACAGTCCTGCTTCTAATTGATTATGTCAGTGGAGAAAAATGTCCCAAGTGACTGTTGTACTGTAACATGTTCTATCATTAGTTTGTTATTTCTAGTTTAGTATTTTAAAATATAGATTTGTTTTGTTTTGTATTTGGTCGAGGTACTTTGTTTGATAAGTCAAGATGATGCATTTAGTTCCATCTGAGGATGTGTTGTATGATTACTCATCTCAGCTGTATGTGTATATACTGCTAGGTAATTCATTTTGTATCAAACCATCATATCCTTTGAATGCAAAATCTTAAACTGTACAGTAATGATTAACTACAGCTCTAAGATGAATGTGGTGGAGTTGAAGGAGAGGGCTTCATGAACCCATGACACTCAAGTTTAAATAAAAATGTGCTTAATTAGCCTCCAACACTGCTCAATGTGCTTCATGTGCAACAATAAGCCTCCAGACTCCGAAACAAACTTCGTCAAGTGGCACAAAGATGAGATTCATGCTTCATCAGGGATGTTTTCAAACAGTACATTCTCGATTTTACAAGAGAAAAGCCTTCAAGGCCAGAGATTAAGTGCTTGGTTAACTGTCCCACCTCTGTTATAAAGCGCAGCCTTTTGCTTTTCTATGGAGTCATCTGGGACTGTCTCCCACGCAAACAGGCCTAAGAACTTCTTTGCCTGGAGCCAAACCAGCGTTTAAATCTAGTGTTTCCACAGACTGTGGTGCTTTTTGAAATTCTGAGTTTAGCTGTTGGGTTTTGCACCTGGTAAAAACTGCAGAGTAATATGAAACAAGGTTTGCACCAAGAACATGCCTCAAACATGCAGCTTTTCTTACCTGTGTTTACTGATGACACAACTCCCTCCTTTGTCTTATTGCCTGCAGACCAATGAAAAAAGAACATGATTACATTCATGCACATAATTTAAGTAGCATATCTCACAATGCCAGTGCTTTATTGACAATTTATGTTGAAATATTTTGTATTCATTTTTGTCTTTTATCCAAATTGTAATGTAATAAATTGATATTATTGGAGTGAAAAATGAACACACCAGGTTTCACTACTTAGAAATAGCAGATATTTTGACTTGGAGCAATAGAAAATGAGCTGCACCATATATATGTTGTGTATTTCTGTACATTTCTTGCCCCTGCTGCCCCCTGCAACCCTCTGACATAACATTCCAGAGAGTCAGGTCAGCAGTATCCACCACTGTTTCTAAAAATACATTTAAAGACCCATTTCGATTCAGAGTTTCTTCAGTGTGACTGATGTGTTTTCCTGCTGTGTTCTTTTTGTAATCTTCTCTCCTGTTTAACTCTCTGTCACCTTTCCCTTTCAACTTTGAGAACTCAGCGTTTGATGTTTGGGAGCTTTAAAAAGCTCCGCTGGCTCGATAACTTTTATGAGATTTTTTTTTTTTTTTTTTAGCATCCTGTGAACAAACGCATCTCCCTGCTTCCCAGCGCTGTGCTCATTACAGTATGATCCCAAGCAGATTAAATTGTGGTTATATAATCTGCCAGAGAGCGAGAGAGAGAGAGAGAGAGAGAGAGGAGGAGGAGGAGGGGGATATCTGCTCTGAAAGATGAAAGGCGATGCTGGGATTAAGGTGAAAACTGAGGAAGGGAAGAACACATTTTTAGGACGACATGAGGCAAAGCGGAGCGGCTGTGCTCTCTTTGTAGTGTCACACAGATGCAACGCTGCCATTTGCAGCCCTGCATCCACCCATCCTCGCTGCCTCCTGCTTCCCTCCATCTCTCTGCACGCTCCCCGTGGTACATGAGCCACGTGCCTGAGTACCGAGCAGTACTGCAGTACAGCCCGACACACACACACACACACACACACACACACACACACACACTGCAATGACACAGCTTCTTTCCCTCAGTCAGCCGTGGGAGCCCCCCGAGTGTCGCTGCACTCTGAACACAAGAGCCCGAGATGATCCGTCTGTCACTTCTGCACAGAACAAACAGTATGCATGAAAGGAGGAGGGAACTTTGGGTTCCTTTTTTTAATGAATCAGAACCGGACAGAAGCAATCCCAGCAAAAAGTGACGCATGCGATGCTGCAGATCATAAAGCAAGAATTGCTGCAATAATCCTCATAATAAGTGACAATGACAATCTAAAGCTGGCCTGGATGAATGAATATTGCATGGATTAGAGCGTCTGAATGCTTTTTCCTGTGATGAAATAATGTGCAAAATCTCCCCAAAAATGTGGCTTTAGGACAGTTTGTGCTGAAATGCACTGTATTTATAAATGGGGCTATTTTTTATGCATTTGCAACTAAACAAAGGGAATGTGCATGCAGAACCTCATTTGCTACAGTTGCACACATATGTGCATCAAAAAATAATGCAGGAGAGGGAGCAAGCTGCCAGCCTGCACAAAGACCTATTAATAATATTAATCACTATTAATAATGGATGTAAAGGCAGCTACAGGGAAATCACTGCTGGTGTTTTTCCCCATTAAATAGCAGCACTGCTGAAGCACAGATCCTACTATAGAAAAATGGTTTCATATCAGTGCACCTAGAATCGTGATGTGCGTTTTTGATGAGTTTGAGTATTATTATTATTATTTATGCATGAAAACATGACACAGTCTGAAAGCAAACATCACCACAAATACCCATAAAATCGATGCATAGATGGCGATGGATTAGTGAAATTCCATAATCAAGCTGTTCAAAGGAGCATGAAAACAACAGCATACAGCAGAGCTGCTGTGTGGCAGCTTGTGCCCAGTGACCTGTGGGATTTTTAATTTAACCACAGTGCATGTCCCGCTGTCTGTCCAGCTCCGGCCTGTGTGTGTGAAAGTGGGCGTGCAGACCTGGACACGGTGTGTTCACATGCTGGTGTATGCACTCTGCTGCGGGCAGATACAAGACGCCTTATCGGATCCATCGACCCTCCTCACTTCAGTGATCAACCCCCGCCCCCCACCTCTCTCTTCCTACTCCTGTGAACTGCATTTCCACTTTCCTCCTGTCTCTCTGTTCACTTTTACCTCCTTCCCCTGAGCTTGTCACCAGTTTCTACCCTCTGGTTTCATTTCCTATCCATCCTGACACGTCACCTGTCTGTCTCTTCCTGTCCGTCCATGTGTCCAAACAGGAGACTAAAAGCTCAAAGCTTTTTCATGACATAACACCCCTCCCTTCTCTCCGCTCTGTCTCATTTTCCCCGCATCCCTCCATTCTGCCATCTTTCCCCTGGAGGTGGGTGGGGGGGTGGGGGTTGTTTAAAGAGCTGCTGCTGGTGGTGGTGGAGGACGGGGAGGAAGGTGGTGGTTAGTCATCGGAGCTCACTGGCAGGCAAATCCTGCTGCTGCAACGCCACAAACTCTCTTTCTCTCACACACACACACATACATCAACATGAGGATGGGTGAGGGTAGGGTGTGCGTGTGCGTGTGCGTCTCTGTGTGCGTGTTGGGGGGGTGATGGGAGAGCAAATTGCTGCAGTGCTCAAGTGATCCTTGCCCTATCGACTCCCCCCACCCTCCCCCCCACTGGCTCATGCATGCACACTTTTTCTTTTTTTTTCTCCCATCGTCAGGATTATGATTGTAAAGCTGCTGCGTGACGGTCAGTCGGAGCAGAGAGAGGTGACAGACTGCAGACGACGACGGAGACCTCCACTCCACTAACTCCTCACCCACCCACCTACCTCTCCTCCCCCCACCCCCCCTCTCTTGGGTGTCCTAAAAGCCTGGCACTCGGGGTAACCTTGAGATATGACGCAGAGACAAAATAAAAGTGCAGACACAATGGCGGCACCACGAAAACGAACAAATTCACATTTTTTTTGCTGCCTAAAATCCCTCTTGAGTGTAAGCTTATGCATTTGTTTTCAAATATCTCTGTCTATAGAACTGTAGAGGGCATGTATGCTGTCAAATGTAGGTCAGCTCTGCTCTGTGAATTTAAAAAATGATAAGCAAAGCGACACTCTGGGGACTCTGGGTGAGTCACCGGATGTCTCTCCGCAAACTGCTGCACAAACCATTGACTGTAAATCATACTGGACAGGTGTTGAAAACCTGACAGGTCTCTGCAGTGTCCCATTTTCCCCAGTCCTCCACCAGTTACAACTTTCTCCATCTTCTCCTTCTTCGTCTAACCCATCTCCATCTTCAGACCCCCCACCCTCTGCCCTGCACCAGTCCTGCAGCACTGTCCTGCCTCTGCTCCCTCCATCCCCTCCTTCTTCTTCTTCCTCCTACTCCTCCTCCTCTCTCTGTTCCTCTTACTTTTCACAAGTCCCAGACATCGACACCCATGGGACCCCCACACCTACCAGTGCAAAAAACACGTGAGACACATGCACAAACCCCCCCAAACATCGTCACCTAAAGCAATTTTCTTTCCATTTTTTTACCCTCCTGCAGCTGCACAGATGTGTTACCTACCTACATACATCACCCCTTCCTTGGTCTTGGCTGCCGCCTCCTCCATGCCTGCTTTGGTCTTCTCTGCAGCGGCCACTACTCCCTCCTTGGCCATGGAGAACCCCTTCATCAGTACATCCATCTTGGGCGACGAGACGGCTGGGCTCCCCTGTCTCCGATTGGGCCTGGCTGGCTGGCTGGCTGGCTGGACTGGACTGGACTGGCTGGTGCTTACAGTGAGTGTGCAGAAGAGATTATGTGAGATGTCAGAGTGTGTGTGTGTCTCTGTGCGTGAGGGTGTGTGTCCTCCCTTCGGTGCTACAACAGAGGGCTGAGAGGATCGCACAGCAGGGCTACAGCACGCAGACTGAGAGAGAGAGAGGAGAGGAGAGGAGAGAGGGGGGAGGAAACAGCCGGTGTGCACGAGATGGAGAGACGAAGAGGAGGAGGAGGAGAGACGGCCGGATGCTGCAGCATTTTCAAGTCATGCAGCAACCCCGCCCCTCGACCATCCCTTCACTCTCATCCATCTTTCCTGTGATGATTCTCACTCATGCTCGCCTCTCAGCCTCCAGGCTCTCTGTGTGCATGTTTTTCCTGATTGGCACGTTGCTCTGAGCACACCTTTTCTGGCTGCTGAGCTAGCGAGCCTCCGTTACATAAGCAGAGGATTTCTTTTTTCACGTCATATGGCTTGTGAGATTCTGCCGTGTAATCTGCAGTGGCATCACGCAGCTTCTCTCAAAAGATGTGATTTTTTTTCTTCCTTTTTCTAATTTCTCACTCCTAGTGTCATCAGCAAGCATGCCCATTTTATGCACATGTGTATGTAAAAGGCTTCAACATCATGCTTTCTCCAAGATGTCTGCCAGTAAGATCTCTGCATTAAATCCTAATGACTGCAGGTACATCCTACCTGCAGCCATTTTTATTGTTGTGAGGAGAGAAAGTGCTTCGTCATCTCCACCTGGATGAGTCACAGCCGCTCCCCTCCTCCTCCTCCTCCTCCTCCTCCTCCTCTTCCTCTTCTCATTTCTCCCAGACGTGCCAGCTCAGCAGCACAGCAATTCTGTGATTACACTGATATTACAGCAGCTCCATTTTTCTTTCATTTGTATTCTTTTTTTCATGAAAATGGTGGTAAAAAGAAAGAAAACAACTGAGGGACAAGAATAAAATCTTATGTTCTTCGAATTATGGGCCATATTTGATAAAACAAAGGTGTCAGAATGAGAAAGTGATGTATTTTATAGCGTATGTATCCATGAAATCTTGTGCAGCTGATGCACAGAGGTGGACATTTCCTCTTCTTGGGTCTTTGGCTGACTGTAATCACACTGCCCTCTGGTGATGGCAGCACGGATCACATCATGACGCAGCATTATGGCAGGACTCTGGGTTCTCTTATCATTTTAAAGGATTATTCAGACTTCAGTTGTTGAATTATAAGATGTAAAACCATCAGTTGCAGATGCTTTTTGTAAGTTCTTTTGTGGTGAAGTGCAAGTCAAGTCACAAATCTTCATATGCAAACCGCACGATAACATGCATCTTTTTCGGTTTCTAAAGGCTGACTGTTAAAATGACATGATTTATTCTGAAGTTGTAATGTTGGTGGGGGTCCTAACACTTTTAGCCAAGTTTTCAGGGAGTTAAATATATAAACTTGTTAACTAAGGTTTGGAAGCAGGGCCACGCCTTAATTGTACCTCTAATTACATGGCAGGCCTACTTATACCTGGTTAACCCATCCAGCACCGTCAGTGTCGTTCTTTCATCCCCACCCTTTCACTCCTTCTTCCGTATTCATCCCTTTTTTGCCTTCTTCCTTCTTCCTCCTTTACTTTCCGGCACCATCTGGGTCCAAAATGAGAAGGAACTAAGACCCTCTATATGCACCTTTACATCCTACAATCATCCACATCATCCACCAACACTACCATTCCTCATTAATTCTCTAAACCTTCAATGTCAAGTCTTCGTCATGTCTCAAATCATTATTTTTGTGACTTAAAGTTGCAGAAACAGTGGGTAAAAACATTTTGCTTAACGTGAAAAAGGATCTTGTAGCGACAAACTCACACAGAACTGACCCTTGACTTTGGTATCATAAACTGTCGATGACTTTTCTCTGTGGCACTGGAGAATGGTCTGCTGCACCTCATCACCATTTTTGCTATAGGGAGGAGAGCGCTTCTTCTTGTCTGGATGTTTTTCGACCAACCGCAGCATTGGTGTCACTACATGGGAGATCTGTACTCGTGGGGAGCAATAGCTAAATCACAGACAATGCAGCATCCAAAATTAGCCATTTTTAGCATGTAGGTTGCTGTTTTGATGTTGTTGTTGCTCAAATATTTTAAAAACGGCAACCAGCAGCTCTACAGGGGGTTTTGGCATCTATCAACTGACTATTTTGGTTTTATAGCCAGAGCTTTATTGCTTTGTTTTATTTCTAGCCACAGAGGGCAGCTGTTTTCATCCCTAATAAACTATAAACACATCTCATAGCAGTGCAGTAAGCAGTTCAAAACCAAAATATATAATAATATATATATATATATTAATAGTTATTACTTGACTGACATTTGGCTGGTAGACTCAAAATGAATCCTTTAAAAACTGATATTTCAGTGTTGTGTTCACAGCTTGTTCCACAGCTGTCATATGGACAAGTCCAGGCAGGTCAATATACTTATCACTTTCCCTCTAGTTCCTTATTTTCACTGTTCTTACTGTTAATTTTACTCATGTCAATTTAATTATAGTATCAGCATGAACACCGATCAGGCATACCATTATGACCACCTGCCTAATATTGTATTGATCTCCCTGATGTAGTCAAAAATGCTCTGAGCCATTTGGCATGGACCAGAGGACCTCTCAGGGTGTCCTATGGGGTCTGGAACCAGGATGTTGGCAGTGGATCCTTTGGGTACTCTGGCTTGTGCAGTGGGGCCTCTGTCAATCAAACTTGTTCCACTGCATCCTGTTGATGCTTGATCAGAATGGGCTGTAGGAAGTTTGGAGGTCAAATCAACATGTTGGGCCATTGTCATGTTCCTCAACATGTTCCTGGTTGGTTGATGTTTTTCCATGTGGTGGGGTGCATCTTCCTGTGGGGGTAGGCCAGTGACATTTGGGATTTCCATTTGCATGAGGGAGTGTGTTTGTTGTGGGACAGTGTTTATCTGGGTGTCTAAGTCTGATCAACACGGATGTCAAAATCCAAGGTTTTCCATCAGAACAGCACATAGTACCAATATGATCAATGTGATTCACTTCACCTGTCAGTGGTCATAATGTTGTGACTGATTGGTGTATATCTACATTGTAAATTCCTTTCAGATGTAGAATGTCTTTCTCTTTTGTCATGAATTATTTAAACAAAATATAACTGTGGTGGTAATATTCAGCTCCTCATGCAGAGTACTTAAGGTTTTTTTTTAACTTTGTCATTACAGTTCTGTCACTGTCCCTGTTGCCACTGGTGAACAAACAATCATATTACTCTGTCAAAAGCTATTAGGTGCTTTTTCTGACTGACGTGCTGCTTTGCAAAGTCAAAACAATCCCTCTGCCTTCCCACCAGCAATAGAAATGACAGTGAATATGACTCGTTGATTGACTCCATCAATCGTGACGCGACTTCAAGCCTCTGGTTCAGATTTTTGGAATAGAAAGTGTCACACACTGATTTCATTTGTGTGTTTTTCCAACAGCACACTCAGTCGATTAGTTTTAAGAAAACATTTATTCACATTGATATTAATACATTTCTGAGTGCATTTTTTACATACTGTATTTGTGCATGTAGATAAATCTCTGTGTGTGTACTTCTCTTTGCGTGCCGCCTCACAAACATCCTCATAGTGTGTAAATTCGTACGTTTGTGTGTATGTGTGTGTTCATGTACTGGGGCATAAAGGAAACATCATCATTTCTGCATTTTCACTTGAATACTAATTTTTTGTACAATTTCTCTTTCACTTAAGAGAGACAGAACCCAAACAAAAAGGAAAGAAAGAAAGAAAGAAAACCCCAAAATGCAGGATCAGGTCTCAGCAGCAGACAGATACATTTGACATTAGAGCTTATGAACATATAGCATTCTCACGCTAACATTGACTATCTCACATTCTACTAATCTAAGGCTACAACACTATCTCACATTCCTGAGGAGTTTTCTCCTCCTCCTGCTCCTTTTTTTGCCTCCATAATTTATATCCTCTCTTCCTGTTAACTCCTGCGCTTTTGTCCATGTCATCTTTTGCATGTCCTTCTTCTCCTCTCCGTCTCTTTCTCTTGTTTTTTTTTCACCTTTTCCTCTTTATTCCTGGATGTTGAGGATCTGTGCAGACAGTCCGTGGTGCCAGTTCTTCAGCTTGGCAAAGCGAGGCCCTTTGACCTCTGACTCAAACTTCTCTCTGATGGTGGGAACGGCAGGACAAAATTGTTAAATCTGGTGTTTTACGACAATTATAAAGGTAAACGCTGATACTGAGTTAGATGAAAAGACTGATATCACTCTTTCGTCTTTGCAGTTAACAGGAAGCTGCTACCAGTGGCTGGTTAGCTTAGCTTAGCATAAAGACTGAAAACAAGGGGAAACAGCTAGCCTGCCTCTGTCAAAGTACAGCCCACCAACCTCTTACTCTCAAAAGTTACTACATCATGTCTCATTTGTTCCATCCATACAAAAAAGTATAAAAACTACACAATGTCAACACCTCTAAGTCTGACGCCATGGTGCTCTGCCAGAAACAGGATTGCTCCCTCTGGGTTGGGGGTGAGTTGCTGCTTCAAGCAAAGAAGTTTAAGTATCTCAGGATCTTGTTCAAGAGTGAAATGGTGCATGAGATGGACACATAGATTGGTGCAGCATTGTACTGAACTGTTGTGGTGGAGAGGGAGTTGAGGTGGAAGGCAAAGTTCTTGATTTACTAGTCGGTATTTGTCTCAACCCTCACCTATAATCATGAGCTCTGGGTTGTCACAGAAAGAATGAGACCACAGATACAAGCTGCTGAAAATAGTTTTCCTGTGTAGGGTGGTGGGCTTTAGCCTTAAGGACAATTCATGCTTTTGACTGAAGGGTACACGCTACTTAGATTTTGTCAACCAGGAGCTGGAAAATGTTCCTGGGAAGAGGGGCAGCTAGAAGACCCTGCTACCACTTGAAACTTTAAATTAAATAAATAAGATCTATAATGTGTTAGTTAGTGAGTTTTGTTGGTGCTGTTCAGAGGGTTAGGGTTAGCCAGGTTAAAGTCATCATGTTAACCATACAGATACATGAGTGACATCAGTTCTTCTCATCTACTTCTTGGCAAAAAACCAAATAAGTGTAATTCTCAAAATTATAGAATATCTTTTCAGGAACATGGACATCCACAGGGACCAGATTAATTTAGTGTTTCAATGTAGTTTTGCGTATTTGACAACATGGAGCATAAATGCCACAGTCTCCAAAAGTGAGCGATGGCGTCTCCTTGAAAGACCACTTACCTCGACTTCGCCAGGGCTTCCTCATCTGGGTCTTGCACTGCACAGATAGAAAATGGACAGGAAAGAGAATTTAGTAATCACATATAAAACAAGAGCTTTAGCAGAGATGAGCTGAGAGAGAGGCACAAAGGAAGAAATAAAAGATAAGGATGAGTCGGTGTACTGACGGTATTCAGTTCCAGTGATGTGGGCCAGGATCCTGAAGCTCTTAGACTGCAGGTTTGCAGCACGGCGAGCCCATTCAGACATGTCCTGGGCTGTCTCTCCTGGCCTGATCACTGCCTGGTACACTGGAGATGCACAGTCTACCACAGGGTCCTTGATGGGCAGAACTCCACTGCAGGACAGAAAGTATAGTTAGACCTCTGAGGGTGCAATACTGACTGCATACGAAGACCCTAAATGTAAAAACTGATCCTGTATCATGCATTAAATGCCCATGATGCACTACAATCAGAGATTATATTAATGCTATCTTTTCTGAGCATGTTTTTTGGTGTTGTTTGTCTTAAACTGGAGGAATTAAAAAGCTGATACCACACATACAAGGTTAGGGCACTTCTTAGGTAGGAAAAGAGGGGGAAAATGTAAATTTGCATAGATGAATGTACATTTGCAGCCACTAGAAACCTGCTGCAAATGCACAGAGCTGGTATACGCATTTTTCACAAATTCCTCCCAAAGAAAACTGGGGCAGTTTATTTGTTGTTTGGTGTCTGTCACAGTATCTTTTTGGCACCAACACTCAGGGAAACCAAAGTCAGACAATTTCACATCTGTGATTATTTGCTTTTCATGTCAGGCAAGAATTGCTGAAGATAGACAGCAATGTGTTGCATTGCACCACAAATCTGACTAAAATGGCATCTGGTTGTCAGCTTTATTAATATAGATTTATGTGGAATTATGGGCACTTATTACATGATGGTCAGTTATTACATTTTTGTTCCTTCACATAGAGTACAGTTTGTGTTAATCCTTTAAATTCAATGTCTTTCTCTTGTCCCAGAGTTTAACTGTGAGACTGCCTGCAGTATACAGTACAATAAATGCTGGAGTGAGTTTACACAGCAATGTGACCGGCTTGATCGGGTTTTTTTCCAGGATTCTTAAATGAGTGTTAGAAAGTGAGTCGATATCGATCGGGCAGTAGTTGTTTAAAAACCTTCAATTGGATACTCAGAACATTCCCATGCCATGAAATCCCATTAGACGAAATCCCATCAGGTTCAGGTTCAAGGCTGTGATGCTATTGGCTGTTTATTCAGAAGACTCTTTCAAAAAAAATTGCAATCTCACACTTTGAACAAAGTACCTGTAAGTACTTCCACACCTATAGTCCATGATAGCCTCATGGTTAGTGAGTTTGTCCACCAAACGTCGGTTTAACACATTTAAAGACACAAACATGATCAAGTAAAAATGAGATGCTGTAGAACATTTTCAACTGGATATTAGTTGATGAGAGATGTGGAGCGATGCACAAGCCATAAGACAAAGGAGGCACATGTATGAGGAGAGGCGGGATGGAAGAGCAGCGCTGCTGTACTTACGCCAACGGAGAGCCCGCCTCCTCACTGAGGTCACGACCAGGAGGGAAGGATGGGGAGGGATGGGTGGAGGACAGCACAGGTGTGGTTGGTTGGTTGGATGGAATGAGCAGAGGAAAGTGGGTGAAGAGCACGGAGGAGTACGTGGCACAGACAACGAGGAAAAGCCTGGGCATACGCTACTATTTCTATTTGTAGCAGCGTAGCCTTTACAAATGCTCAGAAGCTCCATTTTGTTTGGGCTTTTCAAGCAATGTGTCTTAAAAGGCCAGTTTCCTAAATTACAAAAAGTTACAATCTCTTAATTCCTACAAATGGGACCAAGCTGTGCTGATAGTTTTGTGTTTAATTGCATGTTTTAAAGTGTTGATATGTAACATTTCCTCACATAATGTGGTTGATGTGCGCTTTGACAGTCCTGCAAGGTTCATGTTTTGACTATTAGTTTGAACTGATAAAAGTATATTAAAGCTTTTACCTTATTTCAGTTTGGTAAATGGCTCTAAATACTACATTACCCATGAACCTATACAAATGAAAGTATGTGTAGTTTGGCCACTTTATTTATAAACTACACACACAACCAAAGCTTTGGTTTTAATAAAATTAATTAAGTTTTAGCTGATAGTTAGTCTGACTTACCAAATGTAGACTATGGGTATAAATCACATTTTACACTGATTTCTCCTTCTCTTCTGCTATCTATATGTTAGCATTTTCAAAATACCCTACACTAGTGGAAACAACAACCTACACATTGAAAATGCCGAGTTTTGACGAAGGCAGTGATCGTGAAATAATGAAGTCTTATTAGTTTATCCATTTTTATGACCATGCTTGCCTCCTGCAATACAAATGTTTCACTATTTTAACCTCACTACTTACTCTTGGTGGGTTAATTTGTAACGTCAGTCATTTTGCTTTTTACCAGAAAGCACATTAGCGCAATGGCTATTGTTTTAAATGCACTATGTACATAATAGTAACTTGATTTGACTTGACTATCATAAATAAACACCACTGGAGCATCCTATTCTCAGATGATTATGATTGGTTTAAAGAAATACAAACACGCTAGAGCTTTATTTTCTCCTTATGCAGAATAATACTGAGGTGCAGTCAGACCATTCTACACAGTGCTATGCTGGTATTAGAGAATGGTCTGACTATGCAAGACTAGATTAAACTGTGTGCATTACTATTATTATTTCTACAAAGTAAAATCTGTGGCTTTAGGTTTTAAGCCCAGTCTTTGGAGGCAGGAAGCCCCAAAGTTGAAACCTAAAACTACAGCACGGCTTGATACCACTAACAGGAAGTGAGAGAGTACATATATTTTGTAATTTGGGTGAACTGACCCTTTAATTTCTCAACACGTGGAACTGTTGGATCAGTGTGATGTGATATTCAGTGCATGACGGGGCAAAGAGGGGATTAGTTGGGTTGTGCGACCTCACCTGTCGTGTCCTTTGGCCTGTGACTGCCCTGCGATGGCGTCCATGATGGCGTCCTGTGAGTACATGCTGATTGGTGTGTTGTACTGAGCGTGAACGATAGTGGCCTTTCCTCCCGGACCCCTCACCTCAATGGGCTTATGGGTAGACAGGGCGGAGTCTTTCAGAGCAATGGGGTTGAAGCTGGGAGTGTATTCCACACTGTCAGAAGCAGGGGGGAGGGGAGTTTAAAGGTCAACGGGTCGAAGAGGGAGGTTTTAGGTGCAGGGGTGAAGAGTTTAAACATGAGACGTTTAGCAGACGGAGAGAGGAGAGAGGAATTTGAGATGAAAAGGAGAATGTGAGAGGAAAAAGAGGAAGGAGAACTGGGTCAATGTGTAGCATTGCAACTGACAGACAGGGGGAGCTCTTGTACTGCTCAGTATTAGGTTTTAGGGACCTCATATACAGAAAAGACCCTCAGTTACACAGAGCAGCTCACATGTCTGTGTCCCAGCTCCACATTACGACACTAATTCTAAACATTTTTTAAGGATGTAAAGTGTTTAAACAGATATATGTCAGTATATAGACTAAATAAGCTTTATTTTTTATTCTATTAAGAAAAATTAACAGCAATAATAGTCTAAATTACAAGTGACAGCTCCTTTCAGTGTATTTGCCTCAGATTTATGTATTTTTTTGGTTTATTTAATTTATTTTTATTGTGATGTAATTATAATGACGTACACTTGTGTACCCCCCCAGAAGGAATAATTAAAGGAAATAATTAAAACTAAAAATTACTTTAAAAAGTAAAAAATAAAAAATATATGTATATGTACATATTATTTTAAAATAAATAAATAAATAATTTAATGTAATTAAAATACAAAAAATATTATTTTGTTCTTTATTTAATTATGTTATAATTGTATGTTTATTAAACTTTTGCTCTTTCTTTGTTGAGCACTTTAAGTAATATTTAATGCATGATTTCCCTAATTGATAGCTAATATAATTATATTTTGCTGCTATATATAAACAAACAAAAATATTCGATTGCAATGTTTAGAATATTTTTGCTTTCTCCTTAAGAGAGACATAGTTAATTTAAAAAGATATATTCTAATTGCCTTTTTGTGTCCCTTTGTTCAATTATTTATTTTTATATAGGAGAAGGAAGAGAAGAATACTTTCATGTCCTCGTGTTCACAGGTCACTTCTATTCTCCTATAGTGCCTTTGTGTGACTTATTGGTTTATTTGCTAACATCACTTTGAAACCTCAAAATCCTACTGACCCTAGTTTGAGCCCCGAGAATAAATCATTTTAACTGCTGCTCCACTTTAAAGACACTATATATGTGTTAAAAGAAAAAAATTCTTGGAAAAGAGGCATTATCAATTGAAACTGGGAACTTTGATGACATCAGTCGCTGCATGTCTTGTATAATAACTGCATATTATTGTGAATTAATATTTCATGTGGCATTGGGACACAGCATGCCTATTGAAAATCAGAGGCTTTTCCCACCATGACTGAGAGCTGAATGTCCACTGACAAAATAGAAGCTTTTATCTGAGGGAGACAGTAAATCAAGTTGACATTCCAGCCAAAGAAAACCAAACATGCTAATGGACAGGCCAGACTGACAGACCATTACCTGCATGTTTAAAACGACACACACTGAAACACACCAACATCACAGAGGATGTTTTACTGATACACACAACGCTTCCAAACATGGATGTAGGAAGCACACACACACATTTAATACTGTCGCTCATGCATTTAAATACACTAATATGAATTACTGAAAGGGCCAGCAGAGGTGGAAAATCTGATCAGCATTTAAATCCTGACAAAGTACTACCACTAGAATAGTACGATCAAATAAATGAAAAGTTAAAGTTAATTACTGTGTCTGTTCAATTAGTTCCTCTTTCATACTGTATACTGTATTTTTTAATGAATATGTCAAATCTTTCTCTATAAAGAAAATAGCACTACTTCTGTCAGATAAATGTAGTGAAACTTTTGGGGACCAGATGCTGTTAATAACATGACATTACCTGGTAACAAATAACCAGCACAGTCTGGTACCACTTAATAATCCATTATTTCAAAACCAAACAAATAAAAATAGTGTTTTCTTGGCTTTGCTTCCAAACCAAACATGTCTGAATCAACAAAAATTAAAAACCAATCAAACAAATGGCCTTTATGGTTTGTGGCAATTTGGATTTTTGTTTTTCAGGTGAAAAGTCATAAAAACTAAAATGCATATCTATTATTTTTATTGTTATTTATTTATTTATTTTAAATATATAAAAATATAAATGTATATATAAAATAAACTTTATCTTTATGACTTTAAGTATGTTTTTTATTTATTTATTTATTTTTTTGTTTAGAAGTAAAAGGTATCATTTAGATTTAAATTTTTATTTTTGATTTTGGTTTAAAATAAAAAAAAATAGCAGCCTCACTTTTGATTTTTTGTTTCCTAAACAATAAAAAAGAAAAACAGCATTGTAAAAAAATAGATTGGTTTTTTCACTTTGTGATTGACTTGGTTTTTAAACAAAGAGCAGACATATGTTTCTATTTTATCAGATTTCTCCTTTTTAAATTCTAAAATTACAAATGAACTCCAGAACACCCATTTACATCCAGACCCCTGCACACTTAATGCGTCACTACAGCTACAAAGACAAGCTTTAGTTGAACTTCACACACATGAATCAACTTCACTCCAAACCAAACTCCCAGCAGCAGATCTCTAAACTCTAATTAAAATCTCTGCTGAGGTTCACTTCATGCACATGAAATGCAGAGAAACGAGTCGGTACTGACTTTGCAGCTGTGTTTGCGATAACCTGGAACACACCAGAGGAACGGACACAGACAGAGATAGAGAAAGAGAACGTAATGAATCATTGGAGGTGTTCTGGTGATAACAATAGCATTCTGTGTGTCGTAGGAAACTATCCAACTGCTGTAATCCCATGTCAGAATAGCAGTAGTTTGTCACTGCTGGGATATTTTCCTGCTTGATCTGCATCGTCAGAGTGACTGACAAGAGCAGCGGCGTTTCAGTCACATGACGCAGACACATTTAGCACAGGACAGACAGAAATGTACACACAAACACAACACAAACCACCTGATCCGCTTATGTCAGAGCTGCAGGCATTAATGCAGGTGCTTCTAGCTTATACATCCACATATAAAAGGGTAATGTATGGAACAGATTTGGCTTTTTAAGCTCCTTTACTTCAAATCTGACCAGGAAATCCCACAAAATAAAGGTGATAATCTACAAAAGATGAACGAAACTGAGACTTTCCTGGGTTGTGGTGTTAACAACTGCTACAACAAGAAAATCAGACTTTAGAAAAAGATAAAGTCTCAAATAAATTTTGCTTTTATGAATCTTTATTAAATCCTCACGGGGCGCCGACACACTGGGGACACTGTACCAGTCAGGTTAGGTTGCTTTTTAAGGTATTAAATCTTTAAAACTTGTTGAAGAAAGGTTAATGCATGAGAATATATACATTAGGGTCAAATTTTCTGAATTTGTGACCTTTATTCTTGTGTATTTCTATTGATCCTTGCATTTTGTTGTTGCTAAGGCATTAAATAAGGTTGACAATTATTGGATACATTTTTTTTTTAAAATTATTTTACCCTGCAAAAAATGCAAAGTAACTCACCTATACTCGCTTGTTTTAGTGTTTTCTGACAACAGTTCTACTTTTCCACTATTTTTGATGCTATTCTCTGATCACAATTCGAGAAAACATGGTGTTTAACAACTTAAATCACAAGCTATTGGGAATTCCTGCAGAATTGAATTAGCTTTTTGGGTCCACAGTGTACTAACTAACTAACCTTCATGTTAACTGTGATTCGGCTAAACATCACTGGCTTCCATCGTCAATGTGAACGTGATCAACTCCACTCTAAAAGTAAACCAGCCGGCAGGTCCATGTGTGCGGGACATGTGTGTTGTGTTCAGGGTACAGTAGATAAAGCGAAACGTGCTCGGCAGCATCTCCCTATAGATGCAGGCTCTTATCTCAGGTTCAGCATTCAGGGGATTCGGGATGATGGTGTGTAACCAGAGCAGAACATTCCATAACCAGCATGTACAACAGCTGCTCTAAGTGTGTGTGTGTGTGTGTGTGTGGATTGAATGTACTCGGCAGCCTGCGTGACACTGCCGTCATCGTCCTGAAGCACGTTCCCCAACACCTGACTTACCGTTTGGCCGTTACTGTAAGCAGCCCAGCTCCAGAGGGGAAACACATTAGTGGAGACTGATACCTGGATGTGATATGTTGGACTGCAGATTACACCCCTTAATTAACCTCCGCAAGTGTTCTGTGACTGAGCCTTAAGAAAAAACTCATCCCTCTAAGGAGAGTCCCCTCAATAGAGCCACGACTTAACTCCCACCAAACTTCAGCTACTGCGGTATAAAGTTTAATCAGGATAAAGACGATTTTATCTGGTGATATTCTACATTATTCTTGTTGTCAACAAATCCCATATAACCAACAATGCAATGTCATCTAAATATACACCCTGATGCAGTTTATATTTACGACTATAGTGACATTTTCCTGGGCATTGTAGTTTATTTTGAGTCGATCCTTCTGCCAGAAATACTCAGAGCTCCAAATCTGCAGGGTTCAAAATAGTCCCTGACAAATGCACTGCATATTTGCCGTTTTAGGAAACCAATGAGCCATTTAAAAAAAAACAACAAAAAAACTAGATATATTTACGGTCTTTCTATAAAGATCTTTGATAGGAACCAAACAGATTGGGGATTTGAGGATTACAGACTATCTCATCGTTGGTTTGGTGTTTTATTAGATATGCAGGTGTTTGTTATAGTCGCCTCAAAACTGCAAAATCTACTCTAGTGGGGCTGCAAATCTGCATTCTCATGATTCTAAAATGTATTAACAGCAGCATACATAGATTGCTGCAACATCAAAGAAATGTTCATTATTGTCCCTTCAACCCAATGTATTGATGTCTGTATGATGCGTTCAGGTGATCTTTAATGTGCTATGAGCATGAATTGGGAGCAATGTGATAGTAAGTTAAGAATCTGTTGGAAAGCAACCTCAATTTTTTTCATATACTTTTTCATATGTATTTATATATATGATGCATTTTTTTAAACAATAAGTTGTAATAGGTGCAAATAATCAACTGGCCAAATTTACCAAAATAAGGGTTCGTATTTTTCGATTATTTTAGTATGACAACATAATACTGTTACAATTATTCAGCGAGTAGATTTTTCAACTAGTTGCTCAGCAAACATTATTTTGGAAGTAATCAGTTCATTGACAGGATTTAGGCAACATTTTACACAAAAATTAAAATTAAATTTGTTTTATGGCACTTATCCAAGTTGTTTTCTCCTGACTAGGTCCTTGCTTGTGTTGTTCCTACTCCCAGATAAAAGCATCTGCTAAATGAAATTGTAGAATTGTAGGAAAAAAAAGTAAAAATTAATTGGTTTTTCATTTTTTAATTAAGACCGTTTTCTGCAATTCTGCTGATAACTAGAGCTGAACAAAACAAAGCATATGAAGACGTCACTACCCTAGAAGGTGCACTGAACATTTTTTGATATTCGTCGCTCACCTGTGATATTTAAATACTTTTTGTAAAGGATGAAGGTTAAATGCAGGAACCTACACTAACTTATTAACTATTCTAAGTCAGTTAATAGACCTTTACTGGCTGAGGTCCTTTCCGTGACCCAAACTTTGCTCCTGCTGTAGTTACAAATCTTTCCCTCCACATCACAGACATCCTTTAAAAAAAAGCATCACAAGCAAGTCTCTGCTTCAAACAGAATAAAAACTCTGTTCCGGGCTTTGGATTCCCATCGGAGGAAAAGGGGGAGATGCATTTGCTAGAAGATTTTTTTAGAGCCTCCAAAAAGGGGAAATTGGTAGCTGAAACAGCAAAAAGAGTTCTTTAAAAAGATTCCATTTTTGCAGCATCATCTCCCTGGTTTCATTTTTTATTTCACAATAAATGTCCCATTCACAAGATCTGAAGCTCCCTGAAGCTCATTCGCACCCTCTTCTAACCCCTGTCCTCTGGAATCTCACTTTTTTGGACGGCATGTGAGATGTTCGAATGCAGCGTTCAACCTTTAGTACAGAGTCTGCCTGTAATAAAGATCCCCGAATGACCCTGGAGTCCGATCTCTCACTATTCTGTTACCTGGACGGAGGCCAGGTACGTTTGTGTGTACGATCCTGAAATAGTGCCACGTGTGGGAGGTATGAATGCTGGGATGGCAGTGGAAAGTTCTGAGTACATTTTGTCATCAAGGTCCTGTTAATGTGAGGTTAAACCGGGGAAGTGTGACTTCATTCCTCTGGGGGAAACACTGTAAGACGCCACCGAGGTAGAAAAGTGCCATGTAAATTACCATTTAGAGTGAAAAGTAGTATTTCGTGACATCTTATTGCACTCTTTTAGTATGCGTGCTGGTTTTAGGGGATCCCTGAGAAAGTTAAGTCGTCTTTTCCTGAGTAACTGGATGTAAAAACGTGCTAACCTACCCAAAGGATGATGAAACTCCCAGGGCGGCCGCGGATCCCTCGCCTAACTTGCCCTGCATTTGCATCATTTCCCTCAGAGTTTCCGGAGAGTAAAGGCCGATCGGTGAATTATACTGGCCTCGTTGGCCTGCCGGGGATCCCGCTGCTGGGAAGAGATTTCTTTTGCAGGGCTTTTTATCCTCCATTTGAAACTCTCCTGCAAAATGTTCCTCTTGTAACTCCTTAAAAAGTGGGACAATGTCAAGAAGGATAGATATATGGATAGGAAAAAGTTTAGACTGATAGCAGCTTGTTGTTGGTGTTTGGAGATGGCTGACCTCTGACCTTACTGCAGTTGCAATGTGAATTTCTTACACTAGAGGGCAGCAGGACACTGCCTGATTGCTGCATTATAGAATTTTGTACAAACACTTATAAGGAAACAGTACAAAACACATAAGACTGACATGCATTTCCAAACATATACACAGACATACATGATAGATGGTGTTTTTGGTTGTCTATATGATGACATAAGGGGGTGTTTTTATACCTTCTGGTGGGGGATGACTGGCATGGGTGAGTCCATTCTTGGAGTTGCTGTGGGAACTGGAGCGGGACGTCTTGATCTGTAGATTACACCACACAGCACGACTTAAAAATGAATTAAACCGTCTCTCCAATCAAAAGTGTGTCTCCTTTTTGGATGTTTGAGCTGCAGAATGAGGCTGTTTTCAAATTCCAAGGAGGAGAACTTCTCTGTGCTCACCTCAAACTTGAACTTAACACTTCGGTACATATGTGCAGGATTTAGTTACATCACTTTAGGAGTTTGTCCCGCACTAGAATATCACTTACACAAACTGGAATTCTCCAGTGAGTTCCTCAGTTATGTTAAACCACATGTGCTATTTTTTCCTTTTAGTACTTCCTTCCTGATTCACCCCTGTGCCCCTTTTTCTCTCTACATGAAGGTAATATCATCCTCTAAAGGTTTCCTTTGCACCATCTATTTAAGATGTTTGTTTTGCTTATGAGTGTGCTGCTCGTTTACTTCAGCATTGTGAGCGACAGTTTGGTGGAGGCCGACTTGATCTTGTTCTGGGCCTCCAGGTGCGTCATCCCGTCGGTGCTGACCCCATCGATGGCTGAGATGACGTCTCCCTGGGCCAGGCTGCCACCCGCCGCCTTGCTCCCCGGAGTTATCTATGGAGGGGTCAACAGGGCAGGTCATACTAGGACCACTGACACAGATTCCTCAGGAAACTCAAAAACATATGCGGTTACACACATTGATATCATGCATGCTGGGGGAAATAACAAAAGCTTTGATGCATATCAGGAAAGATCTCAATAATTTGTCGTAAACTCCACGTGGTTATTTATGCCATGTGAGTAGCAGCTCAGAAAAGCTGATGAAGCACAATAAATAAACCCCTCAGCCCTGCAGATGAACGGTTGGATGTGTGTTGTGTTAATGGACAGAACAGAAGCAGAGCTTGTTTAAGAGTCTCTGCAGCAAATGAGGCTGTCTGACTCAAATGAGTAGAGAAGCAGCAGGATTTCTGAGGCACAAACGAGCGGAGGGAAGACTACTTTTTATTTCTGATGTTAAAAATAATGTGGTGTGTGCAGTCGGAGCAGGCGTGGGAAGAGAAACTAGACTGAGATCCGGTAATAAAGGCCGAGGCAGGCTGAGGACAGATGGAGAAGAATGAAGCTGTAATGGTTAAAAACGCCTTTATTCTTGAGATTATGCAAATCTGACAGTTCTTCATTGCCGCTTTTAGTTACCTCCACCTCAATGCGCTGCTTAGAAGTCAGACTTAAGCGGTTAAACTTCACCCAGAGGAGGTTTAAGTGAGTTCAGAGGCCTGAGTTATACAGTATTGGGTCTAAGCTTACAGTCAACTCGTTAAAGAGTTAAAAATAAGCAACGCTGTTGATGCCTGAGGCTTCACTGCGATCAACCCCCTCCATCCCCCCGAACACACACACACACCTGCCACTGACATTCACACAACACTTCCTCGATTGATTTTTTTCCTGCCTATTTACATTAACAACCCTCCTCTTCACCTCGATTACAATTTCACTCTTCTGTTCTGCTTCTGTCTGCCGCGTCCTTGTTCCTGCCGTCAACCTTCCTCCTCTGTTTGTCGGCTTTTCTGAGATTCTCTTTCTTCTTCTTTCGCTCTTTGAATTTCAGTCACTTTGCCTCTGTTTGAGTGCGGAAAGTGGAGCTACAGTAGGTGGCGGCAGGCGGATGGAGGGAAATTACTTCTGCACAGTTGCCTCGGCTGCAATCAAACACATATAGAGACGCAAAATGCTGCCCGAGCAATCTGCCGTGTGTGTTGTGTCTGCATTAAAGACCCCGATTCTGTCACAACTGGATTTGAATGTTAAAAATGATGCAAGTCAAAGTGCAGTAGATTTTTTTTAGCGGCACATGCATGAGCCAATCAGAGAGCTGCTTTCATTCTTTTAGAAATGTCTCCATCTCTAGAGAGCATGTAAATAGACTCAAGTGCAGATGACACATAGTGAGAAGGTCAGGCTTGGGTAGCTACTGTACTTTTTATATTTGAACCATGACAAGCACCATTTAATCAGCAGATATGAAGAGATGAGTCACATTTAAAGTTCTCTGTTTTGACTTGGTTAACTAGATGTGAGGAATCCACCGCCTTCGCTCCACTTTCCTTTCTTAGTTCTTGGCAAAGCAGGCCTGAAACCCAAACCGTGGCAGCGTTACGTCAAACTGTAATGTCACCCCTTGACTTGTCAAAAGCTGCCGTGTTTTATGTTAACCTGTCATGGACCAACACAAATCCCGTAATACGATGTTCTACCGGATCAAAGCTTCTCTGCTTCCCCCCTCCCCAACCGTGGCTTCCTAATACCAGGATCAGAAGACAATAAACTAACAGATGTCTGAAGCTGTGAATCAATGTGACGCCGGCTGACCACCGGGCCGAGCATCAATCAGAATTCAAGAGTGAGGAGCGAGAGGTGGGAGGGAGGGAATAATCCCGCTATGCCGCTACTCAGGTGAGCATCTTACTCGTTCCTCCCTGAGTCAATCCACCTGTTAGTCGGCTCCAGAAGCTGAAGCTAGGCGAGGAATAAAGCTTACTAAAGGTAACACAAGCCGCCATTAGCTTCCAAGCACTCTTCACTTCTTTCCCACCCCTCTCCACCCGTCCACCTCTCCTCCACTGCTATTTAAAGGAAATGCTGTAAATACACCAACAGTCCTGCCAGAGAGAGAGAGAGAGAGAGAGGGAGAGAGAGGGAGGGAGGGTTCCTGCTGCAGATCACGTTTTTGTAAATGAAAATTTAAAAATCTAAACTCGTGGGTGACAATTTATCAATGTCTATACAATAAAAAAATAGTAATAATGTGTGTAGGCTACTTAATCTGTTGTTTGCAACAGTAGAAACAAGTCTAACTTTGGCTCGTTGCATCTCTAGAAGCATAATTTTACAATGATATCAAGTTTAATTGAGAGATTTGACGGCTAAAATAGAAAAATCAGGATCAAAATCATCAATAATCGTTCACTGCATTGATAAAGTTAACCCCTTAATCATGATTGATCAAGCTGATAATGAAGTATTGTTGTATGAAATTTAGCCTAAATCTATATTTTAAACAGTTTTTTTTTATTGGGAATTGTCATGAAAACTAGCTGCAGTTGGAGTTAACTAATGCAGCAGCGCCTCCACTCACAGTAAAACTATTCCCGTCTTTCAACTGCTGCTCTATTCTCGAAATCTCTCTGGAGATTACATCGGTGCCCCCCACCCTCCCGCCTCCCCGTCACCAACATCATGTACAGCAACATTACATAACCGCTGCTCAGCCACACATACAACAAGTCACACCTGCGCGCACGCATTTACAGTAGGCACATCCATAGACACAAGCTTAATAAAAACAGGTGAAAATGAGCAAATCTGGTTCACATGATTAAGTGTTTTCAAACATATAGTGTGTTAATTGATTGAAGGACCAGCGTAGGAGGTCTTGTAATAAATCTGCTGCACCTATAATCATTTAATGCAGCTGTTGAATGTGACTAACTAGTAGAAAATGTTTGATCTAATTTGGTTTTAACTGAGACGTCTGTGAATGTTTTCAGCTGCAAATCACCAAAATGATGCTCGTATGGATATTAAAGCAGGAAAAAGGTGATACAAGTAAGGATTTCTAAAGTTAAGAGCCTCGATGAGTTGTGTGTTTACATTATTCTGAATTGTATGCTGTTTTTTAATAGGTTTAAGTGAATTACAATTTGTCAGTCAATCAAGTGAAACACAATCCGAACTGAGGAGCTTTACTTTCAGTTCGCGTGCATCGTTTTTCCTCACAGTCTTCTCAGTGTCACGCAACTTTTTTTCTGTATTTTTTAAGTGGTCACAAAAAATCTGAGCCTGTGATTCGTTCCTTACCCTGGAGATGGTGAGTGGCATATTGAAGTCCTTTCCCCCCTGTAGTCTGAAGCCCCATGGAGCGGGGCCATTCAGAGTCACTGTGTACGAGCTCATCTTCGGGCTAAATGTCAACACTCCTCCTGCGAAACTACTCCTTGCTGGCTGTGCTGGCTTCTCCTCCTGCTCGGCGTGCCCTTGTCCTCCGTCCTCCTCCCTGCTATCCTTTTGTCCCCGGCCGGTCGCCCTCGGTGGTCGCTCCTCCTTTTCCGTCAAGCCCCTGGCTTCACAGCCGTCTCTCCTTGTCTGCTCCCAGCTCTCAGGACAAACACCCTGGGGTGGTGACGGTGCTGGTGGAGTGGGTGGGTGGGTCAGGTGCTTGAGGAACCTCTGCAACACACACACAGACACACATTCGTGCACACACACACACACACGCACATAGAAAGAGAGTGCAGAAGCTGAGCCAAAAGCTGTTATTTGTCTCTCAGAGTCTTACCCTGAAATCAAAACCTCCCGTCTAGCGAAGTGCAAAGTCTCAAAAGTCAACATTAAAAGTTAATATTAAGGTAGAGGAGAGTTTTCTTGCCTGCAGGGTTGCTGAGGGTGAGGGACAGACAGCCTAAGAATAGCAGAGACGAGCAGGGACACAGGGGCCCTGGCCCGTATAAGGCCTGTAACACGAAGCCCCAGAATGCTTCACTGCCGATTCACATCGCCAATATAGACCCCTCTTACTGCAACACATTCTCCCTCTCTTTCTGCCTCCCTCCCTCCCTCTCTCTCCCTGCTATCACTGCATGCTTCCAGCGCTCTATTATCTGTAATCAGTCTTTGTGCACTGATGTCATTCACTTTTCTCTCTCGCAGCCTTTCGTTCTGCTCGAGAAGAAGGAAACAACAAATTGCCCGGCGCCAATTCCCTGGAAACACACCCACCCAAGCTGATTAAGCTGCCAGTCCTCGGTCTTGTCTGTGTGTTTGTGTGTCACACGGGAGCAATTTAATTAGCAACCAAGCGCAGCTGCTAAGGTTAAATGAGCACAAACAGCAGACTTTGCTTAATAAGTAGTGACAGACTGCAGTTTTCCCTTTTTTTTCATGTTGCATTATGACATTTTTGTGAATCGGCTCTGAGTCACACACACCTTCTGCAAACTGTGATGCTGCTCACGTGATTATATGGAAAAAAAAAACTCTGCAGCAGTAAGTGAACAAGAGTCAATCAATAACTCAGGGTGATGAGTTATTATCAAACGCTGAGGCCTGCATTTTAATGACAGCTGGAAAAGTCATGTCAAATACATTTAAGTGCATTCTGCCAAATCTACTCCAGGAGATTTATGGGTTTCGGGTGTTTAGAGGATATATGTTGTTTGTTTTCGTGCCAAGAGCTGGATTAGACTCATGTCTAACTATGAAAAAAGACAGTTATCTTAGCTGAGCACAAAGCAGGAAAGACAGCAAGCCTGACTATGCTTAAAGTTTAAAAAGACGTCTAAAATGCAGTAATTAGTATTTAAATTCCTGTTTGTGTGCAATACTGTATTAGTACGCTGAAAAAAACACAGATGCCGCAGCACTTGGTCTTCTTTTCTGACTTAGGCAACAAGTTAAATATCTGACTTATCTTGTTATGATTAGAAAAAGGCTAAATTCAGTCAGTTTTGCACAAAAAGGTTTTGAGTTCTTCAACTGGGGACAAATTATTGACCATGGACTTAAATCTACACCAAGGTCAAGTGTGGCTTTAAAGGACAAAGATCAGAGAGTGTGGCCAGTGGCTGTAAAAATCCACCTTGCAGCTTTATTCAAATAACACGATGTCACACATGACAAGAGAAAGATAAGAATGAGCTATTGGTATGGTGGACGCTGCCGTGCCAGTTTGACCTGTAGCCAGGCACTTAAATGTCCACAACTCCACCATTTGTCTTTTCCGACAGCTTGACCGCAAAACCACGTGTCACCACCTGAGGCCAGGATCTTCACATCCGGTTTGTTCATCTGTGAAATTGTGTGCAATCGGCTACAGCAGCTTCTGATTAAACTGCTTGTGTGAACAACCAGATATTATCTATTTAAACTGTGAGGAATCGCCCAAGGGAAGCTGGCTCATCACCCACACCAAGGCCTTGATCTGACAGCACTTATGTTCGCTGGACGCTACCAAGATGGAGTGACAGTCAATGCCCAATAATATCCTCACAGCCATGGTCAACCTCTTCATTTGCCACCATTCCATATTGTTCCAACACAACAACATAAGTCCTTATGTCTCCATGTCTTCTAGCAGCCTCCAGTCCTTCCTTGGCCTGCAGACTCTCCAGATACAGTATGTAGTAATCCATCGAACATCTTTGGGATGTTCTGGATGTATGTGTTTGACAACTTGATCCAGTCCCCCAGCTTCACTGAGCCCTTCAGGAAGAGGGACATTCAACAACTAGGAAAGCACTCAGAGAGCACAGACCTCCACCAAGCAGCTTCAGTCCATCCCCAACACAATCTCCCAATGACAGAGTATCCTTAAATTTTAAAAAAAAAAGTCCTGGATCCAGATGGTGATCCGGACTCCCAAAAATTCATCATTTCTTCTTTGTCCCATTTCATACATTTCCTGAAAATTTCATCTAAATCCGTCCATTACTTTTCAAGTTATTTTGAACACAAACAAACAAACCAACACCGGCGAAAACATAACCTCCCTGGTGACCGTAATTAGCATCGACAACGTCTTTAACTCTATGTGGTGCAGATGTGTGGCAGTACATGATGCAAACGTTGGGTCACACCCATTATGAAGTTGTGTTTTCTTGCCTTGGACCTCACTCTCAATCTGCCCATCATCATTTCCAATATAGTGCACACTTTGTTGTTTCATGACATCCATTCTGTTGTAGAGACGCCACGTGAGATGGGCTTAAGCAAACACTAAAGAAAGGATAGAATTTATTAAAGTATTTCATGCTTTGTGTGTGTTTATATCTTTGCTCAGTATAGTTTAGAGGTCTGACAAAACTTGAGCTGTTTCCCACTGCTTGGGGTTTTATACTATACCAAGCTTACTGACTCTAACTTCATATTTCTCATACAGACAGAAAATGGAAAGTATTATGTCTCATAAAGTAAAATTATTCCTCCAAGCATGACATTTTTGATAGAAATTCAGTCCATCAAAATATATAGAGTATCCTGCTCTACATCACTGCCCTGCTGCTTCCTGCCTCAAAGCCCCCCACTGCAGCAAACCCATCTATTCATTCATTTACCAGTCATTTAAACTCAGAACACACTGATGTATGGAGGCTTCATTTATGATATATTCAAGTTAGAAAATACTTAAAAGATACATGTACACAAATAGGAAACCTAAAATAAAAATATTTAAAAAAGCCAAATAAGTAAAATGATAAAACCATCATAGCACCAGACACATCCCATTTTGGGTCTAGATATCATTTACATCAGCTCGGACAAAAGTGTTAGTTTTAAGTTGATATTACATCAACTAAACGCTAAAAGCTAGCTGTTTACCTGAGCCAGCTAGCTTTCTTACCTTGACTTGTTGCCTCTGTGGTCCCTCGAAGGTCGAAGTGAAGTGAAATTGGAAATGACGCAAACGCAAGTGAAATCGGAAATGACGCAAACGCAACGACGCAAGTTGAGCTTTGGTTTGGTTTTTGAGTTTTTTTGTTGTTTGGGGTTGTTTTTTAGTTTTGGACACACATTCATTCATTCGTCACACACACTCACAGCAACTAACCTCTGTCATCCAGTTGGGGCTTGAACCATCGTCTCACAGTTGAAGGTCGACGTTCGTCTCCATTAGACCATCTTCAGCGCTGATCAACGACACTGATATCCAAGCAGAGAAAGATCAGACCGAGCCAAACTCACCTGAAGATCCTTGACTTTCAATCTGAAAGAAATCAGACTCCAGCATCTTCACACTGAGATTTCAAAGTAAAACTAAAACCAAGATCTTAATGCTTCTTCTGCACCAATCAGAACTGAGACTAAACTCTGGATTAAAAAACCCAGCAGACTGTCTCTGTTGTGTAGTGGCCTGAGGTGTTTGTCTTGTAATCAAAGGGTTCCTGGTTCAAGACTCTTTGCCAAACCCACTTCTTTATTTCTACTCTCAACTTTTAATTAAAAAAAACTTTAAACCAACAGTGAGTTTGCTCTTTCCTTAACTGAATGCTTAATGAAGTCTTCAATCTTTAAAGCCAACCTTCACATGGTTCATTTTCAAAGAGAAAAGACAAAGCTGGATGCTGTTCTTGAAGCTTTTAAACACATGCTGTGACTTTTGTTGCCACATTGCCTTCATGAAAAATCAACAGGTTGAAAAATTAGCAACTGAATCTAGTGAAGATCAGTAGATTTGCCTGAAAGCTGCAGAAACAGAATTCAGACCAACAAAGAAACTGATGGTCCTCATGGTGATTCTGTTGCTTCAAAAACAAAACAAACTTCTTTAGACTTTTGCTGAATAGTTTCTACACCTGCCAGACTTGACAGCTCCCTTGGTTAAGCAACAGGTTTGAAGTATGGAAGCTGTAGGTTCAAGTCCTCTCAGTACCTCTTTATACGTGTCACAGGGCTTGACATTTGATTTTTGAGACTTTAAGTTGAGTCAAGAAACAATAAAAGTTTGGCACCAGCATGTGACTCGAGGAGTTTTTGAAGTTTGGCGTCATAAAAACTGACACTTGGCGGAACAACTAGTCCTGACGCATGCACAATGTTTTTAGAGGACAAAGAACAATTGAGTGCCACGGTAGGCCAGTGGTTTCAATCTTAAACTTTCAACCATGAGGTCCTGGGTTCAAATCCAGATGTTTCTCTTTCTTTCTTCACATCCTCCTTCAAAAGACTGTTGCTCGACATTCTGTCACGAATGTCTTCAAATGATCCAGCATGTGAAACTCAAAGGTTTAATTTAAAAATCAACACAAAACGTCACAAAAGATATAAAACTGCCGTGAAGACAAACACAGTAACCACAAAAAGATGCAAAGAAAAATGTATTTTGTTTCACTTTGATTGAGAAAACTTCTTGTAGATGCTTATGACCTCCCTTTTTTCCACTGTGCAGATAATCCAATACATTTCTGCCGGCATATGATGTTTATATTGGCGATATTCCAACAAGTACTTTAGTAAAAACAGCTTTTCTGCTCAAAATTAGCATCTATGTGTCTGTTTAGATCATATATTTATTCCTCATCAATGGAGGAAACACAATGCATCTGTTAAATGTTCTGTATTTAGATACAAGAAGAGATTCATGGACAGGTAACAATAAACTGCATTTATGCTGTTGCATTACTTATAGCAGCTGCATGCATATGTCTTGAAACTAGACCCCAGGCTGCACCATATTTGATCAAAAATGCAACCGTGCATCCCGGCTGCATCATCAGTAGAGATCCATGTGGAGACCAGTAATTGGCTGCTTGAGTTGCAGGAGTTTGTTAAGAATGAAGATAAAATCAAGAAATATATAAAATGTAAATACAGAAAGAATAACGAATACATACTGTTAAAAACAACATTTTTGAGTCTAAAAACTACAGATATTGCCTCTTAGTTGTATGTCTCCATCAACCAGTGAGCATTTTCAGTTTACACCCACTCCTGTCCAGACTTGACCTCTGACCTGTTGCATATACAAATTCATTACTTCATAACTGTATCCTATTAGACCTGTTGGTTAAGTTTTTTCATAATGAATAAATAAATGAATGAATTCATTAGTTGTGCCCAAAAACATGCTTTGTAAGATCACAGTGACCTTTGAATGTAAAATTTTAATCAGGTCATTTCTTTAGTCCAAGTGAATATTTGTGCAAAATGTAAGGAAATTCTCCCAAGGTATTCACGAGTGAGGGGAGGATGGAGACTGAGACTGACAGGCAGATCGGTGCAGCGTCTGCAGTCATGCGTTCACTATATCAGTGATGAAGGAGCTAAGCTGAAAGGCAATGCTCTCAATTTACTGGTCAGTCTATGTTCCTACTCTCACCTATGGTCATGAGCTCTGGGCCATGACCGAAAGAACAAGATCCTGGATACAGGCAGCTGAAATGAGTTTCCTCCACAGGGTGGCCCTTAGAGATAGGGTGAGGAGCTCGGTCACCGGGAAGGAGCTCGGAGTAGAACCGCTACTTCTCCACATCGAGAGGGGTCAGTTGAGGTGGCTCGGCCATCTGTTCCGGACGCCTTTGGGACGCCTCCCTGGGGAAGTGTTCTGAGCATGTCCCACCAGGAGAAGGCCTCGGGGTAGACCAAGGACACGCTGGAAGGACTATGTCTCTTGGCTGGCCTGGGAACGCCTCAGGGTTACTGGAAGAGCTGGAAGACGTGTCTGGGGCCATGGCCTGGCCTCGGACAAGTGGAAGACAGCGGTTGGATGGATGGATGGTTGGTGTTCCTGAGATATTGCATTGAAAAGAACAAGACGGATGGACAAAAGTATATTTCGTACGAATAAATTGAAACTGTAAAGCCTTCAGTGTTGGCTGTCAGTCAAATAATAAAGTGTAGTTCTTGGTAAATTACAGTACAGCTGTGTAAGACTCTGTTCAGTTCTAGAGATTTTAGTGTCTTGCATGAATCATGAAGGACTGCGTTAAGGACTGATGTGATTCGGGAGATGAAAAACTTAATATAAACTCTGGGAATAGGGAGTTCAGAATTTATCAGAAACTGTGAACCAGTTCACGTTGTATCTTGTTTATTTCACCTGTTCACAGGCACAGTAATCTGTGCTTTTAGTTGTGACTTTACTTTTTACCAGTCAGCTTCAGAGCCCTAGTGTATCTGTTTCTCTGTCTATGTGGGGAAGAAGTGTTCTTGTTCTATGTTTCAAAGTCAAAACCAGAAAAGCAGTTGTGTTTTTTGCAAATTCTTTCTGTCTTAATGAAAAGAATCAGACATAAAAATGTATATTATTGTATACAATCAATGCTAAATGAGTTATCGATTATCTTATTATACTTAGGCCAGTCCATTTTTGTTAAATGGCAATTCAAGTTTTAAATTCGGAAACCAAAAATGGAAGCCACATGTTTTTTTTTTTTTAAATTTAAATTTTAAACCACAAATGAAAAGTAAATCACGTGGCCTATATGTTTTTTTGTTTCCAGGTAAAAAATGAAAAACCCAAACTGGATGGACCTGCAAAGACAAAGTGTTCTATTCATTCAGACATGAAATCTTTTATTGTTCATTTAATTATGAGACATATTAAGTTGTTTAGCATGAATTGATAGCTTACGTTTTATGCACTTTTGAATCACAAATTAATTACAGATTATCCGATGATATCCAGACCTCAATACTATACGTTTAGCTCAATAAATACTTCAGCATCCTGAGAGTGGCATCTTATCATGTTCTGCAAAAATGTCCAAAAATTCAAACTAACCTCAAGATGCAGAGATTAAAAAAAGGCCACATGAATGAAGGAGTTCTTCTGGTGACGCCCAGAAGGAAGAAGATTAAACTCTTCTGCCTTCAGCTGAGCCTCGCTGATAAACCTTCAGCTGTAAATGTCCTGAAGCTGGGCTCAAACCGCCTCCATCACCTTGCTGGCCACCTTCAGAACCAGTTTCTATTCACACCAAGGCAGCCAAACTAAGACACAACCTAGTACAGGAGAAAAGAATCCATAAAACACTGCTTAAACTATTTTTTAAATAAAGAATGCTACAATTTATTACCATCAGTGTCCACAATGGACTCAGAATACAGCTTTTTATCAATGAGTGTTTAGGTATTTACTCAGGAACCTTGAAAATCATTGACTTTGTCTTCAGTTTGTTGCATAAAAAATGAGACAGAAAACCATGAGCATGTTTTCTCCAGGAGCCAATTATACACAAAACTCAAAGAAAAGAACAAAGAAGCTTTTTTTGTTGGTCTCACTGTGAGATAAACTCCTATAAATATGCATTTATTCATATCACATTCAAGCTACTTCACACCAGAAGACAACGTGCAGTGCGCATCGACTGTGCGCCACTAGAGAACGTACTTGTGAGGCCTGAATGAGATTGTGTGGAGTGTCATGTCCATTGTTAGTGTTTATTTTATTACGTGCTTAAGCTGCATGTTTATTCACATTTTTTTCGGGCTTGTTTCCACGTGGAGGCGGTAATCAGAGTCACAAACACAATTGCAGTCATTTCTTGCAGCCAGACGGACGCAAGGTGAAACACCACAACACACACACTCAGTGGAAGCAGCAGTGTGATGCATGAGAAACACGATTACACACCCGAGATGTCAGCGAAGCTCTTTTGTGTTTTTTTTTTCCACTTCACACTTACACACAACCGGAAATGCACAAACACACACACACACAGACTGAAGGGCAGCGACGAGAAGAGCCTGCAGCCCTGCTAATGTAGCATGACCAGGCTGTAAGTGACTGGATGCACTGACAGATGAGCAGAGTTGAGGACACACATATGACAGAAACTGTCGACCAAACCAGACCACAACATAAAATGTAATATTTACTTAGTGTTTTAGGGTCTTAAGTTGCATGGAAGCAGCAAAAACGGTCAGATCTTGAGTAAAATCCAGTCAAGTGGCACAATCAGATCTTTAAACTAACATAATATCTCTTATAAATAAAATAAAGTAAATAAATTTTGAATAAAAGTCACAAAAACACAGTCGATTGATTGGTAGCACTGGCTTCTAAATAAAAAATGTAAAATTAATGTAAAATTTTTATTTTAAAAAAGCGTGAAACCAATAAATTTACATACATTTTTATTTATTTTATTTATTATTATATGTTTTGCAGAAAAACATTGTTGTTTAACATATTTTTCATAGATTATTGTAGTGAAAAACCTTTAATAAATCAGAATCAGAAATAGTTTATTGATCCCTGAGGGAAAATTGGTTACTCTAAATATATATAAAATGATGAAACATAAAGTTCTGCAGTGGAACACTTTTATTTTACAGATTTGGCCTAAATTTTATGCAATCAAACACCTTAAATACCTTAAGCCAAGTGTTAACAAAGTTTGAAATTGTTGGTCTTATTTTGAAAGACCACTAAAGTACCACACACCACTTTCAGTTCAAAAAAATTATTTATTAGTTTTATTTAGGTTAAAAAAAATCACAATATCAACCAGTCATTTACAATACATTCTGCAATGACTCCCAGGAGGAACTTCAAGATTAAAACTGGCTTTGCTCTGCGGTGTGACAAAACTTGAAGCTTGCAACAATGGAGATCGACTCCAGAGTTGACAAAAATAAGGGTGCTAAATTTTATAAAAATCCACTAAAAGATGGTGAAATGATGAGTAGCAATGACTTCCAAGTATAAAAACACAAGATTAAAAAAACGTTACAATTGTGGTGCATTTATATTATATTTTTCGCATGCGTTGCATATTTTTCATGAATTATTAAGACTTTTATTTTACATATTTGGCCTTTTTTTAAACTTTTTTTTTTGTTTTTTTGTTTTTTACAATCAAACACCTTAAATCAAGTGTTAACACATGCTCAAGATTGTTAGTCTTATTTTGAAAGACCAATAAAGTACCACACGCCCCTCTCGGTTCCAAATATAATTCATTTGTTTATTCAGGCAAAAAATTTACAATATCAATCAATTATTCACAAATTATTCTGCCAGGTCTCTCAAAAGGAATTTGAAAAATAATAATTACCTTTCTCTGCTCAGAGGCTGCAACAGTGGAGATTCACACCAGAGTTTATGAAAATAAGAGCGTTCATTTTGTTTTTAAAATCACAAAAAGTTGGTAAAACGATCAGCAGCAATGACTTCCAAATAAAAAACATAAATTGAAAGTAAAATTGCTATTAAAAAAATAATAAATTTATATGCTTTTATATTATGTGTTTTGCAGAGAAACCTAGTTATTCTACATGTTTTAATGAATTATTATGATGAAACACCTTTAATAAACTGATAGACCCTAAATTTCTGCAGTGAAACATTTATATTTCACTGATTTGGCCTTCATGTTTAAAATCAAACATCTTCAATAAGTATTAACAAATGCTCCAGATATAATAATAGTCTTATTATGGAAGACAAATAAAGTACCACACGCCACTCTTGGTTCCCAAATACATTTATTTAATTTATTGAGGTAAAAATCACAATGTCAACTAATTATTCAAAACTATTCCTGCCAAGCCTCCCAGTAAGAACCTAAAAAGTAAAAATGGCTTTCCTCTATGGCACGACAAAGCTCGGAGGCTGCAACATAAAGTGGAGATCAACACCAGATTCATCAAAAATAAGGTTTTTTTTTTAGTACATAGGTAGCTATAGTAAATCTTTAGGGGACAAAGTGCAAGAATATATAAGGGCCATGAGAGCTCCAGCAGCCAGAGTGAAGTGATAATAAAAAACTCCCCCAGGTGTGATTTTTATTCACACTTTCTTAGGTGTGGACATGTCAGACAGTAAAGCCCATGTAGCATCCAAACACCCTGCTCTGTAACTGCAGGGCCTGAGGGGCTGCAGAAGGGCGAAACACGTCTGGAAGATTCAAAGTCTATGCGTTATATATGGATATAAAGGAAAAAGTTGACTCAATTTGTATCCAGAGTTCGAATGCAAGGGTGCACATGAATATAAAATAAATGAGATTGAAAGTACGAGGACAAATGTTAAATTGACAGTATGGGTAGTAATGCAGTGGTCCCTTGTCTATCGTGGGGGTTAAGGTTTCAGAGCCCCCCATGATAGGTGAAAATTACGCGAAGTAGCAACCTTATATTTATTTTATTTTTATTATATATATTTTAAGGCTTTATAAACCCTCCCCATGCTTAGGTTCGGTGCCAGAAGCCTTAGAACTTTTGGGCGACATCATAGGGCTTGAAATAAATTAAATTTTTAATGAAAATTTCACAAAAACTCAACACCGCAGAGCAACACTACGCACAGCGATCAGACGTCGATGTGAAATAGACAAGGCAAGATGCTGAATGCGTGCTATACACGGGAGACAGAGGAGACTGATGCTACGGTCGCTGAGCCAATCAGTGCCCAGGATACAGAACACAGTGCTCTGGTTGGTCGCCCCATCCATCAGCCAATAGTGTGCCGTGTACAATCTCATGGGGGCAAACTAGCTCAAGCGGAAGCGGCCGTAGCTGCGTTTTCCATACACGCGACTCGTTGTCTACTCACCTGCGGTACACTACACATTTTATTTCGATTTAATATTCTTTTAAATCAGTGATACAAAATTAGATGTACACAATTTAAAAATCTGCGATACAGTGAGGCCGCGAGAAGTGAACCATGATATGGCGAGGGCCGGCTGTGATAGTAAACCTTTGTATAAAGAGCTTCATGTTTAATTACAGATAATTACTGTCATTTTACATAAATTTGTATTTAATTTGGGAAAGCAGAAAAAAAATCTGTAGGAATAATATTGCACATTTTCTGTTTAAAAAAAATAATAAATGTAGTTTAGCAGCTTTAGCATAATACTTAAAATAGCTGTTGGGTTGTTAATTTTCAGATGATGTCATGTCATGTAATTTTACAGACTTTTCTATATAATCAAAAAACATCCTATATTATTTAAACAGGAATAAAATACTGTCAGCATTTAAGGTTATTTTCTGTTAAATCACAACTGTTTTTTCTACAATGCATTGTGCGATATACATTTTTTTTAGGTTTTTAATTATTTGTTTTTATTTCATCATAATATATAGGCTAGTACACACATGCATATGCCTTTTCAAATTCTTTGCTACAGTTGTAGAATGTAGCTGAATATATTTAATTGTCTACTGCATGTAAGGCTAAATTTAATGTACTTTACTCAAGTATTTTCTATTAATTTTTACCATTTATACTGCACTTTTTAGGTTTTACTCTGCTTTTACTTTATTTTTAGCACACAATGATGAACACTGACATAGACTACACTTTACCTAACAGTAAGTGTGCTTGCTAGTAATAATCCAATAGTACATAATGAAAAAAACATAAATATAAGCACCTCTCAGTCTGCAGTTTGATGTCTTTTACATTTTGCTTATATTACATATTGAATGCAGAACATGTTATTGGTTATTTTTGCATTGCAGCATTTCTGTAAAGGAGCTGCTTCTTTCTTGCAAATGTGGAAGAATCACATCTGCATCTCTTAACGACACCTGAGCCACTGAGGCAAACCTGAATTTGAGAGACAATTCCATTCCCCTGATGGATGGAAATGACACTCACAACCTCCACTTATGCAAATCAAGTACCAGCTTCCACCTCTGCAGGGTGCCATAGTTCTGCAGGAAGGCCTCGGGTTAGACAGCGTGCAGGACCGTCCAGAATACAAAGCTCTCTGGCACCTCAGACAAATTTAGCCTACGCTGATTCCACTCTGTTGTCTGACATCAGGATGTTCCAGCTGTTGTCTGCTGCACGGTGGATTCCTTCCATTCACAAAGATGACCCAGTGACTGAGTTAATATCGATCAGCAGTGCGGTGATGGACGGATGCATGAACAGCTGCAGAACCACAGTCATCATGGTGCTGCACAGGAATGTTGATGCATGAGACAAGATGACTTTTTTTTTTTGCCTTTTAAGTGTTTTTTGTGAAAGAAAATTTGAAAACATGTGAGTAGATGTACTGGATGTTGTTGCTTAATTGATTATTAATTTATAAAGGCTTACGTAGCAGCAAAAGCATTGATAACGGATTTTTAAAAATAATAATGGGTGGCAGCTTTTAAAACTTGATAAAACCATGATAATAATGAATGAACTGGAATTTTAAATAATTTTCTGACAGTTTTTGACCATAAAGTTAGTTGAGAAATAACTGGTAGCTTAATTAATAACCAAAGTTAGCTGGAAATTGATTCTTCTTTAATCCAAGGCTACTTTAAGAACCAGAATGGCAAAAAAAGGAAACTTGCAGAATTTAGCAACATTTTTATTTAGAAAAATAAATAAAAACACAAAACATTTTGTACAAAGAAAAACAAAACCATCACTTCATAAAATCAACCACGTCATTAAAAGCAGAATTGAACATATCTATAATATTTATATTTGCTCCGTCGTAAAGCCGTGAGGTTCTAAATAGATGGAATTCATACATTCATCGATGAGTACTGCAGGACGAATGAACAACACATGGGAACGTGTCGACCCTTGTTGCTTCGATAACGAAGATTTTAAGTCATCATTTAACAGAAAACGTGATTTTATTATGAGGTGTGCGAAGAAAAACAGTCATTACAATCATAGTCAATGACGCAGCAATCAGAGGGGAACTGCAAGGTGTAGACGTGGACACAGAGTTTGGAAACGTTGAGGTGATTGATGACGATCCTGAAACCACACATGTATAAAAAGTCATTTAGTAAACTGTCACTTGTACATACAGATATTAAAGCAAAGGTATGGTGTTGAGAGGGATGCAAAAAAAATTAATAATCTGGAGTCCAGGACACTTGCACTGTGTTTCTGGTGGGTTGATGTACTGTGAAGTTGTGACACACTCATGTCCTGATGAGTCTGATGTGTGGTACTTGATGTCACTAGGAATGGGAAAAATCAATGGCAGAGAGCCAGAGGGGGCAGCAAACTGAATGTATCCTCTTCTGTCCTCTTGCACGGGTTTGTGTTTGTGCATCTGATTGCCCAGTTTAGAGTTAAACACCTCAGATTAAAGCTGCGAGTGTGGTTTGACCATTGAAAAGCAGAAAAACTGTAAAATCATTCATTTGTGGTAACTCTTATTCTGAAGGGCCCATTTCCCTTTTCTTACATAGACATTTTAATTAAGCTGAACTTTCAGCAAATTTCCACATATAATATTCTTCTCGAAACATTATGCAAGTGCAGTTAGCTTGTGCTAAATAAGCTTAAAGTGGCTTTAATTCGCATATAGATGCAATGTATGGTGTTGATTCTCAGTGAGATCGATTCCTTACACGTAATCGGTATTTATAGTATTTTCTCAAATCCTTAAAGACAGTTGGAAAAGCAATAGAGCTGATTCTAAACTAATATGAGCCAGAGATTGGTTTGGAAACATGGTTTTTTGATCTAAAATATGGATCCACCACTGGTTTAGTTTGCATTAACACATACACCGATCAGCCACAACATTAAAACCCCTAACAGATGAAGTGAATAACACTGATAATATTGGTACTATGTGCTGTTCTGATGGAAAACCTTGGATTTTAACATCCGTGTTGATAAGACTTGGACAATCAAATAAGCATTTTCCCACAACAAGCACACTCCCTCATGCAAATGGAAATCCCAAATGTCACTGGTCTACCCCTGCAGGAAAATGCACCCCACCACATGGAAAAAACATCAACCAATCAGGAACATGTTGAGGAACATGACAATGGCCCAACATGTTGATTTGACCTCCAAACTTCCTACACCCCATTGTGATCAAGCATCAACAGAATGCAGTGGAACAAGTTGGATTGACAGAGGCCCCACTGCACAACCCAGAGTACCCAAAGGATCCAGTGCACAACCCATACCCCTTTTCCATCAAGAAGAAACAGGTGCTAGTTCAGTGCTCGTGCTGGTGGTGATGCTTAGTTGGTTTAAATCTCGCACCTCCTAAGAACCTGTTTGCTTTTCCATTGGCAACGAGCAAAGTTAGAGCCACGCCATTGCGTCACCATAAAACAACTACGCCTGCATCGATTATACAGCAGTTACACAAACGCAGTAAGTTGATCATAATATGATTACTGATTGCAAGGCAGAGGCCACCTGTTGCCTGGACACATCCGTGATCGCACTACTGGTGGGACACAGATTTCAGCGTGCAACAGTTTGTGCAAAACTTCCATGTGTCCCAGGAGTCATTCCAATACATCTGCGGTCGGACCAGGGACATCCTGGCGAAAAAGGACACAAATTACTGCTTGTGTCTGTTTCCACCGTTGATCGTTGGTCACGATTACCCCACTCCCAGCCCCTGATGTACTCTGTGCTTAGCTATGGCCCAGGAAAGAGTTGGTGCTTGCTAAGCAATAGTTTTTAGAACCTGGAGCCGGTGCTTAGGTGGTGGAAACACAAAGAACTGGCTCCAGACTGGCACTGGAACCAGCTCAGTGGAAAAGGGGTACCAGACTACCCAAAGGATCCACTGCCAACGTCCTCAGACCCCATAGGACACCCTGAGAGGTCCTCTTGTCCATGCCCAGTGGTTGAGAGCATCTTTGACCACATAAGGGGGACCAACACAGTTTTAGGCAGGGGGTCATAATGTTATGCCTGTTAGGTGTATTATTTAGTGTTAAAAATATGGCTCATAAACACTGTGCAAAAACAATCTTAACAGTTTTTGATGTCTTCCATCATACTCATACGCCAAAATCAGATAATGGTTTTGTACCAAACGAGGAAAAAAAACAACCATTCAGCTTATGTACTGCAAGATAAAGAAGACCTATAATTTACTTTGAAATGAAAAATTATCTGAATATACACTGCAAAACATGTTTTTTGGTATCTTTACCTTGAATAATATGTTGATAAGAAGCTGAACCAATAATCAATAAAAGTCTGAGTCACAGTCCTTCACATTGTGTGTTTAAGGCTAATTTGTCGCTTCCAGCTCTGAGGTAAACCATCTCCCGGCACCATGATATGTCAGAAAACATGTGTGCAAACAGATACACGTATAGAAATCTACTGGGCATTCACGCTCACATACGTTTACAGTAACACTGCATGCAAACAAAAAAACAAAACTAAATGCTATGGAGTTTCCATAACTGCATGCTGGAACAGAAGAGTCCCACGGAGGGGAAATACCGAAGCACACATACACGTGGTTACACTCTGCTTTTGCACTTTTGTTCATGGCAACACCGTTGTCTCCAGCCTGGCGATGTCCAGCGGCTCCTTGATGACCGCGCTGCAGGTTTTGGTCATTTTGAGGTTGCCATGGTAACCTGGGGGACTGTGCAGTATGGACGGGCTGGATATAGAGGTGACGATGACGGACGTGTTCTTGCTCGCCGTCCTCGGCGTCGACTCCCTCACGGCGTTATCCAGCTGTGTGGGCGGAGACACAGAGAGGCGTTCAGGTGCTCAGGTGAGACTTTGACTTTGAGTTTGTATGACGGGAAAAAAGAAGCAGGTGGAGGTTAAGAAGGGAGAGAATGAAGTTTTATCAACTGTTGCTCTGATTTGGATCGATATGTCTCTGGTCCACTTAACTTGCCAGCACAAGACATGAAACAGCTGATCAAAAGCATTGATCGGCCGGATTGATGAATGGCTTCCTGATGGAGGGTTTGATGGAGTGGGACTGTACGGCTCAGCTGACCTTCTGAGATCAATAGTTCTGCTCTTCAGGGCCTCGGTAATGTAGCTGAACAGATTAGTGTATAGAAGATAATGCTGCAGATTTTTGATTTTCTTTGTCATCATTACACAAACTAAGCAGACAAACTTGTGGAACTGATAATCAGTCATTTACCCTCTGAACCCCAAGCAGGTTTTGCGATGTTTTTCACTTCTGTTACATTTTTCTAGGCTCATTTTTCTCTACAACTCAACCATGGCTAAAAGTAAAAATAATTTAGAAGTGATTTTGGTGCTGTATAATAAGCTTATAATGCCATCAATGATTTAAAAAAACATAAACAAATGTTTAACTTTTTAATTTTACTGTTTTTTAATTTCAAAATGCCAATGTATCGTCCAACTACTTGCTCTGTACACTGTTTTTGAGCCATGTCACATTTAGTACGCTGATCAAGCATGTTTTACATTATAAAAAATTAAACTTGTTTTTTCACAATATAGCAAATAATGCCATAAAAAGAAAAAACTAATTACTTACTGTACAGAAATTGAAACAAATGGATTTAGTTAGTAATATAAGAATATTTTGCACTTTAAAAACCCTGTGTAAGTAAATATAAGCTGCTTCCTCAGTCTTTCTACTTATATGCAATCTGTGCAATTATATCAGTATTTTTCTATTTTAAAAAAATCTGTGCAGTACTACTGATGTGTGCTATAATGTTTTTTTTTATGACATTTATCCAGGTTGTGTTTTTTCTGAGTAGATCCTTGCTTTTGTTGTATCTACTCTCAGATGTACGTCACTTTGAATAAAAGCGTCTGCTAAATGAAATTGTACAATTTTAGAACTAGTACTTATGTATATTTTGGTCTATTTCAATTTTGTACATCATTCCTTAAATGCTTGCACTTTCTTTGCTGCTGTGACACTGCAAATTTTCCCACTGTGGGGTTAATAAAGTTTATCGCATCGTATAGTATTGTATCTCATCTTCTTTATTAAATATATAGGAAATATTTGTGAAATTATGATAAATTTGCAAATGTATTTAACAGTCTTGTTATGTCAACAAAATGTTAACTGTATGTAAACAAAGGGACATTTTGTGGTCATTCAAAAGTTACAGGTTTTTAATGTTGTATTACAGTAAACATGAATTCACAGTCTATTTATGTGATTTTATTAATATTTTCAGGGAATTAAAAATAGGTGGATTTTCTTACTATAAATATTTTACTGCTTGCATTTTTATCTCTTATGAGTCTAGGTGTTTTTCACACTTCTGTGCACATCAGTCCCAGACAGTTGTTTCACCATGCCGAATGTATCTTCCAACACTTTGCTAACATGATCCCACTGTATACTGTTATTGAGCCATGCTGTATTTATATTATTTATCAAGTACATGCTAATGAACTATCAATCTCTCTAATTTATTTCTTCAATTGTCTCCAATCTGCTCCGTGTAAGATCTGTCTGCATTTTAAACGAAATGTCACTGAACTTTTATCACAGGACTGTTGGGGAGTCAATCATGGCGTCTAAGCTGCACCAAGGAGCGCTAAATTTGTTGTTTTCTTACAGTATCTGGTGCAAGATCATTTATTATCGATGAGTTTTGAAATGAAACATGTAGAAAAAGAAGACTTTAATTAAAAATAAGTGGTCCATGATCAACTTGAGGACCGTTGGAAAATTGCAAACCCAATGATTCTTTCTTTTTTTTCATCTGTTCTGGCTTTTTTAAAGATAACATGCCTTTAAAACCTGCCGACAGCCCTTTGAGGATCAGAGGGTTAACTGCATTACAAGCAATAACCAGCTGATTCAAACTCAAGTAGCCCCTGACACGATATTGTTTTCATCTCTGTGAAACAGTAGATGTTGTGAAGCCACTTCGCACTTTCCCACCGGGCGTCCAGAGCACTTTGTTTAATCACTGCGCTTTGGTGTGAAGGAATCGGCAAAGGATGACAAGTGGTAGCTTTCCAGCCTTTGATTCCCCACATGTTTTGATTAATATCGATGTCAGAGCAGCAGGAAATGAATGAAACCGGACTGGATGGAAAACACGGTTGATTGGATCAGCCAGAATGGGCAGGAGGGGGAAGAAAAGGGCGACAGAGATATGCCAACCAATTTACATTACTTTACAGTCACTTTTAAAACAGCTTGTTCAGCTACACTGGTGGAGCTATTTTCAGCAAGCTGTTTTAAATGTCATTGAATCATGGGTGAAGAACGGGTGACATGCCCCTTTAAATAGCAATAAAACACAAATGAGTGCAAACAACTGAGCGAGATAGGTGGAGATGAAGGTCAAAGCTTGTGCAATTTCAAATTTTTGTTATGAATAATTTGCTTGAAAATCAAATAAGGAATTAATTTAAACATTGGGCTCATCAGAGCAGAAAAGGTACAAGTAGAAACACTGACGTTAATGATGTCTCTGATTTATTAAGTAGGTCGTGAATTCTCTCCGGTTAGCCGACATGCGCCAAGCTTTGGTCTTAGCTCACCCAAATGGAATACAGCCATCATTAATGTCTGCAGTGAAAACAGGTCTGTTATTGTCTGTGTAGTAAACCCCGATGTAGCTTTGAATTCTACAGAAATCCACTGTTTAATTAGTCATTGCACACTGTGAAAAACAAAACAAAACAAGAAAAAACGACTGTAAAACAGAAAAACAATTCATTTTTCAGAGTTAAAATCCATTTTCTAGCCTTAATTTACATGTTGGCTTTACATATGTGACATTTTACATGAATAAAAACACATTAATTCAACACTTTTGTTGTTAAAAGGTGTGTAATTTTACAAAATATTGCTTAATATATGTCAAATTACAGAACCAATAATTGTTTTTCTGTTAATTGTCAATGTTTGTGTCTAATTTTAGAAATATATTTTCAGCATTAAACTTGAATTTAATTTTTTATGTCAACAAAACGTAAATCTTTAAATACTGTAATATAAAAATAACCACCTCATTATAAAATTATGTGGTTTTTCATAGTTAAAATCAATTTTTTAACCTTAAATTTACATGTTGGCTTTTTAAGGTTTTTTGAAGTCTACATATGTAAAAAGAAGGAAATCATGGAAAAAACGTATAAAAACTGCATTTACTAGTGTTAAAGATATTGTACATTGATGAAAACACTTTTTTTGTTGTGAAAATTTGTGTAATTTTGCAAAATATTGCTTTTTTACCAAGCAAATACATGTCAATTTACAGAACCAATATTAGCTTTTTTGTTAATATTGGTTCTTGTTAATACTAAAAACAATATTAGTTTTTTTGTTAATATTGGTTCTTGTTAATACTAAAAACAATATTAGTTTTTTGTTAACTGTCATTGTTTAATTTTAGAAATAAATTTCAGCATTAAATTTGAATTTAATTAATTCATTTGTTAAATATTATTTGAAATTGCCATAAATTTGTAAATGTATTATAACTGCTTTTTATGTCAACAAAAATGTAAATCTTCTTTAAATTAAAAAAAAAAAACACCTCATAAAAATAATGTCATTTTTCTATAGTTAAAATATAAATTCTAGCCTTACATGTACATGCTGGCTTTTTATTGTTTATTGGAGCTTCTAAATGTATAAAAACAAGCAAATGAGAGCAGAAAAACTGCATTTTGACCGATTACTAGTGCTTATAGATATCATGCAATGACGAAAATACATTTTATTTAACATGCTTGCTGTTAAAATGTGTCTAATTATAACAAAACATTTGTTATTTAAAATGTAAATTTCTGTAAAAATTTACAGACCCATCGCATGTTTTTCTGGTTATTGTCATCATTTATGGCTTGTTTTAGAACTGTATTTTTGGCATTAAACTTGAAATTCAAATGTCTCATTTGTTAAATATGATGAAATATTTGTGAAATTGCCATTTATCTGCACATGTATTTTAACTGGGTTTTTTATGTCAACATAATGTAACTTTTCATTAAAAAGCTACAGATTTTCTATATTATTTTACATTAAGCATGCAAATTTTATTTTTGTAGGTGTATTAATGTTTTTAGGTATTTCAAAAATGTGAGAAAAAATTAGAAATTATGTAAAATTACAGGTTGTTTTTTGTATTTTTACAGCACAAATGGGACATGAAAATACTAAATTCACCTAAAAGATGTTATTTTGCGTGATCATTGCTTCAGCATGTTGAACTATACAAAATATAGAACGAGATTTGAAAACATCTACTTCATCAGCGTCTTCGCCTAAAACAGAAATAGATTTAATTTGACGTAGTACGTTTCCTTTTAGACTCTGTGTTCTTGTACCACCAAACATTCTCATGACTGCACAACTATGCAGCTCTTGTTATAACAACACACGGACTGATCTCATGGAAGCATTAGATGTGTCTTTCCTGTTGAGTGTAGCTGATCTAATCTGACATTAAAAACACACAATAATTATACTCAGGCTCACAAAAAAGAGAACAAAAGCAGCCCAGAGCCATAAAACATACAAACATCCTGACTGGACCTTGTTCTTGATATAATAACATACCAACTAATCAAGAGAATTTATTTTAACGAAGTACATTGCTGTTGTGCAATAACAACCGTTTTAGGGCATAAGTGGAATAAAATGATATGTTGTTGTGACAGGGAAAAGACTGCTAAAATAAAATAATTCTGTGTGTCGTCATGATAAGAAAAACATGTCATTGCAACATGAAAAATATTTTGAAGTGAGAAGGAAATGAGCCTTTTGGCAGCAATGCACTGTAATAAGATAAACTCTTCACTGAGGTGATTATGATATCCTGCCCTACACTACAGATGCACTAAGACTGGACTTCACAACAATGAAGGAAACTCTAAAAGTAATATTTAAAAGTGGTGACTAGTGGAATGGTTACAATGTGATGATGGTTCCCTGTGACCCAGATGTGCTACATCAGGCTTTTTCTACACAGACAATAATTATTAGAAGGATGAATTTGTTGTTTGTTTATTTTTTCATTGATTTTTTTTGACTATTTAAAAAAAAAAAAGAAACAGATGCCACATCTACTGCATAGATCAAGAGATGGACAATCGGTGGATCCTTACAGCAGCAGGCAGGTGGCTGGTTGGCTGCCGACTGATGTCCGACATGGAGATGTCTTCAGGCTCTGTCAGAGTCTGAACAGTGTGCACATAAACACAGCCATTTAGTGTTAGTTACACTCAAAATATAGATATATTTCTCCACTGTTTGGTACTCTAAGTCGCTCTGAATTCAGATTGGAACATTTCAGAAAGAGGAGCATCTCTGTTGTACAGTGTGTCAAGGTTCCTCCCACAGTTTCCGGCTTATTTCTGGAAAGACGGTGCGACGAATCAGGCAAGGACGTGTGCTCACTGTGTACAGACTGTACACATGTGGAAGTTGTCATTGCTGTCTGACGTTGCAGCGTGCGCCAGCAGGAAAAATGAGGATAATATGATTATTTTTTACAGTGCAATTATGTCGGCATTGTCGAGCACATGAGCTTCATCTTCTGGTATTTTTAAAAAAAGACTGGTTATGTGATTATTGGTTTGTTTGGGAAGAAGGTGAAAGAGGACGTGTCTGTGGGTTCACCACAAATCAATAAGCCACTCATCTACAAGAAGCCACCACAGGTTTGTTTGCACAGCCTGCCGCAAGAGCCCACTTAACCGCCACATGTGATGGAATTTCTTGAACAGAACCATGTAAGGTTTCCCAGTCTTTATGCTAAGCTAGGCCAAGTGTATATGTAGATTCATATTTACCATACAGCATTGAGCGTCTCTTCTGAGCATATTTTCCAAAATGCCCAACTATTCCTTCAATATTCATACGTCAGGGACCCATGCCAGGTTTCCCAGTCTTGAAGCTAGGCCAAGTCAGAAGGTTGTACATTCATATTTACCAACACACATATAGTAATATGTATCTTTTCTGAGTGCATTTCCCAAAATATCAAACTATTCCTTCAATATTCTTACTTCAAGGGACCCTAGAAGTTTTTAATTAGATGAAAAGATGAGTTATATAAAAAGCTCCAGTCAGCAGTCGGTCAGTTTAGCCTGGAACAAGATGTTTTACATAAATGAAATGTGTTCATTAGTGAAGTTTGGGTGCTAATAAGCTGATTTTTGCTATATTTGGACAGAACCAGGTCAGGTTTCCCAGTCTTTATGCTAAGCTAGGCCAAGTGTGATTCATATTTACCACACAGATTTACAGTATGAGCAGTACTGAGAGTCAATTCTGAGCATGTTTCCCAAAATGTCAAAGTATTCCTTCAATATTTGTACTTCAAGGGGCCCTTGAAGTTTTTAATTAGATGAAAAGATTAATTAAATAAAAAGCTACAGTCAGCGGCCGGTCAGTTTAGCCTGGTACAAGACATTTTAAGCAAAAGAAATGTGTTAATTTGTGAACTTTAAAGGTGCTAATAAGCTGATTTTGCTATGTTTGGACAGAACCACGCCAGGTGTTTCTACTTGGATGACAGTATGCACAAGTGGGCTAACCCATGTTTGGTCACAAAATGATTTATCACCTTTATACAAGTCCTCAAGTATCATCCTTCATCTTTCATCCTATCACACCATACTAAACTACAAGCATTAGGAACCTGACAGATTTAATGGTAACACAAAGATCCATTTTACGCCGTTATTACAAAACAGCAAAATGTGGGTTAGCCCACTTGTGCATACTGAGATCCACTTGTTCCCAGTGTTTATGCTAAGCTAAGCCAAGTCAGAAGGTTGTAGATTCACATTTACCACACAAATGCAGTAAAAGCGACATTTAGCTTCTCTTCTGTGTGCATTTCCCAAAATATTAAACTATTCCTTCAATATTCTTACTTCAAGGGACCCTGGACGTTTTTAATTAGATGAAAAGATTAATTATATAAAAAGCTCCAGTCAGCAGTCGGTCAGTTTAGCCTGGAACAAGATGTTTTACATAAATAAAATGTGTTAATTAGTGAAGTTTGGGTGCTAATAAGCTGATTTTTGCTATACATGAAACACAACCATCCCATGTGTTTTCAATTGTTTTCAGTCTTTATGCTAAGCTAAGAAAAGACAGAAGATTATAGATTCATATTTACCACACAAACACAGTAAAAGCGACATTTAGCTTCTCTTCTGAGAGTATTTCCCAAAAATGTCCAACTGTTCCTTCAATGTTAGTACTTCATGGCAACATAGAAGCACAAAATTAATGAATAACTCAGTTATTTTGATGCAAAAATAAGTTGTAATGAAGACAAGTTGAACAAAACAAAAGAGAAAATTGCTCAAAACAAAGGGAAACATGGCCGTGTAAGTAGACTTCCTGGCATTTCATACTGCTGATTGAAAATTAAGCTGTTCAAATGTATACGTAGGTAAAATGATATTATAGATGAGCGAAACTACATCATCCACTACACAGAGATGAAAGCAGATGGAGGTCAGAGGCTCCTGCAGAATCTGCCGTCTTCCTCCTGCCAACAAGTGCAGCACAGGTCACATCATGCAAGCTGTGGATTAAGTCTGAAAGTCCCAGATTACTGGATTAGTGTTTGAACCCTCTGTAATGGAGTCTTCAGTGAACCTGACCTGCATGGCAGCGAGCCTGCATGCGTGTGCTCACATATGTGCATACATGTGGGCTACTTGGGTTTTGTCCGTCAACTAAGATGATTACAGGGAGACGGAAATGCTCCATATTTCGGCTGTCCCACATTGACCCGCTGCTTTCCAAAGACCCGACAACACAGTGGTTTGGATGAACCACGGCTAAAAGTGTATTTTACTTTACAATACAGGACTAAAAAAATGTTTAAAAAACTCCAGGACTATATAGGAGAAAATGATGAGTTAGTGGAGACTCAGGCCTTGTCCACACGTAGCTGGGTATCTCACAAAACGAAGATATTTTTCTATGATTTGGCCTGTCATCCACACGAAAACGCAGATTTACAGCATTAAAAACGATTTTTTGAAAAACCTCCGACCAAAGTGAAGATTTGCAAATTCTCCGTCTGCATGTGGACATCTATAACCAGAGTTTTGCATTTGAAACGTCACTGCCTGCGACAAAATATGTTCTTACGTCACATATGCGATCTGTGTTTTCATTCGGAAACCGTATGGATGCCCTCACAAGGTTTTTAGAGCTGTTTCTTGTAGAGGCGCTTTTTTCTTGCTCGCTTTTATAAGTCCAGTTACTGCTTCACATTCAACAACACAGGTGAAGGACGACATTAAGGACGGTTATTTTCCATCACTTTGCCATTCCACGTCTGAGGCAGGTTCTCCGTCGAGGAGAAGAAGCTTATTGGATAGGATTTGGGGAACTACTGCCACCTAAAGGTCTGGCATGCTTATGAATGTGCTTAAAAATGCACTTATACGGTTAGGTGTGGATGATTTTTTTTCTAAAAACGAGGTGGTGTGTACGTAAGTTTTTTTCTAGACCGAGGGGGCAGGATATTCGCTTTTACAAAAACCCGGCTACGTGTGGACAAGGTCTCAGAGATACTATATGTACACCGATCAGTCATAACATTATGACCACCTGCCTAATATCATGTTGGTCCCCCTTATGTGCTCAAAAATTCTCTGAACCATTGGACATGGACAAGAGGACCTCTCAGGGTGTCCTATGGGGTCTGGAAATAGGACATTGTCAGTGTCATTGTGCAGCTGTCAGTCAAACTTGTTCCTCTGCATCCTGTTGATGCTTGATCAGAATGGGGTGTAGGAAGTTTGGAGGTCAAATCAACATGTTGGGCCATTGTCATGTTCCTCAACACCCCATTTGGCAGGGTAGGCCAGTGACATTTGGGATTCCCATTTGCATGAGGGAGTGTGCTTGTTCTTGGAAAATGTTTATTTGGGTGTCTAAGTCTGATCAACACAGATGTTAAAATCCAAGGTTTTCCATCAGAACCCCACATAGTACCAATATGATGTTATTCACTTCACCTGTGAGTGGTCTTAATGCTGTGGCTGATTGGTGTATATTAGGGATACACCGACTATCGGTCGATATTTGACATTTTTCCGATTATCTATATCATTTTTCCCTAATCCCTAATATAATGAATTGTTAGGTAATAAAAAGTTCATATATTGTTCCAGATGAACTCTGAACAAACCAATGAGGGGCATGAACTGGTAACCACTCAATCATTTCTAATTTTTTAATCATTAGTCTGGTTTGCTATTGAGGAAGGAATTCTAAGCATGTAGCCCACCAAACAATCACATATGCGAACAGCAGTAAGAGTGGAAATTTTGGAAATACACTTTTTTTTCTTTCTTTCTTGCCGGGTGCTAGACGAAACAGTTCATAAATTACAAAGGTTACAGTCAGCAGCTCATCAGCTAAGTCTTGCACAAGACATTTTAAAGGAACAAAACGTGTTAATTGGTGAACTTTGGAGGTGCTAATCAGCTGATTTTCGCTGCACTCGGACAGAACCATTCGTCTTTCCATTTGTCTCTAGTTTATATGCTAAGCTAAGCCAAGTAACTGGAGGTTGTAGATTCATATTTACCACACAGTGACAGTAAAAGTGGTATTTAGCTTCTCTTCTGAGCATATTTCCCCAAAATATCCAACTATTCCTTCAATATTCATACTTCAAGGGATCCTGGAAGTTTTTAATTTGATGAAAAGATTAAGTATATAAAAAGCTACAATCAGCAGCTGGTCAGCTTAGCCCGCCACAAGATGTTTCACACAAATAAAATGTGAACTTTTGAGGTGCTAATAAGCTGATTTTGCTATACTTGGACAGAACCATTCGTCTTTCCATTTGTCTGCAGTTTTTATGCTAAGCTAAGCCAAGCAACTGGTTCGTTGTTGAGGAAGAAATTGTAAAAACTCAGTATCAGCTTGTTTTTCTTCACTTTACTTCAGGGCAAGTTGCTGTTAGATAATGATAAAGTAGTAAGTAACCACTTAAAAACTACTCAGTGTGATGTGAACCTGCCAAATCTGTTGGGAAACCAGCAGCCATCGAACACCTGCTGTCAGAGGTCAAAAGAAAAGGTAAGAAGCGCCGATCACACTGCGACCCCGTGAAATACTCCCTCAACAACTGTTCCACTTTCAAGCAGCTCTCTGCAGCCCAGAAGCGGAGCTGCATCAGAGATAATAACAGGTGTTGGTGCTGTGGGCGAGTCCGTCGAGCAGCCGAGTGAGGCCGATCTGCAAGAACAGGCACTCGCTCGTCCTCCACAACATCAACAACTGGGCTCAACAGGAGGCAAGACAAGGTCAAGACTGAGCCCTGCAGCCAGACTGATATCTCCTGAGGAGGTGCTGTACGTGGGCTAAAGAGCAACTGATCAGTTTCTGGTCACTGCAATAAAAAATGTGACTTTGTTCACCATCCTTTTGTATGCAAATGTGTTACAACGGCACAAGAATGAAAGTGCTGCAGGCCTACGAGCCTTTTAAACTACTTCTTAAAAACCTACTGGACTTGTATTAGCCTGTTTCTATTTGTTCTAGCCTGCTGAACTGCTGTGTCTGTTATTGATTTTGACGTATTTTTCTTTAAAGGCTTTCATCTCACATGCCATATATAGCTTTGATACTTCATACTGTGTAATAAAAATGGGGCAAACTCATCACCACACATGTGATCCATCACGTTTTCAGCTGATGCACAGTTCAGCATATCGAACCACAAATGGAACAGAAAAACAAAGGTGATCGTTCACGTCACCCGGCTGCTGAATTGGACACGGATTACGAAGCGTGAATGAACGGTTGATGCGAAAAAGACTTTCGGCTCAGCATGAAGTAACGCTGTGTTCCCTACGTCTAAAGGTCAGTGAACTTATTTATTTCAGAAGAACAGCGCCCTGGTGAAGTTTTTGTCCTGAAATATTGAATTTCTACTGATGCAAAGGCCAATCTGATGTTTCTACTGAGATAAAAGGTGATTAAATATGCCTGTCATGACCTAAAACTGATTGTGTTTAGCTTGACAACAGGCTTGTCATCAGTTAGGAACAGAATTTGCATTAATAAGTGATAGTTTGACAAGTAATTTTTGTCATTTTTTGGGTGTAACCATCAATCAGCAAAAGCTACAAATGAGAAGCTTCTTCAGGAATGTTTAGCTCACTGCAATATTGTTAGGAAATGGGGATAACGGCACACATTTTGAAAGTTTGTCCGCTTGCTCACATGAAAAAAACACCACAACTAGCAATTGTGAATATTTAGAAAGAACTTATCCCATGTTGGAAAGGTGAGAGAGGAGCTCCAAGCAGTTCAAACTTAGTTGCTTCCAAACCAGCTGTGGTAATAGCAAGTAGATAAATAAGAGTGTCTTTTTTGTGCACTTCTTGGTGCAGCTTAATCCCATCCTGACTTGTGTGACTCCAATGACGTGATAACCAGGTGAACTAATCCACCTGCGACCTCCAGTCCTGTCAAGGCGTGAGCAGATCAGCAGGGGTGAAACTGAACAAGGCTTCTGGGGATAACATGCAGCTGCCTTTGACTTGATCTTGATGACTTCACCGTCCATTAAATGTCCATTAGATGCTGCAGGGAGACCAGTTTGTTGAACTCTGAACTCGTTGTAGTCGTGCGTTTACACAGCTTTCCAATTAAAAATAACATTTAATGTTGGTCCGCATTTAGTTTCACTTCTAAATAAGGAGAAAAAAATACATTTATAGCTGCTGTGATCATATTCCACCAATAAAGGCTTAAAGTTGGGATGGTAGCGGTTTTCAATCTCATCTTTTTAAGTTTTGTAAAGTAGTCTGAGCTACTTATTCTTCATGGAACCTTAATATCTGTGACTTAAGTTTAAGAAATGAAAACAAATACACGTTTACTGATACTGAAATGCTGGAATCACAAAGTCAAACCATACAGGGCAGAGATATTTACAGGGGGGCCTCAGCAGCACAACCTCATTGAATTACACGCTAAGGAATCCTGTTCATAACCGAGGGGAGCTGGGATTTTAAAAGGGCTTCCAACCGACATAATTTCATGGAGCCGCATGCCATGAAATACCAAACGTAAACATGACGTCTATTGGCTTTAACAGGACTCCAAAACAACATGAGCTCACGTCTCAGATTCAAAGGAGGGGGATTTAGATGGGCTTTGACGCAACGACAAAACAGAAACAAAACCTCCCCATCAAAAGACATCGTAAAACCACCGCGAGACACATTGAACCGAGCCGCAGCCGACCTTTCATAACACCTGTCTGACAGGTAAAAAAATAAAGTTTGGATTGTGGGACTTTAAAAATGCATAGATCAAGTGTTTAACCATCTGAACACCAAAGCAGTTTCTGGCGTTTATTTCCTCTTGTCACATTTTTGCTCACTGTGGACTCATTTTTCACTGCAATATGAAGTCCTGCACCTCTGTGGAAACACCACAACCATGTCTAGAAGTAGAGGGAACTCAAGGATGTCTATTTTGTAGTATGTCACAGTTATAGTGCCATAAATTAAATACATAAAAAAGGAAAAGCGAAAGTTGAATTAATTATTTATTCTACAAAAATTGAGGTGTTACCAATTTAAAAAATAATTAATTAATTAATTGGTGGCTGTCTCACTATGCTAAATGTGTCTTCCAACAAGTTCCTGATCTAAATACAATTTTTGAGCCATGCTGCACTTATTATATTAATCAAGCTTATTTTATTTTGCTCTAAATCCCTCTGATTTGTTTCCATACATGTCGCCTCTCTGATCTAAGTAAACACAGCCTGCAGTTCAAAATAATAATCACAGGATCTTTTGTCACATGTCTGTTCATCACAGCAGAGTCAATCATGGCTTCGTAGTTAGGATGAGAAGCACAGAATTTTGTGTTTCTTTACAGAATTTAGTTTGTGCAAATGGTTTATTTTTGGCAAATTTTTGAATGAGACATGCAGAATATAGTGATTTTGATGAAACAGTCTGATTTTAAGCTTAGATTTGGTTGATTTTCTTAACAGTTTGTCAGACAGGACTAGTTCAGGGACGGTCAGAAAGTTAAAAATCCAACATTTCTTTTGGTTTTTACTAGTGCTGTCAATCGATTAAAATATTTAATCGCGATTAATTGCATGAATGTCATAGTTAACTCGCGATTAATGGCAAATTAATTGTACATTTTTTATCAATTCCCTTGTCCCTTGAATTATCATTTTATATGAGGAGGCGGAGAATTCGTGTCAGCTGTGTTTGGCCATCACGTGGTATTACAGACTGGATGTGCTACGATGATAACTCAGTTCATACTGACAACACACACAGATAACTCTGGTCTTGTCAATCATCATGCGCGCACCCCAGGCCGCCTTCACCTGGCGGAGCATCTGGATCAGCGGCACGCGGTTCGGGACGCGGAAAAGGAGCCGATAGAAAGGCGAGCGAGAATATTGCTGCTGCTGTACAACAGCCAGCAGGAGACCCTGTCGGACTCCGATAGCGAACACCTCGTCCTTGCCAACATGCGCCCGCCCCACCACCCGATAAAAAAATTGACGCCTTTAAAATTGATTTGCGTTAACGCATTAATAACGCAATATTTTTGACAGCATTAGTTTTTACAGCTTCTGGCTCTGATGGTGTCAATTTGAAAAATAACATGCCTTTTAAAACACACTGCTGGTTTTTGGGGTGCACAGGGTTAAAATATTAGCACATTTTAAGGTATAAAGGTTAAAAAAACAGTCAGGCGTTTTTACTCACATTGATCTGAGAAAGGTGACATAAGGTCGGGTCAGTGTGGTTGTGGGTGGTGGCTCTCTCAAACTCTCCTGCGGCGTGACCTCTGACCTTCGACCTCTGGCTGGTGTGGCGCACCTGCTTGACATCACTGGACACCTGACGGCTGACAGGCGTTTGAGACGAGCAGTCTTCCTCCGTGTCGGAAAAATGGGCCTGCGGCAAAACGCAGACAAAAATCGCAGACGCGCGAGGCTAAAATCAACAACTCGTAGTCCGAAGCTCTTTGTGGAAGGAAGCGTAAGACAGACACATACCATATTAGATATGAGGTACACTCACTGATTCGCTCTCGGACAGGGAGGAGTTGCGGGGCTTGCTGGGGCCTTTGCACTCGGACTGGCTGGTGAGGGTTGATCGGCGGGTCGACTGGAAGCTGCTGCTGCTGAAGCGATCTCTGCCGGTCATGCACAGCAGCACCCCAAGGTAGGGAATGTACTTACTGATGGCTGACCTGAGAGACAGAAATATCCACAATCAAATCAGTTTTATTACACGATAATGAAGAGTGTGGGTGGCTGAAACACCTGGATGCCGACCTGATGCTTAATTAGGATGCAACAAAGAACACGCATGCTCTGTAAACACATCAAAACCAGCGACCTCAGCTCCGACATTACAGCTCTGTGTCGCCGCAAGGAAAACACAGAGAAAAATCCCCTCAGCCAGATGGTCAAGAGATTCAGCTCCTCAAAAGTTGGATTTAAAGGATTTTAAGGGGTTATGGCACATCTTGCCACTGTATATGTAACAGTCAGTGGTGGAAAGCAACTAACAACATTTTCTTAAATACACTGACATTTTGAGGCAGTTGCACTTTAATTAACTAATTCCACTTTTTGCTATTTTATTATCATTGTTTAATTATTAATTTATTACTATTGTTACAACAATTCAGAGGCAAATGGAAAACTTTCTGCTCCACTATTCTACTACTTTACTTGATAACTTTTATTTCTAATTACTTTTCTGACTCAGATTAATAATGCAAAATGGAATCAACTACTAAATTATGATGTTGTTCTATACAGTAAGTAAATCCTCCAAGTCTTTTATACAGTGTGATACAGTTGTAATGCCATAAATCCTAAAAAATTAAAGTAGAATTTCCTTTTTTTGTTTGTTTGTGACAAGAGCAAAGTCAATAATGGCTTCATTTTATTTCTTTATTTTTATGTTTTTTTTTTTACAGAATTTGGTACAAACCTTTTTTTTTTTTTACAATTTTTTTTTAAAAGGACATGGAGAATGAAGAATTAGGTGATTTTAATGAAATATAACAAGTTTAAGTTTAGTTTTGTTTAAAATTTCTCATAGCAAAGACACATTATAGATGAGTAGTTCGATGGAAAGCTGAAAATTAGAGGGTTCTTTCTGTGTCTACGGTTTCTGGTGATGACAAATGGAGCAATTTTGGCAATTTTTTAACAATAACATGTCTTTCAAACCCGCTCGCTGATTTTTGGGGTTCAGAGGGTGAAGATAAGACATGATAATGAGACTTTAGTGATCCCAGGGGTCAAATTCACAAATTAACCATCAGAATGTAAAGTTATTATAATTAGTTCCATCTTTACCAAGCTCAACATTAAAGTGAGATTAATAAATAATAACAATATTACATTTGTCATTAAATGGGTTGTTCTGCATGATATGTAATGTACTTTCGGTGCTTTAAACATTCCATTCCACTAACAGAGTATTTATAATAAGAGTCATTCTTCTTTTTGCTTGATTAAAAGATCTTAGTACTTCATTCACGACAAGACTCAGCTGATTTGGTCTTTGTAAAAAAAAAAAGTAAGTACACAAGAGCCGTTTCAGATGCTACACAGACCTGAGTTTTTAAAAAAAGAATCAGTAATCTGCTGTGTTTTATTACATTTGTCACAGTTGCATGGAAAAAGTACATTTCATTATAATTGTTGACTTTTTCCAACATATTTGAACAGAGTGTCTATGGATAAAGGTTGGATACTCAAAGAAACGGCACACAGCACTGACATTTTGTTGTCATTTTCATTATTTAAATACATAAAAAACCTATTAGTCACATTGAAAATACAGTTATCACACCTTCAAATCCATCAAATAAGAATCCGAAGTTCCAGATGAGGCGTTTAGAATCTCATTAGGTGGTGACAGGTGGAGTCTGTCTTATTTAAAACTCTGACATCCATAGGGTTCTGTTTGCTGTTGAACTGTATGGCGTCATCATTGCAAGATCTAAAGAGCTTTCCGAGGCTTTCAGAAAAAAGGGTTGTGGATTCAAAAAGATAAAGTGCCTGAGAGAAATCATTCCAGTGTAAGAAAAACCATCTACAAGTGAAGTAAAGTTCAAACAGCTGTCAGTTTGTCTACGACTGGTTGTCCTGGCACATTCAGCCCAAGAGCAGACTGTCTGATGTGAAAAAAAGTCTCCAAACATTTTATTACAGGGTCTGCAGGTAACTCTTGCAGCTGTTGGTGTCAAGAGATCGCACAAGTTTGATCTGCATGGGAGGTGAGCCAGGAAAAAGCCTTCGCTATCCAAAAAGAACATTAGAACAAAACTACAGTTTGCCAGCGAACATATAGGCAAAGAGCAGGCCTTTTGGAGTAGCATGCTCTGGACAGACGAATCAGTAAGAGTAGACATATCTGAAGCAAATACAACATTTCAGTAGAAGACGCTCACAGCAAATGTGAGGCATGATGGCGTTTCCACTACATTATTACACATGATATGGTTTGAGGTTGCTCTGCTGCCTCAGGGTCTGTGCAGCTTGCAGCCACTATGCAGGCTGCATCATATGAAAGAGTGCTTGAAGATAATGTGATCATCTGTCTGAAAGTTGAATCGGAGCTGGAATTTTCAGCAGGAAAATAATCCCAAGCACACGAGCAAATCCACTAAGGAATTATGGCATTACCAAGGGTTACCAATTAGTAAGGGTTATGGAATGGCCTAGTCGAAGCCCAGATTTGAATCTCATTGAAATGTTGTGGGGCGTCTTTAAATCCGGTGCAAGAAAGGTCAAAAATTACATTGAACTGATGTCAGACACTGGTGGACACTTTTGCAAAACGCCTACAAGAAGTTATTTCTGCTTACTAGCTTCTGATACCAAGGGTGTAGATACTTTTTCCACTAAACAACAAAGCATCTACTAATGTTTTTGCTAAATAAATGATTGAAAAAGTTAATTTTCCTCATGTTGTTTAAGGATCCACTTGGGTAAGACTGGATAATTTCATGTGCATGAAAGGCTCTGCACACCGTGGGTGGCTCTCTATATTGCAAAGTGAATGAAATAATCACCAAAATTGCAATTATTCTCCCCTTTTACCACTTCATAACACCGCAAAATGAGGGAAAGAATATATGTAAATGTAGCTACAAGGGGAATATAATTAAAGCATAATACATCATGAACAATAGGCCTAAATAGTGGTATAGTGGTATAGGAAATTAGGCACTGAAGTATAAATCAGAATCTGTGCTGTATGTATCTACAGTAGGATGATCATTAACCCCATATTCATCTGAACAGAACACAACCTCGGTAGAGTCCTCAAATAACCTGCGCCCACCAAGAGTAAAAAAAAGTACATCAGCTGTTGAGCAACTTTATAAAAAAACTAAATTCATAACAATCTTCAGTTATATTTAGTGCTGCTGATCAGAAAATACTGAGTGGTAGACTGTCTAGCAGTAGAAAAGTGACCACAAACTGAACTTTTTGGCTGGAAATGGCTTAAAGAAGTGAGGATAGATGGTAAGGTTGGTTACCATCTTGGGTTTTATATTATTCATACTCCTTAAAATTGTTGCATGTTTTGAGAAAATGCAATTTTTATACTATTCCAACTGGTCCTGATTTCTACCGTGTTCTAGAGCATCATAAGCTGATGCATTAAGTCTTTTGTCAGTTACTGGTCAACTGCAAATCATGGCTGAAACCAAAGAGTTTAGTGAGCTGCTGTTAGAGTCAGTCAATGAGAAGAAACTCATCATTGTAGCTGCTCACCAGGTGAGGAAAGGCTCAATAAGCCATATCGAAGTGTTTTCCACTGCCAGTGGCCACAGTGCAAAGCATAATAGAAAAGTATAGGGAGTTCCACACTAAAGATTCTCAGAGGGCTGGTAGGAAGACAAAGTGACCCCTGCACTGGCAAGAATGGTAATGTGGTAGTGGTTAAGAGACCGAAAAGTCAAGAGGCATCCATGGATCAAGACCATTGTGATGAATCTGAGCAAATCGGGTATCAACATCTCAAGGCAGACACTGCAGCAGACACCGAACAAGGCCAGTTCAAGGAAGACTCCACTTCTTCAAGACAAACCACCTGTACTAAGAAGGAAGCTTTTGGTCATCAGTTCTGAGGTTGGATGAGATAAGAATGGAGTTTGGACACATGGACTTGACATTAATTTGGCTAAAAAAAAAAGGAGAAGCATTCAACCCCAAGGACACTATCAACGCAGTCAAGTACAGTGTTTTTCAGCTGATAGGCAACATTGTCAAAGTAAACAGCATCATGAGAAAAGAGGACATTATGATTCAAGAGGAAAACATCAGGCAGTCTGCAGAAAAACTTGGCCTTGGACTGCATTTTGACTTTCCAAGAAGCAACAACAAACAATACGGACATTTTGAAGTACAAATCTAAATCCCATCAAGACTCTTGGGAACTGAAGACCAGAGTGACGGCAAGGAAGCCTTTTAGCCTCAAGGACCTGGCACAAAAGAGGAGCAGATCCAAATCCCAGTGGAGACGTTTAGAAAGATTGTGGTCAGAACCATTTCATTTCCATGGTGACAAAGAAAGGTTTAACCAGTAACCACTTAAAAAGGTAAATATCATCGTTAACCTCTCTAATCCATTGTCTTACAACCTTTTGTCGCCTGTTTATGTCATTTCCAGCCAGAAGAAACCTATTGTTAAAAATAAAATCTAAAAACCAGGATGTTGCATGGGTATGTATAATTTAGGGCTAGAATAACCTGGCAGCCCTTTCAAAATAAGTGTCAGTTATGTCTACAAATAGAGACAGTGCAGTACCAAATTTGACTCACTCTCAGACCAAAATAGAACTCAGTGTTTACTTTGGGGAGATGACTGACAATTCCACAGAAGCAACAAAATTTGCAAGTGAGTCAGGAAAAAGTAAAGGAACAACACAAGAAACTTTACTGGGGAACTTCAGTGGCTCTCAGAACTTGAAATTCTATTTTTCTCTGTAATTTATTCTGAATGTTACTAATATATTTGGTTGTCAAATCACTTAAATGCATATGTAATGTATCATAAGCATTTTTATATTCTTTGTGTCATTGTAGTATACTATGTGACAACAATAGTAGATAATAGACAAGAACATTCTGAATTATTATAGATGACACTTTGCGTAACGCCTGCTTTAGCATCACTACTTTGTACTGTGAGAGTGCAAACAAACCCTATTACTTTAAGCTGCTGTTAATGAGCTGCATCCTTTACACCCTACCTGTATTTGGGATGTGTTATAGCGTATATGATGGGGTTGTGGATAGCAGAAGCTTTGGCGATCACAGCAGGGACAGAGTTCATATAAGGAGTCAGCAAGTCAGCGTACCTGAGAAAGAGACAGATGAGATACAGATGTTGGGAAGAGGAAAACACATTAGTGGGTGTAGTTCTTCAATAAATGATTAGTGTAGAGACACATCAGTTGGACACCAGATCACACTTAGAATGAAAATTGGATTCATGTTCTTCTTCAAAGATCACATAAAGTGAGCACTTGACATTTTTGGAAAACATCTTCAGTGCAGATTTATGTTGCAGCAGAAGGTCTAACAAGCAATTAAGTTATTACAAATTCTGTCAGCAATTACATTTTTTATTCATCCTGTCAAATCAAATTTCTTCTCCCTCCATAAAATACAGCCCATTACTTTGCAATTAACATCGTCTGATATCCTGACACCAACACTCTCTTCCAAAAGGAAAGACGTTACACCGAGGATGTTATAGCACCGTGTCATAGAATGTTAGTTTGGTACGTTTTAGAACAAAATATGATAAAGGAGCAAAGATTCTGTCGCTAATTGGTATCTCAGTATAACATCATAATGGATATAAATCAAATTACAGCTGAGGTGCTCACAACTTTGTACATTTTTTAATTGCTTTATAAACAGGGCACATACCACAAGGTATGTGAATCGTTCAGATTTTTCTGGACACTGATTCTAGAAAACATTGATCAACTATTTATCGGCAAGTGAAGCAAACAATACAGAATTTTTACCATTAATGGACTAATTGTACACTGATCAGCCACAACATTCTGACCACTGACAGGTGAAGTGAATAACATTGATCATATTGGTACTATGTGCTGTTCTGATGGAAAACTTTGGATTTTGACATCCATGTTGATGAGACTTAGACACCCAAATAAACATTGTCCCACAACAATCACACTCCCTCATGCAAATGGAAATCCCAAATGTCACTGGCCTACCCCTGCAGGAACATGCACCCCACCTCATGGAAAAAAAACATCAAACAATCATGTTGAGGAACATGACAATTGACAGAGGTCCCACTGTACAAGCCAGAGTACCCGAAGGATCCAGTGCCAACGTCCTGGTTCCAGACTCAATAGGACACCCAGAGAGGTCCTCTTGTCCATGCCCAATGGTTCAGAGCATTTTTGAGCACATAAGGGGAACCAGCGCAATATTAGGGAGGTGGTCATAAAGTTATGCCTGATTGGTGTATAGTCCTTAACAAATGTAAGGATTTCAAAAATATAATACAAGCTAAAAAAAACAAAACACTGCTGCTGCAGCAGAAATCAGGAAAAGCTGGCAAAATATGCAGACTGCGTCAATGTAAGATAATAGGCTTAACAATAACAATGCTTTGTGTAAGGATCTGACTATAATTACCATTGTGTATAAGTTGCGTAGATGTTGGTTTCTTGTGCAAGAATCAGTTTAATTATCATTTTGCAGCACAAGTTTGCATAATAAAATTCTAAATGTAGTCCCTTTAAGCTACTCATGAACAAAAACACAGATATTTAAAGAATAAATATTAAAGTAACCTAGTAAATAAAACTATTTCCATTGCTATGCTGAGGTTGAATTCACTAATCTCACATTCAATCTCATTCTTATGGTGTGTGAGATAGTTTTAACCTTATTCTTTCAACCCTGGTGGTGCTGGGAGCAAGTAGAGAACAAATAATAAAGCATCATTCAAACTAGTAAGTAGGCTTACTGCAGATCTGATGAGGTCAACGAGTCCAAGGCTTTTGTGCTGTAATCAGTCTCTGTTTTGGGGTTATGTTGTTGTGTACAAACGCCTATAGAACAATGAAATGATTTTGAAATTGCTTGCAGCTCTACAAACTCTCTAAGCTCTCACCTCAGAGACCCTCTAACGATCCATCTGCTACAAATGGGGATGGCATTTCTAAGATAATTTGATGGTCGGTAGGTGTGTTTTTATACGTGTTCATCTGCTATCTAGAACACGACCTGAAGTTACCTTCCTAACTTCAATTTTGGCTTCATAGTACAGACGAAGCCCAACACTAGCTATTTTTTAGCTCTGTTTTTGGTCTCCACCAACTCCTGAGGGAAATACATTGCCATGAAAAAGTATTTGCCCCCCCCCCGAAATCTTTTGTTTTTGCTTATTTCTCACGCTTAAATGTTCCAGATCATCAAACCATTTATATTTATTGAATATTAGACAGAGATGACCCACAAAACACAAAATGCAGTTTTTAAATGATGATTTATTAAAGATTTATTGAAAAGCTCTATCAACACTGTGGCTTTGTAACCCTTTCCAGACTGATAAATGTCAATCACTTTGTTCCGCATCTGTTCTTGAATCTCATTAGAACGTGGCATCATGTGCTGCTTTTTGAGACCCTTAAGCTACTTCACAATACCAGACAGGTTCTATTTAGAGATGCTTAGATTCAACAAGATAGATAGATAGATAGATAGATAGATAGATAGATAGATAGATAGATAGATAGATAGATAGATAGATAGATAGATAGATAGATAGATAGATAGATAGATAGATAGATAGATAGAAGTAGGGAGGTGAGTACTTTTTCATGGTACTGCATATTGGTCTCTAGTTGCCAAAGGCTCCATTATGCTCACCAGGTTATTGCTCACTGTGTCTTTCTACTGTTTTGTGTTGAGCAGGTGGCATATAAAGTGGGTTTTTACGTATTTTTCACTAAAAACAGCTGTCTAATGCCGTAAACAACACTATCGGGGTGGTGAGAGTCAACCAAAACAGCAGATGCCTGGGATGTCAACCCAAAACGGAGACAAAACAGACACTGTACTATGGGTTGACGTGAAAATTTCCTGTTGATTTGTAACTACGAGTGACCCTTTTTATATAAAATCAGCCATGCGATCTGAGGATAACATAAGCTCGGAAAGGGTAGTCGCTTTAATATATTTTTAGCTTTTAAATGCTGTGAGCTGCACTAACAGAATTCTATTTCCCAGACAGGATAGCTCAGACCCAGGGCGACTGTATTTACATGATTAGATACTAGCAGAGATAACGCAAGAGGATATTTTTTTGTCAATCAGGTGAGCTGATGCATGCAGTATAAATCTCATAAAATTGCCTCCAACCATCCCGGGGAGAATGTTGTAAAATGCAAGATTAATTTCTCACTGCAGCCAGAGGTTTCAAGGCTGAGCTTTGAAGCTTTCTATAGATATTCTCCAGCCCTGGAGTTTACTCCTATAGGAATTTCCATTTTCCAGACATCTAAAACTGCTGCCACAACCCCACCCAGCTCAAAAAGAAGGCATGGATGAATGACCTTTGGCTGAGGCAGCTGTGATAATTCCTAAACTAAACTCAGTATTGCTTTTTTATGACATAAAATCACACAACATATGGTGCTCTGCCAGTTTTCAGTTCTTATGGAGAGTTTTAGGCATTATTAGACTGTCAAAAAATGTCTCTTTAGCAGCTGTTGACATAGTGCACACATAAATATATATGCACTTACCCGGCAAATGCAGTGAGGGCTGCACAGGAGTAAGGGGCCCAGGAGATGACAAACAGCAGGATGACGATGAGTGCGATTTTGGCCATCTTCCATTCACTCTTCATTTTATGGAACCTCTTTGCTGAGTCTCTGTTACCGTCACAGGTGATCTTTGTTATCGCCCTGTCGTGCACAGACACCAAAAGTATGAAAGTTAAGGTTGTTTTTGATTTAATCTGTAACAATACTGTAAGATGAGTTCATTTTCTTCCTGGAGAGGTGTTATTTCATTTTTACAGCTATGTTAATATATTGTACTCTTCACCTACATTGTCAGGGATGGCTGAATAAGCAGCGTTCAGCTTGAGTGAAACATTAGCGGAAATCGATAGAAGGGCCCAGACACATCGTTAATCAGCATGACATTGTATCAACACACACATCGCTCTGACACTCATGTCTTCATCAGTGTTATCCGTGAGGGTGCTGACTGAGGAAGGTTGCAGGAGAACAACTAACAGTGTGTGTGTGTGCATGTACCTACCGCGTTGTGTGTCGGATGGCTCTGAAGATGCAGCAGTAGCAGAAGATGATGATGGAGAGAGGGATGAAGAAGACGAAAGTGAACAGCAGCATGGTGTAGGAGCGGACTGAAGGGGTAAACGTCATGTAGTCCCAAGAACAAGACGTCATCAGGCCCTCTGGGACATAGGCACCTGTGGGAGAACAAGCACCCTTAAGTGGTTGCTTCCCACACAGTGACGCCTGATAATTCCTGTTCCTCTGTATTGTGCAGCATCGTGCCTTCTCAGAAAAGCCTTGAACTACTTGCAATTTAATTGTGAACACATTTTGGACTACTAGCTTATTTAAAACTTACGACATTTAAAGCTGGTATATGATTTAACAAATCAGTACAAAAGCAGAAGAGTTAAAAGGCACTTTATGATTCGTAATGGCCTCTGATGGATGCTAGGAGTGCTGTTGCTGGCCAAAAACCAGCTCCGCACATAAAATAAAATGTACAGTAAAACATTTTGTGGATTGTTGTGGATATTAAACAGATAGCAGAAATCTATAAAATCCTAATTAGTGAGCTTTAAAGGGTTGGACAGATCTAGGTGAACAGTTTCCCCCATTTTTCCAGTCTTTATGCTAAGCTAAGGTAAGCTAATTGGCCGCTGGCTGTCACTTAATTTTTTAAATTCAGGTATGAAAGTGGCAATGATTGGGGCTGCACTCTAGCACTGAAAAGGTTTAATGTGAGTCCAAAAAAAAAAATTGTTTGTTTCGGGAAATTGGGAAAGAAAACATTTCTATTTATAGTAGAAGCCTGCAATATAGCCAAAGAAAGTATCATAATAATATATTTCTTTTCAATTAATATTGATTATTACTGATACATTTTTAATTCCCTGTTTTTAATAAAGACTAGTGACCACCGGCAACCAGTGGAAAACAAACACAAACTAATTTACACAAATATAGGTCTGCAGGGAGGTCTGCAGGCATGTACAGGGATGACAAAGAGACGGCTCCAGACTAGCATGCCTCGGAAGACCTGCACGGAGGCCTGCACAGAGAGCAACGGAAGGGGACTGAGCTCCATTATCAATGGATATGCTAGGCTGTTTATAAGCCAGGGAGGCAGCCAGCTTTGAGTTTGCATTTGGTGCATGTAAGTGGAACTATTGATGCTATTGATGAAGTGTCAATCCTGCATAAATATCCCCACCATTTTATTGTATGGGCCTAATTTGTGTCTACTAAGCTGCTAGCATTAATTAAAACAACTAAGCTAAGGCTACAAGTGACTGGAAATCTTTAATTAGTCCTCTGCCATGAAGTGAAGTGTTGGACATGTTGAAATATTGTTCACTTTATGACTCTGTATGAAAAGTAAGGCTATCTCCTTTGGAAACTATGAATAATTATATATCAAAATTTAAAGGCCTTGTATCCAATAGTTGTTGATAAAATTCTACTCTGCACCAAAGTGTTGGACACATAGATTAGACATAAAAGGTGTACATAGCTACCGTGACGCCATGCATTGACTAGTGGACTACTAGTGGACTACTACTGTCAAGTCTTGAGTTTGGAATTTGGCCATTGCCATTTTGGACTGGACATAGCAAGCAATTGGCAGATCTGGCTGAAGAACCCGAGGACACAGTTCTATTGGTAACAACTTGTCAATCACAAGGCAGACCTGACCGAAAATATACCCTGCTTTACCGTCTATTTAACTCTAAATTGGGTTATAATTTACGAAATAAACATCATGCTGTATTTCAAAAGTCCTGAAACTAGCCACTGAGACCATAAACCAATTAGGAAAATGTTTCCTGAGTTAACAAATCAAGGGAGAAGTTGGGTCATTTTCCTCTTTTTGCAGCCTATGGAGTTGCCTCCTGCTGGCTGTTAGAAAGAATGCAGTCACTTCTGTGTTGGCTTCACTTTTCAGACTCAGACGCTGTATCTATTCTTTATATACAATCTGTGCTTGGGCCAGCTGATGGATTATTGCTACTCTAGATCAGTGTCACAGACACTGCTCATAAGCACCTATTGACTGTATACAAATGCATGCAGTGTTCTTTTATAAGTAGCATCACGTGTCAAGCTGATGCTATACATATTTACTCATTACAATGGGACCCAAGTGACCAGAGTGCAAAATCCATCAGAGGAGGCGGCTGAAGCTCTCGCTTGTGGTGTTTGGTATGCAGACCACAGGCTTATTCTATATGGGACAGCAATCTTCATTCCGCACAAATCCCACAAACAAAGCACGACATGACACGCTACAGCATCTTCACTTACACATCAGAACACCACAAACCACATACATATGTACATGATGATTGCAAAACATCAAACAGCCATGAAAAACACTATCTCACGTTCTCTCCAGACGCGGAAGGAAGTCATAAGTCACTTTTATTAGCCGACATGTTGTGTTAAGTTGTTATGTCAGTGGGGGCACTGAACCCCAAGAGGATTTTTTTTAGAGGAAAACAGCCACTACAAGAGATTAGATGCAGGGCGAACAGAAACCAACACGAGCTGTGTCTGAAAGATGCATGTATGACTATTTCTGTATGACTAAATATGCAACAATGATTGACCTTCTTGCGTGGTGATTCAGTCTGTTTATTCAGTGGGAATGGAAGTGGAGGAACACATTGCGTGAGATGTATGAAGGGAAATCTGCACTATAATTACTCAACACAACTCTATAATTATTTGTGTACAAGAATGCAAACATAGACTGGTCCAAGGCTAAATATGACACACAAAAAAGTCAGATTAATTAATGCATTTTATAAAAATAATGACAACAAAATGTCTGCAAGGAATACATACACATACAGGCTGCATTACCTGTATAGGAGTGTTAGTCTTTATGGCATCTACTGAGATAGTAGAAGTATCTCTGAGTGAGTTTTAAAGCGACTGCATGGAATTGTTTGCTGTACTTTCCCATGATTGTCACAATCTGCAACTTGACAGCGTAAACGAGTCTCTAAATTACAGACTATTAACTCCTGTGACTATTACTGACCATGTTTTGTTGTGCTCGTCAGTCCTCCCGTCCTTTCTGGAAAGGGTAGCTCTGGTGTTTGAGGTTTCAGGGATGAAGAGTTATGCTTCCTGAGTTGTCGCAGCTCGGTTTGAATTACGTGTTGTGGAAGACGTAGAAAACTGGCCTAACAGATGCTGACTCGCTAACACCAACACGGAATCCCATTTGGGAACACATGCAGGAAAGGTAAAACTGAAAGCAAGTTCAAGAGCAAGACTCCACAACCTCATCAAAACATTATTGAGCTGTTGTTATGTCAGCTACAGCAAAACGTAGGGTGAGCTGCCTCCTGATATCTGATTTTGCATGAAATGTATTTTCATGTTGACAAAAGACAACATGACATAGCAGCTCTGCATTCACCAGGAGTTTGACATGCTGACACAGGTAACAACGGTTGAGAGAGAAGTACTAAGACAGAGCTCAGCAAACTAAATCTCTCCGAGGAATCAAAATGATAAATAAAGACTCAACTTCCAGGTCCCTGAATGTACTCACTCCAGCCGAAGAAGGGGGGCAGGCTCCAGCCCATGGAGTAGACCCAGGCAACCGCCACAATGCTGAGAGCTTTCTTGTGAGACATCGCCCCGAGGGAGGCGAGAGGCCTGGTGATCACCACGTACCGGTCCACTGCAATCACCATCAGTGTCATCATGCTGCAGATACCGAACAGTGCGCCGCAGAAGGCGTACAACTCACAACCTGGGGGAGGACAGGTGAGAGAGGGAGGCAGGTGCAGGGGAAAGGAAAGATGGATATGTTTACTCGTGTTTTTACAGAGCACAGCGGACAGAATAAACACATTTTCAGACAGTGTTCCCTGCAGCTCTGGCACAAAAGCTATAAATACTTTAACTGTACTGCGTTTTTAAACTCATAAATGGAGAAACTTTGTGCTGCATTAGACCTACTGTATGTTGGTAATATCAAATTAACTAGAGCACATCTGTTACGCATTTTATTAAGGACGCCCTCCAGGGAAAGTCAAGTATTTTACCTTGTTAACATTAACATGTCCATATGGTGTTCTTTTAATATGCTGGAAGCTGCAACATGAGCAGAATAAGCAGTTGACACCGTGGCTGAGCATTTCTGCCTTGAAAACACATGGATTTAGAATTGAAGGCTTTCATACGTAACAAACCTAAGTAACCAGTCCTTACAGGGTTGTGTTTGCAGTATTATTCTTCAGAATTGCTGTGTAACTCACACATGTATGGTTCAATTGCTCCAATATTACTTGCTGTCATTATGTAGTGTGGTGCAGCTTTCCTGTGGGCAGAGCCATAGGTGAGCTGGTGTGCTTAAGCTGCAGGAAACAATGGCACAGAGTTACATCTGAGCCATTTTAAAGCAGAAATGGATTATTTAATGGGGAAAAAACTTATAATTAAGTTATATAGAGGTTAGTATTCAGAGGAGGGACTTCCATTCCCTTTAAAAACGAGCATCACGATTGCTTAACTAGCTTGCTAACAAAGCCACCAACATGCAGTCTAACTTTAAAGGCCTCTGATTGAAACACAGCAAAAACATTTTTGCTATGCTTCCAACGTAGCCTCAATAAAAGGTTAAGGTTGATTAATTCTTAAGTTTGCAAGATGCAACCTGTTTTCTAATTAATGCTTTGGTTTCAAGAGTAGCAATAACAAAATACAAGATAGGTGAATTGAAAATTGGAAAAAATTGTGAGGGAAAGAAGAAGTTAGGGAAAGCGTAGTATTAGTGTTTAGATATACACCGAACAGCCACAACATTCTGATCACAGACAGGTGAAGTGAATAACATTAATCATATTGGTACTATGTGGTGTCCTTGCTGAAAACCTTGGATTTTAACATCCGTGTTGATCAGACTTAGACACCCAAATAAACATTGTCCCACAACAAACACACTCCCTCATGCAAATGGAAATCCCAAATGTCACTGGTCTACCCCTGCAGGAAAATGCACCCCACCACATGGAAAAACATCAAACCATCAGAAACATGTTGAGGAACATGACAATGGCCCAACATGTTGGTTTGACTTCCAAACCTCCTAGACCTCATTCTGAACAAGCATCAACAGGATACAGTGGAACAAGTTTAATTGACAGAGGCCCCACTGTACAAGCTAGAGTAAGGATCTGGTGCCAGCGTCCTGGTTCCAGACCCCATAGGACACCCAGAGAGGTCCTCTTGTCCATGCCAAATGGTTCAGAGCATTTTTGAGCACTTAAGGGGAACCAACACAATATTAGGCAGGTGGTTGTAATGTTATGCCTGATCGGTGTATACTACAGATTGAAAATATAGTAATAAACCTATGAAGTGGTAACATAATTTGCATCATCAATATGTGTCTTTTTTTGGGATATTCCAGTATATGCCTAAAAAATGAGAAGAGAAGAGGTAATGTAAATAAGTGGAGGTGGAAAAATAATGCAATGTCTAAAAACAAAGTACAACAATGGAAATACCCCCATAAATCTAAAAGACAACTAACCCATGATGTACATGAAGCATGTGATGGGAATTTTGTAGTTTTTTTTGTCAGATTCATGCTTTGCTTCCAATTTTAACTAACAATAACTAAAGTTGGATGGATTTCTGTAGACATTTTGATCCAGAGCCAGACCATTAATGTACTTTAGGGCACAAAAACAAAACAAGGAGCTCAAGGTAAAGAATGAGTCGGGATGTCAGGAGGGAAATAGTAGAGATAAGAGATGGAAAATTTGAGAAAAATGTGAGTGAAAAGAGGAGGAAGGTTGAGGAAAGTGTAGAATCTATAAACAGAATACAATGTGATGTTCAAATGTTTGATATATATTGAACATATGGTAATAAATCTATTATAGGCAGACATATTGGGTTTCATTTAGAGACTGCCACAGTGCTGACATGACATCTAACACGTCTCTTTTCATTCCATTATGCACAGCCCTGTTCTCTATTGTCACTCATTTTGCTCTAAGTATTCACAATGTATGTAAGATATCTGAACCACACATTTGTGCAAGCCATTCACATGCACACAAAATACAAACAGTCAGTCATCTCTTTATCAGTTGCCATGCCTCCAGACTGTGATCACCGCCGACCACTCGCACATCATACAATCAGAACGCCAAGTCATCAAATCCAAACACGAGACAGTGTCTGAAGTGTGTCGCCTTTGTGAAGAAAGTCAAACAAATACCGCTCAGGCAGTTAAATATAGTTTATATCACAGCGTGTACATGTCTGCGTGGGTTTGACATCTATTGTTAAGTTACTGAAGCTAATGGAATCCAGACCCACTCCCAAGGAACAGCAGATGTTCTCCGGAGAAGAACAATATTTTAAAGTCCTGGGGCGTTTTGTTGTAACAGCAAAGGTCAAGGCATTGCCGAGTCGAGATATTTATTATATATAAAACATTGCTAATGAGTTCCTGTAATGAGTTAATATGAGCCAATCCTTTCCAGGAAGCAATAATGAGCATTTCCAGGCACATGTTTTTTTGAGGTGTTTTTTGTGGAATTTTGATATGGGCTTAAAAATAAGTAGAAATACCATAATAATAATAATAATAATAATAATAATAATAATAATAATAAATTAAAAAGCAAAAATATTTTTTAAAAAGTCTTTGTCTGAAGTTGAAAAATTGCTTTGTAAAAACAAGATGCAACAGATTGCAATGGAAACAGATTTGTAAATCTAAAAGACTAGTGGATCGATAAGCAGAAAGCATGAGACTTAAACTTCTTCAATGCTACAGAGATGAAAAACTGGAACAAGCTGAAACGTCAAATTTGTGTGGCATGATTGTTCAAGTTATTATACTGAAAAAAACACAAATACCTTATTTCACATTTTCTATGGTGTGTTTGAGGTTTGGCTGGTTCCCTTGTTACTTACGTCATCTTGTTGCACCTTCTTTCTCTGAAATGTTTTAAAGGTACCTATATTTGTCCCAGTTATGGCCTAAATACATTCATATTTAGTTGATTAAAATATGAATTAATGTATATTTTATTATAGTCATTATGGTTGTAATTAGAGATTGAAAAAGAAATTACTGTAAAAGTCTACGTAACAATGATTCATAAGCCTACAAGTCCATGTCAGAGCCATATTACCAAAGTAAAATAGCTTTGCTATGACCATCGTCAAACTTTTATCAATTTAGGCTGCATTTGGTCAGCTTCACTTGAGCTGCTACACAGCCTAAACCACAGCTACAGCTTCAGCAGCCAGTTAGCATGTTAAATATACATTTAGCAAGCTAAGTGCATTAGGTTGATGCTCAACTTGTAACATTTATGTTATCATGACGGATTAAGCAGTTCTAAGTCAAGTCAAGTCAAGTCACCCTTCTATATTTAGCACATTAAAAACAACAGCTGTTGCAGGAGCGCACTTTCCAGTAAAAAAAAGATTAGGACTGGCATTACGAAATGAACCTAACAAGTGTTAATGCTGAGGTTAAGAGCCTATAGGGCTGTTTATGGTGTGATTTTTCCTGAGAAACATGCATATTAGGGATTAAAACTCTATAAAAATTAAACAACATACTGCGCTACCTGACTATAGTACATGTCAAGGCTGAGACCCTACAGTGGAACTAATGTAATAATATAGCTAGGACACACTAAGATCCGGAACTCAACCTAAGTCATATGAATATTAAGGCTAAGATCCCACGGTATTAATAATTATGGAGATTTGCTTGGCTAATTTTGAGCTTATGCCTTGAATACGCATAAAAACCCAACAAATTCAAGGAATGCCTGGATTTTTCCACTAATTTTACTGCTTGTAGAAATATGCATCATTCATATTCATATTCATCAATTCTGTCATCAATTCAAACTTAAAACTGTAAAAGAATAAATGCAAAAAAAAAAAGTACGTTCCCTTGTCACTTTCTTTTAGGAATTGCCAGTCGTGAAAAAATTAGGACACCCCATTAAATATTCACTTCTTATTTAAGAAATATTCACATATTAATGTCTAATCTTGTTTCTATTTATCTCTGGAAAATAAGTGATTTAATTGCAGGTAAACAACAAAAATTAACCTTATTTTACTCATTAAACAAAAGATATTAAAAATAATGAATATTCTAACTGAGGAAAAAGTTAGTACACTCTACCCCTTAATAGCTAGTGTTACCCCCTTTGGCTGAAAAAACTTTAGTGAGATGCTTCTTGTAGCCATCTACCAGTCACTGACATCGGCCTGAGGAAAGTTTGCCCCACTCCTCAAATCAGAATTCTTTCAGCTGTGAGATTTTTGAGGGGTTTCTTGCATGTGCATCCCGTTTCAAGTCACCCTGCAGCATCTCAGTGGGATTAAGATCTGGGCTTTGACTCTCCATTTCTTTGTTTTTAAATGTATTTTCTTCAGTTTTAATTGTTTAGTTATATTACTTCTATCCCTCAGTATTGTTAAAATTGATATTAAATATCCATATGTCTAAATATGTTTAAAAACACACAGGCTTTCGTGAGGTGTCCTTATTTTTTCACATGACTAGACGTGAAGTCAACAGCTGGCACAGTCTGTACTCTGAACTGTATATGTACATTTGTCCAGAATGTTTTTGGTCTGTTTGGTTGTGTTTGGTCAGATCTTCAGTTATATTGAATTTTATCTGACGTCATTACATTCTGGATTGGTGGAGCACTATGGGTCAGAGCTGTGTGCTTGGGAATCAGTTGGGGTTAACTTTGCTTACTTTTACTAGAGTCTGACTCACCAGATGTAGACTACGAGTATAAGTCTGTCATTGTCCGCGCAATTCTCGTGACTTTCTTTTCCCCTTCTGCTACCTACCTACATGTTACTGATTTCAAAATCCCCTTTTCTATGAGAAGCAACAGTTTTGCTGAAGGTTTGGATTGTGCAATTAAGCGGGCTTGCTAGTTTTTTCGACGAATGAGCCATTTCGATAGCAGTGCTCACCTACTTGCGTGCAATTTTCTAACCAAAACAATTCCCCCGTTTCAATTTTGTGGGGACACCATTGCTGCATCCTGGGCTTAGCACCACCTAATATGACTGCAATTGGTTTAAAGAAATGCAAACAAGCTGGAGCGTTTTTTAATAGCAAAAACACAATAAGGTGCAGCCAGATTATTCTTTAGCTGAGAATGGTCTGGCCGTGCAAAACTACATCTACTCCTACTTCCAAATTCCAAGTACTACAGAAATGATTATGATCTCTGCAGCTCAGCCTTTTGGGAAAACTCCCTGCTTCAACAAACTGTCCAGGAAACCCACTGACAGATCATCCAGCTTACTTCTGAACGCTGCAACCTCAAGAGCCTCATTGTAATTGAAAAGCTCGTCATTAAATAGCGCTCAGGGGATTCTGATAGCTTTGAAATCTGGTAAACAAAAACAGATAATCACAAATAAAAAGGAAAGGCTCTGCTGTTTTTTTTGGTTTTTTTTGCTTTGTGGTTTCCATCTACCCACTTTATTTTTTGACCTCTACTACTATCTGCATCTTTTCGTGTCTTTTGAAACAGAGAGTTGGTTGAGTGGGGGCGGGGGGTGGTCAGGGGAAAAAAAAGGCGAATATCCTCCTGCTGTAAGCACCACAGAGACTTGAGCTGTAGATCTGACAGCGATTGGCTGTCTTCATCAAGGTCACGAGAACTCCTGAAGGGAAACACAGCACTCCGACTATCAGTGTTTGATCAGTGGAGTGTGGAGCCTCTTTTACCACCTCTCAATGTCTGCTCCCGATAGGCTTCATCCTGATGTATGATACACACTGTTCTACGCCGTCCCCCCTCCGCTCCAACTGCACTCATGTAAAACACGCTATCAACATGCATTCCTGTTTGCGCTTCATGATCGATGGAATTCGAACTCTGCACATTGAGCCTATGCTGCTGTTTTTTCTGTTGTGGCAGAAAGGGATGATAGAGGACGGCGGGTTTGTTCTCGCATGTGTGTGGACAGAATCTTTATTGAGCTGTCACACTCCAAAGGGTAGGCTAACAATACAGATCCCTGTGGAATCCAAAGTGAGCGTTATACATGTAAAAGAGTGTAGAAAACATCATTGTTTAGTCTTAGATACTGGTAACTCTCATGTGTTTAGAAGTGTAAAATGTCACAAAACAAAGTAACAATGTTCTGTTTTGTGTGTGCATGTGCTACCTTTCTTTCCAAAGATCCAGTGTTTGTGCATGCTGGTGATGAAGAAGATGGGAGTCTGGGTGAGACACATGAAGAAGTCCGTGAATGCCAGATTAATAATGAAAATGTTGGATGGCGTCCGCAAGCTCCGGCTCCTGCACACAAACACACACAACTAGCTGTTTGAAAAACCGTCATTATTATTGGATTATGAATATATTATTAACACATACAGTATATTTTTTATCACAGGTATATACAGGGAAAAGGTGGGAAAAAATGGAAGCCTGAGTAAAAATACCTGCAGAAAGCGTATATGACCAGGAAGTTTCCCAGCATGCCTGTGATCCCCACGGCCAGGATGACAACGCCAATGGTGTAGTGAGCGTGGTCAGGGACGTCTACTGTTGGAAATATGTGGTTTGGAACCACAGAACCCTAAAACAGCAGGAAAAGAGGAGGAAATTGGTTATTTGTGGTCATAGAATCACAATAGGACAGAGAAGTCGTTCAGAAATAATGCTCTTGAGTCCATGATTGCTGTGAAGGAAATGTGGTGGTTTGGAGAGAAAATGATGCTGAAGAAAGTTCCAGGTCTTGGAAGGTACAGAGGGCAATTTCACTGAGGAAAATGAAGAATTAAAAAAGAAAGGGACAAATAAATTATTGTTATTATCAGGATAATTTGAGGACAATTAAATGTTAAAAGGGAATAGAAGCTTCTTCTAAATGGAAAAGAGCAAATGTCCTTATCATAAACATTAGCCATGGCTGACATTTTGAGCAATAAAACTGCTCTAGATTATAACGCCTTGGGATGTGGCTATCACTTGGTGCGTACACACTCAAATGTTGTAATTAAATGTGTCCTCTGGTGTAAGATAAAGCCTTGGCCTGAGAGAAAATCCACTCTATCTGAAGCTCACTTTGAATAAACCGTGCTCACACCTAAAACATTTTACTTAAATAATAATAAACAATAATAATTGGTATTATTAGTGACTGTAAGTGACCTGTATGACACAGTGCAGGAACCTCCTCTAAACAACTCGTTCTATTTAAAGGTCTGACAGAAAGTGTCTATCCATGTTTTCTGCCTCAGTAGCTAAATGTAGTAACTCCACAAGGTACATTAGGTTACAGTAGATGTAATTGACAGAGCTTGAAATGTGACATTTACGCAAAATTATGAGCAGAGTTAAACCACCCAGCAGTGACAGAAGATATATTTATATCTTTTTTTCATCATAAGCAAAAGACGCAATACAGAAAGCATTTTTATGAACAGAAGTGCTACATTCACCAAACTGCTCCCTTTAGATTGTGGAATACTGCAATATATATATATATAGCAAACTCTGTTTCAATTAGAACACAGTTAAGGCTCAAATTTGAAGAATTTTGGGCATACCTGTGCCAAATTTTGATATATACTGTATATAGTCAAATTAATTTGACCAGTTGGTTTCTTATGGCTAAAAAAAGATATAAACAAGTGGCAAAAGATGGTAAGACATTGTGTTAGAGATGTTAAAGTCTCCATGTGTCTGAGGTTAGAGGGCTTCCTTGACAGGATTGAGGTCTGGACTTTGGATGGGCCTTTCCAAAATGTTGGTATTGTTTTCTGTGAACCGTTTCTTCATCGCTTTTCCTGTATGTTTCAGATCAATGTCTTGTTAGAAGGTCCAATGCTGCCAATATTCAAGTTTTTCTGCAGACTGCCTGATGTTTTCCTCGAGATTCTAATTGTCGTCCTCTTTTCTCGTGAAGGTTGTCAATTGACTGGAAAACACTTCCAATGAGGTAATGTCACCATTAGAGGTGGCATTACCTTCAATGGGCATAACCATCATGTTTGACTTTGGTGTTCCTGGGGTTAAATGTTTCTCCATTCTTTTCCAAAGGAAAACCTGCATCTCCGTGTCCAAGCAGCTCCATTTTCAACTCGTCAGATTGCAGACCCAAAGTTTTCTTTTTTCTCAAGGTGAGCTTTTGTGTGACTTTGAGTTCTCTTTGATCAGCTTCCATAAAGACCAGCTTTCTTCAGTGTCTTCTAGAGTGTCAGTCATGAGATATTGGTGCGAGAACTGCTCATATTCATCAGGATGGCAATCCCTGGTTTCTTCTTGACTTTTCTCGCTGCCATTCTTGCCAGTGAGAAGAATGGCAAGAATTCTTCCCACCACACCCATTGAGATTTTTCATAGTATGGAACTCCTTGTACTTTTTGACTGTGCTTTGTACTGCTGCCACCAGTACTTGAAAACAGGCGGATATGGTTTTATAGCCTTTTCCTCAGTGATAAATCCCAATGGGAAGCTACTGAGCTCTTTGGTTTTAGCAATGCCTTGAAATTGACTAATAACTCACAGAAGAACGTCTGCATCAGCTATTTCCAATTTATATTCTATTGAAATGCTCTAGAACATGGTAGAAATTGACAGGATAATCTGAAATGGTATAAAAGTTGCATTTTTTCAGAAAGTGGTGCCAATTTCAGTGAATATCAATAGTTCTGGATGAGTTTTTTTGGTAAAAAGTAGTCATTACATTTCCTAACTCATGGTCTTACTGTATTTCATCACTTGTTCATGCCATTTCCAGCCAGAAGAAATCAATTTTCACTATAAATCAAAATTTGGTATGAACTGGTTCAGACCTACCTGTATACACTTAGAAATGTTTTTGGTCTGTGCAGTTTTATTCTGTTTTCTATTCGATGGTTTATAAAAATGAAGACATGCTTACACTGGAATCTTGTCTTGGCAGCGAATGACCTCTCAGTGGAAAAATAAAGTCATCGATCCACAAAAGGCAAAAATAAAAATGCTGCATCTGACCCGTCAGTGTACGCATTTTTCCTCTTCTTCAGGGGAAAATTGTGCCACTTTGGTCTTTGAAGGAAGCTCGCAGTAGTGGAGAAAGTATTCCTGATTGCTAAAAGTCAAAGAAGCAACCCTGCAAAGTAAAAGTTTTCCTTTGAAAAGGTCACTTGCACTTAATATCTAACTTTTTTCTCTTTTCTGGCCACATGGTGGGGCATGTTATTACTCTGGCCCACTTTCACCTATTAAGTTATTATGCTGAAACAGTTATGGAGTGTCACTGGTCACCTCCATCAAATGTAAATCCTATATTTAGGCTCCTTCAAGCAGTAATTTGTTTGGTTTCCACTCATTTCTAGAGGAAACCGTCAGTATTTAGTTAGCTTTAGAGCATTTTTTGCCTGGAAATAGCTGAGAATGAACAAATAAAGTAAAGATTCGAGCTGGAAAACCAAAAAATATTAACAAAAGAAGCTTCAACAGCAGAATCCATGCCTTCACATGTAAGTAGCAATTTACTCTTATAGTTGATGGAAGTCAGGCTAACTTTAAGTGCATTACACTGAGCCGAGAAGAAAGCAGCACAAAAATGACTTACTCCAGAAAAATGCAATTCTCAGCTTACATAGTTACATTCCACCGCCGCACTTCAGTAATAAAGCTTTAAAGAAATCAAGGTTGTTGTTTTCTCAAAGCATAAAAGCAGATCTTTATGACAATGAAAGCTTTTCATTTGACAGCAGCATATTTCTTCTGAGAAGCTGCCGCACATGAGAGCACCCAGCCTCCCCTTCAGAATTCATGTCAGAAAATTCTCACACACTCCCTTGAACATTTTGACTCTCGCCGTGTGTCTTTCAAAGCAGATGCAAACCCAACCACACACATAGATCCAGCCACCAGGGCTTTTTTCGCCGGGCTAAATCTTCCTCAGCTGCCCCGGCCTTCAACTGGAACACACACATCTCCTTTCATTAATCCTGGATTCTGCATCCATGTGTGTGTTTGGTTTTTTTTTTTTCCTGCAAACTTTAGCCCACATCTGTTGCAGCAGTCCCGCTTTTTTTCTGCAGAGTCATGGAAATGGAGGGCATTTTATTACTACAAGGAAAAGTGATGGAGCAGGTTACGCAAGCGAATGAGTGAAAAGGTCAGGGGGGATGCTTTACCGAAAGAAGGGAGAAGTTGGTATGCAGATGTGGCTTGTGGCCTATGTAAGTGTGTGGAATGTAAACACACTTAGATCCAATCTGATTCCGTCACCAGTGATGTGGTGGATCGCTTCCAAGTCCTGCTAAATTTCTTCCCCCCCAATCCTGTTTCTCCTCTTTTTCCACCCCTACTCTCCCTGCTGGATCTCCTTCTCCTCCACTATCGCTGTTTATTCCCAGCCCTCATTAATTCCCTTCCTCACGCTGTCCCTCCGCTCACTAAACCTCCCGATCACTTCTTCACTTCCTCCTGCTCCCTCTGATGTCGCCCGTTCTCCCAGTTTTGAGCAAACTCCGGACCAGATTAATGCCGATCACATGGGGAGGAGGAAGAAAAGGCAGCGGAAATCTCCTCTATGTGGGATTTTAAAGATGCTAATATATGGCTATATGCTTTATGTCTGGGAGCACGTACTGAAGCCAGGGTGCTGGCGTTTCTGGGTTTTTTCCTCATCAGTGGAGAGCAAGTAATATAAATGTAAATGGTCTGGTAGCTGCCTAATTCACAGTGATATTAAACAGGCAAAGACAAATAAATGGAGTGAGACAGAAAATGGAGATTAAGGATGGAGGAGACAGTGAGAGACAGAGCAAAGCAGAGATCAGAGACCAGAGAACATCAGTTACGCTAATCAAATCTGAATGTGCATGTTACCATAGACAGCCATGCAAACCTTCATATGGATTATTCGAATGAACACATGTACTGTAGCTGCAAAGACTTAAGTTTTTAGGCAACATATTTAAGCGCACAAAGAGGGATCTGCGTGCAACAAGATATAGAAAACTGCATCACTCCGGAGCAGCTGTGACTAATTTAATAAACATAGCCGAGGGGGCTTACCTCCAAATAAGAAGTACCTCTGGTGACGGCATTACTATAATCAGTGCGACGGTTCATTTATGGCAGGGAAGCATAATTTCATTGGAAACATGTCTTCATTATCTGTAGCCATGCAGACAGTAAATGAGGGATTCCTCTTTCATTTTCTATAAATGGGAGTAAACAAGATGATTTCTAACTACACTGTAGTTTAGCAAATGATTCATTCTGATTGTCTGGAACTAGACAGTATAATTGAATACCTCTAATGAAGAAAAAAAGCTCATCAGGTGGTTCTCTTTCACACCATCCATAAAGACAGTTTAGCATTTATTTTTAAGTATTATCTCTTAATTATAGATAATTTCATCCATTAAAGTTAATAGATGGATGTCTGTCAGTGGAATTACATAGTTAAGTAGTTACATGAGAAGAGATGAGAAGAGAAGAGATGAAATAAGATGAGATAAGTTTAGATAAAGCGAGATGAGATGAGCCTTTTTAAAAAAAGGGTGATAGTGTAAAAATGTAGTTAATTCTGTCAAAAACTGAAAATAAAGAAAAATATATATGTAATAGTACTGTTGCCATTGTATGGTTTCCTCTTTTCTTCTATGCACATTTTTGCATTGATACTGCACCATCAATGTCCTATATATTTATATCCCATGCTTGCCTATATTGTGATATAAAGCAAAATTCAGGTTTCATTGTCAATACAAAATAGTTACTCAGTGCTGTATTAAATGAAAAGGCTCTCCTGATGTGATGCATAACCGTGGCATTGTGTGTTTTGCTCATTTTAGATGTCATTTTGTATACATTTCTCGTATATGTGAAACACTGTTGTATTGTTTCCAGTCATATTTATTTAGCTTACAATAACTGGAGATCAGTTTTAACAAGCTGCCTCTAAGGACAATATGTGAAGTTAACAAGTGACAAATGAATGGCAGACTGAATGACTAAAATTGTCACTTTTATTTAATTAATTTTATATTACTTCTTTTATCATGTGGCTGCCTTATTTTAACACGTGATTGACTCAGCTTTATTAAAATTTCCATCACTTCTACATCCACTGAATGTAATGTAGACAACTGATCAGTGACTGCCCAGTGTTCCGTTTTCTTTGGATGCTAATGGCCCATTTTCCTCAGCTGTTCAGACACTAAACAGCTCTGATGAATGCTGCGGTAACTGCACAGCTGATTATCTGCTCACTGAATCTGCCACGCCTGGCAAACAAGCCTGCAATCAGCCTATCAGAGGAATCATTGTCCGCAACTTCATAGGAAAAACTCCCACAGCATCACACAGGGCCACCCACTGACACACATTCTCCTTTTAAATCATATCACCGCTGACGGACACATGATTTCCAAACACGCCACTTGCTGTATTCATAAATTGGAGCCATATTTTTAGGACTGAGCAGAGATTACAGATTAGATTTGTATCGAGAGAAAAGCCAACAAACTGTGATGCGAGGAATATGGAGCTCTGGAGAGAGACACAGAAAAACCTCGAGAGTTCTTAAATGAAAACCACACTTGTTCCTGAGTGTAAGATCCCATCTGTCTCTGCAGAAGCTGCCCTCAGGCACCGTTCCAGTATCAGTTTTCCCAGCACTCCCACCACGAACACCAGACCACAAAAAGCTACAGTGACTGAAGCCTGCAGGTTTGAGCTTCAAAGTCCAAAAATCAAATCAAACCATTCACACTTGTTGATCTGCGTTTAGTGGAGTGGGGCACCTCATGTGGTTCTCAGTGTCTTTAAAGCAGCTGTTTCTCCCTGGAATCATTCCGACTTCAGGTCCACCTCTGCTCCTGTGGGACAAAGTGTTTTCTTTTTTTTTTTCTTTAACGCTTTGGATTGTACAGTACAGAGGTGAACACACCACTGCACATCTGTGTAAGGAGATTCCCCTGAAGGCTGTGTGGTAAACTAATCCCACTCTCAGACAGAGAGGGAGACAGAGGGAGAGAGAGAGAGAGAGGGAGAGAGAGAGATGGAGTCTGATGTATCTGTGAGGCTTGGTAGCACAAATATTAACCACAAAACAAAAGGAGCGAACAATGAGGCAGCAGAGGGATGCTGGGTGATTACACGCCTTCAATTAAAAAATCTATTTTATTTCTGGAAGACAACCCTGCTGGTTTATGTGTTTATGCTGCAAACAGAATTCCCTCTTGAGGGTTAATGAGGAGCTGCAGACTGAGATCAGCTAAGATTAAGACACAAATTAAAGTATAAAGGGGCTCATCTGAGGTTGTTGAGGCACAAATTGCGACAAAAGAGAGTTAGATCAATGATGCTTGGTGCCAGACTGGATCACAACAGTCAGTATTATTATTCACAGAAAAAAATGTCTCTAAACTCACCACAGATTATCATAATAACAAGTCATATAAGGAAATGCAAGGGGGAGAAAAAACGCACAGTGATTTTGACGCACAGACATGGCCCAACAGAGCACTTCCACACACATAACTACACCCACAGCAGCTTTTTACACAGGGAACCGAGATTTGCGCTGCCTTCATTCAGGTCAGGTGCTGAATGAACGGAGCGCAGATGCGCCGGCGAGGATGCTGCGATTCATTCATTCACTTAGCATCTCTCTCACTCACACCTCCCCTCCAAATTTTATGAATGATCAAGTGGAGGAATGAAAAGTCACAATTAAAACCAGAATCAAGAGAGCCGTGCTGCCCTTTCTTTCCCTGCTGTGGTGACTTTGGATGCTCTGGATGCTGCCGTTACGCATCGCCGCAGCGCACAGAAGCTCTCCAGGCACACCGAAAGGAGCAGCCCAAGCAAGACAAATACGCATAATTAAAGAGTTGGAGGAGGTTACTTACAGTTGTGGAGACAGGAGCGAGCTCCATGAGTCGGTGCGGGTTGATGGAGCTGATGTTCCAGGGTGCGCGGGCAGTCGGGTCCGGCGTCGGGATCCCGGGTCCAATCTGGAGCCTGGAATCCATTCAAGCTCCACGATGGTTAATGGAAAAAACTGACTAAAAAAGTGGACTTAAGAGGTTGTTGGGTCTGTGTGAGGTGGTCTAAGAGTCCGAGTGGCCAGTCATGATCGCCGCCCTGCGCTCATATCCGTCTCCGGCAGAACTGCTGGTAGTACAGCAGCTGTGGAGGGGTGGGAAAGACTTGCGCTCTCTCATCTCTCTCTCTCTCTCTCTCTTTCTGTTTCTCGTCCAATCCCTGCTGCGGGGATGCCCGAGAGTGTGTCAGTAGGTCTGTGCACAGAGAGAGCTGCCCTTTGTTACGTTTGTTTATTTAACTTCAAGGGGAATCAATGGAGCAGTTTTCCTTGTATCAGTACTCCCCTTTTTGCTCCCCTTCCTTCCTTTTCCATGCTGTAAGTTTTCTTCTCCAAAACAGAAGGGCAGAAATTTAAAAAACATGTCATGTAACTCCACATAAACACATAAAAATGATAAAAACTCAATCACTCCTGTCTCCTCAAGCTTTCTAATATCCATTTAATGTTCCTCCTTGTGCACATGCATGTACAGTTTTCTCCTTTTTTCCTAATAACAGATCAAATTTATATTTATTGCTGTGACATTATAACAATATGAGAGAAGCTGTGGACTGTGAGAGCATCTGTGAGGAAAGGTCAAGGTCACAGCGGAGCAGCTGTAAAGGCCAAGGAAGGGCAGGAGAAATGGATGGATAATGGAAGGATTAAAATGTATTGTTACATCTGCAGATATTCAGCTCACCGAATCAGTGTCTCCTTATAAATCACTTCTTAGAACCCATTGTATAGACTTGCTTTACTGCCCTTTACTCTCTCGTAGTCTGTGAAATGGTATTTTTGTCGCTTTTATCATTTCATTTGTATGAATGGTGCTGCTTCGATTGATTTATTTATATCGAAATTCAGTATTTCCCATTTTGTATCTCTATCTTGTGACTTTTTGCTTCTCTGATCTTTTTTCAGTCTTCTTTTTGTGGCTCATCTGTCGAAATACTTCATATACTCTGTTTTTAAAAGCTGCTATATTAAAAAAAGTCATTATTATTAATATTTATAATGTTTCAATCCTAAATACAAGGAAGAAGAATGTACAGATGATGAATGACAAAGTAAGAATAAGGACAAACATAACACTGTGTCCAGTCTGCACTATTGTTTGCATATAAATTTGGTTGACTGACTGGTTTCCTGTCTGCAGATTCCCAGTTGGAAAATGGTTCTCTTTCAGACTCATAAACCAGCATTTTACTTCATGTAATTCAGTCGACGTTCTTTGGTTCCTCTGCTCTGCTTTATGTCCCATTCCCTGTTGCATTTCCGATCAAGCAAACATGTCACCACGTTGCACAGAGGAAGCAGCATTAATATTCATTTGGAGTTGTGTTTGTGTCCACCTGATGAATCTAAGTCAGAAAATTGCCTTCCTATTAGCTCCGGTTTTGGTCCGCACCTGCTCCTGGTAGATAAAGCCGGCTTTTGTGCAACACTTTGCTCACCTGCTGTCAGTGTAATTTGTGCGGCTGCTGTTTGTTGCTGGGTAGATGGTGTGGAGTGAGGGTTCTCCCACGGAAAACAGCAGAAGTCTGCAGCAGGAAGGGAAAAAAGACACAGATTCGAGCAGTGAGAGTGAATCAGAGCAGTAATAAAATCCAAAACAGTGGCCAGAGGGACCATATGTCATCACTCTCTAAGTACAAGCAATTTTTTAGTTACCCATTGTTATAAGGTATCAGTGGCTTTGTATTTATAGCTTAACATGTGCAGTATATGTTGGTGCACTGTAATTTTTGCTCTATAACCGTGGTTCTCTGTAAAAATGCCTTTTTTAAAACATATCTGTAATTGTACATGAGCCATTCCATGCCAACTCACCCAGGGCCTTCCAGTTGAGCTCATGGATTTTCTTGGGAAAAAAATCATACAAACATTCCTACCTAAATCATGGAATCTTGCAAAATCCCACAGCTCTACTCCAAGTACTTTTTGTAAAATGAATTTAGAATTTTTCTTTTTCATTAATGTAATTATAATACGATGATTAGCAAAACAATACATATTATGAGGTATATAAGAGTGCAATTTTTTCAAGAAAATCCATGACCTCAACTGGGAGGCCCAAGGTGAGTTGGCATGGAATGACTCACATAGTAGTTTAACACTATTTTTTCTGTGATAACTTGTCGTCCTTGTTTAAATGCGTGTGTTTAAAGCTGTCTAAGTAATTTTTTAAAAAGAAAAAGCATCAAAGTTTGGCTAAAGTCAGCACAAAATTGTCACCACCAATAACTACCTTTTATTTATTGTTTGTACTGATTATTTATGATCTCATGCTGATGGACTTTGAGTCTTGTATTGTTTTATGTGGTGTAGTTTATTGCTTTGTGGTTGTTCTTTTTTTCTGTACCTGCCCAGGGACAATCTAAATTAGCTGCTAGCTAACTCTGGTGCAATTACTTTTAATTGTGTGCCGTCCCTGCAAAATTAAATGAAATAAACTAAAAAAATTAATAACTTGGAGAGTTAATTAAAAACCAGAGACAAACTCCTTGTAGGTGTTCACACACTTGGCCATTTGTGTGAAAATACTGACTGTAGCTGCTTTAAATCTAGAAGCCTAGATTTACTGCACTGCTAAAATTTAAGATGCTTCATCACTCATCTTGCACAGTACCGAGAGGTCGCTTAGCAATAAAATGCAACTCTGATCAGGCAGTGATGGAGATCAGAGGTGCACTGATTTCTCCGTCTTGTGATTTCTGAGAACGTACAACAGGTCAGCTGTGATACTGCACAAGGAAGACGGAGACCCTTAACACGAACACGTTGGGTTGTGACTCTAAACTGCTCCCGGGTGAACAATAAAGCATTCCTTTCACCTCTGCACATCACGGATGACATTTAGCTCAGAGCGCTCCACGCTGGGGATGGAGGGAAGGCTGGAGACGGCTGGTGATAGATCGGGAATAATGGCTGATTGTCAACGGCAGAAGAAGGATGTTGAGGAATTCAAGCATGACTGCCTTCCAGTTTTTGTTCATTCTGCAGGGAAGTTCTTAAGATGCCTCCCCTTGTTTATACTATAACATCCTTGCCTCCCTAGCCTCCTTTTGTTCTCCTCACTCCACTGCTCTGTTTGCCTTCTGGGCTTGTATTTGATTTTTGCATATTAAGGCACACTAACCCCTGCCCCCATAACCCATTTTATGGTTTACATAACCCCCTATCCGGTACTCCTTTGTTTTCAACAATAATATGTTACTAAAGCAGTTTAATGCTTCCTAATGCAGCATAACTACCTCCTAAACTCCCTTAAACTCGGCCAGGTTAACCCAGCTCTGGAATGTTCAGAGTGGCAATGAGGAAATTCTGGGAGACAGCAGCTTTCATTTAACCCTGTGGGAATTTTGTTTTTTTTTTGCCCTCTTCCATGATGTGACTGGTTAAAATGGAAACGGGACTGACATGATCTTGTGTGTGAAGCCCAACCTCCGCCTTTTCCAGGCTTGACCCTTTTGCACTTGAGGTCACCATGCCCCATGAATTCTCTCAAAGCACCGTACTAAATCATTCAACTACTGTCAACAATTTGTCTTCTGCCAAAAATACACACACACACACACACACACAGAGGGCATGTGAGTTTAGGGTTGCGACATGTTTAAACATTTAACTTCTATCCTCTTCCCTTCTCACTGAACTCTCAGACAAATAAACACGTCCTTCCTGCATGAGTGTTGTGTATTTTTTCATTTTTATGTGTGTCCATGTAAGTGTATCTGGCAGCTGTAAGAGCCACAAAATAACTTGTCCCATGACAGAAGAGTTCTGGCCGATATTAAGAGGATCAGAATCTGGGTCTGGACTTACACAACAGTAGCATTATACAAACAAAACAACTGATACAAAGGCCAAAACAATACCACTCTGTGTGGCATGATCCCTCCTCGTCCCTCCTCCTTACTCCATTCCTAATTCCTGTGCAGGTTATTCGGGGCTTTTTGCTTCTCCTGAGGTCCTGCGTCACTTGTGCAGCAGCTCAGTATTGAGAAAAAAAATCATCATTAGCTTCAAATCCAAAGATCTGATTTCAGGTCAGGGACAAGGAAGTTGCATGTGTGCTTGTGTGTTGTACATGTCAATAAATAAAGTGTCTAATTAAGCAGCCAGATGAGTGTATTAAGCAACATTTAATGAACGTAAATACTAACAATGAATTGTATCCACAGAACAAATACACATAAATGTTTCTAAATTAAATAAGAGCATTTCCTTGACACTGGTATTTGTGTTGAGAGTTTTCTGCACACAAGATCCAGAACATACAAAACCAGTCTCTAAAATGTGCATCAGTAAAGTTCAAAAGATCTCCATACTTCAACTCCAAAAAAATTATAAACTAAGATAATTCCTTGGCAGAGTTTCTGCTGGGGCTGCATGGCGAGTCGGTTGTTCGCACCTTTGCCTTAAAGCTAGAAGATCCCCAGTTCATGTCCTGGATAGGACACCTGGGATCTTTCTGTTCAGGGTGGGTTTTCACTGTGCACCCCAGCTTCCTCCCACAGTCTAAAACCATGCTGAGGTTAACTGATTATTCTAAACTGGCTGTGAGTGTGAGTGTGCTTGGTTGTCTGTCTCTATGTGTAGCCCTGTGTTAGACTGGCATGTCCCCTGCCTTCGCCTGAGTCGCCTGGGATGGGCTCCAGCCCCCCCGCCACGACCCTACAGAGGATTTAGCGGTGTGAATAGATAGTTGATGGATGGAGTTCCTGCTGTTTCTTCCAGGTCCCTGGTCCCAGCAGAAAACCTATGACAGAGACATAGATTATGTATATTATAAATATTAAGATGTTTTGAATGGCTTTATGATGAACTAAAACATGATAATATGGTCAACCATGTTATTCCTTATTCCATGCTGATTACATCATGCAGCAATGAATTATTTGTCATTTTTCAAGCAAAAATATTTGATGGACTTCAGTTTGAGAATTTACTTATTGTTTTACATGATGCGAGATCTGCAGCTTTATGTTTTAAAGATTAATAGCTGGTATGGCACAGTTCATTCTAACACAACATGAGTAACTTATATATGTTGAAATATTGCAATGTGCACAGTTACATTCAGTGAGGTTCCTCTAGGAATTCCGTTTGCGTTATTAGAGGTTCCTTCAGCAACCTGTCCTCTGAATTGTGCTGTTAAAGGAACTCCTCAGCAACCCTGCAAACAAACAAGGTTCCCTCAATATTCCCAGAGTTCCCTGAGGCTCTCATGATGCAAATGGTGGAAACGCTCATTCTGATTTCTGTTCAATGACCCCACTCTCGATCTGCTATTTCTTACTCCCAATGCAGTGCAAACTTGATTGTTTCATGACATCTATTCTGTCATAAAGAGGTTGTGTGCTGGAAAGATATAATTATTCCCCCATGTTATGGTGGATTAAGTTTCATAAAAATACATACAAAGTGAGGAGTCTGGCCTGCTTTGCTGTTAAAAGATGTACACTTTTGAACTGCAGCCTCAGGGAGACTCTTAACTCCGTCCCTCCTCATACCCACTACTCGGTTTGAAGGACTTGTCAAGAAGCAGCCAGATTTTGGCTCAGATAAAGTGGCTCATTGCCCCTGCGGTCCTCCCTCCTCACCACTTCATGCAAACCTTCTGATTTTCCCATCTGCTGACTCTTCTGCTGCACAAAAAAAAACAGATTAGAGTCAATTAAACTGGCAAGCCCCTGTTGCACAGAAGGCCCATCGTGCTACATGTAGAACTGCATAACTTAGCGATACATTTTAAGCGGGTGTAGTCGCAGGCCAAAGCTGCCATTCCTCAGCATCCTCTCTGCGTTTTCTGGGGAGATAAATGTATATGTGGGCATTCATTTTCCACTTTGACCATCTGAAGTCTATAAATGAAAAGATAAGGGCATAACCCAGGACAGCTGACAGACCTTTTTCAGAAGATAAAGCAGTATTTAACTGCCCTCTGTGCTCTGTTGCACCTCTACCTACACCCAACGATGATGTCACGATGTGCCGATACACCTCAGGGTGCACTTTTACATCAAGGTGAGATATGAATCCACAGGAGAACAGCAAAAACAAGACTTACAGTGGGTGTTACGTTGCTCTTTAAATAGCAAAGAGACATTACTAATATTATTAGTTTCTCCTGTGCTTTTCCTGCCATGAAAAATGTATTTTATTTTTACTGGGTCATCCAGATTCCAGTGCTCTCCTCAATAGTGAGTGGGTAATTCCATAAAGGCGTTGGAGTAATCGGTCTCTGCTAAAATGACCGGGTTAACCATTTACAACCTCTATTCAGCTGAGTCACTCCTACAGGTTCATACCGGTGCATTAATCTATTGTATACCTGGTAAAATATTACATATTTGCTGCTTTATAGACTCATTTTGCTGTTTAAGTACAGCTGTGAACAAAAAATAATAATGCATTTTGGTTCTTCGGTTCTTTACAACCAAATTGCATTGATTGATTTATTATTATTATAGGTCTTCTGGAAATATGGTGAAATCTGCTGGGTCAAAAATGTCCATAGAGCAACTTGAATTATCAGTTTTGGTGATGTAGAAAGTTGTGTTAATCAAATTTTCTCAGTGGCATGGCGTCTTTACTTCTCTTGAGTGGTTATAATTGACTTCAACTGCTGACTCCTCTGAGCAAATTTAAGTAAGGCCCATTTGATACATGCTACAATAAGAAAGTCTAAGGAGCTCAGCACTGATCTGAAGAAGCACATCATTGAATGGAACAAGTCAGGGAAGTCACTTGGAATCAATTTAAAGCAGCTACAGATCACAAAATCATCTGTGCAAGCAATTGTAAGTATGAAGTGCATGGTACAATTGTGCTACTGCCACCTTCAAGAAGAAAACTCAAACTATCACCTGCTGCTGACAGACAATTACTCAGGAGTCAACCAAGAATCACCAAAAAGTAGTTTTGCAATGAATTAGAAGCTGCTGGAAATCATATCGCCATGACCTGAGAGACTGCCATGCCAGAAGAATGTTCTTCCTCTAGAAGCAGCACCTTAAGGCTAAACTGAAGCTTTCTGCTGATCACATAGACAAAGAAAATGCCTTCTGGAGGAAATTTCTGTGGGCAGATGAAACAAAAATTTAGCTCTTGGGCCACAATGACAAGAAATATGTTTGCTGTTCCTGGGGTCTTTAACCCTAGGAACAGCAAATGTACTGTCACGCATGGTGGTGGCATTATTATACTCTGCTGCTGTTTCACTGAAAGTGGAATGGTTGCTTTATACAAAGTAAATGGAACACTGAAGATGGGGGAATTACCTCCGCATTATTCAAGAAAACCTAAAATAATCAGCCAGAAGCTTGGTTCTTGGACACAGTTGGATATTCCAACATGACAATGACCCTAAACACACATCAAAAATGGTGGGAAAAAATGGCTAAATAAGGCTAAAATTAAGGTTTTAGACTGGCCTCCCTAAAGTCCTGACTTAAACCCATTAACAACCTGTGGACTGTGCTGAAGAAACAGAACTGAACCAATTCTGTCAAGAGGAGCGCTCAAAGACACAACCAGGAGGTTGCCGGAAGCTTGTGGATGGCTACCCAAAATGACTAATTGGCCAAGGGACATTTACCAAACATTAGCATTGCTGTATGTATATTTTTGATCCAGCAACTTTTTCATATTTTCCAGAATACCTATAATAAATCTTTGAAAGAACCAAAATGCATGAATTTTTTTTGTGACAAAGACACATGTTTCAATCTTAGAAAATTAAAGAGTGACATGAGTCAAAAGTGTATCTAAACTTTTGCTCATAATTGTACAATATTTTCAAATGCTTCTTTCTTATGTTTGGAGATAAACAAAGTATGATAATAAAAAGTTCAAAATGGAGCTCAAAACCCCACAAAATGGTTCCTTGAAGGACATTTCAGATGGGGTCCTTGTGGAACCATTTCAAACTCAAAAGGTTCCTCCACAGTGGCAGTGGTGAGGAACCCCAACAGGTTTAACCCTTTCCTACTCAGAAGAATAGAGTTGCTTAATCGGTAAAGAAGACTATTCACATTCTATGATTACATTTTTGTTCCATGTGAATTTCATCCATCTGGTTGTGGGTCTGACAAAAACGCCTGTGACCAGTCAGCAGAGGCTGGAAGTAAAATGAAAAAGGTGAAAGCAATCACGCTTTAAATCCATGTGGTAAACCAGTCACCTGGCTGCACTTGTTCCATAGCTTCCTCAGTGTAAAGATACAGAGGGCCATACAGGCAATGCTTTGAACAGATGTAGGTCAAAGATATGACTCAAATATCTGATTTTATGTCCTTGTTTTTTTTACCAGGAAACAACAAGAAAAGAATCTCTATTCACTGTTCTCGATTGCAACCGCTAAATAGATCCCTTGAGCAAAAATTTCTGTCCTCATTCAAGAGGACAAAATGCTCTTTTTTACACTCAAGGGGGTTGAGAAATGTCAAACTGGAGGCAGCTCTGAAGTGAAGACAACCAAACACAGCACTGCAGTCAGCTGGTGATCAAACAACAACCTCAGGTGACAGCCGAGGTTCCATTACATGACAGTGAGATGTTGTAAGTAAGATGACTGACATTTAGAAGGTTGATGGGTCAGGCTGTGGGGTTGGTATCACAGATTTCCCAGAAATCACATGTGGGGCCAGTACAGGCATAATTCAATGAAAATACAACATAGCAACCAGGCTAGAAAGCTACATGGTTAGTTCAAGTGAAGATAATATCATCAGATGAGGTAAAATTATGTCTAAAATCAGGTAACTGTAAGGCAGTACACTGATTTGTTTGTTATCCTCTGTTTAATTAGTTATACTTAACAAAACCTTTTCAAAAAAGTCTCTTTTTGAAGAGGCTTAAGTACAACTAGTGTCCGTTTTGAAGTAAAACTATTGAATTTCTTCATGAGCTCCACCTTATTGTACGTTCAAACTGTATGATCTATATTCAGCATCGAATGGTTCATTAACCTTCTTGACATTCAGCACATGTACATCAATCGTACATGATTATTCCCGTTTTAAAATCGATGCACACTAATGTCAGGCAGAGAAGCTACAGGTGGAAACAACACATGAAGGAGAAAAATGTACTGAGCCAAACACATTTATTAAACTGAGGGCAAAAAAATTCTAGCTGTTTTAATTATTTGTGCCCTTTGTGTTGATTTCAGCCAAATGAATATGCTAATAAAGTTTTAATAAAATATTTTTTCAAGGGAAAAACTTTTCATTTTCTAAATTAGACAGACAACTGAATGGCTGATAAACAAAAACGCATACAATTAATCACAAAAACAATTAATTTACACACATTTCCACGATATGTTTTATAGAGAAACACTATTACTTTCCAATAAACTGACAGACCTAAAAGTTCTACAGTTAAACAGTTTTATTTTACAGGTTTTTCTTGAATTATTACAATCAAATAGGTAATAATGGATAGTAAATAATTGATAGGTAAATTAATATTATGGGCATAAATCTGTATGTAAAGAACTACATATTTAATTACAAATACTTATTGTTCTAATTATTTACTTGCATTTCTATGTAATTTAAGTAAAATTAAAAAAATATTTTAAAATAATATAGTACATTTTCAGGAAAAGATTATTAGTAAATGTTATTATTATTATTATTATTATTATTGGTATAATGCTTTAAATAATAGCTGAGTTGTGAAGTTACAAATAATGTCTGTAATTTTAAAAACACTTGTAAACATAAAAAATGAAAATACTGTAAAAAATGTAGTTATTTTCCATTAAACTAGGATTTTTTTTTACAGTGTACTAATAAATTCCATTGATCTTATTTAATGAAACATCTTGTATTTTTCCGAGATTAACTTCATTGGCAGATCAGATCTGATTTAACCAAATTATGCTAATGTGCAATTCTGCTCCTTTCTAACCCAGTTAAAGAGGATTTCCAAAAAGCAACCATTGTGGTTTTGTTAAAATCCAAAGTATGCAGTGCAGTGTTTGACTCCAGGGAGCTGGATTATTAGGGCCTTACTGGTCATGCTGGCAAGCTCCTTTTGCCTCTCCTTCTGGCATACTGGTATTAGATGTACCAGCTATCAAAATACAGACATCCGCTGTGTTTCGCTCGCACACCACTCACTAAGGCAATGCAACAAAAATATTAACCGTGAACCCAAACTGTACTTGGTTGCGTGTGTGTTTCTATTTGTTGGGTTGCATAAGGGAGCTGGCAGAGGCAGCAGGTAGAGGCCGACACTAGTAAGCTGCTCTGGGGCCTGGAATCTCTCCAGAACAACCAGCTCGACAACATACCGACGATGGTGTCGGAGTTTCTAGGACACGACAGCTGACATAGGCGGAATTATCTGATCTGTCCGTATAATCTCTCTTTTCAAGCCCCAAACTCAAAATTAAAATATGCTTTATTTAGAAATAAGTCATAGTTGGACAAGAATGAGTGCCATACGTTGGATTTACAGACATGGTTTTGCTTCTGTGTGTATTAATTGGTGTTGTTTGCATTGTGCAACTTCTGATTTCTGCAGCAATGTTGCCTACAGAGGGCAGTTTCTTTAGCCACACAGTGTTCATGGGGTTTAAATATTTGGGAGCCTTTACTGTTGATTAAATATTTACACCGATCAGGCATAATATTAAAACATAGACAGGAGGACCTCTCAGGGTGTCTTATGGGGTCTAGAACCAGGACGATGGCACTGGATCCTTTGGGTACTCTGGCTTGTGCAGTGGGGCCTCTGTCAATCAAACTTGTTCCACTACATCCTGTTGATGCTTGATCAGAGTGGGCTCTAGGAATTTCGGAGGTCAAATCAACATCTTGGATTAGGGTAAGGGTTAGGAATGTTGTTCCCATGTGGTAGGATGCATTTTCCTGCGGGGGTAGACCAGTGACATTTGGGATTTCCATTTTCATGAGAGAGTGTGCTTGTTGTGGGACAATGTTTATTTGGGTGTCTAAGTCTCATCAACATGGATGTTAAAATCCAAGGTTTTCCATCAGAACACCACATAGTTGCAATATGATCAATGTTATTCACTTCACCTGTCAGTGGTCATAATGTTGTGGCTGATCGGTGTAACTACCTCAACAGATGGGATAAAAATTGAAAATGAAATGATTATCCACAACTCTCCTGAGTGTCTTTGACTCTCCTTGCCATGGATTCTTCAAGCATCAGAGCACAATTCTTGGAAAACAAGCTGTATATCCTCATTTTGTTTTTTTAGGATTGGGGTGTCTAATTCTTACGTTCATAATGCCCCTTATTGATCCCTTGATTGGGATCTCTGAAGGTTGTAGCATTTGATTCTTGAAACCAATCGGCAAACACCCATTCTTTAAGGAATTTTCTTTCATTTGTCAGCTGCATGTTTGTCTTAAAGCAGGAAATAAACAGCACTAACCACATTAAGGAGTGGTTTCATGGTGAATGACAGCATAAAATGCGGAAAGTGTCTTAGAACAGGACTTGCAGCTCCCTAATACAAAAATATGCAGTCGGTCATGTTTCCAGTTTGTCCGTGCTCAACTCAGTCAACAACGACACATGAAAGCAGCAAAACCTACCACACGCCTTATTTGTGATTTTACTTTGCAGAAAACATGAAGAGATCAAGACAAGGTGAGTCCTTCAGTGAACTCTGTGCATGTGAGGCAACAGTCTTTCGTTTTTCATGCTACTATCTGTGTCTCACTGTCTTTCCCTCAGAGCTGAATGCAGTGCTTGTGGGATCAAAAAGCTCCCGGAAATATCTCGTCGGAAACCTCATCCTAGGAAGGCAGACGTTTGATCCTCGAGATATGACGTCCCGCTGTGAAAGAGGAGAGGGAGAAGTATGCGGGAGGAGAGTCTCGTTGGTCAACGCTCCTGGGTGGCTGAGAGGATATCGACTCTGTGACATGCCTAAACTTTTCAAAACAGAGGCCATCCTCAGCGTCACTTTGTGTCCGCCTCTGCTGCACAGTTTCATCCTGGTAATTAACTCCGAGCTGCCTTTCAAAGACGCATACAGGAAGGCAACAAAGGAGCACTTGGAGCATTTTTTTGGGGAGAAGGTTTGGGATCACACTGTAGTGGTCTTCAGCCACAGAGGCCATCCGCTCCACAAAACCATCGAAGATTACATCAATTCAGAAGGGGCGCCGCTCCAAATGCTTCTGGAGGCCTGCGGTAAAAGATATCTCAGCCTTTGTGATGATGGCACCGACGACGAGGTGAAGGTTGAAGAGCTGTTTAAGAAGATTGATGCGACTGTGGCAAAAAGCGGCTATTACCAGACTGACAGCGTGCTGGTGCAGAGTGTTGAGGAGAGGAGGAAAGAAGAGGACAGAAAGGCAGAGGAGATGCACCTGCAGGCACAGCAGCAACGGCAAAAACTCAGAGGTCTCCTGACAGGTCAGCCGAGTTTGTTTGCATTCATATGCATGTATTAAAAGGGTCTTATTAATGGTACAGTGCACTGTTCTGGTTATAAGATGACTAAAAATGTTTCAGCAAGTACCAGGAAATGGTAAAATGGAAAAAAACTATAAAATCTGTCGAACAGTCGGAGCAGCTCGGATATGATGGAGGTTTTTACTTTGGAGTCGGGCCTCTATGTAAGTCTATCAGAGAGTCTAGGTGTTAACACAGCTCAGGTTTTTAGGATAGTGCACTGGCAAGAGTTCTTATAAAGAGAGTTTAGGTTGCATTTGCAGGAATTAGACAGTACAGATAAAAGCAAGACGTGAGTCATTTCTGTCAGGCAATACACATACACATGCTACCACAATCAGTAGAAATGGGTTGACCGTGGAAATGTATTCTTGACTTTTGGGTACATTAATGTAAAGAAATGATCAAATGTGCCCTTTCTTCAGAACTTTTAGAGTCTTATCACAGTTATTAACCTTCTGAACTCCAAGCAGTTTGTGGGGTTTGGGTGTTCAGAGGTTTAAACAGACTTATTTTTTGGTGAGAAATTAAAATGTTGACTCGAACTACACTCAAGGTACTATAAAGCCAAACCGTCCCTTAAATTGACCAGATTTCTAACACCTGTCTTGTTATGCAGAGCCAACACCCAGCCTGAGGATCTTGATGGTGGGGTGGGTGTTTTCCGGGAAGAGCGCCACAGGGAACAGCATTTTGAGGGCTCAGAAGTTTCATTTTGGGGACAGAACGATAAAAGCTTTGAGGCAAAGCGGTGAGGTGGCTGGAAGAGAGGTTGTCATCGTGGATACTCCTGGATGGTGGAAATTCTTTCCGCCACAGTTCAGCCCTTCATTCCTGAAGTCTGAGATTTTAAAAGGAGTGTCTCTGTGCTCTCCGTCGCCAAATGTCATTTTGCTGACTGTGCCTCTTGACACATCATTTACTGAAGAACAGAGGAGAGTCACAGAGAGCAACATGAGGCTGCTTGGGCAGCGAGCATGGAGACATGTCATCGTCCTGTTCACATTCGGAGACGCTATGGGGGACAAAACTATTGAGAAGCACATTGAAGGTGAAGGAAAGCCTCTCCGCTGGCTTATTGAGAAATGTGGAAACAGGTACCATGTCCTCAACAACACGAGCGCAGCCGATGATCAGGTGACGGAGCTGCTGGAGAAGATGGAGGAGATGGTGGCAGGAAACAGCTTCTTTTACCTCAGTGCCTACCCTGAAAGAGATGATGGACCACCAGAGGAAGACATAAGTGACAAATTAGCTGAAAGCAAAGGCGAGTACGTGGCCAAAGAGATCACAGAGCAGCTTATCATCGAGTGGGATCGCAGGAAGTGGGAAAAACACTGCATATTTAAAGGAAGCGACAGCATGCGGTTACCACCAATCGCCAGTAAGTAACCAGAGATGTTAACAGAAAGACATTTTTTATAAAAACTGCATGATTACAACAGAAAAAAACTTTATTGTTCTACTGTAGTGTCAGTAAACGCTCAAAACATAAAATATTAAGAATTTTAACACATAAAATCTCTCAAAGTGAAAAATCTTCCTGCTGTTCATTATATCAAATTATACAAAGATTAGGTTACTAAAGAATCTTTTTGTTTACTATAGGCGTTTTGATCTGCTTCAGTTGTGCATCATGAGTACAGGCTGCAGACAAGCGATTGTATTTGAAATCATTTCCAGTTTATACAGCGGGATATCTATAGTCCACCATTTTAAATCGAATGTCAAAATTCTGAAAGCGAAATACATGTTTAATATGAAACACACAGAAATTCCAGGTTTTGTAAACAAAATAATGCCCATACCATGTAACCTCCTTTCTACTCTAAATCAGAATCATCCATCCATTATCTATACACCGCTTAATCCTCTGTAGGGTCGAGAGGGCTGGAGCCGATCCCATACAGGTCGCCAGTTTATCGCCGAGCTACACATAGAGACAGACAACCAAGCACACTCACATTCACACCTATGGACAATTTAGAATCACCAATAACCTCAGCATGTTTTTGGTTTTGGACTGTGGGAGGAAGCTGTTGAACCCAGTGAAAAGCCACGCTGCACAGGGAGAACATGCAAACTCCGCACAGGCACGGGCCAAGACATGAACCAGGGATCTGCTAGCTGCGAGGTCACGGTGCTAACAACCAAGCCACCATGCAGCCCTAAATCAGAATCAGAAATACTTTATTCATCACTATTCTGCCCTTACTAGAGTGAATCAGTGTGTTCCAGCATAGCAGATAGTTAACATGCATAGAGGTCACTACAGTGTACAGCTATTGAAAAGCTGTTTTCTCGTATATACATGAAGTTTGATGGCACAGTTGCACATCAGCCACTACAGTGGAGGCTAATGCATCATCTCAGACACTTCCATCCATTGGCAAACCATTGCAAGTGAATAAAAAAAAGAGTGAAACCAAGATGGCCGACAGACAGCCAGAAACACCAAGTTGCTCATTTTTTTCTGTTCAGATCTTCTATAAAAAGAGACCCTTGCAGGTAAGAAAAATATGGTGATAACAAGTAACATCTAAGGAGTCATGCAATTACTAAATTTTCCAAGTATTGATTTTATATTGGGAGGAAATCATGATTAATCACATGTCCACTAAAGTGTACGTCATGCATCAATGCCTATATTTCAGCTACAATTCATAGGCTACAATTAGTCTATTACTGCTATTATTCTTGAAAATACTTCATTTGCAGTAACCTATTTGACTGTTCATCAACTTGTTTATGTTTTTAGAATATAACTTGAAGTTTTTGTATATATTTTGTAGAGCCCAGGAACAGAGCGTATTAGACACGTCTACAGGATAGTGGAGGAATTACCATAGTCAAATGAAGAGGATGATGTTAGTAGCAGTGAGGAAGAATGGTTACCAGAACAGGAGGGATTAGCAAATGCTAGCAGTAGTGGATGCTGAGGGAGCTGAGGATGCAAAGGATGCTGAAGGAGACGAGGCTGAGGGAGCTGAGGATGCAAAGGATGCTGAGGGTGATGAGGTTGAGGATGCAAAGGATGCTGAGGGTGATGAGGTTGAGGATGCAAAGGATGCTGAGGTAGATGAGGTTGAGGATGCAAAGGATGCTGAGGTAGATGAGGTTGAGGATGCAAAGGGTGCTGAGGGTGATGAGGATGCAAAGGATGCTGAGGGAGATGAGGGTGGCAATACATCATGTAACAGTGCTCAAGGGGAAAAGGTAGAAAAAACAGCAGAAATGTCTGGTAAACTAAAGACAGCAAGTTTGAGATTTTGAGTTGGATCTGGTTAATAAACAGATTTTAGTTCTGATACTGATGAGCTGGCAAGGTTTAGAGTAGGCAAGTAGGTTTCCTTTCAGTAAAGCTGGCCATAAAAACATTCAGTGTAAGTGTACCTCACTATGGCTGACAGTCAATGGATCATGAGCGAGAGACTTGGAAATCTATACAGGAGACTGAATTTCTCAATGGTGATTTTTTGTTGTGCATGCATAAATTATATTATTTTATAATTCACACCACATTTCACATTTCAACACACTTTATGAGATAATTGTATTCATTTCTTTGTTAAATACTATGTCTATGAAAGTGCATGGAGTCCACCTGAGTGGACGTATAAATATATCTTTATAAATATGGGTTGAAAAAAAAGTAAAGTTCAAACCTTGTTTTTCATGCCTAAAGATGAGTAAAAACATTTAGTAAAAAAATCCTTGCTGAGGTTATCATAATTCATGCATGAAAGGGTTAATAAACACCCAGGAGACGGCAGGTAAGTTTTTGAGTGTTTATCAGTCTTTTATCCCCCACTAAAAGACATGTACTCCTTCAAATGCAGCAGAGAAAAACACAAAGGGAAACTATCGCTCTGCTTTATACTTGTGCCTACAAACAAATTTGTGTTGTTGCACAAAGAAGTAGTTATTGTCGTTAATGCACATTATTGAGTGTTAACTCAAGACGTGAGGTGGAGCGAAAAATTAGTTCACTGCTTGCACTGAAACATAATGATTCCAAAGTCTGATTATTCACTCAGAATGTTTGACACTCTGAGTGAGGAGTTATACAGTGTGATGAAATCCCACAATGCACTGGGTGACATTTTATAGATCATGTGATATTTTCCCTGTCATTGATCACACAAACTGAAGAATTTAGTGCTTCTAATCTCAGTATATTAAATGTGGTGCAAATTAGTAAGTAAGAAGACAGATTAAAAATTATTTCATGAATGAGTGACTGCATTAGTTATGGCTACATACCATTTAGTTGTGCTGCTACTGCGCATGCTGCACATCTGATTGATCATAAATGTGACAGGGCTGCAGATTTCTGCAGACTGTGACTAATTTTATTGAAAGACACAAGTGATTTCTTTTGCATGTAACTGCAAAATAGGGAGGCGTTTAGAATAAAATACCAGCTGTTGTCTAACGTCACTTTAGAAATGGGAGACATATAGCCAGAGGCAAATTATCTTGTGGCGTCATTTGCAGCTGATAAACCACAAAAGCGATGCAGAGCAGACAGGGGAGGCAGCTGAAAGAAGACACTCAGCTAAACAAGAAGACATGTGTTTAAACATGAGCAGTTTGCAAAGGTTCCTTGAATGAGGAAGGCTGATCTAGATGCAGAATGTGGTGCAACATTCTACAAATTTTAAAATTTCATGTATGTAGCACAGGATTTACCCAAAGAGCATCACGAGTAGCGTTGTGCTGTCTTCAGATCTTTGGGGTCATCACTTCCTGACACAGTTTGTTATTTTCTCAGTTCAGTTGAGCTCCTTTCTACAAGCAAACATGCAGGGATGCAGTTACTCACTGAGAGAGAAATTGAAGTAACTGTGCTAACCACATGTAGCCCTGCACAACATAATCAACAGCCAAATGCATCAAGTGGTTACACTCACAAAGCCACATAAACACAAATACACACCTTCAAGTTCCTTGTTGTTTTACTAGGCTTCCCCAGTAAGCACAAACTGCTGCAGGGTAGAGTTGCTGAACTGCAGATAAGTCATTAAAAACCAGTGTTCAGCTCTGATATTAAGCAAGGAAACTTTAAATATCAAGAATTGCAAATGTGTTTGCCACAACAACAGCAGTGTAGTTCCAGGAGTCAGGGATCAAGAAGAATGTAAACTGTCTGGCAGTGTACCAATGTTTAAGTGAATGGGACCAGAGCCAGATCTGGTGAAGCACTACGCAAATCTTTTAAATATATCACAAGCATGAGCACAATGAACAAGAACAATCAGCTGTGTGTCAGACAGGGGAATGCCACTTCACTGGTAAGGTGATACCGTCTTCACATTCTATCAGAAATGATTTTTTAGAGAAAGGCCAGCAACAAGGTGAACTAAAAATCGAGTGGTTGTGTGTGTATCTCCCACATTGGGCACAAACGCCTTCAAGCAGCAAGTCTACAGTTCAGTCCTCACTGCATATCATTCCTCTGCAATCTCTCTGTACATTTGCCGTCTCTGTCTGCTCTAGCTGTCCAATAAACCTGAAGATGCCCCCAAACAGTATATTTACATCGATCAGACATAACATTATGACCTCCTACCTAAAGTTGTGTTGGTACCCCTGATGTGCTCAAAAATGCTTAAGCATGGACAAGAGGACCTCTCAGGGTGTCCTATGGGATCAACATGTTGGGCCATTGTCATGTTCCTCAACATGTCCCTGATTGTTTAACGTTTTTCCATTTGGTGGGGTGCATTTTCCTGCAGGGGTAGTCCAGTGACATTTGGGATTTCCATTTGCATGAGGGAGTGTGTTTGTTGTGGGACAATGTTTATTTGTGTATCTGAGTCTCATCAACATGGATGTCAAAATCCAAGGTTTTCCATCAGAACACCACATAGTACCAATATGATCAATGTTATTCTCTCCACCTGTCAGCGGTCATAATGTTGTGACTGATTGGTGTATATACATAAACCACTGTCTTCATTTTGCCCAGAAGGATGCAGCCCTTCCTGTTCTGTCAATAACAACGATAATACCAATAAAATTCATTGTATAAGTACAGAAAAATATATAGAAGGAAGTCATAAAGTGGAAAATGCAGTAAGTAAACATAGTCACTGGTACATTCCCACAGATATACCATCAAAAACAGATGAAAGCCCTCTAGCAGAGTAGAAACCACATGGGTGCAAATGCCCTGGGCAGGGAGACCCCGGTTCAGTTCCTGTCTACATATCATTGTCCTGCTTTCTTTCCCACGTCTCCCGCCTCTTTACGCTGCCGCAATCCTAATAAAGGCATAAAACGCACAATACACTATCGTTTGAAAGAACACTGATGAAAGTGAGTCCTGTATGGGCTTCACGTTAAACATTGCGGCACTTTAACTCATACATTTGTCTCTCTGTCTTCATTTTAACATAAACATACTCACATCTGGTGGTTGAGGTATTCAAAACAGACTTGGTGGCACAAGTCTGGGGAATCGTGTTCATCACTTGTGCATTTTTCCTTTAAAATGTGTGCAATTTGAAAGCTGTCGTGTCAAGTTTGAGTGTTTTATTGAGTCTTATAAACTTTGGCATTGACCTGTTGCAGCCTGTGCAAAAAGATGGTTTTATTATAGCTATGAAAAGGTAAAGTACCCCAGTACATACAAGAAGAATTAATTTTATCCCTTGTATAACAAACAGGATTTTTGTGTTTTATATCTAGTGAGTGAAAGTATAACGTCTGAGAATTCAGGAGAAACGGTAGTAGAAGAAATGGAGCAGCAGCATGAGGCTGGCCCGTTCCTGAGCTGTTTGGAAGCAGCTACTGCAGAAGATGCAGGAAGCAGCTATCTGAAGCTGTGGATGGGGCTGCTGGAGAGAGAGTGGGGCAGACGGGAGGTGGCCATGGAGCAGGCCGGCTGGAGACACTTCTTTGAAGGTGAATAAATCAGATAAGTGCAAGTAACTTCTCTCTTTTTCTTTTGCTTTAACGTTAAATTTTTTCCTCCCCGCTGCAGACATGAGATCAGTCTCTGAGCCAGACAGTGACGAAGTGCTGAAATCCAGAGAAAAAGTGGCTTCATGGCTGAAACATGTAGCTCCTCACATGAGCGGAGCCAGTTCAGGCTGCGGGACGCTATCGATCAGCGAGGAAGCAGAAGAGGAGACAGCCTAGAAACACTGATTTATTGGGCTTCATTCAGCCAACATGTTCGGGACAGACAGGGTCTTAATCAATGGGAAATATCATTTTATTGAATACAATCAAGAGGAAAATTATCAGCACTGACAAACTTGCAGCTGATTAGGCTGCACTGATTAGACGCTTCTGTCTGCTTAAACATTATCATCGCCATCTTCTTTTTAATTGCAGATTACTCATGCATTATTATAAGAATGACAAAAAAGCAAAACTGTGACTTGGCTGTTCTCTCAAGTTGCAAAATGAGCACTTTTTCTCAGCTCAACCAGTTAACAGCATTTCTAATTGAAAGCTTTTGATGATCTTCAGCTGGGAAAAATGATAGTTTCATTATTTTTTAGGTTTAAACTCCAAAAAATAGTTTGTTTGTTTTTTTGAAACCTTGAGCAAAAGATTACAATAATGTGCTTTTAATCTGGCAAAGAGAACCAGGACTCGCTTATTTATACTGTTGAATGATTTTATATACAAGATCATCTCCAGCTACTTCTTTCTTTGTGAATCTGCTCAGTAGAGATGCATGCTAAGGTGGTGGAGAATGTGCATGTTGAATACTAGGAAGTGAGATCTCCACTTTTCAAGAAAATAAAATGCAGGAAACCGGGATTTTGAAAATGTAAATGCCTGTGTGCAGTGTTTGTACTGAAAAAAAGATGCCTTTATCAATTCCCATTAAAGCGACCATGCAAATGTTGTACTTAAATAATAAATCCAACCTTGAAATGCTGTTCTCATACAAATAAAGCTGGATCAGATTTTCAGTGTTCTTCCAATTAACTACTGTTCACTTAGCATAAACTGCAAAACCTGTCAGCGAAATCTCTGCAGGCAGTTTATCAAGTGTTTGTTAGGAAGCATGAGCTCCCAACCCAACCACATGCAGACCTTTTGTGTAGAGAGGTGGGCATGAACGACACACCTTTTTGTTTAGCCCTGTAGCGACAGAGAAAAACTGCACTGTTGAAAGTTAACTTTACTTGTCTGATTAAAGCGAGCAGCCTGTTTAAAAAGGACATTGAGTTGACAAAAGTCCTCACCTGAGTTTCTTCCTGGAAGAGGCCATCTTGTTTGGGAAGGTAAAAGGGGCACTCCCCTATAGGAGACCTTTTATTGGTTCACTGAGTAGGCGGGGTCTCGAATATGATTGGATTATAGATGTGTCCTGATTGGTCAGTTTAAACTGAAAGGGTAAGCCCCTTGTCCTATATATGTATGTGTGTGCTGGGAGTAGTTTGGCTCATGAAGGCAGCACAATGCAGAAGTCTTGGGTGCAATTTGTGAAAGTTTTCTTGGAAGTTTTTCCCTTGCTATTTTTATTTCTTTTCTTCCTTTTGGAGATGTGCTGTTTGTTTAAAAATTGCAAATATAACAGCTTCCAGTTGTCCTCAACATGCCTCCAAAGGCTACCAACAACCACAAGATGATGAGATAGGAAAAGATTAGATAAGATAAGATAAGATAAGATAAGATAAGATAAGCCTTTATTAATCCCATAGTTGGAAAAATTGCAGTGTTACAGCAGCAAAACATTTAGGAAATGTGGTACAAAAATAATAATAAACCAAAATATACATAAGTACTAGTTGTAGAAATAACAGTATTGCTCATGTCAGTGGTGTGGCACAGATTCTTTCATAAATAGAAATACTGAGAGATGAACTGCACAGAATGCACATAAGTAGAAAAAAACTGTGTAGCATGAGTTTGCACTGATGTTGTGTCTGAGGGAACATGGACATCAGCAGACCACTCTGTGCACATCCAGGTGCAGTGTGAGGTTTGTGACCAGACGCTGCAAGCGCACTGACAGGTGGAAAACAAATGGTGCTTGAAACTAATACTTGTTATAAGGAGAAGCTGTGTGAGGAGATTCTCCGTCATTTGCACCTTTGCAGTTCATCGTTTAAAGAGTTGCAGTTTGGCGTTTTGGAGGCGGTTTTATTTGCTCAAATACAGAGGGAGGTCCACAGTTCTCCAGAGATCTTGTGGTACACCGAACAAGCATAACATTATGACCACCTGCCTAATATTGTGTTGGTCCCCCTTATGTGCTCAAAAATGCTCTGAACCATTGGGCATGGACAAGAAGACCTCTCAGGGTGTCCTATGGGGTCTGGAACCAGGACGTTGGCACTGGATCCTTTGGCTACTCTGGCTTGTGCAGTGGGGCTTCTGTCAATCAGACTTGTTCCACTGCATCCTGTTGATGCTTGATCAGAAATGGAGTGTAGGAAGTTTGGAGGTCAAATCAACATGTTGGGCAACTGTAATGTTCCTCAACATGTTCCTGATTGTTTGATGTTTTTTCACTTCACCTGTCAGTGGTCATAATGTTGTGGCTGATTTGTGTATGTCCACTCAATGTGTTTGATATTCTAGTGGAAAGTAGTACTAACTATTTGCTAAAGCTATCAGTTAACACAGTCAAACAAAAAACACAATATTTGCCTCTGGGATGTAGCTGCGTAAAATAGACATACTTAAGTAAAGTATAGGTTTCACAAATTTGTACATGAGTAAAGGTTTTCCTAGGAGCTTCAGTGGAAAGCAACGTCTCTTTTAGGTTCTTGAAGATGCTTCACCTCCCGTCCAAGAAGCGTCTTCAGTTCTAACTGACTGATGATGAGTTTTAGATGTTTATAGTCATTTCATCTCACATGGCTAATGGCCCATTACTTTCACATTAAGAACCCAAAGGAGAAGTCCAGGTGCTTTCTACTGAAGCTCGGCTGAGAATCTACACAGACATTTGTACTCAGTTTTATTCCACCTCTGAAATAAAATGTGTCGGTGCTTTCAGATTCTGGTATCTGACGAGAGGTCACGCTTCACTTCACTGCTTCTTGGTGTCTGTTTATCTTTTCTGGAGTCGCAGAGAGCAAATGAAGACATAACAAGAAGAGTCAATGCTGCAACTCAACACTGAAGAGGTCTCTTTGCTTGTAATATTATTACAGAGAAGAACAAGACGATAAAAAATTGAATTTTCAAGGATGGGGGATTTTTATTTTAATAGATAAAATGATGCAACATACAATATTTTAATAGAAGTAATGAAATGTCTGCACCACATGCAAGGCTGATATTAATAATACGGACTGTCTTTGCTTGAGGCTACAGCTGACATCCACTTTATTTAATTAACAGTTTCAGCAGAGATACAAACAAAAGGGAAATGCATATTTGCTGATGTTGTAAGTGTTTTGACAAGACATCATCTTTCTATCTGCAGATTATTAATATTAATTTGCCAGAATTAGCCACAAAGCCGCATTGCAAGAACGAGATCAGACTGAAGTAGAAGGAGGATCCACACATTGCTGTGGGGTTGCCTCTTGAAATACAAACCAAGAATGCAGATCAGTGTCTTTTTTTCAAGTCTGTCCCACTTGTAGACATGACCAGAGGGGCTAAACTGGACCTGGCATTCACCTGGAGGCAGTACAGACCCCCAAACTGGGTCAGGTGAGCTTATAATTTACAGAACTGTTGGCTAATGTCCACTTTTCAATTGAAAAAAGTATCATTTAAAGAGTGAAATCATCAAATTAACCCGATGAATCTTCCACCCAGCAACTGTGTTTCACTTTCTGTTGAGAAACTGCAAACTTCATAGAGGACACTAGCTCGACACTCTCCTCCAGTAGGAAGTAAGTGATAGAGTAGACGAAAAATCCATAATTAAGTGATGACACACATGTGTTACTATGGTTACCACATGATCAGGTGGACTACTGATCTGGGAGCTTATAAAATCATTTTTTTCTTTACTCTTAAGGGGAAGGACATGGATTTAATTGGAGCTCGGCTTTTGAATGCTAACACAAAATCATTTTATCGACCAGCGGTTGGTATGGAATTGGTAATGGTATGGAACAAAGAAGGCAAGAGTTTTGTTCAAGCAGAACCGAAACGGGTTATGTTTGAACCACTGATCCATTGGGATTTCAGGTCCCCACCACTGCATGCATGGATAGATCCTTCTCAGCACTATAAAGATGGACATGTAGTCCAACTGGGGCCACTATAATCTGAAAAACAAGGTCATGCATTTAAGTAGATGTGCATTATTCACCTCAAATGTAATGTAATGTGAAACAACAACAAAAACAGGTTATAAACTTCACTAATAGGTGATACGAATGAGGTGAGGGAGACGTGACAATCAGGAGAAGAGTGATGAAGAGTTGTGAATGTATTTGCCAACGTCTCTGAGCTCGTCAGCGGCAGCACCAGAAGGGATTAGGAAGACCAGGGATTACCAGCAGAATGGCAAAATGGGATCTCTGTGTTTTATCAGAATGAACATTAATCCAGAGCTAAACCCCTCTAGAGAGAGAGAGAACAGACATTGATATTTATATATATATATTTAAGCACACAGCCACTCGCAAAATTGATTCGGCGACCAACACCACACAGTTTGAGACCACTTACTGTAGAGTGTGTTTTGTATTTGCCATATATATAAAAAAAATCCTTAAGATATCCCCTTTGTGTCACACAGAGAGCAACAGGTGTGTTTTCACAAATGAGAAACAGAAAGGAGACGTGCGAGGATAATAAAGCAGAGAGGTGATGATGGTTTCTATGCGGGTGACGTCAGTTTGTTCGGTGTTAAGTCTGATGAGGCACCTGTGAAATGCAGCTCATTAACATGGTCTGCCTGGTGTTTATTAGCGACTCTGCCAATAAAAAAACACTCAGAGTGGGAGATAAGTGCCGGCACCCCCTTTTTTTTGCATTATCGGCTGGTAAAAGCTAATCATGACATTCAGCATTGACCAGACTAATTTATTCAAAAGAAAACAACAGTACATCCCCTAAAAAAAAGCCTGTTTTAAGTCAGATTTGCTGTCTGTTGGTCCTAGTCTGGCTCTTGGGTGTAATATTTACGCCTTTTCATCTTGTCAGACTGACAAAACAGAATTTTTTCTTGCATTAAGTTGGCATAATTACAAGTAGGAGTCCATTACTGAAGAGGCAATATTGTTTACAGAAATAAAACTGCTGAAGTGAGCACACAGGAAATAGGACAGCACCACCATAATCAGGAGCTTGTTCCAGTAACGACATGAGAGGAAGCTGTTAAAAGCAACAGTATGAGGTGTCTGCTTCTGTGAGCAGCAGCTGGGTTGATTCTAACATCATAGCTGACTGTCTGGCTTGGACTTTGCAGCTACAAGTGGTGCTAATGTTAGCTCTCATAGGTCTTCATTTTTAACTGTTTGGGCAGCATTTGAAACTCTGCTGTATCGATGAATGTGCATACATGCACCTTTTTTGATGTGTAGTTCAAGTTTGCACATTAAAAGTGCTGAAAAGAAATATAGAAAAGCCTCGGGTGAGTGCTCTTTTTCCCCAAAGTTTAGACTGTGACATCTTAAGACTAGTAAAGTCTTCCAGTTTGAAAGAGCCACAAAGTCTGTGTGAGGAAGGAGGTGGCAGCTTCATCCAGGAGACCAAGATTTAAGTCTCATGTGTGATCATTATTCTCAGACTTCAGTTCTGTTTTTATTTGCTGTTCTTACTCAATGTTTGTTTGGGTTTTGGTGTCAAAACCACATGGTTCGATTTAGGAAAATGTCACACTTTAGTTTACACTTTCACAGTAATATCAAATTAGAAGCTTGTTTTAAGTCCAGGCACCCGCATTAAGTGGTTGGGTTTAGGAAAATATCACAGTTTAGGGTTAAAATAAGATTTTTTCACAGCATTTTTTAAAATCTTCTTCCCCATGTTCTATGTCACCAAGGTGATGTGTCCTACCTCACCTGATACATGATTGGGTGGCGGAAAAGGAGCAGCTGTAAAGCATTTAAATAAATGGCAACGATATGCTGATCTGAAGCAAATTTGTGACACAAACAAACAAATCACAGTTGAAAATTCAGTTCAGTTGTATAGGAGCAGGATTTTTATTAGATATGGATTAACATAAAATTGTGGCTCCACTGTAGATGAAAAAATTAGATGTGTTAATTATAGTATAGTATAGTATAATAAATGTGTTATTGATAGTAAAAGGAATACAGTAAGTGAATGTGTACACTGTAAAAAGTGTATTTGAGCTGTTGTTAAAGTTAACTGATCTCATTTAGCTTTCTAGTTTGATGATGACAGTCTACTCTTCGGGATTCCATCAACTTAAAATGACACTTTGGTCATTGTACTGGATATTCCAATTTTCTATAAAATACAAAAAATAAGTTTACTGCTCCTTTAGCATTCAGATTTATCTGCTGCAACTCAACAAAAGTTATCTCTGAGTCAGATAACAAAGTCATGAAATGGACAGATAGCAGACGATTAACGACAAAATCTTATTTTAAAGTGTATTTACTGATGCACTGATGAAGCTGAATTTACACATGTATGCAATATATGCACTGGCAAACTACCGTACCTACAGTGAAAACACATTCAAGTAGAATCCAAGGATTTTAGTTGTTGAAGGTAACTGAGCCTGGAAGATCAGAAATGGCTGAATCTTGACAGCAGTCTCATTGCAAACAGTATAAATGCAGGGATGAGAGTTTGGACACACAGACATGAACTGAGGCAGAACTATCTGAGAAAAGTATACTGTGAGCCAAAGTATAATAAGAAGGCTTTAATATTTTATGAATCTGTGCAAAAAAAAAAAACCTTTGCCGAGATCAGTGTGAATAAAGCTTTTGTGTCGAGTTTCTTCTATTGACTCCACAGAGTGTTTTTAAATGACTTCCTCCTCGGCACAATATATTTGTCTGTCATTTGAAGCATCCATGTGAGTTTAAATTGACACTTGGTGATGGCACAAAGCCTGGGGGGGAAAATAAAGAAAGTAACATAACATAAAAAATGACAGTGAGCGGTATCGTTCCACCTGAGCTTTATAGATCAGTGCTGAGCTTTCGCAGAAAAACAGACACAGAAACATTGCCTGTTGTTTGACATTCACGGTTTTGGAAAGTTTATTGAAAGTTAAGGTTTTTTATGCTATATTGTATTTTATGTTTTACAACCTTTATTTAACCAGATAGAAACCCACTGAGATCAGGACCTCTTTCACAAGGGTGACCTGGACAAGAGGTCAGCAGCACATAAAACAATTACAGGGAGGTGACAGTTAAAAACATACAATTTTGAATGTGCAAAAGTGTTTTACAGTAAAAAAAAAAAAAAAAAGTGCAGGACTGTAATAAACAACAATTGTTTATTACACAAAAAAGCACAAGCACTGTTCAATGCTCTCACGCTGTCTCTCCCTCAGGATTCAACGGAGGGCTCCAAGCAGGATGAATTCAGACAGTTTCAGTTCAGTCTGTAAAATATTCCATGCCGAAGGGGCAGCAAAGCTGAAAGCCTTTTTCCATATTCGGTCCTTACACAAGGAACAGATAAGACAAGAGCAGTGTAGGAGCATAAGGCATAGCAGCTGTTAATTTTAATTAATAAAGTGCACAAATATGGAGGAATTAAGCCTAAGAGAGCCTTATAAATTAGAGTCAGCCGATGTGTGTATCTGCATGCACTCAAAGAAGGTAAGTCTGATTTCAAACACAATTCACAATGGTGGGTGAGATAATTGCAGCCAGTAACAAATCTCAGTGCCGAGTGAAAAACAGTATCCAAGGACTGGAGGCATTGGGATGAAGCACTCGAATAAAGCACATCTCCATAATCAATTATGGGCAAGAAGGTCGCTGTCACTAATTTCTTTCTGACCCTGAGAGAGAAGCAGGTTTTATTTCTGAAAAAGAACCCAAGCTTCACCCTAAGTTTAGTGACCAAGATGTTAATGTGGGCTTTAAATGAAAGCTCCTGATCAAGAATAAAACCCAAGTACTTGTAATTTAAAACCAGTTCTATAGCTTTCCCTTTTGATGTTACAATATTTGGGATGTTCTGTGGTAGCACCTGTACATGAGAATATCACGAGCTTGGTTTTGTCTGTGTTTGAAACCAGCAATAAATAATGGTGTCATCTGCACAAAAATGATAAACTGCATTTGACAAGTTGTTGCATTTGACTATTACTATTACTACTCCTAGCACTGAACCTTGGGGCACCCCTTTGGTAATGCCCAGAATGTAATGGTAATGTCCATTAAGGTGTGTTGTTAACCTTAACTAACTGCTGAGCACCTAAACGCCTCCTTAAAGAAGTTTAATGATACTTTTGGTGCTTTGAGCAGATACAGTGTAGTACGTTGTCAATATAAAGTCATGTATGGGTGTAAAACTTTAGAATAGCCTTTGTCTTTTAATCAAATTTTCCTCCTTTTTTGATGTTTTTAAGGAAAAACTCAACACGTACCTGTTTTCAGTGTTTTTAAGTTGCTCTTAGTTATCTATAACTTTTTGTATTTTAAATATATGTCATTTAAAACTTCTTCTTACAAGTTGTAGTCCAGTTTGTCTTTATATTTTTAATAATCTTTTTATTGATTTTGCAAGTGATATTCTGTTTTCTGTCTTGCTTCATGGCACATATTTTTGCTGTTATCTGTCTTAAAATGTGTATTATAAATAAACTTAATTTGATTTTCTTAAACATTTATCAGATATAGTTTTAAAACCTTTTTTTAATCATATTTAAAACTCAATCTGGATAGCATTATGTCTCTCTTAAAATAAATATTTTCTGCTTCAAATTATATTTAAACTTCATTTGGTCTGAGTGATCCCCTTTGTCCTATGGTGAAACATTTCTTCCTGGATCACAGTGCCTCCATCCATAGGGTATGAGGTGCCACTGAATGGTTCGATGCATTCAAAGAAATTACATGATTCATATAATGTGAAAAAAATACATGTTAAAATGGTGCTTTAAAACACTGTAAAAGTGCAATTACTGTATGTACCACATAACTGCTACTTAATAATTAAACCATCTCTTCCGCTGCAATTACTGTAATTCACTGAAAATGAACATAAAAACACAAAATTTTACTTGTCTCATAGTAACTACCTTCATCCTATGATGAAACATTACTATGGTGATGGCAGTGGTCTCTTCCAAGATGAGAATGTTCCCATTAACATGACACAGGGGGTCACTGAATGGCTTGATGAGTATGAAAATGATGTGAATCATATTGCTTTTACAACCACCTCTTCACCTGAACACATATGAGGGATTTCGTACTGATGTGTTAGACAGTGCTCTCATCACAACACCAAAATGTGTTTTTGGAGTCATGATGTTCCACAGACTTGTAGAACCAATGCTAAGCTACATTGAAGCTGTTCCAGTGGCCCAACAGCTTACTAAGACACTTTATTTTGGTCTTATCACCTGTCTGCGTCGTGAAATCATTGTGTATAGATGTAACAGGGTCAATTATACAGCAGTGATATGTGTATGTAAAATATATTATACATTAGTTATCGGTATAATTACACAAAATCTGTGTAACCTTAAGTTTAATTTGTTTGTATTTATTTTAGTTAATATCTGACAGGTTGGGCCTCCGAGTCAGTATGTGGAACTTTAATTTGAGTCTGTACCCCTACGTTCTCATCATAGTGTGACACAGCCCTCTATAACTAGCGTTTCCGTGCCTTTGCCTCTTCCCTTTTGTTGATCTCCGTGGGAGAGGTAAGCGATCTTGCAGTCAGGGGAAATTTCTGTTTTAACCTCTGCTAATTGCATTTTTAAGTTTACTGGCTAGCTTAGACTTGTTAGGAAGTGCTTACATTATACTAAGACAGACGTCCGTGTCATTTAATTTGTGTAGCGGCATGTTCTTGTGGAACTCACTGTCCAGAGGATTTTATTTATTTATTTATTTATGAGTCTCTTCTTCAAACACAACACACACAACACAGAGTCTGGCACGACCTGTTACATAGAGCTTACAAATAACATATTATGTGGTTTATACTGATATCTGACCCAAATTCCCAGTGTTCTAACTGCAAAATTAAACAAACTGTTAAGTCTGTGTTTCCTGTAATGCTTATCAAAACCAGCTGATTGCCTTTAGACAGAGCATGTGCACTTGTGGACGGATGATAAGAGGAGGATGAGCAAACACAAAGAAGAAAGTCCTCTTTGTGCTCCCTCAGACATCAATAATAAGTCCGATACCAGTGTTTCCTGTTCCTGGTGAGTCCGACCATTCCCATTCTTCTGGTCACCACCAAAAGCTTGTGACTAAAAAGTCCAAATAATGTCTCAAAAACAGGCCCGCATCAAGAATGACTTACAGCCCTCAAGCAGAACACAGGAAAAAACATCATGGGAAAGGAGGAAGACACGCTGGAAAAAGCAGCTTGAGGAGAGATTTAGTGGAGGAGTGGTTGTTCGCTGGCAATTAGACAACACACAGAACTGCAACAGTTTCACAGAAGCTGAGCCATAGCAGTAATTATTATTTAATCCTATTATCTCCAGATCAGGAGTTAATTATCTTGATATCTTGCAACAGCAGCGGAATTCATTATTTACTTTACTTGTTACAAGATAACAATAAAATGCAGTTCTTGTTTTCTTGTTGTTCTTGTTCTTACATAGTGTAGAAATACAAAATGCAAGAACTATGACCGTTGTAAACCAGTAAAATATTAAACCCAGTAATGAATTGGGATTGGAATGATGATCAGCCTTTGCTTTGTAGCTCAGCCTCCTCCTCACCACCGCTGTCCGCCTCAGTTTTTTACATTTCTGGATTCTTTTAACCTTCTCGTGTGAATAAAAGCCAAAAATACCTAAACTAATTCACACGCTGCTACTTTACCTTGAAAGTCTGACAAAAGCTGCCTTTTTCTGGAGGCTTCTGTGAGGAGATAAAATAAAAGCTGTTCCACTGGAAGCTTTCCCAGAGACGCTCTGCAATTGTACGATTTCACAATCGCTGGAATTCATCCTACGGAGAAAACTGGGAGAACCGTCCCTGTCAGCCAAACCAAGGGCCCAGTCAACAAGTACTCATACCTGAGCATTTTTATTGCATTCCAAGCAAACTTTCTGATTTGCTGTGGCCCTAAAGTGTGAATACTTTTAAACCTGCATTATTAGATGTTTTGGCCACTTGGCAGCAACACAGACAAGCTATAAACACAAACATGTCCACAAGAAAGTGGCTTATTTGCACATCCAGCAGACAATAAGTAACATAAGCATTTGTTTGGAGTCACTTGGAGTCTTTTTAGCTGCTAAATGCTCGACTGCTTTTACCATCCAGTTGGTACTTTGTCCGTCTTTGCAAACAGTCCAATGATGCAGCCATAAATGATGCTATAAGAGCGAACAGTTGAAATCTAAAAAAAAAGAAGCAAAAAGGGGAACTGTAGATCTGTTTCTGTGGGTTCATTACAGAGTAAACACTTTCATATGCAAGAGATTATAAAGAATTGATTGTAACGGCCTTACAGTCTGTAAAAGTATTTGGTAAAGGCTAGAGAACAATCATAGTAAAGCAGCAAAAGTGGCTCATTTGAAAGTACAGCTCTTTCCTCTCTTTCTCTCCCACCGGACGAGCTCAGATATATACAGTACATGCACTTCAAACGCTCAGAATAGTCCAACCAAAAGTCAACATTTATTTTCAGCTTCAAACACCACTCTGCTGATTGAAAGTCCTCTGTTTAACCCATTCAGTCAACAGATCCTGCTCCCACTGTGAGCCTCATTGCTCTTTCCATTCCTGGGTGAAAAGACCTGTGAATTGTCAAAGTCCTCTGTCATGGGCTACATTTGTCCAAAACCTAGGGACCAAAGGAGGTACAGAAGTTTAGTTTCCACTAATACCACATGTTTTTATGGAAATTTTGCAGAACAATACCAAAAAACACAAGTCTAAGAAAGACAACACAGAAAAGGGATTCAACAGAACTTGATGCATGCCTGTCCATCAACCCTGACCTCCTCTTGAAGACTCATACAGCAGAATAACAACAGGATCCTTCTTTAAATTGTCTCATTGGATACATGCTGGTAGTTTGTTTCAACAATGCCACTATTTTAGGAAGAGGTCATAATTTGTGTATTTTACTTTGTCATCTTTCACTTTGGTTTTACAAGGAAGGGTTGCCCCTTGTCTCCGATCCTGGATGGGGTTTCAAGGTGGAGTCAGTGTGATGAGAATGTCTAGTTTGGGAACTGCAGAGTTGCTTCTTTTCTTTTTGCAGATGGTGTGGTTCTATTGGCCTAACAAAGCTACAACTTAAAGCATGCACTGATGTGTCAAGCGCCTGGGATGAGAGTCAACACCTCCAAGTCTGAGGCCATGGCTCTCTATGGGCTGGGGGAGAGTTGCTGCCTCAAGAGAAAATCTTAGGTATCTTGAGACTTTGCTAACAAGTAAAAGGAAAAAAGTATGCGAGTATGAGATGGAAAGACAGACTGGTGCAGCGTCAGCAGAAATGCAGGTATTTTACAGGACCATCATGGTGAGAAGAGAGCTGAACTGGAAGATGAAGCTCTTGATTTACTAGTTCATATATGTTCCAACCCTTACCTGTGTCCATGAGCTGTAGGTAGTCACTGAATGAATGAGACTGTAGATACAAATGACTGATGTGAGTTTCCTCCAAAGGTTGGCTGAGCTCTGCCTTAGAGATCAGGTGTGGAACTGGCTTTTTTTTTTGCATTAAAACAGCTAAAGTGGTTTGGGCGTTTGATTAGAATGCCTTCTGGGCATCCTCATTTTGAAATTTTCTGATCAAGTGGACTGGGAAGAGACCACGCATAGACCCAGAGCTGGCTGGAGGGATTACATCTCTCATCTGGCCTGGGAACATCTTGAGATCCCCAGGAGGAACTGGAAACACTGCTGGGGAGAAGGACATCTGGAATGCCCGGCTTAGCCTGCTGCCACTGTGACCCGACCCCGGATAAGAGGAGGAAAATGGATGGATGGATTTAAATTTCATTGACCAACAGGCTGGAAAAACTTAGTTCAAACATCTGTGCAGTAAATGGCACTTAAGAGTATCCCCACGGATAACCTGAAAAGGCTGTTTTTGTCAGTTCATGAAAGGTTAATTCCTTTACATAAATATCAGTCGTTTGATACCAATAAAATGTTGCAGTGGCTGTGAAGTTAATGTGTGTAATAAGTACCTTTTAACCTCCAACACAGATCAGATTGACCCTCAAAGGTTTGCAAATCCATTGTGTCTGGTATCTTTTGCCAGAGATGAGCAAGAAGCAATAATTACGGTTAAATGTGATTGAAAACTGAAAAGGGCCTCCTCCGTCGAAACTGTGTTTGCATAATTCGAAAGAAATTACTGCTGCAGAGCAAATTACAGTCAGTGATTTTGTAGATGTTTTTATTGTGCAATTGGAAGTATTATTTCACATGCAAAGTTAGTGATGTTGGGTTGCAATCGAAGAACAGAGCCTAACAAGTAGATAAAAACTCTCTGACTTTGAACTCTGCGGGGGGGAAAACTAATACATACATACACAACAGAATGGGCAGAACTCAGGGTGCCTGCAGTAAGAGAGGAAATTGGGGGTTTGGTTAAAGAGTGTACAGTGTGCGTGGAATTTTATAACAGTTGCAGCTGATGATTACCTTCTCCCTGAGTCGTTTCTACTCTGGCAGACATGTAGGTGAGCAGAAGATTGCACAGCATCATCTTGAGTGTTTATATTTCAAATCTAAGTACAAACTTGAAGGACAGCGATGAAGCTACAGTCTAAGATATTTAATCGATACATGATGGCTGTGTGTTTTTCATTTAAATGGAGTAGAGCATGTGCACGCCCTATGTATTCCTCTCATAAAAAGCCAAACAGATTAGATTAAAATAGCAAAACAGATTAAAAGGGTACGGTGGGTGAAATGATTTCATGCAGCTGGCGGATGAGATGAAAGAGGGGGCATGTCAGAACTGACAAACAGCAAGTTGGACTCTTTCTCTCCATGTATATACGAGCATGAAAGGAAAAGATTAGGTGAGAGAGACTGAATGAGACAGAAAAAAATAGTAATCGCCAGGTTTTAGAAAGGAGAGGAGGACTTTCAAATTCAGGATAAAAATGAAAACATGAGTAAAAACTGACTTTCAGTGACATTAAAGGCAATAAAAAGAGATAACATGTTAAAGTCCACACAGATTTTGCTGTGCCAGATAAGCCCTTCTATTCCCAGCTGAAGTGAAGCATTCTGGGGTAGGAAACTGTGGATGGAAAGCATAATAGTGCAGCAGAAGGGGAGTTGACATGCAGAGCAACATTCGAACATTTTCTTCAGACACTGAGTGACAAGAAAACAAAAGAAATAAATGAGATCTAGTTCGGATAATTAGGACGACTTCTTGGCCAAACGTAGCGACTTTCCCGGAGTCTTCAATGGGAAGAGAAGTAGCCGAGAACATAATCGCCTTGTTGTTTTTACACTGACAAACTTAGCAAACGAGATATGAAATGCTAATGAGTGAACTTTTTCAGTCTTAATGTTAAACTAAGTTAGGCAGCTGTTGGCTGTAGCTTCATATTTTATGGACAGATGGGAGCGGTATTGATATTTTCTTCTAACTCTCAGCAAGAAAGCAAATTAGTGTTCTTCTAGTTACGAGTTTCTCATAATTTCAAATGATTCTTTCCATGCTGAGAGGCCTTTTGTGGCTCTAATCAGACTCGTAACGTCACTTGATCAAACCGATAAGTCAGCTAAAGACACAGAAGATAACAAAGCATTTGGATGAGAGGTCAAAAAGGAAGAAAGGGAGGATTGGTGAGAAAGCAGTCCATCTATATGGAGATTGTGAAGGGATCTAATGTGAACATATCACACTGAGCCTGTTAATTCTGGTTTACAAGATGCCATGCTGGCATCCTCACATAAACAAACTCTTTTAAGCCAACTAAGTCCTCGTAAAATTTGCCCATTATGCAAGCCATACACAGTGCAATCTGGAGGATGCCCTGCTGTTCATCCAGTTATGAGTGTGCCAGGGGGATAGGGATGAAGGCAATTCAGCCAGTCAGCAGAGATGTACAGAAGATGGAAGCACTAAGGAGCAGAGATAAGTCTCACTCGAGGAATAGGAAATGGCAACCAAGTGCTGAACTGAAAGAGCCGACAGCGTCAATCACTCAAACATAGATAGTTCTCTTATAGAGCGCCAAATTGCCTGCAAGGCACGACGACAATGTCTAAAATAAATGTGGTCATATCAGCCTAGTGGCTTCAGAAACGCCCCTCATGTTTGATGAGTGTGCAGGACACCATTTACATCTGCTATCAGCTCAGTGCGAGTGCAGTAAGTAAAGTGTTTACTGAGCACAGAATAAATTTCAGATAGAGACTGAAGCTATCAGAGGCAATCACTTCCTATTTACTTCCTCTGAGAGGAAGAGAATCCTTCCAAAAGACCAAGTGACAAAATAGCGAGGGAGCAGCAGTTCAAATAAATAAACAGTGACCTGAGAGAGATGGAGGATGCTGGGGTGGTAAATTATCACAATAGACATTCATCGTCTGGATCTCTACTGTAAATTTGCAAATGAAAAGTGCAGCATATTACTCAACCACTGAAATAACACTGGGTTCAATCCATCAGCTCACATGAAATTTATTATTGACTGAATGAAAAAATCTGGACAGTGTTGTTGGTATTTGGTGCGCACACTCGTCACTGCCCCCAAGGAAACGCCAAACAGAGAGCATTGAGGAATGGCATTAACCTTCTCCCAAAGGGAAACACAGGCTCTGAGACAACAGGGAGATGTTGGGGTTTGATAAATAGAGCCTTAAAAATTCTTTGTGAGCAGCAGCAAGTGGTAGTGTAGCTTTCAAATGTGGCAGTGACATGGCAGCAAAACAATGAGCAGAGCTAACTATGCTACCATAAATACCGTATACACTGATAAGACATAACATTATGACCAAATGCCTAATATTGTATCGGTCAACCTTATGTGCTCAAAAATGCTCTGAACCATTGGACATGGACAAGAGGACCTCTCAGGGTGTCCTATGGGGTCTGGAACCAGGACGTTGGCACTGGATCCTTTGGGTCCTCTGGCTTGTGCAGTGGGGCCTCTGTCAATCAAACTTGTTCCACTGCATCCTGTTGATGCTTGATCAGAATGGGGTGTAGGAAGTTTGGAGGTCAAATCAACATGTTGGACCATTGTCATGTTCCTCAACATGTTCCTGATTGTTTGATGTTTTTTTTCCATGTGGTTGGGTTCATTTTCCTGCAGGGGTAGGTCAGTGACATTTGGGATTTCCATTTGCATGAGGGAGTGTGTTTGTTGTGGGACAATGTTTATGTCGAAGTCTCATCAACACGGATGTTAAAATCCAAGGTTTTCCAGCAGAACAGCACATAGTAGCAATATGATCAATGTTATTCACTTCACCTGTCAGTGGTCAGAATTTTATGGCTGTTCAGTGTACGTTGCAGTTCTCTTCATACTACAATATGTATATGCTGGTCTGCTAGATAGACGATTGCATTTCCACTCATACTGAACACAGAAAAACACTCAGGGCTCCCATGTATGTTTCTGCAAGACTAGCAGTAAGTGTACGCTTTTTCCAGGCAGTACCACTGTGTTTATTCCTGAGATGTGCTGAGCACAGTGGACAGACATAACACAAGACTTCCGGAGATTTTAGAACTGTGCTTGGGCATCTTTGATGGAAAGGATGTACAAATCTAAGCATCTCAGATGTCTGGCAGCAACTACTTTATTTAAAACTCTTCTAATGCTGGATTATAAAGGTGTGGATGATGGAGAAACCCCTTGTGAAGCCTATCTTGATAACAAGCATTTTTTAGGCATTACTTTTTGTCCTGGTGCATGTGCAATTGGTGCTCTTGGGCTGCTTATGCATGTCTGCAAAGTGGCCTTGTGGACTCTCACTGGCTTTGATGGATGACAAAATGATATGTAAGCATGCAGACCCTTGCAGACATGTGGGTGCAGAAAACATAATTTTGCTTTCATATGCACGGAGCCCCTAAAGGGTCATGGGCAGAAAAAAATTAAAATGTAAGGCTCCGTACATATGAGAGGATAAGTGGACAAACATTGAACTACTGACAGGTGAAGTGTATGATATTGATCATCTTGTTACAATGAAGAAGAGGAGGAAGCTGTCTGACAGGAGCAACCAGTAACAGAAAAAAAATGCCAGTATTGAAAGAGTTATCTTTTTTTATTTTTACATTCAGTACCAATTTTGAAGAAAAAAAAACTTACTTTTTATAAAATCCTCACATCGACTGCAGCAGTTAAGACAAAAGATAGAGAGATAGTGTTATGGCAAATGAGGTTACAGTTAGACTTGTAAAAAACAAGACCAGGGGAGGGTCAAGGTTGGGCAACAGATATAAACTAAACTATAAATTTAATCAAGAGAAAAGATAAATGCAAACAAGTTCATTGTGACAGAATCCATGACAGAATGCACAAGTGCTGCTGTTGGAAGTAAATCATGCATGTGAAGTTCAGAATCGTCTTATATTGACTGAATTTCTAAAACATCAAGATGTAAGTAGACATTGCAATGAAAAGTTGAGAAAACACAAAAAACAACAGTCTCTACTGGTCACTTTTTGCAGGTCAGAGTTGAGCACAGCTTAACTTTGATGCATCGATCTGCATAAGAGAGCCGCAGCTCACAGTTCAATGAATGGCTTCTTGAATTCCACAGTTTGTATGGACTTTGTTTGTATGGAACGGAAATGAATGAAAGACCGAGCCGATTTACAGATGCAGCTAGACATGGAAGAAAGCACACTCCATGCTGGCTAATTTTTGCTCTACTCTAGCTGCCATTCACTGTATCGTTATTGTAAAAATAATTACTGTACTTAAAAACGTTGGCCCTGAATATCTCACTGGCATATCAATTGGGTCTCACCTGACCCGTTTGCTCATTTTGTCTGACATTAAAAAATAATATCATTTTTTTGTTCCCTTTCAGGGATTGAAAACATTTCAATCGATGGCTTCATTATATTACTAACAATGCGTCCTCTGGCTGAGGTTGCTACACGAGTGACAGGGAACAGTTAAGCCATCTGATCCGGAGGGATGAAGTGGAGAGATATGAGGAGGAGGATTTTTTTTTTGAAAGGAAACAGGACACGGGCTCAGAAATGGAGACAAATAGGGAGGATTGTAAAAGCACTAGAAGAGTTAGAGAGACCGAGAGAAAGAATGACTGAAGAGGCCAAGAGTGTCTGTGATGAACAAGTGAATGTAGAGATGAATTGCCGGAATTAAAGGAGATGAAAAGCCACACGGAGGTGAGATATTGATTAGTAGCCTCTCAGTTATCGCTGCCACCTCTGAAGCCTTTTTTTATAAAAACTAATGTCAGTAGGATGCGAGGATGAGGGGGATGGTGATGGTGGGAAGATATAAAAGTGGGACTTGATGGAACAAGAGAGGCTGGTTGAAGATAAGGTGTGACAAAAAAGAAACCTAGAGACACAAAAAGACACAAATGGTAAAGAAGACACCCTTTATGCTTGTAGGGAGTGAACAACCCTGGCATCAAGAATTCCAGTGACAGATTAAGGGTTAATGTCCAACTGAGGGCTCCTAATAGAAGAGTGGAATACTTCCATCATGCACACATCCAGAGTGTGCTGCTGAGGGCTGAAATCAAAAGCAGCAATTCTGATAATAATAATTGCAGTGATTATTGCTTGTTCGCGTATCTGCCAGCTATTATTCCAGTGTGTGTGTGTGTTTTTTTTCCCAGGCCAACTGTGTAGGCTGCATTAAATCTCCTCAATCTCTGTCTCTGTCAGCAAGCAGAGCTGAGGGGGAAAGAAGAAAAAAAAAAACACACCGTGGCACTGGAATCACAGATGGACCGCTGCATTAAATGTCATCAAAAGCCCTGAAGGGGAGACTTGACTTTTATTTTGTAGAAAATAACAACAGGGCTTCTGTGTGTATTTGTATGGCTATCGTTGAGAAGACCTGTGAGGACATTTTTCCCAGTTCTCGCGTTATGACATCAAAGGGATGTTTGAGGATTAAGACTTGGTTTTAGGGTTCAAGTTAGAATTGGGTTAGGGTAAATGGGGGCTACTGAATATATTATGTCCTCACCAACACATGCTGCTGTTTTACTGTGATGACTGGTAGCACACTGTTGATGTAAAGACATTTTGGCAGATCATCAGAGCAGGCAAAACTGACGTGTAAGCAGAGTCATGCACATTTAACATTTGCTTTTCCCTTCAGCTTACATACATTTCTGGTGCCTACAAAACTGAAGAAAATCTACTTGTTTGTCCAAATGCGATGGGACTGCAGCTTAAGCGTGGGCCCAGAAAAACAGTAAAACCTGCTGGATGTAATGCAGTTAACCAGAGGAACTTCAGAATAAACACTCTTATTCTTAAAATGCTCAGTTTCTCACACATTTTTTAGGAATTCAGCAGTATTAGAATGCAGTTGCAATATGTGCAATTTACTCTCTCTGGGTATCTATTTTTTAAATTGCTTTTTTTGTAATGTGTACTTATTTTTATAATGCATATTTTAGTTTTTTTTAATTGCTGCTGCTCTTACTGTTTTCATTATTTTATTTTATTTTTTGAGAATTCCAGTGTACCTGTACTGTAATGTACCTGTGCAAATGGCAATAAAACTGTTCAGTACATGCGAGCACAGAGAGCAGGAGAGAAGCAAAAGATGACCAAGTTTAGATTGCACTGAAGTCCAACAGGCAACATTCAAGTCATTGTTTTTTGGTTTAAATTGGTCTTAAAGTTCTCTCACCTGTGGACATCCCCTCAAAGCTAATGGTAACATTAGCCACATTAGCTTAGCACTAAGGTTTTTCCTGTTGTTGGGACATTTCCATCAATGTTAACTCAGATGCTGGGAGTGCATGAAGACTCTCACAGCCTGCATTTGTTGTGTTTGTTTGCTTGTGGGTGAGACAATTTACAGTTTACAGAAGCAACTCTAGGCGACACTACCCTGCATAAAATGCTCAGTTTCTCCTTCGACTAGAACAGCTCAGCTTTCTGTTTAAGAATGCAGGTGCTTTTCTGACCTTTGGGAAAGGTTTAAAATAGTGAAACTCCAAATCACATCCACTTGTGCTAGTTTTCTGAGCTTTCTAATGCATTCTACTAACCTCATGATCTTGCTCAGGTGGGATCAGGTCATCAGATGAATGAAAGCCTGCAGTTCATCGTCACAAAGACTCTGCTCAGACCTGAACAATATAAACATCCTCAATGCAGCACAACCAACATCTGTTACAGAACAGAGTGAACAGCCAGGCTGGCAAAATCATTGCTTTATGTTATTATTTGACAGAATCAATATAAATACAGGTTAATGGCAACTGCTGTGTGATTGGTGACATCCCCATTCAAACCCTGTGATCACAGAGATCGTTAGAGATGACAGAAAGTTGTCTTTATAATTTTACAGTCTATGTGCAGGCTGTAGATGCCCTCTGCCAGTGTCAGTCCATTAACCCTCAGCCCCCTCCTGTCCTCTGTAACCACACATACTGAAAAACGGCCAAGGTCACCATTCAGTTGTTCTCATTTACATATGTTTTCGGTTTCTGCTGTCAGACAATCGAACGAGTGGGAAACCGTAATTTCAAATATAATTACCTGTCTCTCTGCTGTCAACGCAGCTGTCTCCGTCTGCTGACATGGGTGTTCACAAGTCATTTCCCTCCACCATTTATCCTGCATGATGTGTATGCAGCACGAGCCAGCTCCATTTGCCGAATGAAGGCTTTTTGTTACATGAAATATGCTGATAATTTGTTTGTGTGTGGACTTGGTTGTAATTGAATAATTGAATAATTTATGACATCAAAATGTAAACACAATAGTTTGTTCACCTCATTTAAATACATGGAGGAGCACAAATAGAAACATTGCAACAATTCACTTTCAGTTACTCCATTTAACATTTCTAAACAGCCATTAAATAAATGGGCGGCTGTGGCTCAGGTGGTAGAGTGGGTTGTCTACTGATCACAAGGTTGGTGGTTCGATCCCCGGCCCCTCCACATGTCGAGGTGTCCTTGGGTAAGACACTGAACCTGAAGTTGCTCCCAATGGTAGATTAGCGCTTTGCATGGCAGCTTTGTCGCCATTGGTGTGTGAATGGGTGAATGTGAAACACACTGTAAAGCCCTTCGGATACCACTAAGGTAGAAAAAAGCACTATATAAGTACAGACCATTTCTAACCAGCCATTTAATAGATGTTCATACTTCTGGCTATGTACATCAGCAAGCGTTTGTCAATATTCAACACTTTTAAAGGTACTATATTGTGCCCCTTTTCAGCAAATGAATAAATACTTCACATTTCCAGAATGTATCTTTCACTTTTCCAGCTGGAAATACTGCAAAATTTTATCATGAATGTACAACTCTTGATTTTTAGGGCAGTTCTAAACAGGCTGTTTCCATGTCTATAGCTTTAAATGCAGCTGAGCTACTGCCGTCCATGCCCCCTTCAGGAAGAAGACTCTCTGAATTTGTGACTGACAGCAAAACAGCCTACCACAAGGCAGCTAACATACTTGACCAAAACCAGGATTTTCTATGGCTTCCAACTTTTTTCTCTTAGCAATCGTTTAACATGGAAATATCACTGAGTTCACTGCACAGCCATTGTTTTTAACTCATGTTAAGATAATGTTGCAGTTATAAAACAGCAGCAGTTTGAAAATGCTCTGGGTTGCATTTCAGTGACTATTTCATACTCGCTTCACTTTCTGACAACAAAAACAGAAAATGTTATGGGAGCGCAGAAACCCAGGTGCAGGCAGAGAACACACGGCACAAAGAAGTTCAAAACAAAAACCAATTTATTCTAAAGAAAACCAAGTAAAGGAAAAATGAGGGAGTCAACAGCTAGTTTAAACTACTAAACAAACATTGACAAAGATAGAAATAACTAAACTAAGACTAAACTAAGCGCCGAACCTACTCACACAGCTCTCAACACCTGATGAAGCAAAACTACAGGTTTACCAGAGCGCTGAAGCGACAGAACTATGCAAATAAATCAGAACACCGGGTGAGGTGAAACTACAGAATACCAGAGACCAAAGCGGCAAAACTTAAGCTGTCAATAACACAATCAAACTTCATTCTAAACTTAACTGCCTGTCTGGGAGAGGGTTGAAGATATGCAGCTGGGGGGTGTTTGGTGGAAATCTGGCAAGGAGTGAGATGAGCCAGAGGAGAACCGGGCCTGGGTGGAATCCGAGGGTCCATGGTAAGGGCAGGTGTAGGCAGGTGGCATGGACGGGTCCGACTGGGAGCGGCTCCGAGAACTGAGCAGAAGAAAAGAGTGTTAAAAACAGCAGCAGAATAATGGTCAGGCAGAACTGACACGCTGCTGTTTAACGGTCCGACGTGGAATGGCGACTTCTGCCAGGCTTAATGGAAGGAAGTAGTAAATTACGAGCAGGTGGAACGCTCCCAGCCACAAGTGTCCTGCATCCGCTGTTTAGTGAAGGTGAGGGAGAGACTGCCACTATGCAGAGGAGGTGGAGCCCATGAAAGAAAAACATGTAAATAAGAACATTTATCTTTATCTGGAATTTGGCTATATTAAATTGCAATATATATGAGCACAGAGAGCAGGAGAGAAGCAAATAGATATAAACACTGGGTGAGTTTAGGTTGCACTGAAGCACAACAGGCATCATCATAGTCCTTGTTTATTAGTTTTAAATCGGTCTTAAAGTTCTCTGAGCTGTGGACATCCAAACAAAGCTGATAGCCACATTAGCTTAGCACTAAGGGTTTTTCCTGTTGTTGTGGTGACATTGCCATCAAAAATAAAAGTAATTCACTGGATCTTCAGTTCCTCAGTTGCTGGGGTTGCATGAAATCTTTTGTGTTCACTCTTGCGGCCAACAACAGAACATGTGGTGTGCTTTGTTCATGGCTGAGAAATTAAAAAGTTAGCAGAAGCAGCTCTAGACAAGAAACAAATCTGGCGAACTGAGAGGCCACTGCTCATTCTGAATATATCACCTCAGATGCAGAAGGGAGGGAGCCACTGTGGGTTTTTCTGTTTCTATGCTGAGACTGAATAAAAATCTGATTGGCTTGTAAAAGGACCCCCTCCAAAATAAAATGCTACATCTCAAAGGAGGCTAGTTAAGGGGGGGCTAAAGGAATGGCAATAAAGAACGTCTTCATATTTCAGCTTGTATTTTACAACTTCCGGTTTTTAATATACAGACAAACAAAACACAATAAAAATAAATTTGCGACCTTTAATTTTAACTCTGAAGACATATATTAACCCAGTTCTCCTATATTGCCATCCGTTATGTGCCAGCTTCCAAACATGGGTGCCAGACAGATAAAGTTAATAATGACAAATTCATTAATAAACACATGTACCTGCTATGGTATGGAGTGTTATAAATTAGTTATTACATGTTTATTCTGCTTCTTGATTCTAAGTACGACTTAAAGTAAAGCTGAAGCATCTTAACAGCAGTATAAAGCAGCCTGTCCAATGCAGCATCAATGAATTAGCAGGACTGAATTGACATGACACTGACACTGCCTCACAAAGCTGGAAAGTATTGCTGGAATTATTTTGTGCTTTCGGTAAAATACAAGCCACTTTTTATTTTTTCTGAACACTGTGTAAGTCCATGCAATGACCTTGAAAGTGTATAAAATGTATTAATATAAAATAGTGTAAAAACACTATAGAGGGAGGAAGAAACAAAGACATAAAATAGAAGGAAAGATTGAATTAACAGATTGATAAATGAATGGGTAGATATGGAAGAGAATGAATGGCCAGGTCTGTGCATGTGCAACAGGCTAATGGGCAAAAGTCATGGTTGCTATGGTAACGGTGCTGCCTGTCAGGGATGTAGATACAGCTTCTTGCCTCATTCATGCCTGCATGGTTTGCGTGAAAGTGCGGAGATTTGTCCAGATAGTTGAACTCACACCTGTCTGTGAGTCGTGATGTGTTGAACAAGGGACCATTTTACATTAAAACACTGAGTCACGGTTTGCCTGAAGCAAAAAATAAACTCTCGTTTAAGTTTTGTAAAAGGAAGTTCAGATGCCAGGGAGGGTGCACGCAGATAAAAAATAGACTAATGAAAAGGAAAAAAAGGAAAAGGTTTTGTACAGGGTAGAAGATGAAGTCACGCCTGGGATGCAGCAGAGGGACGCGTGAGGTAAAAATACCCCAAAGTTTCTATTTCTCTCTGCTGTAGTCTTCTCCAGCTCCTCTCCCTCCTCCGCCGGTGAGCTATTTTTAGCTCACGATGACTCTCCTGACTGAGAGCGTGAGCGTCTGTCTGCCACCGAGCCGCACGTGAGGCCTCCAGCACGTGCGCTGCCCTCCATGACAGGCAGCTCGGGCGTCAGACACGACGCAAACCACCACCTCAGCACCACCGCCATGCCAACGCCACAGCAGCATGTGGGGGAGCGCAAAGGAAGACAATGAGGAGGAGGACGGAGAACTGCAGCTTTTGTTTCTCAGCGAGGAAAACAACTGTTAGCAGAAATAAATATGCACGTGTTCAGCCATGTTTACTCATTTGTTTGCGTTAATGACCAGATACAGGAATGAAACAGATTACTGTGGAAGCAAACGAAAAAGAGCAGCAACAAAGACGTTAATGATAAAAGTGAATCATGATACTGAAGTCAACTACTGAACCAGAATTGTTAACAAGCTTTAATTGTGATACATTAGATTGTAGAATTGATTTTAAGATGCTACTGATCACATTTAAAGCTCGTCAGGCTCTGGCTCAAAGGTGTATATCAGAAATGCTAACTCAGTGTGAGACTGTTTCAGCCTTATGGTCATTTCATGCAAGAAAGGGCCAAAAAGACGCAACAGTGGCGCTCATTTCAACGACTTGTACCACACAACAATGATTTGCTGCTTCGCAAAACACACATACAAGGTCACGCACCCAAAGCTTCACTGTGCTGGACTTTGCATGCTATGAAGTGTGCCCATGCGTCGAATAGCAATGAGGCTTCTCTGTCGTTGAGGTGATTGCAAGAAAGTAGCTTGTCTCTTGAAAAAGACAAGGGGGCACAGTCCTGCTGGAGGGTTTTGCTCTGTGCTTCGTGACTCTGCCCAAGCAGAGCGCTGAACCCAGCGACCAGCACAGCGCATATTACATCTTGTATGAATGGGCCATTAAGGGGCATTCATTTCAATGGCCTGTGCTGCACAACAGTGGTTTGCCGCTGCAATGCACAGTGGGCGCACTGGTTGGGAAGCTCACGCTGCATGCAGTGCACTATGATGTATGCTTTCAATTTTCCACCTAGAAATTCTGCAAATATTGTTCATTTTACCATAAATGTATAATTCCCAGTTTTAGTCCTGTTCTAAATGGGCTGTTTCAGTATCTGTAGCTTTAAATACTGCTAAGCTGCTGCTGTCCACGCCCCCTTCAGGAAGAAGACTCTCTCTGAATCTGTGATTGACAGCGAAATAGCTGATCGCATGGTAGCTGACATACTTGACTGAGTGTGTGAGACTAGGATTTTGTATTGCTTCTGACTATCTCTGAGCGATCATTTAACATAGAATAATCACTGAATCCACTGCACAGCCATTGTTTTTATTTCATGCTAAGACAATGTTGCAGTTACACTCTGGGCTGCGTGGCCAATAAAAATAAGGCATCTCCATTGTTAAGGTGCTGGCAACAATCTGTTAACTTCTTGCTTCAAAGGTTGAGGTGACGTCATTCTGCTGGAAGTGTGGACTGCATTACACGTGAATTTATACTGTAAGCTGTCATGATCACTTTTCATCTGACAGATCATAAAATGCAGCAGTATGCTACAAGAAAACAACAGACTGGTGATACAGCTGTGCCATATGCCAGATTTAACTGACGTTGCTTTGAAACAACAGCTCCGAGGCGAGGATGTCTTATTTTGTTAAAAGTCTGATGCCCTGACTCACCTCCTGTACTCGCAACATGTGTGGTAGATGCAAAGAGAAGAGTCGAGGAAAGGAATCAAGGAAGGACTTACAAACTGAGAAATGAGAAGAGGTGTTTTTTTCTGTGTGTCTCTTGGTATGGCCACCTGCTTCTCCACCTGCTAGTTTTGTCAATCAAACTGCTTGTTTTTTTTTGCTTCCCAGTATTTTTGCTCTGAGTCTAACTCTGATATTCTTGTGTCTTATTTTCCAGTACCCCAAGTCCTCTCCTCTGACACAGCCAAGCTCCAACCTGTAACTAACGATGTGGGAAGACACGTGCAACATCGTCAACCTCCAAACTTTCAATCAGCCACCTACCAAGCCACACACCACATTCAGAGTAGCACAGCATCCATCTCCTCTGGATGCCCACGTCAAATATTCACATACTACAGCCTTTCCTTCCCTGAATTTCCATCCAGGAAAGACTGTGTACAATAAAACCCTTACACTGTACTTCTAAGTTCATGCTTTGCATTTAGGTCCAGAAACCTCATCACCCATAGTCACAGGCAGGTAGGTAGGTTGACAAATGATCAGACAATTTCATATGCGAACCAAGAAAAAATACACCAATTTCAAACTCAGCAAAAGCTTGTTGACTGATTCATTTAAACACCCCAGTCATCTAAGGTGTGATACATTCACAGCAGAGACGAGTTTTGCCTCAAGCATCAATATAAAGATGAATGTAGCAAGCAATGACAACACTGTTAGTTTGCACTGGAGCTGAACTAAAGCCTAGAGAGTGGTTTTATGGTCAATGCCATCTTTTCGGTTGGAGCCAGCACCTTCTAAACAATGGAAGCAGAGGGGAACAACGGGTGTGAAACCTGATTTGAGTACAAAGCTCAAGGGTACAGCATCATCAGTATGAAAGTTGACAGGCAAAGTCCTTTGTACTTATTCTATTAAATGCTTTTAAAACTGGAAATTAAATTGGAAACCATTAAGAAAATAAATGTCTACAGACCAAAAATCCCTTGAGGGTCTGTTAGGAGAATTAACTGAAGAACAAGCCATAATTACAGTGACCCAAAAACTGAACACAACTTCATGAATCCCAAAACGGTCTGCAGAAAATGCATTGCCCACTACTCTGCTGACAAATAATGACAAAATATTAGTCCGTGTATCACAAATTATTCAAAACAACGCGCATGAACCAAGAGGCCACCTCCAGGGCTGAAAAATGGAACCAGTGATGCCAAAAACTGGACCAATTCTCAAAGATCCCCATGTTAAAATGCTGTTTACAGTCTGGTACAAGAACTATTTTGGTCTCTGTAGCTAATTTCCTGATTCAGGACAACTGTACAAGGGGGGTGAGTTTTTATGTAACTCACCTGTTCTAATTGCAGTAGGGTCTAAACTTGGGCAGAATTATGGGTGCGCCTTCCTCAGCTCCACTGTCGCTCCATCTCTTCGCTAAGTTTTGGATTAGCCAGAGGTTAGGCGGACAAAATGGCCACCACACTGAACTTCAAAACCACTCATCAGGAAACCTGTAGGCGACATCAAGGAGGATTCGTCCATCTTTACATTCAGTCCCAACCCTGTCTTCACAAAATTATGCTCTTATACAACTTAACTGCATTGTCAACTATGTTTTAAGGGAAATGCAGGTTTTAAAAACACAATTTGTCACCTGTGGCGTAGTGGCAAAGGCAGCCAGTCTGACAAAGCAAACAAGTCCACATTAGGATGTAGGAGGAGATAACCAAGCACCACACCTTCATCTAGAAAACCAGGGTCCCATCCCATGTTGATGGTGATGTTTACTTGTTTTGCTTTTTTAAGTGTTTCTGGTTAGGTACCAAATCTATGTGGTTAGGTTTAAGTAAATATCACACATCGGCAGGAACTCTTACATGTCAGAAGCTTGTTTAGGGATAGAGCTTAAAATTACGTAGTTAGGGTTAAGAAAAATACCATCCTTTGGGGTAATGAATATAAATGACCCTTTCACGACACACGTGAAGTTTCCCCTCCATTTTCTGTGTTACAGAGGTGACAGGTCTCACCCCATCTATTATATGATTGGTTTGCAGAAACGGCACCAAAATAAAAGGTAAAGATACGCGAAATAGACAGATACTTTTGATATACTATGATCAAATGCAATCCAACAAAAAGTATGTGTTTTTTTTTAAACTGTAACTGAGAATGGAGTTTAGTTTTATAAGAACCTAATTTTGAGGATACAGGGTTGACAGTCGATTCAAGCTACTCAAGTTAACCAGAGAATTACCCTCCTGGTCTGCTTCGTCCAAATGGCTTGATGATCACTCCAGACCAGACATGTTCACCAAGGTAGCTGAGCCTCCAAAAATATATGTCTTCAAGGCCAATAGCTAAATAAACATTGGAATATTTTAAAAATAAACACCAGCACAATAAACATAAGGAGTGAAATTAGCTAATCACTTTAACAGTTGTTGAAAAACTGACTGACTTGGTAGTGCATTAGAGAAGTTTTTTTTTTTATTGGGAGTCTATTGAAGCCAGAGATATTTTGGTGCCAGCCCCTAGTGGCCGTCAGGGGTTGTGCACTTTAAGGTATTTCTTTAAAGGCTTCAGTATCAAGCTGTGGTTGTTGCCACTTAGCCACAGTTCATTTCACTGAAGTGACAGAGCTCTCCAGCAGCCCTAACTGGATGGTTGGAGGTGCTACCCGAGTCTGAGGACCACACATGTCACTCTGCTTGATGTGGTTGACATTCTGTGCCTGTATTACCAGCATGTTCTGATCTGGGTTCTCAGTCTTATCCTGGGATTCTTGTAGCTTATTCACTTTCAAAAGGGATTTTCTTTCTCGTGGACTCTTCCATCTGGAGTTTGCACTATCTAAGATCTGGGATCAGCAGTTCTTCTTCTAACTTCCACAAGAGTCCAGCCTCCTCTTGACATTTTATATCTCTGATCTAGAACTTCTCAAGCTGTTATTTTTAGCAAGTCTTTGACAGGTTACTGTATTTACTGTCATCTGCTTTTGTGCTACTGGAATCTGTTCTTGAGCAGTTTACCATCAGGAGCCGCGCTGCGTTTCCCACTCATCACTACCACCTGCATGTGTTTTGTGTTTTCTTTAGCATGAATGAGACGTTTTAAATTCAAGTTGACTGCGGGGAGTACAGGCTTTCGTGGCAAAATCCTCACTGTTCTGACAATTTGTTTCCACTCAGCAGTTCGGCCCAAGGGAAAGCAATTTCTGCCTGATGTGAGCAGTCCACCACTTCAGTCCAGACGGAAATGTCTCAAAAGCTTTTAGGTGGATTGCCATGAAATTTTGTACAAAGGTTTGTGGTCTCCAGAGGATAAACCCTGCTGACTAAGGTGATCCTGTGACTTTCTTACAGCGCCAGAGGCTGACGTTTTTGGCTTTTAGTGAAATATCTTGACAACTACTCTTAGCACTTAACTCAAACAACCTGTGAATGCACACTGACACCTAGTATGACTAAAGACTTGACGCTTGTTGAATCTGTTACTAAGCTAAAGTTCAGAGCATTGTTAGAGGTCATCACAGCTTTTTGCCACGTCTTAAAAATCATGCTTTTGGATGCATTATCAGTGTCGTGTGTCATTTCTGAGAAATCTTTCCTGCAGTAGCTTTTTGAGGTAACAAGTTGGTATACTTTTTTTTATCAACAATCCATCCATTTTCTTACACTTATGCAAAGTCGTGTCGCAGTGGCTGCAGGCTAAAGAGGGCATTTTAGACGTCCCTCTCCACAGCAGTGTTTTCCAGTTCCTCACAGGGAATTCCAAGGCGTTACCAGACCAGAAGAGATATGTAAACCGTCCAGTGTGTCCTGCGTCTTCTCCCTGTTGGATGTGCCCAGAGAAAGAAGGGCATCCTAATCAGATATCCAAATCACCTTATCCTTTTTGACATGAAGGAGCAGCGACTTGAGCTCCTGAGCTTCCTTGAGATGTTCGAGCTCCTCACCCTATCCCTAAGACTGAGCCCAGCTGCCCTACAGTGGCGCTTCGTTTCAGCCACTTATACCGGCAATCTTTTGGATCTTTTGGTCACTACCCACATGTCATGACAAGGTGTGGTTGAAAATCGAGAGCTTTGCCTTCTGGCTCAGCTCTCTCTTCACCACAATAGCCTGGTAAAGTGCTGCACCGATCCATCTGCCATCTCACAATCCATTTTCCTGTATGCCAAACACAAGACTCCAGATCACATCTCTGTTTTATGCAGGTGACTTGGCTCCGTTGTTCATCCGACTGAGAGTTTGCAGCTGAGTGTAAAGTGGCTGGGATGAGAGTCTGAGGCTGTGGTTCTCTGCCAGAAACTGGTGGTTTGCTCCCTCTGGGTTGGGTTTGAGTTGCTGCCCAAAACAAAGGTATGAATTTTTTAAAGTTTGTATTTTAACCCTGCAGTTTGTTGCACAATATATATTAGGCAATAAACAAACGCTTGCTGGCTGGAGTTTGTTACTCACGCTAGTTTTTCTCTGTTATATTAAAAAGTAAATGCATTGCTCTAGAATTTAGCCCCTGTATAGTAACTGGAACGGTTTCTGTAGATGAAATGGGAAATGGGACATCATGCTATCTGCAGTGAACTTCATTAACTTTGTGTTTACTCTGAAAGAGTGGTCTAACAGTGCTCTCTCAGCTGCCACCACTCAGTTTTTCTAAAACATATTTTTTAGTTGGCAGGTTCCTCTTGGCTCTAGGTCACATAGACAAAAAGTAATGCAGTAAAAGCGCTTTGTTGGCTTTTACTTTGTCAAGGCTGTTGCAGAGGTAACTGTTGTCAAATTTTAACATTCTGGAAAGTGATGTGTTTTGTATGTGCTGATTTATTGTGCTAATTTCTTTTTTTTATTTGCTTGGTGGTTGAGGGAGTTTTTTGTTAATCTTTATTATTTGCATTGATATTATTGTTGGTTAGGAGATGTAACATTAGGCCTTCTGTGATATGTTAGTCTTTGCAAAGTTTTGCAAAGCAAACATTGTGTTCCAAGCACCCACTGGGAAAAAAAGTAAAATCAGAGTCTGTAATCAGAATAGGCAGGCATGAATGTACATGCTTCATTAGACTTTGCAAGAGAACCAGTTTAACAAAAGCGAAAAGTCCACACAAGATTTTTACATAAATCAAATGAAAACTATTAAAAGCAAACTGAAAAAAGTGAAAGGTGCACTGAAGGTGCAAACACAAAAGAATATTGATGTCAAGTGGATGGAAGACAGAACCAGAGTGAACATATGCCAGCTTTTATAGGCCCAGGTGAAGTGCATTAGCTGAGGACCCTCCCATGTCAACCAGCTGCCCTCCAAGACAGAGGGAGGATCCTCAAGGTGTCAAATGCTGGTAAGAAGATTAATGTTTCACCTTTAAAAATCATCACATTTACCTTTGAAGTCGAGACATCTACTCTCTGGTGCCTTTCTGTGTGTGTGTTAACAGCCTTACCACACTATTCTGTTGTTTTTTTGGACCACTAACTAAAAGAGATAGTTTTCTGTTACAGTCTGCAGCCTCAAAGTGACTCTGAATGAATGCAATCAAACATTGTGTTTCTCAGTGACTGCTGTGTCAAGCACTTTGAAGAAAATCCCTTCACAGCTTTTTATCACTTCTTCTTAGTCCTGGTTGTCCTGAATGTTCCCGACTCAGTTTTAAAGTGTTTTTTTCATTGTCTGTGTGCCTTTATAAGTTTTCTTAGCTGTAAATGTGACTCATTTTCCTACAATCTTGTGCATAATGTGTGCAGGTGGGTCAATTTAGCTGTATTTCATGCTCTCGCCAAAGCAAGAACAGGTATATTTCAGCCTTTATCAGTCTGAACTGCGCTTCTGTTGTCCTTCATCATTTTAGGTTGTACATATACCAATACCAGCTGTATGTAAAAGCCGCCCTAACCCCATCCAGTGCACTACAAAGTCATTTTATTTGAGTGTGTGACTTCTGAGTGTGTACATTTGTACATGGTGCCCTCAATAATTTGACAAAAGCTGGCAGCTCAATAGCTGACAGTGATCTCACAAACTCATGATTAAGCCCGGAGTCTTAATTTACTCCTCACTCTTGAGTGAACTGTTAAGTAGTGAATGAGTGAAAGATGGAGTGATTTGGGACTCGGCCATAGAAAATGACAGCTTCTGCCCTTTCAGCAAAATGCCAACACGTGTTTGCATTCCGGTGCCAACGATCTCTGGCTGCTGCAACATTGTGAGTGGCTCTCATTTGCTGGGAAACAGTAAGATGAAATAGAGCTGTGAGGTCTGTGGAGGTGAAAGTCTAAATGAGGAGATCTGCAAAACACTGGAAAAAACAAAGCAGACTGTTTTTGGCAGTCAGCATTGAAGTGATTACTGAAAATGAAGTCGAGCTGAAAATGACTTGGGACAGCTGGGACTGACAAGCCACACCTGGAGATGATAAAGACCAGCTGACAGCCAAGAATTTGTAGCTGAAGCTGACAATGTGCAGCCGAAGATGATGAAAGTTTCACCCTGACAAGGTAGAGCCGAGCTTGACAGGCTGAGACTGAGATGTCCTATGATTGATTCATGCTGAGGCTGGTGTTATCACCAGTAACCTCCACCGAGTGTCGTATTTTTTAATAGATCCCCTCCAGACAAGATAGATTAAAAATACTTTGGAAACTTGTGTCTGACAGGGATTTTTTTCACCAAAAATGTCAACCACCTGGTTAGAAATCAAAGTGGCACTTGAAAATCTTTCCTCACTGAAAAATCAAGAATCCATGAATGTCAGCTGCTGTGGATTCTACAGGTTTAACCATTTTGGTTGCATCCTGTCGGTCTAATGGTGAAGGTTCGTGGCACGTAACTACATGTTTGCATGTTTAAATCCTCTACATGCATTTTTTCCTGCATCGCTGTGGTGATCTTGCCCAATGCTGATGACATTTCTGAGATATCCTCTTCCCTTAGCAACATCTAATTAGTTCAATAACCTCACTAATCTAATGAAAGACGGCTCTGCAACATCAAATTCACACAACTTTGCGTGTGCTGCAGCCCCGCACACATCTCAACTAACCTTCCGTCCCTCTGCAGACATTTAAAATGATGCAGCTCATGTTGTTCATTACAGAGGCTCTGGTTGTGCATTTGCCAATAAAGAAAGAGCCACACTTGCACTGAATGCATCTTTATCATCATTTTCCGTGTTGCTCTAGGCTTCCAGGTACCTTGTCAAGTCTTCGTTTGAATCGCATGCAATCTGCTAAAGTGATGCCCCTGCACCACAGTTAATAGGATGGCTGTTTAGAAGTGGCATTTTATTATTATTACTGTATATCCAGTCTGGCACTTGAAGAAGAAAATGGGAGAGAGGAACAATAAAAAAATAAAAATATAACTGCACTTAGCAACAACATCCCAACTGCAAATTCAGGCCAGTGGGAGGGAAGAAAAACCGAAACACACACACACACACACACACATAAAAGAACCACTAAATGTACTCTGTGTGTAGCGGGGAGAGGTTCATGTGAGAGGTAATGGCTATTGATTCATCACCTTTTCTCTGCTCTGCAGGGATCCCTCGACTAAAACTCCATCAAACTTTTGTCTCCTCCACTTGGAAGACAAACTTTGGCAACAAAAGGCTGTCTGCGTAATTGCAAAGTGTGCATTTGTGGGTTGTTTATGAGTGACGCCAGCGTGTCGATATTTCTGTGAATGAGTGGGAGTGACTGACTGAGCTGTATGGATGCAGGTGGCAGGGGAGTGCGTCACTGCTTACATCTAGTGGTGGATGAGCAAAATGCAGACTGGTGTGATCTGCAGTGGTTGTGGGTAACGGAACGGTGTGATTTTTAAGCAGGAAATTCACACAGTGGTTAATGTGTAAAACAATGATGCTTATATAAATACACAAACTGATACTGAACAATGTCTACTGACCAGTTTTGTTAGAAAAAGCTGCACAGAATTGCTCACATTCTGCATATTTTTTCAGTCTGCAAAACCTGTAAAAAAAATATCAGCTGTGAAACCCTGATTTCTTACACAGCTTGTGCCATGCAGGAACATGTTTTTTGTAGAATTTCTTTCCGCATGAGGGGAAATAAATCATTTACAGGTTCGGGTTCTAAAGGAAAACGCCAAAAAAACATCAGATCAAAGGCACAACAGAGAGGGAAACAGATGTATGCAGAGAGATCACAGGCAGAGTTTGCATGTACACAGTAATACTGCTACTGTTGCCAGTATGCACACAAAAATAACAGTGCTTAAATAATTCAGCAATATGCATAATATTTAATATAAATATTTTTAAATGATAAATAAATATAAATATTACATGTTATAGTTTGTCATCATTATTTCCTAAAATAGACGAGGCAGCCATCTCAAAATAAACTTTGTTCACATCAGCTTAATTCAATTGAAGATCCATCCATCCATTATCTGTACACCACTTAATCCTCTGTAGGGTCGCGGGGGGACTTGAGCCTATCCCAGCCGACACAGGGCGAAGGCAGGGGACACCCTGGACAGGTCGCCAGCCTATCACAAGGCTACACACATCTCATTCACACCTACGGATAATTTAGAATAATCAAGCATGTTCTGTGGACTGTGGGAGGAAGCCAGAGTACCCATTGAAAACCCATGCTGCACAGGGAGAACATGCAAACTCCACACAGAAAGATCCCAGGCGTCCTAACCAGGGTGCGAACCGGGGATCTTCTAGCTGTGAGGCGACGCTGCTAACCACCGAGCCACCGTGCAGCCCTCAATTGAATATTCGTAGTGTAAATTAGCCTTTCAGTGTGTTGATACTGGCACTCCAGTTTTTGATGAAAAAACAACAGCATATATATATTTTAGAAAACTCTCTACAAACTACTTTTGATTTCATTAAGTTTCTTTGATAAGTTAATTTGCAGATTTGGTTCAATAATACAAAATATATTCCACAATTAAATCATCATGTAATGTAATAGATTGAGAAGGCATTTTATTGATCTCCCCAGCAGTTACACTCTATAAAGTAGTGAAATCACCTTTACCAGTATAAAAGTTATGAACACATTAATGATCAATATGTATAAACCCATAATATTGTTTTCATATACGTCATTCTGCATAGAGAGTACTTTTGGTGTTTTAAGTGTATTTTGATGCTAGTACTTTTACTTAAGTATTAATTTAAATGTATGACTTTTACTTGAAACAAAGTACAAGATCTGAGTACTCCTTCCACCACTACTCTGCGCAATCTTTACACATTTTTGCCCACTGGTGGCAGATATATGGAACATTTCAGGCCTGGTTGTGTCACATGGAAGTTTTTTTCAGTCAAAGTGCTGCAATATTTTGACATTCCAATTAATATTCTTTTTAATGGATTTAAGTGTTTGGGGTTGGCTAAATCACACAGATATTTATTTACATTGAATTTGATTTTACTTTTGTTTAACATCCATTTATGGGCATCTAAAAACCCATCTCTCTGTATATATTACATATTTCAAAGTTGTTTTTTACGAAGAAGATTATCCCTTTCTACTTTAAAATGGCTTATAAGTAACTAGCTGTCTGAACTGTGCCGATCTATATCCACTTACCCCTGCCCACATACTGCAGCTCGGGCACACCAGCTCATCTGCGACGTTGTTCAAACACTGTAAAACTATGCTACGCTACGCAATGGCAGATTGTAGGGTTGGAGTAATTCAGCCATGCCTTAGCCTTAGCCAATTCTGAAAAACAATAATGATACGGAAAGAGCCAGCCTGCAAGTTGACAGGATCAGTTGCTTAGGTTTGTTATCCAGAAAGTTCATACCGTTTCCATTTCTGGAAATGCTTAGCCATTACATTAACTGCTGCTTTCTCTCATTATGTGTCCTCTAGAAAATAAAAAGGCACCATATGGACATATTAACAAAGTTAAAAAAAAGTCATTTTTCACCAGAGAGGGTTTTGGGGGCTGGACTGTATTTCAAAAAGTTCTCGGCCTCACCAGGAGAAAGATTCTTACATTGTTTTTCTACATAGTCTCCAATAACTTCAATACGCTTAGTCCAGTGATATTCAAGCTTCACCTTCTCTTTGCAGAAAAAGGTCTCATCTTGAGCCTCCAGTTACTCCACCACAGCATGCATAACGTCGTCATCACTCTAAAATGGTGACCACACAGGTGGGATTTCAGTTTGGGAAACGGAAGTCAGGTCTGGTCAGTCATGGGGCAGCAGTTCAAAACCTCATTTGGCTGCTTCTGCCACTTGTGCTGTGTCATAGGATACAGCTATGCCCCAAAATGGGAGTTAAGCCCCTTGTTTTGTGGTGAGAACTTTTAGAAGCGCCCTCATACGTCAGACTGACAGTGTTGTTCCTGGGAAGTTTGCCTTCTTTATCCCCCAACAAACAAATGATACAGCAGACATGTTACGGTGGTTACGCCCCCTGTGGGAGTGCATTGGTAATAACTTTATTGCAAAAATACAGGTTCCCTCTTTCCCCGAGCAACACCACCCCAGAACTGACACACACAGTCTACACACACCCACAAGTAAACCGTCTTCAACTCTCCTCCTCCTCCTCCGTCGTCGTCCCCGACCGTCACGTCACTCACAAACACACAGCTCTCATTCTTTAGTTTACATTCATTCGCTCTCTTTCGCCCTCTTTCAACCTCCTTGTTGCTCTCTTTTTGCATTCCATTGGTTGAAAACATTAGCAGTAGATGCAGAACAACAAAGTTCGCCAGCAGCATTAAAACATGAGATCATCTCCTCGTCCACCTCGTCGCCATCGTCGTCGTCGTCTCCGAGTCTCTGCCAGAGTCCATGAGATCGCCCGTGGGTGGGTGTGTCTGCCTCCTGACTGTCTCTGATACAGGATTGTGAGGGAAGGTTGATTTGCATAGCGGACTCATGCGCTACAATTGGCTACATTCTCCCACATCCAGAACCCAAATAAACAAACAAACAAACAATAAAAATAACAAAAAAATACAACAACAAAATCTAAATGAAAAGTAAAAACTGTTAAATACGCTCTCTGAGTTAAGTGCCAACCTTTGGTTTAGTTATCAATCAACATCAGCAAATTCTTGAAGAACTTTACATTGGCCGTTTGTTGAATAAGGACTTTGTTAATTTATATGATATTTAATAGAATAAAGCATATAATAAATGTAACTCTACACATGTCAGAATGCTACTCAATAAAGAGGGGGGGAGTGAATTAACTGTAGAATAACTTCATACAACTGAGGAATGGTTGACATCTCTGAAGAAGATAGCTCACTGGCTGAAAATATACCTCTAATACATATATATCATATAAAGCATATTCATATTAGACATGTCACTGTCTCAGGCTGAAGATGAGCGTTTTTTTCTATTCACATCTGAGGTCTCAAAACCAGTTTCAGTGGGAGGGAGAGAAAAAAAAATTAAATTTATAAGTGCCACTGAAGTTCACCTGAGGCCTTGAAGTTAAAACAAACGCCATCGTCTTCTCTCCAGCTGCTTCTCAGTCTAATAGCCTTCGGAAAGTGCACTTCTGCCGAGAAAAAAACCTTGCAAAGTGCACTTGAGTCATCTGCTTTCATTGATAAAGCCTAAGAGAAGGGTTTTTCTAACCTACATTCTCTCGCTCGCTCGCTCGCTCTCGACTTTCCTCCCCTGCTGGCCTATTTGTGGTGCTACCGTTTCCTGTTTCGGAACAAAGGAAGTCAAGCAAGAATAAAAAGACAGCGAGGAGGGAAAGGTAGAAAGAAAAGAACCGGGGAAGAAGCAGAGAAAAAAAAAAGAAAGCGCTTTTCTTGTTTAATCTCCCGGTAGAAACGGGAGAGCTGTCATTAGGTTCGGCGAGCGGTTTGGGGGGGCGGAAACTCCAGCTAGACACTTGTGAAGTGCACTCCACTCCTATTTGAAATGCAGACATGAGGAAGTACCACTTTTAGTTTATCAATATTCGTTAATTATCATTATCAACATTCCATAAGGTCTTATTAATTAACATACAGGTTTTCATACATGAGTTTTCTGTACATGACTTCTAGTTATTTAGAGAGTTCAGTCTCGGCGGATTTACTGTGCGCACACACAGGAAGAAAACTCGAAAAGAAAGAGAGAAAATATATGGCTGTCCATCGGAAACAGACCCAGTTCAGCTACGTGTGCGTCCATCAGGAAATGCCCGTGAAGAAAGAGGAAGAGGCGTGGCTACTTGGTTAGAGTCTCCCCCTGAGCTGAGGGGTCCCGTGGAGGCTGGAGTCTGCTGAGACCCCTGCAGGTGAGCGACGCCTTTCTGACCGCACGGGGAAAAAACCCTCGGAAAAACCCAGGGGGAGACAAGAAACAGTCCCGGGAAGTAAAAGGGGGAAAAGGTTGAGGTTGTAGTTGGGGGTCAGAGTGACTGCATAGACAGAATAGTAGGTCGAAGGGGGGGGAGGAAAGAGGGAGGAAGGCAAAAAAGGGGCTAAGCAGGGTGCTGCAGGCGCTGAGGGAGGCTCTACGTCAGTGCAGATGTGCATGTGTGCGTGCATGTGTTTGCGTGTGCATGTTGTTTTTGAGGGAGGAGGTGGAGGAGGAGGAGGAACAGGATAAGGAGTCGAGTCGATCCTCCTGAGCCAATTCCAGGTCCGTCAAGGCGAGGCTGTCGGGGGCGGGGGACGCCGGCGCTGCTGCCCCCACGTGGAGGTGGAGGCGGTGGGACGTTTTAGTGAAGCACAGCAGGACTCTGGTCCGAAGACAGCTTGACCCCCGTCAGACACAGCCAGAAACTCCCTGCACTGCCCGACAGCTCCTGGAGGACGGACAGGATGGAGGTCAGGTCAGATGAGCAAGAAGGTGCACCTCAAATTTAGAGAATTAAATAAACAGTTGGACATCAAGGATTTCATTGCTGGACAGATGTGTGGAGGTACACAGCAGTTGGTACAATAAATATCAGTTTGGGCTAGCTGTGGAAGTTCAGAGATGTGTTTTGAAACTGAGATTTAACCCTCTGGATCCCAAAACCCCATGTCATGGTTGAAAAGTAGACTGTCTTTGAAAAAAAATCACTAAATTGACACCATTTGTCAGAATCTGAGACTGTAAAAACAGAAAGAATCAAGGAATTTGTAGCTTTCTGACAGTCCTTGAACTACTCCTTTGTGCCGTGCCACTCCATCGAGAAAATTACCCAAAATCTAAGCTAAAAGTCGAGATGTTTGTTTTAAAAATCTTTATTCCACATGATCCAATTTTTTAAAAAAATGAAAAATTCTGTGCTCCTTAGTGCAACTGAAAAGCAATTACTCAACTGCGACCAGCACTCGCGTGACAAATTTCAGCTGAACTGCAGGCTGTGTATGGAAACAAATTACATTTTTTTAGAGCCACCATATTTGCAGTGACAGTAGTACCTGCGGGAATTTGGAAAATGTACATGTTTATCAAGATTTTTTCGTTTTAAAAAAATAAATGATCAAAGAAGTTTCATGTTCATTTTCTTTTTTATGATATATGGCACTCGAACTGTTAAACTGCATAGAGGAGATTTTTGAGTTCTCTCTACTTCTAGCCATGGTTGTGCTGGTTCCACAGAGGTGCAGGACTTTATAATACAGTAAAAAAAAAAGAGCCCACACTGAGTAAAGGTTTATCAAGAGCAAAACAAATGCCCTGAAACTGCTTGGGGTTCAGAGGGTTAAAGAGTACGAAGCCTGCAAACAGACACAAAACATCAAAACACAAACACTTATACACTCTAAATAACACGTCACATGCTCTTCCTTAAAGCTTTTTAATGCCTTTAACAGTGTGTTTCGTAAGGTCTCATTAAATGTGCCTTTAGGTAAAACATTTTGTCCCAAACCACCTGATTATTCAAACTTTTTAAAGATAATTTGGGATTAAAATCATCTCCATGCTTTATGTATCAATTTATTGCCATTTTTCTGTTATTTATTGTTGGAAACTTTAGATTTGGGCTCAGATTTAATTTCAGTCTTCTTACAGAATATGGTTGCTTAACAAAAACATTGAAATATAAAAAATTGCAATTAAAAAAATCTCATAATTAACTATAGCAACATGTGCATACAAATACTCTACCACTACTGCTTTATCCTAGCAGGTTTTTAAATGAAAAAGGAGTTTCCTCTGGACATACAGTTTGTTGTAGTAGGTTACAAATATTTGGTATTTTTCAATAAAATGTGATTCAACACAATGGAAAAAGACTAAATATTGTATTTTGGAGAAAGATGTTGTAAGAAAGGTTGTAATATTGTTTTTATGGTTACGTAGATTTTCTTGATTAAATGTTGGACTCTGTATAAATCAGTCAGAAACAATTATATACATACGACACTGAATGTGTTTACATTAAAATGACTATCCCTGGTTGTGATTATTTTCTGTATAGTAGCATACAGTTTTTTGAGGATCCATGCCGTTGTGTCTTGATTCCAGTGTGAAGGCAAGACAGCATCTGTCATTTTACAGCAGTAAGGAGGTGGCAACAACATCTGACAGACCTGTGCACACCGAATTAATCTCCTAGACTAGGGCGTCAAATGAGTTAAAAATACTTGTGACGTGGGGGAATCATTGTGTTTTCACCCACTCAAACAGAAGACCCTTAAACAATACCAGAAAAGCTAAGTGCTGAACTCACTCACAGCAACAGCAATGAGAGGTCAAGGTGTTCTGTGAGTCATCGCCACATGACAAGACTCTCAGCCCTGTCTGCACCACATGTAGCAGAGCAGGCCTCACAGCTGAGCAAACAGTGCTGGAGAGGCCTCACAGTAAGTCGCTAATTAGTTTGTGAAACAGGTTGCTAGAAAGTCAACAAACAATGACCCCAGAATTACTGTTCCTCCCTAAGATCTGTATCGACCTCCAAAATCCACTATCAGTCAGGCTCTAATGAAAAACAAGATGACCTAAAAATGTGGGATAACAGTGCACATGTTAGCATGCTCACCGATGAAAGCAATACTGCTAAAAACACATGGGGTATAATGCATGGCGTATTTGCTATAGATGTCTCAAAGATCGGGATTGTGTCCGATTAAGGCATTTTTAACTGATTGTTTTGCGCTCAAACCAAGGTCCAATCCTTTGTTTGCGTCTCTTGTCTCACAGGTGTTGTTGCTGGAAGCTAGGAATGCAACTTTTTGAATTATTTCCTTTTAAAAAGTAGGATTATCTACCAATAATTGAATAACTGACAACACAAATTGAGCCCAGAGGACATTTTTACCTGTGCTAATATAGTTGTTTTTGTCAGTGAACACATGATTTGTGCCACAATGGTGGTGCTGTTAGACATGCCACTGGAATATAGGAACATCGCCCTGATCAATCTTAACTACGGAACACATGAGCTCCAGCTGGAGGTCATTAAGCACCACAGAAGTCTTTGTCATGGTGGCCCTAGCTAAACCCCCACAATGCTCTCTGCTTGAGTGCCTGAAGTAACAATAGGTAATAAGAGGCTCCACCTGGTGGCACAAATAGGTTGTATAGGTAATAATCTACAATACTCAATGTGTTAGTTATCTAGAGAAATGGTTTAGGATCAGCTGACGCTAAATTATCAATAACTCAAATCAAATATGGGGCATAAAAACTTCAATGGGACATCTCTAACATTTCGTATCATTTTGTTTCATGTTCCATCTTTAATAAAAGATAAAAATAAATCGGACGGGTCTAGAGGTTCAGTGTCTCGACTTGTTATTTTGTATTCTTTTGTTTTGCTTTTGTAGTTCCACTGTTTGCTTGTTATTTAGCTGCCAACAGTTCTACCCAGATGTAATTTTCAACTTTTCATTGGAGAGATGGCCCACAAGCACAGACCTGTCAAATGAAGACAGGCAGCTCGACATATTACACATCTATTCTAAAAAAAAAAAAAACATGTTATTTTTGCATTAACAGTTGCCAATAACTGACATGGCAGTCATATTCGAGCATAGGCCTTCCTCTTTATACTAGCAGTAAGAGCCAGTTGTTCTAAGCTGTTGTTCACGGAACAATAGTGGAAATATAACTCATAATAGACATTCAACAGTGTATCTACTAGACAGAGCTAGTATGTAACACATACAACCACCTCTTGTACAAATGCATTAGCCTCAGCGCCCACTGTGAGGTGTGATTCTTTTACACTGTGAAGCTGAAGGAGTGTAAAAACCTGAACTGACACCTCTGCTTGTCAGACTATTTGCCACATTTTTAATTTTTAAAAAAGCAGGATATAAATGACGCAAACAAAGCAGACAAGTCTGTAGTTTAGTTCAAGCCAGAGCACAAGACAGCCCTCTTGTTCATAGCTCATTTATGATCAAGTTGTCACCTCAAAGAATAAGGGAAGTTGTTTTTTTATAGTTGTACGGACTGTATATCCTAACAGAAACTATATATAACTTACAGATGTACTTCCATTTATGTACATTTTTGAATTGCATTATTACCAGTGTATATAATTGTTGTCATCATGTCTTTCTACAGATAAAAAATATCTTTTTACAGTACTTTAGTATTTTTAAAGACACGTTTAAGATATATAAAAGTTGATGAAAATCATTTTTATGACAGATAACACAAAACATGAGTTATTATGACAACAGAGAAGTTCAAATTTGCATTACTGTTTGCATGATAAATACTGAATAATACTGGCAAAAATACTCTCCTTTTTTAACCATAAATAAATAGATTTTTTTTCATTTCTTTAATTGTAGGACAAGTCCTGGGTAACAGCTGCTAGTGGTTTTTCTGTTATTTTATAGCTTTATTGAACATTTGCTGTTTTTATATTGTAGATACACCCTCACATAATGAAAGTAACTATTATATATGCTATTATACTGATATATTAGTAGACACATCATTAAAAAGCAGGAAATATTCTATTTTTCATTATAGATATATAAATTAAAATCAATTTCCCTTTTTTAATTATATAGGCTCTATTGAAAGTTGTGTTTTTTAAATTTTGTGTTGTGGACACACTGTTAAATGACAGAAACATGCTGTTTTAATAAAGACAGGACAAAGTCTGGGCAATGACTTATTTTACAGATTGATTTCTTAAGATGTATGGTTCTATTGCATTTGTAAGACTTGGTTATTATGTTGGTCGAGAATGAAATGAACATTTTTAATGCATACTTTTGTAGAATTTCAAGTTTCCCCAATTAAATTTTAAATCAGTTTGACACATGACAGATTTGCTGAGGGATGAAAATCACTGCTGGCTCCTCATAGTTATTATAAATCAGTGCCCAGGATACAGCTTTGTGCAAATTGGAGCTTCGCCTACTTTTGTGCCAGATGAGTCTGGTTTGCCAGAAGGTAAATGTTCATCAAAAAATTAATAAAAAACATAGAAAAGACTTTGCTATTCTAATTTGATTTATAGTTTTCTGCCAAACACTCTTATCTGGCACAGAAAGCAGTCCAGTCAGAAGCCCAATAAGTGCAGATGAGCAGTATTTTCCTTCAAAGAAAACTTAGTGCAACATCATTCGAGCTTAGCGCAGTGTTTACCTGTGAAGCAGTGGAGGGAGGTGGTGATGAAGGTGATGAGGAGGATGGAGGAGATGATAGTGGTGGAATAGCAACAGGGACTCAGAAGAGAGGAAGTAAGCAAGGAGAGGCACTGACATCAGCCTGCTTCACCTTTGAGAGAGACAGAGGACAGAGAGAGAGAAGAAGAGGCAGAGAGCGAGTCGGAGGACAGATCGGAGACAGAAAAGCAGGACAAGAGGAAGACAGACAGCAGGGGGAAGAAGAGCACAGGGAGAAGCAATGCGTAAAATGCGGGACCATCAGGCAGGTGCAGTTCAGTAGCACGGCCACAAGGAGGCAGCAGAGCACAGAAAGTGGCACACTCACGAAGCTGCGTGTTGCAGTGAGGCGGCTGCGGCGCGAGGTCACCACCGTGCCGCTCAGGCTGCGTCCAATCCGCCTCAGGTTCTCCCCATCGTCAGGCTCCGCCCCGAAACGCAGATCCCGCAACATCATTGGCTGCAAAGGGAGAAAATGTCTGTCAGACGCTGGCAAATGGATCCAAGTGGTGATGACCTACGCACACGTGAGGGGATTCTGTTTGGAAAGACAAGGGAGGTGTTGCCTTGTTGAGGTAGGTGGGGGTGCTGGTGCAGTCGGCCCCGTACACGCTCCTCTCCATGTCTGCGTTGGGGGTCTTGGAGCGTGCCTGCCCTCCCACCCTGGATATGAGTCTCTCTGATGGGCTGCAGCCTGGAAGCACACAAAAAGACAGTGACCACAACACGCTCTGCAAAACATACCACAAGTTCAGCAATTATAATCCTAGTGTTCTTCATAATGTACCATTAGGTAGATTTAAAAAAAGAATTCCACTTGATTTGACAACATAATTCAGACATTAAGTATATATGGATCAGGCATAGCATTATGACCACCTGCCTAATATTGTGTTGGTCTCCCTTACGTGCCAACGAACCATTGGTCATGGACAAGAGGACCTCTCAGGGTGTCCTATGGGGTCTAGAACCAGGACGTTGGCACTGGATCCTTTGGGTACTCTGGCTTGTGCAGTGGGGCCTCTGTCAATCAAACTTGTTCCACTGCATCCTGTTGATGCTTGATCACAATGGGGTGTAGGAAGTTTGGAGGTCAAATCAACATGTTGGACCATTGTCATGTTCCTCAACATGTTCCTGATTGTTTGGTGTTTTTCCATGTGGTAGGATGCATTTTCCTGCGGGGGTAGACCAGTGACATATGGGATTTCCATTTGCATGAGGGAGTGCGCTTGTTGTGGGACAATGTTTATTTGGGTGTCTAAGTCTCATCAACATGGATGTTAAAATCCAAGGTTTTCCATCAGAACACCACATAGTACCAATATGATCAATGTTATTCACTTCACCTGTCAGTGGTCAGAATGTTGTGGCTGATTAGTGTAAGTTCTGCACACTCAAAATGCCATTTTTTTAGGGTATTTCAACTCATTTAAATTAATCTATGTCTTGTGCCTCAGATTCTTAACATTTTTCTGCTATTTATCTTTGGAAACTCTGTATTTTTGGTAAGAATTTAATAACGTTTTGCGAGTTAGTTGAGTAATGAGATGGCACACCGAGAGGCCTCTTCAAGGGCAGGAGTCATAATTTAGGAAATCAACACCATAAAGTAAACAAAAAAATAGTAAAATTTCAATAACCTGTGTGCAAACGTATTCTCTGTTCTGTATCCCTAACCGTACACAGCCTACATTAATCTCTATAGTAAAAGCGTTTGCAGTTAGTTACAGTAAATTAACCCACTTTTACGCAAACATTTAATGACAAAATGCCACTGTCTATTAAACTTAACAATGCAAGATGTTTTCAGAGCTAAATAAGGTCCATCTAGGGTTTTAATATACGGAGTAGTGACAGTTTTAAGTTTAATTTTGCCATTTTTACTGTGCGAAAATGTAACAGACTTGAACCTGCATAGAGTTCAGTGTGTGTATGATAATATGGATTTTGGAAGATAGTGAGCTTGTTTCTAACAGCGAGCATCTGCACAAAAGGAAAGCTTCGCACGTGTGACTTTCATAACCTTGCCTCTTGCAGTAATCGAACTTCATAACTGTAAATGAATTTGATTTTCTGTTCCGCAGCCCAAAGATATCGTCTGCAATCTTTTGCTTAATAAATGACCTACGTGACGAATTGACTGCGAAAATTGTTGATGATAAACATTCGCACGATTGATTAATTGATTAAGCGACTAATCGTTACACGTCTGCTACACTGTTGTCCAATTCAATTAAATTATAAACTGTTCATGTGTGTCACTGTGGTACTGTTTTGCGAATGTAAAGTTGAGGTTGGTTTTCTGTGTGTACCTGATTTCCCAGCCAGCAGACTGGCCTGGTAAAGGGAGTCAAGTTCCGACAGCTCGGCCTCTTCGCGCTCACAGCAGGGATCGCTGTGTCGCCCCGGGGCATGCTGGGAGCTGTAGTGCCCCGGAGAAGACTGACAGCTGTAGCTGTAGTTCTGGCTGTTGGACATTGGAGGCCTGATGGGAACGCAGCGGTCTGGGGGCGTGTCGTACGGTGTCACCACAGCGTCTGGACGATCCAAACTCCAGGAGGACCAATGACGGGTGGCGCCGTCCAAGGGAGTGGCTCCATGCCTCGGCCAATGCTGAGCAGCAGCGGCGGTGGCGCTGGCGGTGAGGTTGGGAGAATGGGGCCGGGGCGGCTGCCAGAGCGGTGTGACAGGAGGCCTCCTCTCACCGGAAGCTTCCAAAGGGGGAGATGGGGGAGGAGTGGAGGGTGGAGGGGGCGGGGGAGGGTGTGTGTGCGTGGGTTGGAGGTGTGCGGAGTGTGAGGAGGTGTGTGTGGCGCTGTGTGTATCCCAGAGACGCAGAGGAAGCGAGGGCAGAGAGATGGCTAAGTGCTTCCCCAGGGGTCGGACGCTCACCCCCCCGGCCTGCAGCAGCTCGCACAGCCTCACCCCTGTCCCTTCCCTCCCATCCTCGCCTCCCTCCCCGCCTCTCCTCCCACCCCCGTCCTCCGCCTCTGCCACTTCCGAAGGGGCGCAGGGGTGAGCGATGCTGAGGGTGAGTGGGGGTCGAGGGGGCCGGTAGGGTGGCGGAGGGGGCAGGTCCTGGCCCAGAGCAGCGTCCTGGCTGGGCGTCGCCTGGTCCTCTTCCTCCTCCTGATTGGGCGTCAGCAGTACTTGGACCGGGCCAGGCTGTTCACTGGAGGGCACAAGAGAGAAAGTGGGTGTCAGTCAGCCGGCAGCAGCAGCAGGAACAAGAAAAAAAACAACAAAAAAACAGAGCTGCTCTGACGTCAGGTGAGTTACTGCATAGAGGGAAGGTCACAACAGCATACCGGGATAAACAAGCAGATACACTCATACCAACGGCTCGCACACAACAAACAGCCGCAGACACACAATGATGCAGCCTTGTGCAAGCATCACTTTGTGTATGGGATTTCACAGCCATGCTGTTTATGAGTCAGGCAACAAGCTCAGCTCCATTGAGTGACAGATCACAAACTTAACTGTCTGATCTGAACGCTTCCATCTCAAACAACTGCACATTTGACTTTAATCAGATTTTCAAAGCGGCAATCTTTGCTGCTCCGAGCGCCGGTTGCAGTATATCAACACTGAGAATAAATGTGGCTCCTGCGATATAAGAGTAACACAGCCTCGCCAGGCCACTATATCACTTTATTGATTTACATACATTGATATGTGGAGGGTATGATGTATGTTGAACATTAGTGGATCCTCTCTGCAGAGACATGCTACACGCTCTGCACTCCATCAGTGTAGCAGCCAGTGTGTGTGTGTGTGTGTGTGTGTGTGTGTGTGTGCTGGTATGTGTGAACAGCACGTCTGTAAATTTGTGTGCATCTATTTTTGTGCTTGGACACATGTGTCTATGTGGGTGCCAGGCCCCATCCCCCACATTAACTCTCCTGTCTCTTTTCAGCCTTAGTAATTACCCAGCAGGCTTTGCAGCAGTGAGCTATAAATCAGAGGCTTATGTTGATCAATAGAGGAGAGGAGGAAGGTAATAAAAGAGGCTGAGCGCTGAGCTTTACCTCCACCTCCTCTTTTCCCTTCACTCCCTCTGCTAACAGTTTGGATTTACAATTTATTATTATTATTTTTTTAGAAGTTTTACTCCAGTTTAAGCCGAGTTCTAATGAAAGACAGACTGAATCAATATTAACATGACAAAGTTAGCACAGCCAATCATTGTCTCTGTCTTTGCAATTACCATAAGTTCAGACGGTTCAGTGCAGCAGAAAGACTCCTCACAAGATCTAACGAAAGAATATTTTAAAGTAGATTTGAGGATTTTAATGACTGTCTTTAACCCTCTGAACCCTAACATCCAGCAGCGAGTTTGAAAGGCATGTTATTAAAAAAAAAACTCCCAAATTAGACCATTTATCAGATTAAGAAAATTTAAAAGCAGTAAGAATAGTTGAATTTCCATTCAAGACGTGTAGTTCTGCTGGTAAACTTCATAAAATCTGAGCTTAAAATTGTGATATTTCATCAAAATCACTTTTTCTATTTGCCTCATTTAAAAAACTGCCAATGGAATAAACTGTTTTCAGCTGAACTGGGTTGAACTGCAGGCAGTGTTTATACCCAGCAAGAAGGGGACAGGTGTAGACACAGATAAAAAAATGTACATAGTAAGCTATTTTTATTATGTGGAGTCTCTATTTTACTCTATTTGCACTTGGAAAAATGTTGTACATGTTTAATCTTGTTCTTTTTACATTTTGTGAAATAGTAACTGCTTATAATCTCTACTTTATATGGACCAGAGTTTAAGCCTAAGGTCCTCAGATCCTTTTTATTTGCAGGAACCAGTTCAAAACCACAACCTTTACAATCATTGCCACTTATCTCTGGAATTCTACACGATATTATTTTGAATTCTTTTGTTCTGTGACTCATTTTATTCAACTTTATCTGACTTTATTGATATTTTAGATCACTATGATGTCTGCATTTTCTTTATTACTTGTTCAATTAATTGTTTGGTATATGAAAAGTCAGAAAATATTGAAGAATGTCACAGTTTCATTAAGACAAAGTTGATCTAACTTGTTTTGTCCAAACAGTTCTAAACTTAAAGATATTCGGTAACTGTCATATAAGGCAAAGAACTGCAGCAAATTATCATAACAAAGAAGCTGGAACAAGGGAACGCCTGCAAGTTCTTCTCGAAAAATGGTCGTAACGATTAATTGTCAAAACAGCCAAATGGCTAAATCAATTAATCGACTAATCCTTTCAGCTCTAAAGGGTATTATTATATCATTTTTGAAACACAGGGCTGTTATTCATCTGAAAGTGCACTTTGTGATTGCTTCTTATCAGTGAGCCTTTGGTTCCTAATTGCATGAGGTGCTTAGATGCTATTACACGAGCTCAAAGTCTGGTTAATATTATATAATCATTATTTCTAATATATTAAATGCCATTAGAGCATTATGTCAGATTCTAAAAACATTGCCTCACTTGTTCTAAATATTAAATTTGACGTTCTTTCGCTCACTGCTGAAAAACTCCCTTTCCCCTCCTCACACAACAAAACTGACACATCAGAGGGCAAACAGACTGACTTACTGTAACACACAAACACAGCAGCAAAGAGCAAGAAAACAAGCCTCAGCGCAGCATCTGTGACTGCAATCACACTGCCGCACACAGGACGGAAACACAGCGACGGACTGCAGCTTTCCAGCACACAGAAGGACGGATCAGCAGCACACAAAGAGCAGAGGGAAGCCTTGGCAGCACACAGCTACAAAGAGCAGCACAACAACAATGAAGGGAAGCAGTGAAGCACGGAAAAGCAGGGAGAAAGTCTGCCTCTCTTTTTTATTCTCGATAGCGACACAGAGCCCAGCAAAGCAGGTTTTTTACTGCATTGCAACAAACACACAAACACAAAGGGGGATAAGGAGCGACTGTAGATAGTCGAGGGTGTGTGTTTGAGAACACACGCATCCAGACTCACAAACACACATACAGCAGGATGTGAAGAGTGCAGTGCTAGGAGGGGAGGGTTACAAAAAACAGGGGGGTTCTGGGAGTTTGGCCAGCCAGAGCTGAAGACACACACATGAGGGTGTTGAGGCGTTTTAAGACAGCCAGCACCCAGAGGACACACACAAGGAGTCCTGAGGTGGGTTTGAGGACGGCTCGAGCTGAGGACACACACCAAGTGGGGGGAGGAGGGGGTGGAGGGAGGAGGTGGTTTTGAGACAGGCACCGCTGTGGACACACACAGGGGGACAGTGGTGGTACCTGCGAGGCCCCTGTGGGCGGGTGCTTCCTGTCTCCCGTTCCATTTCTTGTTCCTGTCTGCGTTTGATTGGGCCCCCAGTGCTCCTCATGCACGCAGCTACAGCCAATCCGCTATGAGCGTTAGCCTCATGCAGGGGTCTGAGCACAGCTGAGGATGTTAACAACAGAGCGGGAGATAAAAAAGGAGAAAAGACAGAAAAGATATAATGACAGAGTGGCAGCGAGAAGGAAGGAGTGACGGGGACAGAAGAGGAAATAAGGAATGATAGGAACAGATTAGGACAAAAAGTGTTGGATGAGAGAACAGGTGAGACAAGAGGAGAAAGAAGAGAAGCAGAGCAGAAGGAGTGGTTATGAGGGGGCCGGCATGCATTACGCTCCTCTACTGGAAGTCAATGTGTTGGTATTTTACACATGGATATATAGAGTTGCAAAGTGGGACGATTTGTTTTGGACGTCCTCTCATCTATCTGCCTCAACTAACTTCAAAGAATTGGTTCAATCTGTGCAAAATATAGCCAAGATACAAGAGCGTGAACATCAAACGCACTAGAGACATCTCCTCAGGTGCATTTTTTTGGTGCAAAACGACTAATTATCGAGCCTAAAATGCCTGAGCCGTCTATTGTGCTTTGTAGAAACCTGATGAAACGCTTTCAGTCGGTTGATGTCCGGATTCTGGCTCGTTTTAGATGAATTTAGCATCTGTGGTGCAGTATGTTGTTTCCAATTACAGCTACAGATTTGCCGGGTATCATAGCCTTTTCTGCGGTATCAAACTGGCAGAAAAAGAATGATTCCTCAGGAACAAACTGAATCCTGAAAATGAGACGGCATTTTGCTGCATTTACGCATGAAAAGTTTAAGGTCATCAGCGAAAAAACGAACACTTGATCAGTTTAATGCACTCAGGCGTCCTGATATTACTATATTGGAGACATTGCCGAAAAAAAGTCTCGATTTCCTCCCGTCTCTTCCCACTTCGCAACTCTATGGTCAATGCATCAATATGAATAGAAACTGTGACTGTAGTTAGTAAGTAAAAAAAAGTCAACATTAAATAGATGAGGAGCAAAACTGAGGCTACGTTCATGAAGCCACAGACACCAGACAGGGGGAGGAAAAAAGTCAAAAGATTTCCTTCAGACAAAGCTTCCTTCAGTGCGTAGCCTTGTGAACGCACCCTGAATGGTGTTAGTTGGTTATAAAAAGATGCATTAGAGGACAACAAAAGAGCAGCCATCGCCCGTCTTGGCGCGAGTTTGCACACTTTTGATTGATAGAAGCGGAATAAAGAAGAGGCTGATGGCGGCTCTGTTGTTGTTGTGGGCTGTAACGTCCTCTAAAAACACTGAGGCAGATTGTTTGGAGTCCGCCTGAATCCATCGATATGGATGTGGGAACCTAAATTCTGTTACATAATCGCACTGATAGTGATGCCATCTGTTCGTTCACAAGTCGTCCTTTCACTTCATCAAGGTTGAGTGTGCTCACGGGGGTGTGTGTGTTTGTGTGTGTGTGTCAGGTACATGAGGCTGAACACACCGAAGCACACACAGTAGGACAGACAGGACACGACATAATAATCCCTGATATAGATTTAGTTAGTGCTGAGTTGGAGGGGAAAACCTGCACACCTGCAATTTGTACAAAACTCTCGCTCACACAGACACAGATTTTCTCACAGAGGAATCCGATTTTTGGATGCATGAACCAAAAATTCATGAAAACACACAAACATTTATACAGGCATATTTTGGGAACGCAGCAGAGCTGTATTTAGAGGCAATTACGTCAAGTCTGAAGTCATTTAGGCCAAGTCCAATCATGAGTCTGCAAGTCGAGATGCAAGTCTTTTATCTAAAATGACACAGCATGTGAAGATAATGGTTTTGATTAGATTTAAAGATGTTTGTAGTGGAGCTGAGATTGTCCAAGCATGAGTAGTTCAACAGTATGAGTGTCTATAAAAGTGCTGGTTTAAAATATTAAAGAATTCTTTGCCTGTGTCTGCAAAGTAAGTCAGCTCTCACTAAAAACAAGATCAGAGTGATTTAGCACTGAAAACCAATAAAGTTTGTGGACTAGACAGAATAAACAAGCCGTCCAAAGCTCTCCAAGAGGCTGTAGAGCAAGAAGAAATCTAGATAAAGGCAAACTACAGCCCTACTCCTGTAGCTCTTCCCTCCAATCAACCGATCACGGGCTTCAAAACGAGCAAAAATAGTCAACTCAAAGTCAACTTCCAGTCGTGGCTTCAGACGCGAGTGGAACTCCTCTGTTCATGCTATTGAGCCACTTCGTCCAACGCTTCCCACTGCGGACTTTGTAGTTCTCTGTACTCCCTTACCTGATCTGGGAGTAAAACCCTGTATTGGTTGAAATATCCCCCTTTCCCCCTCAAACCACTTGAATTACAAAATGCTGAAAGGTTATTCCCAAAAACAGTACCGCCTGCCTCAGCTTTAAATTGAGGTAAATGTTCATTTTGTGTGTGAGCATGCTTACATTGCAAACACAGGGAACATCTGAGGCTACTAATATCAGTGGGGTTCATCCCCTGGGGATCATGAATAACTTTGGAAAATTCAAGCTCAATCCATGGAACAGTTGTTGAGGAATTTCAGTCCGGACCAAAATGGTGGACTGACAAACCAGCATAGTTGTCCATAGAGCTGTGTGACTAGGATAGCTAAAAAAGAACATGCAAAACTGATTTTTTTTGGGTCCCTAATATGATTTAGGCTCCAAAAACACTGAATTCTACACTTTTAATGAAGCAACCTTAGATATCAATCCTTATATCCTTAGCCCTTCCAAGTCTATGTCCCCAGTTTGCTCTAAATGTGCAGTCTCCAAGTCCAAAATGATGTTGAACAAAGGATGTCGTTTGATATTTCCACAGTTCCACCAGAGCCACAGAAGAAATGATACAACTCCTGCCAAAAGTTGTATCATAATCTTGATATAAACTGACTTTGGTCTCTAAAATTAGTGCAGCTCTTGTTGAAGTCTCAGGCCTCAAGCTCTGAAACACACAATCTCACGCTCACATGTGGAAACACTGGACGCACAGGTACATACATGATAATCAGCTGTATATGTATGTAAAGTGTATATGTAGGATATTATATTCGTATGTCGATGGGTATAAACACACAAATACATAGTGAAAAAACAGAAAAACACAACAGAGACACGCATTGTGAATATTCTCGACAGGATCTGTGATTATAAATGGAAATCACCCAGAAAGACTTTCCCACTTAATGCTGGTCAGTAAACGTCCCGCAGGAGTTTCCATGTTTGTAAAAAAAACCCCGACCTGACGGGGATTTGGTCTCCGCTTTTGTTCAGCTACACTGAACACAGCTGAAACTGTTAAATACACACACTCATACTCACAAACAGACTTAATCTGACATAAAACACACTGAACGAATTGACGAACAAAAAAAAAAAACAACGTAGAGAGACAGATGGAGAGACAGACCAACAGATGGGAACGAGGACAAAGACGAGGTCAGACAAGAAGCACGGACGTACAAGTCACTGTGACTGCTAAACTCCACAACAGGTGATAATGTGACCTTAAAGCTGCACCAGGCAAGACTTCAGCACAAAAATACTCTGACAAAATGCCGGAGCATAAATTATCCTCAAAGTGTCAAACGTTTGCATATGTTTTATATTTTGGAATTCAGACTGAAATCTAAATTTGTAATAGGGGAGTCTTTGCAATCTGGGTTTCTACTGTACACACAGAGTTGGTGCAGCTTTAAATGCAGCTGTCTTTTGACCTTCTTCTTAACTAAAGGGTCAAATCACACAAGTTTACATCCATAGCATATTTTCTCATTTATCAATAGTTCTAATTATGCAGAAGCGCTTACAGTTTTCATTGGAACCCTCCATTGTGACCAATACTTTAACCCTCTGAGCCCCAAAACAGCATGTTATCTTCATTCAAATTTGCCAAAATTACACCAGTAATCATAGTTAGAAACAGCCAAACCAGAAAGATTTATTGGATTTTCAATTGTCCTAGAAGTCCTTGAACCACTCATCTGTGACGCATTGTTCTGTGTGGACAATTTACCATCTCAAAGTCACTTCACTCTACATGTCTAATTTTAAAAAATGCCAAAAATTATGAGTTTGTTTAAACCAGATTCAGTAAAAAACTCAAAATTCTGCGCTCCTCTGCACATCTGTAAAGCTATCAGTGACTCAGTTTCAACCAACAGTCCTGTGACAAAAACTACAAAAAATTTCGGCTGAACTGCAGGCAGTGTTTACACAATGCAGATATGTATGTATGGAAACAAATTAAAAATGTAAGTAGTGAAATATCTTTAGTATGTAGAGTCGCCATAGGCACAAAAACATACATGTTATTCCAAGTTTTTTTTCACATTTTGTAAACTAAATAACTATAAATAACACGGAAATCAACTTTCTTTTCGTTTTCTTTTTTTAATTTATGCCATTCTAACTTGGTTAATAATTTCAGTTCTGTCCACTTCTAGCCACGGTTGTGCCGTTTCCATAGATGTGCAGGACTTGTGTTAAATGAGCCAACTGTTAAAAATGTAACAGGAGCTTAAAAACGCCCAGAAACTGCTTGGAGCTCAGAGGGTTAAAGCTTAAAACATACACAAATAAAGTCAAAACTACAGTCCGCTAGAGGTAAGTGAGAAAATATGTTTTCTGTTCTGCTCTTTAACTTGCGGCTCTCTAAAACATCTAAACTCCCTCAGTTTCTTCATCACTACCCACTTTGATCCTCCGTTTTTCTTTTCATGCCCATTTCATCCATACCCTGGTGTTGGAGCTGGTCCAGGTCCATGAATTTGCTGGGTTTGGGGTTGAATCCCATGGCCGCCTCGCGCTCCGCCTCCTTCCTCTTCTGCTGCTCCTGCTGGCGGGCTCTCCTCGCCACCTCCTCCTGCAGCTCGTCCAGCTCACTGCGCCCTGAGCCTGGGAACAACAAAAGATTGGAAAATTAAATCATCAATCAAACCATACACAAGCTACAGTAGCTGCGTGCACGAGCTCACACCTGTGTTGGTGCCGCCGCCGCCACCGCCGCCCCAGCTGGGTGAAGGCAGCTCCTGCAGAATGGCACTGCTGCTCTTCGACTTGGGCACCGAACGCCATGAAGGTCCTGACATCAGCACCCGTTTCTGTTGTCCAACCTCCCTGTAGAGACAGAAAACAAACAGAGAAAAAACCAGAGGAAGAAGAAGATAGCATGAAAATGAGACAAAAGGGAAAAAATGCAGACGAACGTTTGTTGTTACGAAACATTACTTTCGGATCATTTGTTCTCGTTCACATTTCATGCTGACAACGTGAAACCGAACAGAAAAACAAGAATGACCGAGACGTGATGAACGACGGACGACGAGGCCGGGAGATGGTAATGGTTGTTTGTGAGTTTCCTACCTGTCGGGGCTGCTGCTGTTCCTCTCACTGCTCTCGTAGCCACTCTCCATCCTCTGGATCAGACGTGGCTGGTGCTCCACCCCTCTCAGAGGTGGAGGGGCAGGGGGACCCATCGTCCGCCCGCCGCCCAGAGACCTGGGCTGCCCGACCAGCCCAAACCCCGCCTCCAACTCTCCAGTCTCCCTCCCTTCCACCTCTTGCAGCCCCGGCTGTGGAGGAGCAGGTCCCGCCGAGGGAAGAGAGTCCTGGGGCTCCGGGGGGAGAGGGGGGCCGGGCAGTGTGCTGTAGCCCAGAGAGGAGCCCTTCTGTCGGGTGAAGATGCTGTCGATGTTCAGGGCCTCTCTCCTGGGCCTCCAGGTTGGCCTGTAGCGGCCTCCAGAAGAACTACAGAGGCAGAGAGGAGGATGTTACTCTGGACATGTCTGCGAGCTACTGTGTGCTTGAAAACCTTTCAAAAGGTGTAAGTAAAACTTTCTTTAGAGAAAGTAGAGCAACTAAATTTAGAATTCTAAAAAGTAAAAACACATGACAACTTAACTACAGTTCAGTCACGATGTTTTAACCATTTATTGGAACAATGACTCACATTTGTGGCAATGCGATGCTACAGAATCAATTTTTAACACCTAATGAACATTAGTGTTTGCATCCCTAACTGAACTCTGTCCATATTATACAGGCTTCAAGATTGCACTGTAGAAAGAGTGTGAAATGTTTATGTTACTATTGTTAGATACTGTAGTTGTGATCATACATCACAAGACAATAAATGGAATGTGCGACTATAAAATGACCACCTAAGTCTCCAGGAAGCGTTTGCCTGTTTTTTATTGGTTGTTCTCTATCCTATTCTATTATTTTGCTTCATTAATTTATATTTTGCAGCATTACTTGAACACTTCTGTGCAAATACTAGAGGTGGGAATTTATTTGTCCGTAAATTGTCATTTTACTCCAGGTGCATTTTCCATACACATCCATTTGTGCTACTTTTAATCTCTTCTCCACTATATTTGATAGTAACTAGTTACTACTCAGATTAAGATTTTGCATTAAAAGTATATGAGCTCATAAACTACACTGCACTGTTAAAGACCTGTGCCTCCTTAAAAATTAAGTTTCTGGTTGGACTTCTGGACACATTCAGTGCCACCAAAGCGACATCTCCCCTCTAGAGCTCTCAAGGTTTCATGTTCGGGTTCTTAAGAGGTTAAAAATCCAATAATTCCTAAAAAGAAAACGTCTCCTATTTTCTAGTCATTAATCATCTCTGCAGCCCTCCCACAGATTTATCTTGTGACTCCTGGGAGCCAAACTGTATATAAAGTAGGTAAACTAGCAACTTTAACCAGCTACAGGTAGAAAGTCATCTGCATTAACAATTTAATAACGTCAGGTACAGAATAATGAATCATAGAGTCATTTTACTGCTGAACATTGGCTTTTACTTAAGATACAGTGAGATTTTTTAGCTTAAATTTTAACTTTCACTTGTAATGGGTTATTTTACCGTGTTATTTCACAAAGTAAATGATTTATCCTGGGTGCTAGATAGCTTAGCCTACAGTAGACATAGCCACTGTCTGTGAGTAAGACTGCAGAAAAGTGCTATTCAAATAATCATCTTCATTATTAATTCATAAAACTTGTTTACATGCTACAAACTCAAGATGCTTAAGGCGGATGTGTTTCGGTGGTGCAGTACCTGGACTTGCTCTCACTACTGGTGCTCTCATCCTCCCAGTGGGGCCCCCCAGCCCCGCCCTCGCAGCCCCCGACTCCTGACGAAGAGGAGGAAGACAGGGGCCGAGAGGAGGAGGAAGAGGAGGTGAGAGGCCTGCGGGAGGAGAGTAGGAAGACGGCCGTCTCCTTGTACTCCTGCAGGGGGGGAGAGGGAGGGCGGGGAGGACCCTCCACTGCTGACTCTGAACGTGGGAGAAAAGGGAGGGCAACGGAAGAGAGAGTAAAAATCCAATAACATTTTTATTTATCCCACGGGGAGCAATTATGCAGGCAGCGGCGTGGAAAAAAAAACAGTAAGAATAACCACTAACGAGGCACATAACCTGAGGAGTCTGCAGTGATGAAGCACAGCGGCTCAGAACTCCACTGAAACTTGAAAACTGACCTCTGTTTGCTCTTAACTGTACCAACAACAAGTATCACAGTTAATACTTTCTCTTACTCACTGAAAACGCTGCAGTCACTTGAGTATTTGCAGTTGTTTCGAAGCATTACGATGCACTTTGTGAGTAACTCTGGATTCGCAGTCTTACCTCCAGCGTCGGCACCGAGCGGCGGTGTGCCGGTGTCGTAGTTGCAGACCACCGTGGTCTGGGATTCGCTGGAGAGGTGGCTGCCGGTGGACTGGTGGAGGGACCGGCTGCGAGAAGCGCGGTGACTCGAGCTGTCCGTTGAGGAGTCAGTGCGAGTGTCGCTGGATATAGACGGCTCCCGACCTGAAAGACACAAAGAGATGACCTTTGAGGTAATCCGGCAGCTGCATATGTTTACAGTCAAAAGCAGGAAAAATAAGTTCAGGCTCTGCAGGATACAGAAGCAGAAGTTGGATTACAGGGTTGAAGGTCAGAGCTCTAAAGCTGCAACCTTGCGTGGCCCCCGGGATGATAAAGACACAGTAATCTGATCTGATCTGATCTGTAGCAGAGAGTATCATGTTTGCTATACCGGAGTCTTCGCTGTCGTAACCAGCCTTGCTGCTGCTGCTGCAGTGCTGGAGCTCGAGCTGCGGGTTGGAGCTGGTACAGGGGTTGGGGCTCTCCTGCAGTATCACCGGTGTCCCACGGGGGTCAGCGTAGAGCAGCAGCAGGGGCTGATAGTGGCCTTTGATACAGCGAGACACTACGTCCTTCCACTTAGGGCCGATCTGGAGGTGCAGTGGGGGAACACACACACACAAACACACACACATTAACAAACACACACAGGCACACACACACATAGAGAGAAAGTAAATCTATCCGTTTTAAGATATAACATTACGCATATTCCACCAAAAGCAGAAGGTCAAATGCAGTTTGTGCTGCTGTGTGCCCTTATTGATATCATATTATCACACTTTGTCTTTAGCTCAATAATAAAATATGACCTAGAGTGTGAAGTGTGACTAATAGAAGAGTCAAGGACATGTAGATTCACATTATTCATTCACACAATTCATGCTCAAATCACAGACATAAGACTGGAGCACTAAGATTTATACAGAGCCTCAAACAAAGAATCAATCTGAAGCCGCCTCTCCTGCAAAAAGCCCTGACCGTGCAGCACTTCAACTAACACACAGCACTGTTCTGTTCAGTGCTGCTCTCACAGGCACCACTGAAGATGCAGCAGATGCCGTGCGGCGCATCCCCCTCGTGCTGCCGCATGCCGACGCCGAACTGTGTCTCACCTCTTTGACGTGGGCGTCGTCGAAGTACATCCACTTGCGTATCTTGGTCTGGAAGAAGAAGGTGGAGTAGTGCTTGCCGTAGTAGCACACCATGCCCACCAAGTAGAGCTCCGCCTGGCGAGCCCTCTCCTCTGTCACACGGTAGAACAACTACAGAGGGAGGGAGAGAGAGAGAGAGAGAGGGAGAAAAGAGGGGAGGGAGGGAGGGAGGAGACAGGAAGGGAGGAGGTGGGGGACGGAGATGTGCAGTGGAGACAGAGGAGTTAATGTGGATACAGGCTCGTTTTTGCTCACCTAGTGGATACGGAGTATGCAGTAATCCTTCACAAACTCCTCACTTTGCTCCGCCGGTGAAGTGCACACAGACTGTACAGCGCTGCAGACACACTGCAGCTTTCCAAGCAGGAATTATGCACAGATCTCACATTGATGTCTCAGTAAGGTCACCTGCTGCAGAGAACACAGCAGCTGCTCGGACATGCATGGAAACATGCGATTTAGGTGCAGGAGTTTAAGCATAATTCTGCACTTTGATGTACCTGCTGCTATAAGAGTAAGATGACAAATCAAGTTTTCACATCCCAAGGTGACATCTTCTCCTCCAACGAATACTCCAAAAATATTTAATTTTCAAGTAAATATAACAGAGAAGAAAAGGAGGGATTTACAGTAAAACTAATCCAATTAATGAAACAGACTAACTGTTTCTAATCTGAGACGAGCACAAGCAGAAAACAGATAAACAGAGGGAGTGAAAGTAGTGGAAAAGGTGTACGGGAGGCAGATGGATTCTCTTTAAACGGCTAAACAACAGCAGAAAATTCAAGAGATTACGCCTCAGATTCGCCTCTAACAGCCAGTTTCATCCCACAAGAGCGGCATGAAGAACAAGAGACACGGCAGCAGGCGGAGACGGAAGATTGAAGATGGAGAAAAACTTGAGTCACTATAACACATATTCATATTCGCTGATCCATTATTCATGGATATCACTTCAGAATGCTGCTGGAGACGTTACAGCGGCATTAAAATGCATCAACATTACTCAGTCATGACACGGAATACCAGGGGTCGGACACGTGTGTGTGCGTGCGTGTGTGTTGCGTGTTAAACCTGCAGCAGGAGATGAATGAAGAACGTCCTGAGCTCCATGTGAGACAAATGGAAGCCGGGTGTCGCGTGTGGATGTAATTTGTTGTTTTTCAGACTGAGCATGCACATATTTGTATTTTGTGATTGTGTTTATTACTGTGTATCTATGCACAGACACACACATGACTATATGAGCGTGATTCTGGGTGTTTGTACTTGCAACCCAGGGGGCTACGTTTCTGGTGTTTGTTGGTTAGCAGTAGGATGGAGGTGAATAGTTCAGTCTGGGACAAAGGAATTTTATTTTTGAGGTGGATTCGCCTCCATCTGCAGATCCAGGAATCCACTGCAGCTCTCTGGATGCAGAATCCTTTCCAACCACTTTCATTCTTAATGAAATGATTGCATTTCCGAGAAGGCAAACTCAGATATGACGCTAAGTCAAGAAGCTGTGGAGCCTTCAAATAGGGTTTTGGAAGTATTTATGGGAAGAACAGCCCTCATGTTCCTGGAATATTTAGCATTTGCAAGCAATAAAGTGTGGTGGTGTTTATTTTTTTAGAAATAAAGGAGCCCAGTTTTTATCCACCTTTTTTCCTTGCACAGTAATGCAGGAAATATAAAATCACTGACTATTCAAAACAGAGCAAGACATGCCACTCACCTCCCTGAACTGAAACTAAGAAATAACAGCATCAGATCAAAAGTCTGTGTCAAATGAATATCTGTGGGACTCATTTCCCTCCGACCACAAACACAAACACAACAGTTGCCAGACGTAATGAATAAAGTGAAACAAATGGAATTCAGTCTGACCACCAGACTTTCACTTTGAGCATTTGGCTCCATCTTTCATGAACTAAAGTCCTCACTTAATTGCGTGAAGCTGCACCAATTCAAAGTAGTGCTAATATACACTGATCAGCCACAACATTCTGACCACTGACAGGTGGAGTGAATAACATTGATCATATTGGTACTATGTGCTGTTCTGCTGGAAAGCCTTGGATTTTAACATCCATGTTGATCAGACTTAGACTCCCAAATAAACATTGTCCCACAACAAACACACTCCCTCATGCAAATGGAAATCCCAAATGTCACTGGCCTACCCCCGCAGGAAAATGAACCCCACCACATGGAAAAAACATCAAACAATCAGTAACATGTTGAGGAACATGACAATGGCCCAAAACACTGTTGATTTGACCTCCAAACTTCCTACAGCCCATAGTGATCAAGCATCAACAGGATGCAGTGGAACAAGATTGATTGACAGAGGCCCCACTACACAAGCCAGAGTACCCAAAGGATCCAGTGCCCTGGTCCTGGTTCCAGACCCCATAGGACACCCTGAGAGGTCCTCTTGTCCATGCCCAATGGTTCAGAGCATTTTGGAGCACATAAGTGGGACCAACACAATATTAGGCAGGTGGTCATAATGATATGCCTCATCGGTGTATGTTAACATGCGGATGTTTGCATGTACCAACAAAGAGTTGCACGTTAGCATGTCAGGATTTTCCAATTAGCACTGAACACATTGGAGATTAGCAATTATTGGACCGTAATCTACATATTTAGACCTGCATAGTGGAGCATTTGTCTCCACCTTCTGGCAAAGAGAGTTATTACAAAATACACTGTTTGTGTCTCAACTTGCATTCAGTCGCTTTCTTTTTTTTTTAACTGTAGTTTTTTTATCTGAAACATCACAAACTTTTCTTGGACATCTCGTAGGTTTTTATTCCTAGTAGCTGTAGCTTACTTCACTTCTTCACTACGTTTGCTACCTTCTTTAGCAAACCAGTCAGTGGAAAATGCTGTTTGCCACAGAGACCAGACTTATACTTCTGGCATACTGCAAAATCCAAACAGACATACCTACCCCTAACACACATAATCAGCATTGTGTGGACTCATTTGGTTTGAACGCAATGGACATGCATTTATATGTAAAAAAAAATCCACATTCATGCTTTAAATGAGGTGAAAAATGGCCTATTGGTGGCAGCACAGAATGACATTTATGATTTACAGATATTCTGTGTAAATTTCACAGCAATCCAGCTAATATTTGTTGAAATATCTAAATCTGCTGCATGATTTACCACCGTCATCCAGGCTTTAAGAATAATGGTATTCACCATAAATGTAATGATCCATTTCTAGTCTTTTCTTTAACAGTTTCTCCTGTTAAAGCCTTCAAATTTACAGTGACAGTTAGTGGCCCCTCCGGCTCATTTGCACACAAATTTAGAGCAATGTGTCTGTGGATTTATGTTGGCTTGGGCACGCTGTATGTTCTCGGCTGCTCACATAGGCAGACATGAGTTAATGTGTGGACATGTGTGTATAAAATGTGCGAAACGTGTGGTTTCCTTACGTCTCCCAGCCGCAGGCAGGTTCCAAGGCTGTGGATGACGTCCTCTGCCAGGTCGGAGTGGTCCGAGTCCCACACCAGGCCGATGGACACGATCTCTGGCGAGTTCATCAGCACCCGGCGGATACGCAGCACCTCCCCACAGTTGCTCTGTGACGAGGAGAGGGAGGGAACAGTTTTATCTATCGTGTGTTGTGAGGCTTGTCAGTAAAGGCCCGGAGGAGAGCTCACACTACACCGATTTTAAAGTCTCTGCACTGGTCACCTGTTGCTTTTAGAACTGATCTGAAGATCCTTTCAATAGTTTATAAAGTTGATTGCTTTTATCTTACAAACCCTGTAGAACTCTCAGGTCTTCTGGATGTAACTTTGTAATTAAATTTAATTTAAAAAGCAGTAGTGGCTGTCGTATAGCTCGCTGAGTTAAGGCGTTACCATGTCGGCACAGGTCGTCAGCAGCGGTCGTGAGTTCGAGTCCGGCTCACGACCCTTTGCTGCATGTCTGTCTGATCTATACCCTCTTTCACCCCGTCTCTCTCGCTATAAATGAAAAAACTCCTCAAAAAAATATTTATAAAAAAAGCAAACTATTACGGCCCACATTTCTAAAACAACCTTCCAGAATATTTCCAGAATATCTTTAAAAGCAAAATCAAGGCCTACCTTTTTAATCTGGCTTTTCATTGATTTGATAGATTTTATTTATTTATTACTCTTCTTAGAATTAATTTAATCCTTATTCACATATTTTATTGTATTTCATATACAGATTATTACTTAATTTTTATCATCTCTTATTCTGTTTTTATAATTTTTGGACTTCTCTTTCTATTATAATAACAGACATTTTATATCATTTATTTTAATTTATTCATCTATTACTCTTCTTATAATTAATTGTATTTATTGACTTCTTTATTCACCTATTTACCTATTTTAGTCTATTCAATGTACAGTTTATTACTTAACTTTTATCATGTCTTGTGCTATTTTTAAATCATTTTTGGCTTCTAATTCTATCTATATCTATGTCTATTTTAAAAAAGAGACATTTTTTCCATTTTATTTATTTATTTATCTAGCGTATTTCATCTCATTTTTATTTCATTTTATCCCATCTGGTGTTTCCTCCTTGCATGTGTTATATAGAATGGTGTTTCCTCAGTTCCTCAATCCCTGTGTTTCAGAGTCCTTTATTAATAACTTGACTGTGGGGGTTGTTTGTACTGCAATTTTTATTTCTGTTATCTGGAAAGGACTTTGTGTCGCACTTTATTTGCCTGAAATGTGCTATATAAAGTCTGAAAAGCATCACTTTGTTTAGCGTGCACGCAGATACACTCACACACAGCTAACACTGGGAGAATGAGTGGCGGGGATAAAAAGGCAAGAGAAAAGAGACGATGAAAGGACTGTAAGGGAGAGCGACGGAGGAAGAAGTGCTGTGCTGAGTTGTATTTGTCCCTTGGGCCTTCTGTTGAGTTCAGAACCGTGTGTTCTGAATCCTTCCTTTGAGTCATGACCCACCGCAGCGCCACCACACACACACACACACACACACACACAAGCCTGCACACACGCACACACACACACACACACTTGCGAGCATGCACGCAGAGCTGGCAGAGCGGGCCTCGGAAACAGCCTGAGAACACCCCGGCAACCAGACGCTTTGCCAAACACAACACACACATATGCACGACCACACACACACACACACACAAACACACAGAACTCTCCCTTTGTGGGCGGCAGGCCGTCTTGCGCTGGCACCAGAGATGGCAGGAAGGTATTTTGCCAGAGTCTCCGCTTCTCAATTCTCAGAAAAAAGGGACACGAACACAAGGCGAGCCGAGCGGCAGCCAAACAGCACACAGCTCTGTTTGCTCGGGACAAATGGACACACACAAGCCTCGGTTCGGCCCTCTGCGCCGTCTCACCGCCGCCTGACAACATCATTCATCAAACGATTGTGCAAACAGATTCACTCGGCTTCATAATGCAACATTGATCGGTGCATCTCACAGTTTCGTATGCAAAGAATTCCTTCTTTTCTCCTGTTTTGTTTCTTTTTACTCTGCTGTGGTGATGCAGACCTTTTTCGGTGAGTTATATAACAGGGCTGCTGGTCAAATGATACTGTAGGTTCTGCAGAATGCTGATCGTGGCGTTCCTCACAGCAAAAATGGAACAACTTGAGGGAAAACGTCGGCGCTTGTGCTTCCTGACAAGTCACAGGACTCGAAAATAAAAAGATAATCACGCTTGTTTCAGCGCTGCAGCTGAAGAGACTGAAGAAAGTTTGGATCTCGTTCTACTTCGAGCCTTTTTTTCTATCAAACAGGCTGCAAGAGAAGTCAAACGGGGCAAAAAAACACGACAAACAATCTCGTTCTGCCAGATTATGCTAATTATTTTGCTATACTAATACGACTAAATCACAAAAACAAAACCCACAGGCTGGTTTTAAAAATGTGTTTTCATGGTCACGGTGTCACATTTCACAAGTAATTGCTGCTCGCAAATTGCTGATGCGTTCGCGAGGTGTTCACGGGTCAAGTGCGATTCTGAGCGACTTGTTTGTTGTTTTTACATTTCACAGTGAAATGTCCTACTTTTTTCCACCTGAATAACTTGTTTAAAAACTACTTGTGATCATGTGGGGAGCTCATGATGCACTGCAGCAGGTTAAACTATCCAACAGTAGGAAAAGAAGTTCTAACAACTGTAGTATTAAGACACGGCTGATAGTTTTGGACCGCCTCAGAAGTTTGAACAGCCCAAACCTTGTTAACTGGCCCTCTCTTTACTCCCGCAGACAAAAACACTGGTTTCTGTTCATATATAAAACCCTTAAAGGTAAAACTCCATCATATCTTCGCTCACTACTCATCACCCGTAACATCGGCTGTTCCCTTCCCTCCAGCAGCCTCATCAACCTCCTCATCCCCAAAGTCTGCACTGTCCTTAGCCGTTGTTCATTTCAGTTTTCTGCAGCTCACGACTGGAACCAGTTGGAGCAAACAGTAAAACTCACCTCCCTCACTCCACTCTCATATTTAAATGTTTGGTGAAGGCATCAGTTGCCGACTGCTGCGCCTGCTTCTGGCCTATTTTATCTTTACGACTTTTATTGTTATGCTTTTGTTTTTGTATTGATTTTTATGAATGTATCTTGTTTGTTTCTTTCTGTGCTTTGTGCTGCCTCTTGGCCAGGTCGTCACTGTAAATGAGAACTGGTTCTCAATTGACTTACCTGGTAAATAGAGGAAATAAACAGCTTCTGGACATGCTTTACTCACTGTGGGATCATTTTTCACTGCAATATTAAGTCCTGAACCTCTATAGATACTTAACAACCAAGGCTTGATGTATTTTGTGCAGTATGACTGTTAAAATGACATAAATCATTTAAAAAATATTTCTTTGATTATTCATTTTACATTTTTTTTAAAAACTGCACACAGGGGTTGCCAATACTGGGGAAATGTTGACTTTACATACGATAGATATTTTATTTTTTTACATTTTAAATTTGTTTACATTCTTTTTTTGTAATATTTTTTGTGGGAGTTTTTTTCCATTTTTTTGAAAGGAAGAGGGACAGAGTGAAAGGGGGTATAGACGAGAGAGACATGCAGCAAAGGGTTGTGAGCTGGACTCAGACTCACAACTGCTGCTGGCGACCTGCGCCCACATGGTAACGCCTTAACTCAGCGAGCTATATGGCGGCCCGTGTTTACGTTCTTTTTCTATCCGTTCTGTGTGAACACTGCCTGCAGTTCAACCCAGTTCATCCAAAAAGTCCCTTAATTTTTCTCATGTGACCGTCGCTGATGGTTTCTCAAAGGATTTTGACAAAATATCATGATTTTAAGCTTAGACTTGGCTAATTTTCAAAGCAGAATTCCACATCTCACACGACTAGTTTAAAGATTGTTGGACAACTGAAAATCTGGTGATTTTCTTTGTTGTTGTTGTTGTTTTTTACATTTTCTGTCTCTGATAAATGGTGTGATTTTGGCAATTTATTTATTTGTTTATTCATTTATTTATTTATTTACAATCAGCATATCATTCTAACCAGCAGCAACTTTTGTGTTCTAAAACAATGTCCATAAAATCGTTAACTTTTGAAAACACAAAATGTGGAGTGTCGGGAAATTTGGGAATTTTCTGGGGATTTTTGGTGATTTTTTATTTGAAAATTCCTAGAATTTTTGTCAGGTGCATGTTGGTCACAGCTGAGTCAGTTATAGCTTCTTGGTTGCATGGAAGAGTGCAGATTTTTTTGTTTTTTTATAGAATGTGGTTCAACGAAACGTTTTATTTTTTGTGGAATAAAATGATTTCGATCAAATTTGGGTATTTGGGTAATTTTTCTGAAAGACGATGAGTTCAAAGACAAGTGGGAAAGTTGTTGTGGCTCCAATAAATGGTGTCATTTTAGACATTTGCTAAAGATTGCACGCCATTTAAACCTGATAGAGGGCAAATTGTTTATTATAAGTGAGTCTAATTGAAGAATCTCCCCTCTTAAAGTAAGGAGCTCATTGGAAAAAGTGGTTTTCGTGGCTTTCAAGTAAAGTCCAGAGACTCAAGTGAAAATTGTGCTGCCCCATTTTGACTGGCATCAGTCTAGATTATTCATGCTCACAGTTAAAGTAGTGTAAAACATTCTAAGTTCACAATACAGCAAAAACAGCAGCAGCAGTTTAAATTCCTTTCTCCATCTACACAGCAGATTTATAGATTTCTTACCTTTTCTGTAATCTACGGGGAGACACGTTTGTTAAATCACTTTATGCTGCACCCTAAATTCACCCTAAGAGCACGACGAACAAAAACACTCTCAAGCTTTTTGTTTATCCTTTGGTAAAACAGGAGGTGAACGCTCGGGGATTAAAGCGGTAAAACACCTTCGACCGCAGCATCTTCGAGTAATTAAATTCGCTTTAGTTTATAACTGAAGGTGTTTTGAACGGCCTCTCCAGAAGTTTGGCGTCGAGCAAACATCTTCACACCCTGCTATCTCCAATCTGCCACCTATTATATCTTCCAGCCGCCTCGCGCCCATCTAAATACCATCACTTTGTTTGAGCAAACCCCAAGGTGGTATTAACAAAAGATCAGCGCCGCGAGTGATGGAAGATAAACAAGAAGGCAGGTTGTGCGTCTCCCGCAGGACTGGAACGCGGCGTTGACGTGTTGGACCGAGAATAAGACGGACAGAGGGGGGGGGGGCAGCCGCTCGACTCGACCCAGAGAGGAGGCTCTTTGTGCAGGGGACACTTTGGCAGAGACGGGGAGGTGAGCAGGGCCAAACTGGAGCCATTGAACAGCAGCACTTTCCCATGTGGCAGCGAAACAACACAAACAAAGGCACCACACTTTCCCCTTTGCTCACTTTCTACACTGCAATTGACTGAGCAGTACATTTGCGGCTCCCGCTAATAAATATATCTGGTTTCAAACTGATGCTCTGCTCCTGCAAGAAGATGACGATCAACATTTCCCCTGTAAAGGAGGTCGGCAGAGACGACTGAGAAACTGCTCGGGGTGATAGAAAGCGAAGAGGGAAGTGAAGAAAAGGAAAAAAATGCAAATGAGCTGCCGATTATGTAACACCGACCCGCCGAGAAAGCAGAGGGGAAAAGAGGCGAGAAATGATGAAACTAAAAAGGGGGTAACAGTTCAAATTATGTTCTCCGAATCTGATTTTGATGACTATATTTAGGAAGGAGAAGTACTGAACACAGAAGCAGACAAATGCACGTTTAGACGTGGGTCCGTGTGTTGTGTGAAGGTGTGCGTCGGCTCTCACGGGGCAGTTGCGCAGGTCTCCCATGTTGCTGGCGTTGCGGAGCAGCTCTCCGAACATGTCCGGCGTTGGTTTCTCTCGGCACTCCAGCATCCTCACTGCCTGGTTACTGCGGCGTTAAACACACACAGAACAAGAAAAGACACAGAATTAGACACAAAGCTTTAGCGAACAGGGGAAAAACCTATCGTCAGACCTTTAATTTAGCTTCAAACATTTAGTTCCTGATGCTTGTGATGATCAACAAGAATTTCAAAGACTGGAAATGAAACAAAGTCATGCACCAACATCTACACTGACTCCATCCTGCGGGCTTGTTCCTCATCTGCCTCAGTAAAGAAACTAACGCAAAGGAAACAGAAAGGAACAGATCTAGATTATACAGCAACTAACGAGAAAGAACCGTCAGCAAATTTCTTAATCCTGTCTGTCTGATCGTGACCTCTGACCCTCCTGATGCTATCGGGGTAAAATAGTTTCATTATAAGGAGCAATAACAGTATTTGTTACTAACGGAGATGTTACAGTTAGCATAATTACATTAAAAAGCGTCACTTGTTTGAACAAAACCGCCTTTTTTGAGACAATCTCCTTCAGCGAGGCTTAAAGCAATGACACTTTGCTACTAAGCTGAGTTTATCCCTTTTAAGTACAACTGTCCTCTGAAGGACGAGCTCAAATATACGTTATTATTCCCTGTGAATGCAAAATGAATCAGCGTCGGGGCCTGGGATTACACGTGCAGAGCGTCCGCATTGTTTTCTGGCGAAATGCTCCTTTCATCCGCCCGGAGTGAACTCCTCTCCGACCTCTAGCTCGCCCTCCGCTCCCCTCAGACGCGAAGGGTAAGGAAGCAGAAAAACACAACAACAACAACCTTCCGTCTGAACTGCGCCCGAACCAGATATTTGCTTTGTCTCTCCGCTGCCCTCTGATTATCTTACTCATGTTGACTTTTTGCATATTTGGCCACGTGGACGGCAAACAGCGAGCCTCACTAAAATGGGGTAAAAATAACTCGGCGGCGCTAGCAGGCACAAACACAGAGCGGTGGCACCTCGATGCCCCCACGACTGGGTTTATTTGTACTTTTGCCCCCCTTCATTCATGCCTCTATTTCTAAAACGGCGGACACGGAGGGGGGATATATCCTCTCATTTCCTTCTCGTTCGCTCTTTCCGGCCCACTGTTCCACTTATAGATTTATGTCGGCCCCTGGGTCTCCTGAATCAAACACCTGATTGATTGCTTCCCTTGTTCCTTATTTCATTGACTCGCTTTTTATGTAACAGCATACACACACACACTTTCCCCCTTCATGTGTGTGCGGATTCACCTGTTTTCTAACATCTAGGAGGGACTTAATGCACAGAAGCTCACCTGCTCTTGCATATGCATGACCATACGTGTGTGTGTGTGTGTGTGTGTGTTTCTGCATAAAGTGCACGTTCATGTGTGCGATTGTGCTTCAGCGTTCAGCAGGGACCCGTGCAGGGAGGCAGAGAACACGCTGTACCTTCCTTTACTGCCACCCAGCCACAGCTCTCTGCCAGATTTACTGCAGTGTGTGTGTGTGTGTGTGTGAGATGTGTGTGCATGTGGAGATGTGTGCCTGGTCTTACCAGAGGGATGTAGTGGAGATGTAATGAACCATCTGAATGAAAGGCAGGGGGTCTGATGAGGCTCCACAGCTGTTACACACACACTGCAAAAACACAAAAAGTTAAACAAAAGCACCATTAGATCCATCGCAGGACGTCACGCGCCGGTTGTTTATTTGTTTACTTTTGCATGCAGCGTCTCTTCACCTACCTGTTCGAACAGAGTCATGGCAAACTTCTGGTGCGGGATGCAGTGTTTGGCGGTGCAGATGTCCTCTCGGCTCTCAGCGCTGATGTGGAAGTGGATGCGCATCAGGAGGTTCTCCTGACCGCGGCAAAGACACCAGTTAATGTGTGTGTGCTTGTTTATGTTACATACATATGTACAGTGTGTGTGTGTGTGTGTGTGTGTGTGTGTGCGTGTGTCTGAGCGCTCCTCTCTGTTGGTGCTCTTGTTAATCTGACCGTGGGAGCAGCATCTATATTTCATAAGAAGCCGACGGATTCCCTGACTGAACACATTTACTGCCAATCGATCAGACAGCGCCTCGCAGGCACACACACACACACACGTAAAACACACACACGCACAAACACACAGACACACACAGTGAAGGTCTTTAAGGAAAGAAAGAAAGAAAGAGGCAGAGAAAGACTGAAAGCAACAGGAAAGCCTGAAGGGAGGAGGCGTAAAGACATTACAGAGATAATAACTGAGGCTAAAAGCTTTATATCATGTAGATAAGAGCAAATACGTTCGTGTCTCAACATAAAGCTCTATTTTAAGGAATTCTATCCTAAAATATTAAACTTTTTTTTTCTTGTAAATGTGTTATTAGATGATCTCAAACCTGATCAGTCGGACACTTTTTTCTATTTATTCTAGATGCTGCTGGTGAGCTACAAAATTGATTCCTTCATGGTTTTTAGCAGGTTTGAATGACAAAAAACTAAACTGAACTGAACTTAAGAGGAATTATAAACCGTTTTTTCAGTCAAAACCACAATGTGAAAGTGCTTACGTCACTGAGCCCTACAATACAGCACACAGCCAATTTAGCCACATAAAGATCTTTTGATTTTTGCAGCAAAACCCCCAAAAACGAATGCACTAGCTTCATTCTCGGAACATAAAACACACGAAAAACAAGAGATTGAACCTCGATCTGCGAGTTAGGTTTATCTTCCGTGCAGCTAAATTAACTGTCTGGTCTACAAAACACTGAAAGACTGTCTAGACAACAGTCCACAACCCTAAATATTACATTTACATGAATTAAAGCTGCAAAAAAAAGCAGCAAATTCTTGCACCTACATGATAGATATCAGTTATTTAATTGACCAACTGTTGCAGCTCGGATTGAATCCCTATTGTCAAAGGAAGGGCTGGAAGTGAGTGTGCAGCTGCAGAAAGCGTCTCAAAGTGCATTGTGGGTGAATAATGCACACTTAAACACCAAAATTAGCAGGTGGATAAATATAGAATCTCGATTACACGGGTCATTGTGTTGTTTTCTTGAAGATACAGTGGAAAAAGAAAAAAACAAAACAAGGACTTCCTCACAGCAAGCACCAACAGCCGCCTCACAAACACACAGACTCAAAGCAAAAGCTGAGCATTAGGCAAAAAAAATAACACTGCTTTGAAGCCTCTCTGCTCGATATCCTTCCGTCCCCTGAAGCTTTCTGACTGCAGTGAAGACGTGGGAGTTCCTCAGACTCATATCGGCCTCCAGGCATCCCCCTCGCCTCACCTATTTGTGTGTGTGTGTGTGTGTGTGTTTGTCTGTGTCGTCGTTGCAGACTCACAAAGCACTCAGCAGCGTCGTCCATGATGCCCAGCTGGAAGCGCTGCTCGTCCTGGAAGGTCTTGGCCAGAGCGCTGCGCAGTGCATCGGACGGCAGGACGCGCTCGCTGCTGAACTGGAACTGAGCGAAGATACTCTGCAGACACAAACATATAGAAACGCATGAATTTTTAATGGCGCTGCTACAAATAAACACTTTTCTTCAAAGTTCCCCTGCATTGTCTGGGTTTTTTTCTGCATTTTTCACAGACTGGAGCAACAACAAATAAAACATCTCCGAGCACAGCTGTCCCGGAGATGCTCCGTCAAATGACCCATAAAACAGAACCGGGGAAACTGAGTTGTCAACCTGTCAGGAAGCAAAGTGCTGCACAGCAAAACCACCCAACTGGACGACAACAAACGCAGTGGTCGAGGCTCGCAGCAGCAGCAGCAGCCGGCCTTGATATCAGACCGTATCAATAATGGATGGCGTTTGTAGTGCACTTTTCTCCGACAAAAACAGCTCGGAGAGTGCTTTGTAGCGGCAAAATAGAAACCATATCAAACTGTTGCAGGGAGGGAAGCTGGGCCACTAAAGTGTGTTTCGAGGGCAGCGTTCGGAGGACCAGTGGTTTCAGAGACTGTTTACATCCATGTAGCAGCCATCATAACCCCCAATGCAGCCATCTACTGTCGTCTGTTCTGCTCCTTTGTTTTACTTCTGTCTTTAGAAGATCATCTCAAGTAAAGCCTGAATCTGAGTCTAACTCAGCCCAGTCAAAATCAACTGAAACTGTGTCCTAAACGTAGTCGCAACATGTAAATTACTACTTTTTTCTGTCATTTTACAAACTATTATCAGTAATTTAACACAACAGGGAGAAATCTGTAAAATAATAGTTAAAAATCCTCAATACATATAAATTATTATGCATGTTTTCTTTCAAATAACTGCAAATATCCGTAAAATAATGATAATTTTTAAAAATACAGTTTTTAAAAAGCGTGATTTTACGGTTCCAAAAGAAGAAATTAAGAATTAATTTATAAAAACAAAGTTTTGACTTAATTGTGGACATCCTTTACAGTTTTATCTTGTTTTGTAATTATAATCATATAATTAACACTTTCTACCTGTGATTTTTCTGGTTATTAGCTGTAATTTTGCTAAACTGAAAAATCTGTAAAAGAAAAAAAACCACACAAAAAACCGCAAAAACAAACTAAAAAACAAAACAAATACTGTTAAAAAATACTGTAGACTTTACATCCACCCAGTTAAAAAAACATTTTCAGTCCTTAATACATAATTTTTATTTTAAATAATGGCAAATATCTGTAAAATATAGATGTGTTTTGCTGATTTAAATACAGTCAAAAGTTGCCAAAGAAGAAATTAAGAATGAATTTATAAAAAACACAGATTTTGACATTAATTGTGGACATTATTTACAGTTTTAGCATTTTTGTCATTGTAATCATGTAAATTAACAGTTTCTTACTGTGTTTTTTTCTGGTTATTAGGTGTAATTCAGCAAAACAGTGACAAATCTGTAAAATAAAATAACAAATGTAAAATAAAAAAGCATAATTCCACCTTCCACCCAGTTAAAAAAAAAAAACATTTTCAGTCTTTAATACAAAATGTTTCTTTCCAATAACTGTAAATATCTGTAAAATATTGATATTTATGCTGATTTAAAGACAGTCAAAAGTGGCAAAAGAAGGAATAAAGAATGAATTGAGAATGAACACAGATTTTTGGCATTTATTGTGCACATTTTTTACAGTTTTAGCTTGTTTTGTAATTATAATCATGTAAATGAACACTTTCAGCTAATTACTCGTTATTAGCTGGAATTTAGCAAAACAGGGAAAATCTGTAAAATAAAATACAATTTTTGAAAAAAACACCCAGTTAAAAAAACTCAACACATAATTTTTCTTTCAACTAAAAGCAAATATCTGTAAAATATTACTAATTTTTGCTGATTTAAATACACTGAATTTTTTTTAATGGTCAAACATTGTAAAAGAATGCGTTTTATTTCCTTCTAATAGGAGTAATCATAATCGTTCTTAACCATATTGCAGCCCCTCAAATGTATTTGCTGAAGAGTTCTGATCCCCCAGGTTAGGAAACTTAGTAAACTATGTAGAAATATGAAGTATAACTAGTTTTTCATGGGTTGTACTAGATGAATAATAATCAACATAAGCCAAACACACTTATAAATGGAGTTTTCTGACATTTAGAGACAAAAAATAGACAAATTTAACCAAAAAAAAGCGCAACACATTCAGCATAAAAAATTATGAGACCACTTGAAAAAACACAAACACTCAAATTTGCTGTATAGCTGGCTTATTTTTGGAAATAATAGAAAAAAACTTTAGTTGACAGGGCAGTATTACTCAAAGCTATATGACTGTTTCATGTGTTCAGAATTGAATGGATATTCTGCACAAATACCATCCAGATCTGAAATTTTCTCCAAATATCTGCAGTAAAATCAAGCAAACAGCAGGAATTTATATGCCTTGATCCAGATGCACTTCTAAACAGTTAATTAGAGTTACTGAAATGACGGGTTTAGACTACTTTAGGTGGAGTTTTGTGCTTGTTTAGGACTTTTTATTCATTATTATTGTCTGAAATAGTGGCAGCAAGCGCACAAACAGTAGAAAATAGTACATAGTAGCACCAGACGCTCCACTTGTGGAAGTTTCTGGTTAATTTGAGCTTTAAATGCAGCGATTTACGCCTAAAAATGATTTGAACTAGGCGTCGGTTCATGCAGGGGCAGCGAGAGTAAAGTTCTGAGTGCTGCAGCGTCCAAACAGGCGGAGGTAAAAGCACCGACCACTTTTTTCCAGATTGCCAACGGATAAAACTGACCCATTTTTTTGTTGGTAAGAATTCCCAGCTGTAAAAAAAAAAAAAGAAGAAAGAAGAAGGAAACAACTATTTTTGACCAGTGCACTAAAACAGCCCAAACCAGAAACAAACACAGGCAGCGGTTGGTGCTCCACTGGTTTGGTGTCCCAGCGGTAATTCAATCACTGATTAGACGGCTGAGCTGCAAACCAGCAGGTGCTCCGAGTCCTGGGGACTTAGAGAAAAAAAATAAACTGTATTAAGTGAAAAATATTCCAGCACAGTCACAGTTCATCGGTGCCCATCTGTCATCTGTTTGTGTCCACGCTGGTTCCATTTTCTGTTTGGCAGACACAAGTGTAAAACCAATAGCCTCTGTAGAAATGTAAATACGTCTTTGACACCAGCAAGTATTCCCATTTTCTAGATGTTTCTCTAACAAATATTGATAAACCCCAAAACCCAGAAGTATGTTGTCTTTATAGAATCACCAAAATTGCACCATTTATGAGATCAAGGAAGTGTAAAAACAAAAAGAACTGTCCAAGTTCGACATTCTGACGGTCCTCGAACTAATCATCAATCACGATATTTGAATAAATCACTTCATCCTAGAAGACTCTTTTAAAAATTCCCTAAAAATAAACGGTTTCATCTAACTATATTCTGCAAAAAAAACAAAAAATTCTGCACCTTCTGATGCAATTGTGATACTTTTAGTCATTTAACTGCAACCAACAGTCATGTGATAAAAATTCAGCGAACCTTTTGGTTGAACTGCAGGCAGTGTTTACTCAGAGCTATAAGTATGGAAGCAAACTAAGATGTAGGTGGTAAACTATCATCAATAGCTACCATTTTTTTTATTGATGTAACAATGTTTGACATGTTGAATCCAACTTTTTTCATTTATGAAATTCTCAACTTTTGATCTCTTATATATTTATGTGCTTGAAAGCGTTATAACTGGTTCATACTGCATACTGCTTTGAGTTCTCTCTACTTCTAGTCATGCCTGTGTCGTCTCATAGAGGTCCAAGGCTTCATATTGCAGTGAAAAATGAGCCTACAGTGAGTTAAAATGCAACAGTAGAAAAAAAACGCCCAGAAACTGTTCGAGGTTCAGAGGGTCAATGGATTTTCTCTGTGAGGTTACTGAGTGCATGCAGGTAAATTTTGGAACTATAATGCGTGAAAAACTAAATGTTTGCTCACTTATACTCTACAGTCAGCTTGCATACAGTCACTGCAGTAAAATCTAAAGTAAGAACAAAGTAAAAGTAATTTGAATGCAGCATTTAGAGATGAATGAATGGACATACAACAGTTGGGTGGACGGTGAAGAATCAGTAAAAGCCACAAGGATGATTTGAGAATCGTGCATCAATATTTCTGCACAATGAAAACTTGTGAACTTCAGAATCAACTGTAACCGACATAACCTCAGCCTGACCACAGCCGCCACTCTTCATAAAGGACCAAACAACTAACAAAGTCGACTTTTCACCCCTGAAATATTCCGGGTGGAGTTCAGCCTCAAATTAAATGCGAGCAGAGCAGAAAAAACAACAATTTATATAATCAGCTAATTGCTTCAGCCATTTTCTCAGTCCACAGCAATCTTAAGCAGCTTCGTGGTAATTAAATGATTTGCTGCTCGTCTGTTCCGTGTGTGATGTTTGGGTTTGGGCTGTGAGCTGAACAAAACAACACATCTGAAAACATCACACGGGACTTCTGGAAATGTGACTTTTCTGATATTTTACAGATTAAACCACTAATAGAGAACATAATGGCAGAAAACAGTTGCTATTTCTCGCCCTAAATAAGAGGCGTGACTTCATAAAATCCTACTGATCCCTGAGAGGAACCTTCGAATAATCAAAAATATGAATAAATGACAAAACAATTCATGTTGCAACATCCGGTCATGCTGCAAGTTTGTGATGAATATGACAACCTATACAGCATAATGTTAGTTATAAAAGGAAAAGAGGTGAAAAGAGGTGATATAAAATGACGCTGTGTTGGTTTTGTTGGTAGATTCAGTGCAGGAGACGTCTCGGCTAACGAACAGCAGCCAAGAAGCTCATTTAAAAAGTTATTTTTACTTAAGTTAACTCGTGAGTTAGCATGAAGTGATTAATCATGTTTAATTGGTGGATCCGTTGATCTGTTTTCAGCCTCCTGCCGGTGTCTTAGGGACATCAGCTAGATTATTTTATTTGCTGCAGGAACAGTGCAGAAGAACCGAATATGACGAATAATTCCAGGCTTCATCGTCCAAACTAGTTTTACATCATTATTATTAATGTAGGATGAAACTGCGTTCTACACAGTATTAGCGGAGTCCTTAAAAAGCCATAAATTTAACTCAGTGGACTTAAATAAGTTATATATAAATGTACTTTGAGTTGTTCATATGGCGCAATTAAAACAGACAGTAGCAGTGAGTCTAATACATGTAAATTTACCCAACAAGTTCAAAATATTAGGGTTAAAGCCCGACAATAGTATCAGTCTATACTGTATAGATGTATACAAATCACTTGTTGTTGCTGCGTACACTGTAAAATAAATAAATAAAAGAAATCTGGAAAATCTGGCAAGTGTGCCAAAATAAAAACCTCCAAAAAAGTCTAACAAAAAAGGGAAAAGCCTGCAAAATAACAGTAAAAATCCTGAATACACACAACTTAATACATAATCTTCCTTTTAAATAACAGCAAACATCTGTAAAATCACAATATATTTAAAAAACGGTGAAGAAAATTGAGTAATTTTACAGTCAAATGCTGAAAAAGAATAAATTATGGAGGAATCTAAAATAAAAATTTAAAAATACATCAAAACTCTGTGCTTTTCAGAACAATATTTACAGCTTGGGCTTGTTTATTTCTGTGTTACTGTCTAAATAAATACTTTGTTTCTGTGGTTTTACTAGCTATTAGCTGTAATTCACTATAATTGTGGAAAATCTGTAAAACAACAGTAAATTATTTTTAAAATGACAATTAAAAAACTGTGTTGAGTTCCCATCCTCTACCAAACACCAAACCACGATCCCACCTGAGCCACTGACTTTAGACCAAGTCCACAATACGTTAACGTGGGCTGAGGTAAACAAAAACGTCCTGCACTAACATGAAGCCTTATTCACCCTTTCTCATGCTGTTCCCGAATCTCAGGTGCCACTTTTGACATTGTGGGACCAAGATGGCCGTGATCATGTGGAGGGAACACGCTATAAAACAACAGGCCGAGGGGCTGGAGACGGGAGAGGGTGATGCAGTGGAGCTGACGGGGAGGAGAGCGTGAATGTGAGAGAGAAAAGAAAGGAAATAGAGAAAGAGAGAGACAGGGAAAGTGAGAGCAGTACAGTATGTGTGTGTGTGTGTGTGTGTGTGTGTGTTATGGTGGCTGTGCTGACTGCAGCAATGCGCCAAGGAGAATGGAGGGGGAATATACCCTACAGAGAGAGGGAGGGAGGGAGGGAGGAGAGGGGGAGGAGAGCAGGGAGGGATGAGTAAGAGAGGGAGGGAGGTGTGTGTGAGTGTGTGGACATGTGTGTGTGTGTGTGTTTGTGTGTGAAGACAGGAGCAATCGACACCAACTCCCACATTCATTCATCTTTCTCCATCCTTTTCCTCCCATTTCTCCTCCTTCCTTCCTTCTTTCTTCTTCTTCTTCTTCTTCTCCAGCACATTGCAGCTTCTTCTTCCTGTGTGTGTCTATGTGTGTATGTGTTCAGGTATCTGCATCCGAGTGTGTGTTGCTGCTGAGAGAGATAAAGTGTTGCAGTGATTTCTGGAGGGATAGCCACAGGCAGCCTCTGAACTCGTGTTTACTACGGTCGTCTTTATCTTGCCGCAGATTTAAAAAAAAAAAAAAAAAAACAAATTTGGGCACATTTCCTGCAACAACAAAACAGCCAATAATCATCATTTATCCACTCGGTTCCCTAAAAAAAGGCTTGGGAATTTAACGCGCCATTAAAGTTCATTTGCGCCCCGCTCGGTTTATTCACACACTGTGGGGACGACGGCTACAAACAGACTGGAGGAGCAACGTCTGCTGGTTGGCAGGACGCTTAATGGAAACTGACAGGAAAATGTAAATGCTTAACACGGTGGCGATGCCTTTGATTTGTGCGCCTACGTCTAACGCACACACACACCCACAATCTGGAGTGTGGGATCATCTCGGCGTTGCGAGAAAGATTTGCAAGCATCTCAAGGTGCATGTGTGTAGAGGGCCTGTTCGGCATGCAAGTAAGATGTGTGTGTGTGTGTGTGTGTAGCATCCCAGCGTGGGCTCTGCTAGCTCAGCACTTTCAGTCAGCCAATTAATTACAGGGAAGCGCTGGAGACAGAGCAGTGTGTAGAACACACACATCGACACACACACACGCACTACTACACCGCAGCACATTACACACAACGCTTCCCTTCACTCAGGCGCATATTTGTCATCATTGATGCAACAAATGTCTGGAACGGGGCTGCATGAGGCTCCTTCATTATGATGGTACAGACCTGCGTCCTCTTGTTTGGTTACTTTTCAATCAGCAGCTGCTAAAACACAACAGCCGATGTCATGAAAGCTTTTAGATGCACCGGTTGCTAAGCATTTGCTGTAAAGAAGACTCTGGTGCATTTTACACAATGATGGCAGAAGAAAAAGAAGAACAGAAAAATGCAGCATTACAAGCAAAAGTGGTGCATTCAAGTGCCTAAAAGTCAACAATAGAGGTGTGTAGCAACCAATAACGTAATACCATTTTGCCAATAATGTAATAAGTTATTAAGTTATTGGCCTAGCATTTAAAAAATCCTTTGAAAATGTAACAAATGCAGCCGATAATGTAACAACACATAAATAGATTTTGATTTTTTTTGCAGTTTTGCTCATCAAAAATAGGTCTAGTGGATGGCACAGTGGTCATAATTATTCATCAAGGATATGTCCCATGTAGATCTCACCCTCCTTAATTATGGTTGTATGAGCCAAGTTGAGAATTATATTGTTGTACAAAATCTTTATTTAGAATATTGTTTATTTGCGTAGATTGTATTGTCAAATTAATTTACCACATTTTTTTTCTTGGGAAACATTTCATTAAAACATTTCTCAAGGAAAAACAGTTGAGTCCTCACTAAAAGCTGTATTTAAATAACTGGGCTGGCACTATAATGGCACTTATCTCCAACATACACCAATCAGGCCTAACATTATGACCACCTGCCTAATCATTGTGTTAGTCCCACTTATGTGCTCAAAAATCCTCTGAACCACTGGACATGGACAAGAGGACCTCTCAGGGTGTTCTTTGGGGTCTGGAACCAGGACCAGGGCACTGGATCCGTTGGGTACTCTGGCTTGTGCAGTGGGGCATCTGTCAATCAAACCTGTTCCACTGCATCCTGTTGATGCTTGATCAGAATGGGGTTTAGGAGGTTTGGAGGTCAAATCAACATGTTGGGCCATTGTCATGTTCTTCAACATGTTCCTGATTGTTTGATGTTGTTTCCATGTGGTGGGGTGCATTTTCCTGCAGGGGTAGGCCAGTGACATTTGGGATTTGTTTGGGGTTTGTTGTGGGACAATGTTTATTTGGGTGTCTAAGTCTCATCAACATGGATGTCAAAATCCAAGGTTTTCCATCAGAACACCACATAGTACCAATATGATCAATGTTATTGAAATGTTATTACTCATTCACAAATGTAAAAAAAAACAACAACTGAAGAGTATTACGTACATTATTGGCTCAAAAACTTTATTACATTACTGGCAAGTTATTACGTTATTGGCTTTATTACATTTAAAATGGTCAAAATTATTAAGTTATTGGTTTCTACAAGATGGAATAGCAGTATCAAAATGAAGATCTTGTCACGACCGTGTTATAAAAGGTTTTGAACGCACTGTTTCTAAGCATTTGTAGTGGAGAAGATTCTAGTGTATAGTGTGTGGTGCATTTAACACAAGAAGAACAGGAAAATGCAGCATTACAAGCGAAAGTGCTGCATTCAAGTGCTTAAAAGTTAACAAGCAAATCTCACATAATTGTACAGAATAGTAGCATCAAATGAAAAACCTTGTCTCTCCGGGTTTTGTCATTTTTGATGAATTGATGGAGGAAAAGAAAACATATATAAAGAAAGAATTAGACGAATTTGAATCATCCCTGCAGAGAAATTGGTTTGTAACAGATGCTCAAATTTAGATGAGATTAGATTAGATGAGAAATAAGGACAAAAATAATGAAAGAAGACAAATATAGGACTAAAATCACTGCCAGAGTTGCAAGTTTCCTTATATGTGTCCAAATCCTTGGATAATAATAGGACACTAAAGTTGCAGCCATGACGGTAGACACTGCTTTAAACAATGCTATGTAGATGCTTCACACACATTTTCAACCCGGCAGCACACAAGATCAACACAGTCCCAGCAGTTTCAAGGTGGCACCAGAGATTAGTGTCTTCAGTTCAGTATCCAAATGTGAAATATGGTCACAGTCTTTCCTTCTGTTCCTGAGTTATGGAGCTGAATAAAGGCCAAAAAAGTGTTTTTGCAGAACATTATCATTATCACAGTGAAGCTGACCTCTGACCTTTAGGATGTAAAGCTTCATGGCTTCATTACTTTATCTGACTGGACATCTGTGTGAAATTCTGTCATAATTAGCGTGAGAACTGTTGAGTTGTGGCAAAAAACCCATGTTTTCTGAGGTCACAGTGAGCTTTGAGCAAACAGAATTTATCTCAGTTTATTCTTGAGTGGTAATTTTGACGGACAAACTGAAAACATACACCGATCAGCCACAACATTCTGACTACTGACAGGTGAAGTGAATAACATTGATCATATTGGTACTATGTGCTGTTCTGATGGAAAACCTTGGATTTTAACATCCATGTTGATGAGACTTAGACACCCAAATAAACACTGTATCAGAACAAGCACACTCCTTCATGGGAATGAAGATCCCAAATGTCACTGGCCTACCCCTGCAGGAAAATGCACCCCACCACTTGGCAACAACATCAAACAATCAGGAACATATTGAGGAACATGACAATGGCCCAACATGTTGATTTGACCTCCAAACTTCCTACACCCCATTCTGATCAAGCATCAACAGGATGCAGTGGAACAGGTTTGATTGACAGAGGCCCCACTGCACAAGCCAGAGTACCCAAAGGATCCACTGCCAACGTCCTGGTTCTAGACCCCATAGGACACCCTGAGAGGTCCTCTTGTCCATGCCCAATGGTTCAGAGCATTTTTGAGTACAAAAGGGGGACCAACACAGTACTAGACAGGTGGTCATAATGTTATGCCTGATCCGTGTACAGCATGAAGCCAATTTAACACTATCAACATTACACTGCACATATGATTTCTCCACCTTATCACAAATAATGGGAGACAAGAGCAGCAAGAAACCTGTCCTCCACTTTAACTGGTGTCAGATTGTTACTTCTACCAAGACTTGAGACAAAGAAGCAGCAGATGTGACTGATGTTGAGAGAAGCTGGTCGTGACGGAGCTCAGTGATTCAGAATAGAGAGAAATTTTCCGGATGAGTACAGTATCCTTTGACTGGCTGTGTAATGTTTCTCCAGTGTTAATCCACCGTTAGCTAACTGGCATCCTGTAACCTGTCTGCTACAAGCTTGAATATTTCAGTTTTCTGATGCCTTCCTACCATAACAGACTGATGTGTGGATAGCACACAATAATAATAATCACAAAGTGGTCAAGCACACATTTTCATGGGATTTTAGAAAAATAATAAAAATAATAATTTCATAATAATTGCAAAAAGTAAATAAAAATAAAATAAAATTATAAATTATTGCTAAAAAAATATTTACGCTTTTAATCATGACAGCAAACTTAATTTAATAAATACATAAAGAGATAAATAAATTTAAAAAAATATTACTGAAAGGTGAAAAACAGGAAACCAAGAGAAAAATGCGCATAAAGACACTATAAAGCTGTGCTAGTCACCAAAATAGAATGTATAACTTAAAAAAAAACCCAGAAACATGCTCCTATCAGACATAAGGCAACATTCTGTCCATGGAGTTATAGATTCTGGTTCTGGAACAGCTACCACCACCAGGTATATTTAACTCTTTCATTACAGAAATGCTTTCACTGCCACTATTATTTGTGTTTCTGCTTCGTCATTGGCTGGATCTGTGCTGGTATACGAGCATTCAGAAACATTAAAAAGGTGTTTACATGCAACAGTGTCTCGGTTTCTTCAACTTCAGTGTAAGACATGAGATGACTACAACAGGACACTTCAAAAACAGAAATAAAACTGAGATATTCTGGCCCATGTGAGCACAAACAGTAACACACAGGTACCTCTACACATCACTTCATCCTGTGTTTATACCATCTTTACTGTCGGGAGCAAAGAACTGAAGGAGGCACTTTGGTTCATTTTCCTCCTTTTTTAAACCGGCGGATCAAAAGTATTCGAGAGTGCTGCATAACCTGCTGCAAGAATCTCCCCTGCAGTGTTTTTAATGGGAGATACGGCAGCATCTCTGCTTCCAAACAAGAGTTTAGACTCACACTGGCTTCAAAAGACAAAGACGGGCGCCTCAAGGATTCTTCTGTAGTCAGAGATAAAAAACCTTAATGTGATAAACGCTTAAAAAACACACATAAAGAAATATAACATTGCTGCTATCAGTACTGTAAAATGTGCTGCCCTGTTTTGTTGTCATAATATTTTACTCTATGTGTGTAGTTTGTGTTTATTAGCTTGTCTCATTTCGTTTGTATTTTAAATGCACAGGTTTGCCCCATTATGTGTGCTTTACCTATTTACTGTAGGATGTCATCTTGTGTTATGTTCTTGTGCATTATGGCCTTTATGTGTTGGAAAAGATGAGAAAGAATTTTAAAACTACAACAAAAATTAGGTAAATACTGCAGGACAAAAATAAAATAAAGGGAAAATAACATAGTATTGTCATTTTATCTCATGTTATGTGTGTAAAATCACAAGGTGTCATGTTATTTGAGCTGTAAAAAAGTAAAAGTTCTGAAATGTAGAGGAGGAAATGCACCTGAAATGATTTAACTGACCGCTGGTTTACAGTTCGACAGAGATGCTTATGTGTCAGCAACAAACAGAAGCAGAAACAAGTGGCGGAACAAAGTGAGTAATGGCGAAAAAGGCTGCTAAAATAGCAGAGATTCTAGAGATGTACCATCACAGTGCTGCACAGAGCAGACACACAAGCTGGTTAGCCATCAGAGAAACAAGGCGTTTCTACCTTTAAAGCGCAGAAGATACACGAGTCCTCCATGCACTTGTGGGTGGTCAGCTGTCGAAAGCTTCTGCGGAAGATGTCGAGATGCCACAAAACCTGGGAGACAAAACACATTTATTGTTTATTCACCGATCCAACGGGAACGCAGACCTATATCTGTCTGTTCTTTCTTCATTCTCTGTAATTTTGTCCTTTTTGTGTGTGCATGTTTGTTACATTTGTTGCTTTGGTTTAATTCTACAACCCAAATATCCTGTGCATCATCACTAAAAACATCGCTTTAACTGGGTTTTCACTGTATTTATTATTTCTTGCCGGGTTGCAACTTGTGTCTTTCACATGACGCTGCTTTTTTTTAACCAGAATCTGACTACACAGCTTCTTTTAGACCATTGGTAACTGATGCAAAAGTTTAATTTACATCCTAACAACATGATTTACATCTACATCAGTGATAACTTGTTCTTTTTAATGTCTATTTTTTTGGTGGTTTACTGCATTTTAAATAGAAATAAGCAACGGATTCACCGTCTTTATGTTTGTGGTTACGGTGCGGCTAATTTTGGTGACATGACAGCTTGTGCTTGCTGGTTGCCATAGTAACCCAGCATCCTCTCTGGTATGTTATTAGTGCAGGTGTGCAGCGGTTAGAAATAGCAACCTACAAGCCCGAGTGATGGCGAGATTTTAAAGGAAAGTTATGGAAGGATGCGGATACAAGTTTGGGCAAAACACTTGTCCGCTCGTCAAAAGAAACTTTCCATTTTTAAAGCTGCTCTGTAATATTTTGGGTTCAGACAGACAGTTGCGGGGGGGGGAGGGCTCGACTCTGTGTGGCTCACACATCGCCATGGCAACCCCAGCCACATTCATCTGTTCCTGTGCGGCGCTGTCTTGATTGGTCCTGATTGATTTCCATATGAGAGAGGCATAATTAATGGCTTCATTTAGAAGGGGGGGGAAAAAGTTTCTTGTAGCTTTAAAAAAAAACAAAAAAAATCACAGAATCAAATGACTTCCTGAAACGGCTGCAGAGAATCAACACCCGACTCCGCAGCTCCGCGTGGCGTTCAGCCATTTTTAGCTAATTGTTTTTCCCAGCAGCTAACAGTGAGCTGACTGTGTGCTTTCCTTCTGCTTTGCATGTTTTCAGCAATAAAAGAAGAGGTACGGTGGGGCACAAGCAGCACAAAGTTAAAATAAAACACATGAAAACTAGAGGAGAGGTGAGGCGAACCCCCTCTTGCCCTTCTCTCTCGCTTGCATAAGTAGAGGAAAGAGCTCTTAGTGCATTAATTCAGCATGAGGAAAGATAATATTGACACAACAACGTCCCTCAGGCCTCTACTGAGATCTGCAGACCACACACACACACACACACACACAGAGTTGCATGAAAAGCCAGCCTGTATGGCAACCTGAGCAGCACAGGTCTGCACTGCATGTGAGCGTTAAGGAGAGAGTGATAAGTGGAGGGTGGAGGGGGCAGCGGATGACAGACTGCATGCTGACGCCAGTGGATGCCCCCCCTCCGTTTCTTCTCCTCTCTCTCTGTAGTTTATTTGGTCGTGATGAATCGGCTGAACCTGCACAGCACTGCAGCAGCCACAAGGAGGGCAACACTCTCCCCACGCCCATCTCTCTTCATCATCATCCATCTATCCATCTCTGTTTCTCCTCCTCCTCCTCCCAGCACATCCCTCTGTCTCCTTCTGTCTTTTTCTGGCCTCCTAACATTTGTATCCTTTGCTTCTCTCCCTGTCCAACTTTAACTTTTCTTTTCGGTTCTTTTCCTGGCTTGGAAACAATAGACAGACCGCAGGAGCATCTCGGAGAAAAGAAACTAACTCCCGAACATAAAAAGTTATCTATACATGAAATACACTCATGTTTGGTTTGCTGCCATTGTCATATACGTGACGGATACAACACGACGCAGAAATGCCAGTTTTGCATTAGAAGACAGTGTTTTCTGGAGGGAGAAGTTTTTTAAAGGGTACAGATGGGGGTGTGTCTTTTACAAAGGATGCTGATAAGGCTGCACGACATCAGAAAAAAACAGACACTGTCGTATTTTAGGGGCAGTGGTGGCGCAACGGGTTAAGCCCTGGGCTACCGATCAGAAGGTCAGTGGATTGAGCCCTCACTGTGGCCACTGTTGGGCCCTTGAGCAAGGCCCTTAACCCCTGACTGCTCCCTGGGTGCTGCACCGCGACAGCCCTCTGCTCCCAACACCCAATACGTGTGGGATGGGTTAAATGCAGAATTGAATTTCCCCAAGGTGATTAATAAAGGTTAAATTATTATTATTATATATTTATTTATTTTTGCTGCAATATTAAGAAATATATAGGATTTTTCGCCAGATTACTTATAATATCTTTTGGATTTTGGAAAGAATGAATCACTGTAGACTGATTAGGGTGATTTTGTATAGGAGTCAATCTGGACAGAAAATAAAAAAAGAGCATTTTTTCAAAAAGCTGAAAAGAGGCATCAAACTTTTTCTCATATAATAATCATATACTGTATTTGTATGGCATCTTTAGAAAACAACGTTACAAAGTGTGTTACAATAAAAACAAATGCAATATTAGACAACAAATTCAACTAATAAATAAGATTGCAAATATGCAACAAAACAACATAAAACAGCATCTGAACCATGCAGATCTGGCTTTGTGGTGCAGATTTAAATGGTCAAACTAATTAGCTGTACTGTAAGACGCTACAGACAGAGAACCTGCTTTTGGTCCTCCTTTCTGCAGCAAAAAATATTTCCATACAACAACCGTTTCTTTTTGCAATCAAACCTTCCTTTGCAATATCTCTCTCTTGTTTGTCGCTCATTTTTCTGTGCACACATGGAGCCTGCAGGTCAACAAACTCTGTGTCTTTTAAATACAGCTGTTAAATAAACAGTGCATCCAAGAACCCTTCAGTTACAGTGAATCGTGTCGTATCAGACAGACTTCTCTTATAGAGCAGTCATGCAAAATAGAAAGCGTGTGAGTTTTCTTTTTGCATCAGGCAGCAAATAAAGACGTAGCATGATGTGCCTGAGATGACTTGGATTTAGACTTCTAAGGATGTGACTGTTGCACGTGTGCACATCACTGCAACGAGGCATTGTGCAGCCTCAGTTGCTGAGTGCTCAATAAAGAGACCACTTTGCAATACTGTGTCTCTTCAGTAATTAAACCGGCTGTAGCATTGGTGGGCTTCAGTTCAGGCTTCAGAGTAAAGTTGCACTTGGAAATGTTTAGAGCAGGTCAAACAACATCAGTGGCATAGACTCGTTGTTATGAGGCTATTTACCCTCTAGTTTACAGTTTTGTTTAAGCACAGGTTGATGGGGACGACGACAATTAGTGTCCTGCGAAATTCTCACAAGTGCCTCCTATCGATGGAGTGCAACTTCGCTCATTCTGACCTTACTGTTTTGCAACTGTTACAGATTGAATTTTGGATTATTTTCTCACGTGCATAATTCACAAAACAATCCATAGCTTAGGGGGTGAAGTCAGGGCTTCTCTGCATAGATGGTACTTGTGTTGCATCGAAGAAAATCTTAGAAGGCTCAAGTCAGTGAACAAAAGATTGCACAGATGAAACAAAAGACTGCATTGGCTGCAGCAAGTAGCTCAGCTGTAATGCATACTATGTCTCTGGGTGTTTCTATGTATGGATAAGGTAAACCCTCCTGTCTAGAGATGTGAATACAGAATATACCTGCACATATGCATCATAACACCTTTAATCAAAAGTGACTATCTTACTCTAAAGCTCTACTGACTCACACTTTGCAGCAATAACACATGATATTTGTTAACGTTTCAAATAGTGTGTCTGTATGTGTGGACCAGCCCCGTCTCCTTTAAAAAATGACAGTCGTATACAGCTGAACTGCATTCTCAGGTACATTCTGAGGGACATGTGTTTCCTCCTGGACTACATTTGTTTGTGACGTATCACACATATGTTCCAAATCAGCACATCTTTACCATTTACTGTGCTTTTCAACTGTCACTCCTTTTCAGTCAACCAGTTGTACATTAAATGGAGCAGGACTCGTTACCCTTGTAACCCAGAAAATGGAGGAGAGGCTTCTAACATGTTGTAAAGGGGCTGTATTTAAACCCGAACTGTGATATTTCCTTAAACTTAACCAAACAGAGTGAAAACAAAATATAAAAATCAATGTTTCCTGCCCCTGACGTGCGGATCGACTGTTATTTTACCAGGAGAAAATATCTTTCTTTTAAAACATAATTGAGAATTCAGTTTAGCTGCACAGATCCCTCAGCCAAAAGAGATCTTGACCTCTGTAAAACTCCTACATTTGTATGACTCATTTGATGCTGTAACTTGTTTTTTTGGTACTTCGCGTTATGAAGGCTTATCACATTTTTAATAGTCAGAAGTTTTAAATGTCAAATAATTTGTTTATATATGGATTTTAGTTGAGTAATTCTACATAAATTATTTCTAAACTCTTGCCTCTTACGGTTAAAGGTATCTAAGTGATAATGGTAAATGGATTTGTTCATAAATACAACCACAAACTTGTACACAAATGAACAGAAAATACCTTTCAGATCTTCCATAAACAAGCATAAAGAGAATTAAATACACAGCTGCAGCTATTAAAGCAACATTATCAGTTTCACATGGAGGTGTTACCTGTAGATTAGCATCAGCTGACTGTAAATGCCAATCATTTATGCACATAAAACAACAACGAGGCCTTTCTAACCTGATAAACTGAGCTCCTCCTGCCTCACGCTGCTGTTAGAGGCTGGTTTCTGCCCTCCATGGCTCCTCCTGCTCCAGTCTCTTATTACCACATGTGGTAATGCCATCTCTCCCACTGCATTTTGTTTATCACATGACCTCGTTGCCAGTTCTTCAAAATTTCTGCTCTTTTGACTTCTGCTATCTGACAGTTTATAGATTTTTTTACCACAGCTGGCATTTTAAAATGTCCTACATGTAAATGCAGGTGCTATTAATAACATTAACACTGGCTCATGAGGCGTCCCAGTAAGCCAGTGTGGCAGTGTGACAGAGAGCCAGCATCCGGGAGTATTATCAGTTCACATCTATGCTTTCTTATTCTGACATGGTACACCTGCTCATCCTTCCCTACACTCACTGTTTTCTCAACTCCTGCTACCTTATGACCTCTACAGCGACTCCATACTGTATGTCTTCTTTGAGTTCGGGTCCCTCAGGCATTATTGAAAGAACTGCAAACCCCAAACTCCATCCAAACCGCTGCAGCTAAAAACTCTCTGAACCCCAAAACCTGTCAGTTTGATTGTGTCTTTCTAAAAAGAATCTCCCATATTTCACCATTTATCAAAACCACAACTGTCAGATTTTCAACTTTTTGACAGTTCTTGAAGTAGTCAGGTGTGATGTGCTGTTCCACTAAATCGCTATACACCTATGAGGCATAACATTATGAGCACCTGCCTAACATTGTGTTGATCCCCCTTATGCAGTCAAAATGTGTCCTATGAGGTCTAGAACCAGGACCTGGGCACTGGATCCTTTGGGTGCTCTGGCTTGTACAGTGGGGCCTCTGTCAATCCAACTTGTTCCACTGCATCCTGTTGATGCTTGATCACAATGGGGTGTAGGAAGTTTGGAGGTCAAATCAACATGTTGGGCCATTGTCATGTTCCTCAACATGTTCCTGATTGTTTGATGTTTTTTCCATGTGGTGGGGTGCATTTTCCTGAGTGACATATGGGATTTCCATTTGCATGAGGGAGTGTGCTTGTTGTGGGACAATGTTTATTTGTTTGTCTAAGTCTCATCAACACGGATGTTAAAATCCAAGGTTTTCCATCAGAACACCACATAGTACCAATATGATCAATGTTATTCACCTCAGTGGTCATAATGTTGTGGCTGATTGGTGTATATTGTACAGAAAAATGTTATATAATAAAATCTGTGCATTAACCAAACTTTGTAAAAAAAAATAAATACATTTTTTTTAAAAAACTGCAGTTATCAGTGCAACTTTAAAGCTGTAAGTGATTTGGCAGCAACCAATAATCACTTGACAAAAATTTAGGGAGTTTTTGGCAGAACTCGGCTGAACTGCAGGCAGTGTTGACACAGAGAATATAGGAGAGGACACATATGGAAACAAATTCAAAATCTCTGTAGTAAAATAGCCATAGCACGTACAGACACATGGGTGCCATTGGTAAAATATAGTTCATGTCGATTGGAGGTTTTTAAAATTTTTGTACATTAAATAAGCAAATAACTTTAACCTTAACTTTGTGATTTTGTCATACTGCACAAAAAACATTAAGGAGTTCCCTCCGTCTCTAGTCATGGTTGTGCTCTTGCCATGGAGGTGCAGGACTTTATACTGCAGTGAAAATGAGCCCACAGTGAGTAAAAATATGATAGAACCAAATTTTTAAAAAAATCCAAAAACTACCCGGGGTCCACAGGGTTGAAGTTACTTGGATTTAATGCGCTTTTATGCTCACAGAGCCGCTCTAATAGGACATGCTGAGTAATGTTTGTTTTCTTCCATGTTGCACTATCAATATTAATGCATAACTGGCACCATTAAAAGTGTGCTGAATTTGCTATTAGCTTCTGTTTGCAGCATACCCGCGGATGTAGGAGCGGCTATCACCGGATTAGCTATGAAAAATTCAAAATGTGGTGATATTCTAAGGCGACTTCTGTGGCCCTGACTCTCTCCTTTTAAAGCTCCACAGTATGAAAGCCTAACGCGAGTGTCTCTAACGAACACATTAATGCCGACATTCGCTGCCCAGAAAATTAATGTTAATTCCACTGCAGTGCTGCCCACCAGCTGGAGTCATGTGAATACTGTAGAGTTAAAATCACGTGGATATGCTGACCCAAAGATGTGAAGAATTACAGGAATTATGTTCTGCAAGGAGCAAACTGAAGAATCAGAATCACAGCTACACTGGTTCGCTTTGTTTAATAATGGAAACTGACTGCAGGAGAGTGCAGCTCGGGACTTTGTAGCATTCTGTTAATCTCAGGTTCAGCACCAGGATGTCTTAATTCCTAATGTCCTTTGACTTCATCTGTGTAACTGTTTGGGACCCAGTGCATGATGACAAAAAACACACACATGAATGCAAACAGCTGTTAAACTTCTCAATTAGTGTTTGAGAGCAGAACCCTGCGGAGACCACTGGATGTTTACGATCTTAAATTTGCTCTCAAGTGAAGAAATGCAAATAGAAATGAACGAGGTATCGCTGCACCTCACAAACACACACTCACACGCTGCTGCCTGATGAGTGAAGTCATGTGTTTCTGCTTCATCACAGCCAGCACCTCCTTTAGCTATTTTATTTTCACCTGTGTTTACACACTGGAAAGTTGCTGAGCGTGTACATCCACTTCACCTCAAACCACCTTTTCCTTCTCTTCCCTTAAATTACACAAATTTACCCACAACAAGCTGCTGCTTCTTCTGCTGCTGCCGAAGCGACACAGCAGCTCCACTGCAGCAGCGGGGGGTTAACTTTCTTGCCCAGGGGGCCCTTTGGGGCAGGAGAGAGTACTTCACTTACTGTCAATGCACTGGTAGTAGAGCATTACACAGTAGGCAGAGCAGAACCTTCCTGCAGCTGATAGCTGCTGCTGGATTGATTTTTAGGTTTATAATCATAAGAAAAGTGCTTTATAAAGGAGAAAAAAAGCAAATATGTGATGCTTCTGGTGCACAATATGAATAATTTTCTGCTTTTTCTTGCATTTTTGACACAAAAACAAGCAATTTTAAGATGCCACCACTGGCCTTGGAAACTGTGACAAGCATTTTTTGCTATTTAACACGTGGCATTTTCACATTTCTCCATTTAAAAATCCAAATGAACAAGATAACCTGCAAAAAAAGATTTTTAGCTGCAGCTCTACTGCCAGTTTAGCAAGTCTCTCCTAAGCCTCAACTTTGACACCTTATTGCTGACACACATACAAGCAAAATATGAGCACACACACAAACACAAACACAAACACACACACACACACACACACACACACAGAGTACTGCACTGCCAAATGCAGCTCAGTTCTTTATCACTCCCTCAGTTTATCCTCACTCATCTCTGTCCTGCTAAACATCCTCTGTGTGTGCGCATGTCTGAGCACATGTGTGTCCTTGAAGTGGCCCACTTCTCCTGCCACCGATGCCGCTTTGCGTGCCTTTGTCGGAGCGGCTTTTCTCCGTTTCAACAAATAAAACTTTGCGTCCTTGACTTTGTCTCTTCATCTCTCCTTGCCTCCCTCTTTATCTCCCTTCCTCTGTCCTCACGAGCGACCATTCCTTTCCTTCCTCTTACCTTGCTCGACTCTTTAGCTCCTCTCTTCCTCCCAGCAGTGTCCCCTTTAGTCTTCTCCTCTGTCTTCTCATACTGTATACTCCTCATCCCTCTTTCTTCTCTTCTCCTCCTTCAGCAACTTTTCCTCTTCGCATCTATCCCTCCGCTCTGCTCGACTCTCCCTAAGCTTCTGCCCCGTCGCCCTCCCTCCCTCCTCGGCTTACTCCAACCTCCCTTCTTCCTCTTTTCTCCCTCTCTCTCTCTCTCCCTCTCCCTCTCTTTCAAGCCAGTAGTCGAGAGGCATTTATGTGTGTGTAGGTATGTTTGTGCCAGCTGGAAGTCTTGGGAGGAGGGAAGAGAGTCTTTGGGTGTGTGTGTGCTTGAAGAGAGAAAGAAGATGCAGCAGCAGCAGCAGCAGTGCAGTGTGTGAGCATCTCCACACACAGACTGGATGTCCACGCCGAGGCCAGACAGCCGGCGCTGCCAAAACCCACCGAAACACGCAAACGCCCGTTAATATGGTGCTAAGCTCATCCCTGTCACGCTTTAATAGCAATTTACTGCAGTGTGAGGGACTGTACGGGGGAGGGGGGCTTGTGAGTTGTGGGTGCATGAAAATGTGTGTTTTCATTGTGCGTTTAGTGCAAATCACGACAGATAGAGACACAAAACACACAACCGTCTGAACATCAAGCAGTTTCTGGATGTTTTTTCTTGGTCACGTTACATTTGTGCTCACTGTGGGCTCATTTTTCACTATAATACAAAGTCCTGCATCTGTCTGGAAGCAGCAACACAGTTCAAGTGCCATAAATCATACAAAAAGTAAATCTGAAGGTTAAATTACTTTGCTTATTTTAGCAAAACTGAAAAAAACTGGACTCAACATGTACAAAATGTTTCCAAGTGGCAAGAAATCATGACCTTACATACTACAAAAACGCTACCACTTACTTTATTAATTTGTTTTCATACCTTTCTCCTATCTGCACTGTGTGAACACTGCCTGCAGTTCAACCTAATTCAGCCAAAACGTCCCTGAATTTATATCAACTGTCTTTTGAGTTGGTCATGGTTTAGTGCAAAATATTTAGTTTTTTTTGCAGTACCTGGTTAAAGCAAATTGTTTATTTTTGGTAAATGGTTAAATGAAACATGTAGTACAAGGGTGCCCAATCCTGGTCCTTGAGGGCCACTATCCTGCATGTTTTACACTGCAAAAAAGAGTAGCCCAAAAGAAGATAAAAACACTGAATTTGAGAAGAAATTACTTAAAAGCAGTGAAATTATCTGTCCATGCAGCAAGTAAATTTTACTTGGTAAGAAATCTTGAAATAAGTTTTTTTTTTTTCTCAAATCTAGGATTGTACTGTAAAATCAAGGACTAAAAATGAGTAATTAACTTTTAAAACGAGCCAAATTATCTATTGTGTCTGAAAATAAGATTTTAAATCTTGGCAAGTGCCAAGTAATTTGCAGTGTAGATGTTTCCCTATTGTGACACACCTAATTCACATGATCAGGATTGTTATCAGGCTTCTGCAGAGCTTGACGATGAGCTGATCATTTGAATCCTTTGTGTTGGAAGAGGGAAACATCTAAAACATGCAGGATGGTGGCCCTCGAGGACCAGGATTGGGCACCCCTGATGTAGCATAAAGTGATCTGGGTGAAATATCACCATTTCAAGCTGAGATTTGTTGCTTTTTTCAAACAGACCTGCATGTCATTTTATTTATACTGTATTTTGATCCTTCTTTTAATGTATGGCACTAATATGAAGGTGAGAGAGAAACGTCTTTTCAGCTCCTCTGTATGTCCTGGATATATATAGAAAAACTGACAGTAACAATCTTCTATTCTATTCTGTTCTATAAATGGTGTAATATTGGTGATTTACAAAAAAACAAAACAAACATGTCTTTCATACCTGCCAGTGGGTTTTGGGGTTCAGAGCGTTTGTATTAATAAGTAATAGCCACTTTTTTGCCAGCAAACGCATCACAAAACTCTTCATGCAGATACTGTTTCAGTCATTCACTACATTTCACACAAAAAAACAAGTACTGTAATAATTCTGACAGAGATTTAAGTATATCATTCTGCTTCTAATAGCCAGTGTTTTGTGCATTTCAGTCATGGCAGAGTGTTTTTTTACACAATAAAGAAGGTGTCTGGATAGTGACCTACTTTGTATCTCTTTTATGAGGGTGTTTACATCCACATCAGATCAAAAGTGTAAAAGTTGCAGCCTTTTTTAAGTTTTAATGTTTCTAGAAAAAGTAAGCAGAAAAACAAACAAGTCACAGTGACAGAAAGTCGAATTAAGTCGTCGTATTTCGTGTTTTTATGACTGACAGAGAGCATTTACTGTGTCTTCTAGATCTGTGCTTCAGCCCTACTTTTAAGGCCCTTTTTAACCTGGACTTCAGTGAGTGCAGAAAAAGTCTGGGCTCATAAAATTGGTCCAGAGTCTCCAAATACTGCAGATTTTACATTTTTTATAGGTAAACAAAACTACCAATAAAACTCGCAACCTTTGAATTAGAGTGTGTTACTTTACTTATATACTTTTTTTGCAAAGATTCTTTGGGTAAACACACCCAACATAAAAACATGACTGACCCAAGCTGATGGATTGAGATCAGATGACCAACTTGTCCAGCCAAGACCGCTACACGGTCCACAAAATCTCAGCGAAATGAAAAACATGTTAGTCTCCTAATGCTGCCTGATTGCGTTGAATTTTTGTGTGTCGATCCGACTGACCTGCAGAGCGCTGTTGAGGAAGCAGCTGTTCTGTCCCGGCTCGTTGCTCAGGCCTTTGCTGGGTGCGATGGAGGTCATGGTTCTCGGGGTCACCAGCCCCTGCACCCCGCCTGCCGCTCCGCCACCCGACGCAAAGTAGTTCCTCTTCCACGACATCACTACCTGGACGCCCCCGTTTCCACGGTGAGGCGGAGGAGGGGCGCGGCAGCAGACCAAGCGACGGCCTCTATGTCACTCCCATGAGAGAGAACGAGGGAGAATGAGAGAAGGGCGGAGGAGGACGAGGAGGCGGAAGGAGGACGAGGAGAAAGGCGGCAGCCGTAGATTGAGGAGATGCGGTTTGTCTCGGAGGGGGATTTGGAAACCATACAATCCTCCCCCTCTCCAGCCGTGTTTCTACTTTAAAATCTGTCCACTTGGAACAGCCAGTGGTTGGCTTTTTTGTTTTGCTGTTTTTAGCTCCTCGGATTTAGCAGTTTGTGTCTGAAGACATGAGAGCGTTTCCAAAGCGTCCTTTGGCAGATTCTGTCAGATAAAAGTGGATTAGACAGCACTGTTGCTCCCATGTGGGGACTCCTTCGATGCTTTCTTCTCTTCTTTCACTTTGCCTGCAAGACACAAAGACCGACCTGTTAGGATTACGCACATGAAACAACGAGAAACCTTTAGCTGGTTTATACCAACAGGTACAACAGTGGTGCTAAAAGCCAACAAAGCCCACAAACTGTTTTTCGAGCTGTTAGCTTTATATTCTGCCTGATATACCTTAAACAGTGAATTCCATGAGTATAAACACTGTCTACTATCCTACGAGCTTCAGTAGAGACAACTGAACTTGACTTCAGGTCAAACTGAATGATGGGGAGTCTTGGGTATGTATCGTCACCCACAACTCACATAGCCAAGTGCTTATTAACAACCCAAGACTCACATGCCTCAACGTGTGAAATGGTGTGAACCTGCCAGGTGGGAAACCAAAAGCAACATGGGCTTCATGTCAGAAACAAGGAAGAATAAAGCAAGTCTATGATTTTTGTAGTTAATTTGACGAAAGTGGTGTTTTTTATTCTTCCTGAAGATATTTCTAGACTCAAGTTGTTAACGGTGGTGAAACTTTCTGGGGAGACATCTCAAGACTCACTTATAAGTATCTGGTAAGTTGGAGATGGTTGTTTCAGTTGAGCATATAAAAAAGGAGGTGGTCTACAACACCACTTACCAGGTACTTATAATGCAGCCTTGAGATCTCTCCCCAGAAAAGTTTCACAACTATAAGCTATTAATAATAAGATTTGGGGGTGACGACATATATCTGGGACTTTGCATCAGTCAATCAGATCTGTAGAAATCTCTTGGTGGAACATTGTTGAGAACCCTGATCAGGATGACTGAGGATCTACACAGGTATACTGATAGCATTGCAGCTAAAAACTTGAAATGCTGCCTTGGAGGTTAAAGTTTAGCTCCATGGTAGTAGTCAGCTAAATGTTTGTATAACTGCCCTTGCTGATACTAAAAGGGTGATTGACTTTCAAATGTGCGTAGAAATCATGGACACAATTAAGATATCTTTAAATACTTCTTGCACGACCTTGCCCAGTATTCCAGCAGGCCAGCTCTGAACAAGGATCCATCAGTGACAATTCCCTGCAATGTTAAAGGGTCTCTCATTGTAAAACTGAAATGTGATGCCTTTAAAGTTTGTTCTTTACAACACTGCTCACTACCTGTCCTGCAACGAACAGCAAGCAAAGTCACCAAATACTGAAAGATAGCCGAACATTTAGCATCTAAAGAGCCAAAGGCGTTGGTGGAAACCAAAAACAGAACTAAAAGGAGAATGACTATTTAACTTTTGCCATGATGACAGAAACACAACTCTAAAGGAATATTGCAGTTGCTTCCTGTCTGCTTGATGCTTATGTAGGCAACAGTTCGGACATATTAGCTGCTGTAATACCATATTAAGTAATTCATAGGGTTGTAGGTTGTTTAGATTACTTGCTGCCACCCGGTGGCCTGAAATCAACTGCTGCAGCTTTAAATGTAAATGTTTCATGTAAATCATCACGAGTCACAACAATGTCAAAGAGGGTAACATTGCATCAGCGATGTGACACAGGAAACACTCAGAGAAATCTGTTATGTCATTTCATAATCAGTACTTAGGGACATTATCTGCAGCTTATGCCGGTTCAAGAACTACTATACAGCTTCTAAATGTGTGTATGAGTTGATGAAAAAAAGGCAATCTGTGTGTGTTTGTCACCCTACAATATCTTTGCGTGGGTGTGTGTACATGAAGTTGCATAACACCACAGGGCAGTAGCTAACAGATCCGCAGTGCCCCCTCCCTGCCTCCCCTCCCCTCACCTCCCTCCCTTCTTTCCCCCTATAGTTTCCCCCACTTTTGGCAAAGCTCCCTCGCCTGATTGCCGGGCTGCGTTACCGCCACAGCAAGCACCCCCCGCCTTGGCGAGAGGCCAGAGGGCGCGGATGATGCTGCGGCGAGCAGGTGAGCAGTGTGGGCTGTCGCTATGGTGATCGCCACATGGGATGGGGTGGCGAGGTGGGGTGATGAGGGGGTGGGATGGAGGTAGTGGGGGGGGGGGACATCGTGACGAGGACGGCGAGGGAAATGCATCAGAGCGAAAGTGGAAGGAAACATTATGCAACTGTGAGGCGGCAACGTTGCAATGTCACTTCATGCACTTGTCACAGAGTCCTGATGACAAATCTATCTATGTATCAATCTATCATGTATACGTTTATCCGTTAACAAACAAATCCAAACTGCCAGAGGATTTATAAAGGGATCTGGCTGGCATGCCCCTGTGTGCCATTTTTCCTCCACAGCACAGCATCCTGAGCTTCTGTCTCAGCATACAGTGTGCGTATGTGTGTCTGAGTGTGTGTGTATGTGTGTGTGTGTGTGTGTGTGTGTGTGTGTGTCTCCCGCTGAGCCTGTGTGGAGTGTGCGATCACACATCCTCTCTCCGACTGCACCCTACAGTCACACACACAACTGAGTACTGCTCTGGCAAACCCTCGCACAAGCGCTGTTTATGTGGCCCATGTGTGTGTGCGTGCGTGTATGTGCGTGTGTACCCGTGTGTGTGTGTGTCCCCACATCTTCGGCTAGTTACCATGGAAATAGGCCAAGCAGCAGGCACGCGGGGGAAAAGCCGAACCATGTGATTTGACAGAGAGACACACTGTGCTGCACTGGTTGAGGAAAAAAACACACACGCAAACATGCATGCTCGCGCACACGGCGCTGGCGAGTGATGATGATGATGTGTATTGATGGTGGAGACTTCCTGGAAGCCAGAGTGAGTCAAGGCACAAGTCAATCAAACTCCCTGACCCCGCACTGGCAACCATAAGGAGACGGGGAACCTGTGGATGCAGCTAAGACGTCGTTCACACATGGAGCAGATTCTCCACGTGTGGCGTGGAGGTGAGGACGCTGGTTGTACATCCAGACACTTAATGTGTGAGTGTGTGTGGGCTGTGTCTTGTAGCCTCGTGGAAATCAGCAAGGAAGCTCTCGACTTCTTCAGCTGTCAAGTTCTGAGATCTCTAAGATTTCCGATACAGTTAAGGTGACTGGAATTAATAGAAGCATGTCTTCTGACTCTGCTGCATAATCCACAGACGTCTGCGTCAACAGTTTCTAATGGATCTACTTTGTGCTTAAGAAATAATCAATGAAAACTATCGACTGCATGTGACTCACTTTTCCAAACTGTGAACACCACAAATAAAAGTCCATTAGGCCCCATTTTATAGGGATAGAGACATACATCTAAAACCTGGACACATAAAACCAAATTCATCATTTATACATCTAATTGAATGTCTACATACCTACGAAGTATATGCTTTTTAGTAATTTTTGCTTGGTTTATAAACTTATTAAACAGGTCGGGGCATGAACCTAGAGAAAGATGCAGCTCCTTTAATTTCAAAATACTGAGTAACTATAAAAAAGGAAATGAATTCTGGCAATAACTTGTACATCTTCTTTACATATACAATTAAAAGGCAGAGCAAAATATCACAACATCTCCTTAAAATATAAAGTTACTTAGTAAAGCAACACCACAAACTATACCCTCAATAGGACCACAAAGTTGACACAGCCATTAAAGGAGACGTCCTACGACATCAGAATGCATATATACTGTATGTGGAGTGCCATTGCCATCTGCAAACTGTTAAAACACATCATGATGAACATGGACACCTTGGTTTATTGTGGCTCCATCATGCAGACACTATTCATTGGCATAAACAGTCACTAGAACAAAAAATGCACATCAATCCACCACTGAAAATAGTGCCTTACAAATTTGTGGATACACTCCTGGTTTGGTGATATTTGCTGAAAAGTACAGTACCTATCTATTTTAGACTGAGCTCTTTAAAAAAAAAAGAAACACCAATCATCCAACACAGCATTAAAACCGCCTGCCTATTATTGTGTCAGCCCTCTCTGTGCTGCCAAAACAGCTCTGACCCATTGAGAAATGGTCACCACAAGACCTCTGTAGGTGTCCAGTTACCAAGCTGCCCGCTTCAAGTCCTGCACGTTGTGAGGTGGGGCCTTCGTGGTACAGGTTTGTGTTTAGCACATCTCACAGATGCTCAATCAGACTGAGATCTGGGGAAACACCTGCGTTCCGCAAACTGTTCCTGAACAGTGTTTGCAGTGTGGCCGACAGAATTATCCTCCTGAAAGAGGCCTTCAGGGAATATTGGTCGCATAAAGGGATGTACGTGGTCTTTAGCAAAGTTGAGGTAGGTGGTATGAGTCACAGTAACATCCACACGAATGCAAGACCGAACATTTCCCAGCAGAACATTGCCTCCACTGACTCACCCTCTGTCTCTCTATAGTACATTCTGCTGCCATCTCTTCTCCAGGTAAATGACGCACACGCATGATGTAAAGGAAAACATGATTCATCGGACCCGGTCACCTTCCTCTATTGCTTTACGGTCCAGTTCTGCACTCATGCTCATGTAAACAGGAGTCAGCATGGACACTGTGATTGTTCTGTGGCTACACAGTAGTCTCATACACAGCAAACTGTGACGCTCTGTGTGTTCTGACACCTTTCTGTCACAGACAGGATTAAGGTTTTCAGCTATTTGTACAGCAGCTCTTCTGTGGGATCAGACCACACAGGCCAGCTTGTACTTCTCACACGCATCAATGAGCTTTGGGCACCCACTGACCCTGTCGCCGGTTCACCTGTTGTCCGTCTAGGACCACTTTTCATAGATATTAACCACCGTAACATCCCACATGACCTGCTTTTGGAAATGCTCTGAACCTGCTGTGCAGCTGTTACAATTTGACCCTTATCAGAGTCACTGAGCTCCTTATGTGTGTTCACTTTTCCTGCTTCCAACACATCAACTCCAGGAGGTTAATGCTTACTTGCGACCTAATATATCTCACCACTCGACGGGTGCAACTGTAACAAGATCATCCATGTGATTTACTTCATCTATTAATGTTGTGGTAGTCTGCCTCATCAGATACAGACTGCAGGTATAAGACTACCATTGACCGCAACTTTCACACGGCTCTCCTCTGCTTCCTTGATCTGTTTTCAAAATCCCCTTCACTACAGGAAACAATAACAACAACAACCTCAGAGCAGCAACATACGAAACCGGAAATGTCATGTTTTTTCCAAAGATTACGACTGTGCAGCAAGGCAGCCCTGCTTGGTTAAATTAGTTATTGTATTCACAGTTCTCGCCTCCTGGACAATATGTTACAGGACCACTGAAGCTACATGTGTTATTTAGCTCCGCCCAGTATGTTTGTGACTGGTTTCAAGACATACAGACAAGTCAGTAAAGTGCAGTCAGACCATTCTGTAATGTAGAATGGTCTGACTCACACGTTGTCTGTGTGACTTGCTGATTATACGTAATGTCCTGAGTTTCTTGAACCTATTTCGTCAAGTTCAGCTAATTTAACTCACCTAGTTTTACACTTTCACAACTCATAAGATGGCTTTTGAACTAATTACTCCACTGTGCAGTTAACTCACATTTTCAGTGGTCTGGCTAAGCAAGACTAATGTTGTGGCTGATTGAAAGATGTCCATCACTAAAGATGACAGGATCTGGACACTGATAGGGTGAGGAAGTCTTAAGAGACATTGCTGATTTTTGTCTTTTAACACAATATTGTTAACTTTATCCTTAAAGACACTTACAGACGTAAATTATAGAGGAGTGCTGCGTTAGACTGGATTGAATTTATAAGAATTTCTCCCTTTTTTGGTCAGTCTGGGTGATTTACTTGCAACAGTGAGAGGAAATAAGTGCGATATGGCTTCAGTGAATCATAAACTTGCATATTCAAAATGTGTGATGTCAGATGATGTGGGGAAATGATGAATTTTCAAACAAAGTCGTGTTCAGAGGAGTTCTGTGTGAGGTAGGTTCAATATACAGTAGAGTGGAACTTTAGAGGGATGGGTTCGGTTGCTAAAATGGTCCTTTTTCAGTTTCTATCTGAATGAATGAGTGCATCAGTGTTGCAGCAGATGATTACTTGTGGATCGATAGAAGCCAGCGAGGGCACAGCTGGGAGCATTGAGGACAGGCAGCTGTTTTGATGGTTCCATGCTGTCAGAGCAACTATTACTGCTACTAGTGTTTTAACCCTACAGCATGTCATGCAAATATACTGTTGTGATACTGTCATATTGTTGAGTGCCGAGTTGCCTCTGCCCCAGTTTTCCCTCTTTTGTACCATTTCCCATCCCATCTTTTCATCATAGAACTCAGCTTTCCTCGCTTCTCATCTTTTTCTCGTTCTTTCTCCCGCTCTTCCTTCCAATTTCCCAACTTTTCCTGAGCTCATCAAGTGGCATGCAGGAGATTTGCCGGAGTTTATCTAAGGACAGAATCTGAAGGATGGCTCGATGCCTGCCTGATCCCAGATGCACTGTGATGCCTCGTCTCTGATCCACATCGCTGCAATTAATGTTAACATTCTGAGAAAAACATCCCCGCACATCCGTCTGTCATTCTGCCACTCCATCAAATCAACACACGACACGCGAATGAAGCGCTCCTGTCGTATTTCTCTTATAATCTCGGCGGTGATACGTATTTTTTGCAGGTTGTTTACACTTTTTCTTCAACTCCAATGTTTCTTTCCATCTGTGCTTTGGACAGAACTTGATCATGGCCATTTTATTTGAGCTTGGATACAGTGTGGGACAATTTCACTGTGGTTTGAACTGGAACTGCTGGGTTTCCATCCAAATATCTCAAATGTGATGCATAAACTTGGAAAAGCCGAATGAAAATATGATTTATTTATTTTGGACTCACTTAAACTGGATTTTTCTAATCAAAAAAAAAATATTATCCATTATTAGTAATATTCAGTAGGTCAGAATGGGAATATTGAGCCACATATATTTGTCAAAAATAGTAGATCCTAAACTTTTCTTTCTTATGATCCTTTTCTGTGAAGCAAAGCTGCTTCTAACTTCAACCCATAGTCAAAGGTGGCATATGTCTATGAGTTACGAGTGTACAGACTGATGTTTTCACTTTGTTTGCTCTTTATAAAGATTTTAGAGGCCTGTAAAAGTAAAATTTCTCAGTATTTCACAATAAAAAGGCAATTAGTTAAAGGCAAGCAAACACTGCACGGTCCTGTTTATTTTTTTCTTGATTTATTGTGCAACATCTCGAGTGAAGAAATGCTTTTCTAATATCGTCAAAACCAATCATCACCCGCATGTGACATTGTGCTGCATCTAATTTCCAAAACCATGGGTATTAATATGGCGCTATTACAGCCACTCTTCTGGTTTCAGGCTTTCCAGATTTTGGAACCTGGCTGCAGGGATTTGCTCCCATTCAGCTACAAGAGCATTAGAGAGGTCGGCAACTGTTGGCCGACAAAACCTGGATCGCGGCCATCTCAACGGATGGGGCCGAGGTTAAGTTCGTGTGCAGCCTGGTTTGGTTCCTCCACACCAAACTAGGAAAAATATTTGATTACGGACCGCACTTTGTGAACGGGAGTGTTGTCATGTTGAAATGGGGAGTGTGTTTATCGTACTGTTTTAATAGCGATATCCTTGTATGCTGACAACAATCAAACAAGGTCCATTAGTGCCATTAAGGTTGTATCCAACCCAGTCACAATAAAGAAGTGTTGGTCCATCCATCCAGTCGTTTATTTTCTATACACCACTTTATTCTCTGTGGGGTTGCAGGAGGGTTGGAGTCTATCAGAGCTGACTTCAGGCGAAGGCCAACATAACACAAAATGCCTTATTTTCACAAAAAAAGGCTGTAAAATTGCAACATGAACATTTTTTCAGGGGTTATTCTTCACCTTAGCAACGTAGAAAACAGCTGGAGCTTTCTGTTTAGCATTTGCATGGATATATTTTAACCAAACTAGGCCTTCACAATAAAACCATAGCAATAGGTACCGCCATCAATAGCAATAAGAAAATGGTCGGATCGAATGTTCGATAGTTTTGATTATACTAGAGGAAAACTCTATGAAAACAGTTTGGTTGCATAAGCGTGCTCCCTCCAAAGTCTGCATTATATATTAAAGCCCCCTCGCAATCCATCAGTCTTCCAGTTGGTTTAAGTGCAGGTCTCCCAAGATGCATTAGTCCACAGGTGCCTGGGCTTCTCCATCCACACACCTGCCCCGGTGGAAGCTATGGATGACAGGAGCCAGTGGCTGCCTTGGTAAGATGGGCTTTGCGGTTTAAAAACACCTACAAACCTGTTTCCTACACCACATTCACGCAAGCGACTTAATCTCTGCAGCCCGCACTAGGAGACTGACAGACTTGACATAGGGGCGTGGAGGTCACTCCAGGTTCCTATCTGGTGATACCCAGTCCACGCCCAAGTCTTTCTTTCTTATTTATTGTGTCCAGGTGAGACTGATCTATTATCCCTATTTTTCTTCATCAGTGTACATTTTATTAGTGGTTTTCATCGTTGTGTTGACCTTAAAAAGTTTACTTGGTTATTTATTTAAAAAATGGGAAATTAAAATGACGGATAATTAAAGATATCAGCTCAAATGAGACATTTTAGTGTGCCAGATTCTTCAGCTATACCACCCATCCCTAACTGAAACCACGATGACTTAACAAAGCAGTTTGGTACTATAAACAAAAGCTAAAAGTGACTGAACACATCACAAAGCAAACTGTCGAACACAAAAACGGAACCCAAGTCTCCTGGGTGAGAGTCCTGTGCTTTAATGGCACCACCACGTACTTTTTTTCTGAACATTGTGTCTCTTTTGATGTGTAACACCAAAGAAACTTATGAGTCACCTGACATGAAACTTGCAGGACAGCCTAATAGTAAAAAATAGCCATAATACATGGACCAACATGGGTATTTTGACTGCTCCCTCAGATGGAGTTGCCAAGTTTTAAAGCAACAAAATTAGAAGTCCTTAAAAATGCTTCGACAGTGCTCGGAAATCTGTCCGCTGCAATTCCATGAGAACTGGAAAAGCCCCATCTGCACAGGAAGATTGAGTGATATGTCTGAAAACTCCAGAACAATCAGCCACTAAATGGACCTTATGGTGAGACTGTTCTGCCAGCTGCTGTATCTACAGACAAAAATGAACTTTCAAGCTGATGCTGTATCATTTAAAACTAGGGATGCTCGATAACATCGGCGTCCGATAATCATCGGTTCATTTTGGCAATTATGACGTCATTCCGATAATTCCGATAACAAAAAAAATCAGCGGATAAAATGAGCCGATAATGATAAAGACTTGGAATGTTGGTTTTTGCCGTTGTTCTGTATTGTGGCTTGTGCTCATGCCTGGCTCCTCAACCCCTCCCCTCCCCGACGATACTGTTGCATGTGTGTGATGTCATAAGACTGCGCGGGCAGAGAAAAACAAGCAGCATGGTGTGGCCCTCACCAGTGTGGACTTCCTTACCTTGTCAGAAGTAAACATTTGACTAGGGCTGGTCTCGAATATTGGAATATCCTAATATTGGTTCGTTGTGGTGGTGTTTGGATAATTTTGATATTCAAATAGTCGTGCGTGGTGCTGCTGGGCGGCGCTGCCAGGCGGCATGGGCGGCGCTGCCGAGTGTTGCCGAGGCTGTAGTATGCTGCCGGACGCCGCCGAGCATCACCGAGCGCTGCCGAGCGTCGCGAAGGCGCTAGTATGCCACCGAGGCTCTAGAACGCCGCCATGGTGGTAGTACGTGGACCTGCCAACTCTGGTGTCACCCCCACTCCCTCATGCTCCCACTCCCTGCTCCCCATTCCTCCTGCTCCTGCCCCCCACCCCACCCCGGCATGAATCCAATCGGTTGACATTATTGGTTATCGGCTGCAAGAATTATAAAATTATCAAATACCCGTATCAGTTGAAATTGGCATTATCATGCATCCCGACTTAAAACATCCCTTAACCGTAACCAAGATGCCAAAGTCCAAACTATGCAGCGAGGTACGCAAAAAATATGTCCTTCTGGCTTCATAGAGTCTGTCTAACCTCTAACCAGTGTTTTGTTTTCATCCTCAGACCCTCATCAACAGCAATTCAGGGGATCAGCATCTTGCCCACTTCTCATTAGTCTAATTCACCCATTTGTTTCCCATTTTATGATCCTGTTTATTCCCACCAGCTGTGAGGAATGCATTCAAAAAACTGACCTCAGCGTTGGATGAAAGCAAAAACGCTGCTAATGAGACCATTTTGGAATTCTGAATTCACTGTCACTTTCTCTCCAACCGCTGTGGGTTCGGCGACAGTGACGCCAGTGTCAAGCAAAACCGAACAAAGAGCCGATACTGTCCCCGAGGACAATAGCCTGTCTCTCACGCTGCCTCCCCCTCCCCTGCTCATGGAAATGTAAAGGCGAGAAGTATATTTATATAACCCGCTGGTAAAAGAAAAGAAGGCTTGATCTTTCACAAACTGTGTGTTCAGTTTTCCTCTCTCCTTTTGGCTGCACTTTTCTTCTCTCCCTCCCATTCACTTCACTCTGTCTCTCACTTTCTTCCACTGACCTCTATTTTCCATTCACTCTCTCCACTTCTTCCCCCATTCATCTCTGTCTCTTTGCTTTCAGTTTCCGAAAAAACTTCACATGCATGTGCTCACATACACACAGTGGTTTCCCTGTAACTGGGTTATGTGTAACTTCAAATAGCCCTGGTTGACAATAGGGAGAGCCCAGAGTTCATCCTTCCCTCTGCGTGACTCTTTCTCCCCCTCTTTTCCATTTACAATCTATAGAGAACTTATATATGTCTGTGAACATACAGTAGAGACACGTGCAGCTGCATGTGTGAGCAGACTGGGATCTCTTCTCTCTCCCTCTCTCTCTTTTTTTTTAGGCAAGCTTCAAGGTCATTTGCCCGCTCAGACTGTGTAACATTAAAGTATACTACATGTGAGTAGATGCACGTAAGTTCGTGCACGCTCACAAACACGCTCACGTGCACGCCCTAACCTAGATGCAGCCCATTATAACCGTGGCACATGTGCACAGCCGATCCTATTAGTGGAAAATATTAAGAGGGGCGAATATTTGCTTAATATTTAGGCTATTACATAACCATCCTTATTTACCATGCATGCTGGGAATCATGTGAGGGTTTTTACAGTTTAGGTCACAGTAGAGAGAGGGAGAGGAGAGGAGAGGAGAGGAGAGGAGAGGAGAGGAGAGGAGAGGAGAGGAGAGGAGAGGAGAGGAGAGGAGAGGAGAGGAGAGGAGAGGAGAGAAGAGGAGAGAAGAGAAGAGGAGAGGAGAGGAGAGGAGAGGAGGAGGAGAAAGAGGGTTTTGGGGGTGATGAAGGGACACAAGGAGAGGAGAGGAGAGGAGAGGAGGGCAGAGGAAAGGAAAAAGAGAAGGGGAGAGAAGGGAATGTGAGATAAAGAAAGACTGATATGGCAAAAGCCATTAAATTGGAAACAGGAAAGAACGAGAGGAGACAAAAGGAAAGAATGGGAAAGGATAGGAAAGGAAAACAAAGGAAATAAAAGGACAAGAAAGCAAAGGAAAGAAAAGGAAACAAAGGGAAAGCAAGGGAAAGAACAAGACAACAAGAAAGGAAACAGTGGGAAAGGAAAGGAAAGGTAAGGAAAGGAAAGGAAAGGAAAGGAAAGGAAAGGAAAGGAAAGGAAAAAGGGACAAAAAGGAAATTAAATAATGAAAAGGAAAGGAAAGGAAAGAAAAGATCAGTCAAGGAAATTAAGGGAAGCAAAATATATGAAAGGAAAGAACAAGAAAGAACAAGAAAGTAAAGAAAATGACAGGACAGGACAAGAAAACAAAGGAAAGAAAAGAAAAGGATGAGAGGACAGAATGGTAAAGGGACGAAAAGGAAAGGATGATCAGAGAGAGGTAAGGATTATAAAGAGGAGAAACAGGAGAAGGAGAACAGGAGATCAGAAATGAGGGAAGGAACTGAGGGAGAAGAGGCAAAGAGATTAGTGGGAAAATAAGAAGAACGGGGAACTTGGAAAGGAGGAAGAAGGAAAGAAAAGAGGAGGAAGGAAAGGAAAGAGAGGAGAGGAATAAGTGGCACATTAGACTGACTAAACAACCACAAGTCAAAGCGGATCTGTTACGGGAAAAAGAGATGAAGAAAGAGCACTCCGACGGATGGTAAAGGTCAAGAGAGGCGTGCAGCACGAGCGTGCCTTTTCTTCCCTCTCCTCCGTCTTCATCCTCCGTTTAATCTGCTCCTCCTTATACCTCAACCCTCCCATAATCCCGCACATGCGGACCCAGCAGCAGCCGCCAAGGCAGAAGCACTTCCACCGAAATGTCAACAATATGTAAAAGCCTGGAGGGGGGTGACACGAGCCGGGATCACACATCCAGAGAGCAACACTCAGAGGATTTCAACCGATTAGTGAATTTAAGAGAAAAAATTGTGTCACCACACAACCACTTGGATTCTAAAGATTCCAGTAGGAGCACCACCCAAGAAAGACGACCTAAAGCCCTGAGGTCTTCATCCTCAGCTCTGAGGATGTTCATGTCACGTGTGGAGTTGCCACCATAGCGCCACACAACATCCCATAAATCGCACTGATTGTTTTGAGTGTTTCAATAATGCCAGTGGGCTCCAAGAAGGCCTTTCTGGCAGCGACTCGACTGAGGCTGGGAGGACAAACTTTGCAAAGTTATCTTCCTCTCCATCCCTGTTCCTTGGACATATAAAAGCATGTGTGGCACACGGCAACAAAGAGCAAAAGCTGGCTCAAACAGGCCCACACATTCATGCACATGCTTGTATTAACCTTAGAGGGCTACAAGTGCTGCCTTCCAGAGTGTTTCATCTCCAAAAAAAAAGTCAAATTGATGAGAACTTAAATGCCAAGGTGACATTTCAGCCCAGGTAAAGGCATGCACCATCCTGCCACCTTTCCACCTCCCATGTGCAGATAAAACCCTGCAAGGTTAATTAATGGGTGAAGGGTTAAAGGTTAGAATCACAGTAAGTCAATGCAAGGTCCCGGCAAACAGCATTTTTTGTTTTTTGCTTCTGCTTAATGATGTGGACTGTGGGAGAAATTGAGATGGGGGGGCGGATGGATGGATGGATGGGCAGCATTCACGTGTTGTGCGCCGCAGAAGGCTGTGTCACCGTCTCTATAATGTGACTGTGCTGTAGGCTGCCGGTGATGCGGGCCAAAGTCATCAATCACGCGGATCGAAACCGCAACATTAAATCACTGGAGGCCCCCCGGGAGCGATGACAGCCGAGCGTGAATCCGCCTCGGTAAAAAGGCTGCGGTCTCTCGGTTCCATCCATCAACAAGTCCGCACAGTCTACAAACAGAGGCGAGGAGAGGAGGGGGAAGAGAAAAGAGGAAGCATGCACGCAGCACCGGACAGGAAGGAAGCTGTAGTGGCGTGCACCTGAACGGAAACACCTGTGAGCGTGGAGAAAACGCGCTGCTGGATGTCTAAGTGGATCTAAAGCAGCTGCGTAAAAGCAGAATTAAAGACCCGCTGATGGGAATAATAAAACTGACACAAGGAGCAACGATCCTTGCCCTGCTGCTGCTGCTGCTGATGAGAGTCATGATGATGGAGAAGAGAGAGGACAGCCATCCTCTGAGACTGCCACATCTGGAGGGGATCACATCTGCCCCCCTCCCCCTTTAACTCACACACGCGTAAAAGGCTAAAGACACACACACCTACCCTGTCCGGTGCGGTCACATGCGCGTCCTCCCGGTCTCTCCAGCCGCTGCGATGGAGCCCGTGCAGTGCGTGGCGTGCAGGTTTGTTTGTTGTTGTTGTTGTTGTTGTTTTTGTGTAACTCACCCCAGCCGCTGTCGCCGCCAGTCTCCGACCGATCGCGTGCCCTACCGTGTGATTTAACGGGGAGAGAGGGCGAGCCGTGGGCGCATCCAGCCCCCACCAGCGCCATCCAGCGCTGCGGTCGCCGCTCTCGCGATACCTTTGCAATCTCCCCCCCTAAACTCGAGAGTGTGACGTAGCGTTATTTTTTTTTTTTAATCGGGGGAGGTTTGTTCGGCCCGATGCCGCCGCCTTCTGGGCAACATGGTGCGTAAAAGGAGTGTTGGTGATGTCATCCCGTAGTTTTTGGCCTTAACATTTACGCACGAACATCTCTCCCCTTCACTCGTCTTTTTCTGCGTTTCTCTCAGATGTAGCCTGCTGGCAGCGGCGTGCAGAGGACATCTGTTTGGTTTCTGTAAGTGGAGACCTGCCAGCGCCGGTTTACAGCCACTAACAGGGATTATTCACGGAGCAGGTGAGAGGTCGTGGGGACACCGTTTAGTTTGGCAGAGAAGGTGTGCAAGAGAGAAAAAAAAAGTGTCAGCAAAGTTTTCAAGAACATGTAAATATGTTTAGTGACTTTGAGGGTAAAGTTTGGGGGGGGGGTTGGATCATGACTGGTGTCTTGGTGACTGCAGGGCCGGGGCAAAAATGTTTAGGGGCCACAGGCAGAGTTTGGCCATCCAGAGGATTCCACCCTGAACACAAATATAAACACGGCAGGTGATGCTTTATTAGGTTCTATACCTTATTTGATTCATTTAATCTCAAATCATCAATTTTTTTAGAGCAACATCTGATTGACCCTCCCTGATTTGCTAGTTTGTTTATCATAAACTATGCATAAAAATATCTGATTTTTTTTTGCTTCATATGTCAAATACTTTTCAAAATATCTATTTTTAAACTGCCTGTTGACTCATTTTTGGCACACTTTTTCTGCCACGATTGAAATTTGAATGACAGTATCTCAACTATTAAAGATAAAAGTCTCTTATCATGTCATTGATTTAGCATGTGCAGTACTGGACGAGTAGATCAACTAATCTCTAATAAGGGAAGACTTGAAATATCCAACCATCCATCATCTGCACATCTGAATCCTCTGTAGGGTCATGGAGGGCTGGAGCCTATCCCAGCCGACTCAGGCGAAGACAGGGGACACCCTGGACAGGTCGCCAGTCTATCGCAGGGCTACACATAGAGACAGACAACTGAGAACACTCAAGTTGACACCTACAGACAATTTAGACTAATCAGTTAACATCAGCATGTTTTTGGACTGCGGGGGGAAGCCGGAGAACCCGGTGAAAACCTGCAAACTCCACACAGAAAGATCTGAGGTGTCCTAACTGGGACACAAACCGGTGATCTTCTCGCTGTGAGGCGACGGTGCCAACAACTGAACCACCGTGCAGCCCAAGGCTTGAAATATGGGAGAGAAAAAGTAAAGTGAAGCAGTCATCTAAAGTCCCATCTATGAACTCACATTACCAAAACATTTGCTAATGCAGAAGTCAACCAGTGATGCAGTTGCATGTCATAATAATACCAATCAATATTGCAGATTATGAATCAATGGCATGATGAGAAATAACAATTATAAAAGTTCACTATTCATCTTTAATAGTTCCTGAGATATTATCGTTCAAACCTATGTTGAGCAGAAGACGTAGATTGAATGACCCTTTTTTAACACATAGCGACTACAACAGAATGCACGTCATGAAACAACCAAGTCCTCACGTTACTGGAAATATGAATGGGCAGATCAAGAGCGTGCAACACATCTGTGCTGCATAGGGCTAATTTCAGACAAGACACTTGGCCAGATTCAACCATTTATTTCAGAATGACATGCATTTAAGGCTGGTGGAGACTAGAATAATCTGGCAAGCACTACACATACAGTCCCTTTCATTTGATTGAACACTGTATAAACAACGAAGAAAAGGAACCCAACTTTGACCACCTTTGTAATATACAGAATGCAGATTTTCATTGTTTTAGTATGCCACAGTCCCTTGTTTCTTTCCTTCTTCCATAGGTAGGCAGGTGTGTCCCTGAATGAGCCAGTCAGGTGTGCTGCCTGTTGACATGTCAGACTGAGGTGTGCTTATGGCCCTTTTCCTGTAAGAGGAGCAGCAGCAGCAGCTCAGATGAATATAAAGCTACAGGGAGTGAAGCAGCACGTCTAGAACTGAACTTAAACCGGGGCTATTATAGGTAGATTTAACAATCTGTGGAGGAGTTTGAGCTGAAATTTACATTCTGGGGAAGTGTGAGGTTACATTGACTTGTTAAATGGGTGTAATATGGATCCTTTAAGGGAGGGAGGATGGGGAAATGATTTGCAGGAGTGATGTGGCGAGCACGGAGACAGGATAAACGCTGCCTCGGTCATAAAGCGCCCTTAGTGGGTGGAATGAAGTCGTGACTGGATGAACTGCTGCAAAGGTGTCTGTAGGATGTTCTGCCACTATTTTCTGAAGGACTCTGTGAAGCTGACAGACATTTTTGTGTGTTGTCAGACATCCAGAACTGTCCCTGATGATTTATTGAATGGCAAATGTTGGAGTTGTGCAAATTCAAGTGCCAGTTTAGCCGTTCTCTGGTCGTCTGTGGTATCATGTGATTTGAATACAGCTGCATTTTAAGGTGTCCTTTTATGGTCGCTAGTCAAAGAAGTTGGTCACACTATCTGATCTTTGTCCTACTGTGTGCACAATCAGCTGAATTTAATCCTTTAGCTTCCACAGCATTAGAAATAAGATTTTCAACTTTTCCTCTAAGTCAGTTAAGAAGACCATTTGTATGCTGCTTTCATATTTTTGTTCAGTGTAGTTTTTCCACACTTCTGAGCTAAAGAGGCTTTAAAAATGCCCGAAAGTAACACAACGGAGTGGCACAGACGGCACTTAAAGGAGTAATTAGACATTTTGTGTTTATTCACTTCCTGCCTGAGTCAGATGAGAAGACTGATATCGCCTCAGTGTTTGTATGGTAAATAAGGAACTACAGCTGGCACTTGGTGAGCTTCCATTTGCAAAAATCCTGGAAACAGGGAAACAGTTTGCTCACGTCTGGCTCCGAATGGGCCTTTGGGGGGTGACTATGCTCTGCGGTAAACACCATCAGTCCGAGTATAGCGACGCCGGTGAGTCCGTGTTACTTGCTGTGGTATTTGACATAAATCTATGCGTTCTTCTGTTATTTGTGACCACTTTATAAACAAAACTGTTTATTATGCTTCAGTAAATGAAACCCAAATTAGCAAACCTGATTTAAAAAACTGGATTGCTGTATTTATTCTCAGTCCTTTCATTTGTTTTGGCCCTGGTGATTTTCCTTTGGGGCGGACTGAAACCTCTTTGAGGGCTGCCAACAAATTCCTTTATGCAGGAAAAACTCTGCCAAAAGTTGGTTCAAAGTGACGAGAAATAGTCCAGAAAATAACCCGCTGTAGCAGAGCTGTTTTTACACTTTGTTTTTTTAGTAAAGATTAAACAATAAATTACATAAAATATGTTAATATGAGCTTTGCAGGCACCAGTAGGTAGGTCTGGTTAGCTTTGGTCAGACTTCCAGTTGCCCTGTTTCCGGTCTTTATGCTTTAAGGCACTTAATTTTCAGCATGCTGACATGAGAGTGGTATCAATCGTCTCATTTAGCCTCACCAAGAAGGTAAATAAGCAAGTTATTATTTTAAGAAACTGATTTTTAGTGGCTTGTAAGCCTTTTTTAGAGATACCATGTTGCCTGTAAATATGTCTATTTAAAGGGTCATTGTGAAAAACAGAAATACAGATGGTGTTAAAGTTTCATGTGTCATATCAAGGTCAATTTAAATCCTTGAAAGAAAGACAATAAATTAACACTGTTCAATACATTTATTGTTTCACAAAAACACTTAAATGATGAAAAAATGAACAGAGGCGCTTGAGATTTGTAATTGGTTCTCTTATGGTTTGCTAAAATTAGAACTGCATTCTTTGTTGGACTGTCTAATTGAATAAGGATTACATGTTGAGTGTAAAAGTTCATTTCTAACCTTAGAAATCATCCTCTGACAAAATAATAGAGCTGTGATTGCTCAGTTGACATCATGTGACAGCTGCAAATGAATGATTTTCTGCATCAAAATCATGATAAGTGTGTAGAGTTGCAATTATTTTGTCAAAAAAGCGACATCTTTTTCTTAAATTAAACCATCCCTTTCAGTCAGAATCCTCCAGGCACTCGCACACGCACAAAGAGAAGCCATGCAACATTCTGTAAAGGGGAAGTTTATTGCATAAATACATAGTTTTAAGAGTGCAGAGTGCTTATCTATTTCTATTCACACAGGTCTCACATTATCTCACAGTATGCAAAATCATAGTAAGACTGATAGTTGGGGATGTAACGGCAAGAAAGCACACTGGAGACCAGGGGAGATAGTTTGTCCTTTTTCATAAAGGCATTTTTAAATCATTTTAACTCATTTTGTTTACATGCAATTAAAGTACATTTTAATGTGTGTTCAAGGGGTGCCTCAGCAGCTCTAACTGCGCTTATGTTATCAGTGTACATGGTGTAAATTATGATCTATAACACTCATATTTCCACTCATGTGTATTCTTCACGAATGTGTGTGTTTGTGGGTTCCAGTGCATCTCTTCATGTTGTTAATGTGTGTGTGTGTCTTTCAGGCTACATGTTCTGTAAATATGCTTCTGTCTGCATGCGTGTTCACAGGTCGTCTGTCTCTCCGTCGAAGGGGATGTTGTCCAGGTCCATGTGGATGTGTGAGTTGTCCTCACTGCACACCCAGCCGATGGGCGTGCGGTTGAACGAGGGGCGCGAGCGGATGTCGGCCTGCAGGGTTGGTAAAGGCTCCGGCTCCTCGACCGCATTGATCTCTGGGAGCTCGAAGGTCAGCAACTTGGATGCCTTCTCGGTGCCGCCGAATGGCAGCGCCGTCCTGGGAAAGAAAGAGAAGGGAAGCTTAGGAGAAGCTGTATGAAAAAACACCAACGCCCTCCTTTTAACAAGATTTCCTACAAAGATAAAGCTTGATATACTCTTAATCGCTTAAAAGAACAGAGCTCATGCCCAAAAGTGGTGGGGTGAGTGGGCATGAAGTCATGGGCAACTGTGCTACACAAGCAAATAATCTATGACGTGGAAACAAGCACAAAGACACACAAACATCCACAAAAGAGCATAAAATACCCTTGAATAGACACAAACAATGACATATATATAATATCTGCGAAGAGATGCAGAACAAACACAAACAGACAAATGACCACAAATTCCCCAAACCACCAAACCGAGATGCAAAACAGTCACAAAGACACTTGTTGCATTCAAAGAGAGACATGAGCAACCACAAAGAGACACAAATTGACCTCAGAAATGCTGAATGACTCCATTAGGATGCAAAATGACCACAATGACATACAAATATCTGCAAAGAGATGCAATGCAACAACAAAGAGACACTAAACAATCAGAAAGAGACACAAATCCACCTTAAAGACACTAAATGACTCCAATGAGACACAAAATGACCTCAAAAACACTGAAAGACTCCATTGAGATGCAAAATGACCACAATAAAATGCACAGGGACTGCAAAAAGATGCCAAACAACCACAAACAGACTCGAAATGAACACAAACACCAAAAACTACCACACATATATACAAAACTACCAAAAGCACATTTAAACAGAGACAGATATGCACAGATACAATGCAAAACAACTGCAATCAACATCTGTGTGTTTTTGACCACGCCGATGGAGTCGGCTGTGGGTAGGGCGGTCACGGCCGTCTGTCTGTCTTTATGTGGGTGGCTATGTCCGCAACATAACTCGAGAACAAATAGAGATAGGATAATCAAACTCAGCACAAATGTTCATCTTGATCTGCCAAGGTCACCCATTAATTTTGGGCTCAGAAGGTCAAAGGTCAAGGTCGCAGGGCTACTTAGTGCAAAATCCCCTTATAATCTACTATATAAGCTTGCAATGATGAACTTTGGTATATCTAAGGGTAGTACTACCACACTGCACCTCTTGGCCTTGAACTTGACCTTTAACCTTGAACTTACTTCTGTTTGTCTGTCTGTATATATGTGGGTGTGTATGCCCGCACCATAACTCGATAACAAAGACAGATAGGATAATCGCACTTAGCACCGATGCTGATCTCGACCTACCAAGGTCACCCATTAATTTTGGGGTCAAAAGGTCAAAGGTCAAGGTCGCAGGGCTACCTGCCACGTTTTGGAAGGCATCTGGCGTGGGTCTGCATCTCGCTTGAGTGCATTCTATTAATACTCAAGATCCTGAAAGTTCATGGTTTTGTCACCTCTAAAATGTTACACTAGTAATCAGTCTTTATGTTGTTCTTCTGTATAGGAAGACCTTCTACATATCTTTGCCCATAATCCACCTGTGGTTTACTGCTTATTTGGACCAATCAGTTATCAGGATACAGGGTCCACAACAGTTATTATTAACATCCGCATTAGAATGGATGGAGAGCCAGAGTATAAATGAGATTAAAATGATGACATCTGTGGAGAAACGCTGTCTCAGTGGCAAATGTAGCAGCACATTTCTAAATGTCAGGGATGCAGTACAGTATGTGAAGTCAGAGAAAAGCCATGGAAACGCAGCCGCTCTTCACCACTGATGAAACTGCACAGTGCCGGTTGTCATAGCGATGTGAGAGCGGGTCAGCGAGCTGATGTGGCCGGTGCTGCCGTTACAGCTCCGTCATTTAGTGTTAAAACAAACTGCGTTATCGGTTAGAACATCACAGCTGTGCCATATTTTCCATCGTGTAACGTTCTGCCAACATGCATCTCCTCGGTTTCCCTCCCTGGTGAGACGCTCTGCACCGTGTGGCCTATTTTATGTTCATATAAAGACGGCTGAGCTCTCACAGCTAATAATGTCTCATCTAATAAAGTCTCATTTCATTAAAGGGGCACTCCATGGATTTTACGCGTCGGAGGCACTTTACTGGAGTATTACACAGCACACAGGAGCTCTGTTTCATCCGAGGTGAGGCTTGAAGACTATTAACACAAAGCCTGCATTACAAACTGAAGGGTTTGAAATATGTACTAGACAAGAAAGGCCTAATGAAACATGCTATTGAGTGGTATTATTAGATGTCTAGGGTACAGGGTTGCAGGATGAATCCTAGCACCTAAAGGTCATTATGTCTGAGCTGCATCAATATTGACGATGAAGAAAGTCAATTGTGCAGCCTTATGGATTTCCAGTGTTAAAGGTGTCAATATGCTCCAAATCATCTAGTTTGAAAAATGTTTCCGGCTGTTTAGAGGGCCAAGATGTGATATTATCGAAATACTGGGATAACACCACAGTTTTTCCAGGAAGACACCCAGTTGTCTTCCTGGAAAAAATCCCTTAAAGTAGAGATCTGAGAAGCAGATTCAAACCCTGCTACATTTCTCACCTCCACACATCTGGCCAGTTGCCGGTGTGAGTTGAGGCGTTTGAAATGCTGTGTTACTTTGGTTGGGGAGTACAACGGTTCCCTTTCATTTTGGAGAGTACCTCTAAAAAAATGGAGAGAAATCATGCCTCTTCACTGTCAGCAATGCTTTTTGACAATTGTGACAGTTTGGGATTAATGAAGGTTGTTCCAGAACCTGAATCTCATTTTCCTCAAGGAAACGTCTTACAGTTTGGGCTCTATGGTTAGAGGCAATGTGATGCTGGAATCTGTTTTTCTCTTGGAAAATTTCTTGAGCAAATGGAATATCTTAGAGTTTCTTATCATGCATGGTTCCCTTGACTTTTTGATAGAAAACAACCAGTGTTAAATAACGTGGAGCGAAGTACATCCTAAACAAAATGAACAAAATCACCACTGCAGTAAACTGTTCTCCTGCACTTCAGCGACCATCAGTTGGACAAAGAGGACATCTGGATTCATTCGAGACATCTGGTTACGTAAACCAACGCCTTAAGGGCTCAGCATGACCACGACTACGTCAAATTTGGTGAGCAACTGGTGTCAGTGACGCTTTTTCTGGGTCAGTTATTTTGTGTTTAGTTCTTTCTCATCTCTCGAACAGCTCAAACATCTACTCGTACTGAAGCTTATAACATTTAAAAAGATATGTTTCAATTGCCACAAGACTATCTAGAAAGTCTTTTGGGCCAGAGGTAATAGCCATTTTAAGCAACCCTGTAGGCTGGATGATTAATTGAGACCAGTTCAGTTCACACTATTGACGTTATACGTGCACGAAAATCAAAGTGTCTGTGGGTACCTGTTGAAGCTCTTGTACTGAGGAAGGTCTGGGTGGATCTGGATGGGTCCCGGCATTGAGGCCTTCATGGTGACTGTCAGCTCCTCGTTGCCCTTCATGGCCCGTTCCCATGGTGATATATAGGTGCGTACATATTCCTTCCTCCTCTTCTGCCTCTCCGCCTCCTCATCCACTGTCTCTTCCACCACTGAGACAGGAAGTGGGAAAGAAGGGGAAACCAGATAAAAGATTAATATCTTACCAAAACAAAAGCATGAAGAGTACATCTTGGAAGGTGCATCTATGCCTGTACCATGCTCCTTTGGGATCTCAGGCTTTGGTGGAATTGGAGGTGGGGACATCAGGAGATTTTCCAGGTTCTGCTAGAAGATAAAACCAGAAGATATAATCTAAACAGAACACGCATGAACACACAGCACAAGCGATCCAGTTCTCTTCATTGCTCTAACCATGTTCTCGTTGGTCACAATGAACTTGTCCACTCTCTGCTGCCTCATCCTGAACATCTTGGACCCCTTGTTCTTCATCAGGGAGAGCTCCTCCAGCATCACGTCCTTGGGAGTCTTGATCTTGGTGCCCAGGTCGAGTTCGGCTCCTTCGGTGTCCGACTCATCATCTGGAGGAGGACAAAATGAAAGGACTAAAGATGGAACAGAGGGAAGGTACAACTCTGTTCATTCAGCAATGTTTTGTAGGAGGAGCCTTAGAAAAGCATCATCTAAACAGATTTCACTGGGTTGTTTCTATTGAGAGCATCCATCTACACACATTCAGTATTTGTGATCATTTTAAAAGTTTTAAAGAGATATTTATAGAGAAAGAAACTCTGCAAAATCCAAATGATCTAAGATGCAGATCATTTGGATCTGCAAATGATCACCTAGGTGTCTTCTAGGTGTCTAGAGCCTGTAATTACACCATCTATTGAGTACTGTCCACTACATAACAAAGGCAGCAATATTTTTGCTTGCGCTAAAAAGGCTAATTCTTTGACTAGCCTTTGAGGATGAACACTAGGCTTGAAATGCACTTCATGATTTTATACATTTTGATGTTGATATCTTGTATTACTTCCACCAATGAGGTTTGTTTCTGACTGTGACTGTCCAATAATTTGCAGGATGCAAAAAATAATCACAGCTACTAAGTAAAATTTTTCGAAATAGTATTGTTTGTTTTCTTGCAGAGAGTCGGATGAGACAGTGATGTCTGTATGCTAAATATGAAAAGGTTAGCTTAGCTTAGCAGACAGACTAAAGCTCGTAAAGTAACCTGGTGTGTGTTGTGTACAGAAACCAGATATAAGTGTACATTAGTGTAAAAAGGACCCTGACGTTTATGGTAAGCTAAGCTAACCATGTTCTGGCTACATCTGGCCATGTATTATTAAAAAAAATCTCTTTGAATAAACTTAATTAAATCATATCAAATATTTATGATTAATTAGCTGTCTTTCAGCATTAAGCACTTCTGTTGGTCAAACTCAATGAACTTGGGTTGACTCAACATAATTAATTAGAGCTGATTCAACTTATTTCCAACTGTTGGGTTTAACTTAAATTAATTGAGTTGGTCCAACTAATTTTACAGTAGTAAATGAAGTTGATCCAACACAAATAATTAAGTTAGCCTAACAGAATAGCTTATTGTTGAAAGAAAGCCATTTAGTCGTATGGAAAACCTTTACATGATTTAATTAAGTTGATTCAAATAATAATCTTTGAGTGTATTCATGGAGCCATACTAACCTTCTAGTCCAAGAAAGCAACTAAGCACATTTCCAAAAATATCAAGCTATTCCTTTAACAGTTTTTTTCCTTAGAAGTTTTTATTGTTTTCTCATGAACCACTGGACCTATTTGAATAAAATAAACTCAGCTCCCATGATGATTTATCACTGTCCACAATCTCTAAGCAATTTTTGCTATTAAAATAACAGATCCAGAGGTTTGTGCGGCCTTGGCAGAGGTAGAGTTCTGCTTGCCTGAGCCCATCTGGTAAATTAAAAAGTCTGTTTACGTTCCACTATATGTCTGATATGGAATGAGGGATGTTTAAACCTGGTAAAGGGCATGTTTTATTCGTCAGGCTTCCCGGACCGTATTTGTAGTGATAAATTGGAGCAGAAACCTGTTGTGCAGCATTAGAGGACGTGGTTATGTGAAACCGAGGGAGTTGTAGGGTTACTAGGCCAAAGCAATATGGAAGAAAAGGGCACTGGGGAATGTCACAGCAGGTTTTCCGGTAGAATTGTTTATAGAGGGAAATCCTTATAACACGCTGCCTCGTGCTCTCGCCTCTCGTCTCTTGCAGTGATGGAGAGATCTGATGGATTTTACTGCTCCACAGAGCTCCTCATAAAACACTCTTCTCATCCACCACATACACTCTGATATCACTCATAACACCTGGAGTTCAGCCATAAACCAGCGAACACACACACACACACACAGACGCACGAACACGAACACATCTATAAAGCGGGGAGTTGGCATTGCAATGCTGCAGAGAGCTGTTAGCAGTACCTCGTAAATCAGACTTGTGCAAGTAGGTGTGTGTACAGTGTGTGTGTGTGTCTGTGTGTGAGGGAGAATAATTGAGGCTGCTGAGCAGAGCGAACTCCCCCATGGGGATATTGATTAGAGTGTTAATTCAGAAGAATGTGAAACTGGAGCTGGCTGCTGACTGGGAGGAAAATGGACGGACTGACACAGGCAAAGGTTGGACAGCCTGCAGACCGACAGAGGAACAAACTGACAGAGCGACACAGGGATGATGGAGAGATGTGTGGGCATTAGCTGCAGTGAAATAAGGGATAAGCAGGATAAGCTGCTGAATGACTCACTGACTGACAACAAACTGGCGGAAAAGATACAGATGTGGACAGCTGCAGAAAGACAGCGAGAGAAAATGGCAAAGGACACAAATGTAAAGCAACATCGACAGACTGGCAGATATATGCACAAATCTTCAGAGTGCATTCAGATCGTATATTACGTGATCAGGGATTAGGAGAGAATGTATTGTGTCTGGTTTTATAAGTAGTATATTATGCAACAGGTAAATAACCATTAATACAAAGGACATTATATTAAAACAAGACTTAGCAGCCGTACTAAGAGCTCTGTTGAGCTTAAATGACAGTGTAAAGAAATGAATCATTTTACAGAATTCTTTAATTTCACTTTTTTGAATGTATTTTTGTGCACAAAAATATTAATTAAATTACAAAAATAGCCAGTGAATTAACATTGCTACCTGTGACTGTGACTAACCATAAAATTTTCCTTTTTAAGGAAATTGATTTTTTTTTTACTTAAAGAAAATTAAAAATGAAAAAATGCTACAAAAATATTATGATTAAAAAAAAATCATTTATATGTCATAGATGGAACATTTAAATTAAACTTAAATGAACATATATAAATATATGTAAATATTTTTTATCAGATAAAGTTGGTGACAATTAACAGAAAAAGAAGTCATGGTTCTATAGTTTTTATATACGTACATATATATATATATATATATATATATATATATATTTACATACATATATATTTATATATATAGGCTATATATGTTAAAGAGGAAAATATGTCAAATATACATCATTTTCATTCATCGTTATCTCTGTATATAAATATTTTAGCGAAATGCTAATGTCACAATGTTAATATGTTAATTTCACTATCTTAGCAATTTTACTTTAGTATATAGGTATGCTAACATTTGCTAATTAGCTTCAGACACAATATATGGCTGAGGCTCATGGGAATTTCATTGGTTGTACAGGTCTAAGCCCAACAGTTATCCAACAGTTAATGTGATATTTTACACACCAACAAAAATTGAAGCAACATGGTGGTGCTATGGGAAAGTAAAGTGAAAATGGAAATTTAGTAGGAATCATCATGTGGAAAAGTGTTATATTTATCCATCCAGTTGTGGTTGCAGGGTTTCAGTCTGGAAAAGCCAATCGGCTGACAGATGGTCCAACACTTTCATTGCAATTGTTAGAGCCAGGCCACTGTTTGCGATTTGGTCTGTTGTTTTAACTCATTTTGTCCCCGTAATTTCAAGTTTCTTTCATTACTTTGATGATAATGTAGGATAATTTAAAAATTTCTCTATTGCAAATAAAAGTCCCACATTCAAACTTTTACTTAGACATACATAGAAGTGTCACTGACTATGCAGAAAAATGCCCCCTGTGAGTCCATCTATCCAGCAGCTATCCCGTTTTATCCTTTAGAGCATCATGGGGGCCTGCAGCTGATCCCATCTGACACTGGATGAAGGCTTGAGACACCTTGGACAGCTCGTCGGTCAATCACAGAGCTGACGCGTACAGACAGACAACCATTCACACCTATGGGAAGTTTAGAGTTGCATCTCCTGCATGTTGTTGGACTGTAGACGTCAGAGCAACCAAAAAAATACCCCACTCAGGATTTTACGTTACAGCCAGTTGTAGTGCAGCTTTTGGCTTTAAATCATAGCTCACAATATGTTTTGCATATCGCAGTAAATCCAAGTAAAGTACAAGTATGTATTACACTTACAGTAAGTACAGTAGATGAGTAAATGCTGTCACTATGCTTTCTAAGGAACTACTCACAATTTTTTCTCTATTTTCCCCCAAAAGTCATCCTGACACTTTCAAAACTTTGGGCTCTCCACTATAATTAGAAATAATGTTCTCAGAGTTTGAACAGTTTTAAGCTGCACAGCGAGAGTTTGAACAGATGGACCGACTGGTGGGGTTTGGCAAAAAATTAACTGCATTAAACGCTGATGGGTCTTTCGTACAGTAAGTGAAAACTCTGATGCTCAGAAAGTGATTTTTGGAAGAAAATAAAGGAGGAAACTGGTATTTAGTATAAGCAGCCAGTGTAAGCAGAGAAAAAAAGCACATATTGTAAAGTAAAGTGGCAGGAAAGTAATTGCAGCTCGCAAAAAACACCTCAGAGATAAACGTCTGGAGGCTGAGTTCAGTTTTCAGAGTTCAATGTCAAGATGTGTCCTAGTTGCCGCATTTTTCCGCAAGTTGCATTGATTCCAATTTAGCCGCTGCTTTACACTCGACCTCAAACAAACATAGCGGCAGCAGAATCACCATCTGGTATTTTGAGTTGCCTATAATGGTGACAGATTTGTGGCAGCTCTGCCATCTGATAATGACCCACATCCCTCCAGGAGATGCCACTTGCATGTTAGATATTGCATTACTTCTTGGACTAAGTGCGTACGAGTGTGTGCTCTTATTTAATTGTATCGCACAGACCGTGTGCAATGATTTACACCCACGCAGTTCAATTTAAACACATAGGCCAGGCAAATAGCAGGCAGACACTAAAGATTTGACATTTACTGGACTGGATAATCAGATCACACGGGAGGCAGAAGAGGGTCTTTGAGGAATTGGAAATAACCAGCTTCATGTTCACATGCGGCGTTTGAATTTGTTATGCTGTTGTGTGTGTGTGTTTGAGTGTGTGTTTTACCATTCTGACTGACGTTGGACAGGTCAGTGATGATCTTGTTGGCCTTCTTCCTCTTGTTGGGAGGGGCAGGAGTTGACATAGGCATGGCTGAAAGACAGAACGGACAAATGATGTCTTCATAGCAGTAATCGCCTTCCACAATTCTACTATTGAAACTGAAAATGCAACTTAGAAAAGCACACAGATACAGTCTAAAATAATATCTGACAGCATTCACCAGCTGACTTACAAGGTCAAGTAGTTAAGATGCAAAAGAAGTAGCAATATTTTTTATTAAAGTTTAGATTTATATAAATCTAGAGACTTCAAAGTTGCAATAGTGAAGATTTTAATATTAACAATAGATCAAATGACTGTATAACATGTAAAGTTTCACACTGCAGTGAAAAACTCACTAAATTATGATAGACCTCAGCAGTTTCCACAATATTTTAGCCTCTTTTAGCCGGATGCTTTGGTTTTACAACAGGCATTTTTACTGTTTGGTTCAGTCTCATTGCTCTTTTCAATCATCCGACCACTGTTTTTAGTGGAAAAGCTCAGATAAACCCATTATATACCTCCTGAATAACACTAAACAGCAGACAAAGGTGCTTATTTCCAGATATTTCCTCTTAGGAAGATGGTGGAGACCAAAAACAGAGCTAAAAGGAGAGTAGGTATTGTACCTAGTCGTTTTAGGGCTCTTAACATCATGACTCCAAATGAATGTTGCTTTATGTCAATTTTAAGTCTAAATAGGCTACTGTTTGATAACTTTATACTGTTTATATATTTACATGCTTCAATTAGAGTCAACTTTATTGTCATGGCACAGAGTACAAGGCTTAAGACAATGAAAAGCAGTTTAAAATTTAACCAAAAATGCAAAAACAGCAGTAAAGGTCATTGTATACAGCATAGGTACACATAGTATGAACAGTGTGGTAGGAACACACTAATAATATGAGTATAATAGCTGTAGTAGAAGCCGAGTATAGCTGTATAGTAGCTCCTGTGTTTACAGAAGACGCTCCTCCCAAGAATAACAACAGCATCAGTTGTTTCAGAAGCAAATTTAGATTCAAGTGACACCAGCCTGCAGGGCAGCAGTGTCTGTGTGGGTAGAGGGTTGGGGTGGATAGACGGGTCAGCAAAACATCTGACTTAATGCAGGAGCCAGCTGTTTGTTTCATGTTTCCATTTGACAAGCACTTTCTTTTCAGAATCACGTGAAGGATCATAGCCTAAACATAACCACGTGATTTTTATGACATGTGACATGAAGATACCTTGACATAAAGTAATCATTTTTAGCCCTAAATCTAACCAAACCCTAATTTGCAAAAGTTTTGGGAACACACAAATCCTGCTGATAGGTGCATCTGATCAGAAAACACTTGCAAATGTATTTATTTTGCTGGTTTATAGGTTGTTGCACTAAAAAAATGCTTAATGCAGATTTAAAAATGGAGGACAAAGGTACACAATAAATCATCTAATAACTGCAGGATTTTTGTAAACATTTTTGGCATATTAGCTGCTATAAATACATGAACCATTGTGATATGTTTAGTGTCAAAACCAAGCAGGCAGGGCTAATTATAGATAAGCAGAGTATAGTGCACACTGCAACATATGATATTATTAACGTGACTTGGTAATTGATTGTCGTTTATTTATTTAATTGTATTTAAAATCTTCAGTATAGCACTTTTGTCCCACCTTTGTATTTTGTTGTGCTCCATCAATAAATTGGCCGATTTATCATTTAAGAAGGTTTTAAGCTCATGTTGAGAGCTTAAATGCACTGGGTCTGTCAGGTGTCCACCAGGGTGCACGACAGAATTAGCAACAAGACACTCACCAGCAGTGAAATGTGACACAACAAAGTGTGAAACTCATCCATGAATATTCAAGAAGGAGACGGCGAGGTGCAGCAGAACCTCGCCAGGTTCCCTAATTAAGTTAAACACACTTTAAACATAGTATATAACCCCTGCCTGCCCTTGAGGACACTAATTCCCAGTGGCAGCTAGACTCTCTCTTGACTAACCGCTCAGATGGGGCCTGGCGGTATGTCGCTGTCAATTGCGCAGGTCGAAAGCAATTATGTAAAGCTGGAGGTGAGTCCCACTACAAGAGAAAAAGCAGGAGGGCCCGTCTACAGGGAGACAGTTAATGTAATTGCTTTTCATCCGCTGTAATTGAAGCTCATTTCCTAGCCGGGGATTCGGTCCTGTGTGAGCTATTTTTATGAGCCCATGTTCTATAGTGCACTGGTGAGTGGGACTGTCATCAGCTCCAGACGTACATACAAATGCACTAGAACACTCAAACACACACTCGCGCACACACGGTGATTTGCACTCAAATAGCTTTTCTCTTGTGATTAATGTGAGTCAGTGGCCGGTGGATTAAAACTGGAGATTACAGGTGTTTTTGGATGTTCGGGGTAAATGCAAGATGGAGGGCGCGCTGATGCCAACTACAGGAGCTGTGTGCGAGGGCCTGGGTCCTGTTACCGCCTCTCTAAGTGAAGAGGCGCTCCTGTCCCCCTCGACCAGCCGGTTTTAGCTCCAGATAAATCTCGAGGGGACAGCTGGGGAGGAAGGGCATCAGTCAGCACATTCCCGAATACACACATACATCCCCTCGAACTAAAAACTCCACTGCAGAGGGCCACATTCCTCTCAGACTACAGCGTTAGCTACGAAGTGGTGGAAGAGGAAGAAGAAGGTGTCCACCAGTTGGATGTCTGTAGTTCAGATTTGGTTTAATTGATTTTTAAATTAACTGTTTAATTAATAAAGAGCTGATTAAATTTGTGTAAATTTCGCACCATGCATGGTATGGTATGAATTTGAAGGCTTTGTTTAGCCGTTAATGTGACTTTTACCAAAGCAAACCATCAATTCTGCTACGAAATGTTTAGCATCTGCTTTTCATTTTCTCTTTCTTTAATTCATCCAGTTACAGAGTCTCCACAGACAACCAGCAGATTCTCCTCCTGCAGCCAAAGTCTGCTGACCACAAACCTCCAATATATTTAACTGCCTACTTGCACTGATGCGACCATTAGTGCCAAATAATCCACAAACATTCCGAACACGTGTGAGAAAGATTTCTTTGGGTTTTCATCAATCCCAGCACACATTCTTCACCCTCTCTAGCATCTTACCTATAAGACCCAGGTATCCACAGGAAGACACAGGTCCCAGAGGAACAGGAATCTTGATTCCCAGGTAGATTTGTGTCCTGGAGCTTGTATTGTACTGCCTACCCTCCTCTTCGCCCCGCAGAGAGTGAAACCCTATCAGCAGGGCTGCTCCAGTGCTATGGACCAGGCCTGGGGGGTTGGAGAGGGGGGTGGGGTGAATTGAGTATAGGGGGTATAGAGGGAGGTGGGTGTGGTGCTTTGAGTTCAGAGGTTGGCAAAGTGAGTGGTACTCCCAGATGACAGATTAGTTTTATTTATCTGTTAAAATAAAATATAAAAATGTCTGTTTTTTTTAATATAAAGGTATCAGATATAATAACTTACTAGTAATTTCACCAATTTATAAATCTTTTGGCATAACTGATATTTTATTTGAGCATTGGAAAACCCAGACCCATCATACAGGGGTCTGGGTTTTCTTTCAAACACTTAATTTTCATGCACTGTGGGGAATTTTTAATGCACTAATTTGCCTTAATTTGCCTTTTCTGCATCAACATATGATAGGAATGTTTTAGACCAGGAAACTGAGTGACTGGGCAAGAAAGAGAAAAGCGAGCGAGGCCACCAAGACACCTATGACTCCTCTGAAGAACTTATAAGCTTTAGTGGCTGAGATGGAAGGAACTGCAAACAACAACTGCTTTTTTGGGACTTTATATGGAAGAGTGGCAAAGAGAAAGGCACTGTTAAAAAAATATTTTTAAAAAAAAGTCAACTGGAAGAAGGTTCTTTGGTCTGATGAGTCCAAAATTTGAGCTTTTTGGCATTCAAACTAGATGCTATGTAAACCAAACACTGCACATCATCTCAAACATACTATCAACACTGTGAAGCATGGTGGCGGCAGCATCATGATGTGGTGATGATTGTCAGCAGCAGGCCCTGCAAGGCTTGTAAAGGTAGAGGGTAAAATGAATGCAGTAAAGTATAGCAAAATCCTGGAGGACAGCCTGATGCAGTCTACTAGAGAACTGCGAGTTGAGAGATTTGTTTTTCCAGCAAGACAATGACCTGAAGCAAACAAGCAACGCTAAACAAAAATGTTTTAAATACAACAAAGTGAATGTCTTGGAGAGCCCAGACCTCAGTCCAAGTTAGATTTTGTGGCTGGTCACTCATGATCCCTGTGCAACCTAACAGAGCTTGAGCCCTTTTGCCAAGAAGAATGGGATAACTTGCTTCGTGCAGGTGTGCAAAGCTCAAAATACCTTGCGAGTCAACGCTACTAACCTTTTAGGCTTCGCAGGTTTCAAGGGTCAGCACCAAGAATATGAATAGCATTTTGACCACACACAGGAAGCTATTTCGTGAACTTTTTACAGCCTCTTCCCCCATTAAGAGGAATAAGTTTGCAAAGATCACCTTTGGTATTAAGCCTCAAGTCTGGAAAAAAAACAGAGGAGTTTTGTTTGTGCCACAGGAAGCATTTTAAATCTTAAAGCATTCATCCTATAATTTATTGATGGTCGGTTAAATGATACAAGGACTGGCATAATAATTTTTAGTGAATTCCTTGAGTTCCAGATTCATTAGCCTCACCTTTCCAGACTGCAGGTAAACACGAGCTTTTGAGAACATGAGAAACATTACAAGAGAGGAGAAGGGTTGTTTGCCTGAGGGCATTTATGCTTTTATTGATGTGTTTTCCTCCTCCTCTGATAGTCTCTTTGTACATCCTCCTCCACCTTGCAAACCTTTGGGTATGATGAACAACTGCAAGCCTGGTTTGTTACTGACAGTAGTTAGACCTGTATCATTATGTCATCAGTTATACAGCATTTTCGATTCAACAGCTTGTGTAATTAATTTGCATTGCATTTATCCATTGCGTTTATTGCATCTGTGTGACAAAAGTACAAATGCTTTCAGAAAGATTTTTGGTCATGCAATAAAATAAGGTTGTTCAGCCAACCGGGATGGACTAATCATTTGGAATGACGAGCATTTCCACATGAAAATGCACTTTTAAAGCGGATATAATCCATATTTTTATGAAAGCAATGTATCAAATGTCAATTTGAAGGGGGTCTTTTGTAGTGGTATATAAATACAGAGAATTATCAACTAAATTTGTTGCTCCCTTCTGCTTTTGTGGGAGAATACTATCCTATTTTAATCATGTATTCACATATGGCTGCAATGAAATACATGCATAGTATATATTTTGTAATATATAAGCACTGAAGATTGAAGAAAATGATTGGGGTCCATGTGAAATGCTGGGAGGCACAGGGTAACTGATGAACTTGTTCTATTTGTTGGCTCCACATCCATCACACAATCCTCCTGTGTGGTCAGAAGATATGCAAATTGGAGATCTGGTGATATTTCTGTGTAAACATGAACTGCATAAAACAGCGCCTACAGAATGTGACCACTCAGGAGCTGACAAAGACAGAGAATCAGATGCAAAAGCTCACCTCAACCAGACTGATAAGGGGAATCTGTGACCCACTTGGTGCAGATTAGGAGCTGTATTCATGAAAATAAGCAATTTATATGCCTCAGTCGATTATGAGATTGACTTGATTTGTTGTACTCTCTGGGCAGATTGTAATAAACCCACAAGTGGAATAAAGATCACTGTTTCTGCTTATTTTCACCTTGAATATGTTAGTATAGTTCAGTGAATGTTGTAATCAGAAAATGCTCCACAACACTTTACAGACCTTTATAGTTGATTGTAACCACTCTCATTGCATAAGTTTAGTTTTAAAAAAAAGGAAAAAAGCCCTATATACACTAGCCGCTTAGCACCCAATGGAAGACAGACACAGTCAAAAAAGAGCCTGTAACCAAAGTGTATTATTTAGAAGCCAAAGAGACAGATATTTCTGTTAGGGTTTGGTTGAGACCAAAAACAGAGCTAAAACAAAGTGAATGGAGAACGTACAATCAGCTGTTGGACACAAAAATGACACAAATGAACAACAGTGACGCTCCTTAATTGTTGGATGTATTTATATGTTCGCCTCATCAATTTAAAAATTGACATCTGTTATTACAGCATTTAACAGCATTGCTGGCAGCTCTGTGAGTGTATTGAGATAGCATGCTAACATTGCTTACAATGACAAAGATAATATTGTAAAGTTCAGCACATTAAATGTTTACTATGTTTACTATTAGTTTAGTGTGTTAGCATGCTTTTTGTCTTTGCTATTTTACACTACTACAGTAAAAAATACAGAATATACTTTATATGACGGTTAGTTCAATAGCTGTCAACACATTTCACTCATGCAAACTTGCAACCCCTTAATGACACTAGAGGAAAAATCAGAGGATCACCAAATTGGTATAGTTGCTTGTCGAGGAACCATGAAGGCCTGCACCAAATTTCATTCAATAGCTCTTAAGATATTTCAGTCTGGATCACCAAGATGGATCAAACAACCAGTCATCACTGCAATCCAAACAGCCACACTGCTGTGGAAGTCCTGAAATTAAATAGGTCAAGTGACCTTGATATGTAGGAGTGTGTGTTTGTTTGTGTGTAGCTGGGCTATAAATCTATCAAGTGTGTTTACTACCACTCTAGTTGCTTTTTAACAATTTATCTTTCGTAATACTTTCTTCTTCCAAATAAATCAGCTAATCAAGAATCTGAAAACAGCAGAGGAATGTTTTTCTTAAATAATAGTAGTACTGAAATGATTGATTCACATGAGACAGAAAAAGATCATTTGTTGCCCACAACCTGACCTGCCCCCAAAACCTTGACCCTTGACCCATAACACTCGACTCTGCTGTCCCAGAAACATGGTGTGAGGAAAGAGCTTCTTTGGCAGAGCAGCAGTGGAGGAGAGGGGATGTACGAGGTAGCACTTCCCCTGCACTCTCAATCACATTGTAAAAAAGCCATCAGAATTAAGAGTTTAGCACCAGGCCAAATAGCTGGAGATTAACGGCTCCAAAAATAGGGGAAATGGGTTGTGTGTGTGTGTGTGTGTGTGTGTGTGTGTGTGTGTGTGCAACTGAGCAGGAGAGGAATTAACAGAGAAGAGGGGAGGGACTAAAAGAGAGGAAGAGCTGTAGAACTGATTCAGTAGAATGGCCAATAGTTTAAAAAAGCACTTCAGTCATGACTATGGGGGCAGTTTATGCATTTCTTAAAACCCATGTAGCTAGTTTGATGAAGAAAAAAAATATGCTGCACACTGGAAGGATTTTGAATGTGTTTCCCTTTGAGAAGCGCAGCAGCTAAACTTACCTTTGGACCTGAACGGGACTAAAGTTAGCACCGTCTGTCACCTGATCCCAGTCAAGGGTCAGAGGTTAGATCCCTTTCTGTGGCCATGGTTGGGTTTCACAGCTCCAAGGCCATCAGGCGGCTGTCGTTAAACTGCTCTGAAATGTAGGCCAACAATCCTACAAGGACATTGTTGAATGTAGTAATCGAACATTGAAGCAGAAATAGTAGGGGAAAATATAGGGTTGTTTGGATTTGAAATGCTTTTTCCTCTTCTTGGTGGGTTGGGTCGCAAAATATTTTGGTTATTTAGAGTTAAGATGTAGAATAAATAACGTAAAAGAGCTTAGCGCATATACATGTTAAGTGTTAATGACATTTTTACCAGTAAAATCTGAGAGGTGACAAGCTAGGAGGCTATAAACTGTAATGGTGCAACATGTCTGGATGACAAATCCTACAGTGCCTCCATGTGGTGAAAGTTCAAACTACTGCCAAAACCAGATTCTTGAAGCCTAAACTAATGACTTCGAATGTGACGACAAAACCATCAGGAGATAACAATTGAGCTACTAGAGGAGCCAGTAGATGCTTGAAAGAGAGAAAAGGGATGAAAACTAATTGGGGGAGGTGACACTGGGCCCCAGTGTGGGCGCGGGTGGTGACGTGGGTGACACAGGGAGAAACAGAATGACAGCTGAGGTGAGTCATGTCTATTTTTATTCTGGCTGCATGTCTCTGTGGAAAAGAATCACAGCTAAACAGACATGTTATACCGCTCTTGTTTCATATCAACAGATGACAAATCAAGTCTACTGTAAAAGACTTTTTCCCGTCTTCGTGACAGCTGTGCTCCTCACCCCATGAAAAACTACTGAAAACAAGACACGCAGAGTGCAACTACAAAAAGACACTCAGAATGATCAAACACAAATCCTTAGAATATCTGTAATAGAAGGAGGAGTAGTAGCTTCTGACTGTTAGTAACGTAGCTTTTCTACTATGACACTGCTACATAGCAACAGGTAGTGTTGGATGTTTACAGATTGTGAAGTTATAATGCAAATCTGCACCTTTTACACATATCAGACATTATTTCTACCATGTCATTACATCTGTGCTCCCTGTGCTTTTCTTTTAATCTTTTCTCCATCCTCAGTCTCATCATTACACATCCTCTGATCTTCTTTTTTATGTTCACACTCAATTCTTCATCATTCAATACAATATTTACAGATCAATCTTCCCCCAACATCTCTTTCTGCCCACCCGGTCTTTTGTTGATTTCCATCTCTTCTTCATTTCTTAGGTCTACACACTATATTTCCTTTTCAAAACACAGTGTTCCTTTTAATTACTGCATCGGATAAATGAGTCAACAAGATTAAATGACAAAAACGCTACATGTGTGTACTTATGATAAAACATGTGGCCGGTAAAAATCTTAGCTGCAGCCTTGAGTATCAGTAACGCAATGCGAAAAACACTTGTTTAAAAAATGTTGCTCTATGTTCCCATAGAGGCTTGTTTTATAATGTCCAACACAAGAATCTGTTCAGTGCGCAGTGGATCCAGGACGCCAGACGCAAGGCTGCAGGCCCAGGTTGGAAGTGCTGAACCTGGGCCTGGGGACCCTGCTGGGCTGAGTGCTGCTGGATGCCTGGTGAGATGCACCACCTGGGCCCAAAGGACTCAGATCCGGAGCACTCTTGAACTGCCTGTTGGCCTGCTGGGCACTGGAGGGTTGAGGGTGGGAAAAAGTAGGGGACTGGATTTGGTTTGGAGCAGAGAAGGTGGGAAGCTGAGGGAGTGGGACAGTAGGGGCAGGAGGCATTGTGGGAGATAAAGGGGAGGCGGCCCACTGAGACTGGTAAGGTTGGGGTGGAGGCTGATAGTGCTGGTAGGGTGCGGCATTAGCAATGGGTGGAGGCGACGTCACATCAGAACGCCACATTGGTTCTCCGAGTGTCGTGGCTGATCGAGGAGCGATGACTTTAAGGGCAGGTCCAGTGGCTGTCGGAGGAGGTGTTGAGAAGCGTTTTACCTCGTAGACTCGAGCCGTCTTCTGAGGACCACCCATCTTTCCGCTCTGCTGCTGATAGGCGGAGGTGTCCTGGGGGACCCCACCTCCATAGCTGAACAGAGAAGAGTTGAGCTGGTAGGGCTGGTGGCTCATTATATCCACATCCTTCATGCCAGGTTTCTTCCCTTTGGATGCAGCTGCACCAGACTTTTTCACCTCTGGTTTCTTCTGGGCCTTAGGGGGGCAGGAGGGGGAGAGGAGGGGATTGTAGCTGATGGGTGGAGGAGCTCGGATGTTGGATGAGTACTTCCAGGTGGCAGGAAGGGAAGGTGTAGGTGAGGGCTCCCTTGTCTGGGCAGGAGAGTAAGGGGCTGCGGCGACAGATGGAGACCGCTCCACAATGTACCGATCCATCCTGTTCTGTCTGCGGGCAAACAACTGGCCTCCCTTCCCTGCTAGCTGTGGTACCTGAGGGGCTTGAGGTTTAGGAGCTACAGGGGGTGGCCTGGGTCCCCGCTGAGCCTGCATGAAGTTGCAGGCCTCTGCCCCTAGCCTCAACCAGTCCTCTTCAGGCCCTGATTCATGCCCAGCCTCATTACTGGGTGCAACTCCAGATTCAGCACCAGAGGTTCGCCCAAAGTGGTCATCCATGTTTTGGATAATTGACAGCAAGTCCGGGTTTGGAGACACATCTTTGTTCTGGACTGCAGAGAACATCGGTTTTTTATTGCTACGGCGACGGGCATCGTGCAGGATGCCGGTGCGAGCAGCTGGGACCGAGATGCGCTGCTCACGAGTCACCAGGGAATCAGCAGCAGGAGTCTGGGGAGCTGATGTAGCTGCCATAGAGGCATTGGGGGAAGGAGTCACTTCACCTGCCACGTTGTTGTAGGGATAGACAGACGGACATGGAGAAGGTTGGGATGGAGGTGGAGCAGAATGGGTGGGCTGGGCAGGGAAGGAAACCTGAGTCAAATCAGGTGGATGTGGTTGGGACATGGGAGGAGGTGACATATAGGTGGAGGGAGGTGGATAAGTAGGAGCAAGAGGAGAGAGACATGGCTGAGGAGCTGGAGGGGAGAAGGTCTGAGCAGGTGATGGACAAACCGGGGAGGCTTGAGCTGCAGAAGGAGAGAAAGGAATAGACGGAGAAGCATGCACTGCAGGATGAGGAGAAAATGTTTGTGGAATAGCTGGAGGCTGAGCGAAAGGTGTAGAAGACAGAGAGGAGGGAGGTGAGAGAGCTGACGGGGGAGAGTTAACAGAGGGGGGAGTGTTGCTGTTGTTATTTCTTGGAGGGATATACAAAGAGGTGCTAGACACGGCTCTCCTCGCATCTGGCCCTGATGGATGGTGAGTAGGTGGGATGGTCACCATGGAGACGGCTGCCACGGGCTTGGTCGCCATGGTTATGGCTGTGGGTTTGGGTTGGGGAGGGCGAAACATGACGGAGGTTACGGATGGACGAGAAGGGGTCGGACCAGGGGTGAAGGGGCGAGCAGTGCGGTTCAGAACACCAGAATTAGGACTGAAGCTGGTGTTGTTGTGTGAGTCCATTACTGGGCTAAGATCAGGGTTAGGAGGAGAGTTAGGGTTGCCATATTGCCCATTTGGACTCCGAAGGTGCGTCTGAGAAGGTGGGCTCAAAACAACACTGGCCCGACTGACAGCTACTGGCCCCCCATTGGTCAGAGCCACAGCTGGAGGAGACATGTGCGCAGGATGATTACTGACTGGCTGCTTCGAGATGCTGCTCTCCAGCCGTGAGCCCTGATAGGCTGAGCTCTCCAACCCTGACACCTCCAACCCTGGGCTTTGATTGACAGAAGTCACAAGTCCTGGACTCTGATAAGCTGAGATGTCCACTCCTGGTCTCTGATTCGTTGTTGGTGTTGTTGGAGTAGTTGGTGTGGTTGAAGGGCAAGCAGAGCTCCTCCTGTCCAGCAGGTCTAGATAACCAGTGTCCCACGTAGGGTCAAATGATGCCGAGAATCCCTCTTCATCCACTTCTGAGCCACTTAGGATAGAACTCCCTCCCTCTTCTTCAGTTTCTCCTCCTGTTTCCCCTTCTGTCTCACCCCCTCTATCTCCCTCAACTTTGCCAAAGCAGGTTAGTGTGTACTTCTTGGCTCTCTGCCGGCGTTTCTTGAACATAAGCACCCCTTTCGAGTTGGGGTTGGGAGCATCAGTCAGCAACGATGCAATAGAGCGACATTTAGTGCGAGCTTCTTTCACCTGTTTCTCCACCACACTCTCCCCACGCTGCAACTCTGCAAGACAGAAAGAAGAGAGAGAGAAAATAAATGTGCTGAAAGAGAGAAGAAACAAAACACAGAAGTAGTAATGGGAGTTTTAATTAATGCAAAACAAGGCGAGCAGCAGATAATGACAAGTGTGATAGCCTTCGCTGACACTGAGTAGTGGCAGATTTGTACAGCGTTGTCAACAATGAAGAGCTGTGATGAGCATTAGCAGTGACAGACAGGAGTGTGTGTTGTGGATTTACAACAAAGAATTCCTGCTGCTCTCCAGAGTTGAGTCACACACTCCAGGAAGGTGAGATCACAGTGTCTGTCCAGCACAAATCCTTGTTTGTGCTTCTGTGTCTGTGTGCATGTACTTGTATTACTCATGTTGTGAGGACGTAAATCTGTTTACACAGTCACGTCCTTTTTTTTAAGGATAAAAGCCTGTCCCCGTATCTTCAACAAATGAATGCAAGTCAATGTAATATCCTCTGAGGTGATGGAAACACAGCAGTGTGTGTGCTTACATCAGTCTGCGGACATGTATGTCTGTATCTCTGCTTAGTCCAAGGCTATTTGAGTCTTTTTAATCACTTGGCTCACCTCACATGAATCTGCTCACTACATAACTACAGACTGATGCAGCCTCTGCCTACACACATTAATATTCTGTGCAACTGTCATACAGTGAAGCTTACAAAGACACATCAAATATGTAATGTAAACAGCAGCAAACTGTGAAAACACACTGCCCTATTAGCAAACTTGATTTTTCAGTTACAAAGTTCAGATGTTCTTGTAGCAAAATTAACTACCATCTAGAAATCTTGAGGTAAGAAGATTTAAAAGAGAATTAAAAGTCCTCAGCCATTAATTCCTGCTCCGACTGTATTTATACTGATGCTAACTTTTGCTATTTAGCACTTAACAACCACATCCAACGTTGATGGAAATGTTGTTAAGTTGCAGGTATTTGGTCTGCAACCAACATCCATTCACTGATTCATCCATTTTCTTCCATTTATTCAGGGTTGGGTCACCATGACAGCGGGCTAAGTGGGGCATTCCAGACGTCCTTTTCACCAGCAATGCTTTCCGGTCTCTACTGGGGGATCCCAAGATATTCCCAGGCCAGGTGAGTTATATTATCCCTCCATATACTTCTGGGTCCACTCCAATGTCTTCTTTCAGTTATACATGCCTTAAAAACCTCCAAAGGAAGTTGCTCATGAGGCATCCTAATCAGATGTCTGATCGAAATACCTCCACTGACCCCTTTCGATGAGAAGGAGCAGTGCCTCTACCCTGAGCTTCCTCCGAATGCCCAAGCTCCTCGCCTGAGCTCCTCACCCAATCTCTAAGGCTGAGCCCACCCATCCTACGTAAGAAAACTATTTCGGCCACTTGTATCCACAATCTGTTTCCACCCAGATCCCATCTGGGTGGGGTAATGACTGAGATGGGCTCTTCTCATCACTCGTAAACAAGAACCCGAGATGCTTAATCTCCTTTATTTGGGGCAGCAACTCAGACGGAGCAATCCACCAGTTTCCGACAAAGAAAATAGGGATCTTAGACTAGGAGGAGTCTCATCCCAGCCACAGTTGGCTAAAAAACTACCCTAGTGCACACTAAAAGTTACAGCCTGAAGAAGCCAACAAAATAACGCCATCTGTAAGAAGCAGATGCGGCTCTGATCCTAAAGTCAATCAAAATATTTGATAAATTAAAAAATTTGACCCCTGTGATGGCTTTAGGAAAAACTGAGGGATCACTAATGTTGCTGCGATTCATCGTGAGGAGAGCATGAATGTCTGTACCAAATTCAATGGCAATCCATCCAGTCGTTGTTGTGTGATGCCATGCTACTAAAAAACAAAAATATGCTGGTTGCAGTAGAACATAGGTCAGGCAGTTCACAAAAGTCATGGAGGTTCATCTCCTGGAGACCACGAATGTCTGTCCAAAATTCCTTCCAATAGTGGTTGAGATATTTCAGTCTGGACCAAACTGGTGTAGCAACAAATCATCCCTATGGCCATGCTGCCAGCAGGGTTAAAATTAACTCCTTTGTTCCGTTCATTGTTCACATTAAGTATCCAGTCGATATCAAGGTATATTTCTTCATGAAGTTGAGTAAGCACTATAGTCTGAGTTTATCTAATCTGTCTTTACAGCACAGAGTGACAAAACAGACACAGTTGCAGTAATTTTAACATAATCATGTCTGAGGTAAACAATCGCAAACAATGGACATGTTTCTCTGGTGAAAGTAACTCATTGAAATTAAGTCATTCTTGGCCTGAAACTAAATAAACACTCCACTCTTTTGCCTCTAAAGTGCGACAATCCATGTGTAAATTAAACTTCAAATGCGTCTTACCTGCGTACACAGTGTGTGGGGCTGCGTGTCCACCTGCGTCTGAACCTGGAGGAGATATGAGGTCCCTCATCTCACAGCTGTGAGAGTGTGTGTCCTCAACCTCCCTCAGACCCTCCCACACTCCCAAACAGTATCCGAGTCCGATCTGAGTGGGGAACCGTTTAGTCACTGTCTTTCTGCTCTTCTCTCAGAGCACAGCCCATGTAAAGACCTTTGTCTGTATCCAGCGACCCCAAACCAACACATGATGTCAACCCTCTATTCCTGTCCGTCTGACAGGCATCAAACACCTGTCCAGTCTCTGTCCACACATACACACAAGGATGGGAAGACCCCCCACCATGGATTATTTAGGCAGCAGAGTCATTGCGTATGTGTCTTAATGTGACTTCATAAACCCAATTATAGGCTATAAAGGAAGACGTGGTCGTAACTCTTCGCTGATTTTCTGCTGCTGACATTTCACACCTGAACGACAATTCACACACAGACAAACAACTCTGCAGCAGCAGAGCAACAATCCCATAGCCAAAGCCAAAGGTGATGTGTGTGTCTTTGTAACATGAGAAAGGGCAGGTCTCTGGACGGTCATCACTCGTCCTATAGCAGACCCATCATCATACAGCAAAGTCACTCAGGCCTTCAGCCTCTTGTACTGGATGACAGATCCTTCATTAGTGCAACATTCACTCAGATGAAACCAGAACTCAGTCAGCACATAGCTATTCAGTTTAATCATGTTTATTGACTTGTTAAAATAATACGTTTAGCCGACGAGGTCAATAAAACTTTATTAGTTTAAGGAGGAGTTCAGCGATCTGGGAAATATGCTTAAAGTTAGTACCACTTCCATACAGTGTAAAAAAAATAGAAGTCATTTTTCATTTTAAAAAACTAAAAAACTTCACCTTTATTTTTGAAACACACAAAAACAAACCGTAATCTTACACATCTAATGTAAAAAATAGTAAAAACGTGTAACTGTGAAAAACTATCAAATTTCAGTTTTTTAAAGAAACTTATTTTTTACATGAAATGACTGCAAATACATTCTCTAATTTAATGTAATTTGACATATATTTATTTTTGTTTAATAGATAACACTGTTTAGTTTAATAAAAGTGCAATACTGTGCACACAATTTAAAAATTAGATGTGACAGCTAACACAACAGTAAGTGTTGGTGCTGCAGTTTTACATTTTACATAGATTTGTTTGTTAAATGCGAGTTGTCTTGTATAATTATTAAGTTTTCACAACAAAAATATTAAATGAATGTGTTTTCATCTCTGTGTGATATTTATAAGAATAGGTAATCTGACAGAATGCAGTTTTTATTACGGTACATAAACTATATTCTGTCGGTAACGTAACATTGAGGCTAGACTGTGTATTTTAATCATGGAAAGGTATTGTAGTTTTTGTTATATGGTATTTTACAGAATTTTTTGTGGCGCCCAGCTGCTGTTTTTTTTTTTTTTTTACAGCTTTGTTTCTAGTATAGTATAGTGGAAAAACAGGTTCTTTGGCTTTACCAAAACCTCTAAAGATCACTAATTCAGAAACTATAGCTTCTTTGCTAATGTTTAACTGTTCACTTAAAATGATATCTAGTTGTTCCCAATCTTTCTTTGCTTGTAACCTCTTAATACGAAGCAGCATTTATAGACTCTGTATTTCGCTTTTATTAGACTGGAACTTTTTTTGACACCTAAAGAGATTTTTAAAAAATACTGTATCTCACAAGAAACAAGCCAAGATTACAGAGGAATCTATGAAAACTAATATTCTGTTGTGTAGAGTTTCAGTTTCCTTATTTTCTAACCCAGTAATTATCTCATGATCCCTGAAATTAATGTTGCAAAACTTTGTCTACCGTTTTTAAGTTAATAATTAATTGTTTAACCTATTAAATGTCAAATTAACTTCTTTGATGCAAAGGCGACATCTTCAGAATCATAGTTCAGCCCAACCGACAAGATTTTTAATTTACAGCAATATAAGAGAGAGAAGAGCAGTAAATCCTCACATAGGAACCAGCTAAGGTTTGGCTTCTCCCTTGACGGATGGCGTGAATGATAAATTCTTGGATGCATTTTCTCTCAGTTGACTAATCAGTGAATCAACTGATCATTTTTCACTGCTTCGTGTCCTGCTGTGAACAAACATTAGAGACATTCAGACCACAACCTGCACATGTACCCACACAAACACACACACCACATTTGCAGCTGGTCTGTAAGTCAGAGCTGCATCGAACCTGTCAATCAGCAGGTTCAATACCTATAAATACAGCCTCTGAGGCGAATACTCAGAATACTGACAGAGGGGATAGACTGCTGTTTCAGGGACAGACGAGGGGAGGAGGAATACCTCTGTAGGTATCTGGTATAACTCACCCCATCACCACCAGTATGTGGATGTAACCAGAAACTCCAGTTACAGGAAGGAACCACTAGAGGGCGATCTAGCTAAAGATTTAAGGTAAAGTGCAGCTAATACCTTCAGAAACACCAAGAGAATCCTTGGAATTTAAATTAAAAAGCAAAAGCACTGTGGTCAGGACTGAAATAGTTGCATCTCCATGAGAAAGTAGAGATGCTCCTGTTTACAGCTGGTGTGTTATTCTCTAACTTAATCACAGAAGTTCGAATGCAACTACACAAAGTCACATTCAGGATCCAAACTGTACTCAGAAACAATTGTTGGGTGGAAATTTTAGGTCTTATCTACATATATAACGAGCTGTAAAGGGCTATAATTAGCACTGTAGCATCAAATTATACATTATTTTCAAAAAAACAGTAATATTCAAAGTGAGATTGTATTCTCTTCTTTATAAATCATACAAATGAGTTTTCTATCATTATTTTATTCACAATTTTGATTAAAAGACACCCCATAAATCTGAATCTTTATACATAAATCAGTTATATAACTATAAATGTCTCAATTACTTTGCAAGACCTAAAGTTGCAGCAGTCATTACTGTAGGTGATGCTTTTACTGTTACAAACAGCACCTAAGATGCTATACAATATGTATTTTTTAATAACAGTTTTAGACTCTGTTTTTAAAAACATTTTGCTGTTATTTCAAACATTTTCGGCGTTTGTTAAATTACAGATAATGGCAAGTAAAATAACAAAAAATGTCTAAATTTACATGTTGACTTTTAAAAAATGGTCAAAAATCTTTTTTTTTTTTTTTACAAATGATAATTAATTCTTTTATGTTTTTATGTGACTGTAAAATTATACTATTTTGACTTTATTTAAATAAAAAAAAATATATTACATATATTGACAAGTCAGTGACAGATTATTTGCTGTTTTGTAAAATAACGGATAATATCTAGTAAAATCTGAGGAAAAAAGTATTAATTTACTTATTACCTAAAAAACACAGTTTATTAAAAATCAAATCAGCTGCAGTTACCAATATTTTACAGTTATTTGCTGGTCTGTTTTATTGTGAATGTTATGGTACTCCAGCGTTTTTTAACATATTTTTTTCGGCACACTCACTGCCAGATTTAAATTTTTTAACAGGATTTTTTATAGTGTAACATAATATTTAGACATGTACTCACTAGCTTGCCGTGCTTTGTCCTTGTAGGTGGTGGAGAGTTCGTCGCTCACAGGGGTCTGCTGTGGTCCCACCATGGGCACCAGATGTTTACCAGAGCCTAACATCAGAGCCTCTTTAGCCCGCTCCGGAGACACGAGGGGTGGGCAGGCCAGGCCGATGCAGCCCCCCGCCTCCTGGAAACCGCTGTCCCCCTCACCCTCTGCCTCAACCTGGTCGGGGGGAGTCGGGGTGAGGGTGTGGGGGGTCAGAGTGTGAGGGGTGTGCACAGGAGTGGTCCAGTCTGTCTGGAGGGGCTGGTAGACGAGCTCTCTGCGAGGGACACCAGGAAGACACTGAGCGTCCCACTGACCCTGCAGGCCAACTCCTGCTTCTGTAGCACTCTCATACCTGAGAACAAGGACACAACGACAATTATCAGTTTCAACAAGGAGACTTGACATTTAGCCATATGACATTTTATATTTTCAATTCGAATCCTCTTTCTCTGTATTTTTTGCTATTCAGTGACTATTCATCATAGCCATGTATGTTTCAATAAACTTTGAAAGAAGTATCCCTTCACCCTTCCCATCACAGAAGCCCTTGCACCAGTGATCAGGCTGCATCTGTTGCACAATCAACAAAGAGTCCTTCCACTACTACAACGAATAAAATCTGTGTAATATTGTTGTGTTTAATATATGTTGCACAAACTTTGGTAGAATTCCTATTTTTACAACAGATTCAGTAAAATCAGGCTGACATTTGCCCTGTAATTTACATTTTTTACAATAACAATCTCAGTTTGCTGCAGTTTTTAAAGTGTCACTCTAGCCTGCTGATAGGGACAGGGATTATATTTCTCCCAAGTGTCTTTCACTCACAGAGCTCAAGGTTGCTCATTTTGACCGTTTTTATCAGGTGAATATTTCAGGGCATGAGGGATTAATACAGTCATAGTCTCACACTGTCAGATCATTCTGCAGTACAGGCTGGTCTGACAATGTGAGACTAAGATTGCAGTACAGAATAGTCTGCCTGCATCTCAGTATCGCTGCAAAACACTGTTGCTTGTTTGCATTTCTTACACCACATCTTCTCTTTACACCAATCACAATCATATTGGGAGGAGGTAAGTCAATGATGTCCCTTCAAAGCAGCTTTAGGGGAATTTGTTTCGGAGGTTGCTAGTTTGGAGCTTGTTGTTTCCTGTAGTGAATAGGATTCTGAAAACAGTTGCATGTAAATAGCAGAAAGGGAGGAGAAAGCTGCATGAAATACGCAGCCAAATCAGGGGATTCAGACTAATACAATCTAGGAAGGTCAGTACGATAAAGTAAAGATTTCTCATTGTTTCATCTGCTATACTGCTGTGGACACATTTGACCCCTTGTCTGATTTTGTTAGCAGTCACTGACTCAAGGTCTAATGCTGCTTCTACAGTTGAGGTTGATGGGAGATGTAGATGTTGAACTCATGCAAGTTTTATCTTAGTAAACTTGGTTCAGTTTAAACTGTTGAATAATTGAGAGAAAACCACAGTGTGATGTTTCAGCTTCCTGGAGAGACTCATAGAAGAAGCCCTCTATTGTGGAATTCATTGACAGTTGGGACCTCAGGTCTCTCACCCGCTCATCTCTGAGGTCTCCTCCTCTTCCTGGTTGTCGTAGCGAGCAGGTGAGCGTGCATGAGGAGGCGTGCGACGCTGGCGGCGGTGTGTGCACGACTGTGTGTCTGCATCACTGTCTGTCTCTCCGTAGTAAGCCTCGCTGTCAGGAGGGGAGGTGATGCCTTTGGGTATCTCGGTCGTAGGAGGAGACAGAACCCTCATGGAGGAGCGAGGCGATGCAGAGCGACTGGAGTAAGATGAGCAGTGGAATCCAGACGGGGCCCTGAGGAGTTGTCAAAACGCAAAACATGCATCAGTCTGTATGATATGACAGCGAGGTCAGAGTCTGTGTCATGTACTGTACATTCTGACCTTTTGACCCTGAGGCTCAGCGAGGCACTCTGTGTGTCTATGAGGCTCATAGCCTGAGCATGACTGAGCTCTGCACACATCTGGTCGCCAATGGCAACCAGCTCGTCGTGCTCCTTCAGTCCAGCTCGACATGCTTTGCTGCGTCTGCGTACCTAAACAGAGGAAAGGGGTTAAATACGTAATAGTATTTTTAACTGTGGTAAAAGCATAGTAGACACCCTTTCCATTAGCACTCTGTAAAAAAAAATACTTTGAACTGCAATTTCTTGGTTATTTTCTGTGTTTTGTTGAATTATGTAAATAATGTCCACATCTCAAATCTGTAGCTTTTGCAAATGACACTTTTACTGTGTTTGACTAAAAATGACATTATTTTTAAATGTATTTAAATCAGCAAAATATACTATTATTTTGCAGATATTTACTGTTATTTCAAGGTAAGATTATGTAAATTGAGGATTGCAAAAATGGTAAATGAGCCTGTTATTCTATAGGTCTTCCTGTTATATAACTATTAGATAATAACTAATAAAATCACAGAGGAAAGGATTCATAAACATGTTTTTACACTGTAAAAAAAAACCCACCAAAATTGTAAATAATGTAAATATCAAATTTGTAATTTTAAAAAAACTGGGTAAAAAATGAATCAAATTGTGCAACATTTATTTATGTGGCCATTACTTTTGCCAATATAGTTTTTAAAAAGTCTATGAAAAATGTGATACTAGATTTAAATCCTCTAGAAAGCAGGTATTTTTAATAATACTTTTAAAATGAGACATGCAGAACAGACTGGGTTTTTTTTATTTTGGGGGGGAGGTTTTCCATTTTTTATTTATAGATGAAGAGACAGAGTGATTGGGTGTATAGAGGAGAGAGAGACATGCAGCAAAGGGTCGTGAGCCGGACTCAAAGTCATGACTGCTGCTGACGACCTGTGCCTACGTGGTAACGCCTTAACCCAGCGAGCTATACGGCGGCTGCAAAGTGAATTTTTAAAATGAAATGTCACATTTCTAACCTTACTTTTGGTTGTTTTTACTGATAAAAGTGTACGTCACACATGATCTCCCCATGTTTGTGTTACTGTCTTTTTTATGTTTCTTGGACGGGATGTAACTGAAACAATTATCGTTGCTCTGAAATATGTGCAATGACAATAAAGCTTCTAATTCTAATAGGTTCAAGGGCCGAAAATCAGACGATTCTTTATAATTTTATAGTTTCTGGCTCTAGGATAAAAGGTGTTTTGTTTTTTTTTTTACGTGCATCTCAATCCTGCTGCTGGTTTTTGTTTAACAGGCTTAAATTCTATGGCTGGCAACCATTCTGGGCACCATATCATAGTCAAGATTGTAGCTTTAGTGGGTTCACTCTCTGGCTAAATCGCCATAAGTTGTGTGACCTATATAAAAAGTGACTCCTTTAGTGGCAGCCATCATCGTCCCTGCATCAGAATAACTCGTGAAGTCACGCAGCTGCTGCTGGAGGTCGCTGAGAGATGATGTCATAGGACCGTTCAGGAAGTATGTCTGTGAGGGTGGGTGAGGGTGATAGATGGTAAAGGTGGGGAAGTGTGTATTCTTGTCCTCTAGATTACAGTCGCCTCTAATAGAAGACGATAAGGTCCTCTGTCTCCTCACACATGCACGCTGATACATACATTATCTCTATTGGAGGTAAAAATGTCGAGTGCTTTCAAACACCTACTCGCCTTTATCAGTATCTCCTGACCCAATAATCCCACTCCACTGTCGCTCTCACAGTGTAATCAATCTATCTCGTATTTTCACGCTGACACAAACTGCACGCAGCACAAGTGAGCATCATGAAAGAGGGGGTTTGAACAGCTGCATCACCAGTCTGTACCAGGGGGGCATGCCTGTCATTCACCATATGTTCCCCGCATACCCGAAATAAAACCTCGCAGGACAATCAGCCGCATTCCTAGACAGACGGAGGAAGACAGGCGCTGCCGTGATGGCAAACACAGAAAAAACACACACACACAACACAAGAATTAAATGCTTAGTAAGAGAAGAAAATGTGTGTGTGTGTGTGTGCAGTTTTGACTGTGTGTATCTCTGTGCTGGAACAAGAGGTCGGCCTTTTTCCACTCTCAGCTTCCAGCTCCTCTTAAATGAGCTATTCTGATCCTCTAGTTTGCGCTCCATTCCCAACCGGGCTTATCTGAGGTATGTCCAGCCACACATAAACACACACAGATGCACACACACACACACATACACCAACAAGTGGAAGCACACAGTGATCAAACTCCCATTAAGGTGACCTTATCTGCTTGAAAATCCCGGATAAAGAGAAGGCCACCGCCGCCTCCATTTGGAATCGGAGGTTTTGACAGCTTAGGGGCGACTGGCCAACGTTCAACGTCGGTGTGAGCGAGGTCACATATCTGCTTTTAAGAATAGATTTTTCTAATAGAGACTGTCAACAAATATAAACACAGATGCAAATAAAGGCCCTCAGAGAAACTAGAATACATATCTTGGGCTTAAAGCTGGATTGTGGCTTCTAAGAAATATGCGATGTTGACAAATCTGAAACAAGTTCATTAACTACTTTGTGATATTCGTGAGCACTGCCATGGAATATATATGCACACCAACCTATTTCAAAGAAAACCCCTACTAATCTCTTCGACTGCTCACCATGGAACCCGAGTCGAGATCAACCCCCGAACATGTGATCACGCTGTTCCCTGACCCACAAACTCAATCACAACAGGTGAGGGGCAAATTGAACTGGGAAGCTGCCAAATGAGCAGCACAAGACCAACACAGGACACCGCAATTAGGTATTGTTGTGCGAAGTAGGAGGAAGATAACTTGTGGTCAAAACTACCCAAGTAAGGTAGAAAAAGATGCTTTACAGACATATTTATGATGTGAAAAACGAGACTTGTGTTATTGTGTAGCTTTTTCACACATTTCATCTTTTGGGAGCCATTATGAAGTCTGCAACTCTACTTGAACTCATAGTTTTTTCTCTCATCTGGTTTTTAAAACTCAAGAATTAATCTGATTGTAGGCATTTTAGTGCAAGGTTATTCTAGATGAGAACAAACTATGAGTTCAAATAGAGCTGCAGACTTTACAATGGCTCACAAAAGCAGAGAAGTGTAAAAAAGCTACACAATTACACCAGCAAGAGCGCTAGTGACACTAATGAGTCTCTTTTATTTTAGTTTTTAGCCTCAGTTGCAGTCTCAGTTAAACACACCTTGGCTTTTCTGCAACATGCACAAGCACATGTACCGTCTCCACTCTACCTTTGCCACCTGAAGAGGTTTCTGCTGCTCGGCTCCTCCCTGCAGTCTGAAGCCCCACGGAGCTCCACCTGATAGGGAGACCACGATCTCCTCCGCGACCATCCCAGCTCCGAGCTCACAGCCTGCCGCGTTCAACGCTGCTCAAACGCAGAATCAATGAGCGAGTGTCCCTCAGTGTTCCACTGTGAAGCCCTCGACCCACGAGGAGACAAGGGGGTGGCTGGCTTTCATCTGCTTACACTGGAATGCTGTGTCAGAGGGTGGGCGCTTGGGAGGGTGAGAAGGGGCTATAGAGTGTGTGTGAGTGTATGTGTGTGCGTTCATCCTCCCTTGTATTCAACACTTGCCATGTCACTCTCAAGCACAAGAGGGGATGCTTGCTGATATACCCTCCAGAAATAACCATCAGCACCACTCCCCATTTGACCCCCAGCTCTGGACGGCATGGATTCGTCTTCATTTCCCGACAGAACCCCCCCTGACCTTAAGCAGCACAGACGTGGGGAAATATTTCAGGAATCCCAACAGGTTTACTGACCATACAATTTAACAGTTTCAGAGTGGGAGTTGGGCCACCAATCAGCCACAACATTCTGACCACTGACAGGTGAAGTGAATAACATTGATCATATTGGTACTATGTGCTGTTCTGCTGGAAAACCTTGGATTTTACCATCCATGTTGATGAGTATTAGACACCCAAATAAACATAGTCCCAGAACAAGCACACTCCCTCATGCAAATGGAAATCCACCCCATTGTGATCAAGCATCAACAGGATGCAGTGGAACAAGTTTGATTGACAGAGGCCCCACTGCACAAGCCAGAGTACCCAAAGGACGTCCTGGTTCCAGACCCAATAGGACGCCCTGAGAGGCCCTCTTGTCCATGCCCAATGGTTCAGAGCATTTCAGACGACATAAGTGGGACCAACACAATATTAGGCAGGTGGTCATAATGTTATGACTGATTGGTGTAATTGTCTGCCTCACTTCGTGATTGCTGTCAAGAAGCATAATTTCACACAGAAAGCACAAGAGTCCAATAAATGAGGGGCAAGTTCTAGTCCTTCTGGAGAGATAAGATTCAACACGTCTAATTTGGCAGAAACAAAGGCAGATGATTAAAAGATTTCGGCTCTTTTATCTTATCACCAGATCAATCTCCTGCCAGATTTGTGATGAATCACACACTTATAATTATGACATATTTTCAAGTCCAAAATGTAGACGATCTGGCAGTCTTATATTGGCTTTTTCTGGCTTATGTTTGGTGCTGGAAGGCGGCCCCATGTGCTGACACAGATTCAGATGGCTAACTTTGACACATTATTATTATTTGAATGATGACTAAATGGATCAAAAAGAGCCAAGACAGTGAAGTCCATAAAGAATTACTGGGCCAGTGTATATGACATTTAATAGATGTAAGTGTTTCAATTTTTAAAAAAAACTCCAGCAGGGGCAGAGCTAAGGGGTGACCCAGGGTGGCCACGGTCACCACAGTTCAAATAAAGACTAAGCACCTACTCATATTACTATAGTTACATCCAGTCATAATATTTCTGGCAGAATTTTTTTGCACAACCATTTTTTTATGGCCGTTTTCACCACACAGATGCATTTTCATAGCACAACCATTCATTCAGCCACATACACCCAAATAGTTCTGACCAACCAGAAAATGTTTACACTGATTTTATTGTCAAAGATTTCAGATTATTGTCATCAAAAGGGGATAATGTCTCCGCTCGTACATGTTTTTAGTAGTTTAAGTGGGAATAATTGAGGTTAGGTAAGCTCTTGTACAGACTCTTAAGGACTGTAAGGATGAAACCTATTTTAAGCTTTGGAAACAATAAAATGCTTTTAAAAAATATTAACTTGACCCCGGATCTGCAACAAAAATAAAGAAAGAAAATGTTGGATGGACTGTAGTGAGACATCTCAACTAGGCTGACATCCTGAGAAGAACAAGGACATTTTTTCGTCTTTATTTAATAGATCTTTAATTATCTTAAATTGAAATGATCATATGAGCTTATTGATAATTCAAAAAGCCTATGTTAAGCGACTGTTCCAGATTTTAATCAATTAAGGTTTATATAAAATGCTATCTATAATTATTTCTACATGGCAGTCTTTCATGTGTGAGTTTATTTCCCACCTATTGCCACCAGGTCAGAGGTTTATTCCCACTAGAACACCAGTGCACAATGCAATCAATAAGCCTTGACCATAAAGGGGTAATAACACATTTAACACTTTCCTTGCATGGTTGTCGTCACAGCAAGCAATTAAAAACCACCTCTTGAGCCAGTCCTGACTGGGCAATTGTGATTTTACAAGAGTAAGGTTAATAATTGGTGAGGGTAGCAGATCAACAAACAAAACAGACAAACAAGGGAAATATCTTTTTGTTTGTTACTGGCTCACTTGTCAGGGCAGACTGGACAAAAGAATTAACCCCCCAAAAAACTGCAGAAATAGACCTAATGGACCACTGATGCTCTATAGAGCACAGCAAATATGAACAATCTGAAATAATAATAACAATAATATTAAAATACATGGTGATTAAATGTAAAAAATAACATGACTGAACTTTAAAACACCTGATATGTGGGTCGACCCTTCACCTGATTACCAGCCACCTTCAACCCCACATGGAAACAGTCCTGGAATACATAATACACAATAAATGTCACATAAGAAAATGACATTGACTATTTGGCCAACAACGATTTGCAAAAAATAAAAACCAGAAAAACACGCTAGATACTGCACCACCTCAATATGAGTCAGGTAATCTGGGGTAAGATGCTTTCCATATGAACAAAAAATAAATTTTCTTTAAAAATAAATTAAAATCTTACCTAGCATATCATTTTGAAACTTGTTACTTATGCATTAAATTAACTTTATTTTTTAATTTTGATGCTCTTAAAGTACAGAATAAAGCGTAAATAACCCATACAGATTTTATTTCAACATGGTTTGTTTATTGACAGGTCATTTTGAACTGATGGGTCCGGGACATGTCAGAATTACATTATAATTTTACTATAACTTTAATATAAATGATATTTACATTCCTTACAAAAATGATGGGGTGCTTAGCCTACAGTAATGATTAATTCAAATAAGCAGCTGTTGGCTGGCTGATCATAATAACACTGTGTTGTGTGTGATGCTGGTATACATCATTTATCAGAAAACTAGGCTAGAAGATAGAAAGTCATTGGTATCTATATGAGACTTCTTACCCTATGGGCTGAGTTTCAATCACTATTTCATATTAGTTCCATTGTTTGATAACAGAAACACAAAAATATGTAAATGAGAACGCTCTGTTGTTAATTCAGCTGTATTAAAATACAGTTCATGTGAGCACAGAGAGCAGGAGAGAAGTAAATAGATGTAAACAACAGCTTAGACAGCACTGAAGCGCAACAGACACTTGGTTGGTAACCCACCAAGTCCTTGTTTATGTTTTAAAATGGCCTATGGTTTCCACAGAGGTCAGACATTTGGACGTGTGATCAAAGCTAATGGTAACGTTAGCCACGCTAGCCAATAGCATGCTAACATTATGGATTTTTCTACTGTGTGTTGACATTTTCATCAATATCCTCTAGATCTTTATTTTCCTAATATGCTGGGAGTGCATAAAAACCTTTTGTGTTCACTTTTGAAGACAACAACAGGACATTTCTTGTGTTTTGCTAGTGGTTCAGACATTTTGGAGTTAGCAGAAGCAACCATAGAAAGTAAATAAATAGTTAGCTGCTTTTTCTACACAACAAAATGAAATAAAAATGGATTTTCATCATATGGGACCTTTAATGGTCCCATATGATGAGACCATTAATTTTAAATGCCACTGATTTTAAATGCTGCATTAGTGCTAACAGCCTCTCATTACTTTGCACCTGTTGCAATATTACCGAGGCAAAAGCTAAAGAAAAAAATGAAAATGTTTAAATTAGGTAAATGGTTTCATAGTAAAGCTCACATCCACTGACAGCCGGTGTAGTTTTCTCGGTGCAGCAGCGATGAACGTGGAGGAAGTCTCTCTGCGGTGTCCGGATGTGGACGTGGCACAGCGCTGCAGCAGTTCCGCTGAATGTCCGCTTCTGCTACCGAGCAGGATTAGTGAGCAACACCCCGGGACAACATCGGCTTCTTACTGTGTCGGTCACCGGGTTCCACAGTTTGCCACGAACAAAGGATAGCCTTACTATTTACACCACTTCGGAGGTAGGTTTCAATTTGAGAGCGGTCCATGTTTGACGTCTCTTGACCGGCTTCACAGGGGGATCTTGGATTTCGTTTTGCTAATGCTAGCTAATGCTAATGCTAGTGCACGGCTAGCAGCGCTCCGCGGAATGGCTGGAGGTTAGTGGCTGAGCTAGTCGGCTAACGTTGGCTAGCTCCGGTTGTGGCGATTTGGTCACAGCTGATTCAACCACTGCTGCTGTCATCATGATTCAAGTTGTCCTATTGCTAACGTTAGCATGCTAAGTTAGCTCTCAGGTATTGCGAGTTGGTTAATTTTAAGAGAATGTTCCGCTTCCAGTGGGCAGTTAGACTCAGTTAGCTGCTTCATGTCTGAGCCAGGCGTTGTTTTTTGGTTTTGGTTTACATGTTATCTTTGCTAATGTTAGCTAGCTAGCGAGCTAATTGTAATGCGGCACTTCTACGCTCGCCAGCTTTCCCACGGCTTTGCTGTTGTCACACATTCCTCCTACGAAGCTGCTCTTTGATTTTTCACCTGACATTTGTTTCTTGCTCTCAAAGATCGAGTTTTGAATAGTTCTCCGGTGTTTGCTAACCCAATTCATTAATTGTGCAACTCAGTGAGGGGAGCAGATGTGGGTCACTCAGTAGGCCCGACATACTAAAAAGCTGTACGGCTCCAGCGATTGTGTTTCTCGTTGTGGCACCTGAAGTGCTGAATTATTCAAAGGCCCCGCTCGTTTAAACCGTGTTTGTCTGTTAGCTGATACTCATCACTCTGTCATATAGGCTAGGCCGGTCTCCAGAAGCCAGGTGAATAAACAACACCACTTCTACACATCTGTTAGTAAGGTTGAAGTTGACATGTGATATGCAGGAGGTATCATGCTCATGAAGTTGATTGCCCAGGGAAGTTGTCATTTGGAGGTCTTGTGCTTGTTAGGACCCTAAACCTTTCACTCAAGCATATGTCACAGTATCAAGCATTTAACCCCCACCTGTACACATGAGAAAGTGTTGAGGATTGTGTCTGTTTTTCTTTCAATTTTTGGGGTTGTTTGGTTTTGGTTTTGGTCAGATGTGGTACCTGGTCTTTCTGAGCAGTATTACTTGTGAAGCATGTATTGTTGCTCATTGTGGGAGAACTCAATACTAGGTGGGTAATATATCATCTGAGGGTGTGGCTAAGTCAAACATAAAAAGTCCATAAAGGTGTTGTCACCAAACCAGGAAATATAAACGTCATAAGTTGGTGTGATTTGTGTCTGACTGTTAGAACTTATAGAGCGCTAAGAGCCCCGCAGGCTGAAAGTATTCAGTGTTGTATTAGTGCAGGTGCATGGCGCAGACAAACTCAGTAAGGGTTTGTGTTGTTTGGACTGCCTTCAGTTTTAAGCTGAACAGAAAAGACTTGTAAACAGCCCTGCTTTTAACACCAGAGAGCTTGCAGTTAAGTGTCCTTCTAAGATTGATTACTTGTGCTTTTTGAGATTCTGTCCATTGCCCACATTTTCCCCGCAGCGCTAGCAGTGCTGTAAGGGCAGATCATCCCTGCTCCTTGAAAGAATCTGTCCCTTCACACTCAGGGGAGCTCAAGACTCTCACAACAGGCTTCATCCTTATTAGTATCTTGTCTCAGGGGCTTTCACACTGCAGGTGTCTTAGTAGTATTATATTTGTTTACGCCTAACAGTACACAAAACAAGTTTATGATGTTGAGTAACTGTTTCTGCTTGTGTTGTAATTTTATCCAGATTTAGTGATGAACTGAGGATGAATGTAAACCAGCACACTCCAATGGCCTCTCCATACGGCCAGCCACAGCCTGGCTATGCTCAGCCTGGCTACGCTCCCCTGGATGGGGGATACCCCGCCCCATACGCTCCCTACAATGGCCCTGCTTCAGCCTATCAGCCCGGGGCACCACCACAAGGTAAAGTGCAGCTTCTTAACAAGCGTGCGTATGAGTGAGAACTCCAGCACGTCAGATATGATGCTCTCTAAGCATTCACAGAGACATAACCTTGGAGTGTCCTACCTGCTTCTCGCCATGTGGGTGATCATGTATGTGTGAGAGTAAGCACAGCGCTAGTGCATACTAATCTAACTCTCGACTACCCTCTCATTCCTTCATATGGCTTTACGCATTTCTCTACATCTCTCTGTATTTGCCTTCTTTCCCTCTTTTCTTGTATTTCAGGTTATTCTCCTTTCACAAGCTTTCCCTCTAAGGCTGTGGCAGCCAACCCAGTCTCTGACCTCTCCTCTCCTCTTGACTTAGGTAACTGCCTCATCTCTGTTCTGCTCATTTCACACTCCACGTGCCCTGCAATCATCGAATCCTCTCTATACCTGCAGGCATTGTTCTTGCTGCCATGTCCTTTATTCAATGTACAATAGAAGATCTTTTGAGTCTACCTTTTGCCTGTGACTTTGAAACAGAGCAGCCAACTAGTTACTATCCTTTTTATTACCGAGTACTTTTATTAGCCAGAGAAAGAAACTACACTTCTATTATGTGAGAGATCGCTACATCCATTGATCATATTTAATTTCACACTGCATCCTTGCATGTATGTTGTGCTGTTATTTCAGTGTCCATCAGTGAATTTTGATTATTTTGCCTTTTTATGACCAGCTAGACTAAGATTTACCGTTTAAAACACCAAAAACAGAGACACATTGTCAGCCTGACAGATGTGTAGCTAAATTTTATTGACTTATCAGCAGCACCCTGAAAGTTTTTGGTGTTTATTTCTGACCTAGATCTGGGCATTTATGTCACGAATCTGACTGACTCTTATTGCACAAAGTCTTTGCTACCCTGGTTTCATGATGTAGTCTGTGCTTCTTACCCCAGAGGCAAAATCTGGGAATGTAATCAGTTAGTTCTAAAAATGTGTTTGGCCGCCGCAGTGGCCTATAGCCATGTTTAGCTTGCCGCGCTGATATCCTCACATTAGAGATATTAATATCAGAGTATACTCAGTTTTCGCTTTTTTAAAGTATGCATAGTAACCCTTTTTTCTCATTTCAGGCATTTCAGGTCCTGCCAGGGGTCCTCCCACCACCGGACCCCCTCCTGTCTCAGCGCCTCAGCAGTATAATCAGTACAGTCACAGTCAAGGGGACATGCAAAATGGACCCCCACCTATGACACAGGCACAACCCAGGTAATTACACATTGATTTATTGTGTTTACTGAGCAGGTTGTTCAAATTGTGGAGCCGTTACTGTATAGGTTTGTTTGTCAAGCAGTTGACAGAATCCAATTAAACAAACCAGTTAACTGCACTGAGGCTGTCTGAAACTTCAGGACTTGATTCTGCTTTAAGAAGACTGTCATTTATCTAGCTGGGAGTCACAGTGGACCCCAAACCACGGAAAATGATTCAAAAATGCTCAATGTGTTAAGAGAGGTTCAGCAAATTGTAACAGACAGGAGTTGCTCTTGCTTGAAATGTTTAGGATAGAAAATAAACCGAGTAAACAAGAGATCTAATTGTGTTTTTTCTTTGTGTGCATGTTTAAACAGCTAGATTAGGTCAGGTACTGCAACGAGGCCACATGAGTTCATCATGTCAGGATATTATTATCCAGACTGGAAATGCTCCAGGAAACTCTAATGTCAGGATGAAGAAGTTACCAGGGCTGTCTAACAGATTAGCTACTTCTGTCAATTGCAATTTTTGTAGTTAACACACGGGTCATTTGGTGATTATATCCTGTTAATCAGTGCATTCACATGCAGTTGACCTTGTTACTGTAAATCTATACACATGCAGCTGATTAGTAATCAGCTTTCTTCCCCGCTGTCTGTGTTATTTTGAATGCATGGCTATCTTGGTTTAACTGTGTTAGGGATAGAAGACACTGCGTCTGTTGTCCCCGATTTTGTCTGTGTTACAATGCAAATGATATTTACACATATTCAAATGTGATGACAAACTATTGTTGACTTCATGAGGCCTCTTAGTGGTTTTTACTTTCTGATTTCTCCTCTCACCCAGCTACTCTGTAACTTTCATTGTGTGAAGTCAAGTGTGTATTTAATAAGCCAGGTGAAGGCAGGTGTACATGTGAAAAGCCAACTGACAACTCGGTTAATCGCATACATGGCCTGGAAATCATTGTCTTGCTTACTGTTTGTTGACTTTAACAAAGTTCCTTTTGTGGAGAAAACCAGCTATAACCCGATTACTTCAGTGCGTAAAACAGCACTAACAGATGTATGTGTTTTCAGGCCTCCTGTGTCTCAGCCATACAACCCAGGAGCTATGAACATGTCAGGGCCTCACCCCTCCTATCCTCAACACTACGGGCCTCCACCCACAATCCAGCAGGTCACTAACCAGATGTCTGGGATGCAGGTCACTTCTGGACCACCGACCCCAGCTGGTCCAGGATATGGTAAATCTGGATGGATTTGTACTTGAGTTTATTCTAATTTAATAAAGATGTGAACAGAGAATTGCATGTGACGCATCGTAACAAAGATTTAAATGTGTTTATTGCAAATGCATGCAAAGATGATCACATGTCTGCTTCTCTCCATCCAGCTCCACCTCACAGCTCCCAGCTACCCGTCAGTACTGCCTACTCGGCTGCACCTCCGCCCTCCTACACCCAGGCCCCTCCTCCTGTGTCCTCTGCTCCCACCCAGCCACCACCTCCCAGTGGCCCTGCAGCTTCTCAGCAATACTATGGAAGCCCGCCGCCTCCTTCTCAACAGCCATTCAACTCTTCTCTCCCCCCTACCTCTCAACAGCAGTTCACCTCTTCTTCTGTACCGCCACCTCCATCGCAGCAAACTTTACCTCCATCCTCCTACTCGGGTCCTGCGCCTCCACCCAGTCAAGCTCCTGGTCCCCCAATGTCCCAGCCACAGCAGTCCTTCCCTCCATCCCAGCCTCCTTTCTCCTCAGCACCTCCCCCTACCAGCCAGCCTGCCTTCGCCACTGGCCCACCACCCACTGCCCCAGGCTCCTTCCCACCTCGAGCACCCCCGCCTTCCTCTCAGCCTGGGTCTTTTCCTCCTCCTGGTCCTCCTCCCACCTCGGCCCCTTCTTGCCAGTACCCCGGCCCAATGCCACCACAGCAGCAGCCCCCTCCATCCCAGCCATTCCCCTACCACTCAGGGCCCCCTCCTCCCAGAGCTCAGATGCCTCCCACTTCTATGGCTCAGAGCAACCACCTGCCTCCAGGACCTCAGGGCCCACCAGGCCCTCCAGGGCCCATGCAGCAGCCTCCATCACAGCCTGGCATGCAGACAGGATACCCTCCTCAGCAGAACGGTGAGCAGACAGCTGTTAGCGGAAGCTAAAGCGATTACCGGTTGCTTTTTTTCCGTTGCTCAGCTGTTTTACTGTTCTCCTCAGGTGCATTTGGGCAGGTGAGAGGCCCTCAGCCTGGCTATGCAGGCCCTTATCCTGGGCAACCAAACTATGGAGCCCCTGCACCAGCACCAGCTCCTGCTCCACCTGCACAGAAAAGACTTGACCCAGATGCCATTCCTAGCCCGGTGAGTGAATGCACTCTTGATTTTTTGGTTTTTGACACCCATGCTAACCTCTTTTTTATCAATTTCGTGAATATTAGTTTTTTTGAGCTTATTGGTGGTGCTAGTGATGTACTGAAGTCCATTATATTGAGAGGTGTTTCTAATATTCTGCCCCATTCATGTATGTAAGTGGAGAATATCGCAATACAGTGTGGCCTATTATTATTATTATTATTATTATTGTATGTCATCCTTGGAATTAATTCAATTTCCAAGAATATTATCAATTGCAGTGTCACAGTAACAAGTTTTCTCATCTGATTGTGTCATTTTTTGACGCAATGTCATATTTTTGTCAATGACATTGTCATATAACTAGTCTTATAAAGATCTGAATATATTCAAAGTTTAAGCTCAGTAAATGGGCAGTCTGTAGTATCATTTGTATGTTAAGAGGATGACAAATCTCCCTTGATCGAGAAAAGAAGATATTTAATCTAAATCTAAAGACTTTCAAGGTTCAAATTTGAAAAAAGTAGAGTTATAAATAATACATATTTGTTTACTCAATCAGGGACACCACATTCATCACTTGATATCACGGTACATATTGATTTTTGAAATTGCCTTTACAGAAATCTATTATATTCATTTTGTTTGTAACCGTCTTGTACATGTTGAGATGCTTAGAATGTTTGTCAGGCTGCTTGCTAGTTTAAATCTACTTACACTTGACTGCCATAAAATCTACAGTGCCACTAATCTGTAATCAGTACTACTGATCAGTTGCTGTCTTAATACAACCAATGCTGCCTGCTACTCAGCGCAGTCTTGCTGGGTTTTCTCTGCTCACACACCTTTTTTATCTTTTCACTCTCTGTATTTACTCATTTTGTCCTGTTTTGCACAATTTGCTGGACAAACTTTTGAATGTAAAGCAAGCGTCTGACATGCCGGCTGTGCAGAAATCAAGACATAGAATAGATCCAGACGCTATCCCCAGCCCAGTAAGTTTCCTGTGTGCCTACCTTTTCCTCTGCTTCATCCTTTCCTTTCTGCCCCGATTGCATTAACCTGCAGCCTCCACCTCCTGTCCTCTCCTTCTAACCCCTCCAAGTCAGTGATCATCACCATGTGACAAATGGGCTCCCGTTGAAAATAAGAACAACTTCTGTTAACGTGTCCCCCCCTCCCTAGATGGCACGATCCTCGCTCACCTCACTGTTTGTGTGTTTCATACGGTTTTTGAGGCAGCCCATATTAGTTTCGCCAGCTTGAGGGAACATTTGTCAGTCATCGGGAAGTTTAGACAACCGCCCCCCTCTTAATCCTTTTCCATACCCTGCATGCTGTTCTGCAACATTTTGGCTTATCAACTGTTCTTTGTATTGAGACATGCCTTCATAAATCCTGCCCTGTTTCTTGGGGTTTCATTTAGTTTTGTTTTAAAGTCCTTGACCATGTTTGTGAACCTACAAATCAGCTTCAGCATGAGTCTGTCCCATCTATCTTCACTTTTTTTTGTCCACAGATGTTGACGGGGTTTAGGTGTGTGTTTAGTCGTTGCAAATGTGTGGGAGTTGTGTGAAAGTCCTCTCCTGCATGGGCGTTATATGTTTGTCTTTTAGACTTTGTGAAACCCAGCGACAATGTGTACACTGTAAACTGTAAACGTGTGTTAAAGTAGAGAATTTTTTTGTCCTCCTTTATTGTTTTTAGATCCAGGTAATAGAAGATGACAAGGCAAAGAGCACTGAGCCATTCACCACAGGGGTCAGAGGTCAGGCCCCTCCGCTGGTCACCACCAACTTCCAGGTCAAAGACCAAGGTCAGTTCTACTTATTTACATCCAAAGCTGCCGCCTTTAGTTGTTTGTTGGAAAAATGTCACAGAATAATACTGAAAGTCTTCTCCTTTCCCCAGCTTTTTAGAAAAAGTTGCTGAAAAATGGCGTTTTGACCATGAAGTGATATTAACAGAAGAATTGTGTATTTGTTCAGGGAATGCCAGTCCCAGGTTTGTTCGCTGTACGGCCTACAACATGCCTTGCACAGCCGATATGGCCAAGCAGTCTCAGGTGCCGCTGGCTGCCGTCATCAAGCCCCTCGCCACCCTGCCGCCTGATGAGGTCAGTGATCCCTCCCTCATCTTTCCACTCTCTCCCGTCTCCTTTGTAGTGTAGTTGTTATAAGCTTTTTCTAGAAGGGCTTCTTTCTGATCCGTAGCTGTTAAAGAACGACACATTATCCTTTTCTGAGAGTAATTGTGTTAGTTGGAAACTATTAGATAATATAATAAAGAAGATGTAGATCATTTAAAGTCATGACGGATGCAAAATACATTTGAATTACAATATATGTGGAAGAGTTGCCCTGCGTGGCGTATTATTACTGAAGCTGCTGGCTAACTTTGGAAACTGAGAATATACTTTAGAATATTTATTACATTTTAGGGGAATCCGACCCATCAGCAGGCTTCTCCTGCACTTCCATTTCACGCTCTCCTCCTCATCTGTATGTTCCACAGTGCAGCTGAATCTTCTACCACAACAGTTGGACAATTTTCACTCGGAGGCAGATTTGTTAAAAGATTAGTCTTCAGGAAAATGCCTGTAGATATTATAACTGGATGCCCACAACGTCAGTGGGATAATCTGTCTCAAAATCATAGAGGTGGGAGTGGCTGAGTGACCTCATTTCATGCTCGCCTCATGTGTAACCAATATCCGACAATTTGGACTGGACGGCATGTTACATCATTTTGGCATGAGAAACGACTGTAGGGAAAAGCAGGTGGAATTTTGACTGGTAACAGTGTGGCTCACATTTCATACTGTGTCAGTAGTTCCATCCACATCAGGTTTCTAAATAAAGCCACTCGTGTTTCTAGATTGTGTGAATCAGGTCTGTCTGTCGCAGTTATTCAGATTAGTATTTTTTCATTGACTCTCTCATCAGACGCCTCCGTACCTGGTGGACCACGGCGAGGGCGGTCCGATCCGCTGCAACCGCTGCAAGGCCTACATGTGTCCGTACATGCAGTTCATAGAAGGAGGCCGCCGCTTCCAGTGTGGGTTCTGCAGCTGTGTCACAGAGGGTGAGTTTGTGTCTGCGGTAAAGCGTGTACAGTTGGATTTGTCACTGTGCTGTTTGAACTCGCCGTGTTGATGTTATCCTTTGTCTTTCCTGCTCTTCTCCTGCAGTGCCTCCACATTACTTCCAGCATCTGGACCACACTGGTAAGAGGGTGGACTGCTATGACAGGCCGGAGCTTTCTCTGGGCAGCTATGAGTTTCTGGCAACTGTCGACTATTGTAAGGTAAGATATAAGATCAAAAGAATCCTTTTGTTCATGAAACAAACTTTTTCATCACTGAACTCATATTCATTCAGTTTGAACAGCTGCTATCATTGTTCCAGTACCTTTTTTTAGTATTTTAATGGTCCTGCAAATTATAGAGTCTGAAGTGGATTGTTTACCCATCTGCAGACGCATTTTTCATGAATTGTATTACAGTTAAAATGGATTAATAGGGAAATCTGTTGGCTGCTGTGGCAAATGAGTGTAGATTTGTCTTATGTGCACCAGTTTGAAAATGACTGTATGCAGTGCAGCCAGTCTTTTACCCTGATAAATGCTGGATCGATTTCTTTTTATTGATGGAAGGCTACCAAATCCAAAATAGGGACCAGTCTAAGACTGTAATTCATCTAATGGTTTCTGTCAAAATACTTATGGGAGTAGATAAATGTACCTCAGACGGCAGTGGCTGCCAGGGACTTTTCAGGCTTAGAAATGTATTTTTGTTTCTGTCTGTGCTTGATTTTCTTCATAATATAAAATAAAGAACGTCTTGTGCCAGATATTGGTCAGCAAAAAATAAATGATCATCATCTTAATGCTGCAGTATTTATAGAAGAGACTTTAAATATATGTTGCCAGCCTTCTTATTGGTAAATTTTACTAAAAAAGTTAAAGATTCTACTTTTGGATTCGTAGCTTTCAAGTGTGATATCAACACTGTGACTGGTTTAGGCTTCAACTGTGATTGATAGTCTTAAGAAGGAAATGTAAATCTAATATGAAATCATACAAAATGTAGATGTTACACCAATGGATCATACATCATATTCAAGTGAGCAGAAAATGAAGTTCGGAAGTGGTCTGTGTCACTAATAAGTCCCTGTAATTTACACAGCTTGAATATTTTCCTGTCTCTTTACAGAACAACAAGCTTCCACAGCCTCCAGCCTTCATCTTCCTCATCGATGTGTCCTACAACGCTGTGAAGAGCGGGATGGTCAGCATTGTCTGCCAGGAACTCAAGACCCTGCTGGACTATCTGCCCAGGTACGCAAACATGAAGCTGAACAAGGCTGGATTAGTGATGGGAAAGAAGAAACTGATGAAAGGAAAGATGGATTAGACAACTAAAATGATTCCAAAAAAGAAAAAGCAAAACAAACTACACACAGAGAGTTTATACACCCACTTGTATCTCTTGTCAGGGAATGTAGTGTTGACTTTGTCTTCCAATTTATTCCTCTGTTTATTAATTTAGGGAGAACCCAGAAATGGACTCTGCAGTGCGAGTCGGTTTCGTCACCTACAACAAGGTTTTGCACTTCTACAACGTCAAGTCAAGCCTGGCCCAGCCGCAGATGCTGGTGGTGTCGGACGTGTCAGACATGTTTGTCCCGCTGCTCGACGGCTTCCTCGTCAACGTAAACGAAAGCCGGCTAGTTATCGAGAGGTGAGCAGATACAAAGCAGACGTTTGCACATCTCCAAGCACACGAGGTGTTAGTGGACAGATGGTCAGGCACATTATCTGGTTTAATGCCGTGCTGCTTGTTTTCTTTCAGTTTGCTGGACCAGATCCCAGAGATGTTTGCAGACACCAGGGAGACAGAGACGGTCTTTGGACCTGTCATCCAGGCAGGACTGGAGGCACTCAAGGTAATGCATGCTCTTTTTTCAGGTCTGTGAGGTGTTTCTGAGGCGTCATAATGTCATTTAAACTCTTGAAAATGTAAGTCCACCTGGTATCTGTGTGTGAACTGTACAGCACCCGAAATATTGAAGGAAAGCCACAAAGATTGGAAAAATCTGAAACTAAAAATAACTCAGCCGGATGAGTCAGTTGGATCTTAATGCATCTGGATGCATGACACTACGGCTGCACAGCACCGCTGACATGGCCGCTGCTTTGATGTTCTGTGTGTCATTTTCTCAGGCTGCTGACTGTGCAGGGAAGCTGTTTGTGTTCCACACCTCTCTGCCCATCGCAGAGGCTCCTGGCAAACTAAAGAACCGAGAAGACAAGAAACTGATTGGGACGGACAAGGAGAAGGTAAACATGAGTGCAGGAAGATGTGATTTTTTTTTATATTCCAGTAGCTGAGGTTGTTGTGCTCTTCCACACTCACTCCCCTTCCTCTCCTGTCATCCACAGTCTCTGTTTCAGCCGCAGGTGGGTTTCTACAACACTCTAGCTAAGGAGTGTGTAGCCCAGGGCTGCTGTGTGGATCTTTTCCTCTTCCCCAACCAGTATGTGGATGTTGCCACGTTAGGAGTGGTTCCTGTCTCCACTGGAGGGTCAGTCTACAAATACACATACTTCCAGGTGAGCAGAAATCACTATTCCGCCTGCCATATAGCTTTTTGTTTGCAGTTAATTGAGTTTTATAAAGTGTCAAGCTATAATGTGGACGCTTCTCTTCAGTCTCCTTTGTTCTAACAGCCTTATGATGCGATATCTGGTGGAGACATGCAGGATTGTGTGTAATATGTGATATGTTTTGTTTATCCCAGGCTCAGTCGGATCAGGAGCGATTCTTGAACGATCTCAGGCGAGACGTTCAAAAGCTAGTAGGTTTCGATGCTGTAATGAGGGTGCGAACCAGCACAGGTGAGACTCCAGCGCTTCAAAACAAACAAGTAAGGCTGAAAGATTCTGCATGTGGCAGCTGACTCCACCCGTCTTCCTTTTCCATTCACTCAGGTATTCGAGCGACAGACTTCTTCGGCTCCTTTTTCATGAGCAACACCACAGATGTGGAGCTGGCGGGCCTGGACTGTGACAAGGCCGTCACTGTCGAGTTCAAACACGATGACAAGCTCAGTGAGGAGACGGGGGCGCTCATGCAGGTGTGCACGTTTTGTGTTTTTAGAACAAAATTCTTGTAAGAACTGTTTATAGTGTTTAAACCTGCCTTTTTAACCCTCAGAACCCCAAAACCCGACAGCAGATTTGAAATACATGTTATGTTTTTGAAATTGTCAGCATTACCATTCAGCAGAGCCATAAAACTCAGAGTATCATTGGATTTTTTAATTTCCCGACGGTCCTTGATTTCCTCATGTTTGATTATTGGTTATATGAGGAAATGAACCAAGTCTTTGCTTAAAATCAAGATATTTCATCAAAATCACTTCATTCTTGTCTCATTTTAAAATTTGCAAAAATTAACTGCATGCAATAGCCTGATTTTGGAAAAACAAATAAATTCTGTGCTACTCTGCGCGACCAACAAGCTACAAATAATTTAGCTATGACCAACAGTCATGAAACTAAAAATTCACTGAACTGGGCTGAACTGCAGGCTGTGTTTACACTGTGTAGATAGGAGACAGTATGGCAAATGTAAGTAGCAAAATATCCTCAGTATGCAGTGCCATCATTTTTTCAGTGTTAGTAACACCTGTGGACTTGGAAAAAATGTTGTACCTTTTATCTTTTTGTAAAAAATAATGAGTCAAAGCAATTTAGCTTTTGTTATTTTATGATTTATGACTTCGCTGTGCTCCACACACAACATTTTTTCCGTTTTTTCTACTTCTATCCATGGTTGTTCTGTTTCCATAGTGAAGCAGGACTTTATTTTGCAGTTAAAAATGAACCAACAGTGATTGAAAATGTTACAGGGACAAAAAAAAATCGCCTGAGCAGAAACAGCTTGGGGCCCAGAGGGTAAAAATGTTTCCTTTAGGTATATACAAAAAAAAAATGATAATGAAAGGTTTTTGTATCAGTGACCTAATCTAGCATAAAACTGAATAAATAAGAAACTGATAGCTAGCAGGATTGGGACAGTTGGGGATTTTCAAGCAGATACAGATCTTAAAATTCTCACAAGAACACTGTCAACCTAATTTAACTTGTAAGAAATATCTGTCCCGTTGTTTTCCCACAGTGCGCCGTGCTGTACACCAGCTGCAGCGGCCAGAGGCGTCTCCGCGTCCACAACATGGCCGTCAACTGCTGCTCTCAGTTGGCTGACCTCTACCGCAACTGTGAGACGGACACAATCATCAACTTCTTCTCCAAATATGGTGAGCTTTTGACTTTTGACTGGCTGAGCATCTCCTTCAGTGTTATTCAGTGTGAAGACGTGTGGTTTCAGCGAGGCTTGGACACGTCTGCACTCTACACATACATTGTTCTCTAACAAGGTGTGAGTGCAGAATTGAAAGGGTGACATTTTCTAAAAATAATATCAAGCAGCCTGCAGGTGCTCCTGTGGAGTTGCAAATTAGCAAACAGTAGAAAGCTGTAGCTGCTCTTGAAAGCTCCCTGCTATCAATAAATGCAGCTTTGTAAGTTCACTCATTGCTTAAAGAAAGGTGGAAGATGGTAAGCTTTTCCTAAAAGCCAGCTACAGTTAATTTTCCTCAGTGTGACACAGCTTGAATTGTTATTTCACGCACAAATTAGGTTGTTCGTTCATGATATTATTTCCTTCCCAGTTTATTATTGCCTCCTAGCTCTCTCAGTTCATATATGTGTGTTTGTGTGTCTTTCTTGCAGCTTTCCGTGGCGTCCTCAATAACCCCACTAAGGCGGTGAGAGACACTCTGGTCAACCAGTGCGCTCAGATTCTGGCCTGCTACAGGAAGAACTGTGCAAGTCCTTCGTCTGCTGGTCAGGTACTGAAAACATCAGCATTTATACTCCCAGGAGATGTCGTGTTCACATCCTCAAAGATCACAAAGAGAATCGAAAATGTGTTTTCTGCTGCAGATATAGAAACATTTGGGGTTAAATGAAAAAGGAAACTGCACTACAGTAAACCACAATCAAACGAAGCACTGGATGAAACTACTACTATTCTGTTACTTTTGCTTTCTGAATAGAAGTTTTAAGAAAGTGCAGCTTTTTTGTGTTACCTTAATCCACTTATTCAGCTCAGTTCGTCATTTTATGTCACTCAAAATGGAAGAATCCTCTTAACCATGTATTAGATTAAGTTTTGTTGAAAAATAGATCAAGGTACCAGCACTCCACACACCCAAACCATCAGAATTTGCTGATAAATAAGGAGAGATGTAGTTGAAAGTGACAAAAAAGCTTGTAAGTAGTGATAATAAGTGACTGTATATTATAATCTCCCCTCATATGTGGGCAACAAATAAATAAAGATCATAAAATGCAAATGAAAGTACAGTAAAGGCCAGCAAGGGTGGAGTTTAAATAATTTAGTTTACAAGTCAATAATGAACTTTATTTGTATAGCAAACCCTCACTAGCACACGTTTGATGCTCTTTATAGTAGAACCTACATGCATCTCATATTGACAGTCTTATAATAACAGCTTCATATGTTTGACAAACTCTGTTTTAATCATACTTACACATTTTTAGGACTCTGTTTAGGTACCTAACAGTGCGTCTGTGTGTTTTTCCAGCTGATTCTCCCAGAGTGCATGAAGCTGCTCCCTGTTTACCTGAACTGTGTGCTGAAGAGTGACGTGCTGCTGCCGGGAGCCGACGTCTCGTTGGACGACCGGGCTTACCTGAGACAGCTCATCAGCTGCATGGACGTCGCCGACTCCCACGTCTTCTTCTACCCCCGTCTACTGCCGCTGGTGAGACCTCAAACACAGCAACACGGCCATTGTCCGCTTTTTCTGCTGAATGCTTTCGTCGAAAAGCCTGCTAAAACGTCAAATTGTAAGGCTGCACTCTAGAATCAGCCCCAGGTAACGTATCAGACGGGCAGTGAGTGTGTGCACTCTGAGCACTGAATCGTTTCCCACTTGAAATAGCATCAGCTCTGTGAAAACGTGTGAGGGCAGAATGATAAAAGGGCTCAAATGCTGTGTTAGGAAGAGGGAAGCACTTTGTGAAATCATATTGTATGTGGGCAGAGGCATTTGTGTGTGCGTCAAAGAGGTACGGCTCATATTAGTGTTTTCTGCTCAATTTCTCAACCTGGTAACAGCCTCTGTATTATTAATGATAGTTTGTCAAACAAGATGAAAACAAATCAGCTTAATTTTGCCTTCAAAGGAACGCCATGCTCTTTGTATTTGTTAAAGATGATGATATTTAAAATTCACCTGTCACCTTTATTTTTACTATTACAATGGTGAGAGTTTTGTAAGAACTCATGCAAAGTCTGCAGCCTTGTAGACTGAAAGAAAGTGAGCATAAAGGACTCAAAGCATCAGTAAAAAGCAGATTCTCCATCAGTGTATGTTCACGTTTGTAAGACTGTAAAAATGTTCAGGCCTCCTGGGTTCATGTGTTCCCAGGCCAGCTGGACAGCAGCACATTTGTTGTGTCAAGATACAGCATGCAAGCTTCGCACATTTTAGCGTATGTAGTCAGCAGCTAAAAATGCAAACATCTTGCAGATTTTTTCGTTCATCACTTCAAGAACTGTTGACACTTTTTCATAAATGTTACATTTTCTAGCTTTTTTTTAAAGAATTACGTGGCTCATTTTGTACTTGCACAATGTGTATCTAATTACATGCATATATGTCAAGTTTAGTGGTAGCTCTCTAATCCTCCTTGCTATTTGAGCAATATTTATGTTTGTAGGGGACGAGGAGAGTTAGTTTGGGTAAAGAGCACTGTTGGATCCATCTAATTTTGTTCTTTCTCTTTAATTTTCCAGATGAAGTTGGAAAGCGGGTCGTTGCCGGTGGCAGTGAGGGACTCAGAGGAGAGGTTGTCGAAAGGCGGAGTTTACATCCTGGAGACGGGACTCCACCTCTTCCTGTGGGTGGGAGCCAGCGTTCAGCAGGAGCTGCTGCTCAACATCTTCGGCACGCCGAGCTTCAGCCAGATCGACTCGAGCATGGTGAGAAGAAAGAGATCAGCTCCTGTGTCGTGTTTGTTGAACCTAGCTGATTGACCCACTGATGGTGGTTGAAACCTAGTTTGTTTGTAAGAGAAGGCCGTAAACAAGGTTTATCCACATAAGTTTTCGGTTTTTGTGCCTTTATCACAGTGGTAGACAAAGTTGTTTCCAGGTTATATTTTTTGTACAGTCCAGTAATTGCCTGTTTCAGATGCAAATTACAGGTGCAATACACACAAATCAAAATAAACTGACATATTTTCATAATACAATGTTTAAAATCTTAATCAGTTGTTGAGTAAATAAAATGTAATGTTCATTCTTCAAGACAAAAACTATTCTTTTACATACACCACAATGAACTTTGGGTATAACGTACAGTTAGAAAGCCTCAGGTTACTGAAATTACCAATAGTTGTCTCAGGCATGGAGGCAGAATTCAGAAAATAGTCACTGATAAATATTAGTTTAGTATTTGAAGTTGTTACAGGGTTTACATTAACTGAAGGACCAATAAGCATTTTGAAAATATTTACATATCTACAAGTGAAACCGTCATTTTCATACAAAGTTAATAAATAATTTTTATGTTAACGTGCCATCTAGAAATGTTCATCAACATTTTGGATAAATGACCCATTCAGCAAACTGTTTGATGGTACTAGTTTTAAATTCTGACTTCCAGTGGAGTTTGTTTTGTACGCCTTTTACTTAATTCTGTAGGTCAAATTGATTTAAAGTGAGTTGTGATAAGCACCAATAATTAAGAAAATGAAATACTGTGAAGTTATTTATATGTGAGGAGTCATTTGTTAATGTAATGTAACCGCAAAATGTATTTTATTATCGTCAATACAGATTTTTAGCATTTTGCATGTGATATTACAGACATTTCTTGTATTTTGTACAATTCTGCTCACTTTATTTAATCTTTTGATGGCACAGTTGTCAAAGCTCTCCTAACATCTCTTCTGTGTTTCAGACAAGTCTGCCAGTTCTGGACAACCCCTTCTCTCAGAGACTCCGAGAGATTATCGACTCCTTCAGAGCACAGCGGTCACGATACATGAAGGCAAGCTTCCTCTTTTCCTTCTTAAGCCTCTGGTGTCCTTAAACGCTCTCTTATCCTGCTTTACTGTTTTTTTTTCTGTTCTGTCTCAGGCTGGGTGCTCTTTCACTTCTTACTGACTACTAGTGCCTAATTTCTACAATTCTCCTTTTCCTTTAAACAAAAAAATTCTCAGTTAAGTGAAGATACCAACCAAGACTTGATATTCAACTGCCTTATTGAAACCATGTATCTGAACTAAAATGTGAGGTGCCAGCTGTTAGTACGTGACAGTGCTAAGTAATTCAACTGAAAATGAAACTGCACTTAGTTTGAAAACCCATGAATGAATAAAGTCAATAATCAAACAAAAAAAACAACTAAAAGAGCAAAGATTTGCAACTTTTGCTTTATTTAACCCCCTGAACCCTAAAACCTACTAGTGCATTTGGAAGGCCATTCATCTGAGCCAGAAACTGTAAAAACAAAAGAAATGATTGGTTAATGAACCTTCTGACGGTCGTTGAACTACTCGTCTGTGACATGCTGTTTAGCTGGGAAAATTAACCGAGTCTAAGGGTAAAATCATGATATTCCATCATGCTATTCTACATCTCTCATTTACAGATTTGCCAAAAAATTATGTGTTTACTCTAAGATTCTGTGGGAAGCAGGAAAAAATATCTACGTTCTTCTGCACAACTATGAAGCTGAACTGGGTTGAACTGCAGGCTGTGTTCACACGGAGCAGATAGGAGAAAAAAAATCACCAAAAAATAGTCTTTAAGGAAACAATCCAAGTCCTCTTTGACTTTGGGATACTATATACAGTAGTCCCTCGCCATATCGTGGTGTACTTTTCATGGTCTCACTGTATCGCAGATTTTTATTTTGTATATAAAATACATAGAGTACAGCAGATCAGTAGACACACGTATGGAAAACGCAGCTACAGCCGCTTCTGCTTGAGCTAGTCGGTCGCTGATAGGCTGGTGGTGATTGAAGCCAGCCAGAACCTGCAGTCCCACATGGTGAGTGTTGACTGGAAATAACCGTCAACAGTCTGTAGGATTACCGTAACATCATCATCAGTTTACCGGTCGGCAGCTGGACGTCCTCGGTGTTGGTGTGTTTAAAATACGGCATTTATAAATAATAAAATAAATATAAGGTCACTACTTTGCGGATTTCGTCTATTGTGGGGGGTTGTGGAACCTAACCCCCGCGATAGACAAGGGATCACTCTATAGCTTTTATACACAATAATCCAAAAAAATATACGAGAACCTTTTTCACTTTTAATGAAAATAATCATTAGTTATAGTTAAACAAACAGACCCATTTTGTTTGGCACCAAAACGAGTGTAAAAATTTGACACCCAGCTCTTCTCCTCCCTCTTTCTCACCTCATCTCTCCTCTTGTTTGCAGCTGATGGTGGTGAAACAAGAAGACCGAGCCGAGCTGATATTCAGGCACTTCTTGGTGGAGGATAAGAGCGCCAGCGGGGGAGCGTCATACGTGGACTTCTTGTGTCACATGCACAAGGAGATCCGCCAGCTTCTCAGCTAGGCCTAGTCTAATCCCCACTTTTCACCTGTATGAGCCCCCGCCACGGGCCCCGTTCTCCCATCCCAGCCCGGTCACCTTTCACCCTCCCATGTGAAAGAAAGCGCTTTATCCTTTTTTCTTTTTCTTTTTTTTAAAAACCTAATAAACTAAAGCTCTCCTTGCTGTCCGTCAGCTGAGCACCAGAGACCAGCTGGCAGATCACGTCATGCGTGTGACGATGCGAGTGTTTGTGTGTGTCTGTGTGTGTGTGTGTGTGAGTGAGAGAGAGAGAGAGAGAGAGAGAGAGATTGAGGATCTGGTGTTAATAAAGCTTTACTCTGCCTCAAACTTACTGCTCCAACACAGCAGGAGCGAAATAACTGACGAGGGAGGGTAATGTATATATACAAGTGAACAATTATGTATGCAACAGACTGGGAGAGCGACGGAGACGGCTGATTTTGACTGTAGTCGGTGTACTGTCTGTATTACTAGCACTGAAAGGCTGCTCTGGGTGACACTCGGATAGCAAACACTTTTTATATGATTGAATCCCATTAGAGTGAAGGACGTCTGCATATGAAGACGTACATTAAATGAATGCTGTTCTTTCTGTCTCTTATCCACTGTAATCATGGCCTTAGTACCCTCCTCCCCATGCTGCTCCAATCATCCATGATGCGTGTGTGTGGTTTGTTTCCAGATGTGAGAGGATTAGTTAGCCATTGCCCAATTTTTTTTTTTTTATCTCCTGCTGTGTCTCCAGGTGCAAGCATCTGAGTTTAAGCCCTAGATTAACAGCTCAAACTGGAGTCTGATGAGTTGTCACCCACAGAAAGCATTAAAAATGATTTTTAAAATCTGGTTTCAGTGTCCACATGTAAACTGAAAATAAAGATGACTGCTGTGGCTGATTACAGTAATTGGTGTAATTCAGATTGGTTTAAATCGGCTTCAGTTTTCTTCATCGGTGCGAACATCTGGCTCGGTTGTTGATGAGCCAGATGTGCATTTCAGATTACCGTCGTGATCCAGATACGAGAGCAAACTCTCGTTAGGTCCAAGTCTATGCAGCCGCTGGGACAAACTGAAGAATAAAGGAAAGAGGAATTAAATGAGGCATGTGAGCTTTTTCATTTCAGCATCAGAGTGATGGAAACTCCCCCTTTCTTTCCTGACTAGTTTCTGTGGATGATTGTGTCTGTCGACGACTTGTAGTGCTGCAGACTTTATATTAATCAGACGTGTCGATGTCCGGAACTGTACACAATTTCCAGCAGACAGAAATGAGCACAGAATGACAGCAGACACATGAAAACGCCAGTTAATGTTTGCAAAATTTTGAGTTGTCTCCGCACTGAAAAGTTGGAAAAAACACAAAAAAGCTGTTCAGTGTGTAAATAAAATATATAATCTGTACAGAATTAATAGAAAATAACAATTTTAAAGACCTGCCTGAACAGCTGTGGTTCGTTGGTGGTTGGTTTCTCTGTCACAAATAGCCTAAAATATAAAATCATGGCTTTTACTGAAGAGGGGAAGACAGGCTTTTTGATATGTTTGTGTATGTGTGAGTGTGTGTGTGAGGTGTGTGTGAATGTGGGGTCGGTCCTGGTGAATTTCTCATGAGGAACAGAGGGATCAGCCAACACACAGACACACACACACACACACACACTCACACACACACTCGCACTACCCATGAGATTAAATTCAGTTATCACCTTTCTGTTTCTTTTTTAAACAATGTGACTTTGTGTTTGGTGTGTGTGTGCAGCCCTCTGTTCCGTCTTTACGTTCACTGACTTTGATTGACCCACCGTCTTGACTGTAATCTTAATTTCTGTTCCTTTTATTTTTCTTTGATTCTTTTTTTTTCATTGCCTCTTGGGACTGCTAATAAAATGATTGTTAAAAGTGAAACTCGACATTGTGGTTCTCCCATTTATGACTTCACTGAAGACTTTTTTACAAATGTGATTTAATAGTGATGCCAAAACACAGTCACTTCATATTGCTGTATGTCTAGAGCTGTTTTCATTCGTCTTTTTCTACATTACAAAACATTATTTCACTTCCTCTTCCTAGTAGCCGTGCTGATGAACTGACCTTCCTATATTAAGACTTTGAAATACACTGTATGCTTTCAATTTCTGCCGACATAAGGAGAAAACATCCCAACACAAGCTGAGAACTGCCGTCCGATGCAATGGGAAGTGCACGTGAATGTGCCAGTAAAAAGTATTCACCCCCGACAGAAGCTTCCCCTTTTATTGCTTTTCAACATTGAATCATAATTTAATTTGGCTTTTTTTAACAAGATTGTACCCATTAAAGACCCTTTCCTGTCAAAGTGAAAACATATTTCTCCAAAAAATTGTCAGTTAATCAAAAATATAAAATGTAAAATAGGTGACTGCATATGTGTTTACCCCCTGCAAGTCCCACACTAAATTTCCGTCTGGTTCCAAAGTGGTGGAATGTCCAACATCGCCATCCTTCTACAGCCAAACAGCTAAAAGCAACTTTTAGGGATCCTTTGCAAAAGCATTTATTTGTGCTGTGTCTTTATGTAAATGAGCTCATTTGATGCAAATGTCAATATTGGTATGAGGCTCAAAAAGCCGGCAATAGAGTGGAGCAGAGGGCTGCGACACGAAGCAAGATTACTGGGTTAGCAGGTACGTTGAGCTTAAAGTCAGAGTTCTCAGTATCATGAAGGTGGCTCTCTTTCAACCTGCTGGATCGCCATGGTAACCGATGCTGTGGAGCTAACCTGGTCCGCTTTAGGTTATATTGTTTCCCTGACGATTTTTTTAAGAACAATACAGATTCTCAGCTGAGGGAAAATGTTTTATCTGCAAACCTGTTGATCTGTATGTTACTAAAACCACTGAATGAAGTCATGCAGTTAAAGCATCGCACACTGTATGCATTGCGTTGCCATGGGAACCCAACATGTATTTGGTTGGTGATGCAGAAATCGCATAAATATGTTTTTGTGTTAGGTCCTGATTTGCAGACAAGATCATTAACAATTGACAAAAACTTATTATTCTACTGGTATTTATTACAGAGAATATTCAATTATTTACATTAATTATTTACTTTGATTTTGCCAAAAATTGTGATAAAAAAAGGGTTCGTGATATCATGCGCTTTAGGACAGTGTCAGACCTAAATGCACTTCAATACAATATCATGTTTAAATATGTGAAGTTTAACAGCTTTAATGTGCAGCTGTCAGTTATTGGTTAAATAAAAACATGAACACACATTTACCAGTTTTCTACCAGCACTCCTGTCTTGCATTATTTGTCGTGGCACAACTTTTTAACATTATAAATTTGATTTTCCTTGTTGTTCTCAATGACAACAACCTGTTGATTGAAGCAGCTTCACAAGATTGATTTATTTTGTGCAGAAGAAAAGTCAATTGACGCATTAAATGCCTCCTTTTATGTGAATGCATATGGAGTTTGAAGCAGAAAGTCTGAGTTAACAAAAAGTTGATAACCACCTTTGTGATAACTGTTATCTCTGACTGGGGTTTTAGTTTTTGTCAAGCCGACTTACACAAAGAAAGCCTGGCTATGTCAAACGTGCTTTGTAGTACAGCCATCCGAAGTCTCAGACACCCATTTCTTCTGACCAGAAAAAATATAAGCAAACTCATCTGCTTGAGTAGATGCAAATAATACTCAGCACAAGTACACTGTGGAGTCCACCCAGCCGAGATGAAACCCTGGGAAGACCGGCTCAGTGAAGGTGGTGTTGAAGGTGTGGAGAAGGGTGAGTGCACCACAAGAGACCCTATAAAATGTGAGTGTCCCCGCTGACCAGTCCAGGTAGACTCCCACTTTATTGGAGCTGGGTGTGGCAGGTATGGCGGTGTTGGTGTCTTTGTGCAGGGTCCTGTAGCCGTCTTTGGTGCAGTTCAGGCCCCAGGAGGAGTCATTTCGGCCTAACCAGCAGTCATGACCTTCTCCCTTCCTATGCATCCTTCGGTAGGCCACTCCTATGAAGACCCTCCCGCTCCACTCCGTCTCCCAGTAGCAGCGTCCAGTCAGTCCCTCCCTGCACAGCACCTGAGTCCAGAAGTCAAACCTCTCTGGGTGATCGGGATGTGGCTGCTTGGTCCAGCGGGTTGCTTTCCTGTTTCCCTCTGACAGAGAAAGATCCCTGTGTGCTGTGTTTGGGTCCAGGGTGAGTTTGGTGGTATCTGATGAATCAGAAATAAGAATGTAAGTAAATATTGCTCAGTTTTAAGCAGTCCAATGTGCTGGTTACTTACATATCTTTGGACCTGGCTGAATCCTGGCTTCACCACACTGCTCCACACTAAAACAAAACAGAAAGCCAATTTGTTTTCCAACAATTTATTTTAACACAATTTTTTTGTTTTGCAAAACTGCTAATTGAGCCTCGAGTAGCTTCGCATAGCCAGACCATGTGACACAGCATGGTGTAGAATGGTCTGACTACATCATCTGTTATAGGGTGAAAAAAGCACTGGCATGATGTAATTTTTTAATATAATCACGATCTACAATTTTTTGGGTGGAATATTTGCATGCATGGAGGTGAACACTGTCATTAAAAAGAATAATTTATTTTAAAAAAACTAGGAGGGCTGCTTTACTGCGCAATAAAAGCCTTACAAAAATTAGGAATTTTCAGTGTTGTAGGATGCTGCCCTGAGGTGGTTGTTGTTTCTAGTAGTGAAGGGTATTTTAAAAACAGTAATAAGTAGATAGTGGAAGGGGTGGAGAAAGCCTTACAAAATGCATGGTCAAAGGCAGACTTATACCCACAGTCTAAATCCAGTGAGTCAGAATAAGCCTCGAGTTGATTCAGTTTCAAACCTCTGGAGGCACTAAAGTCTTTATACAAATTTGTTGGTATTTCTGCAGTAATACTCCCCAAGATCTGTAAACATTCTGTGATGTCCAAATCAGTGGAGTTTCCCTTTAATGCAAAAAAATGTTGTGTTAAATTTGAAGTAAATTATTTTGGAGTTGGTCCAAGATAAGAACAAGCTCGTACAAGAAGATAAAAAATAAGACTTATACTGATATCAATATTTTAGAGGTTTAAAAAAAGACCAGTATTCACTGACCATGACCAAGACACTGTAGGCATTGGTATTAACAGGTGGACAAACCATGTAATGTTTAATGATTGCCTCAAACAAATTAACAAATTTGTATCCTTAAACGTCTTGTTGCTTATTGGTTGATTCACTTGCTGGTATGAATATATCTATGAGAAACTAACTGCCAGCCAAGGTACCAGTCAGGCTCTAGTCGGCACCGTCACTACCTGAGTTTCTCCAGACTACACTGTGGGTCCTCCAGCAGAGCAGACAGCAGCCTCAGGCCTGAGTTTCCTGGATGATTGTAGCTCAGGTCGAGCTCTTTTAGATGAGACGAGTTCAAAGCAGATGCCAGGAAAGTGCAGCCCTCCTCGGTCACTCTGCACAGGGACAGACTTCAAACAGAGGCACCATGATATTTCATCTAGCTGATCTCCATAACAGTGAGAGCAATTTGCATGTCTGGCTACTGTATACTCCTGGTAATAATTCATCAGGCATAGAATTGCACTCAAAGCACTCACCTGAGTATTTCCAGTTTACAGTGAGGACTCGACAGTCCACCAGAGAACTTTTTCACTCCCACATCTTGAAGGTCATTGTCAGTTAGGTCCACTTCTTTCAGCTGACAAGAGGCAGATCTGAGGACTGATGCCAGGCTGTCAGAGCTGTGCTCTGTTAGGTTGCAGCTCTTCAGTCTATACAAACAGAAAATGATGTAAGTGTTAAAACCTTTTGCTTACAATTTGACTTAGGAGGGATAAAAGAAATAAAACATGTTGGAAATTGACCTAAGTGTCTCCAGTCTGCTGTTCTTCAGTCCAGCAGAGAGCTGCATTAGTCCTGCATCTGTCAGGTTGTTGTTACTCAGGTTCAGCTCTCGAAGCTTGGATGAACCGGTGACATTAGCCAGGATTTCACAGCAGGTCACTGTGAGGTTGCATGCATTTAGACTGTAGGAGAAAAGGGAGCATGAGAAAGTTAAAAAATGCCATGAAGAAGTATCCCCTGAGGCAAACCAAATGGTATCCACCCCTGCTTGGAATATCAGAAACATGATCTCATGTAAACACAACTGTCAGAACTATAGCCAGCTGCAAAACATCATTAAGATTTAAAATATATTAACACTCACAGATTAGCACTGAACATGCTGTACAGTAAGACACAGCTAATTATATCTGCTGTGAAACATTCAAACCTGTTGAATATTAATTTTCTATTTAGTTCTGTTTTGGGGCTCAAGACCAAAATAATTCTGCTTCTTTAGCTGCTAAATGCTCCACTTTGTTTACCAGCTAGTTGCAAACTTGGCCTATCTTCTGCTTATTGCTGTTGGAAATAATGTACAGTGACGCGAATGAAACAAAACAGTAAATTTACAGGCTGGAACCCATAGACTTTATGTCAAAGATGGACATAGCTTTCAGGTGTGAAAAGTAAAGGCGGTGCAGAAGTAATAGAAACCTGCATTCTTTCTAATGGCCAGCAGGGAGCAACTCTTCTGGCACCAAAAACAAGTCTGATTGCATAGAAGTCTGTGAGACTTCTCACTTGACTTATTATCTCAATAAATATTTTACTCATTAGTTTATGGTCTCCATTGAGTGTTTCAAGTCTTCTTCAATAGAGCATGGGGTTGATTTTGTAGATAATGGTACCATTTTGAGTTAAATAGACAAAAAAGTAAGGTATGCTCAAGGGTATGGCTACCTTGTGATTTACATTTCGCTATTGTATGGGCATGTGTAGTGCTCTTGTTCATTTTTGGCTCCAAAAGTCAATGACAAAATATTAGTTTGCAAGCAAATAGGTGATGTCACAGTGGTTACATCCGTCTTCTACACACAGTCTATGCTGGAAACCCAAAAGGATGTAAAAGACTCTAAAATGGTTTGCCAAGGTGAGAAGTTTCTGAGTTACAGGCAACAGCATTTATATTACAGTCATCTGATCCATTTTCAATAAAAAATATGTTGATTATAGCCACTCCAGGCTTATTTTACATCATGTAAATGAATTTTGTTATCTAATATCTATTCTAAAGAGTAAGTGCAGTCAGGAGAATAATCTTACTTTTTCTGTCAACAAGTGAGTGTGGTCCCAAGTAGCTGCAATAAACCACACCTTGCTATAAAATCTCTGATCTGCAGAGCAGCCAGAAGTTCAGCTGCTTTCTTGGATTCCTCTTTCCTCATACCAAAATAATCTTTAACTTACTTTGCTACTTGGGCTGTTTTCACGACGGGCAGCAGCCTCAGAAGACCTTCTTCTGACCTGCTGTAGTTGCTCAGTTTAAACACGCTCAGCTCTTCTTCTGAAGTCAGCAAAACAAAGACCAGAGTGGCCCACTGGGCAGGTGAGAGGTTGGCTTTATTAAGGCTCTCCGAACTGAGGAAGCTCTGAATCTCTTTCACCAGAGTGTGGTCGTTGAGTTCATTCAGGCAGTGGAAGAGATTGAGGCACCTGTCTGGGGACGGACTAGCCCTGATCCTCTCCTTTATGTGTTTAATGATTTCCGCTCTCGTCTTTTGGTGTGTTCTGTTGCTGGTCATTAGATGCTTCAGCAGAGTCTGATTGGACTCCAGAGAAAGGCCCAAAAGGAAGCGCAGGAAGATGTCAAAATGTCCATTTTTGCACCTTAGAGCCTTTTCCACTGCTTCTTTGTAGAGGATGAGCTCTGATGACTCCCTGAACAAGAAACGTCGTGAAGCGGACGACTTCTTCACCAGGACGTTTTCATTGTTGTTGTGGAACATCAGGAAGACGTACAATGCTGCAAAGAATTCCTGGACGCTCAGATGCACAAAGCAGAACATCTTCTCCTGACACAATGTGAGCTCCTCGTTGAAGATCTGTGTATAGACTCCGGAGAACGCGGATGCCTGAGAGATGTTTATACCATTCAGCTTGAGGTCGCTCTCGTAGAAGATCAGGTGGCCTTTCTCAAGCTCTTTGAAAGCCAGTTTGCCTAAAGAGAGGAGGTTTGCTCTCACACTGTCAACACTTGACTCTCTTCTTCCTGGAAGCCTCTTCCTCATGGTCTCCACATACAAGGACAAGAAGTGTATGTACATCTGAGTGAGAGTTTCCGGCAAGTCTTTACTGTCTTTTGTTGCCAACTTCTTCTCAAGAACGCATGTTGCCATCCAGCAGAAGATCGGTATGTGGCACATGATATGAAGGCTCCGGCAGGATTTCACATGTGTAATTACCTGGTTTGCTAAGCTCTTGTCACATATTTTCTTCCTGAAGTATTCGTCCTTTTGGGCGTTGTTGAAGCCTCGGACTTCAGTCACCAGATCAATGTACTCCAGTGGGATCTGACTGGAAGCAACCGGGCGTGACGTGATCCAAACTAGTGCCAAAGGAAGCAGTCTTCCTCTGATCAGGTTGGTCAGAAGCACAGCAATTTGGGTTGGTTGTGTCACATCTGACATTATTTCACTGTTGTTGAAATCCAAGGAAAGGCGACTCTCATCCAGACCGTCCAGGATGAAGAGCATTTTGTTTTTAAGGTTAGTAAAGATTTCCGTGTCTTTTACTTCAGGGAAAAAGACACCGAGAAGCTCCACTAGACTGAAAGGTTTCTTCCTCATCAAATTCAGCTCTCGGAAACTGAGAGGGAACACAAACTGGAGGTTCGTATTTGCTCTCTCCTCCGCCCAGTCCAGAGTGAATTTATTGACGGATACTGTTTTTCCGATGCCGGCGACTCCCCTCGTGACCACGGTTCTTATGTGGCCGTCTCGTCCGGGAGGAGGAACAAACAGGTGATTGCAGTGGATTGATTTCTCCTGCGCCACATGGATCCTGGAGGCCGTCTCAATCTGTCTCACCTCGTGCTCTTTATTGACTTCACCGCTTCCGCCCTCGGTGATGTAAAGCTCGGTGTAGATTTTATTGAGAGAGATTTTGTCCGCTTCTGTCGCCATTCCCTCGAGAAAGTGACTGAACTTCCTCTTCAGAGTAGATTTTAGTTTCTGCTGGCATTCGGTAGTCTTATCAGCTGAAGGAGACAAAGCTTATTGAGGTTTATTTGTACTTTGAGCAATCAAGAACAATATGTCAAATTGTTAAATGCAATAAGAAGTACTCACTTTGGGGCTGCAGAGCACAACCGACTGTATTGTCAGTGTTCAGCGCTTCTTTTAATAGACCAAGAGACTCTGCAAGAGAATAGGAAGATCAGAGGTGCCCAAACCCCAGTTTCTCTTCCTCTTTTTTTACATTTAATATATATCTACCTTGACTTGTTGGTGTGATATTGATGTTTATATTGCCCACATTAGAACCAATGAAGGTGGGAGCGACCACACTGCCGCCACTCTGAGCAGAGAAGCTAGGATGGAAATGATGAACCACAGCCTGAAGTGAATGAACTGACTCTGAAAGAAAACCCAAAACTCAGTTTCATCAGTTTGTTCTGAATATACAGCATCATAAATGGAGAAAAACAATCACTAAAGTAACATTAAGACTTGTTTGGTGCTTTTTATGTCAATGCTTGGTAACTGTTTTGTAGCCAAATCTGATTTTTACAATTTTAAAACAGAATAAAGCTCCTTTTTCAAGTTTCTCCTTTTTCAAATTATTTTAAATGTCACTCTTACCTTGAGATACCTCATCTGTTACATCAACAACAATCTTTTCCTCCATTTTTTTTCCAGTTCTTTCATCCTCTCATAGTTTCTGTGGTCATCATCATCTCTGCCTCCACACTTCCAGTCACTTACGTCCAGACAATCTGTAATGCAAAGTCCACTAAAAAACAAACATCATTCCTTCAGATGCAGACCTAATACATGACTGCCCAATCACAGTAACAGCTTTGAAGACAAAGGAAATACTCACCGACTGCAACAGTGACTGTAATTGCCATCTGATTCACACTCTGACAGCAGCGCTGCTTAAGAGCACAATGGTGTTTGAATATAAGAAACTGGCCTCCTTCCGGAGCGTAGAAAACAGGAAGCGGTATTTCTCGTCTGCAGTCTGGCTTTTTTATCCTTGAATGAACCACAACAGTTTCATTTACTGTAAAATGAACTTCAGTTTATCAAAAATAACTGTAACAACCCCTGATTTGATTGTCCTTATTAGAAAATAACACAGAATTACATCACAATTATTGATCAGACCAGTTTTTTTAGTTTGTCACAAACCAGATGGAAGTCAGGATTTCACACAAAGACAAGTTGTGTAACATCTGCAAAAGTTTTGCAAAGGTTTTGAAAACATCCAAAATGAGACAGGTTTTCTTTTTTTGATAAATAATTTTACATATTTTACAGCTAACCTGCAGTATTCTAGCAAATCTATGAGGGCGCATTTACTAAATCTGGCCTAAGGTTAAAAGGCACAATATACAGCGATCAGGCATAACATTATGACCACCTGCCTAATATTGTGTTGGCCTCCCTTATGTGCTCAAAAATGCTCTGAACCATTGGACATGGACAAGAGGACCTCTCAGGGTGTCCTATGGGGTCTGGAACCAGGACGCTGGCACTGGATCCTTTGGGTACTCTGGCTTGTTCAGTGGGGCCTCTGTCAATCAAACTTGTTCCACTGCATCCTGTTGATGCTTGATCACAATGGGCTGTAGGAAGTTTGGAGGTCAAATAAACATGTTGGGCCATTGTCATGTTCCTCAACATCTTCCTGATTGTTTGACGTTTCCTCCATATGGTGGAGTGCATTTTCCTGTGAGGGTAGGCCAGTGACATTTGGGATTTCCATTTGCATGAGGGAGTGTGTTTGTTAGGGACAATGTTTATTTGGGTGTCTAAGTCTCATCAACATGGATGTTAAAATCCAAGGTTTTCCATCAGAACACCACATAGTACCAATATGATCAATGTGATTCACTTCACCTGTCAGTGGTCATGATGTTGTGGCTGATCGGTGTATAATTCAGTCACAGGTTCCTCAATAGGAATTATAATATAATATATTTTAGGTGGAAAAACTACTTAAAAATGACGTTTAGCTATGTATAATTACTTTTCAAATTCAAATTTTATGAAAATTACCATGCCTTGCTGAACATATTGGGCTTAAAGAGTTAATTTCGCCTTTACAATTTACTTTATCTGACTTGAAACCAACACCTATAGAATGCAAACAACCATTCTAAAAAAGCCTATTCCATCCACCACAATATAAAACGTATAAAACTCTGCAAATAATGTCTCATTAGTGTGTTATCAGTGCAGTGAACAACTGTCTTCCTTATAAGGTAGAGTTGTTTTAACTCTCCTGCAGCTTTGCCTGTTGAACACAGGGTGGAAGCAAAGCCCAGGCTGTGCTCTGCCGGTTTTGCTGCATGTATGGTACGTGCTCTGACTGATCCAATTCACTTCACTCCAGTTTTATTTGCATAACGCCAAATCATAACACACTGTTTGTCACATCAGGGCACTTTGCATAGCAAGGTCAAGATCTGACAAAACTGCAGAAAGAAGCCGAGCAATTGCTCCCCTTGAGGAAACGCTTGGCGACAGGAGGGAGGAAAAACTCCCTTTATAAAGGAAGAACCCTGCGACAGAAGCAGATTCAGGGTGGGCGGCTGACTGCTTCGACTGGTAGGGGCGAGATACACTGCGCATATCTTTTTCTTCCCACTGTCGCCAAGTGCTTGCTCAAGGGGGAATTATTGGATATCGCTTTATAATACTGTCAGGTCTTAACCTACCTTGTATAGTACAGTGCATATAGATATATATGTTGTTTATACACTAAAATACTAAGTAACAGGTCTCTTCCCAGGTAGCAAACTTGCACTCCCACAGAGATTCGGTGGCCTGCAATGCAGAAACTGCAATTTTTCAGTGTTCAGTTTCTAGTGTCTTCCACTCCAACTGACAGAGGATGAGCTGGACCAGAATACAAATCAAAACAAATGGAATATGGGTGACACAAAACATGAACAGCGTTGGCCTGACTGCAGTGGAAAGACACAGAGCAAGTGACATAAGACAGAAAGCTATTTCTTATGTAGGCCTTGTAAATTACTGTAGCCAGTGCAGATTATGCTAAATCAAAATAACTCAGATTATCCTTTTATATAATTTGCTGCTCGCCTTTTTTCTCCAATATGTTCACAGATATTTTGCAGTTATATGCTGTTCTTCCATCCTTCTTATATCCCTGTGGAAATGCTGCTAATTATGGAGGCGAATATGGACCAAAAATCAATTTGAAATGTATTAACAAAAGTGCGTTTTCATTTTCAGAATAAACCTGCATTTTTGTTCCATATTGGCTACCACTGATAAAAGCAACCAATGCTGAGTTTAAGTTGTAAATTGTTTCACTTTCACATGTGCAGTTTTTTCTCAGCCCTTCATTCAACTGACCTCTAGTGGAGAGAACACAGTGGTGTATAGAGGAGAGAAAAGACATAATTAGCTTTGTAGGGAAATAAGGAAATGCACTGAAGAACAGAATCATCAAGTGTTAAGGCCTCCATTATTTTAGCAGATATGATGCTTTTCTTGTGCATAGTCCTAAATGACTGCACACCACAACATCTGCAGTACCTTCAATTTCAATGCTCAAGTAAAAAAAAGTAAAAGTACCCATATGTATGTACTGACACAGCTTTCCTTGCTGTAATCATACATTCATACTGGTCATTAAAATATATCTGCCGGAGTGAGTGATGGATGACAATCACAGAGTGCAAAACTACAACCTGAAGTTAATATCAGCAGTCTGAGCTGAGACAAATCAAATGGATATCTATCTGTTTCCCCACAGCGTTGCGAACTGAGGAATATCGATGCAATTTAGCACTATAAAGAATTCTATTTGCACTGTACTTTTGCACTGAATTCAATTTTTCCACTCTCCTATCACTTACACTGGAAGCACATTACTAAGGGTCCTCGTATGAACAGGAGGAAGCAAAAACTGCTGCAACATACAATATGTAAAACCACTTGACTATTCTTTTAAGACAAGCTTGAAAATTTTGTGGGCCTATGCTCTACAGTAAATTTTAAAGTCCCTGTCTGCTCCCTGATAAAATCCCTAAAAACTCAACTCTGTGTATAAAATTTACATATTCAGAACTTTCTGACTATTGCTTCCTGCATTAAAATGGATAATGCAACTTGATAGCATTGCTTCCTCTAGAATGTGCATAGACTCTATAAAGACGGATATAGCCACTATGATTTCACCCATTTGTTTGTGCAAACCCAGTTTGAAGTTTAGAGTATGGAATCTGGTTGTTGCCCTCTTCATCATTTGAAACGGGACAACCACAAGGTAGCTCCAACCTATTTTACTCTAAATGGGATCACAATTTACAAAATGAACATCATGTTGTATTCAAAAAGTCTTAAAACTAACAATTGAAACCATAAACCCATTATAAAAATGTTTGTTGAGGTGATAAATCAAGGGAGAAGTAGGGTCATTTTCTCATAGACTTCTATGCAGTCTGAGTTCTTTTTTCAACCAGAGGAGTCGCCGCCTGCTGGCTGTTGGAAAGAATGCAGGTTTAAGGCACTTCCTCAATGGCTTCACTTTTCAGATCTGGATGCTACGTCCCTCTTTCATATATTGTACAGCCCTCCTTGCTAACTGCAGCTCAGCACACCAGCTCACTTACGACTCGACTCAAGCTACAAACTACACAGTAGCAAGTTGTAATATTGGAGTAATTCAATTGGGTCCAAAAATTTAAGCTAGTATCATGTTTACCCACAGTCCTATGCTGTGAATGTGCTACATGCAGGTGTAGCCATGGAAAAATATGGATTTCACTGCAAATTCACTCCACAAAGGGTTCACCCACCCACCCCCCACTCAATGCAGTTCAAGCACACCAGCTCACCCATGTTTCTCCTCAAACACTGTAGTACTACTAGGTGAGATATCGTAGTAATTCAGCCTTACATGTTTGACCTGGAAACCGATTTTGAAGAAGAATGATGACACAGAAAGTCCCGCCCTTAAGCTGACAGGATTGGTTCCTTAGGTTTGTTACATAAGAAATCCAGGAAGTGTGAATCTGTGTTTTAGAGACTGTAATCAGTGCACTGCAGTTTCTATGTGGAAATGCTCAGACATAGTGTTTATGGCTTATTTTGTTCATTATGTGTCATCTGGCATATAAAAGCACCATATGGACACGGTAACAAAGTAAAAAAACCAAACTTGACTTTCACCAGATGGGGGTCTTGTCGCTTTTTTAGGCAGATTAAAGTGGCAGTTTTGGTTAATTTGGACTACTACGGTTAGCGGTTTTCAGTACCCTCGATCAACCAGAGCAGGATGAGACAGATGCTGTTGAATTTCTAGCAGTGCCCCTGCAACAGAGGAGACTACACAAACTCGAAATGACTAAGCCCTGTAATCATCAAAAACAGGAGCTGAGTACATGTCGCCTCTGCTTTCTGCTGTGATGCTCAAAAACTTACCATTATTTATTTATCCTGTCCGAGCTGACTGAGCAAACTGGCGTTTCATCAGCAACACCCTGCCTTTTCCGCCCATGCAGCCACACACACTGACGCTCTGGGCGCTGCACAGCGGTGCCACGGCCGTCGACAACAGACTTGCCGAGCAGTTGGGGGTCAGTAGCTTATTGCTCCGAGGCATCACGACAGTTATCTGCTGAAGGAAGAGAGCGCGTTACTCATTCACTTCCCCCCAGCCAGATGATTTTCTCCCAAAGCACTGGAGAATGGGAGTGTCATGACTCAGCTCTTGGCCCCGTCCACCCTCTCAGTTGTGATGATGTAACAGATGGCATATTCACCCTCATTAGTCACAACAAAGGAAAAGTCATGCCTAAATGTACCGCGGCTACTGAAGGCTCTCTGATTGCACGAAATTAGTCTATTCTGGATACAAACATAGCTTCAGTGAGCCATTGGAGTCTGCTGCAAACAGAAATTTGATATTTTGGCTCTGCAGATGTAGAAGGAACTTCAACTGGTGCTATAAAAAAAGCCTACTTGATGAGTTTCTGCAGCTGTGGATTCACTAAAGGAAATCTGCCGAGGTGCATTTAATACAGCGAAACATGCACGCACCCTTTGCATGACATCTCCATTCAGTCGCTGATGATCTAGTCCACAGCTTCCCCAGTTTGCATTTAAACACATGACTAAGAGCAAGAGCATCCTCGTGTCGTTTTGCAGGCGCAGGGTTTGAGTTTTTCATTGCAAAGTCAAGAGAGGAGCCTTAGTCATCTGGTGATCTGCCACTGATGTAACACACATATAAGTTGCACAGTATGATGCACATAAGGTGGCTCAAGTTGAAGATAGAACTGACTGTAATAAAAATGACAAGAATAACACCAAAATGTGAAAAATCGCCAGACTTTTTTTTTTCTCTTCTTCTTCTTTCTGGCCGATTTCAGCTGAAACCATCCTACTTTCTCTTCTCTGTACGCTCACTCCTCTTCCCTCCTCTGCTCCTCTGTCTCTCATGAAGCGGGCAAGGCGTAGTGTGTGGTCGGTGTGAGATAACAAAGGCTGAGGAGTTCACCATTATATAACTTCTGTGGAGGCTGAGGAGGTGGAGGAAGAGGAGGAGAGGCAGCAGGGTTAGCACGTAGGAAAAGGAGGGCAGGAGAGGGCCAGTAGCCTACGTTGCAGTGCTCATTTGTCTTCCACAGAACACACGAACATGCACACGCACACCAACATGCTGGCCTCCTTTTTCTCCCTGCTCTCCATCACCTATTCAGCGGGCTGCACTTGCAGAAATGGCCTCGTAATATTTGAACTTTTTCAGCTTTGTGTTCCCACGCCGACGACCACGCATAAAGATTTTGAAGTGAAATCACCATTTCTCTCTCTCTCTCTCTCTCTCTCTCTCTCTTTCCCTGTCAGTGCCTATGTGGTGTTTGCTTGTCCCACCTCAGAGTGCTGAGCAGGAGGCCGCACACACTAACACACAAACGCTGGGCCTCTAACTGTAACTCTCAAAGCTCTATGGCTCCCTCCAGCCCCACCCGCCCGTCCTCTGATGGCCTCCCACTCATGCCACATTAAACATTTAGTGAGGCACTCTGGATCTGTGTGACACCATCTTTTAGCGCCGCCGAGCTAACAGCACTCACACTGTGGAAAAACATAGGTGCGTGCTCGTCAGTGGAAACCTGATACAGCAGTCACACTATTCCCATCCCCGATCTGTCTCTCCCTCTCTCTGTCTGTCTTGTTGCAAAGCCCTCGAATGCAGAGGCAAAATCAGTGGTTCAGAAAGACCTCCTGTGTTCAGAGCAAGACCTGCATTAATCAATATTGATCCCTGGAGTGTGTGTCGGTATGTGTGTGTGTGTCACAGTTTGCCTCTGCTGCAGTGAGGTGTGACCCAGGGCTGGGTGTATCCCAGCCAGTGCAGTAAAGAAAAAAAAAGAAATGCTGCTGGGATGCTCCCCTGCAATATTTGGAAGAGGCAGAAAGTGGAAGCTGTTTTTCAGTCTGACTTTTACCTAATAAGTCATGTCACTGTGATGTAATGCACCCAGAAAAAAATGTGATTTATTTAGCACAAATGAGGGAAACAATTCAGCACCACCTCCCCACATTTTCAGTGACTTCATTGAACTGGAGGCCCTGATCTCGTGCTGCACGAGTCTATTCTCGCGAGGATTCCTGCCCTTTACCACACACACACACACACACACACACACGCACACACCATCATCATCATCACTCCTCCTCCTCCTCACCCCAGCCCCTCCCTTTCCGTCTCTGCTCGCCTCTCTCCTCTTCAGTCTTGCCTGCCTGTCAGAAAGGTGCTCCAGTGTTGGAGGCTAGGCTACCCTCCTCTCGGACCCCGTACGAGAGCCAAGCCGCCGTCGTACCCCAAGGCTCGGGCTCCCCCCCCGTCTGCTCACGGCTCCGACCATGGCAACCACCGCTACTTCCACCCGGTTCACTGACGAGTACCAGCTATACGAGGAGCTCGGGAAGTAAGCAGCAGCCGCGGTGTTACACTGTGCATCGTGTTTGTCTTGTCGTTTCGTCCCCCACCCCCGCAACCTCGCCTTCTGGTTAGCCAGCTAGCGGGCGATAGTTAGCTTAAATAGCTCACGGTCCAGTCATGTTGTGCGCTTGAATGATTTGTCATTGTGCGTGAAGTGGAGTGTGTTGTTGTCGTGGTGCAGTCAGGCTAAATAACCGCTGCTATCGGCTAACTAGCTGCCCCCGCAGTAACGGAGACGGTACACTAACGTTCAGTTACTAGCCAACGAGCTACCATGCTTATATTGATAAACTAGCCGAGTTAGCCAACTAGCGCTGGTTGCGTCTTTTGGGGATGAATAAACAGCGCGAAACCTGGTGCAGTAACAGCTGTTAGCCCTTCCGTGTTTGCTAGCCGGTATTTTCTGGTCTGCCAGACCCGCCAGCGGGGCCCCGAGAGACGCCGGAGACGTAGTCCTGTGACATTTCGCCGGCCCACGGGTCTGACAGCTCCGTGAGGGCTCGGCAGACCTGAGGCTGCGGTCGCTAGCTAACTAGGCCGACCACTTTTTTTCCCCCGAGCAGCTGCAGATGATTTGTGTAACCGTGTTGAGTAACGCTACGTACCCCTGGATCACCTAACGAGGAAGTTATTCGGTCCGGAGCTGCTTTTGTGTTATACACAGCAGCCGAGCCCACCGCCGTGTCATCAGTAACATCGTTATGGCTCCGGCGGTTATAACGGCAATTTGGCGTTTACCGTGTTGGAGCAAGTGACGTGTTTCTCGGTATTTTGATGACGACAAGAAAAAACCGGGCCACTACCTCCTCTGTTTCGGCGGCGGCGGCGGCAGCATCTGTTGTTCTTGGCCGGCGGTGCCTATTTTCCTCCCCTGTTGTACCCAAATCAGCAGCAGCAGGGCGACACTGACTTTATAAAGATGCACTGGCCTTAATTTCCAGCTGCCATTTCCACTCTGCCTCTAATAATTGACCGTAATCGATGGCACTGATTGCACAGCCACTGCACTGGCACACACACCTACACATCCTCCACAGCGGGTCTATCTGGTGGACCCTCTAGACTGACCACTTACATCGGCTTATGTCTCTGCAGCCGTTTGTTAATGCATTTTGCTCCGTCATAGGTTATTAACGTCAAAAGGCACTGACTTGTACTTGTGTCACCTGTCACCTCTCATTTACTGGTAAATAATTGAAACCAAGAGCAGAGTGCAGCAGCAGCAGCAGCAGCCCTCCATATATATCATCCAGAGTAGTAAAAACGCAGCCTTCCTCTTTCAGGAAAACTGTGCATGGGCGAGAGACTGCAGCCTGAGAGGCACTATGAAAATCATGTATAATTACTTCTCCTGTAATGCTCAAAATTGTACAATCAGCAGAGCCGCTAGGAGAGCATCCGTTTGGGTCAATATGAAACTCCTCAGGGTAGCAGTTGTTCTGTGCTGTATTATGCGCTTCCTTTTTATGTTTGAGCAGATTTATAACTGTGACTGTATTAAATGTTGACTATTGTGTTGCGTGAGATGCCGCCCAGTCTTTGTGCTGGCTGCTGCAAATTGAATTTCCTCTGGGGCAGTAGGTTGCGTTGCATTGTGGTGCATATCAAAGATTAGCGAAAGAACTTGGTCATTCACTTCTAATCCAAGGCCGCAGCTGAAGCACGTTGCATTGCTGCCAGTTCGCTCAGTTGTTCCGGCTTTTTCAGGTTGTGTACGCAGATGCTGTGGTAGTAATGACGACTGTAAAAAACAAAAACAAACTGTGAGCCAAAGAGAGAGAGAGACCAGATTGTTAGAAAACACAAACAAAACCGCTGCCACATGTGTGGATACAGTTTCAAATGTCACACTTTGTGGATGTGCGAGAGAAAAGATAATGTGAAATGGAACTGATTCTTGGTTGTTTATGCTCTTTCTTCTTAGGGGAGCTTTTTCAGTGGTGCGTAGGTGTGTAAAGAAGTCATCAGGACAGGAATATGCTGCAAAAATCATCAACACTAAGAAGCTGTCTGCAAGAGGTATGGTAACACCTTGCACACTCACACAGACACTGATATGTGCATGTTTGGTTTGTTTGTGACAAATATTGAAAAGTAGAGCTGTATATGGTGTAATATTTACATTGTTGTACTCTGAAGTTTCTGGGAATTCTTTTGAGTGGCAGTTCATTGATATAATACCACATCTAAATGCCTATTTGTGGCTAATCCAGTGAGCTACATACCTGACAAATCAAGTTCCTCCTTTCTATCGATAGACAAATCGTTTACATTCAATAATAAAGCAGTTCAGCTCATCGATTTCCAGCTTTTCCAGCAATGGCCCAGCAGAGATATTGGAGCTGTAACTTCGCTGGTATTGTGCAACGACATCTCTGCTGGTTTACGTCACTCACTGTGTGTATCGTCACATTGCCCGGCCTTATCGGTAGCTGTGCACTTAAATGAGAGTCCCACAATCCCAATAGTGGAAAAAAACCTTCTATTCCATCATTGCGCCTGTTGGGAGTTTCTTATCAGCAACCTCTTGATAGTTTAATGACGCTCTTTATAAACTGTATTGAAGTAGCGTTGCGTCTCTGTAGTGCGATTGCACAACTGCTGCACAATTAATTGGCCAGAGATTCTAAAAAGTTCTTAATGGAAGGGTCACATGGAGGATTTTGACGGATTTGTCCATTCACTTTGCTTCACACCTGAGTTTTATGTGTTGCTTTACTTGTGCGCCTCCCCACAGAGATCCGCACCCACGTGTACCTGCCTGGTGTGGCGTGATGATGCGAGATCATGTCACTGTGTCAGAACCTCCCCTGGCTTTCGGCCTCAGATACTTAATTGCGTTCTCCTTTTTTTGTATCTGGCAAATTAGACCCGCAGACTCCTTCCTGGCATTCACACACACCTGGTTTCCTTTGTTCTCCTTTCCTGCACTCTCTCATTACCTCTGTGCCTCTTTCTCTTTCTCGACTAGCCTCTCTCCCTCATTGCCTTTCTCTTGTCTTTCTGCGAAGGGGGATTGGTTTGTATTGAGGCTAATCCACTTATGCTAAATGTATCTCATCAACCACTAAGACCCCACGGATTCCATAGGCGCCTCCCTGTTTGCCCTGTTGTTGTCTGCGTCTGATGGCATTTGTGTGTGTGTGCGCGTGTGTGTGTGTGTCTGTGAAAGCGAGACACAGAGAGCAGGGTTTATACTAATAGAGCATGTCTGTTTTGTGTGAGAGTGTTGTAATGCCTTTATTGTTCTATCCCTACCATCAAGTGTCCACATCGGGCAGCTTCTAGTATTAATGTCCCACCAAGGAAAAGTAAGGGCTCAGCAGAAAACTGTTGGCTCTTTGCAGAGGCAGGGAGCACAATGTAGGCCTGTGTATATGTGTGTTTTTGCCAGGGGAGAAGAAAGCCGGCCAGGAGAGGAGGAGGAGGAGGATTTTAAAACAGTATAGTCTTGCAAGGAGTTCAGTGACACTCCACACCAGGGAAGCAAGGTGAAATGAGACAGAGAAGGAGGCGCGATAGAGCGAGTGAAGGAAGAGAATGTCTTGCGAACAATTGCAGTAGGCTGCCTCGCTGACGTAACCTGCACCTACACGCAAACAAAACACAACACAACGTCCACACCAGGCGACCGGTGCGTGAGCAGGCAGCTTGCCCGGTAGGATTTGGGTGGGTTTTTTTTAGCCCGATGGGGCGAGTATGACCTCACGCGTGGCCTGGTGGGTAAGTCTCTCAAAGCTCTGGTAAACACTGCAGTAATCTGAGGAGGGGGGAGGGGAAAAGGGGAGACAGGGAGGGAAAGGAAGGAAGGAAATCAAAGAAGGAAGGAACATGATGTTGGGGATGGATGCAGGTAGCTGACTGTGGGAATTAGTTTTGTCTGCAGGGATGGATGCAGAAGCGCGATGGGCTCTTACACCTCCAAAAACATGCAGCTGATTGCCATGCCAAAGAAACAGGTGTTATTTGTGGTAGCTTTAGTTAAACATTATGTAGGAACTTGTTTGATTGGCAAGCGAATATAGCTATTAAAACAAAATATGTTGCTTAAAATTTCACAAAAAGTGGAATCGATTGGAATCAAAGAATAAAATGAGTGATGTGTCTATTACAAACTGAATGTGAGGTACAAATCGTATATCATATAGCCGTGCAAAGAGTGCTGCGTTGGTGTAATGCGAGTTTATCTACGCGGAATGAGTGCTCTGTTTTATTTTGTTGTTGATGATTGAAGTGACTGTGGAAAGTGGATGGCTGCTGCATTGTCTGCTGCAACACTGTGTGTGTGTGTGTGAGTGTGAGCGAGAGAGAGAGTGAGACAGACCATCCACTTTAATGCACTACCTTAATACTTTTTCTTTGTGTCTTACAGTCAGTGCCTTGCGGCTGCATAATTGGCCCAGTGAAATTTATATCAGTTGTGCTACTTTAGGAGTTGTACTTATTGCTCAGCAGTTTCCCGAATTTCAGCTTCAACCCAGATGGTTTGTTGGTCACCTTCTGTAGCCAGAGTCTCTAGTAATATTATTAATAATCGCAAATCACTGAGATTCAGTTGCTGTTCTCCCTGATTACAGCGTTGTTGTGCTCCTTGTGCCCCAATTCGAGAAGCAGTTGACCCATCATAGCTTTTTTAGGAATATGGAAGTCATCTTCTTACGTAGCTAGCTACCTACCCAGCTTTAGTAAAAAAAAACGGCATCCGAACAATGGCTAAAAAATGGCAGTGACATCATAACAGCTGTACAAGTAATTGTAAGTCGACTTAAACATATAATAACTCATCAGTCAGCACGGTTTTATTAATTGTGAAAAGTAAAGTGATGGAAAGTGTTAAATTACCTTCGCTTTGGAAGCACAAACGATGTTGTTGGACTAAATCATGTTGTGAAACCAAAGGACAATTCAGTCTGATTATCAGGGTGTCTGAATATTGTTTCCTGCTATTGATCAGAAAGTTTCTCTCTGGAGGACAGCTCATGTTATGTGTAGTGGTTGCCATGGCGACTGTAATAGGTGCTAAGTGTGCACTCGCATCATACTGCAAAAATCCAAGTTCTGATTAAAGAGGCAGATTATACCAACATAACTTTAACAAGTGCTTTCCTCTGTGAACATATACTGCCAGATAGGCGAGTGGGACTGTTTCTTAGACATTTTATGTCACACTCGGGCTTAAAGTGATATTATGTGTGCTTTTCATTATGCTAACTCGCGTCCTCTCTCCTCTCGTGGCTCGGAAATTGTACCCACTGTTCCACCATGGAGGATCTTCAATTTTCTTAAACGTACCTCAAGGAAAGAGGAGGAAATACAGGTGTGTCTGATGTACAAGTCTTACCAAGTGGTGTGACATGTGATTGCCGCATCTTCATGAGCGTTAGTTTGATTTGACAGGTGATAGAGCTGCAGCGCATCGGAAGTAACTGGTGTTGTTTAAGAGTAAGGAACAACAGATTTGTTATTTATTCCTTACGAAAAAGAGACACGAGAGAGAGGCAAGGAGACTCAAAATCCCCCTGTGTTTATGAGACAGGGTTGTCTCGAGTGGTTATTATGATGATATAGTCTTAATAAGATGTATAATTGGTGTTTTGTTCAGCTATTCTCTAGTTTTAGGGCACTGGACTGTCTGCACTGAGTTAGATAGAAAATAAATTGTCACCTCATCCAAATTACAAATGGCTATATCTTGAAAGTTTTCTCAGAGTAGATGTAAGAGATGCTGAATGCGTATGTCCTGCGTACAATATAAACTGTGGACTAAGATGGCATTTTAATATTTCTATAGCAGCAAACATGTATGTGTTTGAATGGTCAAAGAAAATGGCTGCATTATTATGTTTGGACAACATGTATATAGCTTGCTCAGATCCATAGTATTGTGCACTTATTCGCTGATGTGTTTGGTTCTTAGACGTTCCCTGACTTAAATATTAATTTAGCTCATTTTGGACAACATATTTTGTGTGAGTTTTGTGTTAAGTCAAAATAAACCGCTCAACCTGAAAACAAAGCACTTTGGACGAAGGCAGCACGATTTATCGTTTCAGCACCGAAGTTGAGGTGTCCACATGTGCAGTAGTCAAATTGCAGGAAATGCCATGCACGGTTAGGCAGATAACGGCAAAAACATAATTTCTGTGACTAATCTACAAAAGAAGTCTCCTATTGAAAGAACACCATTTACTGCGAAGCTTTTTGTTTGAACTTTCACTAACCAGATGTGGAATTTACCGACGTGCTGGCTTTACATGTGCATAGAGAGAAACGGAAGAAAAACAATGAGAAGGAAGATTTGATAGTAAAAACAAAACGCAGCGTCAGTTTTAGGGTTTCTACTGATTGGCAGATATTCAGCAATTAAGGTGTTTTGGGTACAGTTTTATCTATAGTCTGCCTCTAGGAAAGGCAGTGAATTCAGGTGAAGAAAAACATTATCTTAAATCTTATTTTGATGTATAGATTTGTGCATTAGCAGGAATGTAGCACATCATGAAAGTGAAAGCTGTGCTCTTTATTTAAATGCGAAAGCATGTGCATGTATTTGGTCTCTAAATTCAATGAACAATTGTAATAAACAGGCAACTAGCCCCAGCCCTAGTGCTATGGAAATATTTTGTCCCTAGCCCTAGTGGTATGGAAATGTTGACCAAAAACGGGTTTGCTGTTGGAAGTGTCTTGCAGTTGTTGTCACTACGTGAAACAACACAACAAACCGTTTGACCCTTTAAATTGACACCACAAAACTGTCTGCGACGCAAAAAAGCAAAGCAAAAATTATTCCGTGACCTTTTTCAGCATCACACCGTATGAGAAAGGTTTCAAGTATCTTCATAGTGAAAAGTAATTTTTTAAGTGTCTTCTGTTTTTAAATTTCTTTTATTTGTTTTTTTAAATTATTTTTTCTATACCCCTACAAAATCAGCTTAATTTTTCTAGAATGATTGATTCTTTACAGATAGTTATTCAGGTCATCTGGTGAAAATTCTTGCATTTTTTCCATACTGCAATATATATATCGCAGAAAAACAAAATGATTTTTGCAGTATCATGCAACCCTACATTTGGCAAGTTTGTGCTTATTGCTTTACAGAAGGAAATTTTGTTGTAGCCCATTTTTGTAATTTACAATGTAAATTAGTAGAGTAGCATTTGATATTGGTACCTGAACAGTCTTAAACTACTAGAAAGCGAGTGAATGTGGTGTCACTGGATTCCCAGTGCAGCATATAGAACAAAAAATAAGCGGCATAGAGCCATCTCTAGTAAAAGATATACTAGAAATACTGAACGTCATCCCTAGAATGCTGTTACATTGTCAGTATTGACATGCTCTGTTTGATTTTGTCAGTGTTTCCCAGTCCTAACAGTTTGGATGTAAACTTGCCTGAAACAGATTGAACTGGATTCTCAAGCCTTCAGTCAGACTGTCAGTGTCAGTGTGTATGTGTGAGTGTGTGTGTCGGGTCCTCTCCATCCTTCTCAGCTGATGTAAGATGGCTGTGGGCCCGCCCCATGGCAAAGCAGATGGCCAATTAGAGAGCAGCAGGAAGTGCCAGTAATTACCCTCCAGCCCTCTCTTTCCTGTCTTCCTCTACCACACACTCTCGCACCAACAAATAAGGAGATTGAATGAATTAGTGAGTGCTGCAGTGACACTGCACCAGGGTAGACGGCTATACACAAACACACACATGCACGCACACACACACACAAGGGAGCTGTGATCCTCTTCTAGCAAATGGACGTTCCATGTAATCCTCCCTCCTTCTCTCTGTCTGTCTCTCCGTCCTGCGTCACTGGTGTAATTAGAAGGAGGTTCAGGTCTCTCCCTTATTCACTCGCTTTCTCTCAGATGAGGGAAATCTACACCTGCAGGGAGACAACAGGGAGGTTAGCGGAAGGTAGATGCGGAGATGTGCGGAAGAAGAAGCTTAGAAACGCCTGACTGCAGCTTTAAAACTCATCTGAATTAGCAACAAGTTGAAGAAAAATCGGGTGAAGAAAGGGTCGACATGGCTGCCAGGGACGATCTGCAGAGGGATGCAGAAAGTGATGCTGCTTTTTTAGAATAATGTGCTCGTATACTATGGCTGTACATACTGTATTGCATTTGTAGAACAGCTGGGTAAGGTGATAGTTGATTGCTCAGCAACAGCATGTGAATTTTATCTGAGGTTGTTGCTGCATTGGGGAAATGAATGCAAATCATAGCGAGCCTGCCTCTGTGTGGTGTAATCGCCATGGAGCTGTGGAGTAGAGTTGGCTTTACCATAGCAATAAAACACACACACACAACCACACTCTGACTCATTCTGGACCTTCATTACAGTCACCCCAAGTGACCTCTGACCTGAGCTGCATGACTGTGGGATGGTTGTGGCCACTGCATCCCAATGTGATTAGATGGAGTAGTTTTAAAAAATGTCATGTGGTTTACAAGCTGACATCCCGCACAAACACACACATGTACACACACAGCTACAGGATTGAGTAAAATCCTCAAACAAGGATGTTGGTTTGGACGTTGGGTGGGTGTGTTCGTGTGATCTTGCTCGCATCCCCTCCCAGCCCGAAGTGCAAATACTGCAGTGTTCCATAATTGGGCTGTGCACTAACCCTTTTGCACACATACACAAGCGCATGCATGCATGCATGCATGTGCAAATTCCTGCACCCATTGCCACACACAGGCTTATTATTTTGCACACATGTTATTATAGCATTAATAAAACTATACATGACATCAGTGTAACTCTGCTTAAATGCACCTTGCACTGTTACTGTTGCTTGTATTGCTAATAAGTTGTGGCCTAAATTATGTTTATTCATGCACACAAAACAAATTCTTTGCATGTAAACACATTTTTCTTTCTTAATAATGCTTTAGTAAACTATTATTTCAAAGGGAGCTGCTCACTAGTCAATTTAATTTCAGTAGCTGATAGCAGTATATGCATGTGTTGACCAAAGTCTTATATTATTAGCAATTTTTAAGGCATAATGGTTGCGTCAGTTGTATTCTGCTAAAGCCTCAGCCACTGAAGTTTTTTGTAAGAAAAAGAAAAGTCCTACAAACTCTAAATATGGCAAAATGTAGATCATCACAGTGTATGCCATATTTAAGGCTTCGTACATGTGGATTTTTGGTTGCATGTGGCCCTTCTTCTTTGACTTTATTGGGCATTTTGTTGGCAGCACTACAGCACGTGAGAGTCAAAAATTAGCATGTGGGGTTTTCTCTGAATTTGTGAATATTTGCTAGCTCTTTGGTGAAGGCCTACACCACGTACCTGCAGTGTTCCTGTTCCAGTTCCGACCAGGGAACTTTGTTGCGTGTCAACTCTCCTGTGTTGGTTTTTACTGTCACCCTTCAAATACACTGGATAATGTCAAACAAATACAAAGCTAAATTGGTGTATTTTGCAGGAATTGTGTTGTTGATCAGATTTATTGACACATTTACTACAGGAATATGGAAGTCTTGGGTGTTTCAGGAGTTGAGCATTTGTTAGGTCATCATCACAGCATTCCAGCATCCCAGATTAAGAAGTATAAATGTTATCCTCACCTGAATTAATTTACTGAGTATAGCATTATCATATTGTGTGTTACTGTGCTGTTTAAATCATTAAAGACTTTGCTGCTCTGTCTTATCTAAACTGTGATTTTTGTCTCCTCAGACCATCAGAAGCTTGAGAGAGAGGCTCGTATCTGCCGTCTCCTGAAGCACCCTAACATCGGTGAGTTTCTGTGCAAGTGATTTAATGTGGGTTGCGCGGTTCTGCATAGTTGTCCAGGCTTTGCTTTAGCCTAATGCGATGCTAGTATTGGAGATCTGCAACAGAGAATTTCCTAAAGAAAGTCATTAGGATGATGGTAAATTCACATGCCTCAGTTGATGGAAGCAAATATTGTTTACTAGAGTTAATATGTGGAGAACAAGAGTATATCTTTCACCTTAGAAGCTCTTATTTGCTGACATATAACTCTGAGAACTAGAAAAAAAGAAAAGCTCAATTAAGAAAATTTTGTCCTAAAATAATATATAATTTCAGTTTTGTGTTTTTAACCGAGTGATGGAATATAACATGTGAAATCCTATTTTGTATGTTACATGTACATGGATACTGTGATAATAATTGACTTTCTGGAATATTGATTTAATGCACAAATAAGCATCTTTAATCTGTTTGTTTTAATCAGGCTAAACCGTTATCCTGGAACCAACAAACCATATATACTAACTGACTGGGGTATTCTGAAAGAAACCAGGACTCTCGATACTTAATAGATGATTGCTGTGTAGGCGCATCTTCAGCTTGAGTGAAGTAGTGGTTAAATCAGAAAAATCAGCTATATGATAGATGATTTGATGCTCTTCATGCTCCTGTATCTCAAGGATACATCTTTTATTGCTAACCCTACTATTCAGCATCCAATCGAGATGAACTAGAATGATATTAGAGTTTGAAGATTACTCGGTCAACACAGAAATTACAGGGACTCACAGGGATGCCAAGAAATGGTCAGAAACTTGAATAATATAATCATGTGAATAGGAATGTAAATGGAGGCCTGTATTATAAAGCCAGTTTAGCCAAGTTTGGCACCACACGGCAAGTTATCAACTGATAGTTTTTCTATCCAGCTGCAAGCACATTCACTTGAAAGAGGCGATACTTTCAAGCCACATAGTTAAAACCACAAGTGGCTTAATGGCAAGGAGCTAGTTTCTGCATCTGTTGTCAAAATGTTGTTTATATACTTTAAATTCCAGCTATCGTGTCAATTAATCAAAAAAGATCTGATACTTACAAAGTCGCCTCATTTAATCCTGAGCTACAGTGACGGAAAAAGAAATTCAAAAGCTGTCAACATTCAATAAATCCTATCTGGAATATCATCTCCTTTTCAGAGAAATCATATAGATTTTGTCTTTAAATAAATCTCAGTTCAAACTGAGCAGCACCACATGAACTCAGCAAAATGGTGGTATAGTGTGACCGAGTCAGGATGATGCTTATTAGACACTTTTGCATCTTTGAGGTGAAGCTTATGTTGTAAATGGAAAAGATAGAAAAAGATCGTAGGCTTTGTATCCAGGCAACCATATGAACAAGTAATCATGTGACCACATTATTTAACTAAATCTGTGGGGTGAATTGTGGTTCTAACCCAAAATATGATCTTTTTTCCAACTTCCCTGTTCGTATTGCCAATAACATTAAATGGTATCGGAAAATTTGTAAAAATATTCTAAAAAGATTTAATGCTCATAAAGTTGTCTCATTTAATCCTGAGCTACAGTGATGGAAAGAGAGCATGGAAATCCACAAATATGGTATCAATATTTGCTATTTATTACACTCTACGTTGACGAAGATCAGTACTTTTGTACATGTTAGTGGCTCCATTTTCCAGTAATTTGATCAATAGCCAGATTATTGATTGTGTTTTATCTGCTCTTCTGACATTAACCTGTCAGCTGTGTTAGTTACCATAGAAAACCTGAATTAATTCCCAGTATAGCTGTTTAAGCCACTGTTCCCAAGTTTCTCCAGGCTGCATGTAAACATCACATTGAGAATATGATCAAAAATGTGTCCATAAATGGTATACTAGTAAATAAGTATACATGTAACGCCCACCAGAATACATTTTTAGCATAGAAAGTGCAAAAAACTGGATTGGATGCTAGAGTTTAGTATTAATACCAAGATGCTACCAGCTCAGGACCTCATTTTGAGTTTTGTTAGCTGGTGACTGTGTCTGAAATCGCCATCCGTTTACCTTTATAGAGCATTTACTGTCTGTCATTTGATGGTGTGTGAAAGTGCATTCACTTTATTGTGTTCTCAGGAAGAAAGTAGTGTCCTTGGCATGTGTGCTGCTACTTTCTGCTAACAATCCCTCACTGCTTTGGGTCACGTTTTATAGATGTGCAAATCTACACCTGGCAGTGATGACACAAAATTATGATGATTATATATAGGAACTGAGTGAGGGTGTAATTCTGGACACAGACTTGTTCAAACCAGCTGTGCAGTTGCAGAAACAAAAAAGAAGATGACATCACCAGCATTGAGTTAAAACACAAAATAAGTGATCCCAGTCTGAATGAGACGTCACTGAAGGTTATCTGGAGGCTTTTTCCTCTTGCTGACTGTGTGGAGAACAGATATCTGTTCTGCCTGCTGAGATGTCTGTGCGATATGTCAGTCGTGCTTTTGAAAAATGTCCTCTGCTTTACTGACTTTCTGGTTCTGGGATTCTTTGGAGGCTCTCTGATGGAAATTTATATTAGGTTGATGATGAAAGAAATTAAATGCATTATGCACCTCTAATGGAGATGTCCAGCGGAGACGGGTGTTAAAGGGCACAAAGGGGCGAAATGACAAAATCAATGACACCTTTCCCACTGCACTCCTTATTTCTTTTTTCCTCATGTCCTAGTTTTCCATCTGCCCCCCAGGCACTCATTCGCCCCTCGCCTACTTATCCTGTTCTCTTCCCTTCTCTGTATAGATTTCCCTCTCTCTCTTGTCCTTTCTCCTCTTTTTGACATATTTTGGCATCGTCTACATTCAAACTTTAGACAAAAGAGGGCACGAAAAAAGAGACAGATGGAGAGACGAAAGCAGGAGTAGGAGACAGATGGAGGGAGAGCGAGAAGATGGGAGGAGGAGGAAAGAGCAGTCGCTCTTGTTTCTTGCTGCAGGGGCATCCTACTTCATCTTATTATACAACTGATATTCATTTTACATAACGATAACTGTTTCTCTGCCGACACTAAACCTAAGCTGCATCTCGAGTCTATCCTCTAACGCCTGGATCCTGCTGCCTGAATCCTGCTTTGTCATTCTGCTGCTGTTGAGTTAAGTTGACAGTAGAGCTGTGGTGGTTACCGCATAACCGCAGTGCCATGGCAGTATGAGCTTATTACTGTATTCACCAATTCTGGTCTTGGCCAAGCTCTTGCTTCTTTTCGTATCAGTAATCATGAAACATGCCGATGTCTTGTTTTGGTTTTTGTTTAGGTTTTCTTACTTAGTTTCAGACCACCACATGTGCAGTTTGATTTTTCAGCGACTCACAGAGGTCTTGTGTTGTGCTTGTTTATTAAAAATAGAGACTTCATTTTCCTGTGAGAGACAGCGAAATGGTGAAAAACAAAATGTAGCATTAAAGGTTCATTTGAGTGGATGTTCATAAATCTGCATATATCTTTAATCAACATTTAGTTAACCACTCTGCAGCTGTTACCACAGCTTCTGTCTACTGAAAATTATGTCACATCAGTTACTACTATGTGGTTAGGTGAAAATGTCCTTTATACAGGCGTCTGTGGTTAATGCATGCATCATTTAACCACATGCCCTGATTTTATACTAGCTGTAAAAGTTTGTTGCATGTCATACCCGTCTTTATCTCTGCACGTGTTTCCTGTCTACACTGTCAACTATCAAATAAAAGCAAAAAAGCTCCCTCAGATAATCTAAATACGTATCCGCATGTGAACTTGTGGTCATTTTTGTTCACTTTTTGTAATAGCAGGTGTCTTTGAAATGTTGCAAGGAGGACTGTTGAAGTAGAAACGGCCATAACAAGTTAATTGTGATGAGGGTGTGCATGTGACAGGCTTTGAGCACAGCAAAGCTCGATCATAGGTTTGAAGCATCACAAGCAATTGATTGCTCACAGTAGCTCCTGTACTCAAGTCGTATAGAAATTTGCCACCGTCACTCAGTTTCAATAATTGCAGGGAATGTGGGGTGGAATTAAATAGTGGTTAATTGACTAACCACTGGATGTGCTCATATCTCTGTGGTAAGAAAGATCAATGAATCCTAGCTGACATTTATTTCTCCGGCTCTCCCTCTCTCGCTTCTTCTCCTCAGATATATTCACTTTTGCATTTTCCCTTCAGCTTCAGTTTACGGGGGAGATTTACCAGCCGAACACTGCAGCAATTTTTTTCATTTCTTTTGCCTAACTGCTGTCCTTATATCTCAGTCTCACTTCCCACCCTCTTTCTTGCAGTGAGACTGCATGACAGCATTTCAGAAGAAGGCTTTCATTACCTAGTCTTTGACCTGTGAGTATATTCTGTACACACACACTGACATTTTATCCATGCATGTGACTGCGGTTTGTTTGTGTATGCTAACAACTTCTCTCTCCTTTGCCTCCTTGTCTCTCTCTCTGTCTGTTTCTCCGGCTCTTTCCTTCCCTCCCCCTCCCAGGGTGACAGGAGGAGAGCTTTTTGAAGACATTGTAGCCAGGGAGTACTACAGCGAGGCCGATGCCAGGTAAGCACTCACACGGCGCTGATCTGATCTGAACGTAAACATGTGCACACATTATTGCTTCAAACACACGGCATAATCCCATTAAATATATCAATACTCACTCTCATTTTTATGAGTGTGAAAACACAAGCGCACAGTGGTGCATATGATTGCTTTGTTTGTATTCTTGTCAGGAAATGCATCACACCCCAGTCAACAAGTGCATTAATATACTGGCCTCTCTTCCCTCTTGCATCATATGCGTCACTTTCCATCCGATCAACAGCAATTAATTATTTATTTCTCAAGTTTTTATCAAGCAGAAATATGTTAGCTCTAACTTCTCACGTGAAGATTTGCTGCTATTATATTTAGTTGAATATCCTTGGGGTTTGGGCTATTGATCGGACAGCACAAGCATTTTAAAGACTTCACTGTGACTTCTGTGAAATTGTGTTGGGTGGTTTACATGGTTTACTTATATTTTCTTGGCATTATGACAAGTAATCTTTGTTCCCTCACTTGCTACTTCCTTCTTTTCCCCTGTGGCTGTGTTGCGTGCAGCTTATGAATTCTGTCTACAATTGGATTAGGGGTCTTTGTCTGTCCGTACACATGAGGTGGGGGCTTTAGAAACCTGCACACACTCAGAAACACACAGAAACCAAGCCATGTGTACGTGGATTAATGCTGGGCCACACTCTGTCTAGCTGGGCTCGACCTCTGACCTGTTAACCTTTTCCAGAGATGAGACATGAGCACGAGCCTGAGATTCTGGCATTATGGAGCCTGACACCACGCTGTGCAGGACAGTAATAAGGTGGTGTTGAACTGGCTTGTAGAGACCCATCATGAGCCAAAGCACTCACCAGGCTAGTGTGAAACATGCTCATCAGCCAAGGTAGAGAAATAATGGCAGTGGTATTAGTGGCAGCTGAATTGACGCCCCCATTATTAAAATTGCTACTGGGATAAAGATTTATTGACTGCGTGGTTTAAGGCCTCCCACACAAGTTACTCAGTATTGATTATTTAAACTGCAGTACTTGGATAATATATTTGAAAAATAGTAGTGATTATATAGTATATAATGATTTATACTAAATGTTTGTTGTGCAACTGTTAAATTCAACATCCAGTGGGTTTGAACATAATGGAGGTGTTTTTTAATGTTTTTACGGATCCCACTAGAGCTACAGCTAACAGATGTTTTGCTTATCAGTTATTCAGATGATTATTTCCTTTATATTCTAATCCGATACGCTTTCATCAGATTCAGTTATTTTTTTCTCCAGACCGGCTTGCTGTCTGTCCTCTGTGTGAGCTGGTGTTCGTACACAATCCTGCTTCTGTAAATGGGAAGCAAACAAAGTGACTCGGACCAATCCACGTGACACTATTCCAGAGGACACAAGCAAAGATGTGCACAGGAGAGGGCAAAGAATGGGGACAGTGGGATACATCTGGCATATGCTATCTATCCAAATGTGCCAATTAGCTAAATATCAACTGTCTGTTTCAGAATCACGGACTCAGCCTTTAACCCTCTTGTCAATGAAGTGACAGAATGTGAGAATGTCCATCTCAGATTCTTTAAGCTCAGAGTGACATCTTCATCCTGCTTTTTTTTCTTAAATTCAGCTCAAATGCCACAAAATATTCATTTTAAAAGAAAAGTATGATAAGGTGCTGTTGAGTATTTCTGCCTGGAAAATGGTTCAAATGATTAAACAGTTATCAAAATAGCCATGTCAAATGACTAATCGTTTCATCTCTACATCATACGTTTTAAATGTTTATTCTTTCTCACACACACAAGATGCCTAAACTTCTTCTTTTAACAGCGCTAGCAATTATATCGTGATCAAGAGCGATGTCAGGCTGAGAGATGTTGCAATAAAATGCATCAGTTTTGCAGCCACCCCATAATCCACAGGGCTTCAGCGAAACACATGACAGTCAAATCATGTGCAGTGTGTGTGATGTTTTTGTAATGATGGCCAGTGACTGACACGTCTTTCTCTCCACTTGTCCCCTTTTTTCTCTCCGTAGTCATTGCATTAGTCAGATCTTGGAGAGTGTCAATCATATCCACCAGCATGATATTGTGCACAGAGACCTCAAGGTGAGTGGCTGCCCGTTGCCGTGACAACCACACACTCACACACCTCTGCTCGTGGCCATGGCAACACACAGATGGCTCTCGGTTGCTCTCTCTCTCTCTCTCTCTCTTCCTCGCTGCAGTTTAGCTTCCATCCCCTTTATTTTCCCCTGCGTCCCTCTCCCATCTCTCCGTTCTTTTCCCTCTGTTCCTCTATCTGCTGTCAGATCTGTCAGCTTGTCTGTCCTTGACCAGAACTCTGTGCTGGCGTGCGTGCGTGCACATGCATGCACGTGTGTCCATGTTGAGCACAGAGATGGTGAGTCATGATCACGTGGAAGGGTTCCTCTCTCACCTATGGCAAGGAAAAGACAAGGACTCAAACCGACATGTATGTGCATGAACACACGTACACACTTTGTACTACTGTGAAGGGGGTCTATTATGAGGGAGGAGGTGAAGGCATAGATGAACCTCAGGAGTTGCCAGGACAACCCATGTGACATCACACCGCCCGTGCAACAACGGGGGAGGGACTTGAGTCGTCCTAAATTGCTGATAGGCTCAAACGCACAAGTAGAGGAAGAGAGCTCCGGTTTTCTGCTTAACGCAATTTAAGGTGTTGATCATAACCCTGGCAGGAAGCATGATAATAATATGTATTCATTTGCACCATTTCAAGCAGAAACCACAAGATGCGGTAAAAAAATCCCACCTCAAGGGATGTCCGAGACGTATGTGGGCGGCTTTTCTGTGTGTGTGCGCACTCTGTGTCGGAGAATAACCTCGAGCGCTGCCTGTCTGATTTGTTGGCCTTTTATCCTGAGTGGGCTTTTTACTGCGGCCCTTTATGTCCCGCTGCCCAAACAACGGCCATTTAGAACGATGCCACACACACTGTCTCTTGCTAAGTACACTTTCCATTTAGCATGCAGTCTGCAGCGCTGCCTAAATGACTCCCGAGTGGTTTCTATGGCTACGAACCCATGCCCATATAAGGTGTTGTGGAGATTCTCAACCGCCCATCCTCTTCCTACCTCCTCTGTCTCTCCATCGCTTTCTCACACCTTTACCCCACCCCCACACAATCTGTGTCGAATCCATCAAATATAAATATTTCTGAGAAAGAGCTTTACTGAAGACTGCCTGTAACTATCTGTCTCTCACTGTCTTGATCTCGTGTCCTACATTCTGCTTCACCGTGTGTGTGTGTGTGTGTGTGTGTGTGTGTGTGTGTTTGTGTGTCTGTCAGCCTGAGAACCTGTTGTTGGCCAGTAAGATGAAGGGAGCTGCAGTGAAGCTGGCAGACTTTGGCCTTGCTATTGAAGTGCAGGGAGACCAGCAGGCTTGGTTTGGTAAGAAAACACAAACAGTGACACACTCATATCAAATGTGCTGGTCCATTACCTGCTCTGTGATTCTCTCTGGGTGTTAAGCACTAGATAGTTTCTACACTGAATATGAATCACAGCTGAATAGGTCCTCTTTCATACAGCACGTCTGCTTAGATACACATCCACGTCCACTTGGAAGCCAAAGAATATTTGTGGGAGCTTGAGAGGCTCACTGCCACTTTCCAGTTCATGCTTAGGTCATTGTGTCTTGGCTAACAGCCGAGCTGCCAGCATTTGGCTGACTCTCCGGCGGGGACGAGATGATTCATGTGCATTTGCTTGTGACTCTACACTATCATAATCCGGTCTTGCATAATAGTCCGATGGGTCACTATGATTTGAACCATTCATATGACTGCACAAAAAGTAGCCCATGTCGGGATTTTAATTTTGTTCATTTCATCCTCCGAATCATCTGTTGGGCAGGGTTTGCGGGCACTCCTGGCTATCTCTCCCCTGAGGTCCTGAGGAAGGACCCCTACGGCAAGCCTGTGGACATATGGGCTTGTGGTGAGTTTGAGCTTCACGTTTGAGTAGTTAACCTGTTGCAGTCAGCTTGTTTACTCTAAAACTGGTGAGAAACAAACAGCAGAGTCTGACTGTGTTTGTCTTCACTCAAATGAACCGATTCTACAGCCTGACAACATTTGTAGTTGAAATTGTTGTCAAAAAGGTACATTGGATGATTGTAAAACCCTTGAGTTCTACCTCACAGAAACAGAATAATCAGGCTCTTCTTGGTAGACATTCTAACATACATGTGCTCCTTTCTTATTGCTGCATTTTTCTGTATTTTTTTTTAAATTATTATTCTTTGGTGCATAACACTTGTAGCTTCTCTTTATTGTAAAGCACATAAAATATTACGACTTTTCTCAGTCTCTTTTCCCCGTTTTGTTTTCTGTCAGGTGTTATTCTCTATATCTTGTTAGTGGGATATCCTCCGTTCTGGGATGAGGATCAACACAAACTCTATCAGCAGATCAAAGCTGGAGCATACGATGTAAGTGTGCTTTGTGTGTGTGTGTGTGTGTGTGTGTGTGTGTGACGGGTGCAGTGCAGGGGTTTGCTAAGCAGTTTTTGAATGTTTAATAGTGTCCAATTGAGATCTGGTCCAAAGCTATTGATCCTATCAGGGCCTCCCTGACGCATTGCAGAGGGGTCTGTGTGTGAAAGAGAGAGAGAGAGAGGGAATCAGAGAAGGGGTATCCTCCTTTCTCAGTCGCTGGATAACAAGTCACAGTGCCGCCTGTTTGTAGGGATTTTACTCTTAATAGAAATGGTTTAAAGTAGGGATGTTCCTACTGATACATTTCCCTGCTGCTTAAACAGAAATTTAAATTTAAAATGATGAAGAAGTTTAAAAGTAGGAAAACATTCAGTAACGTCAAAACTGAGCAGAATGTAATTGATAACTTTCCCCATAGTTCAAAAAATATTGCAAGTATTTAAGAACCATTTGAAACTGTTAATCACATTCTTCAATATCCAAAACTGTTTTTTAAATGCAGATGGAATGTCTACGAACACATCCTACAAAACATACCGACAACTCATTAAATAAAAATGAACATATCATGTATAAAACAAATGTCTGTATGCCTGTGCTGAGCGTGGTTGCTCATCCCCCCAGTTGAGTGGTTATGTGACAGTTTATTCTGACATGCAGCCTTAATTTCATTTTCTAAATTGAAATGCTGCCAAACTGCACTAGTTGTATGAGATGACATCTGTCCCACTTTCTATTTTTCTGGTTTACAACATCCTTTCATTAGCCGTGGCTGCTGTCTGACAGGGCTGCAGCCCCGGCTAGTGATTGGTGACAGTTAAATGGTGATGTACATTAATCAAATATTAATAATCAGGTTAACCGACTTCTATCTCTGGTCCTGACGAGCAATTTTTTATTTTTTTTTACTTTTTCCTAGAAAGCAATTAGGTGCAACTGCTGCTGTTTTCAAATGTGCTTTATAAGAAACAGTGACTTGACTTACTCAGAGTTTCCTCTATAATGTGGCTAAGAAGACCTCGTTATTACACCCCTATTTCTTGTTCACACTGAAACAAGTTGGCATATTTCAACTGTGTGACTACCTCTGCTGCAACAACAATGCCCCGCAGTTCCTTTTCCGTACCCTACATACACAACAGTGTGTCGAAATAAAGGTGCAACAGTCCCACCTTAAAGAGTCTGTGTGAAAGGAGATATTGTTTAGTTGACTCATCTCGCACATCGCTACTTTAAAGACCTGGAACATAAGCTTGTGTTCTGTAAATCCAAAAAAAACTAAATGAACAGTTTTGTTGTCATATCTGCCTAATTTTGACCAATTAGCTCGATACCTGGAGCCCAGATGGTGTGAGTTGGCCAGAAACCTGCAGGTGCAGACTTCTTCAGGAAACATGAATTGTTTCCATCCCTCTGTCCTCTCCTTCTGTACCCTCCAACTGTCACACCTACTTTTTTCTCCATTTTCCTCAGTTCCCATCCCCAGAGTGGGACACGGTGACTCCAGAGGCAAAGAACCTGATCAACCAGATGCTGACTATTAACCCAGCCAAGAGAATCACTGCCGAACAGGCCCTCAAACATCCATGGGTCTGCGTAAGTATTCATTCACACACCATCCGGAAGAATTTCTTCAATTACACATTATGGTAAAGTAAACCTGAACATAGCACATATTCACACAGTACTACCTAGAGAATTACCACATCACAGCCTTCAAAACACTATAATTCTGTGCAGATTAGTGCATAACCTGAGAGTTGATGTGTTTGTTTATTCCTGTGTTTTTGCTCTGTCCTCATGCAGCACCGCTCTACAGTGGCATCCATGATGCACAGACAGGAAACTGTCGAATGTCTCCGCAAGTTTAATGCTCGCCGAAAACTCAAGGTAATAATCCTCAATTTAACATTTTCACCTTTGTGGTTTTAAACCCCCCTTTGAGTAAATCAGTTTATTTTCTGACTCTCTGTTTTATTGTATATCAACTACTAGAAACCTACCATTTATCTGTTTTTAAATACTGTTTAACAACATCATGCAGACTGGGTGCAGTCCTATTGTAAATTCAGAGTCATTTGCAGTGGAGCTAATCATCAGTTAATTTAATTTAAGTTTAATACTCTGGCATCATTAGTTGACCAGCTGCCCGAATCTATTATATCATTTCAAAAGTTATGTTTCCTGTGGTAATTAAGCTTTATAATTCATGTTGCTGTTAACCGAATATGAAAAAGAATCTCACTTTTTGGTGCTGAAGCTTTGAGTGTAGTAAACTGTCGATGTCTGCTCAAGTCTTCTGTCTATTGTTTACAGATTTAAGTAAAAATTGTTTTCAAATTCAGGGAGTTTGAAGTTGTTGCGCGTGTTGAGACAACATTTAACCTTTTAAGAACCTCAGCTTCTTCCTCTGTTGGCAGCAGTGTTGAAACATTTCAAATGACACTCGGCTCTCGTTGCTGTAGTTTGCATTCACAGCCACACATGCAAACTAATGGATCAAGTAACAGCTATTTTGTTTTGTCACATCATTTAAACTTATTTGCATTATAGGACTAGGAGATATGAAAATATACAGTTAATGTAATGGTGGCTCTCCCCAGTAATGCAGTAGTAGTAATTTTGTTGAGTAATTAAATTCTGTTTGACAGAGAACAAATGCTAAGCCTTGACTGTGTTCAAAACAACCACAGTATGATGAAGGTGCTGCTGCCAAAAAAGCAGAAAGATAAAGATGTCACCGTCCAGTTAAAAAGGAATACAAAACAGTCAAGAAAAAGAAAAACTGAAATCCTGTTAAATAAGACAAAACTCTGTGCGCTCATTATACCTCCTTTACTTCTCTCTCCTCCTTCCTCTCCTCCTCCAGGGAGCCATTCTCACCACCATGCTGGTGTCCAGAAACTTCTCAGGTGGGTGTGCCCTTCGCCCTCAGCCTCCCACGCAGCACATGCAGAGGGAGAGGAGGAAGGAGAGTGGATAGAGTCCTCTGCACCTCTTTTAACCCCCTCACCACACACGCACACTCACCCACTCATCCTCAAAATAACAATATGTTTTTGTGTGTGCACAGGAGTTTACTTGCTTACAACATTAAACTGAATTGAACCATGCAGCTCCTTTTGTGTTATAGTAGGAACATTGTATTGATACTGATGGATTATTTTTATTATGAGAGCAATGCATCCTGATGTAGCTAGAATTTGATATACTGTCATGTACCAGATTATATGTGGGTGTCGGTTACGTCTCTGTCCATGCTAATGTCTCTCTCCCTCTGTGTGTGTGTGTGTTTGTGTGTGCGAGCGAGCGGATGTGTCCCTCTTTTTCTGCTGCCCGTGGAGCGTTTGCATGCTTGAGAGAAGGAAGCATAGACTTTAATGAGATTTTTTTTTGTTTTGTTTTGTTTTGTTTGGGGTCTAGTGTGGTGGCTATAAAAAAAACAGGTGACTGCTAAGATTCTGTGTTTTTTTTAATCTCAGTCTGCTGAGACTGACTTGTTTTCGTTGAAGCCTTGTGCTCAGCCTCTAAGTAATTGGTCAGTCGATGGCTAATGATTTCAACCCTGGTCCTAGAGATCCACAGGGGTGCACGTCTTTGCTGTAGCCTGTTTCTATCAAAGTGTTCGATGTATCTGGGCTGCAGCCAGCACACCCTGTGGCTCTCTAGGCCCACGACTGAACAGCGTGAGATAGACCTGCCTAATTTGTATAGACCCTCCCAACTGTAGCATTTCTGTCCAATAGTGGGCCGGCAGCATACCAACTCTGCTGCTGCCGCCTCCTCCACGGCCTCACTGGCTCAGGAAGGTACGTCCCAGAGACACGCCCATCCACTTCCTCTCTACACACACTTCTTTGGTTCATAGGGCAGGGTGGGCCCTCATTACCATCCCCAAACTCCTCTGCATGCAGCCTCTGCTAGCATCCTCATCGACATTCACACACATATGCATGCAGACTCACACAAAATTATGTTCATTTAGGGTATTATGGATGTGTGTTTGCATTACGGCAAAAGACATCAGATTTTCCGCACACAGTCATGTACATCAGCATCACTTAGTGGTAATCGATGTAGTTCAACCTGCACTCCAAAGTGCTTTTTACATTTACACCTCACCGCCACTCGGCCACGACCTTGTAACCCCCCCATTTCATCTTCCAAATTAGTTCTGTCGTCACTTCTCGCAAGCTCCATCCAGACTTCCAGCTGACCCTGTACGCTCCTGTGCTCTCCCCCGGCCGAGGCCGTGAGGATGGGCACAGGGCGGACCAGGGCAGGGGATGAGGAGGGGCATGTATCCTCGGGGCGGGAACTGACACTGCAGGGGGCCGGCAAGAGCTGGGTTGGCGTGCTGCCATCGTCGGACCTGGGACTGGTGGGGGTGGGGTGGATGTTGAGGAGCTGGGGGAGAGACAGAGGATGGGAGTGCTGCCTTCAATGCTGCTGCCTAAACGAACTGTTGAGGCCGTCGCCGTTGTGCAGCCTTCCAGATGAATCCCTTGAGGTGAAAGGCATCTCTCGTCTTATCTCCCCCTCCGAAAGTCTGTTTTTAGTACTTTCAAAAAAGTTCCACAAGCCAACACGTCAGCGAATGTGGAATTGGGTTTGTCAAATCCGCAGTGACGTATTGCATCTCTTATGCCACATTGAATGCAGGGATGGATTCCTTTATTTTGAAAGTACTAAAATCAGGCTCTGCTCTCATCCTGCTGGGTGGGGATGGGTGGTGAAGGTCGGCGATTCCAATGGTGGCTCCATGGATTCAGTACATTAGAAGCAGACAGTGTAGAGCAGAACAAATTCTCTGTCACCTTTCCAGACAAGAGAATCTTATTTGCTCTACAGTGTGCATAAATCTTCTCTGTAGGATCTGTGTAGGCAGGGTAAAGGTAAAATGTGGACAAGACCTATGGGGTGTTCCTGCTAGGATGTGTGACTGGTGCACTGAGATTCGGGCTGCTTGTGGTGGTTTGATTGTCAGCGAAAGCCCTCCGAATGCGGGCTTCCTCACTGAGACTGGACCAAGTTGCCTGTTTTGTAAGTTTCTGTAAACATCATGTGTGACATCATCACCTCAGATTGGACTTTCTCATCTCCTCTCTATTTCAATCATCCAGATCTCCTTTTTTTTTATTTATGTGGGCTTTTTGATCCTCTGATGATGTCACTCATCACTGCAAAATCCTTTTTTTTTTTATTTACTTGAACTGCTTCCTTGCACTTCTTTGTAGAGTTCTGGCTGAGGCAAGGCTTGGCAGTTTGCTCATGATGTTCCCTTTTAATCACATTATATATAGACAAAAAAAACCAAATGTGACAGAAGTGTGCGTTTTGAAGCATTTCTGTATATTTCTGGAAAGGTGTTTGCCTTGCTGCCTTTCGCATGTGGGTGTCCTGTGTGGTTAAATTCTACAAAAAAAATGTATATTCTCGGGAGATGCGCCTTCACATGCTTCCTAATACATTCTTCCCTGTTCCTCACTCACGCTGCTTGTATACTGCTTGAGTGATGCAGCCCTCCTGCTGTGGGTCATCTTGACTTTACCCGTCCTTTCATGTGAAATTGGAACATCTTGAATGGAGGAGGGAAGGCCATAATTAGCGAGCATGTGAACGCGGTGGTCCCATGCTGTCACAATTAGCACCTCGATGGCTGTTTGGTTGAAGATTTAGCCGAATGAAGAGCAGATGTTTGCACTCTGAACAATCAGCTCTCCCTTTTTTCCTGGCTGTGGAATGAAAACTTTTCTTTTTTTTTAATGTATTCTTTTCTCTTTGGATGCTGCATGGCCAGGCCAAGATAGAAGCTGCATATCAGCGCAACAGCCCAGATTAAGGAGCATGAGTTGTCACTTGATATTGTTTGCTGCTGTAAATGCTGTACCCCTTATCTCTACTCTCTTGTATTGAAATACTAAGCCCTCTCTTACAACCCTCCCCCCTCCCCCCCTCTTTCCCTGTCCCATTCCTTATTGAAAGGTAAGAAACACAAGATAAGATTTTTTTGGAACCTGTGTGTCTGTAGAAAAAAAGATAGAAAAGGAAGCAAGAGAGAGTTGAGAGCTTCAGACTGAAAGGAAAAGTGACCGGAGCCCTTAAAGGAAATCAATGATTTACATTACCCGAGCTCATCGCCGTCACTCCTGGCGGCAGTTTGAGTCCGTCCATCATTCTCCTCCTAGATCTGCTGGGGTCTTCCCGACAGGAAATGGATTGAGGAAGTTTACTTTGCTCTCAGGTTTCTCTTTTATCCCCAGATGGCAATGAATGGATTATGATGTGAATGGGTTTTGCAGAGTGTAGCAACCTGTACAAGCCAAAGGGGAAAAAATGCCCAAGAAATCCATTAAATGCATGTTATTCTCTGGAAACATCTAAGTTTACTTTGCAACAGAGGATGAGGTATTGGGGTTTCTTAGTTAATAAATTGCAGATCCAAGTTTCAATAAAAGCAGAGAAGGAATTAGGTGGATTTGCATTGTGGCATAAGTGAAACTCAATTTTGTACCTGCTTCTTTTCCTTTCTATCCTCTTTTTTTTATTACAGCATGCAAAAGTTTACTCAACAAGAAGTCAGATTCTGCTAAGGTAAGGTTGTCTCGTCACCTCTCTGCCCTCTTTTGTTCTACTACAATGTGTCCTGTCTCTCCTCTGATAGCTGACCCCGTTTTTCTACCTTCTGTTCTTGTTCGGTGCCTCTACTGTCTCAGTGTAGCTCACTTTCTCCTCCTAGTATTTCTTTCTTTTTCACACAGTAATGATATTTTTTTCAGGGTTTTCCAGTTTTCTTTTTTTTCCTCTCACTGTCCCTGATAATTTCTGTAGGGGGATTGTGCTTTACCTCAGGCAACTTTCTGTGGCCTGGTTTTAGATTGCACATATCCTGTAGTCCCATCTACAAGTTTGAGAACTTCCTTTTCTCCAGTTCCAGTTATTTTCTCATGTACAAGTTTCTTCTGTGTTGGTTTTACTTTTTCCACCTTTAGCTGATTTCAGTCAGATGTCTGCTGCTCTCCTTCCGAGCAGTCTCCATCAGTCTCTGCTATTAAGCATCTCCCTTCCCTCTCCACCTCCTTCTCCCATCTCCCTTTCTTTCTTCTCTGCCCCAGGGGTCTCTCTGTGTACTTAAGTGGCAGAGGCATAGAGAGTTAGTGAGGCAGTAAAAAGGATGATCTAGAGGCCATTCTGTGGCACTCACCCTCTCATTTACCCCTGTTAGCTCTCAACAGCCCGGCAGCTTCAACCAACATTAGCCCCATTCCCTACAAAGGCGTGTAATTCTAATGCATCTGTGTGTATGTGTGCGTATGTGTTTGCGTTCTCGTCCCAGCCTTCTACCAACAACAGTAAGAACAGTATAGTGAGCGCCATCAATGCCCTGAAAGACACCAACATGGCAACCAACGCCCAGATGGTACAGTAGGCCGCCGCAGCGTCAGCTCCCGCCTCTTAACCTCCCCCCATCCTCCCTCCCTCAGTAGTTGCATAGTAGCCCGTCGTGCATCATCCTCCATCGTCATAGTTGCTGCTTGTCATCCTTCATTCGCCATCCAGGAGGTGTTGCAGTGTAACATTCCCTCTCCCCTCACTCCCATCCTCTGGCCCCTCAAGGTGCACATGTGTTCCAGAGCTGCATCAAGCACATGTTTTGGAAATTATTCAAAATGCTCGTCCTGAGGTAGAATCTCAGACTCACATGTGCACCTGTTTAGATTTATGAGAAGCATGTTTGTAGGATTATATGCCTCTATAGTGGCAGCACAGACAGCTGCAGTCCTTGTTGATATTCAACTAGCAGTCAGTCTTGTCTTGTAATGGCCCCTGTGTTTATCTCTGTATATAATCCCTAATAGCCCAGGCCTAACCTGCTATTCTTTTATCCTTTTACCATCTTGCAACCATCCATCCATCCATCCATCCATCCATCCATCCATCCATCCATCCATCCATCCTAACATCTTTTGTGGCCCATCTAACCAGTTTTCCAGCTCTAACCTGTTAATCTTGCCATCATTGACATCCTTACCATACTGCCGAACTTTAACATCCAGTACTAGCATGTTGTGGTTTTAAGACGCTTCACTAGCATGCATTAAAAGACATCTTGCAGCGTTGTGGTTGGATAACACTAGTCTGGTTTGGTTCGCTTGTGCTTCTCAACTGGTGGTGCAGGGCCTGGAGTTTGTTATGCAAAATGTACAAAAACTGTGTCCCACTTATGTATTAGATAAAACTAGGATTGTACACTTAGCTGGTCAACCAAATATGAAGCTGTTTAACTCTCTCAAAGACTAATGCTGCTTCTGCTTTGTGAGGACTTGCTGCTTGTCTTTTTGATAGTATTTTTACAATGAATATTTTCAGGTTTAGGACTGTTGATTGAATAAAATGTAGTTTGAGAAGGTCACATTGGGCAAAGGGAAATTGAAAGAGACTAATTTAAACTGTTAAGTGATCAACTGTGAAAGTAATCTCCAGGTTTTTGTGATAATTAGAACAATATTTGCCGCAAATGTTATTTTGCTCAGAATTGTATTTATTTTGCCCACAGTGTTTTGCAAAGTAATAACACACAGTAAGATCGTATCGCGGTAAAGTTCTAGTAATGACTGACAAATGATGAAAGAGCAGAAACGACGAGTGTATTAATTGATAAGAAAAATCTATCCTCCATTAGCTTTGCAGATTTTCTTTGTCTTCTGTTTCTGTGTTGTTTGTTGGGGTTGAGACTGTTGGTTGGACAAAATAAGTGTCTGAATTTGCAGGATGAGCATTTTCAACTAATTTCTGACATTTTATAGATTGGAAAATAAATCTATTAATTGTGAAAATAAACGGCTCATTGATAGATAATGAAAATGAACATCAGTTGCAGGCCTAAGTGAAAATATTGATTAGTCTTCCAGCCCAAAATATGAGTGGTCTTGACAGTTTAGGGGACACATTAGCTGCTAATAGATGCTACATGTTAGGTTGTGACTGGTACAATAAGGGGCCTAATTTAACTCCAGTTGAGAGGCACTGTTTCAGAGAAGTATTCTGGACTAACTGTTCTGTTCTGCAACGCAGGAATCTCAGAGCACAGTGGTGCACAACCCTCCCGATGGAGTCAAGGTGAGATGTGTGTTTCTGTCTGCCTGAAAGTCCGACACAGAACATCGCACAGCCCAGTTGGACTTGTTCCTGGATCCCGGCTGCGTTAATTTCAGTGTCTTTCTGTTCTAACCTTCTGCTCCCCAGGGATCCACGGAGAGCAACGCCACCAACGACGAGGAAGAAATGAAAGGTAGGAAAGGTACTCAAGTGTTTTATTCCCTTTTTCCTGTTCTTATCCGCTCTCTCTTTCTGTCTCCCATCTAGTGAAGTGTGTGTATTTGACTGTAGTGATTGGCAGGTGTGCTGAGATGTGTCTCTCCACACTCTTGACCGTGTGCCTGTCGTGTGCGTACGTCTGTATTTATTGTGTGTCCGGCTGCGTTTTGTGTGTGTGTTCTAGCGGACAGTTCGGCGCTGAGTCAGAGCAGCGCCACCGAGGAGATGCCCCCACTTCTGCCCTCACCTCAAAGCTCACCTGCCAGTAAGTTTATCCATGGCAACCAGAAGCTATGCGGTCGGCCCTGGCAAGGACCTAACACAACCCCACCCACCTCCCCCCCACTCCCACCCTGGCTTTTTGTAGTCACTGGCAATGACTTCTTACATCTTTGAGCTCCCCTCACTCTGATCCACCAAGCTTTTTTTGAGGGTTCCCACTGGTTTTCGATTTGTGGAATATTGATTTTTTTTTATATATTTTTTTTACGTTTGTTTTTTTTTAAACTATCCCTATTCCATTCAGGGTAAATCCAGGACCGCAGTAGAATTTGACTGATTTCATTTATTTAAAGGATAATTCCAGTTTATTACAACTTGGATCTGACTCCAGCTGAGATCTGGGAACAGGAGAATCTTTACAAACAGAAACTGAAGGAGAGGAAAAAGTTGCCCCTTCCTTTGTGCACAGATAACTGAAGTAGTTATTTCCCATTAAAAAAATGTAGATTGTCCAGAGTTGCCATTTCACACATGTAGCGCACAACAGGAGCGTTCAGGAGGCAGGACATGAGGAAAAAAATAGTCCACTGTGGTCATACTGGTTCATAATTTGATCAGAAACGACAAACAACTGCTGTTTGTCTGGTGAATTCTGACCAAGAGCATACCCTACATCTCCTTTTTCTCTCCAGTTAGACATTTTCATTGGTGTCTTTCTGAAAATATGCCTTTTCCAAGCCCTTACATTTGTGTTTGTGGCACTCAAGCAATAGAAACGTCATCAACACTCGCTTCATACATATATGGGCTTAATTGGACTCGAGAGCTGCCTGAGTAAAGTCCGTTTAACGTCCGGTCCAACTGATTCTGACATTTCCATTCTTACATACATCTGCCCCACTTAACGTCTAGACAAGTTCAGGGCTGGAGTGCGCGTTGTAAAAACAACTTGAGCTTAGCTTGTTGATGCTTTTAGGCTCAAGTCTGCATTTTTAAAGTCCTTCAGAGCTCTTTAGAATGAATCCACAGCTGTTGTCTCAGCATCACGCGATACAACTCTCCTATTCATATCCATCTGGTTCATGACTGAAATATTACATCCATATATGAACCCAGATACAATGATGCCTCTTTTTTAGAGTCATGATGATTGTAAATCCTCTATCTTATGACTGTTAGGACAAGAAAACATAATATTTAGCCATGTATGATAGAATGTCTGGAATTTTTCATTTGCAGACTGAACTTTATGAGTTGTGTTTGAGCCTAAGCACATCTTTATGTAGATGTCAGGTTTTCTTAACAGTTAAAGGAGCTTTTAAGAAATTTACATCCAGTGAATCAGACACTAGATCTCTCCTTTCACTGTAGCCACAACTAGAAATCAAAAATATGAACAAAAAGACAGTAATTAAGTTGAAACGACTGCTTACAATAACCTGTCCTTGATAGGTTTTAAGCCTTGAAAGTGTTTCCATGCAGACATGTGGTGCACACGGACAGCTGTGGAAACTACAGACATGTAGTTGTTGCTGTTCTACTACTTTATTGTCAATGGGAATCTGCTTGGAAAACTGTTCCATAGATACTCAGTAGGTTGTTGCTATATATTACACAAATATATATTATATAGCCCTTGTGGCATAGTTGTTGCATGGACTGTCTGCTAGGACTGAATGATATGCAAGAAAATCATATTGCCATTATTTAGACAGATATTGTGCAAGATTTTTCTTTTATTACAGTATATATTACTGTACATATAACTTCAGTAACTAATGAGTGTAAGTTAGGCTCAACAGTTGCGATTATTATGCTGGATATTGCAATAACATTTCTTTTCCACTTAAGCAAATCTATAATTATGATTGTGTGATTTTTGCTGCGGTCTGCGCTAAATGAACATGTTCCCTTATGCCTGGAGAATATCATTTGTAGGCCTTAGTCTCTCTGTAGTACCACAAAGCTTCACTTGGAATGATGTGTTGTGAGGGATTTTAATTGCAGTTGCTGGAATTTGGATATTGCACTTGGCCTTATAGGGATTTTGCTAATATTTCCATAAATTGCTCAACCTTATTGAACTCTTCAGACTCTCCAGCAGCAGAGTCCATGTTCTTGTCATCACCTCATTGAAAAATGTTTCCCAAATCTTATTAAGCCTTTAATTAATGCCAGTTTTCTTTAAGCTATGATTCTCAGTTCACGATAGGTCCTTTGCCTGTCACTTAATGAAGTCAGTATCCGTCCTTGTACCAACCAGATCATTTAATCCCCAGTTTACATCTGACATGTTGGATTGCTGGTGCATTTGTCCTGTTGGAGTTAACTGCAACGATGTCACCTCGTTCCCAGATCTCAGCAGTTACTTCCGAGCATTCGGCTAAAACTCCCCAAATAAAACCCACGTTTTAATAAACTGAAATATTCTAACATGCATTTTTGTTTAGCACACCGACTGCTGTGTCTTTCTTTTATATTGTACATCGTGTGCTCACTTTACCTCCGCTGCTCCGATCAAACTTTTAAAAGCAACAGGGACGATTTTTTTTCCAGGTCACAGAGCCATTTCGATCTAATTATGGAAGCCATAAAAAAAAAAGAAAAGTCGTGGCGTTTTTCATCAGGGCCACTGTGGGAACCCTGAAATCTGTGTGTGTCTGCGTGAGTTCGTGTGAGTGTGTGTTTCTTGGTGTTCACTGCATCTATCCCCTTGTCCTCCTAATGTGACAGCTCCAGCTGGAGGAAGCCTTGCTTACCTTGCAGCTGAGTGTCCTAAACCGGCCGCCCAGTCTGACAGGCCCTGCTGCCCGTCTGACTCTCCTGGAGCCATGCACACCATAGAGCATCATGTTTCTCTTTGTCCTCACATTTTTCTCCTCCATTCTCCTCTAATACTTTATTCTCTGTTAATCTTCTTGCTAATTTATTCCCCATTTCTCTCTAATACGCCGTTCTTCGCTGCTCTCTTCTCCCATTGTCTCTCCTCTCACATATCTTCCCTCCTCTAGTCTTTCCTCTCGTCTCTTGACCTCTTGTCTGACACACCTGCACTAAAGGACAGCCTCATCTCTTTTTCCTCTCTACCCTCTTTACTACTTTCCTGTGTGCTTCGTCCACTCCGGCCTTCCTTCCTGAACATGCCAAGTTTTCCCACAGGCATAACACGAACTAATAACAAACAATGTCTTCGATCCTGTCTGTGCTTCGGTTCATCAGAGGAGGCTTTGTTAATGCATATGAGCACTAAGAGTAGAGTAGATGTGAGCAGAGCAGGCAGTTAAATGACTTCCACGTCTCATAGCATCACCATCAGAGCTGCACTGATATTGCTTGTCTGCATGTCTGTCAGAAACCCTTACTAACTCTGAGTGTTGTTGCTTTTTTCTTACTAATTCTACTAAACCACACCAGCTGTAGTTTTTGCACTTGTTTTTTTGTGTTTGCATGTCGTGCCTGTGTGTGTGTGGATGATCACTCGCACATTTCTGTCACCTTGTCCGTTTGTCCATCCACGTGTTTGTTGACCATCCGTTGTGTGTTTCAGTTCCACCGCATGACGTAAAGCGCATGGCATGGAACAGCACGGGCAACAGCTCCTGCCCCGACTCTGAGCTCTCACAGTCCTCCATGCCTGCCGCTCCACTAGGGAGCAACACTGCTAAAAGCAACACTAAGCAGAGTAAGGACACATCTGCACTAACTGACTAATTCAGCTTTCCCCCCCTCCACCATCTCCTCACTGTAGCTGTTGCTCACTACTAAAACCTCGCATCTCTGTATCCTCAGTATTGAAAAAAACAGGCTGTAGATGATGTCCACTATAACAGGTCAGGAGTTTTACTACTTCATCCTGGTTTGTAGGTTTAACCCTCTGAACATCAAGCAATTTGTGGGTGTTTTTTTGCTCCTGATGCATTTTTATTCACTGTAGACTCATTTTAACTCCAATATAAAGTCCTGCACCTCTGTGGAAAGGGCACAACCGTGGCTAGGAGTAGTGAGAACTGGAAAATGTCTTTGGTGCAGTATGACACAGACATAATGCCATTAATCATTAAAGAAAAAAAGTTAAACATTTTTCAAAGTTACCAATACTGGAATGGTAACCCTGCATGCTATAGATATTTTACTACTCATATTTCCATACTTGTCCACCCATCTGCTCTACACAGCCTGCAGTTCAGCCCAGTTTAGCCAGAGAGTCCCTGAATTTTACTCAGGGACAACATCTCAATTGCAGATTTATTTTTTTTGTTTTCCACAGATTTTTCATGAGAGTAAATGGTTTATTTTAGTCTTTTTTTTAAAAAATGAGACATGCAGAATAAAGTGATTTTGATGAGATCACAAGTTTTAGCTTGGATTTGGGTAATTTTTCCAAATAAACAGCACGTCACAGACAAGTAGTTAAAGGATTGTCAGAGATTTTAAAATATTTTTCTGTTTTTAGAATCAGAAATACTTTATTGATCCCCAGGGGGAAATTGCTTTTACTGTCTTTGGCTCTGATAAATGTTGTTATTGTGGCAGTTTAAATAATTAGTAACGTGCCTTTCAAACCCACTGGTGGGTTTTGGCGTTCAGAGGGTTAAAGCGTCGTGAAATGAGTCGGACCACACATTTCACACAGCTGCTTTGATAGATTTTCTGGCCTTTAAACAGAAAATTTACATTAGTTTTGCATTCTTGTATAATCAGTCGACAAAATGACTTGTGGAAGGATAACACTGGTGTTATTGTATGTTTTTCTCACTGCTAACAAATCCCACGAAAATACCAGAACCAACAATGTGCTTATCTGTCTCTCTGCACTTCCCGATGCTCTCGGTGCCAAACTCATTTGTTTCTAGTGAAGAAAATCTGGCGAAACCCTTCACTGCGGGTAGAAATTATACAGTTTATTATTAAAAATGCAGTAATTTGCTGGCATTATTAAAAGAAGTAAGGAGCTTGTAGGGGGTCTATTTTTAGACGTGGATTATTCCACTTTTGCCGCTCTGTTGTGTTTTTACGACGGCGGGACGGCGTGTGTGGGACTGAGTCAAAATAAACTACAAACACGTCATCTGGCGCAAAAGTGTGATTCATTGGTGTGTTTGTAATAGTTCAGTCTGTGACACAGAGTAAGTGCATCAGGTTAATACTTGTGTTGTTGGTTTTGGTGCCTTTTTGTGAAATTTGTTGACGAGAAAAAACACTAAATATCAACAGCCTTATCCTTGAAGATGGCATTTTGTGAAAGGGAAAGTTGTGTAGTGTTTTTCATTTGGTTACTTTAAAGCTGCATGTGTGCAGATGTTTCAAGCGCTTGTCAGGCATCAAAATGCTAATCACTAATATTGATTAAGCAGTGAATTTAAAGGTCATTTTTCAGGACTCAAGTGTGTCGGTGGGAGACAGTTGATATTTTTCTATTGACATGATTTACAATGCTTTTAGTTTTATTAGTTTATGAGTAAACCAGGTCAGAGCAGACATAAATATTACATGCCGTTTAAGTTAATTAATGGGGCTTTTAGAAAATGAGCGCTGTCAGATGCGAGTTCATGATTCAGAACTCATTTTCTGGAGCTCTCAGTCATATCTCATGGTCTTCCTTGGCAGGTTTTCTCACTAGTGACAGGGAGACGTCTGTTCTCATTATGTATGAGTCTGCCGTCGCATAATAACAGTTGCAGGAGAAAATCTAGCAAGTGGGCCTGGTGTTAAGATTTTGTTTGTCAAACTAAGCCGGTGGTATTTACAAGCAGAGCTGCTGCTTCTGTTTCGGTGGCAGCGTGTCGCTCGCAGCAGAGAGTAGCGTTCAGTCAGCTGGTGCGTCGCACAGAAGGCGAGAAGCCGAGCGACAGACAGCGATGAGGTCGGGCCGCAGTGACGAAGCAGCTTTGGGACGTAGTGGCGAGGTTAAAGAGGAGCTGTTGAGCTGCAGCCACAGAGGAGCGAGCGTGTGAAGGAAGGCAGGAGCTGAAGTGATGAGAGAAAATGTCATCAAGCTAAACTACTGCACAGTTAATTGTTGTCTCACCTTCCAACTGGCTTCTCACCAGCCGCCATCTGTTTCCCTCTTCCTCTCTCTCTCTCGTTGTTTCTGCAGCTCGTAAACAGGAGATCATCAAGATAACGGAGCAGCTGATTGAAGCGATCAACAATGGAGATTTCGATGCCTACACGTGAGTAAAGCTGCATGTCTGTGATGTAAAGCAGCAGACGCTTTCTGTGAAGGAACCAGGATTCAGTAGAGTTGTCTTGTTCTTTTTCTCCTTTTTCTTTTTTTGATGATGTTTCTCAGACGGATCTGTGATCCTGGACTCACCTCTTTTGAACCCGAGGCTCTGGGCAACCTGGTGGAGGGGATGGACTTCCACAAGTTCTACTTTGAAAACCGTGAGTCTCCTCCTGCTCATACATAATACATTGTTTTATTTAAATCTGTCTTGAATACCAGTCAGATGAGGAGCACCACAAAGTGCAGTCAATTCTTTCTGGAAGAATAACTTATAATTGTCATTGTGGTTAAACTCTTTACTTCTGGCTGCAACTAATAATTATTTTCTTTACTCATTTTGCAAAATACTTGATCATGTGGTCCAAAAAACTGAGAAAGAATTAAGGTTCCGCTTCAAAATGCTAGTTCTGTCTTCTAATAGCTTTCATATTTAGTTTATGATCAATATAAAATGATTTATCTTAACATTTTGAAGGCTGTAAATGTCATTTTTTGGGCATGTTTTCTTGTAAGATTGGAAATTGCAACTTGATTATTGATTAACGGCTTACATGTTTCTGTTTAATTGCATGTATTTAAAAATTTTATTTCTGATTTTTTTTTTAACTTTATACACTGTTTTTCCTTGGGCTTAAGTCAACCAAACAACATATTTGTCAACTATAATCATACCAACTCTTCTTGAAAAGATATCTGCACATAATCTCTAAAATACATAGCACTGAGTAAATGCTGCCTGCTAACCTTATTAGCCCAGATTACTTGTAAATTAACCCAAAAAGCTGTTTTTTGCAGCTTATGAAATGATGGAATGATAACAGGTTTGGGGTCGACCAGTGTGGCCGTGCCTGTATTCATATGAGATCCTGAAATAGCACTGTGTCAATTTGGGATCCAGCACATGAACTAGATGTAGCAGTCTCCGTTAGGTCGGGTGAGTTCAAAGATTTGAAAAGCAGGCAGTCTGTTCCTACAACAACAAAAATAAGGGATTAGTCCTAGAAGGCTGCTGACGTAGTGCTGTTCTCTTTATGAAGCCAACACGTCTACTGTCTGACTAATAAGAATTTGATCTAATAAGAGCATATTGACCAACCAATCCACCAGTCAAACTGAAGACTTTAGGCCCTAGTTTTTCCTCAAAACAGTTTTCCATTTTTGTACTTTGCTTTTTGAGGATGGTGCAGCATTTCTTGGTTCATTTTTCTGCCCACTCAGTGCCTCAAGTTTTCAAAATGACACACAGAGATTGCAGTATTTAGCTTCAACAACTGGTATCTGTTAAACCCTCCAAAATGTTTTAGTATCGCTGGTATTCAAAAATGACTGAACATGTTTATTTCCCATCTTTCCAGTGCTGAGCAAGAACAGCAAGCCCGTGCACACCACCCTGCTCAACCCACATGTGCACCTGATCGGCGAGGACGCTGCCTGCATCGCGTACATCCGGCTCACACAGTTTGTGGACTCCACGGGCCGCCCTCGCTCCAGCCAATCGGAGGAGACCAGGGTGTGGCATCGTCGCGATGGCAAGTGGCTCAATGTCCACTTCCACTGCTCAGGAGCGCCTGCTGCACCACTACAGTGATCAGGTACCCAAACACAAGTACATCAGACGTAGTGTTAGTAAAATTCATGACTTAGCTTCTCTAAAGTGGCGAATCAGACACTGATCTGACTGAGGACCGGTTGCCTGCACCAAACTTCATGGAGACTGTCTCACTTTTCTACAAATATAGCTGGCTGTTATCAGAATCAGTATTAGTTAGTTACCTTAATTTCTTATAGCTACACTGACCTCTATTTACAAAGCACGAGTTATTCCATACTGAGGACCACCGTTGGCTGTTATCTGTAATTTGTGAGCACATATTTTTGTGTCAGGTTAAAATTTAAGACAGCAATTCATAATTTCAGTTTGTCTTTTAATAAATTGAATTAAATTAGATTTTGGTATTTATACCTGTTGTACTGCTGTCATTGGAAATCTTAGTGGTCAAACAGAATCAGAAAGCACTGATAACGTTGATTTAAATGTTAGTCCATCGTTAGAATCTGCACTAAAAGACCTGTCAGGTTTGATTTTTGTTGATGTTGTGATAGCGTCACAACTTGTTTCCTAAGGGAAATATTTTGGTTTATTAGAAGTTGGGTCTCATTTTTAGTAAGATAACGTCATATCGACCAAGTTCATTGCTGACATCTGGGAGCAAAGTCACATCAGGATCCCACTGGGCAGAAAATATGAGCGTTCAGACGATCAGATGGGCACGAAATCCTTAATTCCACAGAAAAACTATGCCTGTGCATTTGGGCTGCACATTTTTGGAAAATATACTGACATTTTTCTGTAATATCTGTTGCGGAATGAAAAAATACAGAAATTTTCACTGGATGACCTGATTAACTCAATTTAGGTATTCAGATGTGTTATTTTAATGGTTTTTAAATGGTGAAAGAAATTACTTGTGTTACCTCGCGTGGCGGCAACAATTGCAAGACACTGCCGACAGAGTTCTTGTTTTTGGCCAACATCATCGTTTCTGTAGCCAAAATATTTTCATACAACTGAAGCTGTGTTTCTCTATTGAAACCAAATCTTCCTTTTCAGTCATTTTGCTGTGCACAAGTGGAGCCTGCTAGTCAACAAACACCACGTCTGGCAAATGAAATTTAACAATGAATCTGTGAATTCAAACCCATAATTCAGAGTAAAATATGTTATAGTAGACAGATATATATTACTCTTGTGCAATGTAACTGTTGCATATGCACACATCACACTGTTGCTGCTTAAACGATGTATTGTGCAGCCTGAATGTGTGGGTTAAAGAAAGTCTGCAGACTATGATAGATGTGTAAAACAGTCTGTTTGGGGTAATAATTTAACTGTTCGTCTTTTTAAAAAAAAAAAAAAAAAAGTTTAGCTAACCTGGAGGGATCCTGGTGGCCTCAGAGTTTAAGAAGCTGATCATGTGGGCACATGGTCGTGTCCAGCATCCCTCCTTCTATTCCATCATTGCCTGTTAGCATTCTGCTGGATGCTGCTTAGAAAGGCGAAAGAACACTTGGTAAAAACCCCAATCATCTGACTGCTTGTGTTTCTCTCTGATCGCACATCTGAGCTATTAACTTGGTGCGTGCAACAGCCCAGAGTACCAAAATGAGGTCTAACAGTGAGTTTGAGTTATTCTTCAAACTGTGCTTGCTTAGTTTCAGATCACTTCAGGAATCGTAACACTAACGTGCTGCTCCTGCTCTCCCCCCCCAGTGGTCCTGAGCCTCCAGTCTACTGGAGTGTGTGTTTTGGGGGGCAGTTTTTTTCAGCGAGCGTGTTTAAGAGGTCCGTCCTCTGCGTGGATTGGCTAGTGCCAGGAGCCCGGCCGGGCGAGATCGCATCCCTCTCCACGATACCAACCAATCCTGTCCCTCCTTTGACCTGCTGGGGGCCGGCTGAACACAAGACTCCGCCCCCATGGGATGATGCATGCATCTGGCGCCTGATTGGAGGGCGCGTCTTTGCCCTCTATCCCTCCCTCTGGCAGCCATCTTTTTTCTGCCCGCGCGAGATGAGACGTCCTGGGGGAGGAGAGGATTTACAGTTGAACTTGTGACAGTTTATGAGTATGAGTTATGAATATACTGTGTAAATTATGACTAGATGTACCAGAAACCACCAAAACCCAACCAAGCATTTATATTCACTATCTAATAAGGGAGGAACAAGAGAGGAGTGTGAAGTTTAGCAGCTGAGATTTTGGACACATTTAGGGATTACTGGGTAAAAAGTGTTGCACTCGCTACCCAGACGTTGTTAAAGATGTAGGGAGATTTTCCCCCAACTGAATTAAAGAGGGAAAAATAATCAAGTTGGCTCAGTCCGAGAACTTGACGACGAGAGAAACTTGATATCAAAAACATGAAGCACCAAAGTGTAGAACTTTAGGCTTTTTACGTGTTTATGTGTTTTCGTTTGTGTGCTTGTTTTTTCCGACACAACGGAAATCGTGTTGTTGTGGGTCCGGGGAGGGGCGGGAGGGAGAGGGCCGTCTGATTTGTTGTGTTTTTAGCGTCCTGTTCCTTTTTTGCGTTCCTGTGAATAACCGGAGCCTTTTTTGTTTTGTTTTGTTTGTTTGTTTGTTTTTTATTTTATTGTATTTTTTTTGTTGTTGTTGTCGTTGGTCTGACTGATCCTGTATTCGAGGCTCCTTTTTAAAGCAGCTGAGTTTTTAAAAAGAGGGATTTTATTGTGCAAAAGTTCAAGCTAAACCCGTGCGTGTTAACACGTTTCTGTTGTGTCTATATGCAGTGGAGGGAGAGAGTGGGCCGGGAAAAAAAATGGCGTCTGCGTTTTGCATGTTTTTGCCCGCCGCCTCTCCCTCATTAATCCCTTCCCACCCTCTCTCCTCTTAAAACCATTTTCTCTTTTAACCTTCCCTCCCACAATGTTTCTCTGATTTCTGCAAGGGCCTGGTTTGTTTATAATCACTGTGTAAATACAGTGTATGTATAGATATATGTAGAAAAGTGTAATATATGTACATGTATCTAAGAGACACTCATCCTGTGCATTTGGGCATGGGAACCACCCCATGACCTCTGTGACCCCCCCCCCTCTAGTTTAGGAGCAACATTTTCCTCAGTAGTTCAACTTCTCCACCTTAAAATACTTCCGGTAGCTCTTGATTATTCATGGAAAAAACATGAATTTGCACGCTCGTGTAGGCTGCCAGCTCTAGTCCCATGGCCGTACGACTGTTTGTGGAGATGGGGAGCAAAAAAAGAAACAACAGGTTGACGGTAGTTTGACCCCCCAGCAGTTTTTAAAGACCTTTCATGATAGTGTCCTTAACTCCTGATCCCACGATGCTGTGAGCCGTCTTTTTTCATATCATATGCACCCGACGCACGCCCGGTGGTGTGTTTTAGGCTTTGTAACATATCTGCACCGCTGCCGTGTGACCTCAAACACCACCCCCTTTTTCGCTGTGCTGCTTAATTGTCTACCATCCATCCGCGACAGTCGTATCTTTAAAAGAAAAGAAGAAAAAAACCCTCCTCCTCCGATATCTCCGCCCCCCTCAAGCCCCCCTGCTCTCGAGATGTTTATTTGTAACCTCTCTCTCTGTTGTTTCTCTGTTTACCCGTGTTACTGGTTTTTTGAGTTTTTTCGTTGTTGTTGCCGTTTTTGTCGTTTGGTAATTTTTGCCGATCTGCCAAGCTGGAGTTCTGCACTCTCCCTCGCACACACACACAGGAAAAAAAAAAAGATTTAAAAAAAAAAAAGAAAAGGGAAAAGAGGGAGGAGGTTAAGACAACACAGAAATTGAAGATATCGATCAGAACTAAATTATTTATTAATGTAATCTACCCTTGGTGGTTTTAAAATCGTGCCTGCTCAGTTGAGAGGAGTTTTGAAAGCCAGAGAGAGTTGGTGTGGGTGTGCAGGTTTTCAGCGACCTACACTGTTGTGAACCAGAGCGGGAGACCTAGTTATATGCATGTTTCAGTTACGCATTTCTACCATGTACCTACCTGAATAAGGATGGAGCTAGTGTTAATATATGATATTTGCATCTTTTGACATATGAATTTTCCTCCATCCAGAATGTTGAATAGGTGACATGAAAAATATTTAAAAAATGCAAAATTACAAAAAAAAAAAATACAGAAAAAAAGGAATTCAGGAGCCGTAGCTTGGTATGAGGCCCTCAATGTTAGCGTTTTCCCTGCGTTGTAATGATATACTATTGGGCTGCGCTTTCTCCCCCAGCCTTCACATGGATGCTGGAGTTTTTTTGCATGATCATGATGTACAATGAAATACAACCATGAATTGACGACTATCAAGTGTTTGTCTGAGTGTTAGTTGGTCTTCATCATAGCTTTGTTATTCTTCGAACTTGGATCTTGAAAGTATTTAATAAAAATACTATTTCAGCACTGGTTTGTCCGCCTCGAGTCGGTTATTTCTTGAAGAGAAGAGACCTTGTTAGCGTGTCCATATGGTGTTTTATAGATAATAATAATAATAGCTTTATTTGTGTAGCACCTTTAAAAAACGGTTAAAGTGCTTTACAATAAAACAAATAAGATCGCAAACGTGTAGCACAAACAAGACAAAAAGTCAACCCAACACTCCTGCACCAAAGTGCCTTCGAGTAAACTTACGAAAGTAACCTAACAAGACCAAACGTTGCGGTTAAAACCCTGTGGTGTTATTTAAGACATGATTATACCTGGGTAATGTACATATTGGGGATCAAACCCTGCAAAAATGTATACATTACTCTTGACTGTAATGTATACAGAATTAATACTTATGGAGATTAACCTAACTCATGATATAATACAGCTAGACAGATACACTAAATATATGGTAGAAGACTCAGCAAGACTGAAATAAGCCATCGATATCATAGTTTAACTGCATCAAACTGTCTCAAAAACAGATTCAGACTTTGAGGGTTTCATACGTAACAAACCTAAGCCATACCGCCTTGTGGATGCCTGATCCTGTTAGATCTCGGAAGCTAATCGAGGTTGGGCCTGGTCAGTTCCTGGATGGGAGACCGTGAGGGAACACCAGGAAGCCTGGGTGAGTGCAGTGTGAGAGTGAGTGGTTGGTGGTGGTTGGAGGGGCTGATGGAGCAGACTGGCAGCCTCCCCTCCGTCAGTCTACCTCAGGGCAGCTGGGGCTACATACGTAGCTTAGCACCATCGAGTATGGAGTGAATGAATAATGTAATGTAAAGCGTCTTTGAGTGTCTAGAAAAACGCTATATAGAGCCAATGCATTATTATTGTTATTATTAAATCTCAAGAACCAATCTTGTGAGCTTGCAGGGTGGGACTTCCTGTATCATCGCCCTCCTTCAGAAGTGACTTCCAGTTCAACATGTGGCTAAATTCCTACCTGATACATGTTTTACAGCGTTTAAGCAGAACCTTGGGCAAGCTGGTGTGCTCGAGCTGCAGCCAATGGTGGAGCTGTGGGTGGAAAAAGAGGCTGCATGTTTTAAAGATTCATAATTGTAGAGCTGCACCTAATGCTGTTCACTGAGTAGCTACACCTCCATGTAGTGCATGTACAGCAAAGGATTGTGGGTAAACAAGAGGCTAGCTTTGGTTTATGGACCCAACACAGCATATGTGAGTAAATCACAGCGAACTCTGTAAGGGCTGAAGTAAAAGCTAAATGTCAGTGGGGTGTTTAAGACTCTGAACCTGTTTGATTCAAATTAGTAATTTTATGTATAGCAGGAGTTAAATTTTTTAAAATAATCCCAATTTATGCTCATTTTTGAGTAAAAGTGCAGCAGACACCTCGCGTAAAATATATAAATAGAAGAACGATCCATTTTCACGTTTGCTTAATGGATCTCTGACCCTGTGTAAAACATTTGAAGGCTAGAAGAGACTATTTAATGGTATAAAACCTTCTAAATGTGTCATTTTGATACACAGAGATGAGTTTTCAAGGGTTTAATCAGAGACCGAAGAGGGCCTTTAAAGTTTGTCTCCACCTCTTCTGTTCTGATTTAGTTTTTGTCGTCTTGCCAAAACATTTTTGTCCCGTCTCCAGTGAACGTGTTATTGGAAAGGCATCTATTGCCTGGAAACGCACTCTATTAGCCCCCACATGGGACGACCTGTGTTTACCCTGGGTGCTTTCAAACACCGTGGCTCCTGGACTGATGCTGTGTCGTACTTTATAGTCTAAAATGACAACAAAACAGGCTTTTCTCTAGTTTTTTTCTACTTTTCCAGTGTGGCTCTTGAGAGCGTCTCATCAGCAGAATCTCCTCCTGAAACATCCAAATTTGGAGCTAATAGAGAGACACACTTTGCGGATTATGTAACACTGCATCATTGATTAGTCATGCTGAATATCTCCCTCCCGTAGTCCAATTTTAGGCACGAAACCGGTTCGTCTCAGGTGACATTTCGCAGGGAGACACTTAAGGACAAACGGTTGTTGATGCGAGCGAGAGTTAAATAAACCAGCTTCTAGATCGTGTTCCTGTGGTCGCCTCTGAACACCAACAGCTGGCATAATAGTCGCCCTCCATGCTTGTCTGTCGTCACGTACCAAAGTCAGATTAAGGCCTGAATAACGCCGCATAGCCCGCAGGCCATTAGCATACAAGCAGGATAAAACAATCAGGGGTGTCCGTTCGGCAGCTCGTGCGTCGTCCCATCCGTCCACCTCGAAGCCTTCCACAGCTCTTATTTTAGCCGCAGCGAGCCGATGAAGTGTTGAGTAATGCTCCAGCCTTATTTAAAAAGGTTTTCTGCTGTTATTTATGATGGTCCCAGTTATTTTAAGGGTTTGGTTTGTGTGTGTGTGTGTCTGCGATGTAGGACAGCTCCCCCTGGTTCCTCTGCTTTCTGTGTGATTAATGAGGAGAGCTCAGCAGTTGGTTAACTTCGACACTCGCACTTACTTTATCAAAGACACCGAGAGGGAGAAACTCTGGAGGGAATGTGTCTTGTTAGCTCCCCCTGACCTCCGACTCCTTAGGTGTCAGTGAAATTAGGAGAAAAGCTGACCCAGAACGAGCCTCCTGAATCTAAATTACTTTTGACTTTGCCGAGGTCTTAAAGGACGTTTCGCTGTCGTTCGTCTTCGCGGCTCGTGCCAGTGTTCCCAGTCATGCAAAGCTCAGCGTGACCCTCGGAGTTCATTCTCGCAAACAAAACTTTGGCCCTTTTCTTCTTTCTGCAGCAAAATGTGCAAGAACAGATGCAGCAAAGTGGACAGATTCTCTTTGTAGCATCTGTTCTTGGACATAAAGCTCGTCCAAGAAGCCTGAGAGATTCCTGTTTTAGAAAACGGCCTAGTTTTCAGGACCAGTTTCCCTCTTTGGGGCTGCGTCCAGCTTTTTGGGGGCCTCATGCAGAGTCTGAACTCCAAATCTGCATCATATACATATAAATGAGACCAAATGCTACTTTCAACTCTTTGGCATTTTCTGCTCCTGTCGCATTTTTACTCACTCTGGACTCATTTTTCAGTGCAATATTAGGTCTTGCACCTTTTTAGAAACAGCACAATCATGACTAGCAGTGGCGAGAACTCAGAAGTGTCTTTTGTCCGGTATGAGAAAGGCCATAAATTCTAAAAATAGAAAAAAAAAATGGACTTCTTTATTTATTTCACAAAAAATAAAAAACATGGAATCAACGTGTGCCAGTGCCCACAGGTGAAACAATGTTCTTTCAATATTATAGATATATATTATGTTTGGGGGCAGTGGTGGCGTAACGGGTTAAGCCCTGGGCTGCCGATCAGAAGGTCAGTGGATCAAACCCCCACTGCAGCCACTGTTTGGCCCCTGAGCAAGACCCTTAACCTCTGACTGCTCCCCGGGCACGGCACCACAGAACCCATCCAACATACAACACAACATGTGTGTTGGATGACTTTAAGTGCAGAAGTTGAATTTCCCCAAGGGGGATTAATAAAGGACATTCATTTGTTTCCATGTTCGTCTCCTCTGTGTGAACACTGCCTGCAGTTCAGCTGAAGAGTCACTAAATGTTTGTCACTAATGGCGCACAATTTTTTAAAACTTTTTTTTTTTTACAGAATCTTTGTGCAAATGGATTATTTTTTGGCAAAATCTTAAATGAGACATGTAGAATCAACGGCTTTGAAGAAATATCACAATATTCTCTCTGCTCTGTGTGAACACTGCCTGCAGTTCAGTCGAACAGTCACGAAGTGTTTTGTTTCATAAAAATTTCATTCACCTCACAGCTAGAAGATCCCAGTTCGCATCCCGGTTAGGACGCCTTGGATCTTTCTGTGTGGAGTTTGCATGTTCTCCCTGTGCAGCGTGGGTTCTCACCGGGTACTCTGGCTTCCTCCCACAGTCCAAAAACATGCTGAGACTGGCGACCTGTCCAGGGTGTCACCTGCCTTTGCCCGAGTCAGCTGGGATAGGCTCCAGCTCCCCCCCCCCCCTGATCCGACAGAGGATTAAGTGGTGTATAGATGATGGATGGATGGAAAAATTTAATTCGTGCAAATGGTTCATTTTGGCAACATTTTAAATTAAGTATGTCGAATAGAATGATTTTGATGAAATACCTTAATTTTAAGCTTAGATTTGGGTAGCTTCACAGATGAGTAGTTTGATGCCGTTGGAAAACTAAAAAATTCACTAATTTTTTTAATTCTTTGAACAATTTCTGGCTCTGATAAATGCTGTCATTTGCACAATATTTAATACATATTCAGCTAAAATTATTCAGCATTTCTGTTGTGCAAACTATCTTACATTGAACCTACAAATCTATGTAAAACTAGAGAACCAGTCCTTTTTTGCGGCAAATGTCACTAATTGTGTCAAATTTTTGAAACATATTACACTTTTAAACTTGAATTTAACAATTTCCTCGAGTAAATAGGAGATAGTTCGGATATCACGATAAATTTGCAGATTTATTTTAAGACTTTTATGTCTAAAAATGTAGATTTTTTTTCTTTGTACAATTTCTGGCTCTGATAAATGGTGTTATTTGCATGATAAATTTAAATAATTAATTTTTCAAGGTATATTTACTTAAAATTATGGTGTTTCAATTATCAGTAATCTATAGCAAATGCCTTATTATTCAAGGAACCGTACGTCACTCATAATCAGTTTGAGGATTGCCTAAAGCTAATAATTCAGTGATTCTCTCCGTTTTTACAGTTTCTGGCTCTACATGGTTTCATTTTGTGAACCAGTAAAATGCCATATGTGGGGCTCGGCTCTAAGCAACACAATGAAACGGTTTCCCTCCCAGCACTGAGCTCTGTCTGAATATCAGGCCGATAACACCTTTGAACACAACAACACACCTGATGCTGTGAAAAGGGCCGAGGGAGGAGCAGAGCTTAAAAGCTCTCTAATGGATGTTGAGGACACATTTCATGGAGGGTCTGGATAAAAGAAGCGTTGGTCCACACTGAGTCAGCCGGACACTGCTGTGAACCCGCAGTCCACACAGAAATACTCGTGTTCGGAGGGCAGAGCGATGATTGTTACGCGCTGTGACAGTCCTGAAGACCCTAATTACCAAAAGTGTCGACTGTGTTTGAGGAGAAAATAAATACGCTGATGCTGTGACGGGTTCCTGCAAACATGCATTAAAACAAAAAACAGTTTGAAAGCGCTGAGAAGCTGCGTTTAGGTTTTTTAAAACAAAGACTAAAAATTAAAAATGTAGAAAAGCGGTTATATTCCAGCAACTGGGGCAACAAGAAATACTTTAAAATAATGCTAAATAATCATCTCATAAAAATATAGCAATCTTAAAATGCATTTCTTTAGCCTTAATTTGATATATTATTGTTTGCTTGGCATTTTTAAATGTTTACAGAAGTATATTTAAGTGCATAAAACAATTACATTACTTAAATTAATGACAATATGTATATAATGATGAATTATATATGATAAAAACTGCATTTTCACAGATGACTGATGCTCATAGATATTATACACTGACGAAAACATAATAATTCAACTATTTTGTTGTGTGAACTATCTTACATTTAACCAGTAAATCTATGTAAAACTACAGAACCAATACTTTTTTTGCAGCAAATGTCACTAATTGTATCAAATTTTAGAAATATATTACACTTGTAAACTTGAATTTAGCAACTTTATCTATTAAAAAGGAAAATATGTAGGAAATCATGATAAATTTGCAAATTTATTTTTATGACTTTTATGTCGAAAATGTTGATTTTCTTTTAAAACATGTAAATTTTGTTGTTATTTATAGTTACAGGCTACTATCGGTATTCTACTTCAGACATGTAAAAGCTGTCTAGTACTGGTATTTTGTGTATTTTAAAAATGAGGAAAAATCTGTAAAATAAAATAGAAAAATTCCATAAAATTACAGATCTTTTTTTTTTTTTACAGTGTACTCAGGCTTGAGACTCAGATCCCAACCCGATAATAACTAATAATGAATTTTCTTGCCGCAGCAACACGAGGAGCTGCAGATCTATATTTATCATGCCCACTGTAGTCCATGTTTTGTCTCCAGGGTAATATCCACAGTGGACATTTTGACATTTCACCTTAAGGAAAGCGCTGGTAGAATTAATGATGGCTTAGTTTTATAAAGTGTCCCAGTAAACCAAAACAGTGAGCCGGCATGAACACAAGCAGGACTTCCCCTCGGTGGAATGCGGATGCCATTAATTCTGCCTTTGTCTTCCCTCCTCTGACAGTTCAGAATGTCTGCGGTGAGAAACGTCAAGTTTGTAGCGTGAAAAAGACGAACGGTGTGGGAAAGTGTGCAAAAAATAAACTTGGAAAACTCGAGTGTGTCCGTCTCAATGTTGCTGAAATTTAGCAGATCATTTAGTTAGCTTGGCGCAACTCCTTTAAATGTTTATGAAAGGCAGCACAACACCTCATGATGGCAGCAGTTCACAGCTCTCCTGATTAAACACCATTTATAGGTTAGAGGTCAGTAAAACACAATAAAACACTTTTTGTAGTGGACTGTTTTTATTCCATAATGTGACTAATTGATGTTTGATGTGATCTCTGTGTTGAGATTAAAGCGGATTTCTGGCTCTGCTTCAACACTTAGAGTGCAAGTGTTTAAATCATCACTCTGGTTTCGGCTAACAGAGGCAGGTTTCCATCCAGATACAAATTAAAACGTGTTTGTGACGTTACTTTATGCTTTGTATTATGACGTATACAAATACAGGATGTAATGCAATTACAGGTATGAGTGATGCTTGAAAGCCAGGCAGCAAGGGAGGTCAGGCAACATTCTTAAACTGGATATAAAAGATGGATTTGTCCTCCTGAAAAGTGAAACTAGTGTCCACATTATGCACTGACCTAAACCTGCATTCTTTGAAATGGCCAGCAGAGGGCAACTCAAAAACGAGTCAAACCTATAGAAGTTACTGACAGAATACCCAAACTTCTGACCTGATTTGTCATCACGGTAAACTTTTTCCCATTCATTTTATGGTTTTAATCTTTAATTTCAAATCTTCTTTAATATAGCAAGGTGTTTTTTTTTAATAAACTATGGTCTAAGTAAGAGTAAAACAGACAATAAAGTAGGGTACACTTTAGAAATAGTTGTACTCACGTTCTCAGTCAGATCCAACCTTCGCTTATCATGTGCGCTTTCAAAAATACAACAATTACAACAGCAAAATACAAATACTCAAGGTTTCAAAACAGTGGTCCAGAAACTATGGCTGACGTCACAATGTCCTTCTTTTATGTACAGCTTATGATAAGGTCACAGTTTTTGTTTTATTACAAAAAATGATCAACAACAAATCCCGCAGCCCAAAATCTCTTATTCCTTTGAGCCACAAAGCTCCATTGTTGTCCATAAACTATTAATAACACAACAATAAGACACATTGCTGGAGTGGGAGACCGTGAACATGAGCGCTGTCGATTATTTTCTGTTAATCGCATTTACCTCCCCCTGAATGATGCTGTAAATTACTCGCAGAGGTTTATTCATTTGTGGCTGACAATCATCCCAAACAAAATGTTCCCGTGTTTGTTGGAAAACCACAGAGATCCTCAGGGTCAAGTATTTTTTAAAGATCTGTGTTCCAGAGAGGCAAACTGATGCACTGTTGGGATTTGTTGACAATAAATACATGTAGAGTGACACTAGTGGATTCTAAGCCTCAAGATTCACTGGGATTAAGACCACTGGCGCGCTGTCATCAATACCACATTGTAAGTAGGGTAGAGATTTTGGTAAAACTGTAGCCAGTGAATGAATAGATGCGACATTTGCCCTCATTATCGTAAAAAAAGACTTCTCCATCCTCATAGTCCACAAACACCCCAACCTTGTTCTGTTTCCGTGGGTAGAGGACGACAGGTGGACTAGTGTTGGCTTTGTAACCACCTCCCAGCTCCATTGTCCAGCATCCAAGTTCAGGTGACACCAAGAACCATTTCTTCCTGTCTGCAGACTCTCTAACAACTCCGCCAGCCCACTTCTCCGTCCCATCCACTTGCACCTCAAAGTAAAACCTCCCGGAGGAGAAGCCCTCCTTTGCTGCAACCGATGATCCCAATAAACCCGTGAACCTCTTGGGGTTGGAAGGCCTCTTTTGCCACTTGCCTTCCTTCACCTCCTTCCAGTTATCAGACAAAGTGAGGGAACAATGTGCGGTGTCGGGATCCAGAGTTACATCAACAGCATGCTTACGAATCCACTTCAACCTCTGATCGGGGAACTTCTCAATGTCTCGGTTGAACTTGTCTTCAAAATCGGAAAGTTCTCATCTTGCAGCCTTCTCGAGATCTGAGACGGTGTTTTTTAAAGACTTCCTGACGCTCTGCTCGTCCTGGCTGGTCTGGATGCTGAACTCTTGCTGCTCATTCATGTCAGGAAGGTTGGAAAGTGATGGTGACCTCTGAAGGATCTGGAAATAGCTGTCAGACTGCGAGAGCTGCTCCAGTTCTGTGCATCTCTGCTGCAGGGTGCTAATTTCCTGCTCGAGAGCTTTAATGAAGCCCTTGGCTCTTCTCTCGTTTGCCCTCTGCTTCTTCTTAATCACCCAAACTAGCTCTGATTGGCTCCTTTCAACTGATGCTCTGAGAGTGCTGAACACCCGCTCAGTGTTCGATATGTCCTTCTGGGCATCCCTCTTGCCGAGCTCCACCAGTTATTTCACCTCTTGGACCTTCTGCAGCTTCTCCTGGATCATCTGAGCTCCGTCTCTCCGAGCAGAACCTTCATCTCGTCACACTCTACCTCCAGAGGTACAACGCTGTGAGTCTCATGGTCTTCGTTGATGTAAAACTGGCAAACGCTCTCTTTATCCGTCCTGCAAAACATGTCCAGCAGAACGTGATGCTTCTCGCACATCTTGTCGTCCAGTTTGATGTCAGTGTCAAGCAGAGTGTGTCTCTTCAGGCCTGCAACTCTGTGGTGAGGCTCCAGGTGAAACTTGCAGAAAGACGTCAAGCACTCGAGGCAACACTTCGCCGACTTCAACTTCCTTTAAGTGCACATGTCATAGGCTTCATTTCCATTCTGTGCAGCCGATTCATCATCAGTGCTTCTCTCTTTAATCCCTTTAAAATAATCAGAAACCTCTCGGATCATTGTGTTGGTCTTCAACTCGGGTTTCTTAGTGAATATCTCCTTACAGACGGGACACTGGCAGTGGTCGCTGTTGTCCCAGTATCCAGTGATGCAGTCCTTGCAGAAGTTGTGGCCGCACGCGATGGACACGGGTTTGGTGAAAACCTCCAGGTGACTGAACACCGAAAGTGTTCTTCACACAGGGTACTGTTGCAGGAAGCCATACCTGCGACATAAACCACATTACTTCCTGGACTTTGTATCAGATTTGTTTGTCTTTTCTCCAACTAATATATTAGCTTGTGCTTTCTTTCCCCTGATACCCAAACATATTGAAAAACCCAGGTTAGCTCTATGTCATTACTGAGCTCCAGACTCTCTTTTGAAGGCTCACAAACTTATTATTTGTCATCTATGAAGGCCACATGCAGTAATTATTCATCAACACAGACGTCCACTCACCTAAAGGTTTGAATGCAGCCGGACACCTGCTCTGCAAGCTTAAATTACAAAATGACGCAGCAGTTTTCCGTGTTCAGTCGCCATCGTGTTTCTCTTTAATCCATCATCTTCCCTTTGATCATCATCTGGTTTTTGTGACAGTCCTTCCACCACCTTACGCTGCAATGCTGCAGATCCAGTTTTAGGCAGAGGTGACGTAACCCTTTGGAGTCTGACTGACACAAATAAAATGTTAAAACTCATGTGAACCTGACTCATTTGTTTTCGTGACTTTGTATTTTGATACTTGTCCAAACCAGTGAAGACATAAAAATGGACGAAGTATAAATACATAAACAAACACACAATTAAATGAATATCTTGGATGTATTTCTACATTACCACACATCAATTTTTATTCAGTCAGTTTTATTTATCTATGTATGTCTCTGTCACTTCATTCAAAGCCACTGCATGTTGTAAGCAGAAGGTTAGCATCGCTATCTTGTGCCCTGTAGATTTGATAGGATCGTTTGCTTCTGTCTGATTCACCCAGCTGGCGATTCCCGCTTTAGATTGAGCTCAGGACCAATTAACACGAAGACACAGACAAAAGTCAGTGAAGAAATACGGAATAAAAGTTGAGAGGTAGAAATAAATATGGAATATGAAAGTTTCAGCTTGGGTCAGTTACACTGTAAAAAAAAAACAAAAAAAACTGTAATGTTCAAAACTTTAAATATAGCAGCAAAGATCTGTCTTATGATTATATATATGTTTTGGCTGTTTACAATTACACATTATCCATCCATGCATTATTTATACACCGCTTAATCCTCTGTAGGGTCATGGGGGGCTGGAGTCTATCCCAGCCTATTCCGACCCAGACAGGTCACCAGCCTATCACAGGGCTACACATAGAGACAGACAAACCAGCACACTCACATTCACACCTATGGACAATTATAATAATCAATTAACCTCAGCATGTTTTTGGACTGTGGGAGGAAGCTGGAGTACCCGGTGAGAACCCACACTGCACAGGGAGAACATGCAAACTCCACACAGAAAGATCCCAGGCATCCTAACCCAGTGTTCTAGCTGTGAGGCGATGCTGCTGACCACTGAGCCACCATGCAGCCTCAATTACACATTATAAAAGAACAAACTACTATTTTTAACAATATAGATTTTTGATGTGGACATGATGTACAGACAACATGTAAATTATTAATTTTTTCTGTGATTTTACTAGATGTTTTCAGGAAATCTGAAAATAGCAATTAATTAGCAGTTCTTGAGTTCTATATATGTATATATATACGTCATTTTTCTACCAAACAATGGCGCATATCTGTTTAATGACTGGTTTAAATACAGTAATCAATTTTTATGGTCAAATGTAAAGAAACAAATTACCGCTTTAGAAAGTATGGAGTTTTAATGTGGCCGTTATTTACAATTTCGCCTTGCTTTTTTGTTTGTTTGGATTTATTAGTACATAAATAAATACTTTTCTCCCTGTGATTTTACTCGTTATTGTCTGTAATTTAATAAAATGGGAAATCTGTCAAATAACAGCAAATTGTTCCACAGCAAAAGCTAAATACTGTTCAGTTGGTTTCTTTTTTACAGTCCACTCTGCGGGTTCAGATCTTAGATAAATAATACCTTATTTAAAAATAAAATATGATGTATTTTTAGAGATGAAAGTAACCATTGATGCAGTAATTAATCAAACTCACCTTGACCCAAATGCATCAATAATAATTATGTAAATGCAAATAATAAAACCACCCTGACAGTGGTCTTTCTGCATTTCTAAAAACTGTGATACTTGAAGTACCTTTTTGCTGATAATGCTGCTCTACTTATGTATTGATCGAACTGAAAAGGGGAGATAGGTTACAAGAAAACAAGCATAAACTATAGGAGAGAGAGAGCACAAAGACGGGGAGGTGGATAAAAGTAAATGAGTAAAAGTTTAGTGAGTTTGCGAGTAAAACACACAACCTCAGGGAGGGAAAAAGTAAAAGCTGTACGCTGTTTGATCATTTAATGCATAAATAAAGAGGAATAAACATTCTTTAAGAAGTGTGGTGCCTCTGGTTGGTGCCCTTTAATAGATTACTGATCTGTAAATGCTGCATTTCATCCAACCACCCATCGACAGATAGTCACTGTCCACATTATAAAAAATCATTAACATCGTATCTTTCAGCCATATTTCTAAATAATCAGCTACGTCCCCAAAGGCTGCACCAATTATCCTCATTATAAATCGCTTTCTTCTGCAGTTTTCAATAGAAACCAGCCGATCCACCCCACCGAGGGCGTCCTGATCCCCTTTTGTTTCAGAGGGGAACCGGTCCGAACAAAAGAAAAGATTAATGGCGTTCATGGGTGACCGAGAGCAGCGGCTAAGCAGATTTAGTTTTCAATTACTTGAAGGCAATGAAGGTTTTGTAAGCAATCTCTTTCTTTTTTGTTCTGGCCTGTAAAATCCATGTATTTTCACGTTTTGTTTCAGTAGTGATACATGTCTAATGGATGTGAAGAGAAAAAAAGCCCATTTTGTGCAAAGGTTGTACACAAATTGGTGATGAATGCAGCTTTTCCTTTGCACATTGGTGGCTTTGGTGCTAACAAACCAAGATTAATGGGAGCTACTTAGAGAAGAGAGACCACAGCAGCACTTGTTCTCAGCAGGTATACATTTTAATACTCAACCATGATTCTGCACAGTACACTGAGGAACAGCTGATGGCTTTAAACACAGGTGAAGTACATCCTAAACACTTTTATCTGCACCTTCTGCTCGGAGACACGCTGTATTTACATGAACCCTTGGGATCTGCGTCGGTCGAACATCAAGTCTGAAGGGAGGAGGCCTGAGTTTATGTACAGGATTATAGGAACAGGCTTTAGGGCAGGTCCACAGTGGAGAAAACAGCAGTAGCAGGTTACAAGATGCTTCACGACACACATGGTTTCACAGAACACCGAGCACAAGTTCATACACTTACAGTATAAAAAAAGAACCGCCAGCGAGTCCAAGGGACCCTCTGCAAATAAAGAGCAATGTCGCCACCTCCTGGTTAGATCTGCTCAGAGGACAACAGAACAGACAACAATTAATTTATCTAATTCAGCCTAGAATGAATGCAGAACACGTACTATCTAAACTCAGGAACAGCAGCTATCTAAGCGTCTATCTGAGCTCCCATCTATCTATTTATCTAGAGCCAGTACAAAAAGATATTTATGACCCGATGGCTTAAAAAGTACAATTTTAAGGGACCCTACCAGTGTTTCTGCATGTTTCAGCTTTTTAACTAGAAATAGAGGAAAGTATAGATGGATGCTTCAACTAGAAAAGCAATTAGCAGACTCTTGAAACTTTTTAATTTTGGGGAAAAGGAAGACGTCCCCGGGAGTCAAATCTAGCAAGTAAGCCAAGTTGGGGGGGCGACTATTGGGTTGTCATGCCCACAGAACCCAGGTGTAATCATCCCACAGAGCATTGGAAGGGCCGAATCAGGACATTACAGTAGAAGTCTGCCTCAACAGTCGGACTTTTGGGGATAAATTTGCATTGCACAACCAACCCCGAGCTAACCCTGGTGCTACAGACTTGATGCACCTACTTTAGTCTTTGAAACTTCTTCCACTGTGAATACGATGCGGGTTCCCTCAATCCCATGATACCACGTTGTACACGAATTACGATTAAAAAGTTCAGATGCTTTGCCTATAAAAAACCATCCCGCTCAAAGTAGCCACCTCGTGCAGTGACACTCTGCTCCCAGTGCTCCTGCAACACGTCTAACACTCCCTCGAAGTCTTATTATGGTGCTTCTGCATTATTATTGAAGGTTAATGCAGTTTTTGTGAGGATTGCACTGCATTAAATCTCAGGAATGACGCTACTTTGACAAAATAACTGAAGCATTTGACACTTTTTTGGCTCCATCATGGTAAAATTTTACTCTTCCCATGTCACTGTAACGCAGTAAAATGAAAAAGTTTAAAATGTGTGACATGAGAAAATGTTGCAGAGGTGGTGTGCTATGTTCCCGCAATCCCATGATATCAGGTTGTACATATTAACCTCTTTGAATTACGATTAAAAAGTTCAGATTATTTGCCTATAAAAAGTCATCCCGCTAAGTGACGCTCTGCTCCCAGTGCTCCTGCAACACTTGTAACCTATTACGTTTTCTCTGCATTATTGCTGAAGGTTAATGCAGTTTAACTGATTTGAGAAGATTGTACTGCATTACCTCTCAGGAACGATGGCAATAACTGAAGGACTGACACTTTTTTTCCCAGTCTGCTTACAGATTTTCATATAAATGGTAACAGTAAAAGCTTATTAAATAAGAAGACACTTTGTAAAATCATTAAATCACAGTAAAATCCCATTAGGTGGTAGGGGACACTGAATCAAACATTAAAATCAGGTTGGAAAAAGGTGAGTTTTGATGCACTTTAAGGCTTTCCTGATGCTTATTTTCTCTTTTAGTACTCATTATATACGTTTCCATTATTCTGATTTCCTGTTTGCCTTCTGTAATGAATATTGTTATTTTTGTGTGTGTGGATGACATGTTTGGGAGCATCACTAGGAATTAAATATTTGCTCTGGTGGCTGAAAAATCTCCAGTATGGCATTTAAAACAGTCAGCAGTAAGTTAAAATATAAATAATTAGTTGTAGATATACTTAAAAAACATGCTAAATCACTGGTATGGTCCTCAGTTAAGTAGCTTAGTCGTGGGTCTAAATGAACAACAGCACTTCCACCAGTAAAGGTATAAGACAACAGCTCGAAGAGAAAAGCCCTGTTTGAAAAAGAAACGGGGATTTTTTTGTTTTATAAAAACCTAACTTTTGGAGTTTATCTACATGAATCATCTCAGAGGGACGGAGGTGATGTTACAGTCAGCCGTTACACTAGATGTTCTGTCGCCTAGTTGCTTTGATCTTCTAAGTAACTCACACAGAAGACACATAAATAGGTGAAATTAGCATAGATTCTCGTGACCGTCTTCGAATTTGTCCCCCGATTATGTTACGTCTAACGCTATTGTCCTGAAGACACATGCCATGCTGATTTTTTTTAGGTTTTCGGTGTCGGTAAACGGCCCCCGATCAGCATGCCGATAAACCTCCGGGCTGCAACTCACATGTAAAAAGCACCACAGATCACCCACACACCCTGTCATCCTGCAGCTCAGGAAGCTCTGCCCACACTGCTGCACTCAGCCGACGATTAGCAAACACTTGGGATTCACAACACTGAGTTCGGATTTGAAAATGAGCACACAGACGGCCGTTTTTTTTAAAAAGTTGGGAGCATCTTTGACTTTTGTTAAGTTTGCTCGCCTCCTCTTCCTCGTTTGGTCACATGGCACAAGGTGGTAAAGCCAATGGCCTTGATCAGACCACAATCGGTGTGTTTGTGTGCGCGCCTTTAGTGTGAGCGTGCTGGTTGGCGTGTGAGTGGTGTGTGTGTTTAATCTCGTTGATCTCATTCGTTAGCTGCTGCTCGTGTGTGTGTTTGAGCTTCCCGTGCACGTGTGTGATGTCATTGTCAACTTGTTGCGTGTCGCCGTGCGTCTCCTCTGGAACTCGCGTGCCGGTGACCTCGTCGATCCAGCTCCTGAAGCGGCTGACTCGCGTGTAAAGGGCGGGGGAGGAGGGGTCGGAGCAACCGTAACCCCCGGCGACGACCCCGGTGAGCACCCACCGGCCCTCCGTCTCTTCCTGACACAGCATCCCGCCTCCGGAGTTGCCCTGGCAACCGTCGCCATGGAGGAGGCTGGTGTCTGGAGGGCTGCCGGCGCACAGGGTGCCGTGGCTGGAGAAGCTGTCGCCGTAGCGCTTCTTGCATTGCCATGACGACATGAGAGGAACCCAGGATGCAACGACGGAGTCTGGGAGAGAAGATGGAGGAGCTTATTAAAGGAAAACCATCTGCTAAATTTGACCATCAAGTTGTAATTTAAGTCATCAAGCAATAATAATAAGAGTCTGCAGCTGTGTGAGGATGAACTGTTGATATTTGTAGCAGAACTCAAAGCACAGCCAAGGCAGATGGGAGTGTCATCATTGTTTAAACATTTGGTAATAAAACAAAGTGCTGCTGCTATATGAAACATCAAGAGATCCAAAATGGTTAAAATTCATCTTACTGAAGACGTGAATGTGAAATTTCACGGCAATCCATCTAATAGTTGTTGGAATATTTCACTAAAAAAATATAAATATCAACCACAAGATGGCGCCAGAGGAAAAGTCAAGAAATCATCAAAGTCATTCGGCTTCATCTTCTGAGAACCATGGAAGTCTGTGTCAGATTTCATGCCGATCTGTTTAGTTGTTGTTGAGATACGTGTCAACAAACTATAAATGAAGACGTCAACCATGAACCTCAACATCTCGGTCCAGCTCAAGAGGTTTTGTTATGTCTTTCTCTCGTGTTTCCTGTCGTCTCTCTGCTGTCTGTCTGTAATAAATGATCAAAAACTACCAGTGGCTCTACTGCGGTCACTAATTATTCATTAGCTCCAGCTTCACAAATGAGAAGATTTGCTGCTTTTTATATGCTTGTTAATGAAATATATATCAGAACAAGCAATCTGAAGATGCCACATTGAGCTCCCAAAAGTAAAAGAGGTATTTTTCACTACCAACACAAGTGAAATGATAGATTTTGATAATGAAAGTACTTGTTAGTCGTAGCTCACATCCCCAGAGCTTACATGTCAGAATGAGCCTCTGCAGTCAAAAGCTGAGAATAATAAGGTCACCTCCTCTAACCTCACCTCCGTTCTGTGACACAAATGTTATTTTTATGCGCTTCTCACCTAAGAATTAAAATGAGTCGTTGTCATTTGGTTTGACGCTTCCAGAACAGAGATGGAGGAGAAGAAGAAGGCGTTGAGGTGTTTTGTGTAATAATCCAGTTAAGTTCTTCCATTAAACAGATGTTTGAGAGATGAGGGGCTGCACAGATGTCAAAAATGAGAAAAAACTTGACTAATTGAGCAGGTATGAGAAATTGTATCACAAAAACAATCAAAAAAAATATTCTAGTTATAGTTCTACAAAATTATAACTAACATGGGCATACTTTCATTTTAAAACCCTTGAATTAGCATTTTTTTTGTTAATATGTGCTCAAAGATGGGACTTGTGTTAATTTTAATATTGCAAATTTCAAATCAATGATGTTATGTGAAATAATAGTCAGAATTTCCTTTATAAATATATATGAATTAGTCATTGTTGTGACATAAACATAAACATAAGCAGTTAAAAAAAACCTCAGTATCAAATTCTAACATCTTAATTCAGTATTGAAGCTGATGATACGTTTGATGAAGTTCTAATATAAGTGCAGGTTTTGTTTGAATGAGTGACCCGCTGTACATCCTGTATATGAAACACACATTCAGACACGTTCTGAAGATTGTTTGAGCGTTCGCATACCTGGCCCTGCCCATCCGGCGGTAACCATGACAACACAGGAAGCTGGAATGTTTCCTCTGGTTGTTGTGTCGGCTGCAGGGAGGCAGGCTGCGTTGGTGTTGGGCTCAAAGGTCAGGCAGTGGCCCTTGGTGCTGGGCAGCTTCAGCAGAGCCAGATCGTGTCCTCCGCTCTGCCCCTTGAACTTCCTGTGAACCACGACCTGCTCCGGGGTCAGACTCTGCTCCGAGCCCCCGACTCGCACCACGTACCTGGACGGGTCGCTGCCGAACCTGGAGGACGAGACCAATTTAGCACTCGTTTGTCACAGTGAACCGAAGACGCCTCCAGTGTAGAATTAAAGCTCAGCGTCGGACTCACCTGCTCATACAGGACGCAGACGTCAGGGCCCAGCAGGGACTGACCAGAGTCCCGCTGCACAGAGGACCATCGTCTTCTGCTTGGGACTGGAGCCACACCGACACCTGCCAGGGCCACGTGGTCCTGAACACGAGCATGAAAAGATTAAACAATCCCTCCAATTCCCAAAGCTAGAGTTTTGTTTGTCATCTCCTCACGCACAATAACTTTTCTTCTTTATATAAGAGGAGGGAAATGCACCACTGAATAAATTAAGTTCTGCACAGAAGATGAGCATCTGGAACAACCGACAGACATTATAATGCTGCATGAAATATGGCTCAAACTGCCACGAGACATCAGACCCCTAAAAGCTCTGCCTGCTACTTTATGTCAGTTTAATTAAAGCTGCCATGTAGAGGAGCTACAAAGCGATGATTCACTGAGCGGATCACTGCTCTTGTTTGAATTGCATCTGTGGAAACAAGGACATGAGTAAAGAGTCTGCATTAAATTATGCATATAAACACGACTGTCCTCATAAAAACTCCCAAACCCCAAAAACCAACTAAAGTGAGTCTCGCTGATGATAGCTAATTCTGCGATGCTGTTTTGCAGACGGCCGTAGTTTTACAGGATAACGCCACTGGTTTAACACATCAGAGAGCATTTACAGGCATTTTTTTGGTGTGGGACAGTCTTGCAGGGTCGTCTCAGTTGTTTGGGTCCAACAGCGTCTCAGGAGTGTAATGTCTAATTGATGGAGTACAATTTAAGACCTCCTATTATTATTATGCTGTTTAAACTGTACTCAAATGGTGAATGGAAACTCAGTGAATCATTCAGACGTAAGAGTTCAGATGTTTGTGTGTGTTGTGTGCTGAAGGCTTGGCACTTAATGGGAACAAGGAGGCCACAGGTTGCACAAATAATCCACAGAGGTGAGAGATAACCTCATATCAGGTCGATGTATCCATGAATTAGATTTTATTTACAGAGTACTCCCTCTAGTCATTCCGAAGTGGCATTTTTAAAGTTTGCTCCACTTGAATTTAATTTATACACTGAATGTTTTAATACTTTTTGAACAATGTGCTGTTGATTTACAGATTTCTTTGTTTTGTAAAATCACAGATGATAACTAGACAAATCACAGAGTATTAACTATTAACATAAATGTTTACATTAAAAACAAAACAAAACAGAAACAGGCCATCACTGTAAATAAGGTCCAAATTAAATATCTGTATTTTTTAAAATGATAATTGGGTCTTTTACAACATTTTACAGTAAAACTAAACTACTTTTATTTTATTTAAAGCAGAAAAATACATAGTTATTTTACCTATGTTTGCCAGTATTTAAAATAAAAATATTGTAAATTCAGAAAATTCAGCAATGATGATTGTTTTTTAAACTGTGCAGATTTCCCCCATTTTATTTAATTACAGGTAACCAGTAAAAATAAATAAATAATGTCCAGATCAAAAACCTGTATTTTTACAAACAGTAATTAGTGCTTTTGCAATGTGTGTGTATTTAAATCAGCTAAAAATATGAATATGGGACAGATATAAGTCATGATTTTCACCGTTTTTACAGTTTTTTAGAATATTTTTTCTGGCCCCATGCTTCCAGATTTTTAGTTTCTTTATGGAATGTTTTTTTCAGAGTGTACCATGTACTATAAACTCTTTCATCTTGGGTGTTTCACTGTATTTCCTCCTACCTGAACGTGGTTTCCTCTCCTTGGTTCCTCCTCTTGCCCTCCTCCTCCACCAGCTTCCTCAGCCCACAGCTCAGCTCCTGAGGTTTGACCTTGACCGCCGACTCCCTCGGTGCTACGTCACACCTCACCCCTGCGTCCTCCCTCCGTCTGCAGCCCTGGATGCTCTGACCCAGAGAGGGACACTCCCCCAGGAACTCCTCCTTCCCAGTGCACCTCACCTGGTCCAGGTGGATCGGTCCTTTCCCTTGACCAAACCCTCCGGCTGCCACGGCTCCACCACTGAAAAAGAGACGAGTGTCAGAGGATTCTTTGTCCTATTTTGTTTAAATCAGATTCTGTCCTGTTTATACACAAACACTACCTGTGTCCAAGCTGTCTGCACACCACGGCTGCATTCAGGTCATTCCAGCCCGAGTCGCAAATACTTCCCCAGTCGCCATGGAGATACACCTCGACTCGACCCTCCTTCCTGCTGCTGCCACCCACCAGACGCACCAGGGGACCTGACAGAGGGAAAAAAAAAGAAACTCTCATTCATATTCATGCCTGCATCCTCACAGTCCGGTCTACAGTGACAGAACAGAGCGTTACGTCGGCTGATAGTGTTAAATGTCAGCTGGTGTCTCTTTATTCAGACGCTGTTCTCATTTCAATGGACTGAGTGTGTCGACAGGAGAAACAGGACCTCTGGAGAGCAGATGGATGGATGGATGGATGGATGGCTAGGTAGATAGATAGATAGATAGATAGATAGATAGATAGATAGATAGATAGATAGATAGATAGATAGATAGATAGATAGATAGATAGATAGATAGATAGATAGATAGATAGATAGATAGATAGATAGATAGATTAAAGAGCCCATAATATGCACATTTACAGGTTTGTAATTGCATCTTTGGGGTCTTCTTGAATATGTTTATATGCCTTAATATTCAAAAAACACATTATATTCCTCATACTGTACATTGCTGCACCACCTCTTCTTACTTTCTGTCTGAAATGCTTCATTTTCATGCCTGTCTCTTTAAAAGCCGATCTACAAAAAGGCCGGTCTGCTATGATTGGTCAGCTGGCCCAACCAAAGCAAAGCAACATCAGGCGGTTTCCCGCTACAGGAACTCGGAGAAGGCGCAAAGTGGCATGAACGTTTCCAGAAACAGCCCCCTAATCGGCTTTTTTAGGGTTTTTGTTTTCATTGCAGTGCAGGATACGACAGGTACAACCCCAATGTCAGCTCGAGTGCACCAAAACAAGGAAAAACACTTGTTACTGGATGTTTTATAAGAATGTAGTAAATAGAACAATGGAGGATTTTGTTATGTTAGCCTATATAGTGAATTTTAAATTGAAGATGGAGATGTTAGAGAGGAGAAGATTGCTGCTGAACAAGAACATGAAGAGAGCAGAAAAAATGGTGCTTGTTGTCTTTTTCGAGTTTAACCAATCAGCATCAAAACCTTCGCAGCAGTTTTTCTCAGCCTTAAAAGAGGTTCTGTAAGGTAGATTCCTGTGGTCAGAACACACTCAAAAGGTTGGGCCTAACATAAACGACCTGCATGTTCCTACAATGGGAAATGGCCCATGTCCTGTGACCTCAGGTTTTTGAGTATAGACAGAGACACGTAGCTCTACCAGAAGTGGCTCTGGTGAGAAAATAACAGCTGCTCATTCAAGACCAGGGCGTCATGCCGATATGTGACATGGTGACACAGATAAGTGACTGACAAGGTGTTTGAAGTCAAGGTTAGACAGGTAGAGCAGCATTTGGTATTAATTTTGGGTTTTGTGAGTTTGCAGACCTTTTACACGTACAAGCAGCAGCTGTATAACACACGAAAGGAAAGGAACTAATTCAAAAAGCACAATGTGGCCTCTCTAATAGCTCACAGCCTGCAGAACACACCAACATTATGCAGTGACAGGTTGCCCTTTTTGGTACAGAGGTAATTGCTGTTGCACAGCCACCAAACTTCTGCAGTGCAGTGATAGATTTCTTTTTTCTTCTCACAGTAATTGCTTTATAGTGGAGCAAAACTTTTAAGAAGTCGCACAAACCATGTAGAAATTTACCCTCAACAGTGGAACCAACTGTTCTACTAAATGTAAATCCAACAGAGGAGAATCTTTTCAATTAAAAGCTGTAAAATGCATACTATAATCTGGATCTCTCTGGAGAAAAAACCTAAAAAAGAAACATTTTGTGACTAAATTCTGAGACAACAGCTTGTTCACTTTAATGTTCTTTGCAGCTTTATTAATGGTATTGTTGCTGAGACCTTATTTATTTTCATTTAGGTAAAATGCTCAAGAGAAAAGCTTGTAACTTTTGATTTAGGGAAATAACTTTGGATGTGGAGCCTCTAACTTCAAAGATGTTCTTGAGTAAGGCACCTAATTAAAGGCTGGGGTTGTAGAGGGAAGCTTTGAGATGTTGAACAGAGTTTCAGTCTCAGAGAAATCAACCTGAATAAATGTAAATTAAAACGGTTTCATTAGAGCAAAAACTAAAGAGTTGATCTCCTCACCTGTTGAAGGTGCGATAACCGGCACTTCGTTGGTCTCCTGGCTGGATCTTCCTCTGCAGCGAACACCAACGTCCTCGCTGTGAGAACAGTCGGTCCGACCCCAGATCCCGTGTTTACAGTCCAGCAGGGACGTTTCAGATCCTTCACACTGCACGTCGTCCAGGAGGATCAAACCGACGCCTTCACCGAACGTCCCGTCAGATACGACCTCAGCGTGACCCCTGAAGGTGGAGAAGAGTCGGTTTACATCGCGTCATATAGACTTCGTTAACCAATTACCAAAAACTCCAACTGTATTATTAGTTCTTTTGGTAAATCCAGCATATTTTAAGATGGGATTGTTGCTAAAAATCCATGTTATTAATGTGGGTTTCCACTGTAGCTCTAAATTCTCACCAGTGTTCAATGCGTTCCAGTTATTCCAGAGAAATGAGCAGGCTACAGGTTTCCTACAGAATGTGAAACTAAATTATGTCAGCACTATGACTGAGTGAAACACCACCAACCACAGCACGTCCTTCTGTCCCAACTGTCCCCCATTCAGAAGCTAAATAACACTGAAACTCATGATAAAATAGGCAACTTAAATGTAGTAATATTGCAATAAAAACTACTTTTTGCTAAGTTTTTGGTCTCCACCAGCACCAAAGTAAAATATCTGACTGTTTAGCTGCCACTTTTGCTTCATTTAATCTGAAAAATATTGTAATTTTAAAGATATTTGCTGCTATTTGAAAGAAAAAACAAGTATACAGTAGTCCCTCACCATATTGCGGTTCACTTTTCACGGTGTCACTGTATCATGGATTTTTAAATTGTATACAGTTACTATATCAACCAGAGCACTGTGTTCTGTATCCTGGGCACTGATTGGCTCGGCGACCGTAGCATCAGTCTCCTCCTCCCACGTACAGCATGGTTCAGCATCCTTGTCCATTTCACATCAACATCTGATCAACGTCTGATTGCTGTGCGTAGTGTTGCTCTGTGGTGTTGTGTTTTTGTAAAATTTTTGTAAAAAACTGAATTTATTTCAACCCCTACGATGTTGATTAAACGTCCTGCACCTTCTAAGGCTTCTTGCACCGAACCCAAGCACCAGAGGAAGATATTTACCATCGCAGAAAAGGTGGAAGTCCTCGACATGCTAAAGGAAGGGAGAAGCTACGCAGCTGTATCCTTATAGAATTTAATATGTTGTTAAAATTATGTAGGTTTAAGAGCATAGGAAGTGTTTATAAGAGTGTGGGAAAGGTTAATCACAGTGTGGGGAAGGTTTATAAAGCCTTAAAATATATATAAATAATAAAATAAATAGAAGGTCGCTATGTCTATTGCAGGGGGGTTCTGGAACCTAACCCTCACGATAGATGAGACATCACTGTATTAAAGACTGAAAAATGATCAATTTTGGGGAGGTTTGTTAAAAAAAATTCCCTGACAAAACACTAAATAATGCCTACTTAAAAAAATTGGACTTTCATAAATTACAATTCACTCTGTTACAACAATTGACAGTAAGATTAAACTACTTTTACTTTACTTAAATTGGAAAAAAATAGTTATTTTAGTCAGTTTTTGGTCTCCACCAGCACCAAAGTAAAAATATCTGACTCTTCAGCTGCTAAGTGATGCATTATGTCCATTTGCTCATCTCTAACTATGTCAGTCTGCAGTTTGTTGCTGAGCAGACAGTGTTCAGTGGGTTTATCTGAGCTTGAGGACAAAAACAACGCTATGAGAGTGACGAAAATCAAATCTAAACAGTAAAATTGTGGCCCGAACATCTAAACGATACGTCGACACTTGCTGCAGATTCAGCCACAACTCTCTGATGGTTCATTTGATAGATTATTATTACAAAAAATATATTGATTATAGCTGCTTGAGACAGTCCACGTGTGGCTTAAAGAGTCCTGAGCACAAACAAATCAAAAACATGGAACAAGAATGACATAAAACAGCAAAACTACTTGAACTGTATTTGTGTATCATTTAAGTATTGATACCTGTATCCCAGCTGTCTGCAGACCACCTCTGCATGCTGCTGGGTCCAGTGGTCGTCGCACACCGTCCCCCAGTCGCCGTTGTGAAACACTTCGACTCGACCCTCCCAGGGACTGTCTCCTCCGACCAGACGCACAACACCATCTGTAAACAGTTGGAGGTCATTATGAAGCCCTCTGGGAGAGTAAATGTGATTAAAAGCCAAATAAAATCCTCCCGGCAGCCTCAAGGCAAGATTCAGTTTTATAGTTGCTACATGTGCCATTAACATTAATGTGTAATTTTCACATTAATTATTCATCTTAGTCACATGGACGGATGAGTTTCTTCTGAGCTCCCACGAACTCTGTTTCTGCTTGTCACTATCAGGATGTTGCTGCTTTATGTGGTAATGATTTATTGATGTTCAGGGGGATATAAATAGCAGCTTCATTGGTGTGTACAGTAGCCGTGTGTGTGTGTATGTGTGTGTGTGTGTGGTGTATATGAACCTGTATAAGGGCTGCAGGAGACTCCGGCGTCCTCCATGTGGTCACAGTTGTGCTGCTCCCAGTCGCCATGAGGGCACTGATCCAGGAACAGCTCGTTTCCAGTGCACTTCACGGCGTCCAGCAGGATCGGACCCGAACCCTGACCAAAGTGAGCCCAAGACCAGGCCTTGGCCACACCGCTGCAACACACGGATAGGCAGAATTTATCTAAACATTCTGCATATTTCTAGAGTCTTTAAACAGGAATCCACTGTAGGACTGTCAACAGGGAAGCTGCTGGTGGCCCTAATGGAACATCTGAAGTTTAACAATGTTCAGAGCTCTTGTGTTTGATTTTCCGATTCTGATTTCAGAGGTAGGAGGAAATCTCAAGGGTTAGGGTTGAATATAGTAACCCTTGTGTAACCTTTTACTTAAACAAAACATTCACGTACAGACAAAACTAGCATTTAGAACGGATTTGTTTCCAGAAGTCACCACTGACACCCCACCCCAACACCTCCCGCTATCCCCATCAATCCAAAGGGAATCCAAAAGCAACTATGGATGGTTGGGTTTTCTGTTCTCTGTTTACAGTTTGTCAGGTCTGCACCTTACTATGCTAAGGGTTAGGGTCAGGGTTAGGGTTAGCGCTACATAAATAAAATAGAATTGAATTGACTCTACTGATTTCCACAACCCCATATCAGTTAGCATTTAATTTGGCCTCTAATTTGGTTTAATAACGTATTCTCTGATTGTAATCCCTGGTGTTGCTCCCCTTTGCTGTAACCACTTATTAAAATAAATGGGGGCTCGTCCGGAGTGGAGGCGGCCATGTGGATGTTTATACTGACTACAACACGCCCTGACTTTGTTTTGCTCATTAAATCGTCCAAGTCGAGGGTTGATTAGGTTCCTCCACTCACACAAATCAATCATTAAGCACATCAAAGGCAAAGACAGTGTTTTGGTGCAATGATGGCCATGAATGTGTTAGAGTTTGAGTCATCTATGTAGATTTGGAATACTAAACCTGTTTATAAAGCAAATGTCTGTCTTCTATTCCAGCAGAGTTGGAGTGTTTAACAAAAGCCTCATTGTAATTCTTAAATGTGTGGGTTGTGTAGCGAGCTATACTTCAATGATACCATTGGGACTACGTCTTTCTTGGGGGTGCGATGCCCCCTGGGGTCCTCTTGGGGGTTGTTCTAATAATAACCTGTACTTCTACTGACTCTGCAGGTGGTTTCTCAGTGTGTTCCTGAGCCGCTGTCTCTACTTGTGATTTGGTTTTGTTGTCTAAGCTTGCACTCACATTACTCACTTATGCACACCACCCACGTTTGCCTTTGCAATTTCGACCGCCCCACATCGTTAGTATTTAGTTTGGCCTTAAATTTGGATTTTAATTGTTGTCCCTGGTGTGCCTCCCTTTTGTAGCGGCCACTTGGTCCAGATCATAACACTGTTTATTGTTATTAAGTGTCGTTGTAAATGTTAACAATTCTGAGTTTACAGTCATGCTTGCAGCTGTGTGAGGCAGTTTGGGCTGTATGCAAAATTATCATCAGGCCATTACTGTCAAAACGTCTTTAGGATGCGTCATCTGGGGACCATGAATGTCTGTAGAGCATTTCATAGCAATCTATTCTGCAGTTATATTTCAATCTGGGTCAAATTAGGGTAACACATCAGCACTGCCCTCCATAAAGCCAAGCCAGCATGCGTTAAAACTACAAACTTTCATCGGTACACATTGATACTACACATGCTGGATATAAACCTCAAGTGTCTCTACTGCTGCACAGAAACGGGCAACATAAAATATTCTCTAAATATAGCCGATATCAGTCATCCAGATCATAAATAATAAAAAGCTACACGGATGTTGCTGCTTCATGTGGTGATGATTTATTGATGCTGAAATGTTTGTTTTTTTTAAATGCACTTTCGTGTGTTGGCGTGTTTCTGCTCCTGTGTTAAAAACTGATGTTTAACCTCAAAATAACACACTGAGGGTTTATTCAAAGAATAGCGAAGCGCAGAAAACTACAAAGCGATGCACATATGAGCGACCACAAGCTTCACCTGTGATATTATTAGTATGAATGTGGAATAACAGGTAAAACAAGCAGAGTGCAGGAAGCAGAGGAGTCAAAAATTAGATTTGTTGGAAAATTTAGACCCAGATGGAGTTTACTGTACTGTCAAATGCTACACTTATGTACAAATTTAAGGTACTTGTGCTTCACTTGAGTATTTATTTTGTACTTCTGCTCCACTGCAATTTATACTGTACTTTTTATTCCATTATATTTTGTCTGACTGGGTCACAAATTGAGGTTTTTATGAACAAAACATACCAATAACTGATAGTATTCAATAGTATTCAGCAGACCTGAAGCTCCGTCCCCTTAAAACGATGATTTTCGTTAAAAAATTTGACTTTTAAGAAATTAATAAAGAAATTAATCACTATATTAATATGACAAAAACATTAGTTAAAACAATAGATCTCCATCTTAACCAGCTACTGAGGTAAAATAAAGGTTTTCACATTAATGCAGCATAATGTTAGTCAATAGTTTTAGTATATAACAGTAACACTGCAGGTTTTACTGCTTTAACTACTTATTAGCACATTTTTCATTCATACTTTTAACATTTTAAGAGCAGGACTTTACTTGTCATAGAGTATTTTCACTGTCTGGCACTTAAAAACAGCCACCGAGAGGATTGTTGTTCTAAAAATCTGTCAACATGAAAAGCATGTTCATGTTTGACACACTTACCTACTGCAGAGATGGAAAAAAAGACAATCCAAGTGGGGGAAAACAAATCGTTTTCGCTTGATTTTGTCTTTAAGTGTCAGAACAGATCAGCTCCAGTGAGCAGCTCCGTTAGAATCCGAGCATCAGTGTCAGGACATCTATTATTTACGAGCGCAAACACAGATGGTGAGGTGTCCCCCGGTGTTTGGTGTTCAACGTGGAAGGAGTTTCTCCTGTTCGCGGCTACAACTTCATCGCTGTTTGACACTTGAAGTTGTCAGTCGTTGTCTGCAGGGTGTGCGTGAGGAGGAAACACCTGCATCGAATCAAGCGTAGTCTGCCTCAGCAGACGTGTTAAACTGGGATTTTTCCTGACAAGCTGAGAAAACCGTGACCTGAACGACACCACTGTGCTCTGCTGGACAGCATTTACACTGAACACTTCCAGCTCACTCAAGGACATCAGATAAATAACTCAGTTTTACTGCTAATTAGGCTTTTAAGGAGAGTGGCAGCTCTCTGCAGCTTCCTTTTTATTTTAGTTTTAGTGGAAATACCAGAACTAAGAGAGAGTGAGCTACTTATATTACTGAAAATTACCCACTATTGTCACCTCTGTTAGCCTTTCTACCATTAAACTCCAGGCAGTCTCTGGGCATTTTTTTGCTCCTGTTTCATTTTTACTCACTGTGGGCTCATTTCTCTCTACATTATAAAGTCCTGCACCTTGATGGAAACAGCACAACCATGGCTAGAAGTAGAGAAAACTCAAAAATGTTCTTTGTCCAGAATGGAATAGTTCTAATGCCATAAATCATAAAAAAAGAAAAAAAAAGTTGAATTTTTCTGATTATTTATTATATAAAAAATCAAAAAACTTGGAATCAGCGTGTGCAACATTTCTCCAAGTGCTCACTGGTGTTACTGATACTGTACTGTACAAAATGTGACTCTGTATACTTACTGTAGGTATTTTACTATTTAAATTTTTAATTTGTCACTATACTTGTCTCCTGTCTGCTCTGTATGAACACTGCCTGCAGTTCAGCCAAGTTTAGCCTAAATTAAATTCAGCCAATTACTGATTTTTTTTTTAAATGACTGTTGGTGACAGCTGAGTCACTGATACCTTCACAGCTGTGCTGAGAAACGCAGAATAATATAACTTTTACAGAATCTGGTTACTGCAAACGGTTTATTGTTGGCAAATTTTTAAACATGGCATGTAGAATAAGGTGGTATTAATGAAATACCATGATTTAAGTTTAGACTTGGTTAAGTTTCCCGATGGAACTGCACCTTCCAGATGAGTAGTTTGAGGACCATTGGAAAACTGAAAACCCACTGTTTCCTTCTCTTTTTGCGGTTTATGGCTCTGTCATTCAGACGACTTTTAAAAGATAAAATGCATTTCAGATCTAACAACCTACAAATTTAAGTTAAATTCACATTAAAGATTCTTCAATGTGGATTTAGATAAAATCACACTGGGTTTAATTAGCAACTATCAACAGCAAATGTCTTATTATTCTCAGGAAAACAACAGAACACAGCAGCTGAGCCTGTCCTGCAGTTTACATCATTATTTATGTGGCCCACTGAAGGATAAAACTGGTGACACTGATCCAACTAACAAGTATTGTGTGTGCATCCAAAGCCTTATTCCTCTGTGCCTTGGAGCGCCTTTGTTGTCCAAAAACTATTTAACACATCAGTGCACCACTCTGTTGCACTGGTTGTTCCTTCAATACCGAGAACACCGGCACCGTATTTTATCTTGACATCCTCCTGCTGCCGCAAAACACTCACGAGCCCCAGATGTGTATTAATCCACCGCTGAAAGTAGTCCCTCAACAGATGGGCTTTTTACACTTGTTTGAGTGTTTAAATCTACAGTGCCCAGGTGTTTTAGGCAGTTACTGAGCCTTTTTTAAAGGAAAAAACTATATATTAGGGATTTAGTGGGTCCAGAAAGTTTTGAGGTAAGAGGAAGACCATAGAATAAGCTTATTTTTCAATGCAGAGTCCCAATTTAACACCTTTAAGTGTGATTTTAGGTGTGAATCCTGTAGTTCATGGCCTCCAGGGACAGACCTAAATACGTACCCGAAACCGAGCTGCCTGCACACCACCTCTGCATCCCTGTCGTCCCATTGGTCATCGCAGACGGAGCCCCACCTTCCTGCGTGAAACACCTCCACACGACCTTCGAAGTCTTCCTCGCCTCCGACCAATCGCAGAGGAGGGCCGCTTCCTGGGAGGGAAAGGGGAAGGACGCCTCTCCATCAGCATTAAAAGGTTTCTCAAATTTTAATTCTCAAATTTGGAATGAATAAAAGCAAATTTTAAAAATACATAAAGGTAAATCTGTGTGTATCAGGTGTATGAGGGGAAATGTTCAGGTCTGGTTGCCATGACGCCGTGGATGTCACACTGACCTTCTGGCGGCGCGCACACCACTGCCGCCTCGTTTCCATGGCTACAGTCCCCGGTGACGAATGTCCTGCTCCGGCACTTGCTCAGGGTGTTCTCGTCGCCGCGGCAACCTAGACGCTCATAGTGGAAGAGGCCGGAGCCCGAGCCGAACTGCGAGTGCTGCAGCGCCGTGCCAATGTCGCTGAAAACAAACAAACAAACACCAGTGAGGATAAATTCTTCGTGACAGTCAAACGTCACTACATTGGACGGATTTTGAGTATTTCTCTCCACCTACCCCAAACCCAGCTGCCTGCAGATCACGCTGGCATCTCTGTCCGTCCAGTGGGAGTCGCACACCGCCCCCCACTGGCCATTCAGGTAAACCTCGACACGCCCGCTGCCGGAGGTCGAGCTGCCTACCAGACGGGCCGCACCTAAAAACACAAAGATGCAGCTTTAATGCTCAGCAGTTACAGTCACATAAGCATTAAATTACAAACGCTACAGTGTTTCGTCAGTCAAATAAGGCCACAGAAGCAGAGTTAATAAACAATAATCTTCATAACTGATTAATTGTTTTATGCATCAATTGTTCATTGACCACTTGAGGGCAGCACAGCAAACTGAAAACACCACTGTAGGAGTAAGTGTCCACCGGAGTGTATTTTTTTGTCAGCTGAGAAGGGCCAGGTGCTCCAATGCAAAATATCTGCAGAGGTTATTACAAGCAACTGGCTGACTCAGCTGACTGCAGCGTACCTGGCAGGACTATGATGAACAAAATAGTCCTGCATGCATTTTTCAGAGCATGAATGTCATCTGGTTTGCTGGGTTTGGATGTTATCAGCCCCATTAAATGGCCAGCAGGGGCTTCTTTCACCTTTTTGTACGCTAAATTGGCGCGTTATCATCCATTCTAAACATTGATAAACTGAAAATAACCCAGATAACATTGGTGACTTCGTGCAGTTGTGTGAATAAGTGCATGTAAAACGTCTGGAGTAAAATGGAGCTTTGTAACATCTGGTTAACGTGGCAATGAGATGTCTAACACTAACCCTAAACTTAACCGGGTACTACTGGTGCCCAAATTTGATGGCATAGATTTGGTTTGTAAACTTCATTATGAACTACTGGTGCCTGAACCAAACTAATAATCTTGGTTTCTAAAGCTAACCAAGTAGTTTTGGTTCCTGAACCTTTGAGGCCTTAAACTCAACCAACAACTGACTGACAAGCAGTGAGTGAAAGTCAAATAGAGACTTAAATCCAATTTCTTTGTAGGTGCTAAATCGTAGCTACACCACCATTAAATAAGGTCATTATGAAGAACTAGTAGAAGGTCGAGGAGGTCACTATTGGTCCACTTGTATGGGAATGAAGTGTGCCGATAATGGGTCATTTAATGGGCTGATAACATCTGAATTGGGTTCCTGGTACGGACATGGATACTAACAGATCAGCAGTATTAACATGTTATCCATTGTTGTTCAGCTGTTGTTCAGACCATGTACAAGTAATAGATCACAACTGATCAGTGTAGTATTTACCCTGGCCCTCCTCCTCTACTATGAATGGACAGCTGGTTAAAAAGTGAGTGTTTTATCCAACATTTTTCAATTCCCAGCGACCAGAAAAAACACCAAACACACAGCTTGCAGCACAGAATAGAAACTCAGCACCTCGCCACGCTGCTGGCATTTTAGCATTGTTTAAATATACAAGGCTCCTGCTGCAAACAACTGAAAAAACAGCCTCAAGAAGAAACGCTTTGCTGGAAACGCCCCCTAGAGGTGGAAATTACAAATCACTGCATATTCTTTCAGCAAAAGACTCAAATATATCCATTCAGATTTATTCTTTATAGTGCCAATCCATAACATATATTGTCTCAAGGTTTTAGGTTACTCAATTATTCATCTATTTATACTGCTCTATCTAAGCTAGTATAATAACCACCAACATAGAATAAATAACCATCAACATAGCCAACAAAGTCCAGCCATTCCTCAACTGCTGCCTCCGACACTTGCTAGGTATATACTGGCCCAACACCACAACATCACAAATACCAACTTGTGGGACCTCACTTAACAAGAAACCATAGAAAGCCAAATTAGGAGACAAAAATGGAATCGGATAGGCCACACACTCAGAAGAACGAACACCTCAATAACAAAACATGCTCTGACCTGGAACCCGCAAGGCAAGAGGAAGCAAGGTAGACCTAGAACCAGCTGGAGAGGAACCACAGAACAAGAGATGACGGCTCAGGGGTTGTCCTGGCAACGACTAGCTCGGAGGGCCCAAGACCACAGAGGATGGAGGTGTTCCATCAGTGGCCTATGTTCCATGGAAACTTAAAGGCCTAAGTAAGTAGTAGGTTAGCTAGTATAATACAAAATGTAATTTATTCTCTATACTGCTGGACATGGGTAACTAATTTTGTTTCTTTATGTTTTTGACATGTTTGAATGACACTGAACTGAACTGAACTTTACATACTAAGGTGAAGACCTTACAAAATTTATTACAAGAAACTCAACAAAACCAAAGTTTCCTCAGGATTCCTTTTGAGGAAGCACTTGGTGACAGTGGGAAGTACAGAAAACTCCCTTTTAACAAGAGGAACAGGGAAAAAACAAACTTCCAACCCAAGATTCAGGGCCTTTTTCCTCATTGTGTAAGTGGCAGTAGTTTGCACTGTCACAGCTAGAAGCTTCAGGTCTCCAGGTCCTATGTGGACTTGAAGGGTTAGTAAGGATGAAAGTTCTCTGCTTGGGTTTTCTCCAGGTGCTTCCTCTCACAACATGAGTGTCAGTGGTTGTCTTCTTGTGTTAGCCCTGTGATGATCAGAGGAGCTGTCCATGGTTCATAGGCCTAGGACCGCTAGAGTAGGCACACAGGATAAGCCGGTATAGAAAATGGATGGGAGCAGCCGCATCGCTGTTCAAAGGCACTTCAGTGCAACAGTAAGTGATGCAACCGTCAACACATCCACCTTCAGTTCAGCAGAACATTCAGTCTCTTGCTTCTCAAAGCTGCTACATTCAGTTCAGCATAAAACCAGCCTTCACAAACACCATGCATGAGTTTAACCTGACTGAATTACCAGATAATGATTATTTATGTCACTTTCTGGGTCTTTTAGTGCTTAGAGCTCCACTAATCCAGCTCCCGATAGTTTGATTCAGTACGCAGCACAAACCCCTTCCTGTTCACACAACCTGCTGAAACATTCACTTGCAGTTTGCAGACAATCTGATGCAGCTAAACTAAACAATGTCTCTTCTTTAAAACCTGCTGTCCGGAGGGAAATCGAAAGCTATCGAATAATAATCTCACTGGAACACTTTAAAGAGTAGACAAGGGAAAAAAAGGTAATTGTATTTCTTATTACTTTTACTCCTCTCCTGATCTTTATGATTAATTGTGCTGCCTGAGGTTGGGAAATGAGTGAAGAAAATACAAACACACTAATCAATAATAATGATGATCATTATCTGTAGATGCAGCTCGTCCTGTGTTTTGCTGTTATGATTAATAGGCTCGATATTAGAAATAGTCAGGTGCATGAATTAATGTTAAGGTGAGCTACTTATTTTCTAACTGTGTGCTTTTATGATCATAAATGTGTGGTCGTACCCTGGTGACAGTCGCAGTAGGCCCAGCCGATGGCGCCTGAGTTCTGTCTGAAGAAACACCAGGGGTTGGACTCTCGATCCGGGTTCCTGCAGTAGCTGTGGTCTCCGAGGCCGCGGCCCGGATACTGCATGACGTAGTCCGGAAACTCGGTCCATTTCAAACAGGGGGCACCGGAGTCCGTCTGGGACACGGTGCCGTTGTAATAACCCAGCTCTGTGAATCCCTCAGAGCAGGACAGAGGCACTGAAAACAGAAAAAAAACCAGAAAGGAAGAGTTGAGGAAGATGAGAAGAATAAGATGCTTGGGATTAAAGATGGAGGATTTGGGTCAGAGAGGACAAAGGAAATAAAAGGGAGAGGAAAGAGGAGGAGTGGAATTAGCTTTATTCAAATCACATTATCCCCGTGTCTGTATTCTATCTGACCATAAAAGCTTACATGGAGGATTCTCACATGCTGTCCGGTGCCGCAGCAGGATCCTGGCTAATGCATTCACTGCTACTGATCCTCGCTGAACTGATGAAGCTGCCGTGACCTTATTTAACACACCGGTGACCAGATACCTCCAGTAATCTGGTCTGAGGAGCAGGAGAGTGTGTGAGTGAAGCTCAGACAGAGCGAGGAGGAGAAACTGCTGACATCAAAGTGCAGCAAAATTAGGCCACAAAATATGGAGCGTGTTATGTGCCGTGGCTGATTAAAAACTTACATCAGGCGGCAGTGAAAAGGAATTATGCTGGAGAGCGTCACAGGCATAAAAGCAGCAGATGTACTAATGCACTCAGAGGTGCAAAAACATACAAAGTGGCTTTTTAATATTTTTCTTTGGTTGATTTATAAAGGAAACATGATGGATAAGAGAGAGCGTTTGTGTATCTTTTGAAATGTGCTTGTGCATTTGAGTACATCATGAACCGTTCTAATGATGATGTTTTGTCAGTCCACATTGAAATATAACAACTAATGGATGGATTTTTATGATATTTTGCACAGACACTCATCGTCCCCTGAGGATGAACCATCACTGGTTGCGGTGCTACTCTGTATTTTCCTCCAGCTCCACCAGCAGGCTGACATTTTTGAGTTTTTGTGAAATGTTCTTGATCAATACTGAGCTAAAATCGGTGTAGATGTTCCCTAAGAGTAAGATTATTAATGGCTTTCATGGTCCCCTGATTTCTGTGTCTGCACTGTGAAATCTCAGCATCAATCAAACCTTATTTTTACGGCATCTTTCATACAGGCTGGAGTAATTCAAAGAGCTTTACAGATAAACGACGAGCGGATAATTCATGATAGTTCAAAGACAATAATAAAACAAGGCAGAAAGAATCTTAAATACGATAAATTAATAAACACTAAAACCGACAGAAAATTAAAATGGTTTTAAAGTCATAATAAAATGAATAAAATGGTAATATTAAAGGCACCCAAGCCATAAAAAATTGCAGAAAAATATTTTAACAACTAATAAAATATTATTAAGGCACTCAGGGAGTAGAAATGGTTTAAAATATTAATAAAACTTATTAAACAATAATAACAAAAGCACACAGGGAATACAAATGGTATAAAAAAAATAATTAAATGGTAATGATAAAGGCATGCTTGGCATAAAAATGGTGGAAAAATATTTTTTTAAATTAATAAAATATTAAGGCACTCAGGTAGTACACGTGGTTTGAAAAACATTAATAAAACTAAATAAATAATAATAACAAAAAGCAAATAGAGAATAAAAATGGTATAAAAATAATATAAAAATTAATAAAATGGTTATAATAAAGGCATATGTGGCAAAAATGGTTGAAAATATTTTTAAAACTAAAAATATTATTATGTCACTCAGGGAGTAAAAATTGTTGAAAAAAGTTTCCAAAACTGAATAAATAATAAATAATGAAAGCACTCAGTGAATAAAGTGGTCTAAAATTAAAAATAATACTAATAAAATAACAACAATTTAAATGGGACATTTTTAAAAATGTAATAAAACTAGAAACATGGCATAAAATTAAACTAGATGAAAGACATAAAAGACAAAGACAAGCTACTTCTATTAAAACTCACACAATTGAAAATATAAATACAATAAAATAAATAAAATTGTATTCTTCGCCACAGGATGAAGTCAGCTTTCTCTGTAGCTCCATCATCTGGTCACATTTTTCCACACTTTGGTTTGTGACCAAGTATCTTCAAAACTAATGACATTTCTATGGGCTAGAGTTTTGTTTTTGTAGCTGAGGTTACCATGGAAACACGCTAAAAAACTATGCATTCACACGTTAAAAATCTGAAAACCACGTCTCTGTATCCGGATTTTTAACATGTGAAATAATGTTTTCCAAATGTTAAATTAACACATGAATACATAAATCTAATAAATGTGTAAGTGTACAGCTGTTTGAGAGACCTTGTGGGTTTATTCGTCTTTATTTAAGACAGAAAATGTCCCAAAATATTAATATTATAAGATTAAACAGGTAAATAAATCAACAAACTGTGACATTTAATCACTTTTATTATTTTAATCATTAATTTTGATCATTTTCTTTTCTAGTCACTGTGGCCAGCATTTTTTTTTTTTGTTTAATTTATATATTTAACTCTAATTTAAATTTTACTTCTCTTTCTTTGTCTTTACTTGCTTCCTTTCTTACATCTCTCTACAAACTTCCTCCTTATTTTCCTCCCTCCTTTCTTGGCTCCTTTCAGCTTATCTGAAGGTAAGAAAATCCCCCAAAACCGGACAAAAAAAGCCCAACATCGACTGTTATTTTTCACTCGAGTGTTTTCCCCCGGTGGTTTTGTATCTTCTCCTTCAGGTTTCCAGTGTTTCCTCCACACTGGAGCTTTATGGGGGTTTTTCAGGCCCGGCAGCGACTGAACTATGATTAATGGCGGAGGTGTTTCGGCCTTATCTCCTCAACGCACACAGCCTGGCTGTCCTGCAACATTATCTACGCAGTGCAACCCTCGTGCCCACTAACACTAACACAGATTGTGCTGCATAGTGAACAACACAAAAAAACACACCAATGCAGCACAGACACATGCAGAAACACACATTTAGAGACACACTGGGTCCAATTCGGAGGAAGATAAGAAGGAAGCCATTAGAGACAAATGCAGAAATCTATCCTCGGACAATAAATAACAGAGAATGGGCCTCGGCAATTAAATGATAGTGATACGCACTGAGGATGGACACTTCATCAATAGCAATGAGAAAACTGTTAGATGGTTTCGCTTAAATGCATCGGATGCAAAACGCCATGAAAGCACGGGACAAAAATGCAAAGCGTGCTCCCTCTCTGGCTCATAAATAACCGATCACATCCCTTGAGTTCCTTCGTCCTCCATCGCTTTACTCGAGGTTTCTGTGCAAATCTCACGAGACGCTCTGGTCTATGGCTTCATGTCAACCCCATTTATGCCCACAGATCTCCCCCAGTGGAGGCTGCAGTCAGCGGGGAGCGGTGGCTGCCCTTGTAAAACGGGCTCTGCAGTCTAAAAGTGGTAAGCGGTACTCTCGGTGGTCTGCCCAAGGCCCTGACGGCGTTGATGTTGGGGTGCAAAGCGACCTTTGTGGCGTTGACATCCAGTGATGCCAGATCTAGGTCAGCCGCTCTGAACCATAGCCTCATTTCAGTGCAGCGGCTTCACCCTAAGCCTCCCTCGGTGTGGCTCTGTGTGAAGTTGTGTTATCTTTTTAAAAAATCACCAATATTACACCATCTGCCAGAGTGGTCCTTGAACTACTCATCTGTGACGTACCGCTCCATCGAGTCTTTGCCTAAAATCATGATACTTCATAATATTATATATGCCTTGTTAACTCACCCAATTACATTCTCTTGAAGGTAAATACTTACTCAAGGTAATGATGTACATTTTGAGTCAAATTGCTTTTTTTCTGTGTAAATCTCATCTTTTTGTTCATTTTAAAGACCCACTTGTAATTCAAGGCACACTGCTGGCCATCCACTTACATGCTTTACATAGTTTTGGACTATAAAAAAAGCTGATTATGAGAAAGTATAACTTTTAAAAGGTGTTTTAGTGATAAAGCACAGTAAAGTAAAAGTAGTAAAACGTGTCAACTGGTTTGAAAGTCGTGTTGTCGTTAAAAACCTGCCAAATTTATATTATTTATCAGAGCAAAAAACTTGTAAAAACAGAAAAAATTGTTGGATTTTCAACTTTCTGACGGTCCTTAAAGGGCCCATCACTCAACTTTACAGAATTTAAGCCTAAAATCATGATATTTCATACATATCAATTAATATTTAAGCTCCCATGCTTTGTTAACTCACCCAATTACATTCTCTTAAAGGTAAATTATTCAACAAGGTGGGCAAACGTTTTGACTCAAACTGCTTTCATTCTGACTAAATCTCACCTTTGGGTCCATTTTAAAGACCCAGTTTGCATTTAAGACACACTGCTGGTCATCCACTTACATGCTTTACATAGTTTTTGACTATAAAAAAACTGATTCATGAGAAAGTGTCGCTACCAAAAAGGTGTTTTAGTGATAAAACACATCAGCTGGATTTTTGTAATTAAACATTTCGTCCCCAAAACCTGTCAGATGGTTTAAAATGCATGTTATCTTTAAAAATGTGTCAAATTTACAGTTTTTATCAGAGCAAGAAAACCTGTAAAAACAGCAAGAATAGTTGGATTTTCAAGTTTCTGACAGTCCTTTAATGGTCCATCATAAAACTGAATCTAAGCTTGTAATTTTGATTTTTCAGCCTAGTTTATTCTACATGTCTCTAAACAGTTTTTTTTAAAACAAACATATGGCCCAACACAGAAGGGCAAACTCCTCAGGTCTATTTACACCTAAAGGAGAAGGCACACTCCTTTGAAGACAGCAATGTACATGTTTTGGACCGGGAGGACAGACGGTTTGAAAGAGGAGTTAGGGAAGCCATCTATGTAAAAGTGGAAAAACCATCCCTCAACAGGGGAGGAGGTCTGTGACACCACCTATCTTTGATTAACAACGTCACCCTTTCATCTCTACCCAGGAGATTCAACAACTTAACTTCTAAGAACAATAGATGTCCACAAATAGCCCAATGTGACTGGAATGACTCCGACGAGTGTGGGTCTCGATTGGCCTCGTGTGACTCCTGACGATTCTGACGACCCCAACGATTGTCATTACATCATGGAGACCATCTGAGTCACATCTTTAGAGCCCTAACAACCGTTAGTCACCACTGGTATTTGCAACACCTCCACAGAGGTTAAATACCTGGGTTTCCCACCAGTGAGTCAGATTAGCCCTGTCCAATGAGGACACGCATGAACTGATGAAGCCACTCGGAGGAGAGGCGAAACGTCTTCACAGACATTCTACTGAGTCCAGTTGCCCTCGATGGAACTGTTTAGAATGACTATGACCTGGATGAACGAGAACATTCACAGACAGCAAGAACAGTTGGATTTTCAACCTTCTGAGGGTCCGTTAATGGTCCATCAGAAAACTGAATCTAAGCTTGTAATTGTGATATTTCACTTTCGTTTATTCTACACGTCTCTACATGCTGTTCGCATTAATCAGATTATGTGAAAAACCACAACTTCACAACTGCGAGGCCGTCAGTACGTCAGATACAACCAACAGACCTGCAAAGGAACTTCAGGGACTTTTCAGCTGAACTGCGGTCTGTATTTATAAAGAGCCACAGTTTTCTCCGGTATTTGTAACACTTGTTGGCAGTTGGGGAAATGTTGATTCATTTTTTCCCCACTTTTTGTGCAACAAATAAAAGAAGAAATTCAACTTTTGCTTTCTCTTTCTTTTGTGATTTATGACATTACAACTGTGTCGGGCTGCACAGAAGACATTTATTAGTTACAGACATTAGTTATTAGTCTCTACTTCTAGCCATTGTTGTGCTGTTTAAACTGAGGTGCAGGACTTCATACTGCAATGAAAAATGGGCCCACAGTGAGTAAAAACACACAGAAGCAGGGGGTTAATCAAGCATATCAAGGTGGGATCATTCCTGTATTCTTATTTATTTTGTATTTATGTGTTTAAATGTATGTATTTTATGTTTTTCATGTTGTGTTAACATTAAAATTAGTACCTGTGTGCCTTGATAAAGTAGTTTAAGGAGAATATTTCAAAGTAAGGTGGTTAAATTCAAATTAAAACTTTATTTCTCTTGTTTTTTTTGAAAAAGAGGTCTGAAAATTGTCAAAAATGGTCATTATTTTATGAATTAAACATTTAATCTTGATAAATGTTACAGCTCTGTCACACTCAGACGTGTATTTTGAAAAGCAGCCATCATTAGTGTCCAAACCAGCTGCTGAAAAGGGGCGTCTGTCTCTTTAAGAAACGTAACAGGAAGAAACTGAAAGTAAACTTGTTTCATGGGAAACGACCAAACACACCCCTGCTCCTCATTTTTCTGCTTTCCAGGCCAACAGCAGCACGTAAGTAACTAATACTGAGTCAAACCTTCACTATAGCACTCAATAAGTAGCATTCGTGTTGTTTTTTTAAACTCTGCTTCCTCGTTTTTTAGCCTTTTTGTTGATAAACAGCTGCAAATGCATCGTCTAGTTGAATAATTAAACCACAAAATCCATTTATCAAGCAGCTGTCTCACTTTATACGATCTTTCTGAGCAGACTAAGCTGCTGTGGAAACGTAAATTTCCACTCGTGTGTTTTGTTTTTTTTTCAGCATCTGTTTTCGAGGCCAGTCAACTTTAGCGTCTAAGCGTGAGTTAAAAGTCCTGAAATGCCGTTTTCTAGTGGTTTACGCCCAATATAAGAAAGGTTTTACTTCTCTTGATGCTTGTGATAAGTATTTGTGTAACTTTTTAAGATATTGTGCTCTATAAATAGATGTTATCAGTATTTTTTATTATTATATTCACATGGACATCTGATTGGTCAGCGTAGCGATGCGTCACCGCGGCCGCCATATTGGTCCGGGGTGGGACAGGTCAGGGGGTCAAAACAGAATTAAATTATCAGTTTTTTTCTGCTCCACCATGTCGGATCTTTCTGAAGTTTTTACAGCATGCAATGTTTGTATATTATAAAGGTGTTTGTGAAATTGTAGCTTTTTAATTTAAGTGCTTTTTGAGATAAATGTATATATTTAAACTGCCTGTCCGCTCACTTTCAGCACATTTTTTCTCCTAAGCTTGAGCCATCTTTGAACAGCAATATCTCAGCAACTGTTAAAGGTAAAAGCCTTAAATGTTCCCTCTTATTTCTTATTGTACCTTTGATTTAGAATCTGCATTACTGAACAAATTGACCAAGTAGTCTCTGATTATGGGTGAGTTGAAATGGGAAAAAAACAAAAAGAAGCCATCATGAAAAGTCCCATCTTTAAGTTCATATTAACAAAAAAATAGCTAATGCAGCTGTCTACCAGTGATATCTTCGTATTCGATTTTTCAATGTAGTTATATGTCACAATAATACAAGACAAAACATTTAGAATAGTTAAAATTTTTGGTCACAAAAACAAGTAATTTTTGTTGGACAGATCACAAGTTGTACCACAAAGATAATGGAAGTTAGCATGACCCAAGTAGAACAGAATTGTTGAGTTTAAAAATGGCTGTTCAATATTTCAGATTCATAATTACTGGCATGATGAAAAACAACAGAGGAAAGTTCAGGCTTTTTTCTTTAGCAGGTCCTGAGATATTGTCGTTCAAACCTAACCTCAAACATCAGTGTATAAAAAAAGAGCTAAAAGTGGGTCAGCAGGCTTTTTTTAATCTCAGAAAGTATTTATCTGCACAATTTCTTAATGTTAATTTAAAATTTTGCTCCACTGACTAAATTCTGTTAAGCTCCACTTTATTGGTGACATTTCAGAGTCAAATCTCAAATTAAATTACCGGTACCTAGATAGTCATAGACAGAAGTCGGAGCATTCTCATTTATTCTCATTTTTGTCTTATTTTATTTGTGTACTTTCTGTACCTTTTTAGCAGTTTGGATAAAACAACATAGTCAAGGAATATAATGGGGAAATAAATCGCCTGAAGCAGGACAAATGTAAAGATCTGGATCTAAATACACAGCAGTGGCCAGACATTCTTTTCTATTATTGTCATTTCTATGTCATTGTTGGTTCAGGAAACGCAAACATTCCCAACTCAACTATCTCCAATGACTTATAGGATCAGTATAATACATTCTGTTTTCATTAGGGGGCCAAGCCCGAGGGGCGTGGGACACGCGTATGCTTGCATACGCGTTTCCCAGGCCCGAAGGGCTGGGAACCCTATTGTAATCGTTCAGATTATTATTAGGGGGCCAAGCCCGAGGGGCCTGGGACACGCGTATGCTAGCATACGCGTTTCCCAGGCCCGAAGGGCTGGGAACCCTATTGTAATCGTTCCGATTATTATTTTCCTTATTTTTCCGTTGGTAAAAGTAGTGCTGCAGGCTAAACCGTGCAAGGGAGGGTGGTGCCATTTGGAGGGTTGGTCCAGAACCCTGCCCTTACTTCAGACGCAAAAAATTGCAAATGTCTGCCAGCAGGGGGCGCTATAACTACACTTAATATGTTTTGGCTTATAACTCCCACACTGTATGTTGCACATTCAAAAACCTCATATCCACAGATTCCCTGAATAGCACTGAATCATCTGGGATAAGCCACGCCCATTTCCGCCTATAAATTTTTTTCGCAATATCGCAAAAACTGGAAAACCTACTTTTTCGAACTCCTCCTTGGGTTTTTGTCCAATCAGCGTGAAACTTGGTACGTACAGTCTTCAGTTGGAGCTGATCTAAAGTTATCAAAAGAATGTTGTTCCGTCTAAATTTGCATAAATTATTAATGCATAAAGTTTTACAGCTTGCTATAAAAATGCTAACTGTTACATATCTTTGTCAAAAGAAATGCTAATAACACCAAACTTGAGATCTCATGTTGTCATGTGACTGTGGGGGTATGAGCCAAATTTGGCTCATGTTGGCCACTAGGGGGCGCTGTAACTATGGGAAATTTATATCTTTTAAATGTAAAGACCCATTTTCCCAAATTTTGGTAGGTATGATGCTGAGTCACTCCTGAGGCCATATCTTAATGTTATTCATGAATGGTCAAAGTGGGCGTGGCTTATTATAAGGCAAAAAACAAACATTTATTTCAGCTAAACTATTAGGCTCTGAACTGTGAAAATTACAGGGTCTATGTAGAAGAGCACACAGACCACCCACACCAAAAAATGTGCGTCTACTCCACAAGGTGGCGCTATAACGGTTGCAAACGCACTTTGGCCTGTCACTTTCACGTTTCAAATCAGGTGTTCGTAAACTTTACATCTACGTGTTCCCTAAATAGTGTCGCATCTTCTGACATAGGCCACGCCCACTTCCACTGCACATTTCTCTGTCTACGTCCGTACACATCAGAAACCTACTTTTTCGAACTCCTCCTACAGTTTACACTCTATCTCCACCAAACTTCGCACATATAATCTCCAGACGTGCACGAGCAGAACTTATCAAAAGAATTTTGCTGCTCCAAAAAATGTGTGACTTATAAATACACATTTTTTTGTGCTAGCTAAAAAGCACATACCGTTGCATATTTTTGTCAACGTGAAAGCTGTTGACATTGAACTCAACTCACTCGTGTCAGACGTCAACCAGAGGCTCTGTGCCAAATTTGGCGCAAATTGGCCAATAGGGGGCGCTATAAACAGGAAAAATTCAAACGACATGAAAGTTGATCAGATTGGTACCAAATTTGGTGAGCATGATGTGGGTTCACTCCCGAGGCCAGCCGTAAAATGTAGTAATGTTTGGTCAAAGTGGGCGTGACTTGTTACAGCTGACACATTCAGCCTTTCACGCTTCCGCTGCTCTTCCCATTACCAATACAACACTGCTAGTGAGACGGTGGCCGGTATCCTGACGCTCACCCCGTGCCCGTGGTCCTTTTGGCCGGACCGCCGTTGGCTCGGCGAGACCTGGGCTCCGTGAGACCTGGGGACTGAGTCGCGCAAGGGGGCTTGGCCCCCTTTCATAACTGCTTGCAGTTCTAGTTATTATTTACCCTTTTTATTTTTCCGTTGATAAAAGTCATGCTGCAGGCTACACCGTGCAAGGGAGTGTGGTGCAATTTGGAGGGTTGGTCCAGACCCCTGCCCTTACCTCAGATGCAAAAAATTGCACATGTTTGCCAGCAGGGGGCACTATAACCAAAGGCAACACGTTTTGGGTTATAACTCCCACACCGTATGTCGTACATTCAAAAACCTCATATCCACAGATTCCCTGAATAGCACTGAATCATTTAGGATAAGCCACGCCCATTTCCGCCTATAATTTTTTTTCGCAATATCGCAAAAACTGGAAAACCTACTTTTTCGAACTCCTCCTTGAGTTTTTGTCCAATCAGCATGAAACTTGGCACATACAGTCTTCAGTTGGACCTGATCTAAAGTTATCAAAAGAATTTTGTTCCGTCTAAATATGCGCAAATTATTAACGCATAAATTTTTATAGCTAGCTATAAAACCGCCAACTGTTGCATATCTTGGTCAAAACAAATGCTAATAACACCAAACCTGAGATCTCATGTTGTCATGTGACTGTGGGGGTATGAGCAAAATTTGGCTCATGTTGGCCACTAGGGGGCGCTGCAACTATGGGAAATTTTTATCTTTTAAATGGCAAGACGCATATTTCCCAAATTTGGTAGGTATGATGCTGGGTCACTCCTGAGTCCATATCTTAACGTTATTCGTGAATGGTCAAAGTGGGCGTGGCTTATTACAAGATAAACAACAAACATTTATTTCAGCTCAAGTATTATGCTGAGGACTGTGAAATTTACAGGGTTTATATAGAAGAGCACACAGACCACCCACACCAAAACTTGTGCGTCTACTCCACTAGGTGGTGCTATAACGGTTGCAAACGCACTTTGGCCTGTAACTTTCACGTTTCAAATCAGGTGTTCGTAAACTTTATATCTACGTGTTCCCTAAATAGCGTCGCATCTTCTGACATAGGCCACGCCCACTTCCACTGGACATTTCTCTGTCTACGTCTGTACACATCAGAAAATATACTTTTTCGAACTCCTCCTACAGTTTACACTCTATCTCCACCAAACTTCGCACATATAATCTCCAGATGTGCACGAGCAAAAGTTATCAAAAGAATTTTGCTACTCCAAAAAATGTGTGACTTATAAATACACATTTTTTTTGTGCTAGCTAAAAAGCACATACCATTGCATATTTTTGTCAACGTGAAAGCTGTTGACATTGAACTCAACTCACTCGTGTCAAAGGTCAACCAGAGGCTCTGTGCCAAATTTGGCGCAAATTGGCCAATAAGGGGCGCTATAAACAGGAAAAATTCAAATGACATGAAAGTTGATCAGATTGGCACCAAATTTGGTGAGCATGATGTGGGTTCACTCCCGAGGCCAGCCGTAAAATGTAGTAATGTTTGGTCAAAGTGGGCGTGACTTGTTACAGCTGACACATTGAGCCTTTCACACTTCCGCTGCTCTTCCCATTACCATTACAACACTGCCAGTGAGACGGTGGCCGGTATCCTGACGCTCACCCCGTGCCCGTGGTCCTTTTGGCCGGACCGCCGTTGGCTCCGCGAGACCTGGGCTCCGTGAGACCTGGGGACCGAGTCGCGCAAGGGGGCTTGGCCCCCTTTAATAACTGCTTGCAGTTCTAGTTGTTTTTGTTATTGTATCACTGTTGCCTTATTTTTCTTATTTATTTAAATGATTAGATCAGTGCAGGAAAACATTTAAATTAATAAAGCTTCATATGATCACAACAGCATGTCATAAGCTTGAAGTAATCAAAGCAGTCGCCTGCTGTGTGTGCATAAATTACACTCAGCTGCTCTCTTAATGTGGTGACAGTGTGGATTTTGCTGCTGTTTATTAAAGTCAAAGAAAAAAGGTGACATTTTGCAATTGATTGTTCAGTCTAACAGTGTCTGAAAGCACATTTGAATGTGAGCTGGTGCTGCCGGAGGACACTGTCAGGTTTGACTGCTGTCTTAAAAGGATTACTTACTTTGATTTATCGGATTTAATGTGTCCAGAAGAGCAAAATGTTGCAAGATAACTTTTCAGCTGTTGTTTGGTTTTGGCATTTCTTTCATTGGAACATCCAAAAGCAGCGCAGTTCTGTTTGAACTGGACAGAATCCTGCTGCAATATGGCAGCAAAGATAGCTGAATGTCATCCAAAGAAAATTCAAAGAAAAGGCATCGGCTCTGTCTCGGCAAAATGTATCAGATATGAACAATTTATTTTTAAAAATCTGCAAAAAACGATGTTTAACTGTATAATAATGGCAAAAAACAGATAATAAGGTCACTGCACAGTCGGCGTGTGAGACATCAGGGTGGCAGCGTGATGCAAAGGAGCAGTTTCAATGGAAACTGCACCAGAATCAGTCACAGATGATGATGTTTGTGCATCAGAAATCTGACAGATGTGGCAGAACGGAAGCTATACTTTGCAACTTCATTGCTGATCATCTGCTGTGGCACACCGCCTGACTGAAGTTTTACAACACATGCAGATTTTTTAGTAATCCCTATGACTTTATGTATGCGATTTAAATGTGGAAAATCTATGTAAATGCACAGAAATTCCAAATAAGATTGGATGTATGAACTCTTAAATCTAGCCTGGTAGTTTGACCATTTGTAAACTCTAACTCAGGCAAAGATGACCTTTTTAAAAAGACAAAACAGGGAGGATATCACTGCAAAAAAAATAGCCATGGGATGATCTTCTGTTTAGTCTTGTTTGTGAATTTTATCCATCCCTAAATACTCAGGAAATTCCACGTGCACAAAGGCACAGTTCAGATGCCATAGATCCCAAAATATCTGCTTCATAAGGGGATTTCACAACCTGGTGGTTTACAGATGGGTCATAGTTTCACCACCATGTTAGCGGCAGTTGTGTTGCCTAAATCAACAGAGCTGAACTTGACATTCGAGCTGCTGTTTAAACACAGTAAGAGTGAAAATCACCTGTGAATAAGCACAAAGTAGAAACAGAAACTTTGCTTTTATCTTGAAAATGCTCTTAAAAATTTCTCCCCATCTTCACGTAAAGCTCCAGATAAGCTACTAAATAGACTTTGTGATGTTTTTTTTGCAGTTTTCCAAGATCAAGACCTGTTAATGTACATGTTTTCATTAATTTAACAGGTGTCTCTGTTTTTAAAATGGCGTCCGGCAGCAGCCTGTTATCTGAGGAGCAGCTTCTTTGTCCCATCTGTCTGGACGTGTTCACTCGTCCCGTTTCCACCCCATGCGGACACAACTTCTGCATGTCCTGCATCACGTTCTACTGGAATGACGCTCCGGCCTGCCAGTGTCCCGTCTGTAAGGAACAATTTCAAAGGAAGCCCGATCTCAAGGTCAACACTTTCATTTCGGAGCTGGCGTCACAGTGGGCGTCGCTTCAAGTGACAGACGCTCGCATCTGGAGCGCCGATCCGCAGCAGGTCAACTCCGGTGGCGTTGTACTTTGTGATATTTGCACCGACGCCCAGAAAGAAGCCGTCAAATCCTGCCTGGAGTGTCAGACTTCGTACTGCGACGTTCACCTGGAGCCTCATCACCGGGCCGCCGGGTTGAAGAGACACACGCTGATCGAACCTTTGCCGAGTCTCGACGACAGGATCTGCAAGGAGCACAACAGGGTCATGGCGCTGTTCTGCAGAGACGACAATGCTGTGCTGTGTGACGTCTGCGCCAGCTCGCGCCACCTGAGGCACGACGTCGTTCCCGTGCAGCGAGCATACGGGGCGATGAAGGATGAGGTGGAGAACACGGAGGCCAAAGTGCAGCAGATGATCCAGGAAAGGCTCCACAAGGTGCAAACAATGAAGGAGTCGGTGAAACAAAGTAAGACAGAAAGTGAGAAGGTGATGGCAAACAGCGTGCAGGACTTCACAGAGCTGGTGTTTGAGATTCAGAAAAGCCAGGCGGAGCTCAGTCAGGTGGTCGAGAAGAAGCAGAAAACAGCCGAGCAAGAAGCCGATGGGTTCATTAGCGGTATGGAGCACGAGATCAAAGAGCTGCAGAGGACGATGGGGAAGCTGAGGGAGCTGAAACAGACCAAAGACCAGCTTCGGTTCCTCCAGAGCTACTTGAACGCATCCCTCCTGCCCCACACCATGGATCTTTCCACTGTCAGCTTTAACAGACACCTTGAGATGCAGCAGTTCAGTAAATTTTTGAAAAAGTCAGTGTCTCAGCTCCGAGTGCTGCTGGACAAAATGAACACAGAAGTAAGCAGATTCTCCTTCAGCGCTGACGTGTCAAACGTCGCCACGCTGAGATCCATGCAGCAGTACGAAGTGAACGTGGTGCTCGATCCTGAAACTGCTCACCCTCTGCTCACTTTATCCAATGACGGGAAGCAGGTGAGATACAGCATGGGCTTGTTGTGGGAGAACCAAATCCTGAGCCCCAACACGTTCAGCGAGCATCTCGCCGTTCTGGGACGGAGAGGCTTCTCGTCGGGCAGGTTTTACTTTGAGGTCTGCATAGGTCAAAAGACTGAGTGGTGTCTGGGCGTGGCCACGGCGTCCATCCAGAGGAGAGGACCTCTAGTTCGGAGTTCCAGCTGTGGACTCTGGGCCATCTGGTTCCTGGTAGATAAGTTTGAAACCTTCTCTTGTCCAGATGTGCCCGTTCACATGGGGAAAGTGGGGAGAGTTGGAGTGTTTGTGGATTACAACAAAGGTGAAGTATTTTTTTATGATGTAGAGACTGCAACACCTATTTACTCCTTTACTGAGTGTTCATTTACTGAGGAGCTCTATCCATATTTGAATCCCTGTGATAACGAATATGGTTCAAACCTGGATCCAATGACAATTGTTCCAGTTTGTCATATAGACTGAACAAAGGATTCAGAAGCTCAGTAACGTAGGGTAAACCTGTTAACTCCAAACAGTTTCTGGATGTTTTTTACTCACTGTTGACTCATTTTTCACTGCACAATAAAGTCCTGCACCTCAATTGAAACACTGCGACCATGGGTACAAGTAGAGAGAACTACAAGTATATTTTATGCACTACATCAAAGTTATAATTATATATAGTGTATATATAGTATATAATTTAAAGAACAAAATGAAATATTAAAGTAGATTATGTTTTTTATTTTTAACAAGAATTGAAAAGAATAGAATTGAATAGATATTTTTTCTCTTTACATATTCATTCGATTCCACACTTCTCTACTATATAAGTTGTGTGCACAGCCTGCAGTTCAGCCTAGTTTAGCCAAAAAGTACCTGACTTTTTTTTATCGTGTGATTGTTGCTTGCAGCTGAGTCATTAATGGGTTCATATTCGCACAGAGGAGTGTGGAATTTTTATTTTTTTACAGAATCTGATCACTGCAAAGTGTTTAGTTGAGGTAAAGTTTTAAATTAGACTTGTAGAACAAAGTGATTTTCTTGAAATATCTTGATGTTAAGGTCAGATTTGGTTAGTTTTTCTTTCAACGGCCGTCAGAAAGTTGAAAGCCCAACTATTCTCTGTTTTTTAGTTTCTTCCTCTGATAAATAATAACAGATAATACACCTTTTAAACCAGCGGGTGGTTTATTGGGTTCAGATGGTTAATAACAAAAATGCAGCCGGTGCGTTTTACCACTAAAACACCTTTTTGAAGTGATACTTTCTATTAAAGCAGCTTTTCTTTATCATCAAAAAACATGCAAAGCATTGAAGTGCACGAACAGCAGTGTGCCTTGAATGCAAACCGAGTCCTTAAAAAGAACCCAAAGATGAGATTTACACAGAACGAAAGCAATTTGACTCAAAACGTTTGCCTACATCATTACCTTGATTAATTATTTACCTGTGAGAGATAGTAATTGGGTGAGTTAACAAAGCAGGGGAGCATAAATTATTAAATAAGTGAAATGAATCAGGTGGGGGGCGGGGAGGAAGAGATAAGAAGGAAACAGATAAGAGAAATGGAAAAAGAGAGCAGTCATGATAAGAATGTGTCGCTATTTGATTAAATGTCATTAATTTGTATGTAAACACTAACATCTGTGAATATGGGTCCAGCAGTTTTGCCATTTTTGCTTAAAAAGTGCCTTAAATCTTTTATTTTTACTTATGTTTAAATGATTTCTTCTGTTGATTTATTGCTTTCAGCCTCACACATGTTGCTAAGTAGCGCTATTATTATTATCTTCAGCTTTGCCTTCTGTAAACAGGCAACAAACCAACACTAATTCATTAATATACGACAGATGATGCGTCCATAGCTTGGAAAAAAGTGTAAAGGATTAAATGAGTGATGACTGAGTTCAGTTTAGCTGCTTTAGTTTTATAGAGAGCAGAACGGAGCCGTTAATTTGAGCATGTTTTTCCTATTTGACAAGTGAAACTGTCCACTGTGAATAGAGTCTGTATTCTAGAAAAAAACATACTCAATTAAAAGTTATTTTATTTTACTAAGTATACTCACATATAACTGACATAAAAAGTAGTTAAAATGTTTATTTGAATTGTGTTTTTTGTGTGTTTTGGAGTGGATTAAAATAGTGAATAGATCAAATTAAATTGAAAGATAAATGCACACTTGCATCTTTGAGCACATTTTTTCAGATACTTAGACACTAGCCACTGAGTGAACGAGTGAAGAGCTGTTATATGTAAACTTTTTGAACTATGAGTATGTTCAGCATAAAGTCATATTGACACAAGTCATGTATGTGATTCTATCATGTGTTTATTCTGTTTTGATGGTTTTGGATTGAGTTTGATTTGTGGTTGTTAAAATAAACACTGTTAAGATATAAAGGGATTTACTTCTGTCTGTCCTTTAGCTGAACTGCTGCTACAGACCACCTGAGGAACCAGTCTAGCTTGTACTTCCTGCTGCTTGTGAGGTGAGCCTTTAGCAATAGTTACTGCCTCTCAGTTCACCAGATTTCCTTATTTTCTAGAGCTGCTTCTGCTAGCTATAAGATGTCTTAGTCACGAGCAAAACACAGCAGATGTTCTTCTGTTAACTGTAAGAATGAACACAAGAGTCTTCATGCACTTCCAGCATCTGAGGGTCTGAGGATGCAGTGGATTCCTTTATTATTCATGGCAATGTCACCACGATGATAGTAGATCCTTAGTGTCAGCATGTTGTGTGGCTAATATGGCTAACATTAAAATGAGTTTTGATCATATGGCCACAGATCAGAGTTTTGTGGAAACGGTAAAGTCTTTTAGAAATACTGGAAACTTTAACACTTATTTGCAACCAATGAACAGGGACATGGAGGGTAACAGTGTTTTCATGTCGACTTTTGTGCTTCACATAAACCTAAACTCTGCCAGTATTTACATCTGTTTACTTCTCTCCTACTCTTTGTGCTCATATGTACTACTGTACTGTACTACTTATTCCATCCAAATTCCCAGTAACACCTTCCTCTTTTTTCTGTTACTGTTCTTAGACCATACAACAAGTATAAAAAAGTGGCTGAAAAGGAGATTATTAAGACTAACATGTTAACCAGCAGTCACTTCACAGCCATTATCCGCAACAACGGCTGCGCTGTGAATTCATCTATATTTCCATGTATAACGATCGCACAGGGAAAAAGTTAGAAGTGATAGAAATCCTGGTTTCACAGACTGCTATGTTATCAACTGTTTAGGTGTGCATTGTCAATCATAGACACAGAGAGAGTCTTCTTCCTGAAGGGGGTGTGGACAGCTGCATCTCAGCTGCATTTAAAGCTACAGACACTGAAACAGCCCATTTAGAACAGGACTAAAACCAAGGGTGATACGGTCATGGTGAAATGAACCATCCTTGCAGTATTTTGAGCTCAAAAATTAAAAGACACAGTCTGGGGACATGTGAGACGTTCGTTATTTACTGAAAAGGGGCCGATATGGGGCATTTAAAGCTGCACAGGTATATTGCTCTGTGACGGTCATGAAACTTTGATGTTCAGCTCGATGAAATTTTAATACAGCAAAAAAGCGTTACATAACTAAACTAAAAGCAGCATCTTCAGTGTCTCTCTCCCTCTAAACAACCCCTTGCTTTTCCCGTCTTTATTTAATTTTCAGTGTTTTCATTTTTAAATTTGCTTTTTTAAATTTTACTTCCCCCGTCATCCTGTATGTCTTATTCAACCTCTTTAATTCATCCCAACACCCGCAGAGCTTCAGACACACACACACAACACCCTCCTCATTGCCACGACAACCGTACTCTGCCCATCGCCATGGGAACGCTCAGTCTCCCTGCTCCCATAATCCATTTCCCAGCCACAATGAGTATTTGACACGGTTCACACTCGGAGGTTTGCTGTATGGGGGGTGGGTGTTTGGCAACGCGGCTTAGACACAAAACACACACAGTATAATAAATGTGGAATATGAAGAAATTTGCTTTGACTCAGTCTTGTACAACAAAGAGACGCTTCCTGTGCAGTATTTGAATTTATCCACCTGCTCATCACTGTTAAAGAGCCCCAAGGTGGTTCCCACATGGTGAGAAAAGCTCCTGATGGGTGTTTGTAATTGCAGAGCACATATTTTGTACTTGTCGGTCAATGTGTGTGTGCAGGTTTAAAAGCAAAGATATTCCAGCAGTGAGAAGGAGGAGCTCCTCACCCCACCCCCATCACTATCAAGGATGCAGAGAGGGAAAGAAAAGGAAAATGAAAGGCAGGAGGGGTGCAGGCCGAGGAGAGGTAGGACCGAGAGTGGGAACGAGAGGATAAAAAGACAGGAGAGGCAGCAGCAAAGGGGTTTTTTATGAGTGTCTGAGTCAGAATGTGGGTTAAACTGGAGGGAAAAAAGCAGAGCGAGATGGTGTAGGAGGAGGTGATGGATGGATGGAGGGAGGAAGTAGATGTACAGACTGGATGAGAGAATCACCTCCCGCCTACCTGAGTTCTGCACCTCGTTTAAGTAACTGTCCTCAGCCACAACCTGGAAGAGAGAAAGATGCAGCAAGTTAGACAGAGAACCAGAAAACCATCTCATAATCTCAGTATTTTACCTTTTATTTAATTAAAAAAATGTAAAGTTATTCATACGAGAGCAGACACAAACAGCTTTTGTCTGTAATGAGCAGAATATCTGGGTGCAGAAGCAAATGATTATACTCACATAATGAAGTTATGTATGCATATGTTTAGAGCAAAAATGCATGTGTCATAAGTCACAAATAAAAAAACGATATTTAGAGATCCACATAGTGATTAAATGAGTAAAAGCTCCAATCTACACCACAGCAAACACATATTCCACATATATACAGCACATATATTACTTAAAACCGCCTCATTAATCTAATTGCCCTCAATTATTCACAGTTATTCAAATGTGTGAATCTGATTTTCTTTGTAGATGATGGAACTTGCGTTTATCACATACTTAGAGTGACACATACTGAGATACAGCATGTTAATTTATGAGTTTCAAGGTGGGTTTTGTTGCCTTCAGACAGCCAGACAGTTGCTTTCATGTCTCCATGCTAAGCTAAGCTAATCAGGTGTGCTTTTGGTTGTTGAGGGCTTCCAAATTCAACAATGGTTGCCCAAAAATAAGAAGTTTTTTCATCATTTCATACCATTTCTTTTGTTAATGGGTGTCAATATCCTGTTCTATGTGTGATATACAACATTTACCAGGAACTGACACACCTCTTGACTAAGCTAAACATAATAAACTGCTCATCACGGCCTTCGAAAATGACCAGTGTGAGCATTTTTCATCTTTATGCCCAGATAAGCAGGAAAACATCAACATTTATCACATCTTTCCAACACTTTTTTCTTCTAAAATCTTCTAAAACGTATTAATCTGACTATATTTTCATTTATGAACTCTTCAATTAATGCCACACTTATACTGGGCATATCATAATTATGACTTTCCAACCTCTAAATAGCATTTTTACAACTTGGGAAGTGCTAATATATCTGATTTGAAGCTTAACAACAAAAGACAAGTATTTCAATTTATTTGTGAAGGACAATGTGCATTAATCAACATTCAAATGAATGTAAATGTACCCAAGTTAGTCAAAAGGCTCATTTTAATCAGCAGTCTCTTTGCCTGACCTTTTCAGCACCGTTGTTAGGCAAATTTGGATGTCTTGCATCAGATAAAACATGTAGCTAAGTGTAACTGCAAACAAATATATTGGACATGGTAAGATACCGTCTGCACACAGTGACATGACGGACATGAATGCATCTTTAGGCGGTGGACTGTGATCCTGGTTAAAGAATAAATCCAAGAGGATTGTGCAGCACTACAACAGTGTTCTGCCACTTCAGCTTTTGTTCCTTATGTTAGGACTCATTGTTCACATGTCCGTGACCTTTGCTGTTTGGTTTCTGTTGAGGACGGTCTCCTTGAAGGCATTGTGTAACAGCAGCCGAGATTAGATGGAACATGCACTTTTCATTTCAGAGACAGCCCACAGAGGTAATGGTTCTCTGCATACAGAGGATCTGACTCATCCCTGTACAGGCCCTTATATATATATTTAGATTTTTATCCACAGACAATATAAAAGATGGACTGAGCCACCGTGACGTCAGCCATTGATTTGTGGACGACCATTTTGCAGCCTTGAGTTTGGATCTTTTGGAGGCCGACATGATGAGTGAGGGGTGGATCTGCCTGAGAAAAAACAAGGACACTACATGAATACAAAGCAACAAGGTAGGCCCACCATAAAACATACCCTGCTTTTTAGTCTAGTTTACTTTAAATGAGACTTTAATATACAAAATGAACATCATGCTGTATTTAAGGAGACTTGAAACTAGGCATAGAGACTTTAAACTAACAAGGAAAATGTTTCCTGAAGTAGCAGATCAGGTATAAATTATGGTAATTTTCTCATAGATTTCCATACAATCGTACTTCTTTTCACAACCTGATGAAGTCTCCCCCTGCTGGCTGGTCGAAAAAATGCAAGTTTAAGGTACTTGTATTTATTCTAACTCCCTGGATGTAGGCTTCAGGATGGGTTTCTCCTCTCTTTCCGCTATCTTTTCTGTGTGTTATCATTTTCACTACCACAACAACCTCCTGACAGCAACCTACATACTTAAAATTTCAACATTTGCTGATGGTTGGGCTCATACATTAAGGCAGTCCTGCTATTATGTTTCAGTTAATTATCCATTTTAATGACAGTGCTCACCTTCCTGTGGGCAAATGTTCCACAAAAGCAAAACACAAAACCCAGTCACTGCTATCACACACTGAGGAAACACCATAGCAACATCCTGCTCTTAACCCCACCCAAGACAGCTGTGATTGGAAGAAATACAAATATGCCAGAACTATTTCTGCCCCTATAGCAAAGTAATAAACAGGTGCAGTCCGATCATTCTGCACAGCACGGTGTCTCCACTAGAGAATGATCTAACAATGTAAGACTATAGCTTGATAGGTAAGCTAAACATTTTAAACAAAAAGTATTTTTCTCCTGGTCTTGAAATTAAAAATGCCACATTAGGCCGTGAAAAATTATCAATAATTATTGTTATCTACTAAAAATGAAAAATGCTATTATGGCACATTTTTCAGCTTTATCTCCCAGTTGTACAGTAAACTAATGCGACAAACGGACATGCTAAACATTAGCATGTTGGCTCTGTCATTGTATATTAGCATTAGCTCAAAGCTAAACTGTGAGTACAGGTAGCATAGTTTGCAATGGAAACAGCGTTGCAAGACATATTTGTGTAGCTAAAATCTGCAATAAAGATTAAAAAAAGGAAAAGGAAAGGAAAAAAGACTGTTAGCCAACTTATGTCTTCCGCCAAAATGGTACAAGTCCTTGAAAATCCCCTTCACAATGGGACAGAAGTGCAACCTTTGAGAAGTAACCTACATGCTAAAAATGGCAAGAGCTACAGAAGATTTGAATCCTGCAATAAGGCAGGCCTGCTTGGTTCTTTGGGTGAATTAACCATTTCAATGATAGTACAAAAGCTCCACCAAAACAATTCCCCTGTCACTATTTTGCAGGGACACCATTGCTACATCCTGGGCTTAGCAACGCCCAATAGGATTGTAATTGATTTAAAGAAATACTAACAAGTTACATGCATATTTTTTTTCCTATAGCAGATAGATAATGGCGTGTGGTCAGACCATTCTACACAGCTTTGCACAAGACTACTTTTACACTGGCTTCACTTAACTACGCCCATCTTTTATGTACAGTCTACGGTTTTATCCAGCTTTATCTGCAGGGTAAACACTTATGAACCATCTCTGTTTCTGGTTTTTAAATGTGGTTTCTACTAACTCTTGAACGTGAAGTACCGCCGAGATATTTGTGAATGAGATTATTCCTTGATTTCAGTTGTCCCTACGCTACGATGAGAAAATTAACAAGCCTAAACCACCCAGGTATGAGAGCGTACTAGTACAAGCAGCTTCAGATGATACATGACTGCGTTTGTTTCATTTCAGAAATTAGGTCAGAAGAAGAGAGGAGACACACATATGCATAACACACACATATACATAACACACACACACACACACACACACACACACAGAGCCGCCTCTGTGGAATAACTGCAGCGAGGGCGGTGAAATACAACTCATTTCACCTTCACACAGGTGAGTTATGCTTCCTGCTGGTTGTCACTGTCCAGCAGCATCCCACTGCACACAAACACCTCCCAGAAGACACTGCTCAGGCTAATGTCATTAGAGCGGGAACAGGTGACCTGCCGTAGTAAACATGGGCGCTGATATCTCCATTCATGTCAATCACACGGCCCGATTACGGCGCTAATCGGATGTGACGCCTTCACAGCTGCGTCCAGGGCATCGCCATGCAAACAAACAGCCAGCACAGAGGATGAGACAGGGAGAAATAAATAAGCAATAAGCATTCCTGCTCTGGGAGGGAAGGCGCTCCAAAGTGATGTTTTCAGCCTCAGCTTTTAGTCCTAAATGATAAAACTCATGTTGTTGCTGGTGACGTTTACAGTGTTTGCCTGTTCTTTGCTTTTTGCGGTTTGGAAATCGGTGCTGGATTGAACAGAAAAAGGGGCGCAAACCTGTAAAAGCACAACTCGTGCCACGTAAAATGATCACAGTTGAGATTTGCCGCCGTCTGTTATTACGTGTAACCTTGACGACCAGGAAAAAAACCCTTCATGTGTCCTCGAGAAACAAGTGGCACTGAAAGCTTTGCCGGCACAATGGTCAGACATATGGTTAATTAAAGAGAAAATATCTTAAGCCGTCGGTCCTCACTGCCAGACAGCTCATTTGTGGGGCAGTTTGTACTCTGATAAATCAGGAGTATGTCAGTAGGGCTGCAAACAAAAATGAATGGGATGTTCATTTTCTCCAATAATTAACTCCTTGTGATTTCTGTCAGGATGAAACATGAAGAAATCCAACAAATACTCAATTTTAGGTCAACAATTCTGATTTAGGGGTTTGGAACCAGTGAATTTGTGCTTAAAAGTGACTAATGATAAGATTTACCTTACTAATTGTGTCACCTTATTATGATTACTGGCTAAATTTTGACCCTGAGTTCAGCACAGTGATGCAGCTGCACATCAGAGTTTGCCGAAGTTGAACTCTATGCAAAGGCTCCACGAGCAAATCTGCTGATTGTGTTTGCATCACCGTTCACATCCCCAAAGATATGACTTTGCAACATCTAATAATAGAGCATCATTTGCATGTCAGACACAAATAGACGGCAGTCAAACAGAAATATAGTGTTAAATAAGCTGCTGCAGCTCCTCTAGTGCTTATTAAGTTGAAGGGGAATTTACATTTGTGTCCAAATACAAGCTCAAAATGAAATAAAACACTGAAAAATAGAAGAAAATGCATATTTGCTGAACAATTATTTTTAAAATCTGGCCTCTGATCGAACCTAACTGCTGATTCCTTTCCTCAAGCATCGACAAACATCACATTCTGTCATGTAATTTAGATTTCTTGCTGGTTTATGCCTGCTACTTTCCTCTTCCACAGGGTGCCATCTGAAGCCTCACTAATGATCCAGAGTAAAGCAGAGTTTGCAGGTCAGAGCGGGCCGCCGGTCACGTTTCACAGTTTGGTTTCTTCATGTTACACCTGCAAAACATCGTTTGTTCTTTTGATGCCAACAGAAAGAAAACTGCTGCTGCAATCAGAAGATTTCCTGGTGAGAACATTTGTCTGATGAAGTTGATGAATGGAAGAAAAAAAGGAGCTGCAGTGTGCTGCTTGTGCTCCATGCATGGCTGCTTCCAGTGTCAGTGGGTCTAATTAAATCCTGCACACCACTGTACTCCACTAATGACTTCTACACAGGCTGCACATGGACTGCCAGGACAAGAGTGAAGAAAAATAGAAATGAATTGATTAGTTTATCGTTAAATGCATGCTTTGCTGCTCAGATCTCACATGCACCAGGAGCAACAAGACCCAATTTTGCCTCCTAAATCACAGAACGTGCCCCCCAGCTGACACTCTGCGTGCTCCTGCCCCACACCTGACAACAGCACCTGCCTCAGTGGGCTCCAACATGTCTGACTGGAGTTGACCGAATCGCTGTGACAAGCTCCAACAGTCCGTGCAGGGTTCATTCCCACAACACCACGGGGGCAGAAGAGCCACAGACGGCTGGATTTCATGATACCCCGCCGAGGGGGGCTGGAGGAGGAGGAGGAGGAGGATGGAGGAAGAGGAGGGGGGTCATGCATTGGGTGTGAGAGCATGCACGGTCCGCGTAATTGGACAAAGCGCCGCGTTAATTGGCTAAAATGCAGATTCCGGTGCCCTTTAACGCACCGACCTGCACCTGCTTTTGTTGGAGATGCAGCCTGGAAATAAACCTGATTTCCTTGGCAAAGCGTCCCTGCACATGAGCTCAGCCTTAAATTCCTGTATAAGCTTATCAATCCAATTATCGGTTTAATCATCAACCTGATGGTGGAGATGCAGCACAGGGCATCAAAGCGTGACTGTCACGGGACATGGTTGCAGGAAAAAAAAAAAAGGAAATCACACACAAATAAAGAAAAATCAGGCCAGATTGCATGAAAAATATCCCCCCATCACGCTCCTCATCACCAGCCTGGATACAGTACGTACCTCCGCCAGCAGCGGCAGCCAGAGGCAGGCGGTTCCCATCAAGCACAACATTTCCCGGCTGGTCAGAGCCATCCTTCCCGCCCGGTGCGTCCGTGTCATAGCCAGAGACGCCGCCGCTCCTCTCCCATCTCTGAGTCCGACCTGTCCTGGAGGTGAACCGCTAGTATCCTCCCGCTGCTGCTGGTGGAAGAAAGCGTGGAGAGAGTGTGTGAGTGATGATGGTACGTGGGAGGTTTTACGCACAGAAGACAGGGTGCGGCACTATAAACGGGATGGAAGACACACACACGCACACACACACACACCGATCCAATCCTGGAAGAGTGTTGAGCTCTGCAAAAAAACCTCCCTCTCTCTCTCTCTCAGTCTCTCTCTTACACTTTCCAGCTGAGAGATTAATAGTTCTTAGATTTAACTTTGCTCTCTGCAGGTTTGCTTCATGCTGCACTGCTGGACTTGGACTCTGCCGTTCATTTTGGCACAAATATCCTGCAAATGACCTCTTACTGATGTCATCAAAATCACCTTCTCACTGACCTACAGACTCCCTGGTGCATGAAAATCATTCTCTGATGCTAAACAGTTCCCAGAAATGCCACAACCAGGTGGTGTTTGACTGGAATTGTATTAAAAGCTGTAAAATCAATAGAGTACTTAACAGAATTACACCTCTGTGCAGTAATACACAGTAGAAAAACAAACAAATAACACAATTTAACTGTATTTTTTAACAGTTTACTGCTATTTTACAGATTTTCCCTGTTTTGTTAAATTACAGATTTTTAAAAAACTAGTAAAATCACAGAAACAATGCATTCATTTCCATGTTAAGCCTAAAAAACTGATAAAAATTGTGAATAATGTCCACATTAAAATTAAGAAAATTTAGAAAAAAATATGCATATTAAAGTTTTTTTAAAGCCACGTCCTAAATTACAGATAACTAGTTAAATGTTTACTGTAAACAACAACAAAATATATAAATATAAAATATATAAATATAAAAATCTGTATTTTTGCAAATGGTAAGTTGCTCTTTGACAGTGTGTGACTGTAAAATTACAAAAATACTGTATTTCAAACAGCGAAAAACATCATTTTTACAGGAATTTGCCATTATTTGAAAAAAATTACATATATGAACCGCTGAAAAATAGTGATTTTTTTAAAACGGTTTTTCAGGTTTCCACTGTTTTGTTCATTTGTAGATAATATCTGTTGCCTCGGCGACCCAACCCTGGATAAGGGCAAGAAAAGGGATGGATGGATGGATGGATCTAGTAAAATCACAGAAAAAGGTATTAATTTACATATTTACTTTAAAAGAAAAAACCTCCCCCTCTCACACACATGCTCTTTAGAGGTTAATAATTCTTGAGCTGAACTTCTAAATGAATGAGTAGTTCTTCACTAGCTCTCTGCAGGTTTGCTTCATGCTGCACTTCTAGATTTGGACTCTGCGGCTCAATTTGGCACAAATATCCTTCAAATGACATCTTACTGATGTCATTAAAATCACCTTCTCACTGACCTACAGACTCCCTGGTGCATGAAAATCATTCTCTAGTTTGTGGTCGATCAGGTCAGACAGAATCCAGCTGTTCTGATGCTAAAGAATAACACCGCAGCCCGGTGGTGTTTAACTGAAATTCTAACAGTATTAAAGGTTGGAAAAAGAAAACAGTATTTACCACAAGAAATAACACCCTCTTTACAAAAAAGACTAAAACTGTAAATTATGTCTACATCAAAAAATAAGAACAGTCTGAAAAATATGTATATTAAGGATTTTTTAAAAAGCCCAAACCTTTTTGTAAATGTTATTTTATAGACTTTCCCTGTTTTGTTCAGTTACAGGTCATATCTAGTAAAATGTTGACTAATAAGGCCAAACTCCAAAATCTGTATCTTTACAAATGGTAATTAATTGTTTTACAATGTTTAACCTTAAAATTACACATTTTTTAAACTGTATTTAATTTCACCATTATTTTTTTGAACAACTTACTGTTATTTTATAGATTGTGTTTGTTTTCTTATATTACAGCTAACAATTAAAATCACAGAGAAAAAGTATTAATATACATGTTGACCATCAAAAAAAAGGCCAAAGCTGTAAATATTCACATCAAAAATAATTTTCTCTTTGACAATATTTGACAGTAAAATCAAGCTACTTTTACTTTGTTTAAATCAGAATTCTTAAAATTATTCTACAGATATTTGTTGTTAATTAAAAGAAAATTGTATAGAAAAATTAAATAATTAAAAAAAATTAAATATTTTGTTACTTTCATTTTATAGATTTTCTATGTTTTGTTAAAGTACAAAGAGTATCTTGTAAAGTCACCAAAAAAGCATTAATTTACACGCTGACTCAAAAAAAATTAAATATATTCACATCAAAATTCAGTATTTTTATAAATAATAATTTTTTTTTTAATAATGTGTGACGAAAACACATTGTTTTACTGCATTTAAATGAGCTAAAACATATACAATTATCTTACAAATATTTATTCTGGTATTAATTTTATATTATTTTTTATATTTATTTATTTATTTATTATTTTTGTTGTTTTTACCAGTATTTGAATATTACAGTATTTCAGCTTTTTTTTCTGGCACCCCTGCTGACAGATTTTTTCCCATTTTTTCCGATTTTTTTATTGCAAATTCTGTCACCTCTCAATAATCCCATCACTCCTGAACTGAATAGCAGATCATTTGCTTTTATGTTACAATAAAAACTTAACAACACATTTACTGCAATAAAAAAAGGGAAGGAGAGTCAATGCAAGAGAAGTCAGAGCACCTTTCACTACGATGACGATAAACTCAATCCTCCTCGACGTGAAAGACAGAAATTGTGAAGAAATGTTCTGTTATTCTTCAGGGACACCTTTTTTCAGCTGCTTTTTGCTGCAGGGGTTGAGCTTCTCTGCATTTCTCTTTAAAACACATCAAAGCTGTTCTGTTGGACTCAAATCAGACGACGTACTCAGCCAGGTCAGAGTTTTCACTTTTTTCTTGGCAGAGGTGCTTTGGATCCATATCATGCTGAAATATTCCTCTTCTGCCAAGCCTCTGCAGACTGGGAGTCCTCTTGTCAGCCAGTATGTTGGCACATACACTAACATTCATGCTTCCATCTATTAATGTCGTCTTCCTTTTGCACCTTTTGCACTCATGCAGCTCCATATCATCACCTGCCCTCCTTTGTGCTTCACTGTCAGGACTATGCATTCACTGTGGTAGTTTTGACCTCATTCATGCCAAACAATCCAGACCCCATCTGAGGTGAACAAATTTTTTTTGGCTTCATCTCAAGAAAGTGCTCCCAGTGTTCATCAGGATTCTCCACATGTTCCTTAGCAAAGGTTCATCTCACAGTTTTGTGCCGATAAGCAAACATGTCCATAGAGGTTGACATTATGCATTATCCTTCACAGGCAGTGTGAAGGTCAATATATGGAAAGAGATACATGCATTATATGGCGTCATACATCCATCAGCCACAACATCATGAAGACTGACAGGTGAAGTGAATAACATTGATCATATTGGTACTTTGTGGTGTTCTGATGGAAAACCTTGGATTTTAACATCTGTGTTGATGAGACTTAGACACCCAAATAAACATTGTCCCACAACAAACACACTCCCTCATGCAAATGGAAATCCCAAATGTCACTGGCCTACCCCTGCAGGAAAATGCACCCCACCACATGGAAAAACATCAAACAATCAGGAACATGTTGAGGAACATGACAATGGCCCAACATGTTGATCTGACCTCCAAACTTCCTACACCCCATTGTGATCAAGCATCAACAGGATGCAGTGGAACAAGTTTGATTGACAGAGGCCCCACTGCACAAGCCAGAGTACCCAAAGGATCCAGTGCTAACGTCCTGGTTCCAGACCCCATAGGACACCCTGAGAGGTCCTCTTGTTCATGTCCAATTGTTCAGAGCATTTTTTGAGCGCATAAGGGGACCAACACAATATTAGACAGGTGGTCATAATGTTATGCTTGATGGGTGTACATGCGACTAGGATTCATACAAACAGCCTATTCTAAATATGTAGCAGAACAAAATCAATACTGATATCATGAGCAGTTGTAGCCTTCAAGAAATCGCCCCCAGCTTGTTTAGAAAACAGATTTGCATCAAATACACAGTCTAGAGGTGCAGACGCAACTTGAGTCAGACTCGGCTAATTCATCTGATGCTTTCAGACTTTGACTTCAGTGACTCATTCACTTGGACTTCTGCCTGTTAATTTGGAACGACTTGATATTATCCCAAAAAAGACAAGTTGTGCTATAAAAATGACAACTAAGCTGTTTAGTTTTTAACAGATGACACTCTAAGTAAACTGTAGAGCAGCTAATTAAGTTGCTCTACAATTTAAAATGATGCTTTAGATTGTTACATTTGGATCCAAAGACTAGAATTTGAATGACGCTGAAGTTATTATATAACAGCTGAAAATTCCCTTTAAATTTTGTAAAAATAGTACTTGGATGGACATTTTGCAGTGAAAAATAAGATAAGGACATTTCTACTCAGTGGTTTTCTGTATTCACTTTTATTGTGTCTGACTTGACTCTAAAGCTACAGAAGCTTTTGTTGCTTCTGATCAACAAATACTAACTTGGAACTTCAATACTGACATGTTAGAAACGATTAACTTAATAAAAATTTACACTGATTTCTGACAAATGAGGGCAAAAACCTGATTAAATCACTGGAGACACATAAAAGCCTTCATACATGTCATAAGGGGTCAGTGAATCATCTACTGTATGGGAGATTTTTGGACCAACATGTTAGCGCTCTTAATCATCATCATCAAAACAAATGGGAAAATGTCTCCTCTTAAATTGGCATCGATCCTCCTGGTTGTTTTCAAAGACTTGGAAAAGAAGCACTGCAGCTGCTTCGGAGGCTGGTGGTCGACCGGCCCCTGACTGGTGCGTCACCTTCTATAAATAAAGCTTCAATAAAGTGAGTCACAAGAGATCATATCGCTGTTTACCACGAACGTTCCATATTTTCCTCTTATTGCTGCAGCTCCTGTTTGTAAAACGGATGAAACATAATCAGCTTTGTGAGGAAAACATCCAGAACAGAAACTGGCTGCAGTGTAAAATCAGGGCAGCAAAGATTTTTGGCTGACGAGGACGAAAACTTTTCCAAAGAAGAAGGAGAAAAAAAAGAGGCCATTTTGATTTCAGTTGTTGACAAAATTGCCTCGGTGTGTTGCTTCAAAATGCTGCATTTGAAGCTGATCCAGGAAGAAGCATTTCACATCAGGACAGATAAAAACAGAGCCGGCTGCCAGGACGTTTTGTCTTCACTCAGCAGTTGGACTCTGCTGCTGGAGAGAAGTGGTCAGCTCAGCTTTTTCCAGCTTGTCAGTGTATTTTTCAACTTATCAGGGCCCAAGAAATGCTACACTAAGTGCAGTGTGGGTGAACATACAGAAAAACCACTCAAAAAAAGAAAATCAGGATAGCTGGATAATGGCTGCAAATAACCCATATTTCCATTACTCATAATAATAAATATAAAGATTACCAAGCTGATGCAACTGTGAACATTTATAGTCTATTTTATTTGATCAAAACACAGTGTATTTACATTTCTTATTTTGTTTGACACTTTAATATGTCTTCATATTTCATCTTTTTCAGAATTTGTAATATATATTTTAAAAACCTATATGTTTTGTGCAGATGTACTATTTGTGTCTTGGGCAGGACAGTAAGAGATACTTTGAAATTAAAAGCCTTTACAGCCATGCTCGCATTTCTGTAAGTCTTATGGTACGTGGGATCCGTCACTTTAATGCTTTCCATTCATTGTATATGTTTTTCTAATATTTTCAGCAATACTTTTTGCTGAACTGTTTTCGTAATAAAAGAGACAGTTTGCGACCGAGCCACCTTCTTAGTCCAAACCCTCTACAGCACTGAAGGTAAAGCGCCCGTCATGTGATGTGACCCACGAGTGACACACATATCAAGTGTGAGATATTTGGAAATAGTGTGTTGCCTTGTGTGTAAAAATACCCCTGTGGACACGTGGACACCATCAGGCCACAGCGTTGCCAACGAGAATAATGATTTTTTTTTTACATTGCTTTGTGGTAAATACTGATGTTAGGATGCTAATATGCTAAAATGCTATCATGGTCGATACTAACATAAAATGCAATCACAGACAATGCTAAGACAAAATGTTACTATGGGCAAGGCTAACATAAAATGGTGTCATTTACAGTGTTAACTTAAAATGCTATCTCTGACAATGCTAACATGAGATACTAGCACAGACAATATTTGCAGAAAATACCATCTGACAATGCTAACATGAAATGCTATCAGCTAACAAGCTGATGTTTAGCAGGTTATTCTTGTTTATCCCATTCACAATCTCAGTTTAGCACATCAACATGCTAAATTAGCACTCAGTGCAAAGTGCCAAGGTGGATAGGAATGTTATTAATTTTGCAAGTATTTTATCATAAAGAAAAGTTTTGGACAGGTTTTGTCAAGATGAAGGAGTCAAATGAACTAGTGTAGCATGCATGTGGGCACCATAGAAAGTAAAGGAGTCCCATTTAAATTACATATTTTATGTTATTAGCAATTTTTTGCAAACATCATCTTGGCATCAACGTTAAGTTTTACTCTTAAATCTGCTAAAAAAAAAGTGATGCACACTTGCATTAGAATTTTTTGTCCAACGTTTCATCCCACTTGTAAAACACATACGTGACAAAATGTTGACTGTTGTTTGTGTTTCATTTTAAATGTGTAGATGCATTCATTCACATATTGGTCTAGAATCAGCTTTCTGTTGTGCTATTGGGGGTTTGGATGCTATTTTATTTTTATTTTTCATTATTTGCATCATCAGCTGGTAGCATTAGAGGAAACATGTTCATCAGCTGGGGATCGATCGCAACAAAATGTCACAGCAATCCATCAGATTTTCTGCTAATCGATTCATTGATTCATCGTTTTGGCCCTGAACTGAGAGTCTTTTGTCAAACCAGCATCTGCCCTCACACACCATCTATCATAGTCCTGTCTGCTGTATCAGCACTGCGCGTTCATGCAACATCAGCCTCGTCGCCTTTTATCCGCGAACAGAAAACATCTGAAGAAGAGACAGCTGTCAGTCTTCAGAGGCCTTTCCTTCCCTCACACTATATTTCCTTCTGGATCCTGATTAGAAGCATTTTCTTGAGAGCTGGGGACGAACCAGACGTCTCCTGCCTTTAAGTCATAAAACTCCAGCACCAAACCAGGGTGATTTTCTATCCCTGTGCCTCTGTGATCCCCCGAAGCTGTGCGAGGGAGATTAGCTAAATTCATCTACTTCATAGAGTTTTGTTTTACCCACGAGCCCCGGGGTGGGAGATTACTTGTGAAATTAACTTTTTTTCTCTCCGTTTAAAGTTTCATAGTTTTTCCCCTGCCAACGACGCCTTTGATGTTGCTGTTCAGTGATAACCCAAATCCAATTTCTCTTATCTTCATCGGCATCTTCCTCTTCCCCCCTGTTATCTCTGCGTCTATTTCCCTCCTATTTCTCTTGTGCTTAATTTTCTGTTTATTGCGTTCGCTGTGTATAAACAACATGGATGGGCAGGTGCAATATAAGAGCAATATCTGCTCCACACACATGCTCTGCTCGTACAGTATACAGCATGTGTGCTCGCTTGTGTCTGCCAGCATCTTCGTCCTCCCCCCACCCCCTCAACAATATCTCCATCCCAATGCAAGCCCATATGTGATCCTGGATGAGAGTTGGCATCACGCTGATTTTTGCAAACGCCCGGTTGTCATGGCAACCCGTCGTTTCCCATCCTCGGCTGTTTGTGTCCAGAACAAAAGGGCGAAGAAGGAAAAAGGAGGAATCAGTCAGTCAGTCAAAAAAAGAAGAAGAAAAAAATCACAACAAATTAAAATCGCTGCAGGCTCGATGCTCTCCGCCTGTCACGATGGATTTCTTCAAAAAGCTTTGAAGATTAACTTAAAACAAGCACACACACATACACACACACGCGCGCACAAAGTCAACATATGTATTTTGTGTGTATGTGTGTGTTGAGGTTCTGCTCAGAAGCACTTCCTCAAATCCCATTACAACCCCTCCCCAAACACTGAGAGGATCCAATCCCCACAGCCAAGACAGTTGGTATGGAAACGGATCAGTAAAGCTTCAAATCTCTCCTTTAACAACTCATTACCGGTTACTGCCGCCCATTAATGTCACTACTTCCACGCTGTGGTGGCAAGAAACACCATTACCAACCTGCATCGCTGCAGGGATGAGGGAGAATGTGTGAATGGGGTGGTGAGCACAGTGGTAATCATCCTGTTTGCCTGCACACTCGCCTGTAATATTTCAATTTCCTCCCGTAGTTTATCTGACTTTGCTTTACTTGCAAAGCCATTATTGTGCCGCTTGCTTTTGCCGCCGCGCAGAAAAACACGAGTGGAAATCTCATTTTGCATTTGAGATACAGCTCTAATCGTTTTCTGCCGGGGAGATGAAATAACAGGCGAGCTAAAGGAGAGCATGGGGTCCCATTCTCTTGTTTTGACATTTCGCACCCCATGAAATCTAAAATGAAAAGGCAGTACAGCGTCAATAATAATAAAAAAACAGAAAAGCAAAAATGCCACGGGTGCATGTGTAGATGGCAGATACACAAACAGTGTTGATTCTGCAAGAAAAAAGATCACAGCCATTTCAGCGCTCTGAGAAGTCGAGTCCCCACAGAGAGCTCTTGCTTCCTGCTCTGCCTTTTCTCTCATCTCTCGCTGACAGCCACAAAACAGAGAGGCAGAAATCAGGAGGATGGCGGAGGACGGGTTGGATGAGAGGCAACACACTGAGGGTGGAGCACAAAAAAAAGGGGAGAAGATAAAAGGGCCGCAGCTAAGAGGCCTTAAAACATGTTACATCATCTAATCCCCAACCTGGTTGACTAATCTGGCCTGATTAAGGAGGGAAGTGAGGCGTGACAGCATGACTTCTGTTTCGAGTCGAGTACTCACAAGTACAATCTGTGAAACTAAGTTGTTAAGACTCAGCTTCCTGGTTAAAGTGACACTTACTAATCAGTAGGACTTTTATTCATGGCCGGTAATGATGGCTGATGAATGACTTGCATCATTTTAATGAAAGACAGAGTTTTGCTAAAAGCATGGAACTATTAGCAAAACTCTGCTTCCTGTACTCACAATTGGGCTTTGTGCTAATGCTAATATGTTTACAATGACAGCGCTAACATTTACCATGTTTGATTGAAACATTAGGTCAGGGTTAGTCAATATATACTGCACACACACACATATATGTAGTCATAAACAAAGGTTTGCATATACTTGTAAAGACCATGTGTATCATGTTCATTCCTATGACTCAGATTTCTCTACGATGGAATAATTGAAACCCATGTCTTCATGTTAAAAACAATCATGCATTTTGGTTCTTCCATTGATTTATCCAAGTTTATGTAAAGGTTTGTCCACAACTATATATACACTCTATATACAGTATATACCTCATGAAGACAGCAGTATGTGGCTATCAGAAATGTTAAGTCATAAATTGCTAACGGTGTCCCACAGGTCTCAATCCTGGGGCCTGTGCTGTTCCCCCTTTATACAAGTGACATTTTCTTCCCTGTGTCTGCTCATATCTCTGTGAGTCACAGGCCAAAAAGAGTATTAAAACATAAGTTCTTTGGCATTGCTTTGTGGTAAATGCTTGTGTTAGTAGCTAACATGCTAAAGTGCTATCATAGTATACACTAACATAAAATGCAATCACAGGCTAATCTAAGACAAAATGATATCATGGATAATTCTAGTTTAAAATGCTATCTTTGCCGATGCTAACATAAAATGCTATCACAGACAATGCCACAGACAATGTTCATCTTTATGCTGATGACTCAGTTTTAAATTGTATATCCATGTATAAAGTATACAGCAAATGTTAGGTTATAAAGGGAAGTAATAGGCCAACTTAAACTATGAGCTGATGATGAAAAGGTGTTATCATGCCTCACAAAGATCCTAGAATCCCTTGTAACTAAACAACTTAAATCCTTCTTTGCAGCACACTCTGTTTGAACCATGCATCTACCAGGTTATAGATGGAAGCACAGCCCTATTCCGGATACCACTCTTTTAACAAAAAAAAAAAAAGTATAGATTTGGACCTAAGAAAACTCTGTTTATTAATCTTTCTAATGTGTCTTATGCACTCAATGTTGTGTTGCTTTTTAAATATTTTTGCAGTAATATTTTTAATGAAAATGTTTTAAAATGGTTTCAGTGTTACCTCATGTACAAAAAGCAGTGTGTGGCTATTTGAAATGTTGAGTCACACATTGCAAGGTGTCCCACAGGGCTCAATCCTGGGGCCTGTGCTGTTCACTGTTGGTGTAGATGACACTGTGCCCTTTGTCTCTGCTTGTAATGTACATCTTTGTGCTGACGACTGAGTTTTATGCTACAGTGTGGATAATGCACCAAATCTCTTGTACTTAGGAAGCATAAATGAGCTCTCAATGCAGATAAAACTAAGTACGTGATCCTCATCAGAGCAACGATACTGCCTGTGACAATGTGGTCATCTCTGTCATGAATGGTACAAATACTGAAATATAACAAAGCACAATGATCCGGGATTTTGAATCAGTGGGAAGACTTTCAAATAAGATGTGTCCAAACTTGTTACTAAACTGCCAGGAAAAAATTGGTTTCTTTTATAGGAATAACTCATGTCCTCCACTGCATTATAGAAAAATGCTTATTGAGGCAACTCTTCTGTCAGCACTGGATTATGGTGGCATTTTACGCATACATGCATCAACTGTTAGTCTCAAGCCCTTGGACGACGTTAAGATTTATTACTGGTGATAAATCGAATATCTATTACTGTGAGCTGTATGCTAAGGTTGGGTGGCCCTCACTCTCTGTAAGCCATGCTAGACTCTGGGTTTTATTTATTTATAAGGCCCTCACTCACCATTTTTTTTTATCTCTTACATTACTTTATTGCTGCCCTTTAATGTTGGCTCTTATCACATGGATTCATATGACTGGATCACACTGCAGGTGCTGCCTGTTTTTACTGAGCTTGGAAAATCTAGTTGTACTCACCGTGCACCTGCAACCTGGAATAACCTGACTCATTTTTACTGTTTGGCCAATTCAGGGTTTTGCTTTCATCTTTTTCACTTCTAGCCATCCTTGTTGTAGTCGATTCATTTGTTTTTAGATCTTAATTGCATTAATTCATGTTTTTTTTCAAGATTATATGAGTAACGTTGCCTTTTAAAATTATTATTGTTGTTGTTATCAAGGAAAATTCATGCAGCACAGGAAGAACAGCAGATCATCAAACAATCCATAACTTTCTTGCTGTGTGGCAACAGTCCGTACAATCAAAGTACTCAGAAAATCGGTCTGACTGTTATAAAAACTACATAAAATATGCATTTGCAGCAAATGATGCTACAAACTGGCAGTTTGTTTTCTGCAAAGTTAGCTAGGAATCTACCTCAAGATGGCCACAAATCTGATTTGCAAATTAGAGAATGACTTTGCTGCAAATTTGCATCAACTTTTCCAAAGGTTACATGTCTGGCAGCTCACAGTTCCTGCCAGAGATGCTATTTATGGCAAATGCACCGATCAGCCACAACATTATGACCACAGACAGGTGAAGTGAATAACATTGATCATATTGGTACTATGTGGTTTTCTGATGGAAAACCTTTGATTTTAACATCCATGTTGATGAGACTTAGACACCCAGATAAACATTGTCCCACAACAAACACACTCCCTCATGCAAATGAAAATCCTAAATGTCACTGGCCTACTCCTGGAGGAAAATGCACCCCACCACATGGAAAAAAACATCAAACAATCAGGAACATGTTGATTTGACCTCCAAACTTCCTACACCCCATTGTGATCAAGCATCAACAGGATGCAGTGGAACAAGTTTGATTGACAGAGGCCCCACTGCACAAGCCAGAGCACCCAAAAGATCCACTGCCAACATCCTGGTTCCAGACCCCATAGGACACCCTGAGAGGTCCTCTTGTCCATGCCCAATGGTTCAGAGCATTTTTGAGCACATAAAAGGGAGCAACACAATATTAGGCAGGTGGTCATAATGTTGTGGCTGATCAGTGTAACCCTGCATATTTGCCACTAATAGCAAACTTCCACCACTAGTGAACATGTGTTTGATTGGTACCAGAATGTTAGTTGAAGTTTTTTCACTAGTTGACTTATGACAACATTTCTGGCCATGACTAATGTCTTTGTTGCAAATTATCTACACATTTACCACAAACATTTTATAATTGTAAGGGGCAAATTAAACTTCTGACCTGATGATGACAGTAGATGAAAAGTTAAGGAATAACCAAAGTCAGTAGGATTCACAAAGGAACATCTGTAGCAACAATAGTGGTTGAGACACTAAACCATAAACATCTACATCTTGGAAAAGTCACAGAATCGGCACAGTCAGTGTGTTATTCTGTGGGGACCATGAAACAACATTTCATATGGTTGCTCCCATATTGCTGAGGTATTTCAGTCTAGACGAACAGACTAATATTGTCCTCAATATACCTTTGCTCTTACTGTAGATGGAGGCTGAATCTCACATTCTAGGCAGGTTTTCACTGAGTCATTGCAGGTGATCAACAACATGTATAAGCCTTTACAAATGCACTCAGATGAAAGGAAGCTACTCGGAACAATTCATTATCATTTGGGAGAAAGATAAGGGTGCTTTTGTCCTCAGTTAGGATCTGGTTTCTGCCTCTGGCAACTGAAACTGTTTGGTTTTCTCAGAGAGTATTAGTCATCATGTGTTTTCACTGATTCTGGTGCCGCTGAGAACAAATTTAATTTCATACTTTATTGATCCAAGTGCAATGAAAACAATAGAAATACAGAACCCAGGTTTGTTTAGGTTGATATATGGCCTTTTGAATTAGATTATTGTACATTATGAGGTAGTATGTCCCCGTCTTGATTCACTCTCTTCATTCAGTTGATGCTGTCAGAGTTATTTTGCTCTATGGGGTGTTAAAATCATGTGTTGCATCTTTAAATATTGTAAGTACAGTTTGAGATGTACAGAAAGAGCATATTTGAACGAAACTATGGGTAAAAATGTAGGTGTTTTGCATAATTTTACAAAAGTGAAAGAGAAAGCTGCCCACGAGGACAGAGAAGATGAAAAGACTGCAGTCATCATCATCCTCATCATCATCATCATCATCATCCTGTGGTTGCAGAATATCACATCATTTATCATCAGCTGACAGGTTGTTTCCCAACAGAAAGCATCCGCCACAGAGAGTGTTTTCATCTGTCTGGTAATGAAACTGAAATCTCACTGTGCATCTGATGAAATGCTTTATTTTGTGTAGCTCGGCGCTCTGCGGTTTGTTCGTGTATTTGATCTGGTTAATTTCTTTTAATGCGATCGGATTAATAATTTACTGTAAATCAGAGCGTGTGTGTGTGGATCGTGTCTTTCTTTGTTTGGTTTGAATGAAGACTTGCATGTTGTTGTGCTGAACGGGGAATTGAGACCAAGCTGTGAAACTACACTGCCACCAACTGATGGGAAATCACAGCTGCAATACAGACGCAGGATAAAGGAACAATACACTCAAACAATCAGGCATGAAGAACAAAAAGGTACAATATTTCCCTTTAAATGTAGTGTTGTGTCTCAATCACTACACAGCTAGTGATTAACTTGAGTACATTCACTCCAATACTGGATTTAAGTACATTTTTGAGGAGTTTGTAGTCGCATTTGTTATTTCTGCTATTCATAGCAGCACTTTACTTCAATTTAGAGATAAATATTTCACTTTTTCCTTGCTTTGGCAGTAGTTAGTTACAGATAAATGAGATTTCATGTACAAAAATTGTGATCAACTCACAAAATATGATGCATTGTTGTTGAAAAAAAAAGTCAAATTAGCTCCACTTTGCATGACTTTAAATGCAGCATACACATGAATGCATCAAATATTTATTGACCCAGTAGTTTAATGCACACAATAATAAAACCCCTCGGTCTCTTGGCGTTGTTTACAAATTGCTGAAAACAGATTTGAGAAAATGGAGGATGTCAGTCGTTGTTGCTATAGAAACAAAAGGCTTAACTGAAATTAACTCATTCATCCTTAAGATCATGACGAGTACTGTGTATTTATATGTTACTAAACTGATTTAATGAAGCACAGGTTACTACTGTTATATAGTTCAGTGATTTGTGTGGTGGTGTACTGAGCTCAGTGCTGTTTTGCTGCTGCAGCGCCCCCTTGTGGTGATGGAGACTCTGTGCTTTGGTTTCCAGGGAGGAACCATAAACTGATGTAGAATTTGTCTCAGCATTACTTATGGGAACAAAATGAAATGGCACATGGTTACTTAACCAACATATTGCTGAAAATAATTTTAATATAATAATAAAACATCCTAAATTGCTGGACTTTCATTTTTAATGAGATTTTTCTGTTAAAATGTCACTGCTTTGTCTTAATAATCTGAATACTTGCATTAATGTAGCTCAGAAAGTCGAGCTATGTGAGCCTGTACAGTATATTGTCAATTATGAAGCCAAATTTGTCTGTTATTTGTGTTTGCACAAAAACAATACTGAGACAATTTTAGCTCCATTGTCCGTGTGAATTGTCATTTTAGCCACACAATTAATATTGAGATGTATGTAGCTCGATATAGACTGTATGGTTCGATGGGAGGAACCAAACACAAGGGAGCAGGTGAGCTGATGAAGTCAAACTCACAGGTTTGTGTCAGAAACTGCAAGCCGTACCTTCAAAATAAAAGCAGTAGACTGTTGACAACTGTCAACATATGAGCATTTTTAATTCATTTTTAAAAGATTGCATACAATAAATAATAATTTATTTTGTAAGAAAAGGGTAAAAACACATCTATTACATAAGCTCTTGTTTTGATCTCTGAATATTTGTGTCAGTCCTAACAGCCCTTAGTTGTGCACTTCTTGCAATGCAATATTGGATTCTAAACATATCTTGAGGTTTGTTTCTATTTTGTTGTTATTTCTTTGCGTTTTGATTTATTTATTGACTGATAGTTTAAGATTCCAATTTTATGCCAAGTTGTTTTTATTTACTTGTCATGTCAGAAAAAAAATGAAACTTTTAAAATTGTTAGCTGTAATTTTTAAAAAATGTTTAAAACCTATTTTACCTGTTTTTTTTTGTTTTGTTTAATTACAGTTAAAAATCTTAATTTGTGTATTTTGTATTTTAGATTAATTTTATTTATATAAAATAATATATTATAGACTAAAATATGAATAATAGTGATAATAAAGTATACTATTGTATCTATTTTATATATATTTGAGCTATTTTATAGTTTATCTATTGACAGTAAAAAAAAAAATTAAAAGTAAACAAAACAAACAGGTTAAAACTGTACAATTCCTGTGTCTTAGAAATAAATGTGAGGATTTTCAGTGTAATTACAGATCTGTATTTTAATATACTGAGGTCTGATAGCTGCACTAAACTGTTTAAAAACGTGTTAAAATGTGAAAATCAAGCAGCAATGGTGCCAGAATAATTACATGACAGAATAGTGTGCTTTTAAGGGCACGCATTGTAAAAAGAACAAATTACATGCACGTTCAAGTTTGCTGCGCCATCTATTCTGAAAACCCGGAGCGGAAACGCGTCCTGAACGCAGCTGCTTCATCAGTGCGTCTGTCCGGTGAGGAGCGCACACCGGTGCCGGCTGCGGGCTGGAAGGACGCCGCCTGTCCTCGAGCGTTTCTCCCCGTTTATTCCGCTCCTGTTGGTCGTGATTTAAAAATGGAAGAGATCCTCGGAGTGCTCGGGTGACTGTTTACCTCTGAAGATGCTGACAGACATGATCGTGGAGGAGGAATTTGAGATCAAGGAGGAGGAACCGTGGTACGACAAGCAAGACCTTGAACATGGTACAGTTTCCTCTCAGTCTTTGTCTCTGAGCCGTTAGAGATAAAACCCCATGTTAAAGCTTAATTATTGACAGGCAGGCAGCAAAACTGTGGAGCTAATAATTAATTATGGTGTTTAAATCAGTATATCACATTATAAACTCACTGTTAAACCCAGCAGGTGCTCAGGGGGTCAAAATTATAAGGATTTCTGTCCATTTCTGAGAATGTAATATGTATTCTTTGCACTGAGGGTGGTTTAATCAGTGTAGAAGCTGTTTTAGTGAAAATCTGATGGTGCAGGAAAAGGCAGGAGTCAGCAGGATGTATGCGGCAAAGCTGATTGACTTTATTTATCCCTTATGTCTTTATTACATGATTTAACACCAGAGGTCATGAGCTCACATGTGGAAATTCCCCCATAATGATTCATATTTTCATCCCGGCTGTGTCGTCTTCACCGTTATTCTGCTTAAATAGATAAGAGAAGGTTAGATTTAAAGCTTTAACATCATGTTGGATGCATGTCAGGCTCTAAAGATAGAGGAAAAGTGGGTTGCTGGACTCCTGCCAACAAACAAACACCTCTCAAAGCTGCTTGTCAGGTCTCCGTCAGTCCGATGTGAGCGATGAGTGCTGAAGCTCTCGTGGTTGCTCCTCTCTCCTTCTCCCCTGCAGACCTGCAGCTGGCGGCCGAGCTGGGCAAGACGCTCCTGGAGAGGAACCGGGAGCTGGAGCAGGGCCTGCAGCAGATGTACTCCACCAACCAGGAGCAGCTGCAGGAGATCGAGGTGAGGAGACGGACCAGTGGCGGACCTGCTTCCTGCATGAAACACTGATTTCCTCTTAACATAAATTGCACCATCAGGGGTTTACGTTGCTTTACAAAGGCCTCAAATGAGCTTAAAAGAAAGAAAATCTGCTGCAGGAAGCAATAATGTCCTGTCACTTTTACAAGTTTCAGTTTGATTAATGACTCCGAGCACTGAACGTAAAAGCTTCTAGGTTCTAAGGAAGCTTGCAGACTCTACCGAGAGCTGAGGAAACTCAATTTTCAGACTAAAATGGGTTTAATTTAGAGATAATTCCTCTGAAAAGGTGCAAGGCTGGATCATTAATCACAGATAAAGCAGCAAAAGACAGAACTCTTTATTGGAAAGAGCAGAACGAAGCAGTGTTTAGGTTCACTGTTAACGCTGGAAGTAGTTTGAACAGCTTTAATCCACATAATTGCAGTTTTTATGAGCAAAATATCAGGTTTCTATTGTAGAGAAGGAGCAGAAATGCATTTTGCAGATTGCATTTTATTCTGAAAAGCACAAAAACCACCATGAGAATCACAGTGTTTTGTTTTCTAGATAAACACTGGATCATTAATCAAAGATAACGCAGTGAAAGACAGCACTATTTGTTGGAAAAAGCAGAACGAAGCATTATTGTTGAGTTTAAAGATTCATTGTTGACACTGGATGTAGTTTAAACAGCTTAAATTCACATAATTACAACATTTCTGAAGAAAATATCAGGTCTCTGTGATGGAAAAGCTGCAGAAATGCATTTTTCAAATTGCATTTTATTCTGAAAAGTATGAAAATCACAGTGTGTTGTTTTCTAGATAAAAAACTGGATCATTAATCAAAGATAACACAGTAAAAGACAGCACTGTTTGTTGGCAAAAAGCAGAATGAAGCAATATTGTTGTGTTCAAAGGTTCCCTGTTGACACTGGAAGCAGCTTAAATAGCTTTAATCCACATAAATACAACATTTATGAAGAAAATATCGAGTAGAAAAGGTGCAGAAATGCATTTTCCAAATTGCATTTTATTTTGAAAAGCATGAGAACCACCATGAGAATCACAGTTTGTTGTTTTCTAGATGAATCAAATGAAGAAGACAACACTGATATGACGTTGTTCTTTCCCTCTCGTCCTTTTTCTGCGTCTTCCCCTATATAAATTTAGAAACTGGATTTCTCTCAGACGTGAATCTAAATTTACAGGAACCCGGTCAGTCTGGATCTAAATCCATCTCTGCACGACAAACACAATTAATCTCTTAAGACCTGAACGGGACGCTTGTTACGCCACTTGTGACCCGATTGATCACCTGATTTAAACACCATGAAGGCATCTTTAAACGTAGAACTCACCAGTTCAAAGTACAAACATGTTCTTTACTGACTTTTCGCTCTTTACGTTCGGAGTTTGAGCAGCTTCGTTGTTTGTTGTCGGTGTGAAGTTGATCTCCACTGTTGGGGTTTGACAGATTAGATGACGGGAGGTTCGTTGTGTTCCGGCTGCAGTGGCTGATTAGATAAACTGTTCTCAATGAAACTGTTACATAAAGGAGCTTTCAGACGCGTTCAGGTGTTCATTGACTGTTGGGCTGCAAGTAGAGCAGCTGATGATCAACTCTGCTGCTAGTTTGACCAACTAATTTGTGATTCTGTTTCTCCACATTCATGGCTCTATGTCTTTTAGTGGGTTTTTAGCCTTTCAGAATAAGAGACAGACTAACACATGACATCAGTTTGCTGGTGTGATGCTGTCCATATTTCAAGTTCATCAAACATCTTACAGCTGTTTTTCACCAGAAATCTTTATTTTCTTTTGCTTCACCCACCAGAATAATCATCATTGTTCATGTTAATCTTTAAATTTGGGGTCAACTGATATGTTTGGGTTTTTTGTTTTTTTTTTTGTCTGGGCAAATATCAGTCATTAATAATCAAGAAGACCGATAGATGTTTTACATTATTTGCAGTAAAACAGAAAATCTTGGTGTCAAAGTGTAGAAAAATAGAATCTCCAACTCAAAACTTTGTTGAAATACATTTTAATGTTTTTTTTTCATATTTAACATTTAATTAAAATAAACTTTTTAATATTTATCTTTAAGTGTTGATAGGCTGCCACTCATGAGGTGTAACCAATCAGATCGTGCTGTGGGTGGGACATAACAATACAAATACATTATTATATTATATTTAGAAAATGGTTTCTAATCGACTGACGATCAGTTGACTCCTACTTTAAATCTCTCTTTGCTGTTTCTTAATGCTCTTTATTTTAATGGTTCAACTGGTTATCGTCAGCAGTTTTTCATTAACTGTATCACTATAGTTTTCTTTTTTAGTTCCTGATCAAATAAATTAATTCAAACATGCACTACTTTGGCTCTTTCTCTGTCTGTAGTCGCTGCTATGTGGTTTCACTGTCTGCAGCACATGTAGCAGAGCACAGTGGTGCAGAGTCAAGCGGTGTCTTAACGGTAGTTTGCTAACTAGTCAGAGAAAGACACTGTCTGATTGACGCTGTATTAAATCTATGTGAAGCATAAATCCACAAGGTTTTGCATTAGAGGTTGTGTTATTCTAAATTTTACACCTGGTTTTTCAGTTTTAATGCAATGGGTTTTTGTTTTAAGTCTTGGTTATTGATCATCTTGATTGTAATGGAATCAACCCTGAAAAAACACATCGGTCGACACCTACAGTTTTTAATGTTCCTTCTTCTTGCATCTATGTGAAGCATCTTTTTGACTTCTCCTTATGAGTGATGTCACTAATAGTTATAACAAACCTCTCTTCTCAACAAGCCCTTCCTCCTAACGTCCTCACCATCATCCCTCCTGCTCCTGTCACAGCATCAACCTCCTCTTTCTCTCTCTCTCTTTTTAGTACCTGACGAAGCAGGTGGATCTCCTCCGTCAGGTCAACGACCAACATGCTAAAGTGTACGAGCAGCTCGACGTCTCGGCCCGAGAGCTGGAGCAGAGCAACCATAAGCTGGTTCTGGACAACAGGACGGCCCAGCAGAAGATCCAGGGGTGAGACGGGCAGCGTGGATGCAATACCTCAGTTTTTATAAGAAATTGTTGGGTTGTTTGGGCTCAGTTCTCCTGATTATTAACCTTATAGAGATTTGTTTTTTTCTGTGCAGGCTGACGGAAACGGTGGAGCTGCTGCAGACGCAGGTGGAGGAGCTTCAGCATCAGGTGGAGGATCTGAAGCTCAGTCCTTGTCAGCCTCAGAGGCCTCCTAGCAGAGAGAAGGGGAATCGCAGCGCTCAGAGTGTTTCCTGTCTGCATGAGCTGCAAAACACACTCAGGTGAGGATACAAAAAACTACATTTATTATTATTAGTGCTGAAATGAGTAGTCGAGTCATCCATGAAGCAAAAATACCAAACATTCCCTGGTTTTAGACGAGTCAGACGTGAGGATTTGCGGCTTTTATCTGTTTTGTATCACCAGAATTTTTTTTTTTTTTTCTCTCCAACAAAACAGTGAGTTTTTAACAGTTTATATATTAAATAATCACATACTTTAAATAGTCATAAATTAGATGATACAGCTGAAATTAACATTTTAATTTGAAGTAACTTTAAAAAGCTGTTTTGTGCACACTGGACACTAAACTTCAGAGATGATTTGAGCACTAGTCCAAGTGAAGACATTCTTTAAACAGCTGCCTGACATTATTCTATATTGTTAGTAAAGAAAACAGAAAAAATATCCTTAAAGTGTCAAAAGCACTGAGTTTCATGCTGAAATGATCAACTAATTTCTTGCTTAACTGCAATTCTAATAAATGATTGAACTATTAAGGCATTTATGAAGCAAATATGCCCCCAAATTTGGTGTTTTAGCTTCTCAATGTGAGAATTCTCTACTTTGCCCTGCTTTTTTATGAGTGTCAGTTAAAAATCTTTTCACTCTTGGACCATTTATTGAAATTAACAAGTACGTTAAGGGAATTTTTTGACATTTTATGTTACATGCTTACTTACTTTATTGCTCAGAGTTGGATGAAAAGACTGATAATATTTCTCTCAGAGCCATTCCCTCACTATGAAATCGGCCAGGAGATGCTAACCTTAGCTTAGTTTAGCTTAGCTTAGCCTGAAAACTGGAAACAGCTAGCCAAATTCTGAATCCAGCTACGAGCTCTCCTGAAATTCACAAACTAATACTTCTTTAATTTATACAAAACGTAATGAGTTTTAGAGATATAAATTAATCATTTTTTAAATTTTTTTTGACAGAGCCAAGCTAGCTGTTTCCCTCCAAATTCAAGTCTTGATGCTAAGCTAAGCTAAGCTAGCCAGTCGTGTGTAGGTACGAGAGTGGTATCAATCTTTTTTAAAAACACACCTTATTCCACAAAATGTTGAAGTTTTCTTGTAAATATGCCACATTTTTCACAGTATTTAAATGAGGTTAAATAATTCATAAAAGAATAGACAGAGACAATTAACAAATCCAAATGCTAGTTCATGGTCCAACACATGTTTCTGCATAAGAGTGCATATTAATGACAAAAACAAATTACTTTAAGCTAAAAAAATAAAAATAAATTACTGTTTCCCACATTCATTACCTTCTAATTAATGTTCTGACACCTGCGGTTAATAAGCTCATCAGCAAAACTGATGATATTTAATATATTCTGGTGATTGTTTCAGGAAATTACTGGGCTCACTCAGACCACAGGGTCAAAAAATTAATTAAACACTTTAGGAAGTTTTGTTTTGAACTGATTGCACTCCTAATTGCTTTGTCACTGATCCAGAAGCTTTTTGTAATCTTCGAGAAGGGAAGCTGCGAATCCTCCAGCTTTATCTCTCTGCTGTGTGTGAGCTAATCCTGCTCCTGCTGGCTGGTGTCCACGTCCAGCTCACCTCACCGCGGCCTGCAGGTTTCACGCTGCGCTCGCTTCCTCCTTCCCTGCACTGTGACGGCTTCATTCACAGCCTCAGTTTAGTCTCTGCGGTTTGTAAATCCCGTTAGCACGACTCCCTGAAAACATTCCAGGCCGGACGCGTGGAAATCGCCCTGATAAAGACACGACTGGGTCTGAAGTGAGTCAGAGTGCAGGAAGGTGGATGAGGTTGGAAGGAAAGAGGTCGAAGTCTGAGCTGAAGGGTAAAAACGTGTCTCAATATCTCTCCGGAGCGCATCGATTCTAATCTAATCACCTCAGTTCTGCTGATAAGTTCTTGATTCCTCGCTTAGGGTGCTTTTCTTGAGATCGTCAGGCCTGTTTTCAGCTGTTTGGCTCACACTGAAAAGAAGACAAGACAAATATACACAGATAAATAAGGATTACACAGGCAGCGACAATATAAACTAAACTTTTTGCTTAAATTGACAATGTTGTTTCCGGACAGTTTGAACCTGACTCGTGACTTTTTTCCTGAGTGCGTTTCCTGTCAACTTTCACTTTGTTTTGCCCACACCTGGAATCAGACACAGCAAAGATAAGAAGACAAATTATTAGCCTGCATGTTTGGGTAATGGTTAAACAGGAATAGCTGATGAAACAATCTCCGCTTGCTTCTTCTTCTTTTGGAATGACACAGTTCAAACATGAATTTCATTTGCCCAGCATTTTAGTTTTAGTTTAAATACTTGCAAAACTACTCATGTTGTTTATCTTTAGTGCTAATTAGCAAATGCTAGCATGCTCAAATGCTAGACTAGGTGAACATCAAGTCATGACATGCTGTATATATTTTAGCAGTTTGGGACACAGTTACTGAGTTGTTTTAATGCTTTTTTTATTGCACTTATCATTATATATAATTGAAATAAATGATCTACATTGCTTCATAACAGCGAGGCAGGAATAGCTGATGTAGCAATCACCATTCAAGGTCCTCTTACTAGCTTTCTCTGCAGCTTTCGATACAATCACATGGTCCTCATCAGCCAGTAGGAGCGCCTCAATGGTTCCATAGCTGTAGATGTCTCCATTAATTTAAGCACATTTCAGATTTTGTCCAAACATGAATTTGATTTGTCCAGTGGTTTATGATCAGATACCTGCAAAGCTACCGACTTTACTTGTGCTTAGTGCTAATTAGCAGATGTTAGCATGCTAAGTGCTAAACAAAGTGCCTCTGAACATGTATATCTTTTGCATTTTTGGAAATACGCTTGCTTTGGGAAATGTAAATATTATAAACAAGCTACAATATGTTAAGCAGAGAGCTATATAGGTGCTGGTGTTTGAATTTATGGCTAGCTGTTTCCCCCTGTTTTCAATCTTTATGCAAAGTTGCGTGTTTTTAAAAAATTGGAAAAATCTGGAATCAACATGTCCATTTTTTTCAAGTGCCCACAGGTGCTACCAATACTGGAACAAAATGGAGGCTTTACATGTTACACATATCTTGACTTTAAATTTGTTTCCATACTTATCTCCTCTGTGCTCTGTGTAAACACTGCCTGCAGTTCAGCCGAAGAAGTCACAGAATTTATGTCATGTGACTGTTGGGTGCAGTTGAGTCACTAATGGCTTCATGGTTGCGCAGAGAAGGGCAGAATATTTGTTTTCTACAGTATCTGGTTACTGCAAATGGTTTATTTTTGGTCATTTTTTAAAATGAGATGTTTAATGAACTTATTTTGATGAAATATCGTGATTGAGCTTAGATTTGTCTCCGTTTTCTGACAGCACCACTGGATTACTGGAAAGTTGAAAATCTGCAGATTCTATTAGTTTTTGCATTTTTTGGCTGATAAATGGTGAAATTTGGGAACTTTAAAAAAAACCCATACAATTCCTTTCAAGATTGTCATCTACTATTATATTGAGAAAAATGAGAAATGTTTGACTAAAAAGTAACAATTACATTAAAAACGTGGAAAAGATGCACGTAGGCCAATAGCTGTCAATGTCTCTGCCCAGGTACGACTATGATTCTGATGAACCCTCGGACGACCTCGAGTCCTCTGCAGCGTCGTGGCATGAAGAGGAGCAGGTGTCGCTGCGACAGTCGCTTCGTTCTCTGCAGACTCAGTTTGCTACTGAGCGCGCTCGGAGGCAGGAGGTGGAGCGAGAGGCGGAGCTGCTCGCAGGAGAAAATGCAGCGTTGGAGCAGCAGCTGGCAGCGATGGAGGGATGTCAGGTACGAGTGTCACCTTTCACCTCTCACCTGTTGACTTTCGTCTTGGAATTTTGTTTCCAAATTCTGTAAAAATACATAACAATGCTGTCAGATTAAAGAGTAATTCTATATTTTTATCAGGAAATGGAAATAATACATGGTAGCAGTGCCATCAATAATGTCAGAGCAGCTATTTTTGCAGCTAGCAATTGGATGGAAGTTTCACAGATACTCATGGTCTTCAGAGGATAAGTCCTGATGATGATGATCTCCAGACTGTTTCTTATTCCCCAGCTTTCACAACATTTGTGTTTTATCACATCAGTGATTGAATGATGTTGGCCCCTGGTCAAAATTTCCAATAAAGAGTCCAATACTTTGTTTAATAACTAAATACCAGTAAATCTAACTCTCCCACTAGCTTTATATTAGGTGTTAATTAACAAATGTAAGCACACTAACTCACTAATAAGGCACAATATGTGACTTAATATGATAAAATATGACACTTGTGTAGCATCATGCGTGTGTTTAGCATGCTGTCATTAGCTCAAAGCACAGCTGGGCTTAGGTAAAGACTCAAAGAGCTGCTAACATGTCTGCAGACTCTCTCTGAATCACCATCAACCACCCTTAAAAAGCTAATCTTTATAAAATTTACCTAAATTTTGTATTTAAATTATTTCTGTTTTCTTGGAATTGGAGTCTTTTTTATATGGTACTGGGCATTATTCACAAATAATAAAAGTTATCTGACTCTGAAGTTTATACCTCCAACCAACAGAAATTTTTGTGTTCCCCTAAAAAAAAAGAGAGATTATTAAAAATCACCAATTTACAAAAACCTTTTGAAATCACTTGAATCAACTCCAAAGTGCACGATGGTCAACAAACATGATATAGTCATGCATAAGGCTCTGATCTAAGAATAACACACATCTTCTAACAAGTCTTGATGTTATTTCCTTTAAAACAAAGAAAGACAACAATAGCAGTGGCAGCACAGTGATATTTTTACAAGGAGTTTAGCCAGAACATAAACAGATGCTTTGGGTCATTTAGAAATGGTGTAATTACACAGTTTGTCCAGCAGAGCGGCTCCAATTTTACTGAAACTCTCAGCGCTGGCTGCAGCGAATGTAGCAGAGCACAGTGCGGAGTCAAAGGATGTCTTAACGGTAATTTTTTAATTAGTTTGTGAAATACATTGCTGAATAGTTGATAAACAATGACCCACATCTTATTTTGCTTTTCAATGTAACTCTTGTATGTTCATGTAAAGAATTTTGTACTCTTGAAAGTCCAAAATTGTTCAGGTTTTAGAGTGTAAAAAGAAAAACGGCTAAAAAAAAAAATTGGGTAAAAAAAAAACTAAAATATTTTTTCTTCTTCAGGCCCGAGTGTCTGAGCTGGAGCGTGAAGCCGAGGAGCTTCGTCAACTCTGGAAGTCGGAGGCGTCTACGAGATCCAGCAGGCCAGACATTTGCCTGCTGCCCCACTCGATGTTCCTCAACCCCGAGGACGAACACGACGGGGAGGCACCTAAAAGCCCCGCGGCCCTGAAGCACTGGGGCAGCGAACGGCTCATGAAGGCCACGCAGATGCCCGACTCCCCCAGCAGGATCTACGACCACGAGTGCTCCTGCGTGCGACGGGCCGAGGTGGTGAAGTATCGCGGGATCTCGCTGCTCAACGAGGTCGACGCCCAGTACAGTGCCTTGCAGGTGAAGTATGACGAGCTGCTGCGACGCTGCCACCTGGGCCTGCAGGACGACGAGCAGGACGGCCAGAGCCACAAGTCGGTGCAGACTGCATCCCTCGTCACTTCTTGTCCTGCTCTGACGGATCTGGAGGACTTTGAGGACGACTTTCACCAGCCGGAGTACAAGGAACTCTTTAGGGAAATCTTCTCACGCATTCGGAAAACCAAAGAAGACCTGAATGAAAACAGGGGGAGGCCCTCAGCTGATGAAGAGTTGCCTATTTTGCATTAGTTGCATTAAAAAAAAAGACCAGCCGAAAGATTAATTATTGTCTTCCACTTATATATGTATAGTGGCTCTTTGGGAATACGTATTATTTGCCCTGAAATGGGTTGAGAGCTGAGAGTGATGCAGGAATACGAGGGCTAAACACCACAAGCTCAGATGTGGCTCACTTTTGCACAGAAACACCAGTGCCTCACTAACGCCGCCGTCTCTACTGTACAATCACTCTACCTCAGTCTGCTCACAAACAGGAAACATCTCTGAGGAACAATCCGACTTCTGACACTTTATTTTATGGGTCCCATAATTTCATAGAAGGAAACTGATACATTAATATAAAAAATCCCATAAAGGTTCCTGGTAAAGACATTGTTTGGTTATAGTTATAGGAAATATGGACCTAGTGTTGACCTAGGAAGTCTTTCAGTCAGTCAGACGTGCAAAAAATGTGACTTTATCTACATTTAATTCATCCAACAATAATGAAAATCAACTTTACTCAAAACTGAATTTCTTTCTTTCGACTGAAAACCACCTGGAAATTGTTCAGGGTGCAACCAACAATTCTTCTTGTATTAATTAATCTGCCATAGTTTATATTAAGGGTTTAGTCTATGAAAACATACCTAACCCTAAGATGACGTCCAGCTGCCTGCCCTGAAACCCAAATGTGCAGTTTGTTATCATAGAAGACTAAGAAAACCAGCACTTTTAAGAAGCTGGAGCGTCTGAAAAGACACAAACATTCACATTTAGGCACATTTAAAGTTGATGCAATGAACTTATTTGTGCATTCAGGTGTTAAAGAGCAACATAAGCATTAATTTGGAGTAATGTTTGCGTCCACCTGATTGTTGTAGGTCCATTGTTGTCTCTCTTTTAGCTCCATTTTTGGTCTCCTCCACTTTCTGAGCTGTTAAGTGCTGTGTGTCCGCCGTTTGTTGCACAACACATTGCATATTGTTGGTATTTTAAGCTTTTTTTGATGAAAATGATGCTATTACAGCAGTAATAGGGAACCAAAGCAGTAAAGTTGTTGGCCAGGTATGAGGGAAACTTGTAACTGCTTATGGAATCAACTCAAATTTTTTCCTATAATTATTCCTAAATGACAAGCTCTTTCCAAGAAACTTTAGACAACTTATCAGGGAATTACGGACCTATAAAATAGAATTTAATCACTGTATCTGCTGTTTGTATTGTTTTTGAGCTCCTATGAGCTTATGTAAAGACTTCATAATTTATTTTTTCTTTGCAACTATTAAAAAATAATGTACATTTCTGGGTGATAGTTCTGCCTGCGCCTTTAAGAGCAACCGACGCACGGTTGACCAGTATAGTATGCAACGTTGTGTTGGTGAAGGAGTTTTTATCAAGTCGGTGATTCAAGGTGCTAAAATATGTTAGGTTTTTTTGTAATTGTGACATATCTCTCTGTCTGAAATGATTATTATACTTGATTATTGTATGGTAGGTTAGGGTAAGGGACGTTTACCAAAATAATGACTGTACTTGTTGATAGAAGCTTTTCTTAGCAGCAGTTGTGTTGCTTTCCGCTGCCTGATGTTTGTGTCCTTGTCCAGCTAAAAGATTGTTTGTAGACGTCTGTATAATCACGTTGAGATGCACTTTAGAATTGCACATTATCGACGCTCTTCTGACACTTTATATCTCCGCTGTATGTAGCTAATGCAAGTGTGATGTTCTCCTCGTCCAGTTGTATTCTAGACCTGTATAACCTGCAATATGTTTGTGTTTTTACCTGTTTCATGACTGGACCTCGTGGTTTAATGTTACTGCTCTGAGCCATAAAACATGAAGCAAGCTGACGCAGTGTCTTTTATTTTTTTTAGAGTTGGTCTGCTGTAAAATCTGATTAGACCTTATTTATAGAGCCGCCATGGTTAAACTTCACAGGTATCCTCATAAATCACTGATGTCCTTTGAGAATTAAACGACAGCTTTGATGTGAGCAGCCCCTCCTGGAGACAAACGCAACACGTCGGTTCTAAAAATACAACCGAGGAATAATTAACAATTAAAATTAAGAGATGCAACATCCCTGAGCCCCCTGTGGGGAAAATGATGCGGCTGTACCAGCAAATGATCCTAAATTATATAAACGGGTGACAAATCATGGGTTGTGTAAATACAGGGAGCTGCTAATTATGGGGGAATAAAGAACATTTAGGGCCACAACATTGCAAATAACTGTGATTAAATGTATTTTCATCCATTTAATCTATTTCCAATGGATTTCATATAATTCAGTCTATGATAGGAACGCCAAATAAGAAAACAGCAAACAGAACTAAAGAGATTTCAAGCTGTGAAAATCAAAATCCAGAGTGTAATTTCAGCTGAAGTCTCTATAAGTCAGTTATCATGAGTATACGTATTTACCTGGAAATGCCTTCATGGGAACTGATATGATTTTTTTGAATTCTTTGTCCCGCATTTCTTTATTTTTTTATATGCAAAATTCAACTTTTTCATTCTGGCACCATCCTCACAGTCCACTTTCTGACAGATTACACCACCCATAACTTTGGCACCGCACTAAAGCCCACAAGGGTTTATTATAAAGTAACAGAATTAATATTATTTGTGTATTTTCAATACGTTTTGAGCTGTGGATGTTCACAGTTCTGGGGGAAAAAAAGCCTGGATCTGTATTTTCAATTTCAGACGTATTCCTCACACACTGTCTGCATTTATTTGCCACATTTCCTTCATCAGACAGATGTTTTGTGACAAAAAGAAGCCGTCTTAAACAGGAAGTGGCTGCAAGTATGCAACCAATCGCATCGCCCGTGCCCTACAGCAAGGCATGAATGACAAACATCATTTCACTGACAGTTACCAGACTCATACATAGTTAGAAAAAAGTGAAAACCACATAAAGTAGGAATGAAGTGTCCAGTGAAGCAAGCTCAATTAAACCTGAGTACTTTGCTCATCTCTCTCCTATGACCTTGTCTCAGAAACAGATGAGCAAAGAGTTTCTTATTTTGCAGCTGTATCTGAAACAGATCCACAAAAATACAATCAAGCGCCCCTGGAGCAGGAAGGGTTAAGGGTCTTGCTCAAGGGCCCAACAATGGCCTCATTGGTGTTCAATCCTCTGACCTTCTAATCAGTAGACCAGGGACTTAACCGTTGTACCACCATATCTGTCTCTAACAGCAAAATGAAGGCACATGATTATTAAGTAGCTTCATAACACCTCTGAACTTGTTCCATAGTTTAGGTGAAAATGAAAATTTTGGCCCGCCTTCTGTAAAAGTGGCTGAAATCTGCTAAATGGTATCCCAATGGCTCTAATATTTGGGATTTCTCTCTCGTATATGTGAGACTTTTCAACAGGAAAAAAATGATTTGGGAACTAGTAGTTGACTTGACATCGATCAAAACAATCCACCAGAATTTATTTGTGTAGCATTTTTCATAAATAATTTAGAATATATATATATATAATATTATAAATAAGTAAAATTAGTAATCACAAGAGGCAGGACAAATCGAAAATTCAGAAAAGCGGCAACAGAAAAGACAAAAAAATAGGTAAAAATGCAGAAATAGATGAATAATTTACTCTCCATTAGGCTTGAAAAGCTTAGATTTTCCCTTCATGGGTCCCTAAACTTGTTTGAGAAGACTTGGAGACCTCTCTTAAACAACATTGAATCTTTGACATCCATGCCAGATTGCGACGACTGAGCCCCCCCTTCGTTTTATTTATTTATTTAAATATTTTATAACAATTTGAATACTCATTTATTTCAATTATTTATTTACCTTTTTTTTTTTAATGTTATTTATCCACCTACCGTTGTTTTTCTTTTGTTTTTGTATTTGTTGCATGTATTTTGAGCTGTTTACATTTGGACATTCATTGAGAACAGCTCTCCTTTGGGGTGGTGGATGGGGTGGAGAGGGATAAAAATATTGGGAAAAAAAAGTTACTCTGGAAGTTCTCTGTCATATTGTGTCATATGTCATGTTGAAATCGCTTCCAATAAAGATAGTTAATAAAAAAAAAAAAGAAATAGATGAATAATTCAAGTAGTTGTCCATTATAAGACACTTTTCGTGTTATTTACCTTGAACCAAACATCAACAAAACGCCCTTTTTGTCACGACTGACACAGATTTACGAGCACTAATCCAGGAAAGCCAACTCAAAATACCCCAGATTAAAGTCTTTTCTGAGTTGCAGTTCTAATTCACATTAAAACCCCATTTCAGGCCTGTAATGATGACAAACGAACACCTCAGACGAGTTGACATCACAGTGTTTATTGAGCAAAAATAACAAACCAATGAAATAAAAATACAACTATTATTATTATTTGATGATGAAGGAAATTTAGCAGAACACTGTATTCACATTTCTACAACTGAAGCTCTAAAAGTATCTCTGTGAAAATCAAATGTTCCCGTTTTTTTTTTAAAAATATGAACAGGTGGGAGTTTGTCCTGAAAGCCTTGTGAGGCGGAGGCACTTTAGAAGGAGGCTCAAGATAGCAGCACATGGCGATACACCAGGGTATCCATAGCAACAGCTCCCCCCCGCCGCCACCCGCCCGCCGATGATGACGGTGTAGCGTTCGTGTACGGTGAGATTAAATCCCGACAGATTTAAGAGCAAAATATGACAGGATATCTTTCCAAATTGCATCTTTATTCAGCTCTCGTCACACTCAGTCACTCAGTTTCTCTCGTAAAGGAAAAATTTAAACTCTACATTCAACCAAGAAAAACAAACCTCAGCCACTTTATCCACTTTTTCCCCGTCAGAGTTTATAAACCAGCACATGTGTGACTGAATAACACGGAAAACAGGAGGAAAAGCTGCATTCAATGCAGCAGATTCCAGGTCCAGGGTTGCCAAAAACAAGGAGAGATTTCAGTTCAGTATTATTTTTGCATCTTTCTTCCCTTTTTGTTTACAAACTTGATGAATTTGGCAAATTTCTTTTAAGTGCCTTCATGTGTTTTTATCGACAATCCTTAAAGCTCACACTTCGATTTGCGTAAGGGCAAAATAAATATTACACTCATTTGATATTCTTAACAAAGAAAATGTGTAAAAATTAATGGATGCAAAAAACAGATCGGTTTTTCACTCCCAAGGCCTTGAAGAGTGTTTGTTTTGAGGCTGATATGACAAAGAAAAATGTGTTTTCTCTGGCAAAAAGTTCACAATCAGGAGTGAAATGAAAGCACTCGGCTGCTTTCAACAGTAAACACCGACCTGATCTGATAAAGGTTTCATTCAAAAGTAATCAAACATGACGTCATAATGCAAAAAAAATCCTACTGATAAACCGTGTATATATAGATCTTGCTATCTCTTCATGTTTATATCGATGTTTCCCCTCAGACTTGGAGAGTTTCTGTCTTCCAGCAGCGTCCCAGTGCTCACGTTAAGGTTTAGAAAAGCTTCTTGTTCTGAGCGACTGCAGACGCCCGACTTAGTTTTGTCCTCCAATCGCTCGTCCTCGCACCTGAGCGAGCTGCTGCGACTGGCTCTCATCTCTCGACTGCCCTCCCACCGGACACCTGAGAGAGGATTTGATTGGCTGACGGTGGCCGCAGGGGGCAGGATCTCGGAGGTCAGGACTGTATCGTCCCTTTGAGGTACCACATCCCTGCGTGGCTGCTGCAGCACTCCTGGAACAAAACAGACAGCAGGTTAGATCAGCGGAGGGAAACAGCTGGTTGAATGTTTAGTTCCAGCAGAGATCTCACAGTGAGCAGCCGGTCGATGTCGGCTTTGGACACGTCTCCAAACTCCTGAGCCAGTCGGGCTTGAATTATGTTCCTCCTGACCCGGTAGTTCTTCGTGAACACTTCATAGAGCAGCCGACGGTGCTGCAGGGGGAGAAGGAAAACACACAGGAGAATATATTGTAAGCAATAGTTTAACCTCTACGTAAATAAGCTAAAAGATCAATACATTTGAAGGCAAGGCAAGTTAATTTGTATAGCACCATTCATACACAAGGCAACTCATGGTGCTTTACAGAGGCATAGAGATGCATTCAGAAAGGAACATTGGAATTACATTAAAATCATGGAGATAAAACACAATTTAAAACCAATAAAAGTGTATTTTAAAATACAAGAATAGATAATTAAGAACCAGGATTATTAATCAGAGGAAGGTAAATAATAATGTTTTTAGGCCTGATTTGAATGCGTTGACGGTTTCAGCAGACCTCAGGTATTTGGGAAGTTTGTTCCACAGACGAGGTGCATAAAAACTGAAGTGTAGCTGATTTGAAGCTTGATTTAGCAGCAGGTCAGCTTAGTGTAGCAAAAAAAACAACCTCAAAAGCTCATGAAGCAGCAGGTGTGCTTCATTTGTACAAAAACTAAAGTGCTTTTCAAACTTTCAGCGTTCAGAGATGTCTGTTAATTTGTGACATTTAATATAAGAAAAAAATACACGTTATTAATCCTGAAGGAAATGTCAGATGTTGCTGAGGAAAACCAATAAGACATAATGTAAGAAATGCAGTGCCTAGTAGAAAAGCAATAAGATACAAGTACAGTACAGTACCAAAAATAAGATAAGAAGCTAATATAAGACTACAACAGAAAAGTAAACAGCAATGCTGGCAATAACACTGAGCTATCAAGTAACAGCACACATGATAATGAAATATTACACATTACATTGACGATTTAATGATGCTCTTTGGTAGAATTCGCTACGTTTTTACAGAGACAGGCTAGCTGTTTTTGCATTTCCAGTCTTGATGCTAAGCTACGCTAAGACGCTGCTGGATGTAGTTTTATAAGCTCTTTTTGCATATAACAGTCAAGCGAAATTAAAGTGAAGTTGATAAAAAAGAAAATAGGAAAAAAAAGCCTGGTTTCAGTCAACTGCTTCAGAGAAACTAAACTAGGCTGCTTAGTGTCGTAAAAAGGTGGCGCTATGAGCTACGTTGTGCATAGCTGTAACGAAGCAGAGCAGAAGAAGACGTAAACAATAGCAGTTGTTTGTCAAAGATGAAACAAACAAAACCTCAGCCATCTATGAGATACAACGGAGATAAGTCTTCAGGAATTGTGTTCATTTGGGAAAGTGGTAATTATTCTTTCACAGCAGCTGGTATTGTCCATGTTTCATGCTGTTCAGATGCTAAAACAGTGAAAGAAGTGAAAATAGCTGAAAAGTTAAGTGAGTTAAACGTTCGCTGTTATGGCTTATTCAAAAATTGTGTTTCCATCTCCCATTATATGTAGTAACTCTTTCAAAAAGGCAAAAACCACCTCAAGAGAGCCTATAAAAAAGAATTTCCATTTCCATTAACTTTTTCTAATGCAACTCTTCAAAATGCCCTTAAAAACATTATAGGATCACAACCATATTTACCACACAGATGTAGGTCTGGTTGTGATGTCAGCAAGTATCCATGAGGTATACAGACAAATGCAAATCAATCTATTGATTATTACAAAGCATATTATGCTACAAGTTTTAGCAAAACAAGAAATAAGCAACACAAGGAAAAAGACAAAGTAATGTGTCTAAAGTCATCTTTACGTTGGGCAACTGAAAAAAGAAGATCTCGTGCAGATATTCACACTGAGATGCACCTTAAGAAACAGAAAACCATGCCTTATTTCCGGTGCTATGCAGCAGTGATGCAACGAGCCAGTTGTTACCCACTAAAACAGGCTGCGTGTGGTTTCTGACATTCGTGTGAAATTCAATGATTGCCGACTTGTGGTTTATGGTGCAAAGATCTGCATATATTGTCAGAGTGTTTACCTTGTCAAAGTCCTCGCCGGTCTCCCATAAACCAAACACCTTCTGTTCATCAGGGGCTGCTGTGGTCTGAGCAGGAAACTGAAGCAAGAGAGAAACAGACATGTTGAAGAAAGGCATTAAAACAAGAGGCTGGTAGAGCTGCAGCTGATGATTGTTCTCACTGTTGATTATTTTCCCATGGATTGGATCAGTTGGTGGGTCAATAAAATGTCAGAAAAAAGGTGGAAAATGTTAATTAGGGTTTAAAACAACACTCAAAACCCAATGATACTCAGTTTACTTCCATAGAGGAGTAAAGAAACTAGAAAATGTTCACATTGAAGAAGCTGCAATCAGACAATTAAGACTTTTTTCTTCAAATAAGTGACTCAAACTGATTATTAGAATAGCTGATGACTGATTTAACAGTTGACAAATAACCGACGTTGGCAGTTTTAATCCTTAAACCTGCTCCAGATCTGAGCAGGAAAGTGAGCCGAGTCATTTGAGATTGAGTTTGGACTGACATAAGCTTTTAGGGTGCTTGTCATGACAACTTTGACGGACAACAAATTACAGCCATGTCAAAGAGCTTTTCTTTCTCTCAGACACTTGATTCGAAGGCCAAGTCAAAACAGGAGCAAGCCGAGCACCAGAAGGTCCAATCATGAGCCCTCCAAACTGGGATTATCTCCCGAGACACAACCCACCGACCCAACACTGATCTATGAACTGCCAGACATCCAAACGATAATATTTACGGTGGCACTGAGGGCGAGCCGCCTGACTCCAGATCTGCCTACGTTAGCGAACAACCGCCCGGCTTAACCCCTGGGTGAGCAGTAATGAGCTTTGCTTTGAGGCTAATAATCTGTTGCATAACAAAGACGGTGTCGAGCCATTCCCTCCCCCTCAATCCTCTAAAGATGCAGAGAGGATAAGGCTGGAGCCGGGACAGGGCCGGTCCTGGCAGGAGGAGACCGGGCTGCTTAATGAAACAAGAGGATGTGGCTGCAAGCAACCAAGAAAAACACAGCTAATAAGATGCACTGATAACAAACTAGAGGAGGATATATTAAGACTACAAACAGCACCTCCAGCCCAAACACACAACAAATGCACAGAGGTGTCAGGTGGCTGCTGGAACTCGAGTGGAACCTGAGAACTGGGTTTGCGTCGCTTCAGTGCCTCAACTCCTTTGCAAGCAATGAAACTCTCGCAGGCAAAAACGACCGTTAGTGTCGTTATTCTGTGCGAGAAAAACGATACTTGCATTCGAGCTGCCGGAGAGAAAATCCCCCCTTTTATTCAGCAAAAACCAGAGCAGCTCTTGATCCAACACAAAGGGAACAGTAGCTTCAACACCCAGAGTGCAGGTGAGTCAGAGGACCAGTGAGTCCATCTGAACAAATCAAACTAAGCTTGTGAACTCAACTCTGACGCAGAGAGGCATGTTCAAACACTGACGGTTGAGCAAGACAAAAGGAGAGTAACTTAGCTAATTTCCCATGAAGCTGTTGAGCAAATGTGAAGAGAAAAGTTTAGAAATAAAAAAGTTTCCATCAGCAGCGGTGGAGCAAATAAACTAGGCTTCAAAGTGTCGTAAAAAGTTAGCAGGTTAGCGGTTCGATATCCATACTACCCTTCTATATACAACGCTGGGAAAAAGATTAAGTACATACCAGTACATAATATGTCACAAATACCAGATTATCCTACTGCATCGGTTCAGATTTTGCAACATGCTTTTCTGGCCATTCTGACCCACAATCTTCTGCTCAGTTACGTCACATACGCTGCTGTGTCTTTCACGAATCTACACAATCTTTAGTGCACAAAACAGGTCGCACTAAAGACTGCCAGGGTCAAAGTTTAAGGTGCAATACAACGAGGAAGTAGTGTGTCGTAATTGTATTCAAGCTGCTTGAAAGAGTGTGTAGCAGCCCGGTTGTTTGCCACAGACTCGAAACCTCAAAGAATAAACAACCATCTAGGAAAAAACTGGAGAGAAGTCTTCAGGAATTGTTTTCAATGGGGAAAGTTGCAATTATTCTTTCATGTCAGCTGGTATCAGTCATGTTTCATTAGGCTAGGACACGAAGGCAACGAAAGAAACAATAAACAGCTGATCAGTCATGTGATTTGAATGTTTGCTGTCAAAACGCATTTGAAAACAGTGTTTCTGTCTCCGATAATGCACACAAACGCTTTTTTAAAAATCCAAGAATCATCTTAGGCAAATGTTTCCCTGAATTTTTTTCTAACATGATACTTCAAAATGCCCACAAAAATGCATTATGGGAACATGGCTTGTGAGATCTTGCTTTTGACTCTTTATACGCAGTCTATGCTTTTACAAGTACGTGCAAAAATTTGCAACAGGACTGCGTTAACCACAACAACAACGATCCATCGCTGATCCAAGAACAGAAAAAGGCCACGGTGATCATTCTACACCATCTCTAACAAACAAAGCTGCAATAATTAATCAATTGGCTGTCAACTAATAAATGAATCGACAACTATTTTTGCTAATTTTTAGGGGGAGAAAAAGAAAATCTTCTGATTCCAGCTTCTTAAAATGGAATATTGTGTTTTCTTTCCTTCTCTATGACAGAAAACTGAGCATCTTTGGGTTGCAGACAAAACAAGACATTTGAGTTTGACATCTTGGACATTCTTCAGGATTTTCTGACATTTCATAAACCAAACAACTAACTGATTATTCAAGAAAATACATATTAACTGCCAACTGAAATAATCATTAGTTACAGCTCTAAGCCCTACTATTAAAGTGTTGATCTCTTGTATAATTGATTATAAACAGTATTAGTGCTGCAGCAATTACTTCAATCAATTAGCAATTAGCTTTAACATTCATTTTCTCTTTCTGTACTGCACTCTGTATCTGCATGTAGCGGATAGAGGATGTGTTTGTTGTAGTGCGGCTTCAGTGGTTTCCTTCTTCCTGTTGCTTTGCATGAGCTGTGACATGTCTGGTGCAAGTCAATCATGTTGCTTTAGTTGTCATTTCAACATCCTGCTGCAGCGAGTTCACTCTTCTTATTCTGTCACTTCAAAGATGTTTTTAACATTTGGCTTAACGCCTGCAGCTGAAAATAGATCTCCGATTGTTTCAGCTCTCAACACTTCCTGTACTGACCCGCTAGAAAGTGTTATACCTCCTGACTCTAGCAAGAAAACACACTGTACCACACAGGCCTTAAAGCGTTCTGTTGACTAGACTGTTTACCGAGCGTGCCGAGATGGAGAAACTGTAAATTCCTGCCTCTAAGCAACATAGACTGCAGTGCACTGTTCTGATGCTGGAAAATCCTTTAAGCTCGATTTCCTGGTTCATATTTCACATTTATATCAACTGACCCACAACAACGCAGCGGCGTGCAGTGTCATTTCACCCTACTAGTGGTTTGTGAGAAGTTTTGTATTTCACTCACACAGCATCAGCACAAACAGTCTAGACTAAGCTGGAAAAAGAACGAAAACAGCAGCATCCTGAAGGAAGAGGAGGTTTACATTCAAAACGTTGTAATTCCTGGTAATTTCCCTCCCTGAATACTCACAGGCACCATTATCTGTTTGCACTGGTTGAGCAGTATGGCGTCCTGTAGCATGTGGTCCGAGATGGAGTGGAAGACGCTCCGTCCTGCCGGCATGGAAGCCAGGTGGAGGTTAAACAGCCTCTTTAACTCGTTCAGCGTCACCACAAAATGCTTCCTGAAAGTCTTTCTCACAAAGTCCTGCAGCTCCTGGGACTGCGTGTTGGAGGGGCTCCCTCCGTTACCCATAGAGTGATCAAAGGGGGACGTGGCACTGGGGTAACCATTGACAGAACCGTTGGGGATGGAGGAGGAGGTGTCCATTGGCTCGTCTTCCCTGTCGCTGGTGGGCTCCTGCTTGATGTGGACGCTGCTTCCTGCACGTCTGGCGTCCAGGTCCTTCTGCAGCGACGACTGGTTTTCATGCGCTCGCTCCTGAGCCATCTTCAGACGCTGCTCCCCGCTGACGTGGACAGGATCTAGAAGAAACCAACACACAGACGTCAGCTCATGTAAGAATCATTTCATCTGAAAACAAGTGGCTGCAACAAATTTAACTCACCAGGCTGAGGGGAATTCTTTGGCACGAAATCTTCTTTAGAGAAATTAAACACTTTTTCCAACCTTCAAGGAAAAGAACAGACACAATAAGCTTTCCTCAAAAACAAAAGCATTTAATTGCGCTTTAATACCCTGGTGAGATAATTCATTCTTCAGTTGCAGAAATGTGTAACCTACTTGCTCTGGATGCCGAGCCACAGCATGTGCTGCCTGTGGGCAACATCTGGGTGCTTCTTAATGAAGTCAAAATCAGTAGGCAGCAGGAACTCCCAGCCCCGGTTGATCCGAGGAGCCGCCACATGCTCCAAGAACTCCTTCACATCCTCCGGAGGAAGCTAGTGGAGGCAGGAGGAAGGAGCTGTTAGTTCTGTTTACCTGAATGAACAACGTAGCCTCGGGGTGACAGCAGCAGCACAGAGCAAGTGTTCAAAAACACTCCTGCTCAAATGAAGCAGCCATTAAAGACTGTGGGAGCACAGAGCATCTCCAAACAGGTGAAATTATCAAGGGGAGATCATCACAACTCCACTAGCAACCCTCTTGCATATGCTGGATTTTGCGCATGTAACACCCCAAGGGACTAATTTGAAAGGCAATGAGCCTCTGAGGCAGCACAGATCCTGACTGTGAGCCTTAAAAAATTAGTTTCACACAGCTAATTCTAAGCATATTCAAGTATTTCTAGATTCTACATTAGTCACAACAACTCTGACATGCTGGTAGGATTCATAGATGGTGCGGAACAGGAAAAAAAAATCAGCTAAATGAGTTATTTTGGTCCCAGTCATGCTTACTTTGATGATGGAAGCAATCTCCTTTCTCATCACGGAGCGCTCCAGCGTGAACCTCCACATCTATAAAAAGCACAGCTGATTCACTATGACTGTGAAACCATGTTGAGCACATATTAAACACACTTTTACTGGTCTGACTGTAGGTAATCAATAAAAGGACAAACAGCAGGGACAGCAGCTCACCACAAAGTCCCTGCCCCGACAGAGCACTTCAGCAGGGACGCCGCTGTGAGGACTGCAGGTGTTTTTAGGATACAAGACATCACTGTGGAAAAACATACATCAGCATCAGTACATTGAAAACTAATCTGCATTGGGGCAATGGATGCAGTTTTCATACTCGGATTCTGTTTAATAAAAGATGTCTCAACTCTAATCAAATGCTGGTCTTTTGACCAGAGATGCAGTTTCTTGGGATGGAAGGATGCAGCCCCGCCCATCCACTCTCACAGGAACATTATGTTCTGTCAAAACCTCGAAAAGATCAGCTACTCAGCTTGTAACTCAGCCAAAAAGACCCAGAATGTGCAGGCACCACGGCTGAACAGTCATTGAAAGCGCATTGTGACAAAGTGCAATATTCAAATTGCTTGAGCTGCAATTTTTTGATAAAATGTGTCACAAAGCATTTTGATGCTACGGAGACGCCCCAGCCTGCAAAATATCTCCTCCAGAGGAGAGAAAAATGACTTGTTTGGTGGAAAAGAAATGTGGCTGTGGCTCATATCCCAGTATCTGTCAAAATGACTGCAGTAAAAAACATTTGTGCATATCGTTTAGTCCTGAAATACTTTTAAAAGCTTCTGTTAATCTAAAGACTTATTCCCTTCACTCCCTCCTTTTTGGTCTTTTGTCTCCCTATTTATTTCTATCTGTAATATATTCTGTACAAGTTCATCACTTTCTCAAAACTCCCACTGTTTATGTATTTGTTTTTCTTTCTTGCATTTCTAAATATGAAACCCGACTTGCAGCACACTCCTGTAATACCCCAGGGACCAAGTGTCTGGAGGGGTCTGGTTTGTAGATGATTGAGATTGAGATAAGTTTGCAGGATGTGCGCTGCAAAAATCTGCCGTGTATCTTCCAAATTTCCCCTGTATATTCTGTGTACCTAATACAAAACAAATATGTCTGCTCTCACCTCTTGACAACCCAGTTCCCCTGAACCAGCAGTGCCACCTGCTGGATGCAACGCAGCGCTGCAGTGGAGTCGGTGCCAGAAGCCAGGAGCCCCATCAGGTTAGCGAACGGCATCACCTTGACTGGAGAACGAAGAGATTGTGGAAGAAGTATGACTTGTTTTCCTCAAGGGCATCCAAACTGAATGTTTTAGGGTACATGATTTGAAGTAGCTGAAGTTCACACCCATGAGGAATGATGTAAAAACCTTGCACAAGGGCACCGACAGGCTACAATCAAAAAGCAGCATGATATCTGAGTGCAAACTGAAAACAAACCAAAGCAGTTCATCAAAATTTACAATATTGCTTGAATATATTTAATAATCCTGCACACACTGCATGTCTAACATTGTCTTGGTGCCCTTATCCGACACTCTAAAGTTTAAATAACCCAATAAAGAACATGCCTTTTAATCTGACAAATAAGAGATCTTCTTTATTATAATTGTGATGGCCTACCGTTCTTCATCAGGGTCTTGACTTGCTCTCCCAGAGGCAGAGTGCGGAGCTGAGCCATTGAAAGCACGTTACTGGGACCAACAGGCTTCACACTAAAACACACAGAGAGATACGTCGAGTTAAAGATGCTTCTCAGGGACTGCTGTTAAGTTTAAATCTGCAAACATTTGTCAGAACAGCGAGGAATACTTACACTTTCTCCTCTGCTAGAGGAGGCATCAGCATCGCCAGGTACTCTCTGAGAAAGTAAGAGAAACAAGTAGAGGTGAGCATGTGAGGAGATACGACTTAGGAATTAAATAAAGAGAAGAATCAAAAGCGCATTAATATAAATCTCTAGTGGATTAGACTCCAAGGAGTCAGTTGTCGCCTCTGACCATCAAACATTCACTCTTTGTAGTTATTTAACAGTAAAATGTCAATATAATCATTAAAAGTGAACAACAGTAGACAACAATAGAACAAAATGTTACCAAAAATCAAAGAATATAAACTAAGACATTATCTAGACTCCCATCCTAAGTCATGTACCACCTTGACAGCAGTGAAATGTAATCAAATATCAAGTGTTCATACTCACTTTGGAGATTTAACCAGCTCAGAGTTCTCCGAGGCGTCCACTGACGGACAGAACAGGTACTGCCTTTCATGCTCTGAGCGCCCGTCCTGAATTTAAATAATAAATCAGACACAAACCCTTCATGACTACAGTATCTCAAAAGGTCACCCGTCTTTAAATGAGGTGTGTTCAGCCTTGTTCTTAATGCTGAGGTCTCCCTCTACCTTGACTCCGTGGTAGTGCAGGTGAACCCACGGCTCCTCCGCCTGCTTCTTCTGCAGGAACTCGTACGACTGGATCCGCCTCTGCCGGGCCTGCTCCGACTCAGGACGAGCAAACCTCACCTGGAGGGAAGAAATATTAGGAGGGTTTGTAAAGGCACATAAATCCAGTGTGGTCGTGAGAATCAGATACAATTTTATTGCAAAGTAGGTTTTCGCATATGAGGAATTTGACTTTGTGTTTTGGAGCATAACAGTAAACAGTAACATGTAGTTTAAATAAAGCTTGTGTGTTTGTATTTAATATTTTACCGTAATGGCCTTGGCTTCCTCCTCGGCTTCGTCCTGGGATGAGTCTCCACCTGCAGACAGAAAACTGGTCATTTTACATCCATTATACCGGATCATACCAGTGTGTTAAGCTACAACTTTTAAGAATTCTTTTTATTTTGAGAAACAAACAATGAAAAGAAGACACATAAAAATCATCAAATAGAGTACCCAAACAGGAAATGCAACTTCTGCCAGTTATTTTGTTGATTATTTAATTCATTGCTTTGGTCCAGGGTGATTATTTTCATCTTTAACCCTCTGTACCCCTGTTGCACGGTGCTTTTGTTGCTGCTGTTGCGCTCATTGTCCACCGCAATGAAAGTCCTGCATTTCTATAGAAACAGCACAAACTCTCCCAAAAATACAGAGAACTCAAAAATGTCAATATGACACAATTTTAGAGCCATAAACCAACCAAACGATAGCTGCATTTCTTTGATTATTTATTTACCAATTTTTTTTAAATTATTTTTTCTGGAGGAGATTTTTGAAGCTTTATTGATAGACAGGGTGAAAGGGGGTAGAGAGGAGAGAGACATGCAGCAAAGGGTCGTGAGCCGGACTCGAACCCACGACCGGCTGCTGGCGACCCACGCCCACGTGGCAACGCCTCAACTCAGTGAGCCTATACAACCTCTACAGACACACCGTTTACACACTACTCTCCATCAACTCTAGTGAGATATTTCACCACGCTAAATGTTTTTTCTAACAATTGCTGACAGCTTGCACCTCTGCATACCGTTTCTTGAGCCAATGCTTCATTTATTTTATTGCTCAAGTTAGTTTTATTTTCCTCTCCATCTCCCTTGTAAACACTTCCTGCAGTACAGCTGAAAAGTCCCTGAAGACTGTTGGTCACAGCTACTCATGGCTTCTTAGCTGCACTGTGAAGCGCAAAGTTTGCAATTTTTAAAAATAAAATCTTGCACGAACTGTTTTTTGACAATCTCTTGTGTGAGATATAACATGTTGAATAAAGTCCTTTCGATGAAATATGACGATTTTAAGCTTAGATTTAGAAAATTTCCTGGACGGAACAGTGCGTCACACATGATTAGTTCACAGTCAGTTTGAAGGCAGATAATCCACTGATTCTTCCAGCTTTTACAGTTTCCAGCTATGATTAAAGGTGTACTTTTGTTGTGTTTTTTAAAAAGATAACATGAATTTCAAGCCCATTAGTAAGCTCTGGCATTCAGAGGGTTAAATAGACTTCATTTATTTCAAGAAAAAAAACAACCAAAAAGAAACTACAACAAATAAAAGCAGCAAACCTTCATATCTGAGAAGCTGGAAACAGAGAATTTGGGCACTTCTGCTGTAGCAATGACTAAATCTGTAATCAATATTATTTTTCTACCCTTTGATGATTCAACCAATCACTGCAGGCTTAAAATGGCATCTTGTAGATACTAATATTACTTACTGGGTGATGTTTTATATTGAATTTTCTCATGTATTTTGCTGTAGTTATGTTAGAATATTAGGTTTGTGAAAGAAAAATCTTCCCACGTGATTTTCTGCTATAGTTAGATTTGGAAACGCAGACACACCTTCATTGGCTGCCTCCCTCTCTCTGGTTTTGTTGTCAGCCTTGTCTAGGTAAGAGAAGCTGGGCCTCATCTGAAGGATCCCCGTCAGAGGCGTGACGTGAAGCTCGCCTGTCCACATCAAAAACAAAGCAGAAGATAAATCCTACTTTGCAGTGTTTGATTGTGGTTTCCTGTCAGCATGTTGAGATACACCCGGTTATCAACGCAAACATGTAGTTCAATGATAAAGCTTAAAGATAAAAAAGGGACTCCGAACCTATCCGTGACGTTTGAGTATTTACAGGAGCAGGTCAAACAAAATAAAACAAACGTGGTGCTACAGTGGACCATAGAGGCTGCTGAACCCAATAATCAGGTCAGACCTTTGCGAAACACAGCAGCTGCGTATCTGGAGGTGTTGGTGGTGGCCTGGATGGAGGAGAAGGTCTGTTTGTCCATCATTTTACTGGAGAACAAAAGTAAAGAGAGGAACACTCAGACAGGCAAATTATACAGGTTCATTATCAAAGGAAAGCCAGTTAAAAACACTACACACGTACACTGAGTAGGTGTTGGTTTCGTCGTAAGTCGTGCCGTCCACGTTCAGAGCTATTTGCTCTCCTTTGCTGCGACAATAATTTGGACTCATTGTGTCGATGGCCATTTCCAGCTCCACCTGCATAACAAACAAAAAGTACATGAACAAACAGATTCAGATGAATAAAGATCCGTCTTTATTTCACCAGCCAAAAGTATGATTAAAAATATTCACTGACAGGCAATTTTTCATAACAGAAACTAAATAAAAACATTTTTAAAACAGGATTAATGGAAAAAATGGTTTACATCCTTCATCAACAACCTAAACTATAGTGTTCAGGATGGACTGATGTGCAAATCAACAAATAGCTTTTTTAATATCGGGCTGCACGGTGGCTCAGTGGTTAGCAGCGTCGCCTCACAGTCAGAAGATCGCGTCCCGGTTAGGACACCTGGGATCTTTCTGTGTGGAGTTTGCATGTTCTCCCTGTGCAGCGTGGGTTCTCACCGGGTACTCCAGCTTCCTTTCACAGTCCAAAAACATGCTGAGGTTAATTGATTATTCTGAATTGTTAGCTGTGAATGAGAGTGTGCTTGGTTGTCTGTCTCTACGTATAGCCCTGTGCTAGGCTGGTGACCCGTCCAAGGTGTCCCCCGCCTTCGCCGGGACAGGCTCCAGCGGTGTATAGATGATGGATGGATGTTTTAATATCTTACTCAGTGACCTGTAGCATCTGTGTCTGCAGCTCCTAATCAGTAAAGTTTTCATTTTGGAGCAGCAGATCTGTCATACTGCTGTTAATACAAAGCTCCTTGCATTCAGTCTCTGCTAGCAAATGTTATCCGATGTCGGTGGTTCTTTTTGGGAAAGGCAGGTTGATGGATTACACTCATACAGTGAGCAGAAACAGCAACAAAACAGTGGAGACAAACTACATGGCAGCAGCTAACATAGATAGATAGATAGATAGATAGATAGATAGATAGATAGATAGATAGATAGATAGATAGATAGATAGATAGATAGATAGATAGATAGATAGATAGATAGATAGACAGACAGACAGACAGACAGACAGACAGACAGACAGACAGAACTTTATTGATCCTGAGATGAAAGACATAGAAGCACAAGTATAAAATATAAAATATAAAAATACTATATAGAATATTAAATAAGAAACATAAAAATATAAAGAAATTTTAAAGAAAACAACACACACCACACCACCGGAGTATCAGAAACAGTAATGATAAATTATTGAGTGTATTAATGTATAATTGCACTTGAGGCTGATACAAGCTGTGTAAGTTAAGCTGTCTAAAAAGGTATGCTAACGTTAACTCAACACTACTAATGCAACAAAGGTAATTTTCAGTCAGTTGTTGTCAGACGGATTGATGAATTCCAGGATTTAATGGCGGCAATTCATGTAAAACCACATCTAGACGTTGATTGAAAAACATCACTGTGTTCACGTTATCTGTGTTAGCTCAGGCAGTAAACAGCAATTTAATTAGCAAGTAAGGGAATCATCTGAATACGATGCTGCTCTTCAGAGGAGAGAACAGCTAGCTAAAATAACCCTGACGACAGGGGGACAGAGCAAACAGGCAGAGCGATTCACAGTTTGGAAATCATAAAGTAAGTTAACTGGATTTGCTGAGGAGAGCTCGTCTTTTAGAACGCTACAGAGCAGAAAACATGGACGCCGAGCCTTTTCCACTAAGCCCACAACACGGGGACACTTGAAGCCATGCTGACCACTCACAAAGACGGCGACATCTGGCCCAAAACGTTTAGCACGTCAAAACATTTAAACTGAATCCACACCAGAAGCCAAAATCAAAGCGATGAAAGACTCCTTACCCGTTGCTGCTTGGGTTTGATCTTTGCCGCTAAGTGGTTGACATCATCGTAGGTCATAGTGGATGGTCGGACGGGGTACTGTGCCAGAAAGACACAACGATAACAGTGATTAGTGACGGACTTGTGACACTTGGAGCATTCAATCTTGCTACAGAGAGTCCAGATAATTTAAATAAACTGCTCCGAAATGGAACTACACTCATCATCAGCATGAAGAACATGAAAGGAGAAGCTCACCTGGAAAAGATACAGCTTATCTGCGAGGCTTTTGGCGAGATACACGTCAATCTAAAAGAAACAGGAAAGCAAATCAGAGTCATTCAAGCTGCATTTTCTTTGAGAGTCATTGCACAAACATAAACAACAAATCTCAGGGCCTTTTTAGAGATCGTTCCTGATGCTATTTGTATGTAGCTGTGTCTCAATTCAGGGGCTGCATCCTTCTAGGCTGCATTTTCGGCCGCATACGTCACAGCGGTGCCACTAAGGCTGTCCCATTTCGTAAAAACTCGAAGACTCCTTCAAATGCGGCCGACGAATGCGTCCTTCTTTTCCACAAATTTGAAGGATGCATCGATGTAGCCTTAAATATCCCAAGATTCATTGCGGGCCGCTGACAGTTCGATCAACAGCTGGAGTTTTAACTGCTGACGGCTGACGGAAAAGATGGATGGAGGATTCTAGTTTTAAATATTAGTATTATGTTACACTTCACTCCAATAGTACAAGTGTTGAACACGTTAAAATTTGTTTTAAAAACGATTAAGTTACGTTATTGATGTGAGCCGCTGCAGTTTAAAGCGTTTACTTTCCAGTTGTTCAGCTTCAGTGTTTAAGCTTTATTTTACCGAGACTGTGGCGATTTTTTTCTGACTGTGGCCACCACGAAAACAACTTATTCATTCATAAATATTCACATATTGATTCCTTATTTAAATTACTATATGAAGAAGAAGTAAAATGGTTACGAGGTTACTAAATCCTACTGGAGCTTCTATTGGTGGTTATTCTCTATAGACCAGTGAAAACATGACTCTCCTCACTGTTCTTAGTTTAGCTCCACCAAGTTATCTGATAAAATGTTTAACATACATTATATCTGGTTTCTGTTCAGACAGCAGGTATTTATGATCCTCATCATAAACTCAGCCCAGAGACTGTGGAGGTTTATAATATTTGAAGTTCATATCAGTGGATGTTAACAGATTTAAACCAGCTGTGGACGCTTCTTGTTTTTCAGACAGTTTAGTCCCGAACCACCGGACAGAACAAGACCCTCAAGTCTTCAAGGATATAAAACATATTAATCACAATTTCAGGATCAAATCTAGTCAAAAATTAGGTAAAATTACAACGTCGTCTTATCCTGATCGTCGGGATGAAAATTTGTTTGTCAGGGTTGCTAGGCAACAAGGAGCGGCGCCACGAGGCGTCATGACGCAAGCAGGAAGTTCATCGTGGGCTGGACCGTCTCATTTAACAAACGCTCATGCAGCCTACCCGTCCTTGGAAGGACCCAGCCTTCGAAGGACGGGTAGGCTGGGTCCTTTGAAGGATGCAGCCCCTGAATTGGGACACATCTTGTGACTGTGGTTTGCTGGGTCTCATCTCTGGTGTACTTATTTTGCAAAAGACCAGCCCAACTGAGATTACCTGATTATATTTTAGCACCACAGCAAAGCCTGGGCTCGTGCTGTCTTGCATAAAAAGGGGTTTCTCCTAGAATTATAGATTATAAGGGGAAAAAAGAGCTCCAGTATATAATTGGGAATAGGCAGATATCCTGAGGAAAGTCCTGCATATCTGTGAATAACACATTATTACATGGTTTATTATGTGGATATCGACAAGGAATAGCAGGTGCTGGAATAGTAATGATATTATAATTAAGTCTGGGTTAGTAATAAAGGATAAAGCTGTCAACAATTTCCCCAACAATGCTTTAGTGTGTCTCTTTATGCTCCCATCCTTTGAATCTGGTCAGACAAGTGTCACTGCATTTCATACAGATGGACACTTTCAGCAAACTTTACACTAACAGGCGGCCTATTTTGAGTCAATAATCTACACACATTTCGTGAGGTTGTGAGTATTTCTTGTTTGAAATAAACTATGTATTCATAAAGTTGGGGGCACGTGTCACATATGTATGTTTTGGGACAATGACTAAAGTTTACAGCTCTGTGGAATAAGCTATATCATGTCATTAACAGTGGATTAGAATGTCCTTTAGCTGCAGTCTGCAGACATACCTCTTCTATAATGGGGTCATCGTCGTCCCCGCTGGCCATATTGATGTGATCAAAGCGAGGGGGGCGAGAGGAGACGGCACAGGAGAGGAGTGGCAGCAGATCTCAGGGATCCAACCTGGAAACAAAAAGAAAAAAAAGCACACAGAGTTAGAGGAATTTACTGTCCGGCTACACACTCCTGTTACTGTTCCGAAGCGGCTGCACCCAGACAAAGAAAACAGATGACAGGCAGCTGGTGCAGGAACAAAGTGATCCAGCATATCATGGTTACATCAGATTTCATTACAGTTTTGTTAGTGTGTTTGTTTGGTTTCCAGTCTTGGTTGAGGCTTTCTCTTGAGGTAACAACCAGTTAAAAACCATGAAACTCCTAAAGTTAGCCAGACTATGATCATGCAGTCTGTCAAGTGATGCTTTTTAATGACTCACTCAGGTAAAACTCACATGATGTAAGACCATGTAATTCACGTTACATGGCAGTACTACATGCAAACACTTGTTAGTAAGCATTATGTGGGGCTAAGATATCAAATGTCGATTCCATATGGTTAAAACACCCAGCACAGGTCAGCACTTTTAAAGAAATGTCATAGTTTCTGCTGCGTTAGCTTCATTAGCAAGCTAGCAACAAACCCTTCAGGCACTTGTCACAGGCCTACACTACACTGTGGGTTAAATATTTATTTCTACGCTAAAACATACACCTGAAGAAGAAAGCAGGACACAAAAACAACCAGCTCGATGTCTCAATTTTCTGTAAACAAACATACAAGCGACGATATTAGCATACAGCCTGTTAGCCGGTGGCAGCTAACCTAGCATAAGCTAGCTTAGCTTGCGTGCTAGCACACACATGCTAGTCAAAATAACACAGAGCCAGTCAGCGGACCTGATTTAACACGCTTTTCTGTAAACAGCAGCCACACCGGAGAAGGTTCAGCTCTCACCTGCACACTTCACCGGACAGTTTTAGCTATCTCATCCGTGTGAGCACAGTCCCGAAAGTGTGGTGCGCAGAGGGGCAGGAGTGGAGTCCACTAACTCAGGCTGCTGGAGTCTGCTGCTGCTGCTGTGGTACCATGTTGACTGAGCTCCACTCAGACACGTGGGGAGGAGCCGTGCCCATAATGCACAGCGAGACCCCTGCAGATCTGTCTGTTCTAATAATTAAGATTTACTGCGTTACCGTAATCTCAGTGGAGTTTTACGTTTGTGCACTGTAGTTAGTCATGAGTTGGGCACATATTGCACTTCGGAGTACGAAAAATTACTGGCAGCGGTGGGATTCGAACCCACGCCCCCGAAGAGACTGGAGCCTTAATCCAGCGCCTTAGACCGCTCGGCCACGCTACCATGTTACATTCAATCTGGAAACATGTGGTGATATTCCATACAAGACAAACATCGACTACATGTTTTTTTTACACGTTTTACAGAATTCTTCACACAGTCAGCACAATAGTTTTAATTTTTTTTTTTATGTATATAGACTCTCGGGCATCCATGTCAAACTAATCCTAAGTACTTCATTATAAAACATGTGGACTTATATATCGTTAGGCCCAAATCACATGGCCAAAAGTCCATTAAATATTTTACATGCCTTCAGATTGTTGCCAAACTGCTGAGGGATGACTCAAGGTGGAGGGATCTTGAGACTGCATTGTAACTACCTGATAAGTAAATTGCATTCATGGAAATGGATGAGTTGCATTTGGTGGATTTTTTAAAAAAAAGTCTTCTGCAAAAAGGTGTAAGATGAGACATATAGTAAAAATAGACAAATAAAATGTCTTTATTTTCTATACAGAAACATACAAACAGCTGATTTTGCTTCACTTTTTTTACCTTCTATGTACTCTAGTTTGAGTATATGTAGTATTGCATTATACATTACTGCTTGAGTTGCATTTGTTGTATTTTGGAATGAATCTGTGAAAGAAGGCAAAATATGGCACACAGTAAATAAAACATTTGCTGCATTTATGTAATACACTGTAAGGTAGCACACTTCTACAGAGAGGCATCCTTATTTTGCTGCTACTTTTTTTGTTTTTAGGTTGATGTGTCACCAGTGACAAAGTATTCTTGTCAGTGTACAATAAGCTGATGCTGAGAGTTGTATTAAGTGTTTGGGTTGTATGAGAACATTATGAATTTGAGAAAATTTTGTGCTAAAGTGTACTTAACATTGACTGTACTCAGTTGTGGAAAACTGCTTTTTTATCATTTATTGTCATGCAAAACTGTAACCTGAGGGCTCCAAGGCAACAATAAATAACTGATATGTTACTATTATATAATGCAAGTCTCCAGTGAATGTATTCAATTGACTGCAGACTCAGTTTTTAATGTCATGGCATCCAACAGCCTCAAGACATACATAGACCCAATTCAAATGAGGTTTTGTGTTATGTTGTGAATAGTTTTTAAATCAGAGAAAGTGAAAAGAGGTATTGGATTGAGAATCTGTATGGACAGATAACCGGAGATGAGGAATCTATTGTGACGTGTTACATCTTGATAACGGCGCCCTGAGCTCAGAAATGTTAAGAATTTTAAAAATCACGACAGTGGTGACAATTGAAGTGAAACAGTTTACTGTATTTATTGTATTGTTTTGTCCAGGAAGTGGTTTGAAACTAGTCTGAGACAAGATAAACCTGGGTCTGGTTGCCAATTCAACACACAAAATAGTATAAATTAAAATCTAAACATAAAATTACAAACAGGAACATTCTATAATGTGTAAAGACAAAATGAAGACTTACTACAACTGCCAGATGGGTGTCTGCATGTTTCACAATTATATGTTTTCCAAAGACAAGCAGCTTCACCTCTGAGGGTTTGGAATAATAAATAATCTTTTATATTTTGCTATTAATCAAAACTTGAAAAAAGTTTTTTCCCTTACGTTTCTGGAGGAACAGTTGGCTCAGTTATAGAACTTATTCTAATAGAAAGAACGACCAGGAGAGAACAATGACCCATAAAAAGCAATGCAAACTTTAATTTACAGTTTTATACTTTATCTTTTTTTTACATATATTTTTTAAAACATAAGTGTATTAACATTCGGGGCAAAATAAGTAAACATCGTCTTTGCTTTGATTCTTTAGACCTCGTCTTTCATACGGCCACATTCTTTTAACTGAAAGTTATTCAGCAACAGGATGAAGGAAAGAGGAGTCAGGACAACTAGATTCACAAACAGAAAGAGAAAAACCTGAAGAGAGGAGGTTGATCCTCGGGGCTCAACACACACACAAACAAACCACCAACAGCAAAAAATTCTGTCTTATAAAATATGTAAACTGTAAGCATTCAGGTTGCATCCAGAATGTGTAAAAACCAGCGTGACTATAAATCACACATTAACTCCCGTGGCTTTAATATAAATATCCTGAGTTACTCCTCCATTAGTGCCCAGGCCTCTTCAGCCTTCATGTAGTACTGGTTGGCCAGTCGACCCTTCATGGCCGCCATGGCAGCTTCGGCGGCTTCTGTAAACAGATCACCTGCAAAGAGGGACGATGTTACAGTTGGTCATAAAACAAAACTAGATCATCAACAAATCCAATGAAAAGACCAAAACCAGCAGGCATCTAAACCCATATATTCGTTATTCTTCTGAGCCTCAGAGCTTCATTGTTGACTGTATTAAAAACACTTGAACAAGCCTTGCTGATACGCTAGGTGACCTGCTTCTTCATTATCATGAACACACACTGTAGTTTATTATAAGTCAGTCACACTTGTGCTTCTGTTCTGCTGCCATAAATATTTACTCAAGCACTAGAGATGTGTATTAATCCGCAGCTGAAAATAGTCCTCAACAAACCCATTGTTTTAAAATGCTAAAAACTACAGTGACCAACTGCTGTGGGGAATTTCTTAACCCTTTCAGAAAAAACCCGAACTGTATATTTTTAACTTGATTTTAAAGTTTCTGCTACATTTTCCACTAGAAAACCAATTAAATACTCACACCTGTACAGCTTTACAAAGATGGAGGGCAGTATTTACACTAAAAGTGAAGTTCAGGCAAAAAGGTTTGGAGATGAAGGCTGTATAAAAGATATAGAAGTTGATTTACACCTTATGGCATCATTATTACATTTAAATACTGGATTTAAAGTTGTGTAACCACAGCAAATTACACAGATTCCACTAGAGGTAAGGGAAACAGAGATAGCAATTACAGCTACACTGCTAAGCTAAGCTAGCTGGCTGTTAGCAGGACTATTTTATCTGGTGTTACTTTTTTAAAAATAGTGATTTATTATTATAGCCTTATTTATTTGGTGGAACAAACTAATTTATTGTCGCATTAGTGCAGCAGAAGGGAGGTTTATAATTTCAGAAAACAGGAAAAAGTGGCTCCATTGGCTTAGAGCTAGCTTTAACTGACCCGAGTGCTAACATTGCAGTTTAGCTTTTACCTCCAAAATTACATATTTTTATAGCAAGATAAGATTTGGAAATGTCAGAGTCTAGTCTTAAGTCACTTTTAATCGAAAATTTAGGGTCGGTTTTCTCTGAAAAGTCTGCAGATGTAGTTAGCTTAAATATACAAATTATATACCGGTAATAATCCAATGTTGATCCAGTGAGTACCAAAACACTGAAAAAAAACTGTTTACTTGCTGAATACACTTTTATCTGGCAGCGCTTTAGAGCTTTAAGTAAGTGGAAAGAGTGTATTTTGCCATGTTACGGAGAAACCTTACCTAAACGTAAGCATCAACAGTAAAGACCTGGATAGTGCTGCAGTGGTTTCTACAGATGCTACATTAAATATTTTTTCTGGTTTCACACTGGAAATCTCAACTGTGAATTATCTGACTACAGTGTCCTCCATAAATGACATGTTTAATACTCAATAGACAGATTTTAATGCACATATTCTTCAGATTATGACAGTATGTTCAGGTAAATTTAGCCCAGAGAAGCTAACACTGAGTCGAACCTGCTCTCTGAGGGTCAGCGGTGAGGTTGTGGCCTCCCTCCTGCAACATCTCAGCCTCTCTGGCCAGCAGCAGGAAACGAGGTTCATCCTGCGTCCCATCGAACTCTCCTCCTTCGTCGTAGTCTGTCATGTTCAGCGCAGTGTCGTACCAGTGAATGGCTTCCTCCCAGTCCTGCTTTCTGTTGGAACGTAAGATAAAAAACAAGATTCAAAAGTCTCAACCAAAACCTCAACGTCCTAAGAATCTCTTCTACACAGCCACCAGGGGGCAGTATCATCACGTATTATCATGACTGTTGAACCGGGACTCCACTCAAACAGGTTTATCTGCTTTAAATGATCCTCCACTGACCTGTCAGCTGACAGATTGATTCCAGTATCAAAGGCTCTGGCCACTATGATCATAGAGGGTCTGTCACCAGCCTCAGCAGCCTGCAGCAGATACTTGAAGCCTTTCATCCTGTTTCCAGCATTATCCTGCCAACAACACAGACATGTCAGAAGATGCATCATCAAGTCAAACCGGCTTAACGATAAAAGTGAAAACAGACAGTTTGTGGTACCTCCAGCTCCATGTCTGACAGTATGTGATGAGGCAGCTGCAGGTAACACTGTCCCAAGGCGACGATGGCCTCCAGCTCTCCACACAGGGCAGCTCTCTCCAGGTGGAACATGGCCGAGTCCTGATCCCACGGCTCGTCCTTCTCGCAGAAACGACCCGCTTCGTGGTACCGCACCATCGCCAGGTGGACCTACAGCAGGAGCACATGTTGAAGTGATCATATTTAGAATTTACTGAAGGTGTCATGATGGATCAGACCAAGGTGGGAGGAGTTTATTTTGCCTTTCGTTCGTCAGATTACTTTGGTTCTCAACATCACAAAGCAGGAAAATATCAGAAAATGGCAAGACAGTACCAGGTTTCAGTGCTGTAGCTCAACTATAGATTATTTTTTAATTCTCCTTGCAGAATTTACTGATGTCATCCCTTGATTCACAATTTCTTTGACTTTTTTATGTGAACTGTAGTTTTTTTTTATAGTTTTTAATGGATATACACTTGAAAATACGAGAATTTAGTTACACAACTCTACTGATATGCAATGGACAATGTGTTCCAGCTCCCTACTAGACACATATACACAAACATGCACTTAAATAACCAGGCTCTGACCTCTTGTTGTCTGTTTACAGTATTGTAGTACTCGAGTACTACAACACTAGTTCACACTATGAATGCATTCTAAGAATGGAGGGGCTATTTGCAGCTGGAAAAATGACGTTAATGGCAAACAGTGATAGGAAAGTTAGAGGAAGATGTGCAGCAAAAACATGAACATGACAACTTCAGCAAAACCTTTTCCTTCCTCTTGCTGAAGTTCAACTGGCATTCCAAAGGCAGGTTTTGACACTGAACTTCAATTCCTGTTGGCAATAAAACCTCTAAACATGCAGATTTCTTGTATACTAACTGTTACATCAGTGCATTACAAATATTTGTATACTGCACATACTGATTACAGATAGTATGTCAGGAAATGTGTTGCTTGGTGGTGTTTTTTTTTGTAGATTTCAGTGAAATGACGGCAACTGTCCTACTTTATTCAGCACTGTTTGGCTGGCATGTGTGTTTAACTTCTTGGCTCACAAGAGGTGGTGATAGATTTTAATGTATTAACATTACTGACAGAATTTTACCTTTCTATTCTATTCTATTCCATTATTTGGTTTTACATTTTTAGTTTGAAAAGATGCTGTTTGTCTTGGCAAGGGCACTTTGGAGAAGCAGTTATTCTTCTTGGTGAGGTTCTCCTTGTAAAACACTGGTTAAATAAATACCGGTAAGCTAAAATGACCAACTCGCTGTTGTACGCCACTACTAGCCAGTCAGATTACATCCATCTCTGCATCTTTTCCTGAATTACAGTGTTAAATAAATGCCAGAAAAGTGTTTTTGCAGAATATTATGAAGGTGACATTTGATCTTTTGGATTTTAAATATCACAACTTTGTCATTTTGTTATAATTAGCGGGTGAAAAATGTCTTTTGTGAGTTCACATTGACCTTTTTTCAGTTCTACCAAGTGTCATTTTTATCTATGTTAAATTAACTAATCCCACGTCTGGTGTAAATGTATTTTTTACCTTTCCGAGGACCGACTGTCCGATCTTCTTCTGCAGCAGCGCGTTGAGTCGCTCCACCTCGGTGGCCACGCAGGAAGGTCGGTGGACGTGAGCTCGAGACGAATGGTAGAAGCTCCACTTCTCTTCTGTCAGCTGAAGAGACAAACAGGCAGCACGGATACAAGAAGACAAAAGAAAACAGGGAAAATGTTACCATCTGTTGTTAAAGCTCGAAGCAGAAAGCTGATTATAGATGGAAAAATCACACTCCACTCCCAAGGGATGATAAATGAGACAGAGCAGCTTTGAGTTAAGAGCTGGAGGAGAACACCCATGAATGCAAAAGGAGCACAAACACACAAAGTTACTATGATGAGAATCATTAGCAAGATGGTAAAATGGAGGTAGATGGTGTTTCTGTTCCAATTATAATTTAAATTTCTCTGTTTTTCACTTGGTGGAACATAAAGAAGGAGTGAAACAGTGGCAGCCAGTTTAACTAACTGCACAACCATTTAATTTAACAGTCATGCTTCATATGTTTTCCAGCACAGGTAAAGCTTTGCAGCCATTCGTGCAAATAATCACCCGTTCGTTGTCAGGACTGTATGAATTTGAGTTTGCAGAGACTCTTGGAGGAGCTACCATCTTCCTCTAATGAGGGGAAACAAAGAGCGGGAGGAGCTGAGTTAGAGAAAAGGTAAGGAATGAGTTTTATAAGTATAAAGGTGAGAAAAAAGGGAACGTGAAAGAAGTCAGGGGAATGAGATGAGGAAGGTTATTCGACTACAACGACGATGATGATTATGATGGAGGAGATGATGGTATTTACACACGGCTGTCTTTATGTTTGTTTACCCGTCTGACACTGTCCTCATCCGACTCGGAATAATGTCTGTGGTAGCGGTGATGGGCCTACGTGGTGATACAACATGCATTATAAACCTACTGTCAGTCAGATTTAACATGGAGAACAGATAAACTGAGACGACTGGAGGACAAAGGACAGCGAAAATGTCAACATGTCAGCGTTGTTTCACATAATGTGCCAGAGCATGTTTACAAATGTGTCAAAAATCACAAAAAACGATCAAACCAACTGATCAGAAAAGACATTTCTACATCTTAAAGTAATTTGGACCCTCGATAATACAACATACTATATACTTGTTGGACACAAATTCATTCCATCAGTCATTTAGGGCTTCCTCTGTTTATTTCTGACTGCTGGAAGTTGTTTTAATGATAAAATAAATTAAAGCAGAGTCAAATGGAAGTCTTTACCCCGTCCACGTGGTCATTTGGATCCCCTTCGCTCCTCCTCTCGCTGGGGTAGCCGCTGTCTCCACCGCTATCCGATTCCTGCAGACAGAAATAAAAAAAAATGCAGAATGTGACTTACAGACTCAGCAGTTATCTTAAATGTCCATCGCAGCTTTAATTTGAATTATTTTCCTTATGTTCGTAAAAATAGCCGCAACCAAGGGGCCGTACCTGCCTCTGATTTGCCCCTTTTTGCCTAAAAAAATTGACTGAAGTAATGCAGTCCTGCTTTGACACGACTAACCAAGATCAGGTCTTTGCTTTCATTTGCAGACTTACAAACATCCAGAGACTTCAGCTGATAGAAAACACTGCAACTTCCTACCAACATGTTTTTAAATCGATTTTAAAATTTTATTGCTGGTTTTTAAAGCTTATATCTATGATCAGCTAGCTCTCTATGAGCCTGATCGTTGATTGAGACCATCTGGCACAGTGTTACTAATGCCTCCTGATTCTCTTTTGCTGTTTGGACCTATCAGCTGTGCAAACCCCCTGCCCAGGACACTCAGTACCTTATTTTATTTGTCTTAAGGCTGTTATTTACTTTCAAATCGACCACTTTGATTAGGCGGAAGTTAAAAAAAAAATCAGTGTTTTTTAAATCTAAATCTGATCTGGCAATACAAATAAATAGACTTATTGCATTTCAAAATTCTCCCAAGTGTCTCGTACCCACAGAGCCCAAGGCTGTTTAGTTTGGCCTCACAGCGTTGCAGCTGTTACTAAATATCTCTGACTCTGAGGATGTTTTTTCAGGTGGAAGCTTCAGTAAAGAGCCTCAGACTTAAAGGGTAAAACAGACTTAGAGGTGTAAATTTAGCAGAGTTCCTAACCAACTTCAACAGCCACAGTAAGACATTTATCATGATCTAGTATGGAAAATAAAGCGAATATGAAGAACACAACGAGGCTGGTTAGAGTAGATTAATTTGACTTTGTGGACTTACAGGAGAATATTTGTTAGACTGTGCCCCAGTTTCACCTTTCAGCAAACAAAAAGATAACATTTTGACTACATGTCTGCAGCATTTAGAAGAAAACACTGCGAATAAATAAACACAAGAAAACTGAGTCTCATGGTCTCAAATCTGACAACATAAAGAAACTTTCTACAAACACAGACAGCAAAAACAAATAGATAAACTCTAGTGGACGACCATCAGCAGTGTGGGAATACAAGGGTTAAATTGAAGTTTATTTCAGTTTTAACAATCTTGTGCATGAGATGAAACATGCTGGACATGTTCATGTTACCTGGAAAACACTGCAATATCTGTTTTATTTAGTGCAGCTCATAGCACTTCTGTTTTTGACTGTTTGCCCAACAAGGTTTGTCAGACTGCATGTGTTTTCTCGATTAATTGATCACTTGTTTGGTCTATAAAAATGTCAGAAAATCAGAAAAAATGTCAACCAGTGCCAAAGATGACGTCCTTAAATGTCTTTTTTTTCCCACAACCCAAAGATATTTGAGTTTACTGTCATAGAGGAGCAAAGAAACCAGAAAATATTCAGATTAAGGGTGTCTCAGTTTCATCAACACGGATGGCGAAATCCAAGGTTTTCCAGCAGAACAGCACATAGTACCAATATGATCAATGTTATTCACTTCACCTGTCAGTGGTCATAATGTTGTGGCTGATCGGTGTATGTTCGTGGTTACAGTGTATTTCCACTGAGTTCGTACTCACCTTGTGTTCACCTGTGTTGTTATTGTTGAGTCTTTCATGTTCGTTCATTCCAGCAAAAGACAAACCTGTGAGATGCAGTAAAAACAGAAAACTATTCAGTTCCTTAACATCGATGCTGTGCTTCACTACAGCAACAGACTGTTCTTTATATCTACTATTACAGTAAAATGCTCATGCTTGTACCGGTGGGTGACTTGCCCATAGATCCGACTGCAGCCAGCGGGGAGCAGGGCAGGATGAGAGGGGAGCAGGGGGCCGAGTCCACGTCGCTCATGCTTTCATCTGCAGATGAAGTCTCAGACAGGCGGGACAACAGCGGAGGAGCCCGGCTGGCCGAGAAGGTGCGAACACGAGGAGAACCGCAGGGCTCCTCGGAGCCCCTCAGCACCGTCTGGGCCGACTTCTGAAATAAAATGAGATGAAACTTAGCAGTGGTAGATGGCAGAGCAAGAAGAATACATGTAAATTGGAGACAACTTGCTATGATAGTTCAGCAACTAAGTGTGAGAGCAGGAAATGTTCTCAGGTTTAACTTTAAAATCAAAATGTGGCAGATTTGAGACAATTTTCCTTCTTTCCTCTCTGCTGTGTTCTTATGTTTTCTGTTACTCTTCATTCTTACAGGACATTTCCCACCATTCTATTTATTATTATGTAGAAGTTGCTGATTTTAGGCCCTGGCTGACACTTTATTAGCATTAACAAAGTGTTAAAATTACAAGCAGTTTGTTGGTGCAGTCCAGCTGGGACTTCTCCGCAGGGGCAATGTCGAACGGCGTCAGGCCCATGCTCTTGCAGATCTTGTTACACAAGTGGGAGTGGAAGAACAGTGCCATCCCTCGCACACCTGGAACACAGGTGCGAACAGGATGAAGCTTCTTGAATAATTTTTACTTCTACGTATGGAGCAGCTGTTTGTCAAAGGGAGGTGTACCTAGATTTCCGTCTCCAAAGTCGTCCCCCTTCTCTGTGTGGATCTGAGGGTCGGTGTAAAGATCTCCGACTCCCTGGATGTCCACCACGATCAGCTGGTGGCCCGACCGCTCAAAGGAGAAGTGACTGAAGGCCTGATGGACAGAAGATAAGATTATATTCAACTACTGGTTGAAGGTGCATTAATACCAAAAGGTGAAGCTGTTTACCTGCGGGGTGAGTCGGATGTTGTCGTCCCTCACGAAGCCGGAGTTGGAGTTGTATTTGATGTACTTTCCCTCAATGTAATGCTCCAGGTGGAAGAGAGGTTTACCTGGTCGCTCGGTCATCTCCACTATGCACATCTGCATGATGTCCACCTGAGGGTTTTAAATGGATCGAGGATTAGAAAGATACAAACAGCAGTTTCTCACTCATTTGTCTCAGTGTTGAAGAACAGAGATTTAATGACTCTATGTGCTAAAGGAAAGATGTAGAAGAAAAAAGCTAAAATACATGATTAGAAATGTATGTTATTATTAAAACATACACCGATCAGGCCGAACATTATGACCACCTGACTAATATTGTGTTGGTTCCCCTGATAATCTCAAAAATGCTCTGAACCATTGGACATGGACAAGAGGACCTCTCAGGGTGTCCTATGGGGTCTGGAACCAGGACTTTGGCCCTGGTTCCTTTTGGTACTCTGGCTTGTGCAGTGGGGCCTCTGTCAATCAAACTTGTTCCACTGCATCCTGTTGGTGCTTGATCACAATGGGGTGTAGGAAGTTTGAAGGTCAAATCAACATGTTGGACCATTGTCATGTTCCTTAACATGTTCCTGATTGTTTGATGTTGTTTCAATGTGGTAGGGTGCATTTTCCTGGAGGGGTAGGCCAGTGACATTTGGATTTCCATTTGCATGAGGGAGTGTGTTTGTTGTGGGACAATGTTTATTTGGGTGTCTAAGTCTCATCAACACAGATGTTAAAATCCAAGGTTTTCCAGCAGAACAGCACATAGTAGCAATATGATCAATGTTATTCACTTCCCCTGTCAGTGGTCAGAATGTTGTGGCTGAACTGTGTCCATAGAGTATGTTACAATCTTAAAATATTGCTTGTATTTGAGTGCAATTTTACAGATACTAAGGAATAGTTCAATATTTCCATTTGCAGGTCTCCAATAATGATGCAGAAAATTCAACATGATGACTGGAACAAACTTATCAGTGTATAAAAAATACTTTATTGTCCTTTTTTTTGCAGCACTGCTTAAAAACATAGAAAAATAGCTCCACTAAAAAGATTATTTTTAGTCCTAGTTGTTTTGTCTGTTGCCAGACACGTGAGAAACTGATTTGACTTAATCTGATTGGAACATTAGGTCAAGACACAAAGTAAATCTGCTTTTGGTGCAGATCTGGCCACAGGTGTGTTTCCAGGAATTTCTCCTATCTCAGGCAGCTGGTGATTTTCTATCAAGAAGAGCATTTGATGCAAATTATGCAGATTCTAAATCTACAGAGAGAAGCAAGGATTAGAACTTGTTAGACTACAGACTAAAAAGTATTCAGGAACAGTTTAGATATTTTCCATGCCAAAAAATGAAAAAGTTTTCAGATTCTTTGTGTTATTTATATCATAGTAATTTAACTTCTACAAAGTCATGATTTTTCACTATTGTTTTCTATTTCAAGTCTCAAAATGACATTGAATTGCATCCTAAAATTTAAATGTTGTTCAATAAGGATCAGAGGAGCGTGTTTCTGAGGGATTATTCCTGATTTTCTTCGTATTGCCTCATCATTTGACAGTCAATGTCGCTCCTGTACCTGTTTGGGAGGTCTGTGACGATTGTATTCCTCCCCCCAGAGTTTGGCCTCCATCTGCAGCCTCACGTCCTCAAAGTAAACATTCCTGTCCACCGTCTCCATGTACTGCTTGGCCACGTAGTTGGACGCTGACTTCCAGTTGCTGCTGTGTGAGAAATTCGACAACTTCTTCCTGCATGGAAATTCAATAAAAATCAGGCTGTTAGAGAACTGAGCAACATCTCAATTACATTTATTTACAGTACATTACTCTAACCATCGCTTACAGCTGAAGCAACAGGCCTGCAGCTATAAACGCTTATTAAAATAATAAGTGGAGCCATTTTTAATCAAAGCATTGGCTCCAAGAAAAGCTGCTTTAAACCCCCTCCAGTACAACAGGAAAACCATACCAGAATGAGAACTTTCTGTTTTTAGGGCCTTACATGTTCGGGCTTGTTGGGGCCGCGACATTTATTTTGTCAGAGAGGAATTTGTCTGTGGGATACTGCAAGTGACAAACAGCAGAAGTGGGAGTTGTGTTGATGGATGCCTCTCTTGTACGTTTCCCACATAACTGAGGATTACACATGAACAAATATGCTATTATCTCGTTTGTCCTCTTTCATTCTGCTCTGTCATGCAGAAGCGTTCACAACGTACGTGCAAACTCCATTTTAAACCAAATGATAAACATCCAGGGAATCAGTACTATGAGAGGGAAGTTAAAAATAAAGCCCATGTGCCATCATGGGAAACATCATGGAAGCTGGAGGAAGATATGTCAGGAATGTGGACCTGAACCGTCTCTAGGCTGTAATCTAACAGACACCAACTCCTCTGCTCTGTTTACATAAAGACCACTACAGCACAAGGGCAACAACCGCTGGATGAGAAGTGATGAATTTATAGAAATAGTTCGACTTACGTTCTGAAGCACTCCCTCATGGCCCCTTTCCCAAACGGCTGTGAGAAACCAGACAGGATGAAATAAATTAGACGAGAGAAAAGACACAACTGCAAGACTCGACAGAATAGCTTCAAGAAAGAAGTGATACCTGTGCAGCCATCTTGATGTGGACCTGGTCCTGGGCCCACTCTCCTGTGACGGCATTGTACCTGAGAATTTGAACAGTTGGGTTAATTATTTGCACTCAAATATGCCTCTCTGAAAAGCTCTTTAAACCCTCATAAACTCAAATCTATTTCATTATGTAAAGAGTTGTTTCTACAAGGGCTGAACAATTAATCAGTTTCAAACAATGCAACTAGCAAATCAGAAAGGCTTCAATTTAGGATATATGCTATGAAGCACATCTGAACCAGGGTTTAAACTAAGTGTCTTCTCAATGGTTTCATGTATGATAGTTGCGTCTTTATGGAATCTCACGTAATAATGCAACACTACAGGTTATACAATTATTACACAATGAACACTGTCCTAAAACTTCACTTTAAAATTATATCGCAAATTAAATGGCAATATTTATTAGAATAATCGCAATTTTCCCCAAATCGTTGAGCCCTACATTCTGCAAACAATCAGAGCAAAACAACTGCTTTACAATGAAACAATAAAATAATAATTAAGCCAAGTCAGTGTTTTCTACACACCACATTTAAGACAGCAATTACATTAGACATCTTCAAGTAAAAAAATATAAAGACTGGCATTATGAAAGTAACCCAACATGTGTACATAGCGGGGTCAAGACCCTGTAGTGTTACATATGGTGTGATTTTACATGAGTAATTTAAATATTACGTTTTTAAACCATGATTAAATACAACTTTACCTGACAATAAGGCTGAGACCCCACAGTGTTATTACTTATGAAGAACAAGCCAATGTATTAATATAGCTTAGACCCTAGCGTATTAAATGTCAACAGTGTCCCTGCTAACCTAAGCATGCTATGATTGTTACTGTGAATGTATTTGTATTTAACTCATGGGCTGAGTAGATGGCGATTCCTTCTGGAGCTAAAATCATAAGTCGATTGTTGTCTAAGTCAGTTTTCCTGACTTAGAGAAACTGTTAAATCTGTATTTCCATTATTATGAGTAGATAAGGATTAAATTTAGCCAATTGTGCACAAAAAAATGTTAACTGTTCAACTGGTGAAAGATTTTCAGCCATTGAATTATCCACGACCTCCTCAGGTGTGGCTTTAAAGGACAATGATCAGATAGTGTGACCAGAACACAGACACTCCTTTGGCCAGCGACTACAAAAGGACGCCTTGAAATGGAACTATATTTAAATGACACACTGCCATGGATGACAAGAGCAAGATGAGAACGGGCTGTTGGTATGCTGGACGGTGGCGTGTCAGTAAGAGCTGTAGCCATGAATGTCCACGACTCCACCATTTGTCGTCTAAGCAATCAATTCAGACAGCTCTGAATGTCCAACAGCGAGATCCTGTCCTCTACAAATGTCTGTCAACTTCGCCGAGCCCTTCAGAAGGAACAGAAGAACATTCCACAAACAGCATCGACTACCTCATTAACTCCCTGTGTTGTAGATGTATGACTCTATGCTGACTTGTGTTTTCTGGTTTATGGCTCAACTCTCCATCTGCCCATTATTTACAATATAGTGTGCACCTGATTGTTTTATGGTGTCCATTCCGCTGTAGAGATGCTGTATGCTGGGACAACAAATACTTATTCTTCCAGGATAAAAAGAACAGATAGAATCCAGCATGTTTGGTTACATGCTGTATTTATACTCTTGTTCAGTACACATTTGCCACTGGACAACAACAATGAATATCAATTAACCTTTAAATCAAATATTTGTTTGCTCAGCCTTCTCAAAAAATGAGAATTCAATGCTTTTCTTTGTTTTGTGTAAGTGTAAGCTGAATAGTTTTGGGTTATGCACTTTTGGGTGCACAAAATACACTGATCAGGCATAACATTATGACCACCTGCCTAATATTATGTTGGTCCCCTTATGTGGTCTAAAATGCTCTGAACCATTGGGCATGGACAAGAGGACCTCTCAGGGTGTCCTATGGGGTCTGGAACCAGGATGTTGGCACTGGATCCTTTGGGTACTCTGGCTTGTGCAGTGGGGCCTCTGTCTATCAAACTTGTTCCACTGCATCCTGTTGATGCTTGATCATAATGGGGGTGTAGGAAGTTTGGAGGTCAAATCACATGTTAGGACATTGTCATGTTCCTCCACATGTTCCTGATTGGTTGATGTTTTTTCCATGTGGTGGGGTGCATTTTCCTGCAGGGGTAGTCCAGTGACATTTGGGATTTAGGTGTAAGTCATCCAAATCTTTTTCTTTTGACCAAACAATTAACTGAAGACCTAAGGAAATAGGGATAAATCTATCGTAAAAAAAATTCTTTTTCTGGAGCCCATCTGCAGTCTATGTAAGTGTCTCCGTCTGAACAGAGCGACTGAGCTACTTTCCATCTGTGGGTCATTTTTACGTCACAGTGCAGACCCCCTGACCTTGCTCTGCTAACATAAATGTCACTTAGTGTTTTTTTTTTATTCTGTCTTCCACCTGTCACATTATAAATCACTCACACAGAGCCGACACCACACTACTGACTGGGCTGCTTTTCTAAGGCCTTTGCTCTCTTGCAGTCAACAAACCCCAGCACATAAAAATGATAAAACTCTTCCTTATTAAAGCGAGGACTTTTCAATCTAGTTTGTCGGTCATCAGCCTTTTATCTGTTCTTATCATAAAAGGAACATTAAGCATTGACTTTCCTCTTTATGGGGAAACTACAAGAAGGGAAGAATGAAACAAGGACGTTGTGTCTGTAGACTTGACTGCGCCCACTTAATTTTGGATTGAGGTCATTTGTATTTCTAGTTAGGGTTAGATAAGACAACATAAATGTGAGTGTACACGCTGTACGACGAGGTCAGTGTGTCTGTTTGGCTTGGGCGGGTGAGTTAATGAACACTGCATGTCCTGTAGGTGCAGCTGCAAGTTGAAACCTGACAACAGCTCAGCACTAAACCCTCCTTTTCCACTCACGAGTCCTCACAGGAAAAGGGCTTTATTTCTTTTCCAGTATCCAACCAAGCTGCCAAAGAGCCATCGCAGTCCAGGAACACGGCGTACCAAGACTTTCATTCCTCACAGCTCCCACCACTGGGGGCAAAGAGGAGTGAGATTTCATGTGGGTAAAATTAGCACATGAAAAAGAGAACACGAGGGCAAATCCCAGACCTGGACAAACCCTCCTCCCACCGGTAGTCAAACACAAACCCTGTGTTTGTTATGTAACAGGAATTCATCGTCCTCCTGCTTTCCTGCCCACGCCCATTCAGCGCCTTGTTTGAGAAGTTTTTCAGAGGGGCTGCATCGGTATTAATATCTGGGTGCAGGCATGTATGAGATAATAAAAAGAGCCGGATGTGTCAAAAGGACGTCAATGTCTCGCGCTCATCGACGGGGCGGTAATGTTTGTCAACAGTTAAGATTAGCACCACTGCCCCAGATATGAGCCAGTGACGTGAAGTGAGTCCTGCCGCAGGTTCAATGAGTTTTCCAGACGGACGCAGGCTAATCTCCTGAAACATGTTTCTAACAAACCTTTGAAGCTGCTCCTATCAGTGCAATCACATTTACAAAGCATGAGACAAAAGTGGTCGCTTATATAACGACAAAACCACAGAATTAACACCCACCCCTGCAGAATTTTTAGCATCTTTTTAGCTTATTGTCACAACATATCAAAACTTGATGGTTCTATTTTGTCTGCCTGCTTTCATCTACATTGTTTTCAGCCACAATCAGCAACTAGGAGAGGAAGATGGAGCAGAATTTAGCAGCTAAAAGGTCTCATACACCAATCAGCCACAACATTATGACCACTGACAGCTGAAGTGAATAACATTGATCATATTGGTACTATCTGCTGTTCTGCTGGAAAACCTTGGATTTTGCCATCCGTGCTGATAAGACTTAGACACCCAAATAAATGTTGTCCCAGAACAAACACACTCCCTCATGCAAATGGAAATCCAAATGTCACTGACTACTCCTGCAGGAAAATGCACCCACCACATGGAAAAAACATCAAACAATCAGGAACATGTTGAGGAACATGACAATGGCCCAACATGTTGACTTGACCTCCAAACCTCCTACACCCCATTGTGATCAAGCATCAACAGGATGCAGTGGAACAAGTTTGATTGACAGAGGCCCCACTGCACAAGCCAGAGTATCTAAAGGATCCAGTGCCAACGTCCTGGTTCCAGACCCCATAGGACACCCTGAGAGGTCCTCTTGTCCATGTCCAATGGTTCAGAGCATTTTTGAGCACATTAGGGGGATCAAGACAATATTAGGCAGGTGGTCATAATGTTCGGCCTCATCAGTGTATGTTCAAAACAGAGCTAAAAGTAAAGTGAATATTGCTCACATGCATTGAAATGACTGTTTGTGAACATGTACAAGGAGATATTGTGTCAAGAGTTGCGTTTCTTCCTTGCTGCATTGCTCCAAAGTGGCTAAAATATCAATTCATGCAGCTTTAGTTCCTTTTTCAAGCTCCCATACAACAAACAATGTTATAACAAGGAAGTTACCATCACTTGAACATTGGGTGACAATGCAAAAAGTGATGAATCTAATAAAGGAGCGGGCAGGTTGCATGCAAATATGATTGTTTCTGCGTTTTATCAACCTGTGGAATATTGTTTCAAGATCTTGCTGAGTAAGGCTTTTAAAATGCATTGTCTTCTAATGGCAGGAAAAGCACTGAGATCATGGTTAATCTTTAAAACAACCACATTCCACTTAGGTGAGCTATTTTTAGGGTCCCTGTTATTGTGCAAGCTGGGACAGGCTGCTCCTAATTGGACGGACAAACAAAGTGTTGTCATGGTCAAACAGACGACTCAATCAGCCGTGAAAATAGTTTTTCCTACCTGTAACGAACGCAGGGCTCAGTGGCGATTTCCTCCAGATGAAACTGTGCCCAGGGGTCGGGCATGGCTTTGGCCTTTTCGATTGCATGTAACCATGTCGCCTGTCGCAGAAAAGAAGCACATCTTATTTGCTGTCAGTGTTTGTTATAATGCAAAAGGAATAAAAAGTGCTTCCCAAATGGGTTTGCTAGAAGATATAGAAGAAGGAGGGGAAGCTGTTCCATGCACAGGAGGTTAATTTGCACAATAAAGGTGATGTCAAGCCTTTTCATGCCCTTTTCTCCACCAAACATGCATATTTTCTCTGTACTGTCCTCGCTAACTGATACATAAAAGTTCTCAGTTTCTGCACTGAACAGTTTTCCCTCCTCCTTTGAAAATTCGGGGACACACATGTGTAAACTACATCAACCGTGAGAATGAGGACAGACAAGGAATAACATGAGACAGAATGGATTAATGATTTGAACACGATATTATATGTGGATTTCAAAGCAGGCCGCACACTTGATAGTTAACCACGGTGACGTATTATCTAAGAAATCATTTACAGCTTCCTCGAGATGAACGTGACCACCGTGGAGCGCTCCAATGGCATCTGCACTTTTGCAAAAAATAACTTTCTTCGTAGGAGTCATGAATCAGGTGTCACTACTAATCTAAATCTGTCAGTAGGTAACCCAAGCCCTCAACCTTTACCATCCTATACTGGACAGCAGCACGTCTGCCTCGTACTTCGCCGGTCACTGTCCAGGAGATGTGCTTATATTTAGAGTTATTTACATAAAGGGAAATGTGAAGTGTCGTCTCTTTAGGTGAGAGAGCATTAAGGAAGCTGTTAAGGAAGAGCTGACAACATAGAGTGTGTTCGCAGACGTTACAGGTGCATGTACAGCTTGTTTTGGTGCAGAAATATATTTCACTGATGGCTGCTTTGTGAGATTTTCCTCTAAAGCTAACTTCTAAGTAGCAGTAACTGTGATAAAAAATGAAATTGCTTTGCTTTAGTGTGGTTTTCTGAAGGTGCAGGAACTGTTCTGGTGTTACTTTGCAAGAATTATCAGGTTATAAAACAAAGGGAAGCATAATGAAGAAAGGGATGGCGCAGTTTTAGGAGGCATCAGCGAGGAAAGTCACGGGAAATCAGTAAAAGGACGCTTTAAAAAATAAGGAAAGGACAGCAAATTACAGAGTAGAGCGGGGATAACTGAAGCATGGATGATCACCAGTGAAGAGGGAGGGGAGGAATATGTAATCTGATCTGCAACATACCCGTGCGGTCTCAGACAAAACCTTGTACGAGCGAGGTTCTGCCCCTGTGTCTGTTTCATCGCTCTATGCAGAAAGGTAAAGAAAACGGACGGCTTTTCGTCAACAAACAGTTCATGCAGCATTACTTCAGATAGCATTAATTGCCTTGATGCTTTTGACAAAAGTGCTACACAAAAAGCTGAAAAGGCCATTCACTGCAACAGCTGACTGCTGCACAGTGAGCCCTGAATCGAAGCATTATGCAGCCCAGAGCTCTGAGCTGTGTTTACATACAAACATACGAGGTGAAAACCAATCTCTGGCGCTTCCTGTTCTCGTCAGGAAGTGTATTTAACAGGTGACTGGCCAGCTTTCCACTTGAGTACACAGATATACAGTAAACACACTTACAAACAACACACATACTAGTGTGGCTGTGAAGGCATTCACAGATCATCTGTCCTTATAAGGCGAAGAGCTGTTCTCACAGAACATTGCAGAACTAAGAGGTTATGATGATGCACACTGAACATAGCTAAACAGTCCTCCAGCTCTTGACTGCAACATCTGCTGACACTGTTCCCTTCATCATCTTGCATTAAAGGCAGCAGCTCACCTTGTACATAAAGTTGCTCCTGGGAGAGTTAGACAGCTGTCGAGAGTAAACCAGATTCTTCAAGTAGTGACAAACTTCTTTGGCGGAGTCGTCCAGGATGGGACAGATGAAGTGGTCGTCGTCATCGTCGTCGCTGGCGTTGGCATCGCTGAGGGAGGATGTCCGCAGCTGGTGCACGCTCCTCTGCACCGGGGGTCTCTTGGCGCTGCCGTCCTCCTCCATGCTGAACATCAGGTCGTCCTCCATGGCGTCTGCGGTTGTTTTGACACGAGAGGATGCAGCAGAGTGAGTGGGGCTTAGAGAGAGACACAGAGAGAGAGAGAGGTCAGGTCAGGTGCAGTGAGTGGAGAGCAGAACCACATAAAGACAACGTGGAGTGGATGTGGGAGGGGAAGCCACATAAGTACGTGCACAAAACAGCTGTGCACCATGGCTGTGCACTTGTACTGTGAGGAAGTCATTGTACAAGTGGATGCATTATAATGTTTGAATTACAAGTGTAAAATCCAATCAAAACACACACTAATAGAATGAAAACAGCCTTAGTAGAGCTGTGTTTTTTTAGCAAATGTAAGCACCAGCATGTTCCGTTGAGATTATTAAAGTTGCAGCTGATTAGCAGTGAGGAAACCACAGTACAAGCGCATTGTTCCTCCACATTCACATGCAGCAGCAGCAGCCATGGTTGTTGGACATTATGTTACAGCATGCAACAGTGTGGTTCCTCACGTATAATTAGCTTTAATTCAGTGTATTGCGATCTGCTAGTGTGTGCACGAAATAAATAAACAACCAACCTCGTAATCGGACGCACAGACACACCTCTAATGACTTTATCTTGACAGCTAGTGACAACTATATCCTCGCCTTCCCTCTTCTTCCTTTCCCTCAGCTTCAGTAGAGGTTCTATAAACAGGAGCTGCAGTTCAGTCCTCCTCCCAGACCAGTCCAGACTGAGTGGGTCGGTCTTGGTTCTCCACGGTGTCCTGAAGATCCTGGGACGTGACTGGCAGCGAGCTCTTGTTCCTGTGCAGCGTCCACTACTTGAACGAAGTCCGTCTGCACGTACAGCACTGCTCCCTGCTGGCTCCGCCCACAAAGCGCTGCTGCATTCACGGCTGTCGGAAAACTAATACCGGACAAGAACGGACGATACAGAAGCCGAGTCTGATATTAAAACACTTCTAGTTGTGCATTTGAGATTAAAGGGAAACAAGCAAGCACTTACATACTTAACTAAGCGTATAAAATACAAAAAAATCGGTCAAACCAAGTGAGAAAATCAAGCTAAACGGTAACTCTGACTTCGGAGGAGCATTTGAACGCAGCGTCGGATAAATTATAGCTGCTGTGGTCATGTGTCATCAGTAGTCTGCTTCGTGGAAAAACCTGAAGCTATTTTCTGGCAGAGTTGGATCAGACTACATTGAAATGCTGTCACTTACTGCACACTGCATAGTAATTGCTCGATTTTTTTATAGCCAGTAACATAGTCCAATGCATTACTTTTTTTTTTTTTATCAAATCCAAATATTGATAGATTATTTCAAAACCAAACACTACAAATATTGCACATTAAAGAGGAAATACTCTTACATTATACGTTATCTATTCATGTATAAATTTTCTTATAAAAAGTAGACACAACCACTAGATCTGAACAATCAATAATAATAATTATTATTATTATTAATAATAATTATTATTATTATTATTATTATTATGTTTTTTATTTGTATGCTTCTATTAATGTTGTCTATTTGTTACTGTTTATTTTTATGCAACAAAACACAACAACAAATTCCTATTTTGTGAAAGCTTACTTGGTAATAAAAACACTACACACTGGGAGATTTCGCACATTCCCAGGCAAATAATTTGCACATCCCAGCACAATTTGTACAGCTGTCACGCTTAAATAACACTTAAATTCATTAGTGCTTCAAATAATCGGAAATCAAACTGCTTCAGATGCTAATGTGATTGTTGCATCCTTTCTTTAAATAGCGGAGGGCTGGGGCTGGGGGTGGAAGTTAGAACAAGTTGTTTATTTGTGTGTATCTGTAGTGTTTGTTATGTAATGTTGTGTCTGTATGTGTTCTGATTTTTTGTTTTTAGGACCCTCTTGAAAATAAGATGCTACATCTCAAAGTGCTTTCAATAAATTCAAATTATCCCCTTATCATAGCTTTGATTTTCTATATTTTCTTTTATTTGACTTGACACTTGCTGTGTATTTGATTTGCAAAATATTTTATCCTTCATTGAATTTTCTACTTAGCTGTGTTTACTCTTATGCGCCAAATTACATGCGTGTGAAAAACTACTTGGCAATAAAATGGATTCAGATGTGGTTCTAAAATATTGTCAGAATCACCTTATGGCCAAGTGCAATGTCCAAACCGCAGGGGCTGCAATTTTTTGACAATATGAATAAAGCATTGTGGTGCTACAGAGATGCCCTGGCGTACAAATCATACTCCCCAGACTAAAGAGAACGTGTTTGTTTGATGAAGACTGAAGCAAAAAATCACATCATCATTATCACATTTCAGATCATTCATTAAATCATAGAAGCAATATCTGTCAAAGTAATCACATCCCAGCAGGATAGGATTTTTTTTAACATGTCATTCAGCCTTTGAATTATTTTTTTCTTTTAACATCTTAAAATATATTCTGTGCATACACAAAAAATCATGTTGAGCATTTACAACAAATTTTGGTTGCTGTTTTCTTTATTATTATTATTATTATTATTATTATTATTATTATTATTATTATTATCATTATTATTATTATATCAAAGACCCCATGCTACATCAAACTAAGTTACTCCTCTTAGGTTGCCAAACTGGACCTATGGATAAATAGGTTTTATTACATTTTTATTTACATGAAAAATGGAAGATTACTATTTTGAGTAACTGCTTTTCTGGCATTACTGTAGAGTCATCTATGTAATCAAATAATCCTTAATAATGTAACTGATATTAGAATGCACATCTTTTAAAAGTCTAATATGGGTTTATTTTATTATATTTAATTGTTTGTTTGTAGTTTAATTACATTATTCTGAGTACATGTATTCAGTTGCAATCCACCTTGTTTATAGTGGACCAACAGTTGACATGTCACACTGCAAGATGCAAATAGGTCCTCAAACTATCGTATTTTGGATCTATTTACTTGTAGATTTACAAAATTGACTCTGGCAGCTAGAGCTAACCAGCTAATAGCGAGTTAACCAGAAAACAAACAGGAGTGAGGCTAACGGTTGTAGCATTGTTTACTCTGAGTTTTAACGTTCCAACGTTCCAGTGTAACGTTGGAAACAGTCTCCGAGCAACCGCTGCCGTTCAGCTAGCTTCACATGTATTCTGTAGTTAGCTTTGTGGGGGAAACTTAGGGAGCGTCGACTGAGCTTTTCCATCTACACATTTGAGTTTTACAGCTAACGCTAGCTATCTAAAAGTAAATAAACTAAGAAACATAAAATGGAGTAAAGCTAACGGTGTTCATATCTATACGTTCCAGTTTAACCGTCTGTATGTAAGCGTTGCCATTAGTTGTGAAAAGTTAGCTAGTCAATGAAATGAAAGTGGGAACCGTAGTTATATATTAGTCATCTGTTATTGTTGTATCAAAAAAGACTAACCTTACCTAACCCCTACAGGACTCCATAGATAATACAAGTTAAGGCGTTTATCATAAATGTATAGGAAAGGGCTAAGCTAAGCAATATTAGCTACCGTCAATCCCAACCGCTGTAAATCGTACCACATGACAGATAGTCCTATAAATCAACAGACCGGTCCTCACCCGGTAACGTGGTAGCGTGGCCGAGTGGTCTAAGGCGCTGGATTTAGGCTCCAGTCATTTCGATGACGTGGGTTCGAATCCCACCGCTGCCAGAAACTTTTAATTCTCTCCTTATGGATAATAGCTCAAACAACACAAAACGTTACTCTTTTTAAGATACAAATATCGAAAGTTGACTGTTTTTGTCAGCTTTTGTCGAATGTCAGGAATAATAATGCAGCAGCGTCATCTTGTGGCCGCATTGTAAACACCAAGAAAGTGAACAAGTCTATTTTCTACGAAGTAGTCGACAGATTCCAATACTGCTAAATTTTAAACAGCTTACAGAAATGTGATCCTTCCAATACAGCCTCATATTGCTCATAGTAGGAGGCTGAGATGAAAATATGAGGTTAGATAGATAATACACCTAAAAATATATAAATAAAAGGAACAAGAGATAATGGTTCACTGAATTTAATTAATAACACTTATATAAAGTGGTCAGCATCCAAAGTGCTTCCTGCTGTTTGAATAATGTTTGACATTTCTGAGTCCTTTTTTCTAGATTACTCAGTGTAAATAAAGTTTCATTCATTAAATTTGATAAGAAAGGGTACAGCAGCATAAAATCATGGTTTTTACACGGTAAATCCTGAAATTGAATGAAATATTCCAAGATCAGTCCTCACGATTATTCTACACATCATTAGATATATTGAATGTATCCGGTTTCACTGGGCCCTGACTTTTTCTTTCAAGTGCTGAGAGGCTACAAATTGCATTTTCTGGATGGCGAGTTGGGTATCTTCAGGGGATATCCCATGATGCCACACAGCCCTTATGGAGTTTTCAAAATGAGGGTACATGAGAACTCGTATCCCCTGCCCCAGTGCAGCCTCCTCTCCCTTGCCAACCTGAGCCATGCGGGCACAGAATTCAGGGGGAGTCAAACTGGGATCCTGCAGACGGAAACGCAGGATGTTTGTCTCCACAGCAGCCATGTCCACAGCGAACAGAGGAGGCTGGCAGTCAAGCAGAGCTGAGAGAGGAGAAGAAATAGTAACAGTTACAAGCAAGACTAGAATTACAGCCAGTTAATAATTTCATTTTCAGAGACAGAAGCATCATCTACTCACCTTGAGCAAAGGTTTTTGCATTGTGATGATCCTCCACCAGCCTTCCCACCATATTCTGTAAAGATAGTTTACCAGCTGCTGCTAGTATACCAGCCTGCCGCATCCCTCCACCCAGGGCTTTACGGCATCGTGTCGCTCGAGAAATGAAATCTTGAGATCCAGCCAGCACACTACCCACAGGAGCACCCAAACCCTGTTACACACCCAAAAACATCACCGTTACACGTCTCGCACTTTGCCTTTGTTAGGTTTTATGTTGCTTGTTGCGATGTTCTCATCTTCTCTGCGTCTGTTTGTGCCTTTCAGATTTACCTTGGACAGACAAGCGCTGACGGTGTGTGTGTGCTGCAGGATGGTGGATGGAGGAACACCTTGGGCCACAGCAGCGTTCATCACTCTGGCTCCATCCATGTGAACTGACAGACCATACTGATCTGCTAAAGCACGAACCTTGGAGATGGAAACAAACAGCCCAAACATGATGACAATTCTAAAACACCTCAGATCCTCTATTCTCTTCTAACGAGGCAAGTATCACTGCTGCTTTCACGTGTTGACATAAAAGTTTTAATCAACATAAACTACACTGAGAAGAAACAAGACATGGTGTCATTGACTTAAATCACTTAGAAACAAATCTTTTACTTCGTTAGACTATTCAACAGGGTCAGAGCACAACATGGCTTCAAATGAGCCAGAGTTAAATGAAGGGCTGTATTTCGTCTGTAGCCCCTAAGTATAAGTCACTCTATAAACAGAATAGAAACTTAAAACAGAAAATACTACATGGGAAAAAATGTACTGGATAATAATTAAGACAGACACTATATGGACAAAAGTACTGGGACACACCTCTTAACCATTGAATTCATATGTTTCATCAAGACCCATTGCCACAGTTCAATGAATGGGTTGCTTTGATAAGCTCAGTGAGTAGGATGCCACGTTGCAATTAGCCAGTGTTACAGTGGGGTCACCGAGCGTAAAAATCACAAACACTCTGTTGACTCAATACCTGCAGAGTTTCAAAGTTCATCTGGCAATAACATAAAAGTGAGAACTGTGCACCAAAAGCTTCATGGAAAGCTCACTGCCACTGAACTCTGGAGCTGTGGAAACATTCTGTGGAGTGACGGATCAAACCTCTCCAACTGTCAGTCTGATGGAGGAGTCTGGGTGTTGCAGGTGCCAGGAGAACATACCTGCCTGACTGGACTGTGCCAACTGTGAAGTTTGGTGGAGGAGAGACAATGGCATGGGGTTGCGCTAACCCCTTAGTTCCAGTAAAGGGAGCTTTGAATGCTTCAACACACCAAGACATTTTAGATGATTCTTTGGTTCCAACTTTGTTTGAACAGTTTGTTGAGGGACCTTTTCTGTTGCAGTATGACGGGGCCCCACTGCACAAAGCAAGGTCGATGCAGATCTGGTTTAGGGAGTTTGGTGTGGAAGAACTTGACTGTCCTGCACAGAACCCTGACTTCAACCTCATCGAACACCTTTTGGGTTAACCAACAGGGTTGTGTGTCAGGCCTTCTCTTCGAACACAAGTGCCTGAATTGAGATATACTCTTCTGAACATCTGACAGACACTCTATATTGTTGCCTATGGAGTCATAATGGGATGTCATAAAAGTTCCCGTAGGTGTAACGACCAGGTTTCCCAATGCTTTTGTTCACAGAGTGTATAGACCAGAAGCACAGACATAAAACCAGAATGAAAGACGTGCATGCACACACACCTCCTGCAGGAAAGACAGAGGCAGCACTCGTCCTCCCTGAATATTGTGTGTGTTCTCCAAACATACAAGGCGTGAGCGGGGATAGTGAGGGTCTGGATAACCATGGCGGATCTTTGACTCCAGCTGATCCAAGTTAAATGTCCCATCAGGGAGGGTGGTCACCGTGGTGGAGTGGACACCAGCCAGCTGGTACCAACACAATAAATACACATTCATTACCTTAAAGCACATATAAGATACAGTCCATAAAAAGATGCAGACCACAGGTGTCTGCTGCTCCTGTACACTCACCTGTGCACTACCTCCTTGCTCATAGATGTGTATGTGGCACATATCGCCCACAATTATCTCGTCACCTCGCTCCCTGCAGTGCACCATCACTACATAATGAAATGCATGCACATTTATGACCGTCCTGTCCTCATAAAAATTGATTGAGACTCCAATAAAACTGCCAATAAAAGCAGCGCTCACCTGCGATGAGATTTCCCATGGTCCCAGAGGGGACGAACAGGGCGGCCTCCATCCCAAACATATCAGCTGCAATTTTCTGTAGCTCTGCAGAAATACATCAAATGCTAAAAGTTTAACATTTCACAAATACAGATGTATAGGTTAGAATAGTGCGCAGAGCCATTTCTGCAGTGTTATGTCTCTGTGCTGACTAAGGGTCAAAGGATAGAGGGTGTCATTATGTTCTGTACAGTGTAAAGCAGACAGAAGGCCCTTTGTTAACTCATAAACTCATGGTGGCAAATGATTATCTACTCTTCAAATGATTGGATGATGCTCTCCTTTAAAACAAAAGTAGTGTCTAATATGTGCATACTATTGTATATTAACAAGAAATTAATAATTAACGAATGACTGCATCAAAGTAACAACAATCTGCAGATGTCATGTGGTTTAATTTTTCTGTTTTTACTTTCAAACTCTACAATCCCACAGTTAGTCATAAAAGTGAAAACCGTTCACTGTCGGGTCTTCTCCCATCACATCATCTCCGACCTCGGCCTCCGCCATGGCTCGTCTCATCGCCGGACCGGGCTTCGTCACCGTGTCGCTGCGGAGGTCCACAACCCGTACGTGGGCCGCACTGCCCGGCCCGCGGTCGCTGGTCTTCCCGGTGTTGTAGTAGCCCCTCGTTGAGCTCCGTACCAGCACAGCATTTCGCGCACGGAGCGGTTTCCTTAAAGCGGCGACACCAGGGTTCAGAAATTTAACCAACAGCCTGCAGGAAACTGTTTTCAACGACATGATCCCCACCTGCGACTGCGTTCACAGCAGGTGGGTTGTTGTGGAACTTCGGATCGATTGACTCGATAATCCTTGACCGCAAGGGCAGTTAATGGATTGCCTATCGGTTCGTCGACATAAACAGAGCGGGGTGGACCTCAAGGTGGCGCCAATATCCCAAAAAACACACAAAACGCTGAGCAAAATGATTTGTTCCCCACTCCTGCTGTCAGTAGATGCACAATAAGTATCATGAAGGAAATTGATACCAATATAAAGAAGTCAGCATTTAAATCACTTCCGGTTGTGTTTGCCTAGTGTTTGACATCTTTCAGGTTGTTTTGAGATTACTCAGTGTAAATAAAGTTCTTAAAGTCAGTTGTGTTTGTGCCATTTAGGAAAATATCAACTTTATAAATCCCGAAGGAAATTGTTAAGCCAGAATACAATAAAGAACAAACAAAAGTTAGTAAAATATACACAATAACAGAAAGGTTAGTAATTAAGTAAACACAAAGTACGAAATTCAAAGTGTCTGAGTGTGTAAGTGCGTAAAGTGTCTAAAGTGTGTTGAATAGTGCCTAAAAAATAAAATAGGTACAAAAAATATAAGCTAATAATTGAAGTAAACAGATGAATTGGCACTGAGATATTGCACTTAACAATGATGATGTTGGTAGTGAAACTATTGCGACTGATAAAGATTGCACAAGATATTGAAGTCCAATAATATCTTTTGACATCCTTTATTCTTTTTCTAAATTACACATGTGAAGTTTCATTTGATAAGGCAGTGCACATCAGTGGAAAACACAGTGATTAGTGAATCCTGAAATGGAATTAAATATTCCAAGATCAGTTTTCAAGATTACACTACAGATCATGGAAATAATAAATTTTCACTGGGCCCTGACTTTTTCTTTCAAGTGCTGAGAGGCTACAAATTGCATTTTCTGGATGGCAAGTTGGGTATCTTCAGGGGATATCCCATGATGCCACACGGCCCTTATGGAGTTCCCATAAAAAGGGCGCAAGAAAACTTGTATCCCCTGCCCCAGTGCAGCCTCCTCTCCCTTGCCAACCTGAGCCATGCGGGCACAGAATTCAGGGGGAGTCAAACTGGGATCCTGCAGATGGAAACGTACAATGTTTGTCTCCACAGCAGCCACATCCACAGCGAACAGAGGAGGCTGGCAGTCAAACAGAGCTGAGAGAGGAGAAGAAATAGCACAAGTTAAAAGCAAAACTACAATTACAGCCAAGGAATTCTATAATTTTAATGGACGGAAGCATCATCTACTCACCTTGAGCAAAGGTTTTTGCATTGTGGTGATCCTCCACCAGCCTTCCCACCATGTTCTGTAAAGATAGTTTCCCAGCTGCTGCTAGCATTCCAGCCAGCCATATTCCTCCACCCAGGGCTTTACGGCATCGTGTCGCTCGAGAAATGAAATCCTGAGATCCAGCCAGCACACTACCCACAGGAGCACCCAAACCCTGTTACACACCCAAAAACATCACCGTTACATGTCTCACACACTGCGTTTGATAAGCTTTATGTTGCTTGTTGCAATGTTCTCATTTTCTCTGCATGTGTTTGTGCCTTTCAGATTTACCTTGGAGAGGCACACACTAACGCTGTGTGTGTGCTGCAGGATGGTGGATGGAGGAACACCTTGGGCCACAGCAGCGTTCATCACTCTGGCTCCATCCATGTGAATCGACAGACCATACTGATCTGCTAAAGCACGAACCTTGGAGATGGAAACAAACAGCCCAAACATGATGACAATTCTAAAACACCCCAGATCCTCTATTCTCTTCTAACGAGGCAAGTATCACTGCTGCTTTCACGTGTTGACATAAAAGTTTTAATCAAAATAAACTACACTGAGAAGAAACAAAACATGGTGTCATTGACTTAAATCACTTAGAAACATTTTTTTACTTTATCAGACTAATCAAAAGGGTCAGAGCACAATATTGTTGTAAATGTGTCAGAGTTCAATGAGAAGCTATACTTCATCTGCAGCCTTTACAGGGCTGTAACATCTAAAATGGTCACATATTTGTTTATCTTTTAGTTTATTGTTCATCATCATTGATGCAAATGTATAATGAATCTTAAGCACTTTGGTGAGCACAGGTAGCTATTATGTTAGCCATTGTAACTGAAAATTTTACTTTTTTCCACTGGCTCAGTTATTAAACAAAAAAAAAGCAATATGAGGAAGAAAGGAGGAGGCTGCTGGGGAAGAAGAGGTCCAACACACCTGATGATAAAGAGTGCAGGAGCAAACATATCATGTGCTTGTACAACCAGCTGAGAAATTTGGTAGCACCAGTGCTACCAATGGAAAAGTTAGCTTGGAGTCCCACTTTACAGAGGTTGAAAAGTCACCCTATAAACAGAATAGAAAACTGCAGTTATAAACGAACAGAATATTGATGTAACCCAAAACGACCTTACACAGTGTTATAAACTGTATTTCAGAACATTTATGTTGTATGCATTAGACATATGACAGAGCAGCTCCCAACAGAAAATGAATGAAGCAATGAAATGAGGAATATTAATCTTAATAGAAATGTTGACAATATATAAGACATATAAAGCAGAAGCACAGACATAAAACCATAAAGAATGCATAAATTACTTCACAACCAAAGCCACAATGAAAGACATGCATGCGCACATACCTCCTGCAGGAAGGACAGAGGCAGCACTCGTCCTCCCCGAATAGTGTGTGTGTTCTCCAAACATATGAGGCGTGAGCGGGGATAGTGAGGGTTTGGGTAACCATGACGGATCTTTGACTCCAGCTGATCCAAGTCAAATGTCCCATCAGGGAAGGTGGTCACCGTGGTGGAGTGGACACCAGCCAGCTGTATCAACACAATGAATACACATTTATCCCCTCTAAGTAGAAAGTTGCAATGCTGACCACAGGTGTCTGCTGCTCCTGTTCACTCACCTGGGCGCTGGCTCCTTGCTCAAAGATGTGTAAATGGGACACATCGCCCACAATCATCTCGTCACCTCGCTGCATGCAGTGCGCCATCACTGCACAATGAAATGCATGCACTTTTAGAACCATTCTGTCCTGATAAAAATTAATTCTGACTCTGCTATTAAAAGCAGCGCTCACCTGCGATGAGATTTCCCATGCTTGTAGAGATGCAGAACAGTGCAGCCTCCATCCCAAACATATCAGCTGCCATTTTCTGTAGCTCTGCAGAAATAAATCAAATGCTATAATGCAAACAGGGGACTTGAAAAAAATCAAGTGTATATTTATGATATTTTTTAAATGGCCAAGGAGATACAACAATTAACAAGGAAGCTGTGACTGTGTTAAGTTTAAAAACATAACCAGCAACTTCAGGCTTTCATATTTAATACTTCCTGAGATACAGCCTCAAATTTCAAATGTTCAAAAAAACTAGCTGAAAGTGGATCCATGGGTATTAAAAATGAAATAAATCTATCAGAAAATATCACATATATCAAGCTAGAATTTAACCATTTAAATAAGCTTGGTTAATGTTAAAAAACGTGTCAAGCAAATCAGTGAAGACTGAGCAGAAGGCCTGATGATTTAGATGGAATAACCAAACATAATACAATTAACACACTTATGGTGTTTCGTCACAGTAAATATTAAACTGAAGCTTTAAAAAACATATAATAATAGCTGTTAAATAGGTAGATTCCTGACATCATTCAGCCATTAGAGCTGTGTAGGAGCTTCTTTCCATTTCCTCTTGAAGAAGTTACTTCCTGGTTTGATCCTGAAGCCTCACCCTTCATCTTATGTTTGTTTTTTCAGTATTTTTTTAACTATTCTAACAGAAAATATAAGAATAAAACCGTTCACTGCTGTATCTTCTCCTAATACTTCGGACGCGGCCTCCGCCATGGACCGAATCATCGCCGGAATGGCCTTGGCCACAATATCGGTGCGGAGGTCAACAACCCGGAAGGGAGTCGCTCTGCCCGGTCCGAGGTCCCTGGTCTTCTCGGTGGTGCTGTGACCCCTGGTCGAGCTCCGTACCAGCACGGCGGCTGCAGCATTTCGCGGCCAGAGTTTGCTTGAAGCGACGGCACCGTGGTTCAGAAATCTAACCAACATCCTGCAGGAAAAGGTTCTCATGGTGCTCACCTGAGACGACCTGTACAGCTGCAGGTATGATTGGTTGACTCATAGACATATATACGTAGACGCCGCGTTGACGGCCATCTTGGTACAGTGCCACTCGCCCCTACAGTGCATTGCGTCTGTAGAGGAATGACATGTCTGCACTATAAAAGTGATCATAAATCGATCAGTTGTCAACATATATTGTTTGTTACAAACGTCAGACATGGAGGACGGACAGGCAGACATAAATAGAACAAAAGCATCCAAGCATCCTGTGTCAAAGCTAAATGTGTGACGTTTTAACAAACCAAACCGTTTGGAAATCGGTCGAAAATTCAGTGAATAATTCTATTTTAAGATTGTGGAGTACCTCTTACTTCCATAGACTTACATTCACTCCCGCCTCTGCTAGCCCTGTACCAAGATGGCGGAGCTTTAGGCACGTCCCTCCACAGTCAATGCGGCGTCTACGTATATATGTCTATGGGTTGACTGACTGACAGCCTGCAAGGCAGTTAATGGATTGCCTATCGTCTCATCGACATGCACAGAGCAGGGTGGAGCTCAAGGTGGCGCCAATATCCCAACAAACACACACTGACAAAATGATCTGCTTTCATCTTCTACTGTCAGTGGATACACAACATAAGTCATCTCAATGCACATCACATAGTAAACTGAACACCTTAAAGTTTTATAGTAAAGAGAGAAACCCAACTCCCATTTAAGACCTCAGACTCAAGAACGCATTGACTGGTAGGAGTTAGGTTAAAGTTAGTCTGACTCACCAGATGTGGAATCCATGTATAAGCCTGCCACTGGTCACTAATCTCATGCAGCTTTGTCCTTCCCTTCCACTGTCTGCGTGGTACTGTTTTTCTTTTCTTTTCACTCCAGGAAACAACAACCCAGGGCAGCATCCTACCACACAGAAAAATAGAATTTCTGCCACGGATTTAGATTGTGCAATAAGGCAGCCCTGCTATTTTTTGTGTCTCCTTGCATGCAAACGTCCCAACAAAACAATTCCACCTGTCACGACTTTGATTGAACACTGAAGCTGCATCCTTCGCGTTGCCCCACCTGTGATGGTTGCGACTGGTTTAAAGAGACACAAACAAATCACATACTTTTTTCTTACTTGACAGTACTACAGCTGCCCTTACAAAATACTTTCTGTTATTGCAGCATGCATATGATTAGGACATACCACTTTGTCATAAATCATTATCACGACATGAGCTCAGTTTAGAGTCGCGTGAGACACTCTGACATTTGTGATGCAACTGCACAGAGGATTGTGGGTCAAAATGGCTAGAAAAGGATGCTTGCTTACAAACTGCAAAGTTTGACTGGATGTAGTAGGGCATCCTGGTATTTTTGGCATACTGCATTTGAACTACTATGTATTGGAACAAACCTTTTTCTGGAGTACTGTATAGTTTGGTAGTACGGATAATGGATAATAGAACGCACCAGTAGTCTAGCTTAGTCAGTTCACTCTGTAGTTCCTAATGTGCTTTACTATCATTCTGCTACAGTTAGATAAGCTAAAATATGACTCATGTAGCTCTGTAATTGATGATTAAATAATGGTTTATGACTAGCTATCCAGACGTTACTTCTTTATTACTAATTTTCATTCATGTTTATGCCCGGAAAACAAAGCTGTGCTGTCCAGACATGTTTTAGGGTGGCTGTCGCAATTTAGTATTAACATGCAAAAAGCAAAAGGGGAGGGAGAAAGCGACCAGTGGTAGGCTTATACCTTCATCCTACGGTGAGTCAGACTTAGGTAAAGTGGAAAAAGAGGAGGACAGGAGATATAAAACAAACAACGCAGAAGAGAAGAATAAACATTAAAATGATATGCTGTATATGAGTGTTTGCAAATGAGGTAGTATAAAGAGCGACAAAGTCCACATTTGGAGGAGGTGGATGTAAGTCAGTGACAGGACTTCAACTCAGGATGCTGGGGTTCAATCTAGTGTTGGACTATTGTGTTTAGTTGTAGTTTACTTAATATTCCATTTTTACTGTTGGTGCTGTTACTATCTGGGTCTTCAGTCTGTGTTTGGTTAGGTTTAGGTACCAAAGCCACTTGGTTAGGTTTAGGAAAGGTAAAAGAGTTCATAAAAACCCTTTCACAGATTTAACCACCTGTTCGAAGGCTACAGCAAGTTTATCCTTCATCTTCTTGGTTACCTGAATGTTGAGTCCTGCTCAATCTAAAAGGAGCGACAGTGATGACGCCACTTCCTTTCTGAAAGCTTGGAAATTTTCCGTCCATCCATCCATCCATCCATCCATCCATCCATCCATCCATCCATCCATCCATCCATCCATCCACCTATCCATCCATCCATCCATCCATCCATCCATCCATCCATCCATCCATCCATCCATCCATCCATCCATCCATCCATCCATCCATCCATCCATCCATCCATCCATCCATCCATCCATCCATCCATCCATCCATCCATCCATCCATCCATCCATCCTTCCATCCATCCATCCATCCATCCATCCATCCATCCATCCTTCCATCCATCCATCCATCCTTCCATCCATCCATCCATCCATCCATCCATCCATCCATCCATCCATCCATCCTTCCATCCATCCATCCATCCATCCATCCATCCATCCATCCATCCATCCATCCATCCATCCATCCTTCCATCCATCCATCCATCCATCCATCCATCCTTCCATCCATCCATCCATCCATCCATCCATCCATCCATCCATCCATCCATCCATCCATCCATCCATCCATCCTTCCATCCATCCTTCCATCCATCCATCCATCCATCCATCCATCCATCCATCCATCCATCCATCCTTCCATCCATCCTTCCATCCATCCATCCATCCATCCATCCATCCATCCAGCCATCCATCCATCCTTCCATCCATCCATCCATCCATCCATCCATTTTCCTCCACTTACAGTCGAGTTGTGGCGGCAGCAGGTTAAATAGGTCATTCCAGACGTCCCTCTCACCAGCAACATTTTCCAATTCTTCCTGGGAGTTCCAAAACCAGATGAGATATATAATCCCTAAAGTGAGTTCTGGGTCTACCCCTCCCAGTTATATTTTCTTGAGAAACCCTCAAAGGAAGGCATCCAGGAGGCATCCCAATCAGACGCTTGAACCACTCAGCTGGCTCCTTTCGACACAAAGGAGCAGCGATTTTACTCCGAGCTCCCTCTAGATGTTTGAGCTTCTCACTCTACGCTCGAATGCTACATGTCCACGGGGATGTTTTAAGATGAGACATGGCAGCTCGTTGGGAAACTCTCTCGTTCATTATGAAAACAGTTTACCAAAATGTCAGTCATGAACAAGATCCTGAGATACTTAAACTTCCTCACTTGATGCAGCAACCCACCCCCGTCCCAGAGGAAGCAATCCTCCGGTTTCCGGCACACAACCATGGTGTCAGACTTGGAGGTGCTGTCTCTCGTCAAAATCAGTTATCTGAACCGCTCCAGTAAACGCCAAGGGTCACAGCTTGATGAAGCCAACAGAACCACATCATCTGCAAATAGCAGAGACATGACTCTTAAGATTCCCAAACTGGACTCCCTCCTCACCCTGGTTGCGGTTTAAGAATTTACATGAACTATTCGCTTGAAAGCAAAACATCGGCTATAAAAGCATTGGTGGTTTTTAATTCCATTTAAGCAATTAACCAGAATGGCTGTTTTTCTCGTGAGGTTGGGCTGTGCTGGTCAAATCACAATATCTGTCAGCGAAAGGTATTTAAAGACCTTTTCCCCAAGTTGTTCAACTGTATTATATATTTAATTCAATATCGTATATCATGTATTGTGGTTGTAGTGTTGCTCTGGACTCCATTACATTCTGAAAAGTTTTAAATTAACTTCTCTTGGACAAGTACAGCAAGAACTGGACATTAAAAACTTCAAAAAAATGATATATTTGGACAGATTATTATACTGGCTCATATACTATAGGCTCCAACAATCCTACATGGATGGATGTTATACTGTGTCGGTGATCATATCATTGCATGTACCCTGTGTGTGTTCAGATTACTTTGCTATATTTGAAACACTTGAAGAGAAAACATCTATGAAAACAGAAACAATCTCTTCATGTGTTTTCTCTTAGTGCTGTTGATGCCACACACATATGGTTGTCTAAATATTCTAGTTTCCCTGAAAATGATCTCAGACATATTCCTCTATTTTTCCACAATTATCTTCAGTCAGAATATGCCATGTCTGATGTAGAGTATGAATCTGAATATATTTGTCCATGTAACTCTCACCATGGACTGTACCAAAGTGACTGAGGCATGCATATGAATATATAAATGTCTCTGTGCATCTGTGTGTGTGTCTGTTCCTGTGTCAGTGTTAGTGTGGTTTGTTTACACTATGTTGTAGACACGAATGCTCGGAAATAGCTGTGACAGCTCGAGCTTCTTCAGGGGTCATAACCTGCTTTTGGCCTGACCTTTATCCTCGCTCTGAGCGGGAAACCTAATTTTGACTGGTGCTCACCAATCGCCTATTTAGCTCATTGTGGAGACCTTTAAAGGAGGTGAAAGCCCCCGGCCCCCCCAGCACACACGTATTCACACACATAGCATGATGAGGCTATGGGCTCAATCCTAAATTAAACTGGTTATATCCAGCACTGTCCTCTATTTTTATCGGTAATAAACCCCCAGTTCCCTCACATCTCTGGATCTAAGTCAATATTTGGAGGTGAAGGCTTGTGGGAATTTCTCCAACATGGACTAAGATAGGTTACGAGGGAGGGGCAGTCATTACAAAGCAACTATCTCCTCCCTCTGACACTCACTTTTCCTCTCTGACCTACAAATACTACAGCTACATTCACATCACTAGCACCATTATCCTCCCTCCCTGCCTGCCCTCACACACATTTCCCACTCGCATGCATACTCTTGCTGTCTTGTCTGATTTTAATCACTTGATAAAAGTCCCAGTGTGTGTTATCAGGACCGCACCATACTGTAGTTAAAGTTAATATTGCCAGTAACAGAGCCAGGTTTTATGGTCCATAACAAGTCATCATTAAAAGTCATTAGCAAACATCAGCGTCGTAAAAAGGCCACAGTCGGTCTCGGGAGCCTCACAAGAGCCGTGAACAGAGAGAGATAAAGATGCATCAGTGAGCGAGACAGAGCAGCGATGGGTAACTGTGATAAGATGAAGAAAGTGGGAGACAGACGTCCCGAGCGGGAGTTTTTACGGGATCACTGTTGGCACTGTAGCCTTGCATTTTTTTTGTCCGTGTGTGCTCCATGTCTTTGCTTGTGTTTTGTTTCCCTCAAATGCCTTCCAGCATTCCTTGCCTGTGCGCGGAGGGAAGAGTGGTGTTTTGGAGAAAATATTGAATTAGAGAAGAAAAAAAGAGGCAGAGAGGGAGAAATGAAGGAGAGGGAGAAATATTGACTCCTTCTGGGAAGGAGCGAGACGGCAACGCCTTTCCAATAACCATAAACCCACTGGGCTGAAAATAGACGGGGCCGAATGAATAAACGAATGTGTTCATCCCACATGAGCTCTTCTCTTTCACGGACGGAGGGGAATGGAGGTGACCCCCTCCTCCTCCTTCCTCCCCCCCTCTCCCTCTTTCTCTCTCCTCTTTCACTGAGGCCATCATTTCTTCACCATGACGAGAGATATTAACCGGAACAAAACAGGTGTTTATGGGAAGCCTTCCCTCGAATGAGGTTTTTCATGCACAAACGAGGACACACACACACACACACACACACACACACACACACTCCTCTGTGCAGCGTAAAGGTGTCGACATCAGTGCCTGCGAAACAAGACTAACATCTGTTTTACATTTCACACTATCCCCCCTTCATATGTCATGAGCCATGTGGACATGCTTTACTTCACACACACTCACACCATCGTGTTTCCATCACTTCAGAGGACACTACATTGGTTTACATTAGTTTCCTGGAGTCTCACCATAACCGGTGCTTTCCTAATCTTTGCGCTAACCCTTATTACGGTAAGCTTAACCAAGGCAAAATTTAATGGTTCACATTATGGGACTTTCTTTTTGGCCCCAGAAGGGAGGCGAGTCCCCGCAGTGTGACTGTGTAAACATATTTATGTCCCCACAACTGAGTAATACAAGCACACACACACTCACACACAGATATGCAGAAGCAGGGGAGGCACGATGGTGTAAATCCTTTCTTTTCCTTTTTTCACCAGACCAGAACGGGGGGGAGTCCTCTGTGCCTTCTCTGAGCTTCGTAAATGGTCAGTTTACCCTGTAACTCTCTGAACCCAAAGCAGTTTCTGTGCATTTTTAAATAATGTAACCTCTATGGAAACTGCACAAACATGGCTAGAAGTGGAATAAAACTTTAAAGAACCAAAAATCACATAAAAAAAGGAAAAACAAAAGTTGAATACCTTTGATTATTTATTTACAAAAATTGAAGAAACCTTGAATCAACATGTGCAACATTTTTCCAAGTGCCCACAGCTGTTACCAATACTGGAAAAAAGAGATCCACATACAATCAATTGTACAGCTTGCATTTTTAATTTGTTTTCATACTTGTCTCTCCCTCCGCTCTGTGTAAACACAGCTTGCAGTTCAGCCAAAAAGTCCATGAATTTTTTTACATGACTGTTTGGTAGCGGCTGAGTCACTAATAGCTTCATGGTTGCACAGATGTGTGGAGAATATTTTGTTTTTTTACAGAACCTTGTTCGTGCAAATGGTTTAATTTTTTTTGCAGTTTCTCAAACGAGACATGTAGAATAAAGTGACTTTGATGAAACATGATTCTGTTCTGTTTTTACAGAATCTGTGTTACAGTTTTTTCAAACCTGCCAGTGGATTTTGGGGAGCAGTGGGTTAAAAAGAGGTCTTCCAACCCCTCTCCGTGATTATATATAACCACACAAAACGCTAATGTGCAATAGCCAAACATCTCATTCCTAAACAATGGGCATTAATCGGCTGCTACACTCTTCTGGGAAGGCTTTGTATCCTGGCTGCAAGGATTTTCTCTCATTCTACCACAAGAGCATTTGTGAGTTCAGGAGCTGATGTTATGTGATAAGATCTGGCTCGCAGTTCCTCCCAAAGGTGGCGGACGGGCTAGAGGTCAGCGCTCAGTGCGGGCCAAAGTTCCCCCCCCCCACCAAAACTTGGAAAACTCTCTTTCTTTCTTTTTGGACCTAACTTTGTATGTGGGCATTGTTGTGTCGAAACCTTCCCCAGACTGTTGCCACAAAGCTGGGGGAACAATATTGTCTAAATTATTATTGTATGCTGAAGCAAGATTTCCATTCATTGGGCCTGAGGGGCCTAAGTCAAACAATGAACAGGGGAGTCCGAATGCCTTTGGCCATATTGTTTACTTTTGGTTGTATTTGCTTAAGTTTTCAGATGAATTGTCTCCACACCAGTTCTACGCAAGCGAGTGGAATTTTGTTTCGTGGTTGAAAAACGACATTTGAAAAACTTTCACTTGTTTGCACAGAACTTGCTGTGAGCAGTTTTTGTTGGAAGTGGCGTCTACACCCAAATAGTCCCAGAGAAAACCCTCGAGGTCTGTAGATTATAGTAGCCAGAAAACTGCTTCTGGAAAATGCTTTAAGTGCTCAAACTACAATTTTATTCACTTGCATTGTAGCCTCATATTCAGAAGCTCACAGAAATCCACTGCAGGTCTTCATGGAGAAGGTACCGAGCTTTTGGGGTTTTGTTTCGAGTGAGCCCCTTATATTTATGCGTTGTGGTGCAGCTAGTTGTTGTGTGACAGAATGAGACAGGGTTAACCAGACCATCAAGTGCAACCGCTATCGCCTGTGTGTACTCATTCATCTCATCCTTCATTCATCTCACTCGCCGACTTCTCCTCTCAGTCAGTCACTTCTCGTTTTGTTCATTCAGCTGTAATTATAGATCCTGACCAGCCTGTACAATTTCACTTCCGAGAACAGTCACATCTCCTTTTTTTTCTACCTCCTTCTGCTTTATTCATTTACCAGACCTTCAGTTCACCCCTCGCAGCGATCCTGTCGCCCCCCTGAACCTCTTTTCACTCCTTCTCTTCATCCTCCTTTCCCACATTGCCCACTCTCCTCTCCCTCCATCTCCCTCTCTCGCTCTCTGGGAAGTCATGTGACTTCTCTGAAGCTGAGCCCTATAAACCAGCAGTACTTGGGGGGCTCAGTGCCTATACAGCTCCCTGATTGGCTCTTGCATTCAGACGGCGTTCACTGCTGGGCACACACACACACACTCAGACCCCCTGTTTTCCTCTTTCAGGAACAAATGTGATCCTTCACGTTAAAAAAAAACACAGAGGAGGGGGCTCATGAGTGTGTGTGTGTGTGTATGCGTGTGCGTGTGTGTGTGTGTGCAGTAGGAGTATTCCAATTGAGCAATGGTTATTGGCCTTTAATGAGAGGGCTGTTTTCACAAGGTGGAATCAAGGAAGCACACACATACACACTGAAGCCAGAGCAGTGCCGTTTGTTTTATGTTGTGGGATGCGTGCTGTGGCAGGCCAATAGCAGAATGGACTCGATTCAGAGGGCTCAGCATTGGGGCTTGTTTAATCCAATTGAATCCTTGTTGAGACGAAACAGAGGGGCCTGTCAGCTGGAAGTGCCACTGTTCATATTCAAAATCTGCAGTTTGGATTGAAGGCTTCTGCCAAGTTTAATTTGCAGAGAAAACCCCATAAAGCCTAGTGTATAATTTGAAACAAACCCCAGAAAGTTGTTTTGGTCTTAACTCATCCCACGATCCAAAGTTTTCATCTGACTCTGATATTTTCCAGCTGGCACCGAACGAGAAGCTTCAGGGAAAGAGATGGTTAATGATTTTTATCCCATGTGGAAACTACAATAAGGTGTATTGATGAAGAAACAACAGTGGAGTCTTTTTGATGTTGACACCTTTTTATAACGTAACTGACGGCCAGAGACTGACACCTTCCCGCACACTTTTCCTGCTGCTTTCAATTCATACATTCAGCAGTAACGTTGACTTAGATAAACAGTGTGTGTCTGAAGGACTGTGTGCTGCTGCTGGCAGGTAGGCAGAAGTAGAAACTGCTACTGAGAGTAGTTACAGTAAAGTGTTGCTATGAAATTATGAACAGAAATTCATGGTCCCCAGAGGATTAAACCACTTTGGTGATCTCCTGCCTTTTCCTCGAGCTCCACCAGCTTGCATCCTGTGAAATCGAGTATCTCTGGATGTACAAGATTTACCAGTTGGTAAAAATAGACATGATTTGTTCATATATGTTAGTGGATTAATCTTAATGGCTCTGTTCAGTGTCACAACAAACCATGCACTTTGATGCTGTATTAGAAATTGCTCATAGCTATAAAGAATTTACTGCTTGTCATTTTTTATTTGGATGGTAATGCAATGAAAAAAATAGTGCGCATGACACGTTCACTACTTTATATTTCCTAATTAACATCAATCAGCCACAACATTATGACCACTGACAGGTGAAGTGATTAACATTGATCATATTGCTACTATGTGCTGTTCTGCTGGAAAACCTTGGATTTTGACATCCATGTTGATGAGACTTAGACACCCAAATAAACATTGTCCCACAACGAGCACACTCCCTCATGCACATGGAAATCCTAAATGTCACTGGTCTACCCCTGCAGGAAAATGCACCCCACCACATGGAAACAACATCAACCAATCAGGAACATGTTGAGGAACATGACAATGGCCCAACATGTTGATTTGACCTCCAAACTTCCTACACCCCATTCTGATCAAGCATCAACAGGATGCAGTGGAACAAGTTTGATAGACAGAGTCCCCACTGCACAAGCCAGAGTACCCAAAGGATCCAGTGCCAATGTCCTGGTTCCAGATTCCACAGGACACCCTGAGAGGTCCTCTTGTCCATGCCCAATGGTTCAGAGCATTTTGACCACATAAGGGGACCAACACAATATTGGGGAGGTGGTCAGAATGTTATACCTCATTGGTGTATGTTTGATTTTACAGATGTGAGAATGACCACTATGTGACTCCACTCTTGTCAGTGACAAAGCAAAATGACTTTGACTGATTGACTGAAATCCTGACTGACAGCTCAATAGTACAAAAAAATAAACATTTACATATATAGTAAATGTCTGTTCGTGTGTAGTCAATAAGTGAACATGGGGGCAAATTTAGACACAGCTAAAAGCCTGATCACCTGAATTTTAATCCAGCGTCATCATGAGGTCAGCATTTTTGGGTTTTTGTGTCTAGGTTTTTCTTTTACAAGGTATGATCAAACAGTTCCAAGATTAGCATGTGTTACAGAAGTTTTTATGATAACTGACGGATGTGGATTTGTGATTTTACTGTGGACCACAAACTTAGGATTTAATTTACTATATTGGTAACTGGCTAGTAGAAATAACTAAACCGATAACTGGGAAATAACTGGTCATTCACGAGTATCAAGTGTCTATCTGGAATGTATAAAAGAATGGAGGATCACATTTGAGAAAGCTACAGCATTTGTGATCACCAGAATTGTGATTTAGTGCCATCATGAGGTCAGCATTTTTATTTTTGTGTCTAGGTTTTTCTTTTACAAGATAGGATCAAAAAGTTCCAAGACTGTTCCTATTGCACATGCACAGAGTGATTATGCACGATGCCGTGTCATCAACGTCGGGACTTGTGTTGCACGTTTTTGTGGTGCACATTTGCAGTTTCACAGTAGACCTCAAACTGAAGCAGAGAGCAAACATCGCATTCTGTGTCATACAGCAGCTGGGAAGATCCAACCCTCATGTTTAGGACCATCACTGGTGACAAGAGGTGGGTCTGCGGCTAAGACCCAGAGACTAAACAGCCATTTTTGCAATGGAAGAGCCCCATGCATCATGCAAGAGCGCACCAAGAGCATGCTAGTCGTTTTCTTCGACATCTCTGATTTGGTCACCGTTAATTTAATGTCCTTTAGCGTTGAAAGTTTTTGGTTTTTGTAAATGCAGTCGGAACATTTTGATAGCACCTCGTATTGATGTAAACGTTAACTTTAGCATTACAGTCGCACTTAACCGACTGTTGCAGTTGCTGGCGAGACAGACAGATTCAGATTACATAGACTAAGGTCAAGCTATTCCCAGAGCCTTCAACTGTGTCTCACTGTCTCCTTTGGCAGATTTGTTGAGTTTAACACATTAAAAGAAGCTACTGTAGAATCTGAATTTAAAATAGCGATAAATGTCAAGGTGAAAAAAATAACAGTGTTCCGGTTGGTCACTAAGAAGACCTCCAACTGTAATATTTTGCTTCCCTCTCATATTAAAGAGTCGGTCAAAGTTAGTGACCAGCTGGTAAATGTTGTGGAGCATTTAGCAGCTAAAGAGCCACAGATTTCCCTCAGGGGTCGGTAGAGACCAAAACCAGAGCAAAAAGAGAGTAAACACTGACGACGGGGCATAAACACAATACAAACACAAGTGGTAATGACTGATAACGCTGCTCCGTGACCTTTCTATGTGTAAATAAGCTACTGTTTGCTAACAAGTTTGTTCTGCTGAAGAAGGGCTGGAGATGTAGCTGACAGCTTTAGAGAAAGGATGAACTTTCACACTAAGTCACATCTTATTTCCTTCCATGTTCCATCATTTCTTAGTTCTTGCTTCTTGCATGATGTCTTTGCTGTTTTGCGCCTTCTGTTTGTTTTCTTTAATCAGCAGCAGAAACTGAATTCTACTCTTTATTTGCACTGAAAATGTTTTACCGCCACAGTGTGTTAAATGGTTAAACCCTACATGCAGAACTTTGATTTCTAGTGGAGAATCTCTTTATTGTAGCTCTGCAGCATTTTCTTTAAGGATTCACAGGCGTTTCCACTCATTCATGACTAAAAAAACCCTTACTCACCACATATGTATGTGCATATGGTAATGCTTGGACTGGTGCGTGTCTGCTGCAGTCTCAAGTTCAAATATTGTGCAGTCCTGTTTGCTGGCTGAAGGGACACAGTGACACCTGAGAGTGTTAGAGGGTTTGGTCTGAGTCCATGCTGTTACAGTAAGCCATTTGGCATCTGAGCTTCCCTGCCGCTACGCTTGTGCAGCTGTGAATGGAGAGCAAAGGAGAGGAAAAAGAAACCTCCTAGATAAAACAATGCAACTGTGTCTATTACAAAGTGCTTTTTACCAGCAGTTTAGTACCAATCAGGTCAACCCAGTTAGTTTTGTTTGTGCTTTACAGCCGGTAAGAGCCCAGGCACACCCAAACTGTCCAGGTGTTACGGGAAAACCATTTCAGTGATGATTTACATGAAAATAAAATTAGTCACAATGAGCTCCGAGGGCTGCAGAGACGGAGCGTGTGCAGGGGGGTGAAGGGGAGGGGTGGTGAATACTCAGCTTAGAAAAATATTGTGGTTTTGACTGTGTGTGTGTCTGCATGTGTCACTATGAGCTGGTCAGGGAGTGCAAGTCAAGACAGTGTGTGGGTCTTTACAGGCTTGGGCGCACGCAGATGCATACATGCACACATGGTTTTTGAGTGCATTTGCCTGTCTGTATGCTTCCCATATGGTTTTTATTGATCCGTGTCCCTGTTATACCCCTTCTGCTCCCTCTCCTTCTCTCCGTCTCTGTCTGTGTGCGCTGATGGTGAAGGAATGATGGAATGCTGGAGGGTAAATCTCTGGTTTCCTGGAAGCTGGTCTGGCTTTATCAGAAGCGGCTGTGACAATACTCGAGCTGATGGGCCAACCAAACGTCTTTCCTATAAGCACCGATCAGCCAACAGAAAGCCTTCCTGGAAGGAATAATCAGCAAACCGGAGGCCCTTCCTGGAAGCCCACTGTGGATTGCTAGTTGCAGGGCATATTCCTAACCCTTTAATATTCTTTCCACCTTCTAGGCTCGACACGGCTGACTTTGGCAAGAGCTCAAAAATGAAATAAAACACACAAGAAGCTGTTGATAACGCTTAGATTTTAATCAGACTGCAAGAACATTATTGCTCAAACTGGCTCAGTTTTAAAACAGTCCTGCCATTGCACAACTTGTTTCTCATTTCCTCGTGCTGCATTAAACGTTAAAGCTATGAGGGGTGGTGCCCAAAACTTTGGTGTGAATGTTTTGATTGTTGAAAAAAATATATATATTAAAAAAAAAACCCTCCAAACCGAGCTCAGTTGTTTGAGAGCTGGGTGTTGTGCTTGGCCGGGGCACTGTTGACAACTGTTGAGCTGGACACAGCAAGTCATAACCCGAAAAATGAATCATGGTGGAAAGACTTTCTGTGAGTGTGTGAGATTCACGAGAGGAGCGAAGGATACAGGCAAAATATTCCAGCTCCAACTCACCAGGCAACTATGGGGAACATAAAATGAGTCACCGTGAGCTGAGCTGGCTTATTTAGACAATGTGTTTGTGTGTAAAACTGGATTATTCTGGTTGGATTTTGGGAAGAAGGCTCACTCATTTCTGTTTGTCTCTTGACCTACGTCATTTTTGTCTGTAAGTGCCCACTCAGTTTTCCCCTCATAAACAAATAGTGTCATCCACACTCACACACATACACACAAGCGTCCAGAGACACACATTTTTCCTGTAAGTGTCATAGCAAAATGAGGAACTGTGGAACCAGGATTTTGAATCATTGTAATTACCTGAATTGAGGTAAGCTGTAAAAACAGTTATTAAACATTATCCTCTCATTCCCACAGAAGTCTTGAGCTGGCACACATCCAGAAATGTGTGTGTGTGTGTGTGGTAAAAGGTGTAAAGCATGTATTATTCTCAACCTGAACTCGATGCTCTGCCTGCATCATTTAGCCTCTTCTTTTCTTTTTTTTCAAACTCTATTCTCCTCAGGACTCCCTCATCTATCACACTCACTCACATAGAGACACCTCATTCGCTGCTTCTCATACACACACTAACACCAGGCAAGCCGTAAAAACTCAACTCAATTAAAGTGCCTCTTTCCTGGAAGCCAGCCTCAGACAGAGCACAAGGTATGCAGGGAATGGGAACCGTGTGTGTGTGTGTGTGTGTGTGTGTGTGTGTTATGTGGGGAGGTGGGGGGGAGATACTGAAATGAAGAAACTCACCTCCTGCTTAATTTTACCAACAGCAATCTCCCTTGACCAACCACTTACGCACACACACACATTCTGCATCGGCTGCACACTAAAAAACCACAGACCGTCGTAAATCTCCCCCACGTGGACCCTTTCACCTATTTGACCTCACACACACACACACACACATCTATCCACACACACTCCCCTGAGGACACCATCCTCTCTCAGCCCCTCAGGCAGGATGTATAAAACCCCGCTGCATTCCTTTCCAGTTAAGTCCAGCCCAAAGTGAGCTTTCTACACAGTAACTGCTGTGTCAAAAGTGTGTGTGTGCGCATACGTGCGATGGCCTAACTGTGGCGCTTCTGGGAATCCCTTTGTTACTGTGTGGCGCGTACATCAGCAGGACCCACCCTCCCCACCCCAAAGCACCACTTCTTGTACATACATTCCCTGATGCCTATGGAATTTACCCACAGTGCTCCAGCAGAGAAAATGAGAAGTGAGGATTGCAGTAATTTTAACCCTGTGACGAATGCATGTCCTCCCCGTCGCCCGGTCCTGCTGGTTCAAAGCCTGCCGACTGAATAAACACCGCTTTGTTTAACTAGGAAATCCCATTTGTCAGTAAATAATCTTGTTGTGAGGCCAGGCATTGCTGGAATACAGACTGCTTCACAATACATGACGGTAAGTCAGAGCGTTTCCAGTCAATATTGACTCAGTGGAGTGAGAGAAAGGAGAAGCAAACAGTGAAGTAACACACAGGGCAAATGCATTGACTTTTGTAAAAATAGTGCTCTTTAATATAAATTATTGAAATATTTTAGAAATATAAATATGTGCAACGTTCCTTTTCATTTATTTTGTAATGCTTTTGTCATTTCAGATATTACAGCTTGTATTTTGCCAGACTAGTGGCCAGCCTTTTGCAAGAAGAGTCTTTATAAAAGACAAATGATTCACATACACGTGGTCCACTGGTGCGACACATGTTAAACAAAAAAACAACTTGGTGTTGATGTGAGAAAGTTAAGACTCAGATTTGACAAAAAAAAAAAGAAAAAGTGTGCCACTATGCTACAATTCAGCGCCCCTGTCTCAAGTGGCCAACGTGAGATGACAAAATTGTACGACGTGAAATGGCTACCGCTCCAATATGGATCACAGGTTAAGTACGAGCATGGGTCGAGCACAGGTATTTCTTTTTTTAAAATCAAATCTGAGTCTTGCGTCTTGTTTTACAAAAGGCCTTCTTCTTTTTTTTTTTTTTAAAGAATCACTTGAGGGGAAGTGTCATGTTTTCCCTTGACATTCAGACAGACGAACCCAACTGTCCACTCCTGCTCCAGAGGTAACGATGGAAGGTAGATGGGGAAACAACAAAAAAAAAAAACACCTTTCTAAAACTTCTAACAGCTTGATTCCTCTTTTATCTCCTTCATGAATGTAAGAAGAGAGAGAGCTGATGGACAATCGCTCGCACACAAAAGGGCATTTTAGCAAATATTTAAAAAAAAGGCTCTAAAAGGAAGAATTAAGACTCAGCCCAAACTTTCTTTTTTTTTGCACGGGCCGTTATATTTACAGGAGCGGCGTCCTGTTGAGCTCCATCATTTCCTCGAAGTCTGGGGTATCAATCACATCATTGTTTTTGTTTAGTTGTATACCAGTATGTCTCCTCCCACTTCTCCCCCGCTCAACTCCCCTCCCCAGCCCTCCGTCCTTTTCAATTTCTTATTCCTAATCCTATTTCCCGCTCCTCTTCCTCCTCGGTTGAATCCCTCTTCTCACCCTCTCCTATCTCTGGGATGATCATCGTCATTCCCCGAGGAGCTTTACAGTGTCGCTGACATTTTTCCAGCCAGTCATGGATAAAAATAAGTTCTGCTGTTTTGTTTGGTCCCATGCCAAGGCTTTTGTCTCGGTAACAAGCTTTTGTCTCGGCAACAGCAGTCTGCTTTCCGTCACTGTCAAAGCACACATGCATCTTCGAAACAAAAAGAGAGGCAGGGAGTGGGTAATGGAGGTGGAACAAGAAACAGGAGCAGGAGAAAATGCTTTGTAATGGGTTTTTTTTGTCCCACGCTAACAAAGCCTTCATGTGGGCCTGTACCTGCATGTATGTGTATGTGCAGCTAGCGTGCATGACCACCCCACTCCCCTCTATGAGGCAACACTTGCGGGAAGCAGCAATGGAAATGTGTGCACGACCACAACACACAAATACACACACACACTCAGACAAACAAACACTGTGCGTTCTCTGCGTTGGGCCCCTCGTTTGGACTTTGCCTTTTTCTCTGCAGCTCCTCCTTCATTCGTTTCCTCTGAGCCTTTCTGCTCCTTGCCGTCTTTCTCTCTGTCCAGTGATCCAAAGTGTTGTAAATGTCATGCTGACAGAGGAGGTTTCTTCTTAAGCACATTAAACCCACCGAGCTCACCGGTGGGGGGTATTGATCACGCCTTCGCTGTCATCGTTAATATCGACCAATCAAGTTAATTTTCTACGAGGCACTGCTCTGCGTCTGAGTCAGTCATAGGAAACGTTGACCTTTGACCTCTGGCTTCATCTGCCACTCACACTAGTGGTCAGTTCTTGCAAGGCAGGATGGACGAGGTAATCGTTGGTTACCCAAATCACACTTCTCATCCCAGACCTCAGGTCAGTGGGAGACTCTAGGTAGATATCAGTGATTTAACAGATCTGGGATCAGCTGATTCTGGCCACTGTGAACAGAGGACCTCATGTTAGCATCTAAGGCTCAGTCTAGTCAGTCTCGGATGGTGAGAATATTCTCGTATGCGCTGAGAACTGGTCTGCGCGGTCCTCCTGGCACCTGGTCCATATAGTGGAACCTCTGTAGTTCCCGTCAGTCATATCGGAGCATCGTACTCCTCCAGGAAATCTCTAAGTGTGTGTGGGAGCTGATCAGTTCGCTCCGACGCCCCAAGGCCTCGGCTGTTCAGTGTCCTCCTGCACATGTGCTGCAGGGACGACAGAGAAGTTGAGAGAGGTCTCTGCAGCTCCAGGGGGATCTTCTCTCCACCAGTGTGGATCAGATAAACGTTGCGCCCCTTCATTTTTGCCTCTCCTGGATTGCCCCCACTTGCCCCATCTCTGGTCCTTCCAGTATCTGGCCCTTTCCCCATGTAGTGCGCTATGAGTTTCAGCACACAATCAAACTGTGGAAGCTCTTGGGTGTTTTGGGGGTCTGGCTGTAAGAAGAAGCCACCTCCCTCGCTGTGGATGCGCAGGTTCTTGGTTCCCCGAGCCGTCTGGACGGACAGGGTGAAGAAGTGGCGGTGGTCCGAGGAGTCGCGGATCAGGAAAGTGCCAGGGGGTTCAGAGCGCAGCAGGGAGCTGGCCTCCCGGCCCCCAACAGCTCCCCAGTAAAACCCACTCTCCTTGAGCTTACGCAGTGCACACATCACCTGCAACAGGTAGAAAAGCCCGCCATCGTTAATATAAATAATCATCCAGAGTGAATTCTTAGACACCGGTAACACACACAGCTGGTTCTCCACAAACTCAGGCGTGACTGACCTGCTGGTAGTGTTCATGCGAGCTGAAGGGCTTGTAATGATGCGGGGTAAAGTTGGACCCCTGAACCCTGCCCTCTGGAGGGGCCACGCTGCTCATGGCGAGGGGGCTGCGTCTGCCGAAGGTTACCATGGCGCCATGGCCCCCTGCCTCTGCCCGCTGGTCGAGAGGCAGGGGGCCCTGGACAGGAGCTCCGAGGTGGACAGGTAGAAGAGGGTTTGGGGAGGAGGGAGAGGGGAGAGAAGGGGAATGGGGTGAGGGTGGCGGGGTCACACACCGGGTCCAGGGCCCCGGGGCAGAGGAGTCCGATGCATCCAGAGAGGGGCTGGTAGAGATCACCTAAACACAGCTGGAGGAGGGATGGAGCACAGATTTAGACCGATGATATGCAAAAGCAGGCAGCACTGAGGCAGCAGTGTGAATCTGAAACTTGCACTCCTCCTTCATAAACAGTGACATAAATAAATGACCACTTTGCCACACTGCAGCTCTCAGTTTACCCCCATAAAATGCAGTTATGGCGACTGTGACAAATGCATAAGGCAAGACTGGGCAGCGAGCAGGCAGGTTATATTTAGTTTAAATGAATCCTCTGCTTACTCGCGCTGAGCCTGCTGCTGCTGCACCGAGCAGCCAGACAGCAACTGGATCCTGATTGCTTTCAATTGTCTTCGATCGGGCGCACCGCAACAAGGGATTTCTGAATCGGGGTCACTGTGAAAGAGTCCGGCGCGCTTTTTTTCCTCCTCCCCCTCTTTCACTAAATAACTCCTTGTCCCCGATCGGAGGCCCCGTTCTCCGGTTTCACGGTGACTGAAAAGGTGTCCCGTCTGCTCCGGTTTCCCGTGATCCCCTGCAGGCTGCGGGGAATTAAAGCCGGACAGTGCAGGACAGCAGTCGGTGGAGGCAGGAGGCGCCATAACGGTTCTGGAGTGGAAGTCGGTCCACTAGCTCATAATACAGCGGAACAAGCCCAAAAACTGCCCCTCCGGAACCGTCCGCACCAACAGCCCGCAGCCACACGACAGCTACCCCGCTTCAACCCGCTCTGTAACCGAACCTTCTCCGTCTGGTTTTCTACTTCAATAATGTTAAACGAACCTCTCCGGGTCTAGCTTCAACTTACCTTGCGGATATGTGGAGCCCCGCACCGCAGCCGCTCGACGCCGACGGAGAATATATGCAAACTACCCGAAAGTAGTGCTAGATGAATTATTAATTCAGGCATTAAAATCCAACAGAAAAAAGTATCCAGAAAGTGTGCGGGTCGGCGGTGTGAGCGGAGGAATGTGGCGGCGGTGATATCTGCCGGAGAGATCCCGTCCGTGTGTGAGGAAGGTTACTGGAGGTTGTTTCCAGTGAGTAAAGCCGATGTTCGTAAGGCTCCGCCTCCTCCGCGAGACAGCTCCTTCCAGTAAACACGCGCACGCCCCGCGCGCGCACGCAAAAAGAGAACACGCGCATGTGCTTTTTCTCTCCCTCTCCCTCGCTCTCTCCATGTCTCGCGCGCGCCCTCCCTTGTTGGCAGATTGCCAATAAATAATCAGCGTGACCTTTGCCGGCCTGTTTCCTGGTACTGGTGGGTTCCCTTCTCGACAAGGTGAAAAAGTTAAAAGCTGCACATATGGAACCATAGAAAAATCATATTTTACACTCCACAATCTGCAGGCATGCGAGCAGTTTAGCACAATTTATGATAATAACCTGCTGCCACTGGATTCATCATTTTGCATGTATTCATTTGCATACTAATCTGAATCTAAATGATATAATCCTGCATTTAAAGAATCATTAATGAGACAGAATGTCAGTGGTTTTACACTTACTGCAACCAAATAGGTACCATATGTATATAAAACATGTATTTTTACACATTTTGAACAAGTCACAAATATATTCTAGCAAAATGCACTTTTGATTCAGAAATCAAAGCTCATATTTTGCTTTTTACAGTGAGCAGAAATGTGTGACAATAGCATCAGATGAATGGATCTGTTCCCTTTACGTTTATGGCACAATAGAAAATTCAAAGAGTCATATTTATACCACAGAATCTGGAGACGTATAAGCAGTTTAGTACATACTATAACAATTACATGCTGCCTAAATAGGTACAATATGTATATAACACATGCATTTTTGCACATGTTTAATAATGTGAACAGTTTTTAGAACTATGTTCTAGCAAGAAACACTTAATTCAGAGGTCATATTCTACTTTATAAAGAATTCAGAAATGTATAGGGATGCATCAAATCAATATAGTGGCATCAAAAATTTATAATAACCCTATTGTTGTGTAATTGAGTTTTAATGGTATTTTATTTATTTTCTTTATCTGTTCCTTATAATCTCAGTCTGTCTCTGCCGCTGCTACAATGTGAATTTCTCTGCTGAGGTTCCTGACAAGCTGAAAAAGTTAAAAGCTGCAAATATGGCGTGTGATGGAAACATGCTGCTAAATGCACAACTAATGCAGTATATTTGCATGTATTCAACTGCATAGTAGTCTGAATCTGCATGATATGATCCTGCATTTAGAGTATCATATTTTTGAGAAAGAATGTAAACATTAAAAAGTGCTTTTGCACATATTTAGTCACATTATAATCTGGATCATTTTACAACTGTATTCTAACAAAATGCATGTTTGATTCAGAAGTAAAAGTTTATATTTTGCTTTATATAGACAGCAGACATTTGCATCAATGCATCAGTGGTTTTTAAACATATCACACAAAGAGTTTGGGTATAACATGCACTATATTCAATATTTTTGCACAATTCAAAACCTTATTCTAGCAAAATGAGTAGAAATTTGTAGCAATACTTAAAATAAATGTAGTGGAGTGTAAAAGTTAGACCACAGCTGTCATATTATTATTATTATTATTATTATTATTATTATTAAAAATGCATATAGTGCTCATAAAAAGAAGAGTTTTGACAGACAACTTCAAAGCAGAAAACCCAGAAGTCAAATCCATAGTCAGCAGTTAAGTCAAGTCAGGTCAGATCGCTGGTATTTCAAACAACAGCTGTTGAGCCAAAGTGTTTTCCACTAGAGAAATAGAATTGACCTAACAAGTTTAAATAATAAGGTCAGGATCCTACAGTATTAATTAAATTACAAATTTTCTATACAACTTGAAATATTCATTTTATAACTGTTTTCTCAGTTATATAATCTACATTTTAAATGTGTTTTCTTCATATATTCATCTGTTTCTGTTCATCTCATCCTGTCTCTTGTGTTGCTGCAACATTTTAATGTCTCCTCTGAGGTTCAATAAACACAGTCTTACCTTAAAAGACTCGAAATGTCTTCATTTTTTGCAGCATCAAAAAGCGCAGCTCTGCCTCTGTGGTCTCACTCCCAGTCTGCTCAGCACGACAGATGATTAACACCTGGCCTACTACGAGCCGGCTAATGTTTAAAGATAAGATCCCTCAGGCCGCTGGGCTGTCAGGAAACATCTGACTTACTGTAAGTGCTCTTGAGCAACAAATAGCTATGTTGCTCTGCTGCCGAGCCTGACCTGAAATACTCTCTCACAGGCACAAGTCCTGCATTTGAAGACCTGCTGTGTATGTATTACTGGAAACATGCACTGAAGGTTGTGGAAAATAGCAGCTGCCAGTGTTATATTGGATTATTAATACATTTATGTGCACGGAGCATGTTAATATTTGATCTCTTACTATAACTGGCAGATATGCTATTATAATGACATCATTATTGGGCTCAACCTGTTATTTATATTACATACACTGTCAGGTTTCATAGCTTTTTCCCTTCTTAATCTTTAAAGTAACAGTTGCTGCAAAAGCTCTGAATGCAGCAGATTTAAAAGTGGAATATTTCACTCTGAAATGCACCAGAGTAGAAGTAGGAGCACAGACTAGGAAAGAGAAATAATCTAGTAAAACCCATAGCTGTTTGCATTTCAATATGCCTGTGATAAGCAATACAAAAACAAACAAATATTAGGATGTGATTAAAGGAAACAAAGATAACAGCTCATTTTTCTGGTAAATGGGCATCGATAAAGCTATAAAAACTATACTAATTTATGCTGTTGTCATGCTGCTAACAATAGCAACGTTATAGATAATGAGTAGTATCGAATGGGTGTAGCGGGTTTGAGATCCCTTTGTGCTAAGCCATCTTTAGAATGTCATTCCAAACTGACAAAACCACTTCCCGGAACAAACACCTTCGTACAACACATGTCCTGTGCTGCATGACTGGAAACCTGCGGTGACACCTGAGGTCACACCTGAGGTAGGCTAATGGAGGGCAGAGATCAAACTTGTGGTAATACAAATGCATCTGGAAGGCAAAGTGCAAGGATGATCCGTCTAGACATGTTTTTATTTTACCTCCACGGTGCATTTAACAATGTGACATTACTGCAAAACTTTAGTTATAAAGTAGTTTGCAGGGTGGCATTTTAAAAACACAAATAAAAAGGCAAGAAGCAATATTTAGTTTGATTTGCTGCTGTTAATTAAAGAGAATAAAATCTAACATCTGTGTAGTTTAAGGTATCACTGTTTATCCCAGGAGGTACAGTGTCTGTCAACTAAGAGTTGTGTCAATAAAGTTCATTCAGAAACTCTGTGCTGCAGCAATGGCGGCTCCCATGTCCTGGAGGAGGCTGGTGCACTCCGTGTACTCACCGGCCATCGCCGGGGTTTTCACGCGAATATCAGACCGGCTATTCCGTGCAAGGGATAGGAGAGGAGGGTAAGAAACACGAGGATAAAACAAACGAGTTTTCCCACCGCTGTCACGTCTCGTCTGTCCGCTGCTCTCTGCCGTCCAGCATGCCCTGCTAATGTTGTCGCTGCTAGCGCTTCCATTATCGGACACTTGTATTTTGATGCTGTCAGTTGAACCCGAAATTAGCTGCACGCTCAGTAGCCAACATATAGCTCGTTTTGGCTTGAGTTGACGTTTGTACATTTGAAATTAAGTCAACTTCTGGTCACATTTAAGACATTTTAACCCCGGTAGTGCTCATCACGAGAGTTAGCAAACAGCAGCTAACCTTCAGGCAAAGTTTTCATAACTGAAGGTCTGTACATGGTGTTCTTGTTGTTAGGTAACATTGGCTGTCATTTTACCCATCCTGAAAGCCGAAACCTTCCTGACACCCACATTTACTGCTGTCCATTCTTGTAAAGTTCATTTTTCCTCCAGTTTATGTTTTTATATATTTGATTAAAAAAAAACACCTGCAGATACATTGGAATGTTGTTGTTTGGGCCTCTCACCTGTTTCCTCTGTGGAGTATGAAGCATCTGACAGCATACAGCAAACAATAGGCCTTTTCACTGCAGACTTTTAGCTGTGTCACGGCAGGAAAGAGGACACAGGAGGAATTAGTAAAATTAAGAACAACTGCATTCCACTTCGATGATCTGGTTTAATGGTTCTGTCAGCCTTCATGTTGGCTCACTGTTGTGACTTACTGGTAGAGATAATGGAACAAAATCATTATTAACACAAGTAGTTTCGCCTGAGGTTTTTCCTGCTATGACAAGTCAAAATTTCTATTACCAAAAATGACGTTGGTTTGTTGCTGAATGGAAAGCGCAGGTGTTGCATAAAGGTATATCAGTAAAGTTGCAATATGCACAACTATAGCTTTAGGAGCAAACAAATATCTGTGGTGTATAGATATAGTAAAGCTATGGCATCCATACCAAAGAAGTCACACTCCGTCTGTGTGTTCTATTCTGGGCTTCTCTGTTCTGTGTTTTGGCAGCTGGTTCATCTGTCTGTACATGTTGGTGCATGTGAGTCCCTCCCATTGAAACTGTTGACCCTCAATGTGCTCATAAACAGACTGAGATTGACCTTCCACACTGCCTAAAACAAATAAAAGTGCAGTCCAGCATTTATCTGGTGCACTTGTATCTGATCAGCTCTGGTTTTGTATAGTCAGACCTACCTCCACTGCCCCAGTGCATGGTGTTGCTGCACCTTATCGTTTTGCTATAGGGGAAAAAAAAATAAAGTTTGGGTTTTTTGTATTTCTTTAAACCATTCACAATCATCTTGGGTGGTGTTAAGCCCAGGATGTAGCAACGGTGTCCCATGCAGGGAGTTTAGCGCTGTTGTTTAAAAGGCTAATTCACAGAAAATAAACTGGCAGGGCTGCCTTAATTGCATGGTATGTATCTTTGGCAAAACTTGAAATCTTCACTGTGTATGTGCCTGCGCAGAAGTTGTCGTTTTTTCCTGGAGTTAACTGTTTTAAAAAAAAACAGTTACACCCAGGTAGCGGAGGAAAATGGGAAAGCCAGATTAAATATGTGGAAGTATTGGAAGGGTTATACCCAGAGTCTGCATCCGATGAGTCAGACTAGTCCTGCTCTGGGCTTTGGGTATCTGATTTCTCACACGGATTTGCTCCGATCCAGCAAACTGTGTCAACTGATATACACAGAGTGGAAGAGATAAGAGACAGGTGAAGTGAAGATAGCATTACTCAAGTTGACAATGACTTGTTACAGCCATTTAATGCGTTTTATAATGCTAGCATGGCCTAATTTCATTTACAGCTTCTCTTGTTGTAAAAAAGTGTGGAAAGGGAGGTGTGGTCAATATGCCCATCTACTTTGATCTGAGGAGTTGAAACCATACATCCAGTGGTTCTGAATGTGGCACATAGAACGTTTAATGATGGCAATGTTGCACTCAAGTGTGCCAGGGAACCATGATGGCTTGAAAGGATGTGGTTTATGATTATTTTAAACCAGACAAAATATAGACACTGTGGGAAATTAGTGTGAAGTTCATTTCCTGGGCATTGTCTCTGCTTCCCTGAAGGAAACTGTGTTTTAATAAAAACACACTCAGATTACGGCTCATTTCTTACTACAGACTGTGATGGATATCTGTGGAAGACAATCAAAGTCTAAGGTGCAATGTTATGATTAGGTAATAACAACCCCAGTTAAATGCGTACTGCACGTAACAGTATGATTTCTCCTCCAGTGTTTACCTTTGCTTTATACATTAGTACAAAACAATACAAGATGATATCTGTTATTCATATCACGGATAAAATTGTATGGACACCCTTGTCTGTGTTCTTGTATGAACTTTTGGTGCCTTTGTAAAGCTTCCAACTTTCTGAACAACAGTTTGGCGATTTAGAGTTACAGTAGCAGCTCTTAGGTATAGTGTCTTGACTGACGTGGCCGTCCAGTGCTTTGGGGATGAAGTTGAACACCAACTGTGAGCCAGGTCTCATCATCCAACATCAGTTTTGGGCAGCTTTAAACTATTTAACCAGGTTCTAAAGTCTAAAGGAGCAGAGCATGTTATAGTCAAATATTAATTAGAATGATGTTACGTCCAGGTGTCCGCATACTTCTGACAGTACGATTGCATACTTATCTTATTAGAATAAAGATCTTATATTACTGTATTACAACATAGTACACTGAGTGGCATGGATTTGCATTTTAAGTGCTACAAAAGATAAGAAGCAGCTTCTACGGTTTGCGGAGTGAATCCAGCATAGATACGTTAAGAATGAGGATGCATTCCCAGTCAGGCAGTTTTTGAAGTCTGAGTAAGATGGAAGATGTTTTTTGAAATCACATGCTTCAAATCAAGAGGCTTATGAGCGGTAAACGGCCCCTTTATTCATTGAATTTACTAGCTGAAGCCTTGTAATGCCTCTAACTTTGTTAAATCTAAAGACGTTTGCTCCGTCTCTGTTACAGTCATCAAACAACTAATTAAATAACTTTATTTAGATGACATCTACAGAGACAGTATTATTGGTTTGTTGATACTGAGTGTGCCCAGTTTCCTTCCTTCTACCTCCACCCTTCTTGGGGATCCAAAAAAAAATCTGCTTTAATTTTGTTTTGTGGAGACTTATGTCACTGTGTCCTGATGGAAATACTGACTTTAGAGTGTGTAGAGTTTGTTCCTTATCTCCTATTACGCCGTTTTATCTTTTACAACTTACTGAAAACTGTCAAGGCTTTCGGGTCAGCTGAGTCAAATTACGAATATAATCCTATTACGAGCTGGGTGTACTCTGTTTGATAACATTTGTGCTGCTGTAAAAGACAAGATCATTCAGCATAAGTTGCACAGACATGAGGAAGTTGTCCTTTATATAGTGTTTTTATGGCTTGCGGAGTAAAATGCATATGATCATAACTCAAATTACAAATACCAGGGGAATCCCCCCTCCATGTTTCCTGATCAGCTTCCAACTGGGCATAAAGAAGCCCTGGACTGTGTTTTCTCTCATAAAGTGACTCTCAAACATGTGCAAACTGTGCATGTGTGTGAGTTCTGAATGGTTTTTTGATTGCAATGGATATAAAGGAATGCAGGAGAATGACTTGTGAAGGTCCTGTCATGTCTGAGGTAACACTCCTCCCAGTCTTTACTGGATGTGGCTGCATTGTCAGACTACATTGTGCAGGAGGGACAAAAGGTCCTTGGTGTGTCTGGGTGAATATAGGACATAGACAAAGATGAAGTACAGACGTTGATTAATCTTCCCACAGAAGTACATTCCTAAAGACTAAAGGCAAACATTAGAAGATTAATAGTAACTATTGTTGGGTTTTGGACTGACATGCAAAACATTACAGTTCATTTAGTACATTATGCTCTGACAAAATGATTAACTATGAAAAAGACTGGAAGATTAATCAATGGTGGAAATAACTGTTAGTTGAATGCACCTAAAAATATCAACAAACCTTTGGCATTTCTCACATTAGACTTCAGAGCACATAGTTTTAAAGATGGTTCACTTATTAACCCATGGATATATTGGAGAGAACTGGATACCGGACTCAAAGGTGGCCTGCTTGTGGAAAGAAAGTCATTCCTCTAAAGTGTGAGCCAAAAAGGTTGTGTGGCTTCAAGTAGGGCTGGACAATATGTCGTCATATTGCAATTATTTTGACTGATACTGTGATTATACACTCAGCGACCACTTTATTAGGTACACCTTGCTAGTAAAAGGTTGGACCCCCTTTTGCCTTCAGAACTGCCCTTGTTATTCGTGGCATTCTTTCAACAAGGTGTTGGAAACATTCCTCAGAGATTTTGGTCCATGTTGACATGATAGCGTCACACAGTTGTTTCAGATATGTACATATGCACATCCATGATCTCCAGTTCCACTACATCCCAAAGGTTCTATTGGACTGAGATCTGGTGACTGTGGAGGCCATTGGAGTACAGTGACCTCACTGGCATGTTCAAGAAACCAGTTTGAGATGATCTGAGCTTTGTGACATGGAGCTTTATCCTGCTGGAAGTAGCCATCAGAAGATGGTCCACTGTGGTCATGAAGGGAAGGACATGGCAGCAACAATACTCAGGTAGGCTGTGGCATTTAAACCATGCTCAGTTGGTACTAAGGGGCCCAAAGTGTGCCAAGAATATATCCTTCACACCATTACAACACCACCACCAGCCTGAACTGTTGAGAAAAATCCCAGTAGATCAGCAGTTTCTGAAATACTCTGACCATCCCGTCTGGCACCAATAGCCACGCCACGCCACGCCACGCCAACAAAGTCACTTAAATCCCCTTTCTTGCCCATTCTGATGCTCGGTTTGAACTTCAGCCAGTCGTCTTGACCACGTCTACATGCCTAAATGCACTGAGTTGCTGCCATGTGATTGGCTGATTGGCTATTTGTGTTAACAAGCAGTTGAACAGGTTCACCTAATAAAGCGGCCAGTGAGTGTATGTTGCAATTTTTGGACTTTTTGCATTTCATTTCCACCAAAAACAAATAAAAATGAAAAAAGAAAGTGTAATTTTTGCTGGTCGTGTTGCAAACAAGCATAATTCATTTTGTCTGGAGTATATGATTTATAAGCTGGCACTTGTCTGTAGCGCCTCAGTGCTTCATCAGCTAAAAAAAAGCAAAAAAAAAATACTGTTCCTGTGATTTGAATATTGCACTGATTGCAATTTTGATAATATTTCGATTTTTATCAGCCATAGCTTCCAACTTTGCGTCCTCATTGTACGGCCCACCACACTTGTGCTTTAGTGTTTGCTCTGCTCAGCCCATTGATTGACATTGTGATGCTGCTAATCAAATGAAACTCTCTTTCCTAAGCTCTGGGAAAATGTTTTAAAAATGAAACCATCCTAGAATAAAAAATCACAAGAGAAAGAGGAAATAAATATTGGCCTTTTTCAGATTTTGCGTCGTTTATAATTGAGGTCTATAGGGAAAATTTTAGCGGTGTTTTTTTATTGCAGTCCCACAGATGGCCACTGGGGCAGAAATTGGCAACAGCGCTCATAACAGCAGCATATCCAACTCTTTTAAACATCAGAAATTGTGATTATGCATAAAATCGGGACAGACTGCTTTATCATAACATTGTGCCTTAAACTTTGACTCATTTCTGTCACCATCTGTAGAATGAAATGAGCTTTTATCTGTCCATACTCTCTTGAAGCGCGTTTTTCCTCATGCGAGACTTTGGGACGTATGTGATGCATCTTTGCTGTATTTGAGGATCGTAGGTTAGAATGTTGTGAAAAGTATTCTGGCTTGCAAACTGCAACAATGCCACAGAATATAGTAGGATACGCTGATGCTCCTGGCAAACTGCCCTCGACGTACCATGTGCTGGGCCATAATAAATCTTTCACTGACATGTTGTGTAATGTGGCATTGCAGGTATTAGTTTATTAGATACACGCAGATGAAGATATTGTGGGTCATCATACCAAGAGGTTATATTTAAACTGGGGATACACTGACATATAGAAACTTGATTTACAATTTACCTGAGGAAAAAAAAAAGACTACAGAATAAAAAACACAAACTTTGTAGTATTACAACTCCACAGCACCACAAAACCACATCCTTCGACTCGATTGTAAAGTTCAACACTTCTATAAAACAGTCCTGACAAACATAAAGCAAGCATTTGAACCGGTTGTACCCAATAAAGTGGCGCCTCAGTTTACCATCCGAGTGTTTCCCACCCATTGTCAATTCATGTGAAGTTATTATTATTATAATTGTGGTGTCTTGATGTAATGGGAAGAATCACTGGCGTCTGACACTCGAGCTGCTGGTGGCTGCGAGGCACAAAAATGCGACACCTGTGAAGCTATTATTTTCCTGTGACATAGCACGCATCCGACCGGTTCTGTGTGGCGAGGCCTATCCGAGCGAGTGGAAAGGAAAATAGATTCCACGGTGAAAGTGCAGGTCTGGAGTTTCAGTACGTCATTCTGGGAAAACGCACATGCAGCTGGATTTCCATTTAGACTTTTAAAGGGAATAAATAAATTTAAAAAAAAACTATTTAGGAGGAAACAAATATGATTTCTGTCAGAGAAACATTGGTATGTTCTTGTGTCTTCATTTTATTTGAAATGATAAAGTAAAAGGAAATCTGAGCAAGTTTGACAGCAGAAATAAGAATATTTGTACAACATACACATCAGGTATAGCATGATGACCATCTGCCTAATATTGTGTTGGTCCCCCTTATGTGCTCTAAAATGCTCTGAACTATTGGACATGGACAAGAGGACCTCTCTAGGTGTCCTATGGGGTCTGGAACCAGGATGTTGGCCCTGGATCTTTTGGGTGCTCTGGCTTGTGCAGTGGGGCCTCTGTCAATCAAACTTGTTCCACTGCATCCTGTTGATGCTTGATCACAATGGGCTGTAGGAAGTTTGGAGGTCAAATCAACATGTTGGGCCATTGTCATGTTCCTCAGCATGTTCCTGATTGGTTGATGTTGTTTCCATGTGGTGGGGTGCATTTTCCTGCAGTTGTAGTCCAGTGACATTTGAGATTTCCATTTGCATGAGGGATGGTGTTTGTTGTGGGACAATGTTTATTTGGGTGTCTAAGTCTCATCAACCTTGATATCAAAATCCAAGGTTTTCCATCAGAGCAGCACATAGTACCAATATTATCAAAGTTATTCACTTCACCTGTCAGTGGTCGTGTTGTGGTTGACATCCCCATGTGGTAGATGGATGAAAAACACATACAAAACAACCATAATAAGGATAATAAGGATTTTACAAGCTTGCTTTCTTTCCTGGAAACAAGAGTTTACACTTCAGTGTCACTACAAGGTCCATCTTTTGAGATTGTGACCGAAGCTTCACAGATACTAAGTGGACCTTGTGTTGAGATTGTTGTCGGCCAATCACGGTGAACTATGTCCCCCTGTTATCCGTAAAAGATCACCAAACTGTTCAAACAATAGCTAACTTTTGCTAATTTTGAAATACTCTTTGCTTGGAATGACTAATTTGGGCAACACACATTTGTAAACACAATATTATCGCATCCTAATAACACGACTTCACAGTATTGTTATCTTTAAACTATTGTTCAGCCCTACTACACAATGTTTGTTGTGGCGCCTAATAAACTATGCGCTAAAAATGTAGATGTAAGAGTAAATAGTGCTGCTATGTTGTTATTGGTGAATCAGTTAAGTTTTAATGAAGATTTAATTGAAAATCCTTTTAACACGTGTATGGCTGCAAGTAAACTTTATATTTATTATAATTTTTTCTGCACTGTCTATTTAAAGCAGGGTATCTGCAGAGGTTTGATGAAGTATCTTCTTTTATATAAAATTCAGGCTTTAATAGTCTTTAAAAATCACTGTTATGTCCCTAAAATCAACTTTCAATAGCTTTAAAAATGGAAAAAAAAGTTTTCATGAGATTTAAGTGGGGTAAAGTTTGGCAACACTCCCTGAGTTTGTCGTCAGTAGAAAATAAGATAAATCTGAGGACTTTTAGAAGCACTAGAGGTTTGAACAACAGACAATGACAAAGTTTATGGCAGAAAGAGTTATTATCTAATTATAATCTTATGCCTAGAATGGTGCTGTATCACTAGCTTCAACATTACAGTAAAGTTAGTCTTTAGCAAGTCAAAATCATGCAAAACCTTTCCACCTTAGAAACGCTCTACAATTATTTGAGTCTCAGAACCTGTTTCACATGAAATTTTTCACATTTTGTAATGTCTCCAAATTCATTAAATTCAAATTCAACCTTCCAAATCTGCAAATACCCTGCAAATTTCATAAAGTAGTGAAGAATTCTCATTATGTCTTAACAAAATATCACTTAAAAAAGGTCCAGACGTGCGTTGCTGTTCAGTTTGTTGTCACGTGTGATGAACAAAAGCATCAAACTCACATTGTAGAAGCCTGAAACAAGCAAATCCTTGTCTTGTGTATGCAGGTATTGTTTTCTCAACTGGCCAATCAGATGTGAAGATGATACTGTTTAGTTTTTAGACTAAGACTTGTGGTGATTGAACACCTCTTTGGGGATCTAATCAACAATCTCTCAACCCAAATCTCATCCCAGACTACAAGAAGGGAACATATGTGTTGATAGAAGATTCCTCTTTCCACTAACATTAAACAGCTGTTTTTCCTGCGTCTCCTGCAGCTCCTCTGTTCTCCTGCTGGCTCCTCTTCTGGCCGAAACCGACCCGGCTCCCCGTCGCGTCTCCAGGCCCACCGGGTCTGCCGGAGCTCAGGGCACCGATGGTCTCTGCAGCCACTTCAGATGGATGGCAGAACATGTTCCAGCCTTCAGGGTGCCGGGCGCCCACGTCCACATCCTGACCTCACCTGACCAGTTCTACCAGACCATGAAGGTTCGTGTCGCTGTCAGAATCAACGCAGGTTCTGGGCGTTTGTTTGCCACATTTTCGCTCACTGTGGGCTCATGTTTCACTGCAATATAAAGTCCTGCACCCCTATACAAACTACAAAACCATGGCTAGAAGTAGGCAGAACTAAAAAATGTTTTCTGTGCAGTATGACACAGTTATAATGGCATAAATCAGAAAAAACAGGGAAAAGCTAACAAAAAGTTGAATTTAATTTATTTATTGTTACATAAATTGATAATAAACAACCTGGAATGAACTTATGCAACATTTTTCTAAGTGCACACAGAGCTTGCAAATACTAGAAACAACAGCGACAATGCATGCTGTAGATTTTTCACTACTTACATTCTTAATTTGGTTTCATAGTTGTCTTCTGTCTGCTCCTTGTGAACACAGTTCAGTTCAGTTCAACCAAGAAGTCCCTGAATTTCTGTCACATGACTTTTTATCACAGCTGAGTCCATCATGGCTTCATGGTTGCACAGAGGAGCACAGAATTTTTTGTTTTTGAGAGAATCTGGTTTCTGCAAACGGTTTATTTTTGACAAATTTCTGATTGAAATGTGTAGGATAAAGCGATTAATGAATCCTGTTTTTAAGCTTAGATTTGGAAGGGCATGTCACAGATGAGTAGTTCAAGGACTGTTGGGAAGTTGACCATTTCATAAGTCTTTCTGTTGCGAAGGATGAAATTTTGGCAATTATTAAAACTTCTTCTTTCTTCTTTATTTTTTAATTAACATGCCTGTCAACCTGGGCTGACTTTTCGTAGAGGCATCCGTATGTATGATGGCAAATCTGTCAGGAAAACCACAGAGGGAGAATTATTTCCTCAGCAAACTGAATTTCACCTGAGCGCTGCAGCTGGCAGGATTTATTTGTTTAGACCTGTAATTGGAGCTCCCGCTTGAGAAAATTAGCTTCCAGAAATAATTTTTCACCAGTTGATCTTGAAAGATAAAGTGTGCACATCTGGCTTCCTGCCTATAAAATCAGGCGCTTGGTGCATCTGTCATTAAAAACACAGTAAAACTGCAGTTTGAGTTCAAACAGCGGCACACTGGATCTCTTTAGCGTTATTTTCTTGTTTCTTTTTTTAGCACACCTGCTGCGTGTCAACACATTGGAATCCTTTTATGTTTCCTCTAACTTTAGGCCATTCAGCCACTCCAGGAACAAAGAAAGAGGAATTTGCTGCGGTTTGAATGCTGCTGGTGTGGCAGTTAGGCGCGAGCTCCCCTCAGACAAAACCACTGTTTGGCTGAGACATGAAGAGGTTGAAACATTAGAAAAAATGGGCTCCTGTGTGTTATTTTGGAAGAATTTCTCTCTGTGTTTGATTTTACAACCTTTTGGAACGCTGATGTATTTGAATTGCTTTGTATTATGAGGTTTAAAACTACTACACGCTGTATTACACCAGGTCATGGTGACAGTTGCGTGTTTTAATTCTGGGTAAAGGAATGTCCCGAGGATGCGTGAATGGGTGTGATTGACTCTTTTATTAACACTTCCCGATAACTTTGAGAGGCTGAAAGGGTTCATCGAGATGACAGGTTGTTATAATTATCATTATATACACATTTAAGATTGTTTCAGCACCAGCTCCATTCTTTCCTTGTCGTTGTCGTCACTAATCGTCACTCATCTGTTTGGTGTTTGATTGATGCCGTGACTCTGCCAGAACGCTTGTCGTGCCTTAGGCAAAATGGAGAGGCATTTACGTGATTATTTCCTTGTCAAAAGATGTATCAAAACTGCACAGATAACCTAATTAAACCAGAACAGCAACAAGATATCAGATTTCATTGCTCAGGTGAAAAATTGGATTCTGAATTTTGAGGATTTTCATGTTTTCTGATTGTGTCTATACTTTTTCATTTACCATTTGTGTTGTTACCAGATAATTACATTATAAGATTCCTACCTTCGGACAGGTTGAGAGGAATTTTATTTCCACTGCTGTTTAGTCAACTACTCAGTTAGCTACTTGGGCATCATTTAATTATTCCATTAAAAAGGTCATTATTCGTGAAGCACAGCTGCTGAACAGTTGATTATTCTAGTTTGTCACATGATTTTTAAATAGTGCTGAGTGATTATGAGAAAAATATCGTTAATTTTTCTTACAGATATTGTGATTTGATGTTTGTTTTAATTGATAAAGCCAAGTTTTAGCTCAGTATTCGCTTTGTAATAGATTTAAAAACATGTGAAGGAGCATCACCGTGTAGATACCATTAAAAACGAGACTGTCACACAAGGAAGACAACGTGAATCTGTAAAAAGATTGACATGATAGTTTAACGATGCAACAGTTTTGTGATTTCAATTTGATATCCATTAATTGTTCAGCCCTAGTTTTATCTGTGAGCTGTTTTGGCAAAAGGAGGATCTAAAAAATGTTAGACCGGTTGTTTTAATGTTGTAGCTGATGGGTTTTTATATAGACTTAACTGCATCACTACATAAAAAGCAAGAAACTTAGTTTTTCTTTTTCATATTTTGAATGAACTGACCCTTTAAACTTAATACTCCTGAATGCAAAAACATTCACATCTTGTTTCCGCTTCAGGAAAGCAGAAACAAAGTGTGGCATTTTGTTAGGTTTTAACTTTATTTACACATTTAGCAGTTATGGAGCACCATGATCAAACATTTTTAATTGTTATTCTGGTAATCCGGCAAATGTAAACCCATTATTCACTCTGTTTTAGCTCCACGTTTGGTCTCCACCAGCTCCTGAGCTAACTATCTGCACCTTTAGCTCCTAAACCCTTTGCTTTGTTTACCAGCTACTTTTAACTGTGTCCATCTGCTGCTTAGTTGCTGAGCAGGTAGTTTACGCTCAGGTTTTTGGGCTTAATCACGGAAAACTGCTGGCTGCCTGATGTGGTTGGACGACTAATAAGTGAGCTTAAACTGAGTACAAACCTTCATTAAGTTGAGAAAAAGAAACTGCAGATTCAGCTGGTAAGTCTCCGTAGGCTCAGTTTCAGTGACTCCTTTTGCTTTTTTTCACATAAAACTGCAAAAAAACTCTCACAATTTGTCACGTTTTTTGAAATGTTGTGAACACATTTTGTCAACCTGAAAACACTGGTGCATTTTTTGATAGTTTCTGTGCCCCGTAGTGGCATAGTAAATATTTCCTCATGCCTCAGGGCCAGCTGTGTTCTTGTGACTGTCAGGAAACGTAGCTTCAGTAAATACGGTTATCATTTCATAATATCACACATTCGCAAAACCACATTCCTAACGCGCGCGTCACTGCACTCTTGATTTCTTGTTGTGATTATCCGTGTCCTCCCCCAACAGGCTCGTATCAAGACGGCTCAGAGGCGAGTGGTGATGGCCTCGCTGTATTTGGGAACAGGTCAGCTGGAGCAGGAGCTGGTGAGATTCTCCCTCTCTCTCTCTCTTTTTTTTTTTTTTTGGGGCAACTCTGGAGAGTTTTAGTTCTGGGCAGGTGAGAACAGTAACATCCAAACACAAGCGAGTGCCAAATAACTGGTCAGAGATGCCAGAAAATATGAGTCAGAGTTCTCTTCCAGGACGACCGCACTGTGGTTTGCTCAGAATGAAAATGTACTCCAGACCAACTACAAGGAATGACCCCAAAATGCAAGGGTTTATGGGTATAAGGAGACCAGCGCTGGCATGTGATAGCCTGCTGTTCTTCATGCTTGGAAAGCCTAGCATAACAACATTAACCGAAAGCAAACCACAGTCTGGACTGATGCTCACATTCAGCTGTTTTTCATGTTTTGTTTTGCTTTTTTTTTTTACAAGCTGGTACAACGGAGAGAACGAAATGCACAAAAAAAAAAAAGGCCCGGACGAGCCAACATGCTTGATTACAGCTAAAAGCATCAGAATCGGCTGGCAGACTCTGTAACCTCACAGGATGATGGATTACTAGAAATGTGAGTTAATAAGGTGCAGCGGGTCCATGTGACTTTTGTTTTCGAAGCCCAAGGGTTTGCTTGGATGAACTAAACTCGGTCCGGCACAAAAATGCGACGCGGTTTGTGGTTTTTTAGACTTGGAGAATGAAATCTGCAGGTGCGATTTTTTTTTTTTTTTAATGGAAGACCTGGATCCGCTAACACAACCCCAACACAAAGGGATCGGATTGATAGGCAGTCACACCTGCACAGTGTATTTACTCAAGTGGTGGAGCAGGCAGTGAAAATAATCTGATAATTGAAAGCAAAGGATGTTTGTCTTCAGTGCGATATATGCAAAGGTTATCCAAAGTGCTGTGCGTGAAACTTTATGTGAAATTAGTTTTTAGTTGCTAGGAATCGGTAGGACACACAGGTGCAGGAGCATGTCGATAATGTGATGCACATTCCTCCTCCTGCTTTCCCGCTACTCCGCTCGTCGACAGGTGTTGGTAATTTAGTCCACAGGTGGCATGAAGTGGAGGGGGCATGCCAGGAAAATGCAAGGAAAAAGACGAGAAAGCTCAAACGTGGGATTGCAGATTGTTTTCTTATCTGATCAGAAAGTGAGTTTGCACGACGGCCAAGTGCAATTCATGTCCGAAACCGATTCTGAAGAAGAATAGTGATACAGAAAGTCCCGCTTTGCAAGCTGAGAGGGTTTGTTCTTAAGTTCTTGCACATATGAAACATGACAGTCTGAGTTTGTGTTGTTCAGACTGTCATCAGTGCAGTTTTAAGGTGGAAATCCAGGCTTTATTTTGCTTTTCATCTCCAACTTTTGCTAGAAACTTGACTCTACAATTAAAAACTGGGGATTAATTAATTATGGGACACAATAGGAATGGAGAGTGTGCTAAAGGTTTGATTGAGAGACAGTTTCCTTTTATTCATTCAGGTTAGTCAAATCTCACACGGCAGCTATCGGAGATTAAACAGTTTTCCCTCAGTGCTCCCCCTCATTGTCAGATTTACTCCACAGGAAGCCTCCAGAGCTGGAAGTGTTGGTAATACAGGCGTCCCTAAAGAGCTCTCTACTGGAAATTAGAACCGCTTTACTGGCATATAAACAGGCACTCCGGGGTGACGTGTGATGAATGCGTTTCGGGCGCCAGATGCACCAATTTAGCAGAAGTTAAGCGGCTCTGGTTTGATATGTCAGGAGGGAACCGAATGCCAGACCGGCCGCCAGCGGTGCTCCGTTGTCGAGCAGCCGTTTCCTCTCTGTGCACGGCGGTGAGTCAGGCTTTTCCCACGCTCGGTAAACAGACGATAAAAAGGCGCTGGCGTCTGATAAATTAATTAATCATTAATCGATTCATTAATCTTTAATCTGTGCGTTTGTTTTGCAGCAGCTGCATCTCGGAGAGCGCAATAAGGATGAAGATCAGTGCAGTGCTGATTCACTGTTTGTGGTCAAAGCTGCAACCAGAACTACTAATTTTAGACTAGTGCAGTGCAAGGTGGAGAGAAAAATAATTATATATAATAATAATATATATAAAGTCCATGTAACAGCTAATACCAGTGGATGCTGCCAATCACTGTCACCTGCTTTGACAAAGGAGGGGCTCTAATCTTAGCTTGTGGTTTGCTAAACAATGGTTTTTGAGTGAGATGTGAAAACATAATTACACACTGCAGGAAACCTTTTTGTCGCTGAACATTCCAAGAAAAAATGCTCTTGACAGTTTTCTGCTGAAGTGAGAGCCGATAAGCAGGACTGAAACTGGTGACTGTTGTCAGCGTTGCTTAATCTATGAATGTTTGTCCCAGAATTTCTTTTTTGGTTTATAAAATGATGGAAAATGGTAAAAAAAAAAAAAATCGACTTGCTGGTCGGGTGACGTCTTCTAATTTTCTTGTTTTGTCTGACCAGCAGTTCAAAACACAGCAACAGTCAATTTACAATTATATGGAACAGATGATTGTAAATTGATTCTGACTTGCCTCCCCCCGTCATCCCCACTCTCACCCCAACTGGTCGAGGCAGATGGCCGCCTTCCCTGAGCCTGGTTCTGTCGGAGTTTTTTTCCCCCCCTCCCTTTCCATAGGGAATCCAAAAGCAACTTTGGATTGTTGGGTTTTCTGTTCTTCCTTACTATATTAATCGCTATGAGAAGACATACGTTGTAAATATGCGCTTTATAGATAAAACGGAATTGAACTTAATAGAAAAAAAGCATCAAATCCTCATTTTTAGAGGCTAAAACCAATAAAAATTGTTGCATTCCATATTCTTGACGAGGTATTTTGCAGATGAAACTCTAGAAAATTATGTAAAATGCTCATGTAATGTCTTTAAATGTCTTTTTTTTTCTGAACAGCAGCTCAAAACCCACGAATTTAGTTTGCAGTAATTATATGACAAAGAAAATCATCAAATCCTCACATTTAAACATCTGAAAACAGTACATCTAAGGCATATTTGATAATAAATTCTTAAAATGGTTGCGTTTGACTAATAGTTTGTTTGTTTCAGCTCCACTAATAAGTCCTGCCTCAGACGACGACGTGCAACCGAAAGTCTGACAAGCAGCTGAAGCCTGTTTGTCAGATGGAAGCTTTTTAAGTGTCTCTTTGCCACAAGGCAGCAATTTGTTTTGTGTTAAAGAGGAAAACAGCGAAGTCTGTTTGCTGGAACTGACTTCACCAGACCGGTGTCGTCTGCTTCTCGACTCAGCTCGAGGGCAGCAGCTCGAGGCGACACGAGTCTGACTGCAGTTGATTTGCATTTTGTGGTTTGATAAATTAAACTGAGCATCTTGAGGAGTGAGATGCTTCTTTAATCATGTTCTAATGTGTTTTTGTTAAGGTGGACTGCATGGAGGAGGCGCTGCAGCGTTCACAGGACAGCAGCTGTTCTCCTGACCTGAAAGTCTCCGTTTTGCTGGACTACACTCGCGGATCACGAGGTTGCCGCTGTTTTCTGTGGGCTTTCATTGCAGATGCAGATCCCCTCTGCGTCATCCTGACTGAATCTGTGTGGCTGTGTTTCAGGGCAGATTAACTCGAGGACCATGTTGCTGCCCCTGCTGCAGCGCTTCACCTCTCAGATGCGGGTTTCCTTGTACCACACTCCGGACCTGAGGGGGCTGCTGAGGCTGCTGGTGCCTCAACGCTTCAACGAGACCATCGGAGTCCAGCACATCAAAGTCTACCTGTTCGACGACAGCATTATCATCAGCGGGTACGGTGGTTCCAAGACAAAGTTTAGCCTGGCTGTTTACCTTTTGGCGCTGAGCGTGTTTGTTTCAAGCTAAAGTTCAGAATCAGACCCTCCCTCCCTGCTTTCGCCCTCATTTCCGATCAGTTTGCACAAAGTCTTCCCGAGCGGACTGCAGGTGTTTGCTGGGAAATGTTCTCAATGCACATTTTGACATATGCAGGGAAAATGGAGATCAGTGTGGGTGGTGCTTCCAGAGCCAGCGGGCGCAGAGCCGGTGTGGTTTCCACTCCATTTCAGTTCAGCACACAAAATGGCATGCTGACCTTGATCGATGGCTTGTGGGAAAAGTGAAAAAAAATCCCACATGTAGCAAACAAACGAGACTAGTAAACACACATGCTGCTGTGTTTGAAGAAGTCTGACTAGGAAGGTTTTCCTGTGCAAGTAAAAGGAGAGTCTTGTCATTACATCTCTGTAGGCCCCTTATCTATGTTACTGGCTGCTTGACAAATGAATTAAGTCTTCCCCTCACCCAGCTCCTGCCTGCTTTCCCCCTTACGTAAGTACTCTCTGATTGGTGGAACATACAGCTACCCAAAGTGCAGATGTTTGCCACCATTGCAAGGAAATGTTCTCATCGCATATCTGACCTATGCAGGAAAAATTCAGAGCGCTGGGCGAGCTCCAAAACCAACGTTTCTTCACTTAAAGATGTCGGAACGCGTCTTTAACTCACTCGCTGTGTTTTAATTTCCTCCCTGGCAGGAAAACGCGTTACACAAGCCTCCAGAAAGTCCCGCAGGTTAAACTGGATGAACAAAACACAGATTATCAACTCTAAAAGACACACAAGGGATATGAAGACACATGCTGGCCTGTCAACTTGAAGACTCTGTCCGTAAACGGCAAGCTGACACCAGTCATGTTGCCATTCAGGAAGAGTTTCTCTTATTGTGAACACACACAATATGATACAACTGAACAGAGGGTTGATATGCTTTGCTTTGTTATCTCAGAAAGCACTTGATATTTAAACCTAAAGTTTCACAGATATCATTTTATATATTCATGGTTTATGAGAGTTTCATGAGAGCAGAAGGACCCTGATGGTTTCAGTAGATGAAATTAGCCACAAGAGGATGAATGCGCACCAACAGACAGAGGTATAGAATCAGTAATTTGGCCCTTAGGTTCTACAACAGTGTAGACAAGCAAACCTGTAACCCACATTTAAGTGGGTTTTCCTTTTCCATAGTGGGAATGCACTCGCACAGCCAAATGGATCCACATTTGCACGACTGAAGGGACTAGTTGTAGCAAAAAACAAAGAGAATATTGTCAGCTTGAAGAGGTCTGCAGCTCTGGTTGCACATTAACGGTACCACACTTCCAAAGATCACCATGTTTAGAAGACATGGTTTCAGAAAATGTTCTCATGGCCACATTTCAGAGACCCACTTTAGTGAAAGCAATATGGTGTTTTTTATATGAATGCTGGAAGACGTATCACAAAGGAAAATACAGTGAAAGCCGTGACTAAGCATTTTTATCTCGAAACTACATCAGAACTCAACAACAGATTTAGATAACTGTGGTTTCATGCACAACAAACCTAAGAAACCAACTCCTGTCAACTCATCATTATTCTTAAGAATTGGTTTCTGTTTCATGTTTGGCTGAGTTACTCCAATATTACAACTTGTCCGTGTGTAGCATAGAGCAGAGTTTGAGCAGAATGGAAGCTAAGCTGGTGTGCTTTGGTTGTAGCGAGTTCCACAGAGGCAGACACTTGGATCAGGAAGGGATTATTTTCATGGAAAAAACTTCTAAATATGTGACTCTGATACACTGATGTGTTTCTGGGAGTTTAATCAATGAAAAAAAATGAGCTTTTTACTAAGAAACATCATTTTTTTCCTCTGTCCTCCTTCTCACCAGAATGTGTTGTCTTCTCCTTGCTTTCCTTAAAAATCTGTTTCTCGTTGTCACCTTTCAGGGCCAACCTGAGCGACTCGTACTTCACCAACAGACAGGATCGCTATGTGCTGCTGGAAAACTGCCGGGAGGTCGCCGACTTCTTCTCGGACCTGGTGGAGGCCGTGGGAGACGTCTCCCTGCAGCTTCAGCCCGACGACTCGGTCACCATGCTGGAGGGGATGGTGCACCCGTACAAAGGTAGAAACCAAACACGCCTGTGTGTGCACACAGGCGCATGTTTACCCTCCAACATGTTTTGACAGCGTGTGACACCCGGCGCTCGGTTACAACGTGGTTTTCAGCACCGGGAGCCGGCCGACTCTGCTAATGGAGCTTGAAAGCTTAGACAGGCGAAGAGACGCTGGTCGGAGAGACGAGCTCAGTGAGAAAGATGCAGAGAGCTCTTGGGGTTGGCTCGCCATGCAGCCGGATGTGGAATTGTCAGGATTTTGCCTCCACACACACACACACACACACACACACGCACACTTGTACAGTGTGTCCGTAACCAGAGCGCAGGCTGCCAGGATGTTAGTTTGAGGGATGAATGACATCATGTCTGCACCGCCATGGAAACGAACACCAGGAATAGAGTTGTGATGTCACGGTGTTGCTGGAAGGAGATATGTAGAGGGAACTGATACACACAGTTAACAGGAGGAATGACTTAAGAGATTTAGAACTGATAATAAACAATGAAGTGCATTTATACACAAAAATAACTAGTTTATCTGCAGTCAGTCGGTGACATCTGATAAGAAATAAAGCTGTAAGTGTTACTTTTTGGCCGCTACCTGTAGATTAAAGGTTGACTTCACCCAAATGCCAAACAGATTTCCTCACTCACCTGTGAAGATGCACAACCAGATAACCAGGTTCTGCTGCTGCATCACTGTTAGCCTCTTTCTGGTGTGGGTGTTATTATCTTTATTAACCCCAACCAGTCAGTTCTTGAGATGGATTCGTCCTGCTGATGGTATTTTTCTTGGCAGTTTTCACAGTGATCAAAGAATGTCGTTCTGGTGGCCAAGTGCAGAGCTCCTGGCGATTATTTTTGCATGTCACTGTGTTCTTTCTGCATGTTTCCTGTCAGTTTCTGCTGTTGCTTTCAGTAGAAAAGCTTTGAATGGCAAGAACATGTACAACAAAATGATCCTTATTATTTCTGTTCAGCTGGTGCAGTTTTTTTTATGGAAGTATCCCGGTAGCTAGCCAGGACATTTCATTCTTGATTCTACATATTACACTCCAGTTGGTTGAATTATTCTCTATCTAGCACTAACAGATGCAAGTAAATCAGATATTAGGTGCAGATTCTGAGGTCTTTGTGGTGTCTATGCATGAGGATGGTTTAAATGTATTTGTCCAGGGTCAGAGTAATCTTTGTATGAGGTTTTTGTCCTCACTCCAGTGCAATAATGGTAAAAAGAAATTAATTCAGGATGTTTACTGCAGAAAAACAGCAGGAGAAGCTGCTGTTTCTAGCTGCTACTACCAGTAAACGCTCACCAGTACTTGAAATGACTACAAGCTAAATTTAAAGAGCCCACGTTATGCACATTTACAGGTTCATTATTTTATTTTTGGGGTCTACTTGAGTATGTTTACATGCTTTGAAGTTCAAAAAGCACACCATCTTTTTTCATACCTTCTTAGTCTGTCTGGAATGCTTCGTTTTGGCTCCTGTCTCTTTAAGGCCGCCTCCTAAAAGCCCAGCCAGCTCTGATTGGTCAGCTGGCCCGAGAAAGCGCAAAATGCCAAAACGTTGATTACGTACTGTAACCCCAGATCTCTGTTTAAAGGAAGGAAGTGGTAAATGAAATTGTGGTGGACTGTGAGGAAGCTGTTAATTCTTTGTTTGAGGGCTAAACTAGCTGTTATTATGCACATGTGTTACATGATGACATAGACAAGTAACAGAAGAAAAGCCTGGACTTTATGTAAGGCGGTTCAGGCAGTGACATAAACCCAGTGAGACATGAACCCAAAAAGCAAAATATGGACTCTTTCTTTTGTGTTCTTGGATATTTTTTGTAATTGTGGGTGAAATGACCCTTTAAATCCTGGTATGCTGCTGTAATGGTCATTTGCCAACCAGTCGGAAACAAGCACTTTAGCTGACTTTGATTCTGACTCCCATCCGTGTCCTCCTTTCTGCTTCATGCCTGTAAAAATGAATTGTTTCCATCACTTCAGAGGACTTTACACTGAATTGCGTTTGTTTTTGTGTAGAGTTACTTTAACTTTAACCATAACTACCACTGCCCTGACTCTAACTCTTTTCTTAACCTGTCCAAGCTTTACTCCAACAGTTTTACCCTGAAACTGCATGAAAATGTCATTAAATCCTCACAGCCAGAGTAACACAAACTAAACTCAGAACACTGTGACCCAGAGATCAGTGTGACCCGACTCCCACTCCATCCTCATTTGTACAATCACTCTCATGCTGTGTCTCCGCGGCAACCAGGCAACCGGCAGGACTTCTCGGCGGCAGCGAGGAAGCGCATCATGGAGGTCGTGAACACGGCGCACGTGAGGCAGCGGCTGCTGAGCCGGTCGGAGGACTCTGAGGACGAAGGCCTGAGTGAGGGGGAGGAGGACACCTGGGTGTTTCCTCTGGTGCAGATGAAACCTCTGGGCATCCAGGTGGACGAGCAGGTCACACAGGTGAGCCTCTGGCCTCCTCTGATTGGTCGATTTTTGGAGCTCAAACTGCCAAAACAAATATACAACAGTTGTTAAGTTGTGGTGTCTTCACTTTTTGCTCATTTTGCTTGAGCACACATCACATAAAGGAAAGTTTGATTGTGTACCTAATAAGATGATGACTAATGAGCTCCTATTTGACTAATAAACCACAGATAAATATTTGAGCATTTATTCAGGCTTTATTAGTCACACAATAAACACAATAAAGTGACCTCTAGTCTAATACAGTGTCCTTCAACACACCAACCGCTTTAACTGGAAAATAGAATCAGCACCTCAGCATAAATTTAGCAATCTGAGTTTGTTGCAGGAATTATTCTTTATTGTGTCATTGTCTACTAGGATTTAATTGACGGTTGCAGCTGTTTCAAAATAACTCGTTGTCAGCTACAGTATTTAAAGTCAAATTTTTACTCTGACTTTTACTTGTTTTCAATTATAAGAAAAAACACCAGTAAATTCCAGAAATAAGACAATAAAAGGCAAAATCGGGACAATAATTTTTTTTAAACAATTTCCTTAAATCAAGAATCTCTTACTGACCAAAATTTACTCAATTCGCAATAAATAATTTGCCCAAATCTCAAATAATTAAACTGAGAAAAGCAAATTCAACCATTCAAGATGAAAATCCAGTTAAAAAGTTCAGTTTTTAACAAGTAGACCAGTAAATAATTAATCGGCAATGAGCAAACATGAGGAAGAAAATGAGTAGGCAAGTAAGGAGATATATAAATAAACACATATATTAAAAAAAACTTTATTTATATGGTGTCTTTTACAGACGGGGCAAAAAAGGAAAAGGAGACTCAGGAAGAACATTGAACAATAGAAGGCTGGTCAATCCAAATGTGATAAAAGATACTCAAAATAAATTAGTACAACAACACCAGATAAAATAATAAAATGACACATCCAAGTAGGGAAAAGAACAAGTGGAATCAAAGAAAAATATAGGGTTAAACCATAGACACAAGGCTAAAAATTATAATAATGGTAGTAATAAGTAAAATAAATACACAAATAAGTGAATAAATGAAGGATAAAAGAGAATAATATGAGCAATGAAATAAAGAAAATTAAAAAAAACAAAACAATTAGATGATAAAAGTAATATAGAAGAACTCTCATGTACTAAAAAGCATGTTGTCAAGTTGTTGAATCCATCACTGTGACCATAAATGTGACATATTATGTAGATATGAGGTCATGAAGTCCATCTCCATGTTAAATAATCAGCAGCAGCAGTTCTGTTTTCACAATGTGAGGAATAAAATACAAAAGCTGCGGCTGCAACTCGTCTTTCTTTACTTCCTGCTTTTGTTGACCCTCCAGCGGCTGCTGACAGACGCCGGGCCAGACTCCACTGTGTTTCTAACATCGGGTTACTTCAATCTGACCCGGGCCTACATGCGGCTGGTGCTCGGGGCTGGAGCCAGCTACCGAATCCTCACCGCCTCCCCCGAGGTCAACGGGTTCTTCGGGGCCAAAGGCGTCGCCGGAGCGATTCCTGCGGCGTACATCCACATCGCCAGGCAGTTCTACAACCAGGTGTGCCGACTGGGCCAGCAGGAGAGAGTCCACCTGCACGAGTACCACAGAGCACAGTGGACCTTCCACGCCAAAGGTGGGTGAAACTAAAGCACCACATACCAGCCTGAAGCAACTCTCAGCTCGACTACTGCGTATGCTCTTCTAATTTTTTCCACTTAGTTGTTTAATGTGCAAAATGACTAAATTCTGTCCATTTAGTCACACAAGTTGTCGTAGTTTAAATGAATAATAATGGATCATGTGACAAAAACAAAAGCATTTCTCAGTCCATCAACTCTAAGTGCAGAAAGCCTCATACATGTAGATAATGGTTGGAAAAGAGCAGAGCTTGCCAGTAGGACCTGTTTTAGTGGTTTACCGGAGCTGGTAGCTTCAAGTCTTCCCACGCAGGTGGTTTTCTTTGGCTGATTTTAATGAATATATATGGCTCACTGCGCAGAAAGATGAAGTCTGCATTCCAGCCGTCAATAACAACAGAGGCCTCATTTATCAGCTGCTGCCAAGCACAGATCTGCGTGTAAACTGTGTGTCAGTATTATCTCAAGCATTGATAGCATCAGGAGCTCTTCTAAATTATAGAAGCGCACCTGCTCATGCATATCTGGATCACCATCTTAGAAAACATTACTGATAGATGTACAAGTTAGCAAGTCCAATTAGCGTAATAGTTGAAATTGTTATAGTAGGCCTGGTTATACGTTGTTGGGACCACACATATGGACAGATGTGAGCACTGCGGACATACAATGATCAGCCACGACATCATGACCACTGACAGGTGAAGTGAATAACATTGATCATATTGGTACTATGTGGTGTTCTGATGGAAAACCTTGGATTTTAACATCCATGTTGAAGAGACTTAGACACCCAAATAAACATTGTCCCACAACAAACACGCTCCTTCATGCAAATGGAAATCCTAAATGTCACTGGACTACCCCTGCAGGAAAATGCACCCCACCACATTGAAAAAACCTCAAACAGTCAGGAACATGTGGAGGAACATGACAATGGTCCAACATGCTGATTTGACCTCCAAACTTCCTACATACCATTCTGATCAAGCATCAACAAGATGCAGTGGAACAAGTTTGATTGACAGAGGCCCCACTGCACAAGCCAGAGGACCCAAAGGATCCAGTGCCCTGGTCCTGGTTCCAGACCCCATAGGACACCCTGAGAGGTCCTCTTGTCCATGTCCAATGGTTCAGAGCATTTTGGAGCACATAAGGGGGACCAACACAATATTAAGTAGGTGGTCATAATGTTATGGCTGATCGATGTATAGTTTGTGTTATGTTGTTCCATATACACTGCTTTAAAAATTTAAGAGAACACTTAAATCATGGACATACACTGTGGAAATTATTAACCCACTGAGGGGGGATTCACACTTCAACACTTACGCTTCCTAGCTGGACAGATCGACATCCCTGAAGTTTAGCTGAATTGTTGTTACACTGTGATCATTAAGTGTTCCCTTCATTTTTTTGAGCAGTGAATGTGGAGCTAATCAGCATCTATAAATTATCGTACATAAGTGTTGATGACTCGTAGTGTAGTCTTACAAAACAGTGTTGAATACACCCTCTGATGAAAAAGTGTGCATTATTCAATCCATTACGTGCCTTAGAGATGATTTTAGCTCATTTAAGTTTAGTAAAATGATATACAAGTCACTGATTGTTGGATATAAACTGACAGTGGCTGGGCTTCTTGTGGTAATTAGCACATTCGGTTCACTGTGGCAAACAATCCGCATTAAAAAAAACTTTTCAGTACCTTCAGGTGGCGTTTGAATAAAAATAATTGTTGTTTTGCAGTTATAGGAGTGTAACTGAACTCCAAAAATATCCCCAGACCACAAAATAAATTAGTAAAGATTCACCCCTTTAGTAATGATTCGTGTAAATGATGCCTCACCAGTTAACCACATTATGATGAAGTGGATTATCCTCCTCCTCCTCCTCCTCGGGCAGGTATTTGTTTTTTGCACACAGCCAGTTATCTTTTCCATTTAGTTTCTTTTCGATTTAACCTCTGCAGGAGTTAATGTTGACTTCTTTGGTCACCTGTGTCCAAACTATGTCCTCGAACAGTCCTCAAGAAAACATGCTAAATGGCGTTTTATTTATCTCCACCTCATAATTCAGGACCTCCACCTGATTTTCAGACAGACTTTTTTCTCTGCAGTTTTTCTTTGTTTTGTTTTGGTGGCAGTAACCACCAAAACAGCCCTTTAAAGGAAAGTCTGTCATCACATATGATTAATTTGGGGCGTGTGCTTTACGTAAATATGACTGGTCGTACACGAGTACAGTCTTGAAGAGTGTTAAATACCAGTTTTCTTGTTGCTGATTCTTGAACCCAGATTTCAAGCTCTTTATTTGCATTATTTGATAAGTGAGGCTTAACATTTGTAAGAATCTCAGAACAAATACGTGGCAGATTGAGAAATCAGGAAGTGGTGAGATGAAATCAGCATACTGGTAAATCTCCTGGGTGTTTGTTTTTGACTTCTGTATTATTGTAGAAACTGCCAAAAAGAAGTTTTTTGCCGAGTTTGTGCAAGATCTTGATCCTGACTGAACACACATTTTTCATTGTTAAGGGGCAAACCACTAACATTTCTTCTTCTGATTGATCGCTCACATTATGAGGACTTGACAGAGGTCAGTGTTTGAGGCTCTCTTGTCAGTTTCCATTAAAATGTCCAATATTTCTTTTGTCCTCTCTTGAAAAATGGAAGAATTTTCTCCGTATTTCATTGCAGTTTTAATTTAAAACCTCCAGAATCTAATGAGACATCATGGTGTTGGCCAGGACTCGCTGTGTTTTCCTCGGTAAAAATCATAAAACACGTTACTCTCACTGCTGCTCGGCCTGCTCTGCTGTTCTTCTTGTGGTCGCAGTGGTATGTAGCGTGAGAGACGAAGGCTTGTACAGTCACTCTGTCGTAGCCTCAGGACAAGGATGCACACTCACTCTCTCTCATATTTTGGGGTTTTGGATCGACGCTGGGGATTTCTGCATGTGCTTCCTTTTAGTTGTGGTTTCGGGCCGACAGAAGTCTCTGCTGGAAACGGCTCTCTGAAGCATTACCTCCTCACTGGCTCACTCCACTTTTCCTCTCCTGCAGGTCTGTGGTATTACCTCCAGGGGCAGGACCGGCCTTGCCTCACTCTAATTGGCTCCCCTAATTTCGGTTACCGCTCCGTTCACCGTGACCTGGAGGCCCAGATCGCCATAGTAACGGAGAACGAGGAGCTGCAGAGCCAGCTGCAGGAGGTTCGGCCTTTTTGTTTCCTCAAAGCGCATTCAGGAACGATGATGAATGAGTGTGCGAGTCGTTAACGCACACCTGTGTTTGAAACTCCCAGGAGCAGGAGACGTTGTACCAGCGATCCACAGAAGTGTCCAGTTCCACGTTCGATCGGCCCGACCGCCACGTCAAGCTGTGGGTGAAACTCGTCACTCCGCTCATCAAGAACTTCTTCTGAGATGCCGCCAGGTGCAAACACACACGTGCAAAAGCTCACTACACATTAAAGTTATTTAGTAAAGGGATAACTTCACTTTAATACAACTTAGTTTCTTTTTAGTAGAATAAAAAAGTTGAGCAGTGAGACGATCAAAGAAGCTTTAAATCTGCTCTAATCAATATCAGAATTAGTGACGTTCCAAACGAATCCCTCGAATTTAGGGTTATCAAGGCATTTTTAAACAGATTGGCATCGGCTCAAACATAAGTCTAAGATCTTGTTTATGTCTGCTGTTGCACACGTGTCATAACGAGAGAGCACTGTTTGTGGAAGTACACTAGGGATGCATATTCATAATTATTTTGTTAATCAATACTTGACAGCGTTGTCAATCAGTATTCAGTTACTCACAGATTGGGTACTGAGTGCATTTGCCCTGACTTTACGTTGCTGTTATAATCAACAGACACATTATCTGGCCTGCAAATGTGGCTCTGTTATATATGCAGCTGGGATAAATAAACGCTCTCCTAGTAAATCCCGGATTGTCATAAAATGAGCTGTGGTCGGACGTCATTAAGCGGCACAGATGTCTCTGTCATGGTGCCCGTTACTAGCTAAACTTCTACAATGCTCTATGCTGCCATCACAGAACCGCCAGTGGTCTGAGTGATCGCCCGCTCAAGTTGCTGCAGTAATGAAGTGAGAAACTCCACCTGGTGGTGCAATCAGGCACTGCAGCTAGTCCACAGCGCATTCCCTGACATACAAGTAGAGAATACATGTTTTCAAAGTTTTGTGGAGCTTGTGAAGGCATGATACACCCAAACCTCTCCACACCACATTTCAGACAGCATCCTACTGCTTTACAACGATGTTTGTTACCACTCAGGAACATTAAGGAACAGCTTGGATGCGTAAATGCAATTTTTCTCTTAAGGCATTGCGAAGCTATTTAGTTGTCAAGTCCATACATTGATTGGACTGATTTTAATAACTTCAATGTACTTGAAGTGTCGGATCAGATCAGGGTGCAAATACAAACAAAGAAAAATGTGTCATCCCTGTCTAGAATAGAATAGAAGAGTCACTCACAACTGTCTAGTTTACAGCATTTTATAGTCTTGCAACCCAGTGTTTGGTTTTATGGCAACACCTTGAACTGTTGTTGATTCATTCTCACTAGTCTGATCTCATTAGTTTTGTTTCGCATAGCGGCAAAACGCTTTCAAAGAAACGTATGTATTCAAATGGATCAGCACCAAACAGCAGATCAACAGTTGGGAACCAGCTGGTGGAGACCAAAACTGGTGCTAAAAGTGAGCAAATATTGCACCTAAACTTAGCAGTTAGACAGAAACTGGATTCCAAATGATTAATAACAATCTGCTGGAAGTTCGGTTAATTGAATAAAATCATTTATAAGGTAATAATATATTGTGCTTGCAGCTTGCTTGCGCTGCTAAAAGTCAATAGGTGCAGCTTTAAACACATCTCAGCTTTAATCAAACATTAGAACGTGAAGTCGATAATCTGAACTGAAGATAAATATCTGATAGGTTTGTTCCCAACTTATCGTATCCTAATCTGCTGCCAAATGATAATATATTCACACATACAAAGAAAGATTTATATCAAATATAACCATCACTTAGCATAATACACTCGCCATGATTTGGTGCAGCTAAAAATGATTTTCAATAATTTCTCATTAGATAGAAAATGGTTTTACTGTTTTCTATGTGCTAAAATGTCCCTGACACAATGGCGATATATTTAAACCTGCAGTGTGGAGCTTTTGTCTCCCCCTTCTGGCAGTGAGAGTAATTCCACAAACCACACAGATTGTGTAATCCTTCCTCTGAAAGTTTCTGTTTTTATCTGGAGCACCAAAAACTTTTCCTTGACGCTGCCGAGGTTTTACCAGCACACTCCTATTTGCTTTAGCCTGCTGCGTCTCCATCACTCCAGTTGGCAAACCAGTTGTTGATTGTTACATAAAAGGCATCACCAGTGCGGTAATGTGGCTACAGATGGCAGATTTAAAACTCAAATTTACTGCGAAATACAGAGAGATTTACCTGCTGCTGGTAGGTTTAATCAGCGCTGTGTCAACTGTTTTGGTAAGGACTTGAATGTAACTTGTGGACGTTTTATTTCTATATGTAAAAGTCTCGCATTTTATCTTTAAATTGTTTTAAAAGAGAAACTGTCTCAAACTAAACAAATTTAGTTCAGATTTGACAGGTTTTGCTTGAGTTGTTTTCCACAGCTGGATCTGAAACCAACATTCTTTTGTGCAATGAGAACATGGATCACAAACAGCGTCAATATAAGCAATTATAAATTACGAATATGTCTCATAGAGGCATCAAAACCAATAGAAATGAGCATTAAACTATAAAAAAGGACTCAAGTTGTAGAGTTTTCCCTCACAGCCTGCTACATGCATCATTTCCAATGTTTTTATCCAGATTCTTTCAGTGATTCTTGCCCAGTAGACAAAATACAGCCCCGAACACACAGTAAAACAGGCTGCGGCTTCTTCGAAATGTCTGCAGTCATTGTGGTGATTCCCAAATCGCAGGTCCCGTCCTCGTCTTCCCAGCAGCCCAAATCACTAAAGTGAGAGCAGGGACAGTGTGTCGGCTGATTCACTCTCGTCAAGGAGTGAGTCAGTGCGGTGTTGTGGTGATGATTTGACACTGTGGTCTGAGTTGCCGTGAATCCTGTCAGGACTCGCCGAGGTGAAGTCAGGAGGTTCAGCGACCCTGAAGCGGGCTGCTTTCTGCTCTCTGGAGCCGAAAAAGTTCATTTCGAAAGGCGAGTGCAGCTGAAAACACCCGAGGTCACGGCTGAGGATTTAGGGGACGCCACTCAGCACTTCTTTTTTTTTTTTTTGCTTAGTTGGTTTCTGAGAACAGGAAGTGTCACAGGCTGGATTATGACGGTAAATGGGTGGCGTCTTATCGCTACCTGAACAGGGGAAGAGAAACAAAAAAACAACAAAACCTCAAGTGATCTCCTGCCAGAAGGAAACAGTCACAAATGGGCTCATCTTTCAGCCCTCCGGTGTTCTTCACAAATATGTGTGCGGTAAATCTCCAACAATGACACCAGTAAGAGCATATTTGGGCCTATTGTTGGAGAACGGGTGAGAAAACCGGTGGAAGTCCTCGTGTTACCGGCTCGGTGACGCACGGTCGGAGGGGCCGGACCTGGAAGATCAGTCAGAGGCCTCAGGCAGAAAGTTGAACTATTAACACGGATTTAGATAAGAGAAAAGGCTCGTGAGCTGGAAATACAAACAGCTGTGAGACGTGATCACAATCTTAAACTCTCAGGAGGAATCTGAACGGCTTAGAGCTGAGAAATAGTTTCTATTTTTATACAAATCATAAATATTTCAGTTCTTGCGTGCTTTAGAATGCACCGTCTGCAATTTTGGCTGATTTAAAGTTGCATTTTTGACCTTTTAGCAGCTCATTTACACCCAGTTAGCTGATATTAAAGAAAGTCTACGTCTTTAACTTTCCCTAACAAGATGATCCATCCTTGCAGAGAAAACACAACTAGTTCTGTCTCTTCGTGGTTGAAAATGTGCCCTGAATTACTCTGACGGAACATCTAATTGAGGTTTTTATGGCAGATATTGCAATTTCATCCGCAATTTTAATTCTTTAAGGTCAAGCCTCAGTTCAGTATTTGCTGCGTAATAGATTTAAAACATGTGACGGAGTGTTGCCGCGTGAGATGCGATCAAAATCGTAAATGTCGCCTGAGGACAGCATGAACTTGTAAAACCAGGTTTAAACCAAGAGATCAGACGAATCCAGCATCTAAATGTGTTATTAAAAACCTTGGAGGAGCAGTTCTGATTGGACATAAACACACCACTGTTGTCGGTTCTGGTTCTGCATCCATCTAATGAACACAACCGGTAATATTCTGTATAGTTTTTAATGTAAACAAATCCCATGAAAGACCAAAATCAACAGTGAATCAATGACCAAAGATCCACGTATAACCACATATTACTCCACTGTTGTTCCATAAGCCGATTTAAAATGAGCCACACTGTTGCACTAAGACTTCTTGCATCAAATATTACTGTAAAATATGTACAAAAGTGATAATAACATGTCCTTAAAAGTATGTTAATGGAGTGAAATGTGATCTTTTTGCTACATTTGGCCTCTTACAGTAACATTTCACTCTACTGCTAACTTATTTTGTTATATCAAACCATCTAAAAATAGTATTTGCATGTAAATAAAGTGGATTAAAAGCTAAAAGTCACACATTTGCATTGGCACAGACACTTCCCCATTTCATTCTACTTGATAGACTTTATAAAGTGTCTCATTAGAAATCACTGCAGCTGTTAATGTGCATTAAAACGCTGCTGAAAATAGTCCCAAACTAATGCACGTTTTACGGTTGTTAGTCATGTTTCCTCAAACTTCAAATCAATATTCAAATGGTTTCATTAATTCAAGATGTATGTGAATAATGTTAAAAGCCACAAACTGTGTCTGTTTGTGAGATTTATTGATTTTGTGTGACAATGGTGGAAAAAACTATTGTTTACGGATAAGTTCAGCAGTTGTTGAACTGTGTTTGCATATTAACAAGGTTTATATGATTTAAATCAAGCTTTTATTTTATCTTTGCATTTCTAAACTCTCAGAAAGATCTTTAAAAAACATATTTTGGAGTTGAATTACATTCCTCAGCATTCTGTGTCTTTAAAATTTCTGCTAGCTCAGCAAATTCTGTTGAAATATGTTTCTCTCCTGCCCCAAAACCATCCATCCATCCATTATCCATTCATTATCTGTACACCGCTTAATCCTCTGTAGGGTCGCCGGGGGACTGGAGCCTATCCCAGTCGACTGTGGCGAAGGCAGGGGACACCCTGGACAGGTCACCAGTCTATCACAGGGCTACACACAGAGACAGACAATCAAGCACACTCTCATTCACACCTACGGACAATTTAGAATAATCAGTTAACTTGAGCATGTTTTTCTTTGGACTGTGGGAGGAAGCCGGAGTACTCGATGAGAACCCACGCGTGCACAGGGAGAACATGCAAACTCCACACAGAAAGACCCCAGGCGTCCTAAGCCCTGCTCCAAAACCTTTCATCTTAAACATAATATTACAGCTTATTCTCCCCTGGTGGCTTCCAATCAGGAAAAATACAGCTGGAAAATGAAACCCAAAAAACACACCGATCAGGCGTAACATTATGACCACCTGCCTAATATTGTGTTGGTCCCCCTTATGTGCTCAAAAATGCTCTGAACCATTGGGCATGGACAAGAGGACCTCTCAGGGTGTCCTATGGGGTCTGGAACCAGGATGTTGGCACTGGATCCTTTGGGTACTCTGGCTTGTGCAGTGGGGCGTCTGTCAATCAAACTTGTTCCACTGCATCCTGTTGATGCTTGATCACAATGGGTTGTAGGAAGTTTGGAGGTCAAATCAACATGTTGGGCCATTGTCATGTTCTTAAACATGTTCCTGATTGTTTGATGTTTTTTCCATGTGGTGGGGTGCATTTTCCTGCAGTGACATTTGGGATTTCTATTTGCATGAGGGAGTGTGTTTGTTGTGGGACAATGTTTGTTTGTTCTAAGTCTCATCAACACGGATGTTAAAATCCAAGGTTTTCCATCAGAACACCACATAGTACCAATATGATCAATGTTATTCACTTCACCTGTCAGTGGTCTTAATGTTGTGTCTGACTGGTCAATGACATTTACAGGACTTAAGCTAAACAGCCCCAATTACACTTTTAAAGTCAGATTAATAAACTAAATGTACTATAAAATAATTAAATATAATGCTTAGTCACAAAACCTGATCAATGATAAGTTAGATGGACATTTTACTCCTTATTTTTGCACTCTGATGTTTTAAACACGTGTATGGAGCTTTATTTTCTCTGTTTCTGTGAGTTCAGCAGCAGTGTGAACTCTTCTCTCCTGTTCCGTGTCCGTCTGGCTGTGATCCGTGCACTTTTACCGCTTATCTGCTCTGTTTTTCCTGCCGGAGGAAAAAACAAAACCAACAATAGCTGTCTGTTAAAAGGATGAACGGCTCCTATCGGCAGCGCAGGACGTCTATTGTTAGAAACCAGTGACAACAGGTTGGAGCGTCTCCAAACTGAGCCGACGTTCTCACACATTCATGATGGTTTATTGGGATGTTGCTGGTTTGTTCTGGAGCTGGACGCTCTCTAGTGGTCAAACCGTGAACTGGTCCCAGTGCATGAATTTATCAGATTGTGATTCATCTGCGGTGAAGCTGCAATTAGTCGGTTCATAGTTTAGAATTAGTTAAATATTTTATAACTGAATAAAACAATTTGTAATGTCAACTTAAACAATAGGTCCTGGTTGATTTAAAGCCTGCTGCTGTTGTATTATAAAAAACACTGAAATCATTCCGTCAGTCTTTACACAGCAGCCTGATGTTTTGTTTGTAATGTTTTTTTACACTGTAATTAACCTGATGCTTTTCCAAATGTAAAAGTCCAGCATGAAAAATCCTACTTAAGTAGAAGTACACAAGTGTTGGCAGCAAAATGTGGTTAAAGTGTTGAAGCTGCAGCTACCGATGGTTTTCACTGTCGATTAATCTATTGATTAGTTGTTTGGTCTCTAAAATGTCCGTTTTCACCGAAGCCCATTGTCTTGTTTTGTCCATAAATCAAAGATGTTTAATTTTTCTGTCACAGAGGAAAGAAAATAGAAAATATTCACATTTAAAAAGTTGGAACCAGAGAATTTTGACTTTTTTTTCTTTAACGACTCAAATCAATTAATCGATCGTCATAATAATTCATGAATAATTCAGTGAATGACAGCTTATTGATTCCTCTTTTCAGCTGTAATGAGTGTCATGTTTGCTGTATTTTATTTGGATAATTTTTTTAGCATTTTTAGCGGATTAAAAAAGCAAAGAATATTTTTACATTTTTATTTTTTCTTTTTATTCTTTTTTTCCTTTTTTTGATTTTTTCCTCTTTGCTAGTTTTGCAATTTGAAATAATAATAATAAAAATAAGAAGAATAAATAATAATAATAATAATACAAATAATAATAATAAATAATAACAATAATTTTTTAATTTTTTTTATTTAACCTTTATTTAACCAGGAAAGTCCCATTGTGATTAAAAACCTCTTTTTCAAGCGAGTCCTGGGCAAGAGGCAGCAAAAGTTACACAATTTACAACATCAACAGTCAGCAATTAAAATTATAATTACAAAAAACATTTACAAGTCAAGGAGGTCGTCTCAGTGCTCTCAGTCTGGATTTAAATGCATTCAAAGAGAATAATAATGATACCAATAATAATAAGTGTTATTTTTATTTAATTTGTTCATTCAGGTATAGAGCACGTTTAAATCCAGGTAACAAAGTGCTTCACATGCAGCAAAATTAAACAGGCCTCAGAGAAAATCATTAGGGTTTGAATGAGAAACAAAAACCCAGTTGGTGAATAAAAAAACATAAAATGCAGAAAAGTGTCAAAAGATTTTTAAAAGAAATGAAAGGAAGTTTAAAGAGAGAGTTCATTGTGTTTATAATTGATTCACATGTTTAAGCACCTGTCTTTTGGTCGCTGATCAAAAACCCACATCATAATTTAACAACATGATAAATGCTGCTGTCCTTGAAGGTTTTACCACGATAGAAGAATATTCAGTCCATCTTACAGTGAAAAAGATGTTTAATTCTTTGCCTGAGGTCTTTTAAAATTCAGCTCAGTGGCCATAATTGTGCAAAAAATCTCACATTGACAGGTTTTGTTTAGGAAGTATATCATCAGGTGCATTTGTCTGTGTTAATGTTCTTTTCAAATGTGATAATGTGTAGGACAGGCATCTTTTTTGGATTAATAATAGTTCAGAATCAGGCATCAGACATCTTGAATAGCAGATTGATTGTGTTTTAATCAGGACTGACAAAATAGTCTTTAGGAGTCTGGAGTTTTCTCTCTATAGATGTTAAATCCTTTAGAAAAGCAGATAGTATTGAGACGTTGTGTTCATCCTGTTAGCCTTGATGATAACCATAAACCTCAGCTGAGTCCTTCACTGTAATAACTCCAGACTAAACACACAACACTGAACGTTTCTCTCTTTGTTTCTGCTCTGAACAGGAAGCTGGAGGTTTTCTTCGGTCCTGAGTCGAAGGTCTCGGTGGAGGTCGATCGGCTGGTGCAGCAGTCGGACATGTTGGAGTTTCATCGTCATCATCTCGCTGGGAGTCGACGTCTTTAACGTCACCTCAGTTTTAAAAAAAAAACCTCATCAGTGACTCAGTAAGAGACTCGGAGACGAACGGGAGCAGAAGCTTGTGGTGAATTCAGGAGGTAAATCCTCGTCTTTATTTCCACACCGGTTCACTCCTCGTTTCTACATTTACAACCGACGTCGTCACACTGTGGATTTCTGGTTACGTAGCAGCGTTACTAACTACAAGCATTTCAATGGGACTCTTCCCGTCACCGTTCGTACACCTCCAGAGGTGCTGCATGCAGTAAAAATAAACAGAGATGGAGCGTCTCTGATGTAATGAAGGCTGTGATGGTAAACAGACGGGTGTGGTGACGCACCACAATCCCTGGAGAGCCTTAATGACAGTTGTTAAGAGCTCTTCCAGTGTGTTTACAGCTAAGTTAAGTGTACAGTCTATGCGTTATTATCTTTGTAAATTAAAGGACCATGTGGTGAGTTTTTAACTGACTTGGCCTGTTTGTTTCATGCATCGGCGCAGCATTTTATTTTTAAGGACAAAAGGCTTAGTCATGGCGCAAAAATGACACCAAACAACACAGTTTACGTTACATTCAGCAGAGGATGAAGCGGCGTCGTCAGGTAGAAGCGTTTTATTGTCTTTCAGCTCTTTGTTTTGGTTTTCTGGTTCGCAAAAAATCAAATCTTCAAAATCTACTTCTGACCATGACTGCACTGTTTCCATAGAGGTGCAGAACTTTATATTGCAGGAAGAGTTAGGCACGGTGAGTAAAAAGTTGAAGGGAATTTAAAAACAAAAAAGCCCAGAAACTGTTTGGGGTTCAAAGGGTTAAAGATTTATAATACATTTTAAAAAATCATGAACATGCAGTAACTAGTATTTGTTGTTTAAAGCTTTAACAGCTAAGAGTCATCATCAGCTGTCTTTCAGAGTTGTGTTTTGGCCACTTGACGATGAATTTAAGTAAAATTTGACTCGCTTTTGGCTCCATTTTTGGTCTCCACCATGTGCTGAAGGAAATATGAAGCTCTTTAGCTATTAATTGCTTCACTATGTTAACCAGCTCGTTTATAACTGTGTCAGTCTGCTGTTTGGTGGCGAGCAGTGACATTTTAGAGCTTTTTTTCTGTAAGAACAGCTGCCTGAGACTAAAACAAAAGCTGCAACAATGAGCTGAAACTCACCATTAAAGCCGAGCTCCGTCACTACAAGCAACCACTTTTACATCGTCTTAAAGTTATTGATTGTAGCCACACCTTTTCAGGATTTTAAAACTCAAAAATCTAATGCTTATTCATCAAGACTGTGGGTGTTTGATCAGATTTGATTAGCAGCGAACAAACCAGCAACCAACTTCTGATAAAGTTTCACTGAGTCCTTTACATCGGCCTTCACCGGCTCAAATCAGTGATAAGAGAGTTCTAGTGAAATCTGCTGTTTGTTCAAGGCCTCTGGAAGTCGCTTCATTCCTTATCAACATTTAAAATCTGATAGCTGCGAAACGTTTCCTGAAACACGTGAAAGAAAAGAAGCAGGAAGTTACCACATGGGAAAATCTTTTGCTAGCAAACACTGTTCACGGTTCTGTGAACACCGTCAATGCAATGATTGATTGGTTTTGCAGCTGCTCTCGATAAAGGTTAGATAAACACTTAAGTGAAAGTTTTAAAATACTTAAGTGTCATTTGTTCATGTCTTTAGTCATCCTGAAGGCTGAGTTTCAGCATTAAATCATCCTTGAACAATCCGGCTGACAAACCCTCGTCACAAGATTAACTTTTTGTTTTCGAAGCTGTGAAGTTCTTCAGTTGAACTGTTTCCATGATAAACAGCGAAGCTTCAAGCCGAGAACAAATCCAGGCTTGTGTTCCAGATGGCAAAAACAAGCCCGACAAACGAGCTGAGTGAGATGATGATCTTAGTTAGGGGTCAGTCTATGACAGTGCCTCCAACCTGACCACTCAGAATCAGTAACTTCAGATTACAAAATTTTACCATCATGTTTTGAATATTTTTCAATTACAGGCCCTTTAAGTACATCAGGTGGGTTGAAATTCAGCACTCTTTAATGATTTATCTTATTAAATATATAAGAAAATTGTTTTGACACAGACAAATCATGGTTAGAAGACAAGCCTGGTATCAAAATGTAGTTAAAAAGTAGATCTTCTATATGTTATGACTTGTTCTGACCTATTGCACAGTTTTACCCAAATTGGAAAAAGTTTTCTCCTGTGGATTGTTAAGAAAAACAGATGAGAGGCAGGATGCCAATGCTTGTTTCTTTCATAGACATTAAAGTGGTCCAGTTGTGCTATTAAGACTATGATATATCCCGTAATATTGATTAAAAAATTAAAAAGTGCTTAAAATTTCAACCCACACCTATGTACTTCAAGGGCGTCGAACTTAAAAAATATACATAGCATGAAGGTAGAATGTTGCATGGCTTCTTTAAATATACTAAAGTTATTGTACAAAACAAACCTTATGTAATCGATCACAGCAATTACATGAATGTAAAGTCAAACTAGAGTAGAAGATTTGTTTGCAAACTTTTAATGAGACAAAAAGAAGAAACAAAAACAATAAATTACAAGAAATCTGGATAAATAAATATTAAGCTATTTATGCGTTACCTTCATTTTCATCAACAGGGCACTGACAGAAGACCAACAGCAGTAAGAAAACAGGCGTAGAAAATAAAAAAGGGGGTTTATATGGCAACAGAGTGAACACTGAGGTTCAGTGTTTCAGATGAATTCAGTCCTAAACTTGATCTGTGTCTCGATGGATGCAGCATGAAGCGTTTCAGTGAAGGACTGAGATTTATAGCTGTAGAAATGTATCTGAATCACTCACGTACAGTCTGATGTGATTCATTCTGTAACTGTCCTTCCAGCATTTTGTCATGACATCCTGCAGTTTCTTTCACAAGCTGCAGAAACCTTATTTTCTAGTTCGTGGGCAGCTGGTAATTTAATATACATTGTGTGATCAGAAAGTTCAGAGACTTTTCCTGTTGATACTAGTGAATTTACAAAACGTGCGGGCATTACCTGTCGCAAATCCTGATGCCTCCAGATCATCACTGGGACCTGTGTTGTGTTTGTGACCATATCAGTCTGTCACGGTGCTCAGATCAACTCCGATCATGCTTTCTGTTGTCGACACAGAAATGCCCTCCTCTGGCCGCTACAGTATTGAACAGTAAGAGGCTCCATCTGGTGGCGCAACCAGGTACTACAGCTGCTCCACAGTACTTGAAATAGGTTTTTGTGACCACTGGCAGTTGTATGTTTGTGATTTCACTGTGGGCCTCAAACTGGAGTCGAAAAGAAAACACAAACTCTGTCAGTCAGCAGCCAGGATAGTCCAACCTTCATGTCGAGGGTTATCACTGGTGAAGAGAGGTGGGTCTGCAGCTACCACCAAGAGAAGAAACCGTAGTTTTGACCAGGGTCGTCACCAGCCCGATTCCAAGATCAGGATCTGGGCCGTTCAAGTGAATTTTGAAGCTGTTGGTGTCACTACACGCCTAGACCAGATACTTTTATATCTGCTTTCACATGGTAACCTGAAAAAAAGCTGCAAGAATAGCTGAGATATTGTCCTGTTAAAACTCAATTTGATTTATCACTTGTTTGCCACCATGAAGCCAATAAACCTGATTAGTCTCTGTCATGGTGCTCCTTTATCAGCTAAACTCTGATCATGCTTTCTGCTTGCAAGAACTGGACACTACAGTATTAAACAGCAAGAGGCTCCACCTGGTGGCGCAACCAGGTACTACAACTGCTCCACAGTGCTTGAAATGCGTGTTATTTAGATAGAGACATCCCTAGTTTTGACCGTGGAAGAGACGCAGTCTCCAAGACTGGAAAAGGTGCATCAGTAAGGAACACAACCCTCACATGGTTGTGCATCACAAGTTCGTCCCCCATTACTCAGACTGTCAATGCTGAGTTCTACTGTTATGTTGTGAGGCGTCTGAGGAAGGACACTCGGAGCAAACAACCTAAACCAGGGGTGTCAAACTGCGGTCCTCGAGGGCCACAATCCTGCATGTTTTAGATGTGTCCCTCTTCCAACACGCCTGATTCACATGATCAGGATCGTTATCAGGCTTCTGCAGAGCTTGATGATGAGCTGATCATGTGAATCAGGTGTGTTGGAAGAGGGAGACATCTAAAACATGCTGGATTGTGGCCCTCGAGGACCGGATGTTGACACCCCTGACCTAAACTGTGGCGAGATGGCATGTGGGTGCTCTAGTGGTGCCTTTTGGCCACAACATTACAATCACCAGCCACCACCTGCCCTTCCTGCTAGATTTGGCCTCTTTAGTCCTCCATAAACTGAAATTCAAGTCAAAGGATCACCATTTTGACAGTTTCAGTGATTGCAGACGGTGCTTGACATTTTTCTGTAACAGTACTTCTATGGAGCTTTCCAAGCGCTGTATCGCTGCATGGCATACTACTTTCAAGCAAATGGCTGCCAAATTTAAATACGGTATGATTTTTGCTTTTTATTAAGGCACAATCTCTGAACTTTTTGATCACACCTCGTGTTGTATCTTGACACATTTCTCTCCTGGAGACGAAAACATTTGCTGCCCTCTTCTCACTCTGTGGAAATGTCTGGAGTAGCTGTTAGACGCTCGATGTACTGAACCAGAACAAGCAGTGAGTGTGTGAAAAGGCTCGGAGGCCAATCAGACACATTTCAAGAGTCATTACAGCAGATTTTAGGGTGAGTGGGAGTCCAAACCAGAGAGCACAGCATCATTACAGTACTGCAGGAGCTTTCAGAAGGTGATGTTTTAGGAAAAGCAAAAAAAGGTGATGAATAATTTCACCTGCAGATTGGAAATGAAAGTGTTGACATGAAGTCAGACCTGTAAAGAAGAAGGTGCCGGTACTGAAGGTACTTCGGTTCACAAGGTAACAAAAGAGGAGCCTCTTTAAAAGCTGAGTCCTCTGTGCAGGTCCAAGCATCTCTGCAGCAGCAGTATCAGGTCCACCTCCAGCAGGACTCTGCTTGTTGATTCCAGGTTTTATCCTCAGCAGCTCTACAGACCCTTCAGGGAGGAAACCTTCTTCTTCCGAGCAGCCAACATCTCGTAGAATGGGTCTTTGCTGATGGCAGCTCTGCAGGTGGGACAGATGGAAAACGGTTAGATCCATTCATCATCATCAGTCTGATCACCTGTAGTCAAGAAAGTCTCACTGTAACTCACTTGATGCTGTTGATCCATTCGTCCTTCTCCTCGGCGGTCGGGGCTGAGATTCTGTAAAAAGTGTGGTTTCCCTCGACGACGCGGCCGTCTGCCTCCGTCTTGCAGGCTTTGATCACCTGATCTTTGTGGTTGGGGATGAAGAGCTCGAAGCAGTTCTGAGGGAGAGCAAAACCGACAAGGTCAGTCAGGAGGTTTATGGACAGTGTTGCACTTTGTGAATCTGTAAACATGAGGGTCCGAGTGAGTCAATGATGATCCACGTGGACCCCTTGTGGACATTTGCATGCAGCTCAGTCATGTGTAGCACGTGTAGATGTTGACCTGCAATAATCAAGTAGAATGAACACCTCTCTATAACCTTCCTGAAGATTTATTGTAGGTCTGCATTACTTTTTGTTAGGGATACATAAAAAAAATGAGTGGATTTGAGAGTACAGATGAAACAGTCAAGTGGAACTCTATCTTGATCATCACTGGAGTCATTTCTTGAAGAAAAAATGCCAAATACACAGTTCTGGCTTCTGAATTGGAAGAAAAACTATCTATTTTAATGTCATTGTTAGTTGAAGCTCTGTTTTATAGTCATCACTAGATATTTATTCATTTCGTAATCAACAGAAATATCTCCCACCTTAACATTTCATCCATCTTGGATGGTTTTTCTACCTTTCCCCTGATATGAATCAAACCTACAGAGATCTAAAAGTGATCAACAAGTGTCAGTAAGAGAAGAGACAGCAGCAGTTTACCGGTTTCTTGGAGTCATCGACTTCCCTGATACTCAGATTTTCCAGTGGAATAATCCCTCTGGGCTCTTTATCCTTGTAAACAGAGAGAAAAAATAAATTACAGTGCGAGAGCTCTAAGTATAACCTCCCCAAGCGTGCATATAGTATTTAGGAGATTTCTCTTCTCTGACTCAGCCAAACAGGAGTTACTCACAGTGGTGTATTCAAAGTAGTAGAGGCAGTTATCTGTGAGGATGAACCAGCGTCTCTTCCAGGTCTTCACTCGTCCACCTGAGGACAGATGACAGCTGAGCGACGACTTCAGAAAAGGCAGACAACTGGACTTGACATAAACAGCGAAGCACACTGACGACACAGACCAGCAGGTTAAGTAACTGGCTGCAAAAGCTGAGGTTAAAACTCGGTTCAGTGGCCCGTTTAAGGAGCCCAGAAGTTAGAAGCAGATGTGAAAATATAATTTTTTCCACATCAGGGCACAGCAGCGTATAGCAGAGGGTGAAATCAGATTTAAAAATGGCTTTATTCGGACTAAAATTGCGATATGAAAGGTGAATGCACACAGCCAGCGGGGTAAAAAAAAGGTGTAGGCGGGGCAGCTCAGAAGCAAAGCAGTGCATTAAAGCTGTTTGAGGCGGTACATACCTCCTGGAGTCAAAACCATGAAACACAAACAAACAAGAAGAAGGTCAACAGCAGTAAAACTCAACATGTCCAGAATATCAGTCTTTTAACATGAAGCAACAACACAGGTGCTGATACACGTCCAGTCCAGCAGAGGGCCGACTCATTTGTACTGATCCAGACTGAATTTACCACCATGAGGTCACATACCGAGTTTGAGCAGCCATCCTTCTCTGTCGGGGTTGAAGAAAGTGTGCGTGAGGTCGTTTCCGTCGTCCTCCGGGATCTTAAAGGGTTCGTTCTTGATGCTGTCGTACAGATTCTGCACAGAGGACGAGATACGGATGTGAGATTTTGAGAATATTTTCATTTTATTTAACCTTTATTTAACCAGGAAGTCACCTGAGATTAAAATAAAGACAAGGCCAAGGAGGTACAGCTTTATAAAGTAACAAATATGAAATAAAACATGACAGAAGTAACACAGGAAGAAAGTAAAACACACCTGCATTATTTCAAATGTAAAACTTGTGAATGAATATGGAAGCAATCTGCTGTGAGAAATGCCCACACTGACAAAGAAAACGAAGAGCAAAGTCACTTTTTGCACCTTATTAGCCTTCTGCAGGTCATTTTTCTTTAATATGACACTGTTGATTTTGTAACAAGCTCATAAATAATCACATAGAGATCATTTTTATACTTTGGCGTGACCTTGCGTTAACTTTTGCATCCTCCTGATCCATATGAGCAGCTGGTCTAGCCCAGTTCTTACACCCTGCCACTTAGAGAAGCACCCTTTGAGATGAAACAACATTTAACATGATGCATTTATAGCATATAGAGTTCAAATCCCCAACCTCTGTCCGTATATAAGCACCAGCTGAGAGCACAGCTGCAGCTATTTGTGGTTGAAACTATGGTGCTGCTGTTACTGTAGCTGCACTGTTAAGGCTTCAAGTGTCATGTGCTGTTTTTTTTAATCTGAACTATTCGTCTCAGTCACTTGAATTTGACCGTACATCAGGTGATCACACAGTGGGGACTTTCTCCTACCATGAAACTAATTCTTACTGGCTTCTGTGGTCAGGATATCACAGAGGAAGACCAGATTTGAGCCGTTTGAGGAGTTAACAGTTGTTTCAGGAAAATAAGCATCGCTCACCCTGAGTAGATCCTCTGGCAGGTCTCCTCCGTCATTGATTCCCCTGTTCATCGCAGTAAATCTCTGGACGGAGGGTTTGTCCTTTACGTTGGGGTTGTGCAGGCTGGTGTTCAACATGATCACAGCAAATGATAAAATGTAGCAGGTATCTGAAAGCAGGCAAAATGAGAGTAAGTACATTTTCAGAACACATCTATTAAAATAAATACTCAAATCCTTTAATAAAAAACCTTTCCTGTGCTTCTTACAGCTGATTTCAAATTAAAAAAAAAATTTATTAGACATTCTTGCCCTATTTTTAGTGTTTCTGTTTAAATAATCAAAATAATAAGCTTGTAAGTATCTCAGAGGATACCACATACAGAAATATACAATAAATATGAATTAAAACTTATGATTACTAGTGTGTTTTTCCTACAAACAGATCTGCATGTGGCTGAAATACTTGGGGGAATAAAGTTATTTTGAGAGCAATAATTGTCCTAAAGCTGATTCTGTATTTTCCCTTGGAATTTTATATTTAATATTTAAAAACTGTAACTTTAAAGTTGCTTTTCTCGTGACGCTGGTGCCTCTTCCTCTTGTGATGACGTCATGTACCTGTGCTCTGAAACACTCCGGGGTTGCAGTGGCAGTATCGCTGGGCGAACGCCTCCATCATGCGGTCGATCTTCTGAGCCTCGCCGGGCAGCCTGAAGCTCCACAGGAACTGCCTGAGGGCCTGAACCAGGTTCAGATCTGTGAACTCGTGCAGCTCCAAGAAGGCGTGAAGAACCTCGATGTTGAAGTCGTCTCTGCACGACGCGCAAGATCCCACACAGAAAACACACCCACGAGCGCACGAACACAGGGGGAGGAAACAGAAAAAAACAGGATCAAGGAGTGAACACAGCTCAGTTCTACTCACTGAGACGTGAGACGGAAAGATTCATGGACGATCTTTTAGAACTGCTAGTGCGGCACATTATTATTTACACTGTATTGGACATTAATATGACCAGATTTCTTCTTCAACCCTCTGAACTCCAAGTGTTTCTGGGTGTTTTTTGCTGCCGTCACATTCTTCCTCACTGTGAGCTCATTTTTCACTCTAATATAAAGTCCTGTACCTCTATGGAAACGGCACAACCACGGATAGAAGCAGAGGGAACTAAAAAATGTCTTTTGTGCAGAATGACACAGTTATACATGAATCATAAAAAAGAAAAAACCTGGAATCAACATGTACAACATCTTTCTAATTGCCTGCAGACGTTACCAAAACTAAGAAACAATGGTGGCTCTACATAGTACATATATTTTAGTGTTTACATTTTTAATTTGTTTTCATATTTGTCTCATATCTGCCCAAAGTCCCTGATTTTTTTGTCTTCTGGCTGGTCTCACCTGAGTCATTAACTGCTTCCTAGTTGCACTGAGGAGCAGAGAATTTTTTATTTTTACAGAATCGTCCTGTGTACATGGTTTATTTTTGCCAAATGAGACATATAGAATAGAGTGACTGATGACATGTCACGATTTTAAGCCTAAATTATTTAGGTAATTTCCCCAGATTAAACCGAAAGCAACACATAAGTTCGAGGACCATCGGAAAGCTGAAAATACAATGATTCTTCCTGTTTTTGCAGTTTCTGGTTCTGGTAAATGGTAGATATTTTGGGGGATTTTTTGAAAAGATAACATGTCTGTAACCTGTCAGTAGGCTTTCGGTTCAGGGGGTTAAAAAAAACAAATGTGCAGCTCTAATAAACCTTTTCAAACAGAGGACAGCTCAGGTGTAAATTATAATATTAGTATTGTGTGTGCAGGCTGTCGCAGGTCGTGATTTACCGGAACACCTGTGCTGTGAGATGAACTACTAATTAGATGGAACATCGTTAGTGTCACTAACCTTTCCCCCAGGTAGTCACCGATGGCCGTCTTATTGAGTCCTTCTCCCTTGTACAGAAACTGGGCGATGTCATCACTGGTGTGTTTCAGCAGCGAACTGTCGATCAAGAAGCGAATCCCCTGAGAGAGGAAATCGGAAAAAACACAACCCAGATCAAACATCACACACAGAAAATATAAACACATTGAATGTGAAAGAGTTAAAAATGAGATAAATAGGTGCCTTTTTGATAGTTTAAATACTTAATGCAATCAGTTAACTGTTTATGCGTCATCCTTCCATCCATCTATTATCTATACACCGCTTAATCCTCGGTAGGATCCCAGATGACTCGGGCGAAGGCAGGGGACACCCTGGACAGATGGCCAGTATATCACAGGGCTACACATAGAGACAGTTCACATTCACACCTACAATTTAGAATCATCAATTAACCTCAACATGTTTTGACTGTGGGAGGAAGCTGGAGTCCCCGGTGAGAACCCACACTGCACAGGGACAACATGCAAACTCCACAAGAAAGATCCCAGGCGTCCTAACCAGGAAGCGAACCGGGGATCTTCTAGCTGTGAGGCGACGCTGCTAACCACCGAGCCAGTCAATCTCATTTCAGTAAATGCAGCATATATGGCAAACACTTCAAGGTCACAACTGTTCAGTTGTAGAAGCTGCTCACTTGATCCTGTTTGAATCAGTGCCTACAGATAAAGGTTCTAGCTGTGAGGCGATGCTGCTGACAACTGAGCCACCATGCAGCCCTGTTTATGAGTCATTTTAAATGAAAAATGGAAGTGACCTTCTCTAGTTGCAGCTTCCTCTGTGAGCTGCTGTTTGTGGTTTGATATAACAATAAATTGAAAGTCATGAGGGAAACTACGTTGGATAGTTTTCTTTTTTGTCTGTGGTTTTCTTGACATGAAAAATTCACTGCATTTATCTGTTACATGAAACAAGGAAGCGCTCTGACAACGTTCTTACCTTGGTGGGATCCATGTTGAACTTCTTTCGGCCCATAGCCATCTGTTTATTCCTCTGCATGCTTTTCCTAAAAACAGACCCACATCTTTAAAAACACAAACGCACTATGTCTCTGTAGTTTAAATCAACACTAGTTGTAATTAGTAATTACAGATTTTTTGAGAAAAAATACCAAACAATCCGGTTTCAGGGAGGATTTGTTGCTTTTCTCCATTTAAATCATCATCATTGATCCGGAGGACACACTCAGACCTTCTTCACATGATCAAATGAAGCTTTCAGTGCATTGAAAAACTGAGTGCATATTGTGTTTACAGTCGTCTTCACTGAATATCTTTTGGTTTTGAACTGTTGGTGACACAAAATAAGCAGCTTTAGGTCTTCATTTTGATCTTTGTGGAAAAGTGGGACAGATATTTGAAAAATTGTCGTACAAGCATCAAACTGCCGAGCACACAACTTATTTTTTATTCAAAACATCGTCCATTTTTCAAAATGGCAGACAGTGTCGTATCTTTTAACTCTCTTATCAAATTTTCACGATATTACCATTGTTTCATGATTTTTTTGACAGTTTAAAAAACATGGTAACACATTTTTGTCACCATATAACCGTGGTAATGGAATAGCAAATATCTTTGTATTAAATGAAGTTTGAATTAAGTTATTTCATTTGACTGTAAAAAATCCTTTCAATTAAGCGAGCGCTTTTAATTTTTGAGATTTACAAGTGACGCTTGGTTTTTCAAACAGTTTTACTTTTAATATCATTAGAGGCTTGAGTCAGATTAGAAACAAACAGAACATGTAAACATCACACATCTACCAGGCTGACTTTTTTATCCTTTCTCAGAATGCTGAAACAATATCACAGCCTGGGAATGAATGGAAGAAAACCCCCACTAATTGTTCTTGGAACAACAGTCAGTACGAGATCCACTTCAGGCAAAAATCTAGCTATTAAGGTGTAAATTACAATGTTAGATGAGGCCAATTTGGATTTTGCACGCTAAATTCTATGTATTTTGACTCCTAAACCAAGCAGATCACTCTACAACATCAGGCTATGTGTTAATATATGGGGTTGCGTATGGGGAATGGCGGCCATCTTGAAAAATGGCTTCTATTTTAATAAATTCATGTGGCTATTATTTCACCCTATGATGGACAGACGAGACAGTTTTGGTGCTTGTATGACGAAATTAACTATCCAATTGATATCTGCAGTTATCTTCTCCACTAGAAATTTGATGTGATTTTATTAAATGCAATATTTTGATAAATTAATCAGTTATTTTAACAATCCCACAAGGCGACGGCTCTGTTTTGAGTGTCAGGCACATTTTTCCATGAAGTTATTTCCACTGAAACCAGGCCGAGTAGAATAGCACTGCCTACGCACGAGCACAGAGATGGTAGATGAGAGACACTTTACCTCTCTTCAGACAGACCCAGGTTTTCAATCTCAGTGGTCACCTCTGCTATCTCATCCTTCAGCCGCTGAGAGCAGACAGAATGAAGAAACAGACGGGAGGAAAGAGGGACTGTGAGTTTGTTACACATGTGATATCTGACCCTTCACATACTCCTCTGGAGACACTTTGATCACTCTGTCGCAATGAATTACACATGCTTGTCTGTTCCAGCCACATCTCACTGAAAAACACATCTCGACGAGCACTCGCTGCTGAGGAGATGACCCACTAAAACCTCTAAAAGTGCAGACATGATTCACTCTCCCAGTCGGACTCATTCTTTCTCTCGGCAGGAGTTTAGTGCAACAGCCGCTCTCTGTAGAAAATCCTCTCTGGGATCTGTAGCACCTGTTCTGGGGTCAGAGCCCACCACCCTTCCCCTGTTTCCCTCTTCCCAGTACTCCCCTCCCCTCACCCAGTGCTGACCCAGATTTATCAGCCGACTCCCCCCCCTACCCCTGACGCTCTCCCAGGCCTGTTCGAGTGTCACACTGGTGTGGAGACGGGAATATGCAGGATCAAAGACTTTGACTGGCTTAGCGGAGCTGCTCGTGAGAGGCCGAGGTTACGGAGAAAAGAACAGAGGAGGGAGACAGATGGAGAAACTCTGAGCCCAGCAGAAAAGATAAAGGATTGGAGGTTTCCATAAGCTGAAGACCAAACAGACGACTGCTCATTTAAGTCCAGCCGGCTACTTTATTATTTACATTTTTGGTTCTAACAAAACAGCTTTGATGCAATTTACTTCGCATTTTACAACCACTAGCCTCCTCTTAAATACAATGTTGGTGTGATGATAGACAAACATGCGGTGTATAAATGTGTGCATGCACTTTTTACAGTATTGGACAGATATTAGTCAAATAATTGATAATTAAAAGCTGTATGGATTGCACAGACAGGGGACATCCTCATCAGACAAGCTACTTCTTAAAGCACCGCTGGCAGCATCTTGACAAATGTGAAGTGAGCATTAAAGTCTCCTGAAAGTGCTTCATTTTTCAGATGTTTATGGGCTTAATAAATAAACAAAGGCATGAGTAATCTTTATTTCCACTGAGCTTTGACAGTAGAAGATGAACAGAGGATGAGTTGATTTAGTAGATTAGCACAATTTGAGCGAAGTGATTCACATGTTTTGCTGTTTTAGGTTGATTTTCTAAATAATTTAATTTAAAACATCATCCCTCTAAAAGTAACATTCTTTATTGTCATTGAATAGGAGTGCCTATTAAAGTATTTACCCCCTTCAAAGTTTTCCCCGTTTGATGCTTTTAAATATTGAATTATGGTCAATTTAATTCAACTTTTTTTAACAAGAATGTATATAAAAAGACTCTTTAATGTCAAAGTGAAAACAGATTTCTAAAAAGTAATGACAATTAAATACAAATGTAAAATACAACTAAGTGACTGCATAAATATTTACCCCTCAAAGTCAGCATTTAATAGTTATTTAGTAAAGAGTATTTTATGTAAATTCTTGTCAAAAAAGCCAAAATAAATTGACCATGATTCCATGTTAAATTTAATAAAAGTGGACTTTATATTTCTAGCAAAATAAAACATTAACCATCTTTGTGGCATGTCTTCATAAACCTTACAATGAAAGTGTGAGTAAGTAAATCAAAACTAAAAAATAAGGTTTGAAGATTCTTAATTACAAAAGTTCTGATCAGTCAGGGATAGGAGTGGTTTTAAATCATACCAGCTATTTACAGACAGTGGGGGCTGAGAAGTCTAATTCTCCTTTACAGTGATTCACCCCATGTGTACAGTCAGCCATGCAAACATAATAAAATGTGCAATAATTACAATCAGTGTGTATGATGGAATAGTGGAATTAGAACGTGACAGATGCTGCCACATTTGGGTATTTGAGGTTACAGTTTTTCAGGCCTGGACGCCCCTAACTGGCTTCTTTTTCACATCCTGGTTGTTCTTTTTCAAACCCTGATGGACTGAGATAATTACAGGAGAGAAATAAGGCAGTCGAGGTCTCAGATTAGAGCTACAGTCGTGTACAACTCCGTCAGAGCAAGTGCCTGTGTGTGAAAGCAAGGCTGCATCACCCCTCACCGAAGGTAAATAAGATTCCTCCATGTGCGTCTCCATGGTAACCCCCCCTCTGCAAACAAACAGCGTCCTCTGTCTCCATTACTGGAATATTTCACGGCTCATTACCCATCAGCCCCCGAGGGCGACGCGAGGCGGGGCTTTGAGGGGAGAAACGCCGAACGAGTCGACCCCAGTGATAAACTCCATCCATCAGTTTTCGCAGCGTCTCGGCCCGGAGGCAGCGAGGTTCTTTGTGTGTTGCTTTGTGTGTTGTTGCTGCGCACCTTGCTGACTGAGCAATGTGGACGGCTTCAAAGTCATTTTATTAAATCGAAATTCTGTTCTGGATTAGCTTATCAAATCCTTTTGAATCTGCCTGGGGGTAGTTTAAACATATGTATTGTTTTTATCTCACTGCTGTGTTTGATTCTCACTGGACAGCTGTGATGCAGTAGCACAAGTACAAACTATAATAAAACATTTTCTTTACCACTTAAATATCAACTAGATGAATCACTGATGCCTTTGTGCCCCTGATGCACCTTTAGTTCAACTCATCTTGCACTGACACAGGATTAAAAAAGGGACAAAGCAGCCAAAAACACTAAAAGGTCATTCTTTAACAAGATGGACTAATATGAAAATAAGTATCCCCCCTCCAGTACTGCATTTTGTACATGTTTTGTTGACTTTAATGAACTGTATTAACGCTTTGGAACGTTAAAGGTTCAGACTTCTTTAGTGTTCGTACACACCATTTTTTTGCCAGTGGTATCAAAAAAAGGTACAAGATATATTAATGAGGTCACGAATGGAAGATTCAATACAGGATTATTAGTAACTCGAACCTGGCTCCTAAAATAAATGTGCGATTGGAGGCCAATGCAACGCAACGTTTATTTTTTAATGACATTTAATTTAACCCAGGGTGTAAAGTAAAGTTACAGATGAAGGAACAACTAATTGCTGGTTGTTAAAAGGACAATTACAACCTTTTTTTTCCAACATTGTCAGAGTGAGACATCATTTAAAAGTTCATAAGATACTAATACTTTCCAGGTAATACTACTGAAAATACTATAAGGCAGAATCACAGATACGTTACTGTACAATTAGTGGTCTATTTAAAGACTCTTTCAGTGTAACTGGTCACACAGGAAATTAAACTACTCAACCGATTAATTAGATGTTTGACAGCAATGCAGTCAACAATAGTTTTAATAATATATTGATCTATAAAGCGTGTGTAAAGCAAACATGCTAAATATATTGTGGTTCCAGATTCTCAAAGGTGAAAATTCAGTTTTTGGTGTTTAATATTGTTAAATATTTGAGTTTTTCCAGCAACAAAAATAAAATTTCTTGAATAATGTTTATATGTCTGCATAAATAAAATACCAAAGTAAACAAAATGTCCATCACTAGTCTCTAAAGTCTGTGCAGATGTCATTAAATGTCTCCAACAACAGTTTATTGTCACATAGGACTATGAAAATCATCAAATTCTCACAAATGACAAACTAAAACCAGGATATTTGGAGGGTTTTGGCTTGAAAAAAAATCTGTACTCACATTAGCTGATGATTGATTTGTTTCAGTTTTAAATTAGCTGCAGGCCTGAACACCACATTACAGATGGATGATATTATTTGCAAATACACAATAAACATAAATTCATTTTTATGGCTGAGGTCCTACAAACCAGCATGTAAAACATCATACACATACTGATGTTGAGAGGCAGACAAGGAGTCATTATTGTTTATTTTATAATCTTGGCCTTCTATTGGACTTTGAAAATACATTTATCTTGAATTTACATCATAATATGCATAAGGCCAATGTAAGGCCAGCTCTGTTCTCCGTCGTGCCAAACAAATTTACTCAAATAAAGAGCTGACACAGAGAGTCCTGCTAATTTATTTAAGGTTGTATGAAGAACTGAAGCAGGGGTTAACTTGTCCCTCCGGGCAGAAAGAGCTAAAGGATACACACACACACACACACACACACACACCACACACCACACACACACATATATATATATATATATATATATATATATATATATATATATATATATATATATATATAAAGGTCCACCCCCACACAAAGAGGATCATCTGTCTTGAACGTGTACAGTAACGCTCCGGTGGTCATACCAGTACACCCCCAACCCTCCCAACACACACACATACATACATCCACACACCTCCCCAGGCACACTGGTCTAGACATGAAGGTCCAAATGTACTCAAGGACACGGCGACTGGAGAGAATTACAATGCGGTGTTCAAACAAAGAGGGGAAAACAAACCAGGCCTGTGTAATTCCTGCTTGTTTCTGCTCTGACATAAATTGAATGGTTTGAAAAATAAAATGTTCGAGAGTCCAGACGACCACATGGTTCACAGCGAGGACAAAAACAAACTCCTTTTCTTTGCTGCACCGTTGAAAAAAACATGCTGTCCAAGCGGTAATCAAGCAAGAAAACAAGATAAAAGAAGGGCCCAAACATGAACTGGTACTTATACAGAAGAACACGTGGTTAGATGTGTGCACCTCACGCAGGCTTCAGATCAGACATAAACACGATGAGGCCAAAACTATCTCATGATTATGAGATCATGTACAAATGACTAACGGGGCAGAACTGAAGGTGCCTGAGAATCAGCTATTTAGGACTGCAGTGATTGTTGTCAATACATTAGTGCTGACGGATGAATGATACTGCCATCGTCATCGGGATATGAACATGCGCACTAAACAAATCGCAAAAGACTGCCTGAAATGCAGTAAGAAAAAATACTTTCCTTACTTATACATCCAATAGCACATGACAAAAAGGGACTATTATTACTTTCCCAAATGTAAACAAATACAAACTAAAAATGGGGCTCATGTTGCAGCCATGGCAACACCTTACTTCCCCTTTCTTCATCTGTACAAAAAGTACAAGGCTTAATGTAAAATTTCCCAAAACACTTGTATTTATAATCAAACAAAGAAGATTCTAATCAGTAATTACTTTCTATTTTGTAAACACAACATGCTTCCATAACATAGTAAGGAGGAGGCTGAACAGAAGGTTGGAGATAGAATCTAAAAGTGAAATTTGTTTAGGTTTTATCCAGATTTATTGATTGCATCACCATTTTTGTAGTCCACGTGGGATTGTGTACATGTAAGTTAATCATTGACAATACTTCTAACATTTAATTATGATGACTGAGATATCTGAACCATTGATGGTTTGCAGATGCATGAGATAAATTAAGGATACAGGACATTAAATATCCACAGTTCTACTTAGGGGTTGTGCAGCACTGAGAGGCCTAAAGAGTGGTGGATCGGACGCAAGCTTCAGTGCAGCAACAAGTGATTTATTGCACATTTACATGTACTTATGGCTAACTGGGTATGCATATGAGATTTACAAAAAATAAACAAGACAAAACCAATGGATATTTCTGTGCAAAGAGTAGAGCTGCAGTCTCCAGGTTGGAGGACTGGTTGGTCGATGTGTTGTAATCTGAACAAATCTCTGGAGGTACTTTCAAAAAGAGAAAAGCCCCACATCATCAGTGTTCCAGGATTCATTTATTATTGCTGGTAATGGGAGGAACAGACTACCTGTGGACACCCCCATGTTTTCACATCTCTGAACTCACCCAACCTAATAGATACTGTCAAGTGTAACTTATCTGAATGATTACTGAATGTTTACTCTGAGTCAGCTCCAACTTAACTGGCATCGTGTCAAAGAAAATCATCAGTGTGGCTGCATTTTGCTACAACAGATGGCCAAAAAGTCAGGTGTATGCATATCACAGCGCAACTTGGCAGATCATCTAAAAACAGGATGCTAACTTGTCTGCGTTATGTTCTTTAATAGTTTTTTTGTTGGGATCATGACTTGATATAGTTGTATTTTCAGAAATTATATGAATAAGTGCAGGTGTTCTCGTCATTTCAGTACACAATAACAAAGTTAAAATGATTTAATATGCTATGAACACTAGCTTTATATGTTTATTTATGATTCATTTAGGCTGGTACAACTAGCAGACAGAGTAAACTCAGTGGATGACTGATTTCATCTAGAGATAATGTGCAGATTCATTTCTTTACCCGCAGCAAATCGATTGGTTCAAGAGTGGGTATGACTTCAGTTGTACAAGTTTTCTTAGCATGACTCTAGTCTTTGTACAAAGAGTTTCAGTCATCATTCTACACGGTTTGCATTAGGCCCCAGATGAACTCAGCTTGGATTTATTTTAAAGTTCAAGAAACTGATGAGAGAGCATCTCCGAGCTGTGGCTCTGTGTCTGTGTGTGTTCGTGTGCGTCTTACTTGTATGTCCAGCAGCAGCTCTTCTTTTCGGCGGCGGATGCTCTCCAGCTCCTGTCGCTCCTCCGGACTGAGGTCATCAGGCACTGAGGACAAAAGTACACGAAGCACTCAGATATAAAGATCAACTATTCCCTCTTGCTCACACACACAATAGAAATACTGTATATACACAAACACACTCACAAAAAGAAAAGAGAGAGTCGCCCGAGAGTCCCACCGCTCTGGGTCACTATGGCAACACAATCTTTGATCCATCAAAATTACCCCCCCACATCCAAACCTGAACTCGAGGACGAAAACAGACCTTTTTGTCTTATACAGAGACACACAAACAAGCTGAAATATGATGACTTTGGGCTATAATACCAAAAATTTAACAACACAGAAATAATTTAAAAAACAATAATCATCTTCACTTCAGCGCCCCCTGAAACTGTACTAATTAATTAGGCTGTGCAAATCGTCAACAGACTTGTTTTGTACAAATCAAACGTGTTTTCAGATTCCGAGCTTCATTTTTTAGTCACGTAAATTAGCAGAAATGTCTGTTTTTCTGCTAAAAGTGTTAAATTAATGACAGAAAACCTGTAGGTGTAAGAGACTGAGAGACTGAACTCCTCTAAAGGGGAACAACGAGAGAAAACAACAACAACAACAGCAACAGCACGGTCGGTACTGATTTAATGAAACTCGCCGAGTGCTTTAATCATAGTGAAATGTGCTGTTAACTAAGTGCCGCAACTCTTTCAGTATTGACTTCACAATTTATACACATCCGCTGCAGTACATGCAATATAAAAAAGCAGAGTACACCGATGATAGAGCAGTGCACAAACATGAGAACAAATCCCTAATGTTGCTTTTCTGTATAATATGAAGAATAAAATCACAGGTCTAGGATAAACTCAGTGTTGTGGATTTGCTGCATCTGACTTTAAAATGAATACAGTATTGTAGGTTTAAAACGTCATGAAGTAGAGAAAAAACAGGTGCTGCCCAGATGGAGTTACAGACATTAAAACCTTTTTAATATAAGCTGCAAAATAACAAAGGACTGCAATGTGAAAAATGCAGCCATGAAAGTAGGACAGGTCTAGGAATAGATCCTTCTATCAGCCCACAACTTATATCTCAGCATCGACTGAACTGACCGACACCAGCTTTGTACAAACACTTATGGTTCCCAAACCTTATAACTTTGTTGATTCTTTCTTTGGAAATTAATATTTGTGGTTTTAAATGACATGTCTTGACAGCTATTGGATGTACAAGCATGAAGTATTGTGCATATACTTCCTCTTAATACATTTAAGTGCCGGGGATGTTCAGTCCAAGGATTTTTTTCCCCCTAAAAAGGTCAAATCGTTGGTTGTCTGCGTTTCCACTACAGCGTTAAGACCCAGAAAGATCAGGCGAATTAGTCCACTGAAGAAATGACAGCTGTAGGAGGTTACTTTTCTATCTTTAATCAAGAGCGTGGTCTATGCCCTTCCTAATTAAATCTGATGAAAGTGATAGCACCATTAAAACAAAAGCCTTAATTGAGGTCCTTCATTTGGCTGATCCATGTTGGACCCAGTTAAACAGTAACCACCCTTAGGGGATGTTGTAAAAAACCTAATTGACCTAATTTTCTCCTCTCGCGAAGCGACGAGAAGTCAGCAGTAGACCCAAGTGCTACGGGGCTACTACTATGTGTAGTTATTATAGTAAAAAATACAGGCACCAGTGTATGTATTAACTCCAAAAATCCTACAGGAGAGCAAGTGAAGTATATAAAATAAGCCCTGGAAGGTGGGAGTGGATGCACTTAAACTAGAACAACAGCATATCTGAGTGCAGACAAACAGTTCTGAGCAGATTTGTATCAAGCAGAGGCTATTTGAGAGAGCAATTCTGAGAATAGCACATAAAATGGGGAAATAATACTCTTGAATAATCTTCATTTTAATGTACAACTATACTTGGTCATCTGTCCATAGCAGACTCTTTCTGACGAGATGCTGATGTGTCAAAGCACACAGCCACTACAGGTTTTTGACTGAAATAAAAATGCTTCAAGTCATCGACAATTCAGAGATGTTCAACACAGCAAGCGGATCCCAAACTTCCTAAACCAGAAAGTACTGCTACTTTCCGGCGGGTAAAATAACTCCCCCTAAACTTAATTTAGACCCTGGTTTCTGCGGTGGAAACGCAGAGTTCTTTCAAAAGTTTCTAACCCCCATGGCCCTTAACAATACTGCTGTTTTCAATACAGTTTATCCCCAAGTATTAACTGAAAGTTTTGTTATGGAGACTAGACGCCCAATATTGATACAACAGGACAAAAAAACAAAAACAACTAGACTTAATAAAACGAACGTCAAAGGAAACGTCTGGTACTGGCGCCAGCGGGAGCAACGGTCACAGATCGTCAAAGTTTTCTTTTATGTTTGCAAACTTCTAAATTAGTCAGGCACAGTAAAACGCAGTGTCAATTTGTGTCAGAGAAGACATGCATAATTGATCCCAGCTGCTCCCAGTGCATCCTGCAGCTACAAAAACTACTCTAAGTGGTATGGTGGTGCATACATATAGACATAGTTTTTCAAAAAATTTAACGTTGGCTTCAACATTGAGTTCACCAATCTGCAAGTTTTTCTTCAAATGGCACATTAGATTTGATATGTCACTGTGCTGTTGTCCACCCTCCACATAAAACACACCCATAACTGTACATGACCAAGTGTATACTCTGATAGAACAGAAGTTCATGTGCCCACACACACACATAATATCTGCAGAGCAACGATAAGGTGGGATAAGGAGGGAAATGCAGATCTATCAGCAACTGACTTGTGGTTTTTCTCAAGAAAAGAAAAATGAGACAGCATTCCAGTAATAAGACAAGGAATGCAGCAGAGCAGTGTCAGCGGCTGATCTGCATATTTCATGTTTCACATCTACACATTTTCAAACATCACACCTCTGCACTGTCACATAAAACTGCTGTTCTTCTTCTGGGTGCCTCATAATAAAGCTTCAGTTATGGATTGCTTTTTTCCTGAGGTATATAAAATATGCGAATCAGCGGAAAGGGGAAGAAAGGGCACAAATTATGCTGAGTAACAAGCAGCCACAGAGGACAAATCAAGCTGTGCTGCTGCTGTTTGTCAGCCTCATTAGAGGGTTCCTGCAGAGGGATTTAAGTAAACTGTTCATTTCACGTCACCATCATGACCAAGTTAGTCAGTGTCAGCCTCTGGGAAAACAATGTGAGACCAGTAAATACCAAGACTTTAAAAGACAAGGCATGTTTGGATAACTTTAGCACTTAGATGCTGACATAACCTGTATGAACAGAAAAAAATACTGTTTAATCAGACAGACAGGGCTTCAACTTCTTTGTCTCTTTGAACATATTCACAGACTCCAAGGGAATGAAAAATAGAAAGTCGTTTTGAACTCTCAAATGTGAAGGTTAACCTTGGAAACTTTAAAGTTTCCAAGGTTAACAGCTTTTCACAGATCTTTAAACCAGATTTACAGAGTATAGAGGAGCTACAACTTACTGTACCTTTAAAGTGACATAATATGTTGTGATCTAACTTGCAGGACTAATGATTATTTCCATTACTGATTGACCTGCAGCTTATTTATTTATTACGAATCAACAGCATTGTCTATAAAATGAGAAAATTGTGAAAATGTCCAACAAAAGTTGCCACAACTCAACCTGACAAAACTGCTGTTCTATCAGAAAACGAAATCTAAATGTACTCAGTGTATATTACAGAAATCTTGCAACTACCTACCTTTGAGAAGCTGTGACAGGTGGGTTTTTTAAAAAAATATTTAAGGATTATATTTTTGTCAAACCATTTAAAAAGGCTTTCTCAGGACCGGCAGACATGTCTGACTCTGCAAGGCAAATTCATGTAAGTCCAAAGTGTATTGGCGCCTTGGATACTGATATAATTTACATACTGCAGACATACAGAGACAGTGACGTACTGGCTCATTACACACCCACACACCCCTCACCATCAGAGAAAGGTTTAAGTAGGCCGGAGCAGCTCTTATTATAAACCTGAGGACAAGAATAACACTATTGTGAGCAGAGAAGCAGTGAAACTGGCATTTTACACTCACTTCCTCTTTCTGTCTTTTCATTAACAGACGAAATAAGAGCAGGGATTTATGCTGGCTTACGAAACACTGTCATTTCGTCCTTTTTTTAAACACAAAAACACACATTCTGACATAAATAACAGCATGCGTCTTCACGGTCCTCAGCCAGCTGCTTCGCATAGTCTCGAGGTCATCAAGTGTGTGTTTGTGATGCCGGGTAATGGGACACCTTGTCGTAGCCACGCTGCTGATGACCAGCTGCTCAGGACAACCAACAAACTCAGGCCCAAAGTTTTCTCTCTTTCGTACTTTTGCTGTCTGCTTTACCAGTTATGCAACACATCACATCCTCCTTGAGATGTACTGACGTACGTGAAAGAACAAACCACATTAATCAACCTGCAGCTACCGTGTGCTCTGCTTTGGTTTCCGGCTCTCATGAGATTTCTCAACAAGATGTGACGAGACACGCGCTCATTCAGGTAATTTTCTGAAAACAGAAAATTACTAATGCAGAAGTTCTGACGACGCACTGCACGCCTACACATTTGTGTCATAATCCTGAGGTTCATACCAGAGAAAGCTTCTGTTTGTTGAGTGGCTTCACCAAAGGTCTCAGTGGGTCCCAGTATAATCGGTTCAGCTCAAAATATTCCTGCAAGGTCTGATCCAGCTCCAGAGTCCACAGCTCTAACTTAGCCACCAATTCCAATACAAAACAGCCCGTTTCTTGCAGCCCAGTCCGGTGTTTCCAGCAGCACAGAAATAGACCAGCCCTGCCCAGGCTTTCCAATCCCAATCCCAATCCTGTGGTCCTCCAGTTCAGCCTCCCACCCTTCTAATCCTCAGTCCAGCAGAGGGGAGAGGAGGGGAGCAGGCCTGCAGCTAAATGAGGATGAGGACAAATGTGTTGGTGAGTGTGTGTGAGTGGGGGAAACCCTTGAACTCTCATCTCTCCCCCCACCTCCTTCTGTCCATCTTGACTCCTCCCTCCATCTATGAGCGGAGCATCAAACACAGGCTCCCCCACGTGGACACCGGTGTCCGAGAGGGAAAAAAAGAGGGCGGGAGGGGCAGTTTTGCATTGTCTTTAAAACAATGTATGGTAAAGAAATGAGGCGGGTGCAAGAAGTTGACTCACTTCTCCTCAACGCCAAAACATTAAACTACCAAACAGCAACTCTGTGTTCTGGAAGAAGTAAATCAGCTTTATTTTCCTGCTTATCACACGTGTTTGGTCACAGACAAGAGCATGACCGAGGACCCAAGGCAAAGAGAAAAATATCTGTACTCTGAGGTTGAGAGTTTTAATGTCTATTTCAGTGTTCACAAGGCGATAATTGTCCGTTTTAATGTTGCCTGACCCGAGGATAACTAGCTCAAGAGTGATATAATCCTCCTCCCTGGCTACATTCGCACCGCCTTAAGGCTCGCAAGTCCAACAAGTAAGGAGGTAAAAACAAATAGCACAAGAAAATCAGATGAGAACAACACGTGCCCTGACACATACAAAGAAACATCCTTATGTCACGGAGGGAGAAAGCGGTGAAGCTTCTGACAATGTGAGCTGCTCTCTCAGGGTGGAAAAGTCATTTAGATAGAATGGAAAATGAACTACCACTAGTAAAGCTATACGTTTAAAAATAAGGTCGCAGTCAAGCCAACAAGTGGAAAATAGCTTTGAAACTGCACCTGTACAAGTAGTGCTTCTGCTTTTACTACCTGACAGAATGAGCTATTACTGATTTTGATAGGTTTCCCCCCAATCTTAAACACATCTGGCCTTCCATTTGACATGTATTTTCCATCTGACTTAAGAAGATAGAGCACAGCAGCTCAATTTTCTGCAAGAAAAGCACTATTCTTATAATCAACTTGTTGGTTTTAGAATTTCTTTAAGAGAAAAGAGTCTTAAATGTCTGATTCCAGCTACTTAAATGTGACGTTTTCTGTTTTTGTTGCTCATCTATGACAATAAACTGAATATCTTTGGGTTTAAGGACAAAACAACTACTCATCTCGGGCTTTGGGTAACACTGATGGACATTTTTCACCATTTTCCGACACTTTACAGACCTTTTTATTTGTCTTTGCTGGCCTACTGCAGTCTCTCCACAACCACCTACTGCTGACAGCGTCCAACTCTTTCGCCACAAGTTGGGAAACTGAGCGTAGAAGTGCCTGCAGCCAAGTCAACTGAGTAAATTCGAGGGCAGTTCATTCATGTCCAACCAATAAATGGGTGCATTGACTGTATTTATAGACGCATGAACTATGGAGCGCTGCGCAGTAAGCACGACCCCCCATGAGGTCTGGCCCCAATCCAGATTAATAATAATAGATCCCTTGTGCCAGTTAATAAAGTCTGTCAAAGCGCTTTAGCAAACCAGTCAGATGAGGACTTGTTGCTGTCGCTCTGTCAACAGGAGAACTGAACACCAAAAACACGTCAAACTACCTGGTATGTAGGAAACAGCTCGTCTCAGTAAGCTGTCGGTTACCACATAAAGTTATGCTAGTTGCTAGCTAACCTGGTTAGCCTCTAGGTTAGCGCCGCTTAACTAAACCGGGTCAGACAACTTACCAACTCCGTCCTCCGACTTCAAAACCATGCTGGTGCTGTTGTTGAGCGCTGTCTCGGAGAATAACGCCAAATTTGTCACTTTTTAGTAACTTTAAAGGTCGAAAATAGTGTTTTTGTTGTCAGTCAGTCACCGTTAGAGCGGCAGTTAATGACAACTGACTGTGGAGAGACAGCCGGTGCAGGGCAGGATGCAGGGGGCGGGGCCTCGGCGGCAGCAGCCAATCAGAGTGCAGCAAACAAACCCCCCTGAATGAATGACTGTTAACAGGATCTATTTACCTACCTATCTATCTATCTATCTATCTATCTATGAATCTGTCAGTCTATCTATCTATGTGTCTGTCTATCTATCTATGAATCTGTCAGTCTATCTATCTATATGTCTGTCTGTCTGTCTGTCTGTCCTAAAACATTGGAGTCGTGTCCAACTGAGTTTAACCTGAGAACAACACCTTCTTTCAGTTATTTCAGTGTAACATCTATTATCTAGCTATATGTATCTGTCATCTATAACGTTATCTATCTGTGGTATTGTCTTACAGTAAATGTTTGAGCTCCTCCTCTTTGGACAGGAGGTTTGCAGTCCATCTGGATCAGAGCAACCTCTGCAACAAGGCCAGAGACCTCCATCGACGCTGCTTTTCTCCCCCATCTTCCCCCATAGACACTGATTCTATGCATCACATAAACTCAGCTTTTTAAATAGGATTGTTATTTATCTTTTCTGTATCTCAAGTTGTTTACACTATATACTATCTAGCGTTACACGTTCTCAAGTGAATGATTTGCACACTACATATTTCTTACAACTATAATTCTTTAGATTTTCTAAGCTTGCTGTTGATTTGACCTGTAGTAGTTGTTCCTTATTTGTCTGGTGACACTTTCTACTGTCTACAGAATTGCAACACTTGCCTTTTTAATCCTTCTTCTACGTGTCACTGTTATTATGCACCAAAGAACCAAGTCACATTGTGAAAACCTGCTTGGCAATAAAACTGATTCTGATTAATGTCACAGTGAGCGCAGGCTTGCGAGACCAGCGTTTCTCAAACTGTGGGCCTTGGATTTAGTCTTCTGATGATTTACACAGCACATAATCACATCTAATGGTTGTTACAGAAATGTTTGCAAACCATTAAGCAAGACCAGGGTTTTCATCTGGAGTCAGATAAGTATATCTTATAGGCTATTAGTATTCTGTAATGGGTGACCAAGAAGAGACAAAGGCGCTGGTGAGGTGATAAAGTTCACCCATAAAGTCCCATGAACACAATGAACACAACTAAATAACTAATAATGAGGAAACCAATTCTGCTGTCTGAATATCAGTTCAGCCTAATGATAACTTATCTAACTACAGTAACAGGGGATAATTCTTCCTCTACATCCTCTTCTTTATAGAAAAGCTTCTTCTTTTCTTGCTTTAGTGGTGCACTCACTTGCACACACTAATATAAAATGCACCAGGGTCAAATAGTGTAAAGTACACCGATCAGCCACAGCATCATGACCACTGACAGGTGAAGTGAATAACATTGATCATATTGGTGCTATGTGCTGTTCTTCTGGAAAACCTTGGATTTTAACATCCGTGTTGATGAGACTTAGACATCCAAATAAACATTGTCCCACAACAAACACACTCCCTCATGCAAATGGGAATCCCAATTGTCACTGGCCTACCCCTGCAGGAAAATGCACCCCACCACATGGAAACAACATCCAACCATCAGGAACATGTTGAGGAACATGACAATGGTCCAACATGTTGATTTAACCTCCAAACTTCCTACACCCCATTGTGATCAAGCATCAACAGGATGCAGTGGAACAAGTTTGATTGACAGAGGCCCCACTGCACAAGCCAGAGTACCCAAAGGATCCAGTGCCAACATCCTGGTTCCAGACCCCATAGGACACCCTGAGAGGTCCTCTTGTCCATGACCAATGGTTCAGAGCATTTTCGAGCACATAAGAGGGACCAACACAATATTAGGCAGGTGGTCATAATGTTATGCCTATTTGGTGTGGATCTGCTGCTTGAACGACACACAGAGGACCTGAAACGTTTTTTGATCGATGATATCATCTTATTTTTGAGTTGTATTATGCCTGATCAGAATGACCAACATGATAAGTCAAAGTTTGGATTTAGAAAAAGAAAAACAGAAAAAAAAATCCATTCTAAGAACACTTCAAAAACTTCTGAGTTTAAACTATAAGAGGATTTAAAGGATGTAAAGTGCTTGAATATGTTAGATACCTTTGCTTAAATTTTCATGTGACTATTACAACTTATATTTAGGGCCTGGAAATAATTTCTAACAGGTATCTCATTATGTGAAAGCATCCAGGAAACGTGGCGTACGTGAGTTTCTGTTTTTAATTTCTGTGTCATTGCAACTGTGATTATTTCAAGATCTTGTGACGCAGTTTGATCATATCACAGAAATGACCACTGGAAAAAAAAGCTTACCATGGAGGAAGTTTCATTTTTAGCTTCTCCAGAAACTGTTGGGTCATCTTATCTGTAGAAGTGCATCATCACTGTAAATGAGTCGGTAACTATAGCTGCTGAAATGTAATAGAATGCAATAAAAGGCATATTGCACTGCTCTGCCTATGAGTCAAGGCATGTTTGTCATAATTTTTGACTTACTCGCGTCTAATTATTTAAGATATACTTGTTATTTGACAGCAAACATATGTGTGTAGAGAGAAATGGGGAAAAATAAATGACAAAAATGTGTTTGTAAGATCAAATCTGTCTGAATCTGTCTCTATATTTATAAATGGGTGTATCTCTGTGTGTGCTGGTGTAGTTGGAAGCTCACAAAATCCATTTTTAATGATTTTTGTTCTAGGAAAATGTTTAAATGCTCCACTTTTATCACGCCGTCTGTGTTTACAAAGTGATGAAAGACTTGACAGAGTTACATAATCTGCTCCAGACCGAAGCAGGAAGAGGATGCGGGACTCAACGAGACATAAAGAAAATAATTAATTCCAGAACAACAGTCCCCACCTGCTGGAGAAGAGGGACGCATTTAACCACATGGGGTGTGAAGTCGGAGGAAGCAGGTCTGATATCAGAAATGGGCGACTTGTGTGCGAGCGATAAAAAGGAAGGGAGAGGAGAGGGTGTAACGAAGGAGAGAGGAAAGGAGGGCAAAGGATTGCAGCTGTGGGCCTGAATCAGAGCTTTATTCTGAGTTTGGACACGCCAAAAACAGGATACGTTGAGGCGGGGTGAGGAAGAGCTGCTGCAGTTTCACAGTTTAAAGGGTCAGTGCACGAAGTCGAAGAGACACATTTTGTTTTCAGGGGAACTAATTCTTTAGACAAAAACAGTCGACTGAGTTTTGTGGATTATTCAGAGCTAAATGTTTATGTGTAGAACCAGGTGGCAGGAAACATTCCCACAACATCCGATAACATTATCTACAAGTTTTTGTTTGTTTGTATCTTTATTTAATGTGTTAATCAAATGTTAAAGAATGTTTTGAGATTTTTTATTTCTACTAATGTTCCTATAAAGCTAATACAATGTTTAATTGTCAACATTCAGAGGATGTTGTCAGGAGCACTGGTGATGTTCCAGATGTTACAGTACGGTCTTGTAACGTGATATGTTAACAAAGATGGAACATTCTGCCTGCAATGTTCTGAGAATGTTTTGGGGATGTTCTGGAAGGAACACATTATAGAATGTTCTACCATAAAGCATTCTCACAATGTTCCAGGAAAACAAAGGGAGAACGTTCTCAAACCAACATTCAAAAGATGTTTTACATATATTATCAAATCCTTAGATGACAGACTGCTTTGTGTGTATATATATATATATATATAGTATATATGTATATATATTTATACAGAGCATGATATATTAAAGGTAGAACATTTTGTATTTTAGTTGAAGGAACACATGATAGAATGTTCCTCTGTAAAACGTTTCCACTGTGACAACAAAGGAAGGATGTTCTCAATGCAACATTCAAAAAACATTTTCAAGATGTTATTGAGGCCTCAGATGACAAAATGTTCTTTTTATGATTTGATACATAAACTGTAAGAGTGGAACATTCTGAGGATGTTTTCGGGATGTTGTTGAGGGAGCACATTGTAGAACGTTCTTCTATAAGACATTCTCACAATGTTCCATGATAACAAGGGAAGAACGTTCTCAACCCAAAATTCAAAAAATGTTTTCCAGATGTTATCAAATGCTCAGATGACAGAGTTTCTCATAGAGAACACTTTATAATGTTCCTCTAATGTGATGCAAAGAATCCATGTTCTCAGTGCAACATTTAAAAAGATGTTATTGAGACAGAATGTTCCTTACAAGATGCTCCTGTACTGCCATATATTAACAGACGTGGAACATTCTGCCTGCAGTGTTTTGAGGACGTTTTGGGGATGTTACTTAAGGAACACATTACAGAATGTTCTTCTATTAAACATTCTCATAATGTTCCATGATAACAAACGGAGAACGTTCTCAAACCAACATTAAAAAAATGTTTTTAGGATGTAATTAAGGCCTCAGATGACAGAATGTTCTTTATAAGAGGTTCCTGTAATGTGATATATCAGCGTTCTGAGGATGTTTTGGGGATGTTCTTGAGGGAACACGTTATAGAACATTCTTCCATAAAACATTCTCCACAATAAGTAAGAAAAAACGTTCACAAACCAACATTAAAAAGATGTTTTCCAGATGTTATCAAAACCTCAGATGACAGAATGCTTTTTTTTTTTACATACAGAACACTTCATAACGTTTCCTGTAACGTGGTGCAAAGAATCGATTTTCTCAATGCGACATTCATAAAAATGTTTTCAAGATGTTGGTGAGACCTCAGAGGACTGAATGTTCTTTTTAAGACGTTCCTGTAATGTGGTATATTACCGAACGTGGAGCATTCGGCCTGCAGTGCTCTGAGGATGTTGTTGTAGAATGTTCTTCAATAATATCCTGAAGGTGTTGCATTTACTTTTTTAGAAAATGACTAAATATCCACATGTGAGAACAGTGGCCTGTTGTCATTTTTGCTTTAAACATTAACAGTTAATTGGTGAAACATTTCAGAACGTACTGGTTTGGTTCTGGATGGGGAATTACAGCAGCTTTTATGTATAGTTTTACTGTTAGTCTGTCCATGGCTAATACTTTTGACAGTTAAATATAAAGACATCATTGTCAACAGAAGCTAGAATAAAGCCTCCGGAGTCAATCAGCTTCACTGCTTAATGGTTGATCTGTAAAATTTAGGGGCCTCGAGGCTTTAAAGGCCCAAAAATAAAGAAAGTGGAGAACATGATGGGGAAGTCCAGCTGCAGAAGGAACATTCACAAACACTGGAAGGCAAATTCAAATAGCCAGTGTGAGTGTCGTACTCCTTTCATTGTGCGATAATGGCTTTTGAATGAGCACGCTGGTACTGTGTGAAAGCACCTGCTCGGAGGGAGAGCAGTGGGCAGCGACGGAGATTATGTCACTCGAGCACCCACTAGGAGAGGAGGATCCTGGAGCAGACGATGAGGGGTGTGCGTCATGTTCGCAAATCAAGCCCACCATCGCACAAACACACGACCACATGCACTGAGTCATGTGTGTGCACAGAAATGTCAAAAACACAGCATGGCGCACACACTACAGAGCACTGCTATGTCTCCATAACTGGAAATCACCACGGCAACTGATACCACTTTGGAGTGGTTTTCTGTCATGTGAAAGCCACACAAAACCAACAAAGAGCTGGAATAAGAACAAATACTTGGTTTGATTTGTGAAGAACTTTGCGTTTTCTTGATATCATCTCACAAATTTACATACATCACATGTGTACTAGTGCTGTCAATCGATTAAAATTTTTAATCGCGATTAATCGCATGAATGTCATAGTTAACTCGCGATTAATCGCAAATTAATCGCACATTTTTTATCTATTCTAAATGTCCCTTGAATTATCATTTTATACGAGGAGGAGGCGGAGAATTCGCGTCAGCTGTGTTTGGCCATCAAGTGGTATTACAGACCGGATGTGATACGATAATAACTCAGTTCACTCTGATAATACACACAGATAACTTTGGTCTTGTCAATCGTCATGCGCGCACCCCAGGCCGCCGTCGCCTGGCGGTGCGCGTCCCGAACCGCGTGGACCAGCGGCAAGCGGTTCGAGACGGGGAAAAGGAGCCGACAGAAAGGCATGGAGGAGACTGCTGCTGTACCACCGCCGGCAGGAGATCCTGTCGGACTCCGACGGCGAACACCTCGCCCTCGACCTCGCCAACCATGCCCCCGCCCGCGTTAATCTCGCGATAAAAAAATTGACGCCGTTAAAATTGATTTGCGTTAACGCGTTAATAACGCGATATTTTTGACAGCACTAATGTGTACATATCTACATGTATACTTACCATGTTAGCACATATCTACATAGAATCCATCCAGTCTTGTACATTACCTTTATTATATCTTAATTTTTTAGCCTTATTCTACTTTTGTAATTCTTGTCCTGCTACTTTCATGTCTCATCTTCTGTATCTATCTGCTGTAACATATAAATGTCTTGGTGAGGGATCAATAAAGTTAATAATATCTTCTAATTTTCTACTGTTTTTTTAAGGAATTGTTTTTTTATAATGTCCTAATGTTATTGCACAGCCTTGAGAACAGTAACTTTGCATTTTACTGCACATACTGTATGGGCATGTGACATAAATAGTCTCAAATCTCTCTTGAATTTCTTATCTTATCTCATTATATCTTATCTCATAATATCTAATCATCTCATCTTATTATATCTCATCTCATCTCAGCTTATCTTATCGTATCTTATCTAATCCTTTCTAATCTCATTATTTTATTTCATCTCATTTTATTATATCTTATTTCATCTTATCTTGTCTCATTATATCCTGTCTAAGCCTATCTTATCGCATCTCATCTCATCTTATCCTGTCTCATTATATCTTATCTCATAATTTCATCTTATCTTATTCTATCTCATCTTCTCTTATCGCATTATCTTCTCTCATCTCATCATATCGTATCTAAGTATATCTTATCTCGTTATCTTATGTCTTATTATCTTATCTCATCTTATATCTTGTCTCATCTCATCTCATTTTATCTTGTCTCATTATATCTTATCTCATTATCTCGTCTTATCTTATTCTGTCTCATCTTTTCTTATCTCATTATCTTCTCTAGTCTCATCTTATTATATCCTATCTCAGTATATCTTATCTTGTTATCTTATGTCATCTCATCTTATATCTTGTCTCATCTTTTCTCATCTCATCTCATTATATCCTATTTCATCCTATCTCATCTCATCTTATCTAATTTCATCTCGTCTTATCTTGTCTCATCTCATCAAAAGCTTAACAACACATGTCTATTTTCTCAGACAACAGGTGTTTTCCTAAAAGTTCTTACCTGTGCTCGCAGCAGGTGGTCGCACTGTCGGACACAGAAAAGCCTGGAAACTGGAGGCACACAGCTCGCTCACAGTCCCCATCACAATCACAACTCAGGACTTTGTGACGAAAAACAAAAAAAAAAACCCAGCACTTCAGCCTAACGCAATCCTCCCAGCATCTCTTCGCCTCACTCCCCCATTGAAGTCGGCGTCATTCTTCCACTAGAGCTCCTCGAAATAGGCGTCAGTGTTTTCCCTCCCGACGGCCACCAGACTCTGACGAACTCTCAGAGAAACACTCTCTCTGCTCTGCTGCCTCTCTCTCCTCCCTCCCGTTCACACTCTTGACCTCACTCAGGAATCTGCTCTGCACTTTAAAGGGAGGGAGGGGGGGAAATAAAAATCATATTAACACATAAAGGATGCACATACTGTTTTTATAGAGCGCACACACCCACTGCTGTGTCACTTTGAGCAGTTGCTGAAAGTATTCTTGGACACGATGACAAATGTTACACATGCACGGCCTCATAGCGTTCTGTTTTACACCCCCACACGCAGCATCGGTCTAGTTTAGTCAGAGCTGAGCAAACATATCAGAGGTGGAAGCATCATCGGCTGCATCTATGAGCTTTAAAGGCTTCATCAGCAAAACTGGGATGTAATTTGGCGCCTTTACAATCAGCATTTTGTTGAAGTTTACAGACAGAGGTGCTTCAATGTCAGTGTGACAACACCGACATGATTAATGTTGCGGAGCAGTTTTTTATCTGCTTCCCTTAAAGCTGTCGTAAAAATTAATCACAAAAAGTAAAGTGATTATTATGCATATTATGTACTCATAATCATCCCTGCCCTTGGGCCTTCCAGCAGGTTGAATCAGTCATGGCAGCAGTGGAGGTTTTTGGGGTAATTTATTCAACTCTTGGGGTGTCTGAAGCTGTTAGTCTTTAAAGAGTCGATATCAAAATATGCAAGAGAATACTGTGCACTGGAGGAATGCTATTTTGCAAAGAAAAGGATGACTTTAAGGTGAATAAAACGTAATAAAACTCAACGGTAATATCAAAGACGGCGACGGTGGAGTCAGCAGTATTAATATCAACAGCATGTGAGACGCCGCAGGTTTAATCATAACGACTTTGCAGCAGAATGAAAAGAGGGTTTTCATATCCTGCATATGTCAGTGTAAGAACTTAATGAAAAAATGTGTGAAAAAAATGTCAGCAGTTGTCGTAGCAGAGTTGCGAGTGTCGGAACGGCTCCTCGATATAGACGAGCTACTCGAGCTAAATATAAACGGCATCTGCCATAAAAGAAAAGTGACACTACTCAGATGAACAATGTGGGATTGACTGAGCTCTTTTTATACACAGTGTTTCACCTTATTATTTAGTTTCCCCACATGATCCGATACCTTTAAAGCTTTATTACACTCCCAGCTGCAGACACCCCATAGGCTTAGTGGGTGTTAGTTTGGTATCAGTCCACAGGATCTCTCATTTCTTTATATGTTTTCCATTCATTGTCTATATAAGCAGCCATACAGTGCATTCTGATAGCAGCGCCTTGTTTTTTAAGACAGAGGGCATCTTGTTGGCTGCTTCTCATTTGCATATAACTAAGTTCTAGGCTACTTTATGCAAATCAGAGGCATCCAGCCACCACTCTCCGCCTCTGGAAAACTAACCATCGCCAGTCTGAAATGTAGATTCAACAGCTGCACGGCTTTTTTCCCCGTCTCGAAGGTTTAATTTCTGGTTCATTCTGGTGAGCTGTTTTTGTTAGATTAGCGCCATGATGTCGGCCAAATTATTATATGTCTGCAGCAGAGGAAGCTCCAGTTTCAGGACCCCACTTCTAGGACCTTCGTCGCAACAGAGCCACCTACCAAAATGGATGAAAAGTGAGCAACGCCAAGTTTTAAAAATTTGCTCCACCCAATGTACTACTTACAGCTTTAATACTTTGTTCGATCCAAAATACTACTTTCTGTTCAAGAACTTAAAGTTTTAAAGGTTGATTCCACCCAAACTGTGCTTTCAACCTAACATGCTGTGGGCTCTAAGGTTTATTCCATCCAAAATACTATTTTCTGGCCAAGTATTTAAAATTTTATAGGTTTACTCTAGCCAAATATTACTTTCTAACTAACAAGTTGGTTTATTCCACCCAAAATACTAAATTCTGTCCAGGAACATAAAGTTTTAAAGGTTAACTCTACCCAAATAGTATTTTCTAACTAACAACTTACAGTATTAAAGATTTATTAAATCGTAGTTTCTGACAAATAAGTTACGGGCTTTTTAGTTTTATTCCAAGTCCTTGAACAGAATGTAAGCCAAAATGATACTTTTTTTACCAACAAGTTATGGTTTAAAGGTTTGTTCCACCTGAAACACTACTTTCTGTCCAAGTACTTATAGTTTTAAAAGGTTTACTCTACCCAAACAGTGCTTTCTAACTAACAAGTTATGGTTTTCAGTGGCCAAAACAGTCATTTCTGTCTAGGTTCTTATAGTTTTAAAGGTTTCTTCCACCCAAATTGTACTTTCTAACCAACAGGTTATGGGCATAAAGGTTTATTCCACCCAAAGCACTACTTCCTGTCCAAGTACATCCAGTTTTACAGATTTACTCTACCCAAATCGTACTTTCTAACTAAACAGTTATGGTTTTAAAGGTTTCTATCACTTAAAATACTCATTTCTGTCTAGGTTATTATAGTTTTAAAAGTTTATTCCACCCAAATTGCACTCTCTAACTAACAAGTGATGGGCATTAAGGTTTATTCCACCTAAAATACTACTTTCTACCCAAGTACATAAAGTTTTAAAGGTTTTATAAAAGTTTAAAGTACCCAAATAGTACTTTCTGATAAACAAATTATGGGCTTTTAGGCTTTTTCCTCCCAAAATACTACTTCTTGTCCAAGTATGTACAGTTTTAAATGTTTATTTCCCCCAAACTGCACTCTCTATATTCTTTAAAACTAGACACTGAAAAAACTGATGTTTGTATGTATGATTGTTGCCTCTTCCAAGGTGCAGGGCTGCATAACTAGAAGGTGTGGTCTGTATACTGTATGGGATTATGTACACCAAACAGGGCTAAGGCATTGATTAGACTCTTTTGTGGACGGGCTTTGGACACATAGTTTTTGCTATTTGCATGCACAACAGATCATATCATAGTCTTCCATGTAAGCACAGTATTACATTGTAGTTGCTGAAACTTCACACCCCTCTACAACTCTTACCAACCTGTGGAAATGACCACATTTAGATCACATGAACCCTAGTGGACCATTGCATACTCATAGATGTGGAAACCATAACACTGGCCTTACTTGCACTACATTTGAAACTCCATTTCTCGTTCACTCATTAAATCTGTTGGATCCTCGTCCCTCAGCTCATCTCTCTGTAGTGCTGACCTCCTTCTGTTGCACTCGACCTCATCCACTCTTGAACTTTTTCTGCCACTCATCACTCCACAGTGTGTTCATCTTTCCTGCTCCCAGAGCTTCTGTTCTGTCTTTATCTGTCTTCAGATAACAACCAGGACTATCTCTGTCTGTTCAGCTTGGTCAACATTGATTGCATTTTGCGGCTTCATGAGATTCAAAATGCTGCATAATTCTGGAAACCAGACGTCACAGGTGGCACTGAACAGCAGAGAAAGAGTAGGTGGGTGTGATGTAAGCAGCCCCAGTGAACTTTTGGGGATTTGCATATGAAAATATTTTAAAAATCAGTCTGTTTCCATGGCATCGGGCTTTATTGGTCAGTGATGCCGACAAACTGCGTACAAATTGACTTGTCTATATATAGACGGTAAATGCAGTAGAGTTAAAGTTCCTTATGTTACACCTCCTGCTGTTTTTCAACATAAAATCAGCAGCATCTTATCAGTGGGTGGTACAGAAGTAGCTGAATATTTGCTTCTGTTTTCAGGATTATTTTCTTCTGTGCATCTGTGCTCTGTGTTTCCCATTTGTTATGTTTACTTAGAAAAATAAGATAGACCTGAATTTAAAGTTAATAAAATAACCAATGGTGGAAGAAGGAAAGTAGCAATGATTCATGAAACCACCACAAGGTCTTGCAGACTTATTTAGATCTACCTTCAATCAAAATCTAACTTATTCCTTGACTGGTCCACTCTTAGATATACTCACCATATTCTCACTTCTTCTTTCAATTCTTCCAGACTCTAGGAAACAAATTAAAAGATTAAAAAGTGAAACAGCCATATTTCCTTCTTCTCAAAATCATCTACCTTTTACTTCATATTTGGTCATAATGAAGCTTTGTGACATAAAGTTGACATAAGCAATATTTTCACAATAAAAATGTATCCTACAGATAATTATTGTCTGAAACAGACCTTTAAAACAAATGTAGCTGTTGTTCATGTGCCTGGCCACAATTTACTGCTAATTTGGCAGCTAAAGAACTAAATGTTTTGCTCAGCAGAAGGCGGTGGAGACCAAAAACATTCACCTGATGAACACAGTTGAATGAGTGATGTTAGTACTGTGGTAATGGTTATTTTCAGCTGCCCTTAGGTGGACAAAAAGGAAAATATCAAAAATTTTTTTTGAAGGTGGTGCATACAGCTCCAGAAGTATTAGCCTAAAACACTGCTGTTTTTCTTCATAAAACACTAGAAAACCTTGGATTTTGACATCCATGTTGATGAGACTTAGACGCCCAAATAAACATTGTCCCACAACAAACACACTCCCTCATTCAAATGGAAATCCCAAATGTCACTGGTCTACCCCTGCAGGAAAATGCACCCCACCACATGGAAAAAAACATCAACCAATCAGGAACATGTTGAGGAACATGAAAACGGCCCGACATGTTGATTTGACCTCCAAATTTCCTACACCCCATTGTGATCAAACATCAATAGGATGCAGTGGAACATGTTTGATTGACAGAGGCCCCACTGTACAGTCCAGAGTACCCAAAGGATCCAGTGCCCTGGTCCTGGTTCCAGACCCCATAGGACACCCTGAGAGGTCCTCTTGTCCATGTCCAATGATTCAGAGTATTTTTGACCACACAAGAGGGACCAACGCAATAATAGGAAGGTGGTCATAATGTTATGGCTGATCGGTGTATGCAGCCATACAAACTACGCTATACTCAGTTATAGCAGTGCGAAGCTACGCTAACTTTAACATGCTAACAATCACAATGTTAGCAATTACAGAGTTAACCACATCGGATTAGTGAGTTAGTTTGCTAATATCTGACTTAGAGGAAAAGTAAAGGGATCAACAAATGTTTTTACAATTCAGTCTGAGAAACATTCATGTCCTGAAACACTTCACTTAAAACCACAAGTGTCAATGTCAGTTTTAGCTGCTGGCTTTGCTAAAGTGATAACAGAAAGCTGCCCGCCATCGAGTCTGGTGAGAGGAATTCAACACAACCTTGGGAACTGCAAAAGAATGCTAAATATTTTCTGAATTTTACCAAGCTAACATGTTATCCTGATACATAGACCTCTGAATAGCTCCCACATCTCTCACTTTCTCAGATAAATGAACCCAAAGCAGTTTCTGGGTGTTTTTTATTTTTTACTCCTGTCACATTTTACCCACTGGGGGCTCATTCTCAAGGCAATATAAAGTCCTTCACCTCTATGGAAACAGAACAAACATAGATAGAAGCAGAGAGAACTCAAAAATGTCGTCTGTGCAATATGACATAGTCGTTATGCCATAAATCCTAAAAAAGCAAAAATAAATAAAAGTTCAATTTATTTGATTATTTATTTTAGTGGAATCAGCATATTGAACATTTTTCCAATTGCCACCGGTGTTGGGGAAAAGTTACAGCTCCTCTTGCCATTGATATGCTATTTGACTATAAGGCTAGTTACATTTTCACAGCCTCAACAGACCAGACATTATTCAAACTGCTCTCCACATCAACAGAAAAACCTTGCTGAATGCATCTACCAACAACTTCCCGACAACTTGCTCCCCTTTTTTTAAAGCCATGCTGCATTTACTCTATTGATCGAGTATGTTTTATCTTCCTTTCAGTCTGCCCTGTAGAGACACTGCCTGCAGTTCAACCTAAAAGTCTCTGAACTTTTGTCACATGACACAGGTGAAAAACTTATAGCTTCTCGTTCATGCTGAAGAAAACAGACTGTTTTTGATTTTTACAGGATCTGATGTGAATGGTTTATTTCTAGGACGTATTTAGAACAAATTCATTTCAATTAAAAAAGCACAATTTTAGGTTTAGATTTGGTCAGTTTACCTTAAGGCACACATGGTACATTCACAGACAGTTGGAAAGCTGAAAATTCAACCATTATTTATGGTTTTCCAGTTCCCAGCTCTAATAAATGATGTAAATTTGGTGATTTTTTTAAACAGAAAATACACATTTTAAACCCTCTGTTGGGTTCAGGGTTCAGCCGGTTAGTAAAATAAATGAATTCAATTGAAATTAAGTGAAAGGAAATGTCAAGAGAACATTTGTAGACCTTTTCCTCCACTGCATGGTCTAGAATCTGAAAACAGGTTTTGAAAAAGCTTAACTGTCTGAATAAATTAAGCACGACAGGCGGTAGATGTATGAGGTTTGGGTCAATGTCAGGGTATATTTTACAGAATTCTGCCTGAGATATGCGGCTCTACGCAGGAGATGAATGTTTCAGGAAACAAATTTGAGATTTCAAAGGAATGATGAGGACAGGTGGTTTTTAAACCGACAGTCAGCTTTTAAGGCGGCACAGACTGACCTGACCTGAACGCATCGGATCCAATGAGACTTTGGCAGGAAGAACATCAGAGACAGTTTAACAAAAAAAGAGCAAAGCAATCGTCAAAAAAGACCTCCTGAGCATTCAGTGTTTTCTGTGGCAGCTCTGTCATGTTTCATCTGCAGTAGACAAGATATATATAAAAAAATAGACCTGCTTTCACCTTCTAAAATTGTACCCACATTATCAGGATGACCATTATTATGGTGCAGACGGACAGAGACATATTTAGGAGGGTTCAGTTCCTTGGCAACCCGTCTGCTGGAGGTTTTTTTAAAAATACAAGTCTAATGATGAGAGAACTGGTCTGTTGTTGCACCATTTACAAGATTAACAAACCAAAGAACAAAACAGTCCAATCTGTGCGTCTTAACCACAAAAATTATTCATCATTACTGAGCAAAAAGTGAACTGATGCAACATTGAACTGTGATTGCACAGACTCATAAAGCTGAACAAAAGGCTAAACTAGTGTCTTTTCTCTGTCAGCTGCTGTCATGATTCACATTTGTAGCATCTGAATGATTTTCTTTTATAAAATTACAGCAAATCCTGTTTAACTATACTTATTTACTGCAGAAAAATGATGTGTTTCTAGCCGCAAAAGTAGCTCCAGACTGAATTATATCCATAATTGTTTGATAGATTATCACTAAATTGTGTCCAGACATTCATGGTCCCCACAGGATGACCTGTAATGACTTTGGGAATCTTCACTTCTACTCTAGCACCACCAGGAGGCCAAAGTTTTTACATGTGTCCTGAGAAACATCTCAACATCTTCGAGCACCTGATACATGGCTATGCATCTCAATGACTTTGGTGATCTGAGTTCTACTTATCTGGTTTTTACAGAAGTATCTTAGGAGCTTTGGAATATACTACTATGACAAATCTAGAACACAGCTCCCAGAGGATGAACCATAAAAACTTTGATCCACAAATACTTTGCTTTATGATTAAATCTAATCACATTCACTGCTGTTTAAGGTGTTTAATTGACTTTTAAAGCCTAATTCTTTGATCCATGTCTTATTTTATTGCTTTGCCCAATGACCTGAGGTCTGTTTGCACATGACAAAACAAATTACCTTTTATTTCTCCATTCTCTTATTTATTTCTTTGTTTTTATTTCTTATTTGAGTTACTCTGTGTCTGTTGCTGTGGTTTATATCTGTTGGTTTATGTGATGTTTTATTGCTGCATTTTCTTATAGAATACAATAGAAGCTTTATTATCATTCCACAGCACGGTAGAGCAGATATTACATTTTCTGCACCATAAATTTTACATTTTTCTGTACATACCTTTTTTAAAAAATGTTCCTTTATGTTCATATTTGTTCCCTCAGTATCTAGGTGTATTATTTAAATATGGTAAATGCAGCACTGGAGAAATACACAGAGCTAAAAAATGTCATTGCACTGATAACTTGTTCATTCCTGCATGTGACAACACAGCTTTTAAAATGCTTGAATCCTGTATTACACATTCTTTTGAATGAGTTACCCATTATTTCATTTATTTTAGTATAAAACAGTTAGATTTCTTGTAATTCAATGCACCATATAAATACGACTTGATTGCACTCCTGTGTAAAAGCCTCTTAAAGACGCTGCTGTGTCTCCTGGTGGCCACTGGATGTCATCAATACTACAGAGAACAGTGTGGAACATAAGGAACCTATGAATTATGTTCACCCAGTAACCTGGAACTGCAGCTCTGTGATCCAATTAATGCAAAGTTGATTGCTGTTATTTACATTTTTACCTATTAAGGCAAAAAAAGACATCAGTTTCGTCAAAGTTTATTACTGGAATGTGATTGTACTGTATTCAGAATATTTAGAATTTTCTATAGGGAATATTTCAGCTATTTTTGTAAGACTTAGGCCTCCTATTAATGCAAATAATGATGTATGACATCCTAACACTCTTTTAGAGCACAACATGTACCAGTCTCCATTACTGTCAAAGCATTTTGTCAAAAACATTGGCCAGGATCATAAAACATAACTGAACACGTTGTTGTCTTAACATTGCCATGAAAACACCACACAATTAAGGAATATATATGTAAAGACATACATTGACAGTCAGTTTTTCTTGATATAAAGGTAACAACGGGTCAAACTTATCTTAATCTTTTCATGAAAAGGTGTCTGCAACCAATAATGCGACATTATACTAGGGCCACAGCGGTTTCTGTTTGAATTGATTCATTATTTGGTCAATAAAGTGCCAGAAAATGCTTAAAAATGTCGATACGCAGATTCCCAAATCCCCAGATCCTGTCCTTAAATGTGTTGTTTTCACCACAATCCAAAGATATTTAGTTTACTGTCATAGAGGAGGAAAGAAACTGATGAATCAACGATCAAAATAGTTGATGATTAATGCAATAGTTGACAACCAATCGATTAATCACTGCAGCTCTATGTGACACTCACTTGACCTGCTCATTTGATCAATCAGAATCCTTCCATAATCCAGTATTTTTCCATGTGAGGTTTAAAAACACATCCTGTTCCCTGAGGTCAACAATACAGGTTTTCTTTTATTCATTATTAATGTGTCCTCGTTTGGTCAGTGTTTTTTCTGTGTCTTTTCTGTTCTCAGTGTTGAGCAACCACGATTGCAAAGCGGAGGTTGCAGCAACAACTCCCAGACCTCACGTACTCAAGAGTTTCCCAACAGGTTTCAAACACGAAAAGCAAATGTAGATTTATAAATGACAAAGGAAAGTCATCGACACACTGCATCAGCCCACTTCACTCTAACATCCTAATTTACACCTTCCCTCAGATACGATGACCTGACCTCGGAGCAGGAGCTGAAATCCCCTCTGACACCGGATGATTATTACAACCCTGTTTGAAATTACCGAGGAGAGAATGGACAGAGATGACAAAACCGCCCGATCTGGGCTCTGCCTGCACATTTCTCAAATATTTTCCTAGTTGAGTCGACTACCACATCTACTCGCCCTTTTCCCAGTCCGGCCTCGCTGCTCTGCTCTACATCTGATGTTTGTCCTTTACATGCCGACGACCTCAGTGGGAAATTAGCAGCAGACAAACGAAGGCCAAGTCCGGCTGCTTCACATACCGAGATCACAAATGTTTGTGAAATTCCTCCCGTTGTTTTGGACAGTAACTTTTTATTCCCCGACTTCATTGAGTGTTTGTGTTATGGCTCACAGAAGTCAGAACTAAATTAATAATAAAACAATATGAAAAGAAAAACCAAAATATGACCCTATGAAATAACTGAAAGAGCTTTCATAACTGAGCTCACTATTAATATATTATTATGGGTTTCTTGCAAGCAGCTGTTTAATAATCTGCTGTGTTTCACAACATTATGTCTACATCACTCAGAACAAACAAGAATAAGTTACACAACTGCCTCACCCTGAAGACTTTATGATGTGTACTGGCATCAGGAAATTAAAGAATTAAAATAAACTGCTGGATTTATATAACAGAATATTGCTAAGAGTCCTCGTTATATTTATTTATTACATGAACTCCACAGTCAGTCAGTGCCTGTTTTATAATATGACGTTGGTGGGAAGGTCTGTTTGTATTGTTTTTATTGCTTTTTTTTTTTATCCCTTTCATCCGTTAAGCTCTTTGTGTTACATTTCATTTGTATGGAAAGTACTATATAAATAAAGTCTGTCTACAACCATGCAAATGTCTCTATAGCAGAGCTAATGCTAACATTAGCATGCTAACATGCTCACATTAACAACATGCTTACCTTCAGCAGGTGTGTTGTTTGCTGTGTTCACTGTGTTAGTAACGCTTGCTACCTCACACAAAGTACAGCTTAAGTACGACAAAGTTGGCAAGAATGAAGAAACACATCAAACAAACACATGTAAAATGTGGTAGGATTGAATCAGAATGAAGCTCTATCCAGCTGTCTTTTAAATGAATGATGAGGACACTACAGCGAATAAAGGATAACAGTGTTAACTTGTTGACTTCTGTCTCTTCTCCTGTTTCTTTTTTAAGATAAATTCTCCATATTTACCGGTTGCAATGGTGAATCACTGTATGAAAGCTTCATTGCTGATTTTCCGACCGCATTATGCCAAGACTCCCAGTGCAAATCAAAGGATTCAGGCGCAGAACTGAGCAGGTTTTTATAGTCTCCTGTCCTGATTGCATCCACGGGATTGGACAGTTGGACCGAGTGCCGCTCCAATTAGAATCCTTGCTGAAATAAGCCACGCCTCAGGAATTGGAGCCAATCATGTGCAGGGGATCACACATACTGGTTTGCATATAAAACTTTATAGGAAAGTCAGACCCCAAGAAGCAGCTTGTATCACTCAAACAGATCAAAGTCTGCACCAAGGTACATCTGTTAGTACTTCAAAACTACCTAACATTCAGTTTATTGTGTTCAGGCTCTTCTCTGAACCAGAACTTATCCCAAAAAGCTTACAATGATAATACTAACATGCTAATGTTTAGAAGGCAGACCAGCATCACGCTCACTGTCTTGAGTGTCTTTTGATAAATGGATATTTGCATCAGATTGCATTGCAGTCCATAAACATTTCACTTCTTCCCCCAAAAAACGCACAAAATATCAAACTCAAAGAAAAAGTCAGGAGGGATGTAAATGTCATTGTGGTAGTCCATCCAATAGAATTTGAAACAATACCCCCAAAAACCTAAAATTTTAACCTCAGAGTGACTCGACAGGAAAAAGCAGGAGAAGATTAAAGTCATTAGGACTCATCCTCTGGGGAACATGAATGTCTCTACCATAAACTGTATATAACAGACCCGGTGAAATCCGAATATAATGTTAACTTTTTCATAAAAGCCTGAAACTCGGTACACTTGTTCAGTCTAAGGCCCTGAACCCTCTTCTAGAAAAACACTTCATGGCAGTGATGGAGGACATTTTACAATCTGTTATATGCTTTGCGTCGTATAACATCGGTATGTTCAGGGCCTCAAACTGTCCAAATGTAAAAGTTAACCAAGACTCAAGCTATACGGAAAAAGTAGGACGTAAGATTTTCAACAAATCACCTCGACTATAAGGACTTTTTATATCTTTTTAGATCCTTTGACCCTGGTATCTCGAGTTCTCTGAATTAACTTAATAACATTTTGGTTGTTTTTGGGTCGCAGCATGTTGCAGAACAGATCCTTCCATCAGCCGGTTCTGTTTTGTGTCAGTTCGACCCTGTTGCAACAAATCGCGGCGTCCGGTTTGACAATAATCTAAGATTTTAAACAGAACACCACAAAGGTTGTGCAAATACACTTTTGTCATCTTGGAAGTATTTCAAAAATGAGATCTAACGCAACTTTTTAAGACACAGAAGACCGTTTCACATGCTTTAATCTCATCATGACTGGATTACTGCAGCAGTAAATCCAGGACCAAGAGACGCTATCACATTATTCCTGTTTTTGCCTCTATTAGCTATATCTCTGACTTTTCTATACCAAATACACCAGTATGCACCTTGAGATGTTTGGTTCGGGGTCTTATGCCAGTTCCAGGGACTTGCATTTAGGGCTCTGGAACAACTTGCTTGCAGAAATCAAGTCAGTGAACTCTTTTAAATCTCTTCGTCAAACATTATTTTATCAAAAAGCCTTTCCTGATTTACCTTGAGTTTTAATTTCCTTTGAACTGTCTTTTATTTCCAAGATATGAGGCACAAGGCAAAGCTCTTGATTTACCAGTCCATCTACGTTCCAACCCTCAACTATGGTCATGAGCTCTGGGTAGTGACCGAAAGAACGAGATTGCGGGTGCAAGCGGCCGAAATGACCTTCCTCTGCAGGTTGGCTGGACTCAGCCTTAGAGATAGGGCGAGAAGCTTGGACATCTGGAGGGAGCTCGGAGTAGAGTCGCTGCTCCTTCACATCGAGAGGAGCCAGTTGAGGTGGTTTGGACATCTGATCAAGATACTTTCATGGAGACTTCCTTTGGAGGTTTTCTAAGCGCGTCCGCCTGGGAGGAAACCCTGGGGCAGACTCAGAACCTGCTGGAGGGACTATGTATCTCATCTGGCCTGGGAACGCCTCGGGATCACCCAGGAAGAGCTGGAAAGCATTGCCGGGGAGAGGGATGCCTGGAATGACCTGCTTCGTCTGCTGCCTCTGTGACCCGACACCGGATGAGCAGAAGAAAATGTATAGATAGATGGATGGATCGATGTCTTTTAATTCCTTTAAAAATGTTTTTTACCCTCAAAATTGTGTTTTTCGTCTTTTAAAACCTGATTTTATGACTTGTGTTTCATTTTGCTGCCTCATGAACCACGTTGTAACCTGGATTGTTGAAAAGTGCTCTACAGATAAAGTCCATCATTGTTCTTAGATACAGTCTGTGGTGTGTAACAAGTTTCATTGCAGTCCATCCTTTCGTTGATGGGATTGTTCAGTTTGAAAAGACAAATTTTCATCCCTACAACTACAAAACTCTACCATTTATCCATAGTTTTGAGGTTATATTAAGCCTCTAGTCTGCATTAACGTGTGATCAGAGCGACCCTTCCAGCTACAAACCTGTCTGATCCAACGTTTAAGGAGGAAATGAGGACACACAGGCGCCGTACACTCTTTCAAACTTGTGTTTTTTTATTTGATAATACTGAATATTTTTGTCCTTCGCCCGGACTTACACAAAGCATCAAACACATGCACAGTCCTCTATTCACACAAGGCTTCCTGTTTCTCTACGCCTCTCCACGACGGACTCATCGCTCTCACTCTCACGTTACTCCAGCGCAAGAGGACCTTTCTCGACTACAGCTAAAGACATCGTAGACAAAGACAGCGAAAACACACAAAAAATCATGATAATAATAACACTGGGGAAAAAAAACCAAAAAAAAAAACCAAAGTAATGGAAACTGGAAAGAGTTTACTTTTAAATTATGCCTCTAATACTCCATCATATATATATTTTTTATGTTTATGTAGCTTGAGGTGTATAAAACAGCACTGTAAACTTTGATTGAGTAACTTGCTTTCTATTACAGCGATAGGGCTTCTTATTAATAACTGGAAGGAGCAGGAAAGACGAGTCGAAGCTAACATTAAGCGTGTTTAAAGACCTTATTACTCATGAAATGAACCGTCTGCGAGAGTATATCGGCTGCTGTTTGCATTTACAATCAACAGATAATACAAAGACACTGAAATAACATCCCACGAGCTCCTTTTTAAGTTTCTCTTTCACACGTAAAATCTGCAAAAAGATCCCTTATTTCCAAACCTCTCACGCATCCACTTTGTTTTTTTTTTTAATTAACCTTTCACTGCGAGTACTGTTTTTATCTGTTATGACAAAGAGAGCAGGAGTATGCTTGTGGATATGGATCACCAAAAAACACTGGAAAATAGGCGAAATCTGCACCTGAGGTGGATCTGTCGGTCTGGGCGAACGATAATAACTGTCACATCAGAGTGTTCAGGCTCTTGTCTTTGCTCATCCTCAAAAAGTGCAAATCTAGTTCTAATGCAGTAAATAATGATCATCAAGTAACAACAAAAGTATATGCATAGGTACTGTACAGCTACATAACGAGGGATTTGAAGAAGAAAGGAGGAGGAGTGAGAAATTTGGGATATTTCTGATCGGGGCAGTGAAGATTTCTTTGTTTTGCAGGTTTAAATTTAGAGAGCTCACCTTCACGCAGCATAGACTGGTCCAGTGAGGCCTGCAATGGTCACAGGCTTCGTTTAAATTAAGGTTTTCCACCCAATAAAACCGGAAAGATCATCAGCCATGCAAGATGAATCTTTTAAAAGAAAGTGGGCGTCCGACGTCAACAGTTTCCCAGCAGAGAAAACGAGAAAAGTGTCAACCGATAGCGTGCGGAAAGAGGGAGACAATCGTTTAAAAAGAAAACAAAAAGGCAACTTGGAATTTGGCTTTGGAATAAAAATGGAGAATGAGGTAATAATAAGTAGAAACACGGTGGGTAACGAATGATCGCCTGCAGATCGGGGACTGATTGGTGGAGATCAGAGCTGGTAAAGAGCTTGGAGGGGCAGGAAGAGCTCCGTCTCACAGAGAAATTTGATCCTCCTGACGCCAGCCTCAGGAGGAGTTTACACCATCACTCGACCAGTCTATGTCTCATGATGCCATTTTATGTTTTTTACAGAGACGCCGAGTCTGAAAACAACCTCCGAGCCTCTTTAGAAATGTTGAGAAAGTTTGAGGTTCGAAGCTGCCTCACAGACGAAATGAGAAGCCAGAGGTTGTTTTCAGACCAGCAGGTGATTTTCAGTCACATTAGCCTTTTTTTGTTTTATAATTATCAAAAATTTGCCTGATGTTGTTTTCTTTAAATTTCAAATGGAATTGTTTACATTTATCTCCGTCAGGCTGTGCAGTGGGCAGTAGCGCGTCGCCTCGTCACTAAGGGTCCTCAGCGTCCAGGAACTCCTTCTTGGGCGGTGCGACGCCGCGGTACCAGGAGCAGGAACCGTCCGCCCGCTTGACGCAGGCGTAGTGGTTGGCCTGGCGACCGTGGACCTGCTTCTCGATCATCAGGTCCGTCCACAGACACTCCTCAGGAGCCGAGATCTCACAGGGAAGAGAGGGGCAGCGAACAATCTGCAGGAAAACACACAACACAGGCGTCATGTACTGTTTGTACAACCTGCACTCATAATATCAGTGTAGGGATAGACTGATTATCAGCCTGGGCGATTATTGTGGAAGATATTTTTATTGACTGATTATTGATAAATTAAATGCTCTACTTCAGGTCTGATCAGCCTCCTCTCTCTGGCTGCTGTCACTCTGTGGTCTCAGAAATGTCTCAAGCAGAAAAAACATTGCCACAAACTAGAAAATTAGCTCCTTTCACAGTGGCTAATGCTACGCTACCAGCTAGCAGCTAAGTTAGAAGGCAGCCACAGATTAACCTGAAACAGAGTCTGGAAAACATTAATTAATAAAGCTTTGAGATCTGGACTTTAGTGGGCAATAAAAGTGATAGAACAATGAAATATAAAGAACTGATCAATCACAGTTAATTCCACATAAACAGAGGAGAGCACCCTATTTTAATCACTCCTGTTTCATTTTACATATTCAGTTATGGTCACCCTTATTAATGAAGAAGTCTAGTTATTAATGACAGGTTCTCTGCTATCACATGCTGTTAAACATAACATTTAATGTATATCGGCTCAAAAGATCAGTTATCGGCGCTCCTTGATTACCAATAACCGGTACCGGCCCTGGAAAACCCATATCAATCGATCCCTAAACCACATACATGTATACACAGGGAGTGATCCTTCACAATATCCTCATCAGTTAGCAAACTCTTTTGAACCAGTTTTGAGGTATACAAGACTGGCTCAAGGTGCATTTCACATTCAAATACACATTGAAGGGCACTGTGTGAAATCAAATGCTATTTTTGATTCTGATGGATAGTTTGCATTGTCGGTAGCGAATGATGCTGCATGTCATCCAATAACAATTAATAATAATAATATCATTCTCATCGTCTGCTATTAATTCTCTTTGCACTTTGCACAGTTGAAATAGTCTGACTAACCGATGTAGATTGCAACTACAACTGCAATAGGCCACATATTTCATGCAGCTTTCTCTTCCCCTTCCACTATCAACATGCTGCCATTTTCAAAAACTCCTTCACTACAGGAAATAACAACAACAACCTCCAAGCAACAGCCTACTACATGGAAAATGTGAAGTTTTGCAGAGGATTTGGATTGTGCATTAAGTTTTTTTTGGTAGTTTTGCCATTTTAATGACCATTGTTGCCTCCCTGCATGCTAATGTTGCACCAGAACAGTTCCCCCACCACTGATTTGAGGGTTCACCTTGGCTACATCCTTTGCTTAGCTCCACAAAATGCATTTGTGATTTGCTTAAAGAAATGCAGACAAGGTAAGTTAGTTGTTCCCCCTATAGCAGAATGACAATGAGGTGCAGCCAGACTATTCTGTGCTGCAGAATGGTCTGACTATGTAAAACCAGAGGTGAAACAACAAGCTACCACTGCTGCTTCTTCAAATTAAAAGTGCTGACCTTGGGAAACATAGTGTGTCTTTTAATGGGAAGCAGCCAGAATGTCTGCACTTAACGATAACCAAAATCAAAAATGTTTCAACAAAACAAGAAAAATAGTTTTGTTTGTTGAACCTTTTTTATTTAAGCTAGTAATGGGACAAGGACAAGGCAAGAGGGAGCTGATAATATGTCCCAACTGCAAGGTCTTTAGCTTCACTGTGACCTGCTGTTCTCTGGAAAACTAGAAGGCTAAATGATGGAAAAGATTCAGTTACTGACTGACCTCCTCTTTAAAGCAGCACAAGGTTGTTTATCTTAACAGCTCACTATGTTTGCTCTTGTGTTAACGAGGGATGTGATGATTAATTGCTGTTAATAATTGAATTTAAGCAATATGGCAGAAAATGTGGTGCGAATTTGCTGTAGTACCTGGTTGCGCCACCAGGTGAAGCCTCTTACTGTTTAATGAGATGGAGTTACAGGTGTGTTTGCTGACCGCCGCAAAGGTTTCATTAAATTAGCGGACATCCCTGCTGTGTAACTGCTAACTGTGGCAGTCGTGCTGATGAATTCTGCAGCATGAAGTAGTGAAAAGCTGTGTGGCAGCTGTCTGGTTTTCAAAGTTACCCGAGGCTCATGCTAAGCTAGGATTTTCAAATGCTAACATAAGCCGGGAACTGAGTGTCTGCAAGCTAACACCGAGGAGCAGCTGAACTCTTACACGCTTCCAACAACATTCACACTAAAGCGATGAAGTGTATCGGTAATGCTCTGCCCGAGTATAAATACATGTTAGAGGTGGCGGTAAATACTGATAAAGTTGCTGCGACAGAATTTGCGTAGGACTAATGTTAACGACAGTGAATGAGCCACTCCATCATCTCAATTAGGTGTGACAATTGTTTGGTATCAAATTCAATATGAAGAGATTAATAACGCTACTGTAGAAAATTGCAGCTCGTTTGCTGTGTTTAATACTTTAAATTTAATTGGACCAATCAGTGAAGACTGACTATAAATGAAGTCGTTATTTTTTGCTCTTTAATTATAATCGAAGAAACCTTGTCTCCAAATCCTTATTGTAACCAAGTCTATGTCTGAATGTATAAAAAGCTTTATCGGCATATAAAAAAACATCCTTTGTATATTTTGTCCATTTATTTATTATTTATGTGACCAACTACCTGTTAATGAAATATATTAAAATTTACATCCCTAGCACTGACTCCTTAACACTCATCGGCTCAAATACAGACAGAAGGAAAACCCTACCACTGTTCCTTGAACGGTATTGGCCCATTTTTTGACTATATATAGTTTGAGAGCACAACTCTTCACAGTTCACACGGTTTTAGCCATTTTGAAATAGTAATACCACAACCACAAGAGTTCCTTATTTTAAAAATTATTTCTGTCTTCTACAGGGGCACATATATGATGAATCACAATGTGCCACTCACTGTTTCGCAATAATAAAATACTTCCAAGCTTCTGTTCTTTATAGTAAATAAGGAGGTGGATGTTAAGGGGTTACACTGCCCTTGCTTTTATAGTCAGTTTCCATGGGTGAGGCTAAATCAAGCATTACAACTTTAACACATAAAATGTTGTTCTAGGAAAGAGTTTTACTAACAAATACAATCTAACATGTTTAGAAATATGCTGATTGGCTCTTGGTGGGAATTAGGTGAGAAGATTGAGACCAGTTTACTGGATTTATATTGTTAAATCCTTACAAAAACCACAGAGTTAAATAAGAGGGCAAATTGCATTTTCTGCCACCTCACTAAAGTCATTGCCGACTCACTGCTTGGATGTTTGTTGTTGTGCCTCATGTCTCGTCTTGTTTGGTCTGTTATGTCTGGATTTGTACTGCAGGAAGCAAATAGCTGCTGCTTCTTTTCTTTTTTTTTCCCCCTCTCAGAGATAAACCACCCAGTCGGCTCCCTGTGGCCTCACCTTGCAGTCGCAGCCCATCTGGTAGCGCTGGCTCAGGCTCTTCTTCTGGGTGGCGCTCAGTGAGTCCCAGGGCATGATGTAATCGCACAGGGTCACATGCATTCGCCCGCCAGACTCGGCCTTGCCTGCAAAGGAACAAGATATACTGCTTGAAAATGACATGGGGCAGAAGGGTCAGACACAACAAGAGGCAGGAAGACACTGAACCCTGGATGCATGAGTGGAAATGTGCTCACAAAGTCAGAAAGTATGAACAATCAGATAGCAAGAGTCACATGTAGAACTGATCAGATCTTCTCAGACTGGTTCCTGCAGGCATCGACACCTGTCCACGTGGAAAAGGTCGACTTTATGTTTCACGTACGAGCGGCAGCAGTCAAAACACGGTGATATTTCAGGGTGAGTGTCCTCAACACTTCACCGCTATCTGTCTGCAGAGCAGCTCTCGACTTGTTTTCATTATTTCCTCGCAGACGCCGACTGACTCACATTTCGCTGCAGCTCTGCCAGCTGTTAACCCTTTAAACCGAGGAGAGGATGAATCATTGTAAAAGATGCTCCGCTCGGCAGAAACTCGGCTTTCTTTCCCACAGTTCACGTCCAACATCTTGGGGGAAGAAAAAAAAAAAGGAGCCCGTGTCTAAGAGAGAGGAAACGCTGGCTTCAGCAGTTCCTCCTCTTACAACTCTATGTAATTAAGGCCGAGTGTTTGCGGGTGCATCTCTGTCTGTGATGGAGAAACCAGAGCACGAATGACATCATGATCCTCAGCGTCGCCTCGACTTGCTGTACCGAGTCTGATGCTGCTTTAAAATCACAACAGCAGCCAGATTTAGGGCGTAAACATTAAATGAGGAAGAAATATGATTAATCATTCTGTGGGAAAGAGCCGAGCGAGGTGTAACTTGCAAGACTGTCATATCTGTTTGTTTAATATAAGCCTAAAGCCACTAGTACAGTTAGCTTAGCATCACTCTTTGCAATGCTAACAAACATCTACCAGCACCTCTAAACCTCTTTAATCCTCTGATCCACAAAATCAGCAGGTTAGAAAGGAATGTTATCTTTAAAAAATGCCATAATCACACCTTTAATCAGAGCCAGAAACTGTAAAAACAGAGAGAATTTCCAATTTTCCAACAATCTTTGAACTACTAGTGTGTATAATGGTATGAATCAAAGCTTTAAATCAACCTTGAGACTTTATTCTACATGTCTCATTTAAAAATTTGCTCAAACTAGACCGTTTCCACTAATTATAATCTGTAAAGATCAAAAAATTCTCTGTTTCCTTGTGCAACTGTGAAGTCATTAGTGACTCAGCTGCGACAAACAGTCACGTTACAAATATTCAGGAACTTTTTGGCTGATCTGGGCTGAACTGCAGGCTGTGTGTAGATCCACAGTGTGTAGAGCCACCAGCTTTTCCAGTATTTGTCCCGCAATAAACTAAATTTGTTTTTCAATGGTTGATGAACACATTATGTAAAGTGAAGAAAGCTGTAGCATGTTCGAGGCTATTTTTGTCCAGTCAAAATAAATAAAGTTTGCAGAAAGTTGGTATCTTGACAATTTATAAAAACTAATTGAACAAATACGAATAAAATGATAAGTAGCTTGTTAATTAAAGGTACTTCCAATCTTGTTTTTGGACAAAGCCAAGAGAGCTGTTCAAGTCCAAGTCTTCCTATTAAGCTAAGCTTCCGATGTTATACTAATATTGATCTTTTTTGGCAAACTCTTGGTAAGAAAGTGAATAAGCCATTTCCCCCAAGTGTTGAACTTTTTCTGTGAACTTTAAACACATTTTTTTGCCTCTTGGGGGCACTTTAAGCAAGCTGTAAACACAGCACCAACATATTAAAGTCCATCTCTAGTCATTAATTAAATACCCAACAACATATCTCTGTGTATCAAGGTTACATATTTAAATTAATCAGTACACTAAAGTTTCAAGGAGGAAATACTTAGACATGTTTTCCATCATATAAAAAACATCACAATCTCAGGAAGGGGTTCTTTAATCTTGATCTTCTTACACCTGAATCAGTTTTACTTACTGAAGAAAATCATCTCAAATGTTAGAAATATTACACAAGTGTGAGACAAACCCCTACTGATTTTGAGCATTTTGACAATTACGACCAACAAACTAGCAGAGAAGAAGAAACAGACATTAACCTTTTGATTCTCAAGCAACAACTCACTCTAAACTAACGCTGATCCAGTCTGTGCATCACAATTACTTGTAATCAACCAGATATCTGCCCCTTTATTTCATGTAATGGTAACTTTAGAATAACATGCACACACTACCATTCATTTAGAGCCTTGTTCTTGTACATTTTATGAATGTTAGAGTAGTATTTGCTCTCTTGTAGCTCCATGTTTGGTCTCAACCAACTCCTGGAGCAAACATCTGGCTCATAAGCTGCTGAATGTTCTGTTATATTCACCAGTTAGTCACTCAGTGTTTGTCAGATGTTTGGTGCTGAGCAGGTAGAATAAAGAGGGGATTTTTTAGTGTTTTTTCTCTGAAATCTGCTGCCTGCTGTGACTGGAAACGATGCTGTGAGACCGAAACAAAACAGTAAACCTGCGGCCAGACAGGTAAACAACCAGCTGGCATTTGTAGAGCTGCAGGTGATAATTTTCTTTTGCTGCTTCACAACCAGCGACCTATTTCGCTTTAAAGTAGTCATATGATGCATTTTTAATATCAAAACGATGATTACAGTGGCTTTAAGTTTACAAATGTTGACAAATGACGCAGCTATGAGGATGTAAACAGTCAGTATGAGGCAGGAAACATCTCAGGAGCTGAAGCTTCACCTCGACAGACAAAATCCTGCCTTGTCTGCACAGGGTTTATTCAGCAGCGTATCATTAAACATAATAACATAAACAGTTCCTCCTCCGATGTGCAAAATTGCCCCCCAGCCTTCATCCGATTTCATGTTTGTCTGCCCGCCTGTTTACACCTGCAGGTCTATATCAGATCATCTGTTTGTGAATTCCTGCTGATTTTCTGTCTGCCTTTATATTCCTTCACTTTATGTGTCTGAGCTGATTCACAGTTTATCTTCCCGAAACTGAAATCAAAGATCTACTTGTGGAAAACAGAAGCCGTGTGTTTGAAGGAATACAGCAGAAGTTTGTTTAGCTGACGAGCCAATAAAAACACGTATTTTAAATTTAGAATAGCATCAGTATCATTTGAGGTATGCATTTTTTCCAATTTGTAATAGACTCATTAGTTTTAAAGCAGCTAAAAGCTCCAATATTCTCAGATTTTAAGCTTAAATTTAGTCTAGTTTCAAAATCAAATGACTCATCACAAATGAATACTTCAATGGCTGTCGGAAAGTTCAAAATCTGACACTTCTCTCTGTTTGTACTGTTTCGGACTCCTATCAATGGTGTAATTTTGGCCTTTCAATGGCCTTTCAAGGCATGTTTGCACCCATAGTTTTATCTATCTAGGAGTTAATCTATAAAACTTCTCCAGACTTTTAGGGCAGCCATGCTTGCTGCTTGCCTCTGCTTCCAGTCTTTATGCTGAACTAACTGCGCCCTGGATTAATACACTGATATGACAGTGGGCATAAACTCCTCAGTTTGAATCTTCTCAAATTACTGCATTTACTAAAGCATTGAACTCTTGTGTATGTATGGGCCACCAACCACAAGTCATGAACACATGTTTGGATCATGTGACCAACGAGTCAATGTCTCCAAGAATAAATTAAATCTAATTTGTCCCACAAACCTGAGATCAGGTACTCCTTCTTGCCGGTGGCATCCAGAGTTACACCACAGACAGCAGACACAGGAGCTGTGAAGACGGCCTCGATGTCCTGGTTAGGACCCTTGAACATCTGGAACAAAACCACAGGGAGTGGGTCAGTGTCAAAGATCGTAATGAAGGAGCCAGCATCTGGACATCAAACCCCTTTAGACTAAAACATTCTTACCTTGATTTGTTTGACCTCATACTGGATCCTCTTGATGGGGTTCCCATAGATATCATTCCCAGAATCCACCTCTCTCTCCCCCACCACCTTTGCTCGAATCACTGTTAGAGAAACACGGAAACATGGTGTCACATTCAAGAATGCAACCAATGATCACCGAGCGGTACAATATCCTGCCAAGTACTTCTCTTGGTTGTAAAAGTGTTGCACATCAAACGCCCACACATTATTCTCATTGAAAGTGTTACTGGACTTATAATCTGTGCACATCCACAACCTAAATCACCATAAAACTCCTGGGTTCCATCAAGTGATTGATATGTGCATTACAAAATATTTGGTTCTTTCATATAAAAAAACAAAAGTACAATCACATACAGTGATGATCAAGGCAAACAACAGTTTTTTAACCATTCACACTAATTGGAATAGTCCATTTAAAGATCTTAAAAGCAACATGTCATCACTGGTTAATGTGCTCATTATTTTCCTGATGGATCAGTTGATTCCTTGGTCAATAAAACATCCTACAACCGTGAAAAACAGTGATCACAGTTTCACAAATCCAAAAAAAATAGATTTTCACTTTTCACTGATATGAAACCAAGAATAGCAGCCAATTCTCATGTGGGAGAAACAGACAACAGAAAATATTTACTTAAAAATGACTTGATTATCAAAATCCTTGCAGATTATTCAGCAAATGAATCCTCTGAACCCCAAAACCTGCCGGAAGGTTTGAAGGGCTTATTATCGTCAAAGTGGCACCATTTATTGGAGGCAGAAATTGCAAAAGCAGAAAGAATCGTTGGATGTTCAACTTTCTGATGGTCCTTGAACTAACCATCTGCGACATGTCATTCAATTGTAAAACTTAAAATCATGATATTTTTTCCAAATCACTTTATTCGACGTTCTGTAATTAAAAATTAGCCAAAAAATAAAGGGTCTGCTCAACATTCTGAAAAAAAACCCATAATTCTGTGCTCCTCTGTGCAACCATGAAGCTATTAGTGACGTAGCTGCGATCAACAGTCACATGGCAAAAATTCAGGGAGTTCTAGGCTGGACTAGGTTGAACTGCAGGCTGTGTCTACATATTAGAGAGAAGTCATGTTTAGAAGCAAATTATCCAAAGGACCATTTTTGTTTCTTGCTCATAAACAGTGTTTTACCGTACAAAGGATATTTTTAAGTTATTTTTACTTCCAGCCATGATTGTGTTGTTTCCATTGAGGTGCAGGACTTCATGTTGCAGTGAAAAGTGAAGCCACAGTGAGCAAAAATGTGACCGAAGCAAAAAAAAAAACATCCAGAAAAATGCTTGGGGTTTAGAGGGTGACTTTCTGCTGCAACAGTTTGTGCATTCACTGTTTTATTTACCAAGTTGTGATATGTAAGGCCTAGTCATGGTGTTGTTTATAACATCATGACGTGACTCTGCTGAAAATCGATAAACAGTTAAACTGAATCATCACCTCTGATTCTCAGTCGTCACACCTCAAGTTAACAAAAGGAGCCAAACAAGCACCACAGCCGCCCGAAGTCTCGACCACATAGTACAACAAGAAGAGCTTCAGCACCTTCAGTCCAGTCAATGAAAACCCAACCAGTGGTTTCATCATGACTTGGCCCGCAGCTCAAACCTTCCTGCTTCCAAACATGACCAGGAAACCATTGCAGGACCAGCATGAAGGATTAAGACTACAACTTGAAAGCTGATATACGGAGAAAAACTTGGCCAGAGGCTCGTTTCTCACCGTGTCTGTGTGTGTTTTAACGGCCTGACTGACTTCAAGCTCCAACTATGCTCGGGGCATTTATTCAGAATGGAAAATATGAGCAATAGAAGGGGGGGAAAAAACATAAAATAAGCAGGAACAGAGGACACGTACACATAGATAAACACACATACAGTCGGCCGCTGTTGCTCTTGCACCCTTGGGTTCAGTTTATGGCTTGGAGCAGACACAAATACGGGGGTTCATGGCTCCCAGAGTTAATAACGTCTCTACTTCCCTTTTCCCTTTTTTCACTTTTCCTGCTGATGCAAGACGAATGCTTTTCTGCACACGTAACAGGAATAACTCACTGATCACTGGTTTAGCTTGTAAACATAATAAAAACATGAAAACAGGAGTCCAAGGTGACGTCTTCAAATGTCCAAAACTGTATAATATGTCATTTTTGCTGACAGTTGCTCAGGTTTTGGAAGCTCGAAGTGAATGTTTGGTATTTTTGAATTATTACTGAAGGTATCTCATCTCATAATTAGTTTAGTTATCAAATGACAGCCAGGATAATGTCTACACTCTTCAAATAAATTATATTTCAGTGTGTAATAGTACTTGTTCTCTCTTTTTGGCCTGTGGGTGAAGTTTTTAATTCATAAGCACGTATCAAATTTGAATATTAGTGGAGGTTGTGTTAATTTAAACTCCTCATCTTAACCGAATCAGCTGAGCTGCTTTAATCAGTGCTTTCAGGTTGACAAATTGCAATGTAAAATGTCAGAGCAATGGCATTTAATAGCAAACCAGTGTCATCTCAACTGATTCTGCAGCAGGTTTTAGCATCTTTAAGTTCCTTTTTTGACCTCAAGAGCCACAATTTTACAGTTTTGGTTCATTCTAGATCCCGACCGATAGTGGATTGTGGGGGACCATACGGATACTGATTCTTTTAGGAGGTACATATAGTATAGTACACATATAGTATGACAGGGTCATTGTTTATTAACTTTCCACAAACTAGCTAGTGACTTGCAATGAAGACACCGCTTGACTCCGCACCACCACCTCTCTGCTACATGTGCTGCAGACAGCTGAGACTATTGTAGACAATAGAGTTGGAGCTGCTCAGCTGGGTAAACAATGCAATAACACTGTTTCTAAATTAACTCAAGTTTCTTTTCTCAATATGTTCTGTTCAATATATCATGTTGGGGCTTATTGGAACAACATGTACCGATCAGGCACAACATTATTACCACCTGCCTAATACTGTGTTGGTCTCCCTTATGTGCTCAAAAATGCTCTGAACCATTGGACATGGACAAGAGGACCTCTCAGGGTGTCCTATGGGGTCTGGAACCAGGACGTTAGCACTGGATCCTTTGGGTGCTCTGGCTGTGCAGTGGGGCCTCTGTCAATCCAACTTGTTCCACTGCATCCTGTTGATGCTTGATCACAATGGGGTGTAGGAAGTTTGGAGGTCAAATCAACATGTGGGGCCATTGTCATGTTCCTCAACATGTTCCTGATTGTTTGGTGTTTTTTCCATGTGGTGGGGTGCATTTTCCTGCAGGGGTAGGCCAGTGACATTTGGGATTTCCATTTACATGAGGGAGTGTGCTTGTTCTGGGACAATGTTTATTTGGGTGTCTAAGTCTCATCAACATGGATGTCAAAATCCAAGGTTTTCCAGTAGAACAGCACATAGTACCAATATGATCAATGTGATTCACTTCACCTGTCAGTGGTCAGAATGTTGTGGCTGATCAGTGTATACGCCAACACCAATTTATTGGTGACAGGCCAATATCGACTGACTCATACATCAGTCGGGCTCTAGTTCACACTCATTCACTCTTTCATTGGTTTTACCAAAAAAAGCTCTTATAAACCAACTGAAGTCTTCACGCTCACACATACAAAATTATCCAGCTGGTGGAGACCCAAAACAGAGCTAAAAACAAAGCAAAGGTGCCAGTTTACTAAATCAGAACTACTTGTCAGATTAAAATCTAACTCCAGCTACATTTATGAGGCCCTGTCTGGTTATTTCTGTAATTTTTCAGAAGAGTCCAACATTTATGCATGTGAGAAGGCGAGTCCAACTAAATAAATGTCATCCTAGAGAGACTGTCTAAAATTGTGAGCTGTTGCGTCCACATTTAAACAATACTCTTTCTACCTTCTCTACACAAAGGCCAGATTTTTGATCCACCAACAGCTGTTAACACTTTTGTCGTGTGAACTATTTCTTTACCGTACCAGTGAAGCCATTAGTGACTCAGCTGTGATTTACAGGCTTTTCAGATGAACTGCAGGCTGTGTTTATACAAAAGTACAGGAATAGATTTAAAATAACATGTGGAGTCATCGTTTTGGTTTCCACGATTGATAACACTTGTGAGCACTTGGAAAAATGTTGTAGATGATTCCACTGTTTTTAATTTTTTGTGATGTGCGGCATTATATCTTTGTCATACTGCAGAGAAAACACTTTTGAGTTCTTTCTAATTGGAGCCATGGTTGTGGTGTTTCCATGGAAGTAAGGAAAAGTGAGCCCACAGTGGCAGTAGCAAGAAAACCCCAGAAACTGCTTGGAGTTCAGAGGGTTAATCAACAAAACTTAAGCTTTAAAAACTAAAACCTAAAGGCTAAAATCCAAAAACAGGCTTAGTCGGACAGATTGTATGTTTCTAATTTAGATAAATGACAACATGCAGGTTTGATTCATTGCTATTCAAAGAGAAAGAGGAGATAAAAGGTTTAATAATAGATTTGTTGACTCAGAGGTGAACAAATCTGCTTTTTATTAGCTTGTAGCAGAACTGAAACCTGATATACGGCTTATAAAGTCATTTATCAGCGCTTCGGAGAGACCAAAGTTTCACACAGGCAAACTCCTACATTTTACCCTGACGCTTATGCAAATGTGCAGCGGCAGCAGCCAGAGTACACATATAAACACACACACACAGCAGTATACCTGGCTGGCGCTCTCTCCTGCATTCCTGCAAGTTTTTCCGCTCTCATTTCCTGACCTCATTCTGCGCCACAAACTAATGAGCAAAAGAATCAGCAGCAGGACACAATACTGAAGGGAAATTGCCCCGTTATTCACAATGGATTGCTATTATGGGAGCTTATCTGTCTACCTCGCTGCTCGCAGACATGTTTACTTCCCTCCCTCCCTGCAATAAAGCCAGAGCGGCTCATCCTGTGCAGTCTAAACAGCGTGTTGTGGAGGCGGCAGACTGCACAGCGTGATGCTAAAGCAGCACGACTACCGGGGGCTTGCAGGCGGCCGAGTTTCACCGCAGTTTGATCCCCGAGTCATCCGATCAGCAGCAGTCAATCAGCAGCCAGGAGCCCCCTCCATAAACCACCAGCTGACCCACATTTCGGCTGCTCAGCTCCCGACCGGGACGACGCTTAATGACTTATACATGCGTATCAGTTGCACTACGCAATGTTTTCCATGCGAAACCCGTACGAACGCACACACACCACATCCTAAGTGCCCCCCATTCATTCCACCGCATGACTATCCATTTCTTTTTTCATACTCCAGTGACCACCAAATCATCCCTGACTTTCCTGGTGTGGTTTGTCCAGCTCCAGACGTATGTGGGCCTCCTGTTTAACCCGTCATTTCAGCAGAGACGGACAGACCTCAAACACAACTCAGCCGCCGCTCATGACCTCTGGCAGCATCTGTATGAAGATCTGAGAGCTCTGGTTTTCCTCTGTGAGGTCTCTGGGATTCAGTTACCGGAGTCGCACCGCTGTCAGCGTGAGGCCGACGGATTTAGACACAATGACAGAAACAAAGGTGGTGAGAGTCGGTTCAATATGTCAGCAGCTCAGATAAGATCGTCCATCAATGCTGGCTGTGTGAGTTTCTATGCAAGCGTCTTTATTTGACTTCTTAATTCCAGTAAAACACAATTATTTGTGATCATAGTTGTAATTTATAACAACTATAACAATTCTGCTGCCTCCCGAAGACATTTAAAGCACCACAGGGAAATAAAAAGAGAATATAAATAGACCAGTTTTTTCAATTGTGGCTTCATTTACTCAGCATAATGGACATTTTTAGTCCTCAAATGTTCAGAAATGAACCCAAAATGCATCAATTTCTGCTGCTCATGCCCAAAATCTCATCCCGAGTCGGAAAACTCTATTATTGATGAGTCAGATGACTCTTTTGGACGTGTGAATCATATGTTGGGGCTATAAAAAGCCCATCATGCCCATCAGAGAGCCCAAGGTCAATGTAAGAGCTATGTTTCATATAATGACATTGTCAGGCAGCGGCTAAAGTTATTGACTTGATAAGGTGTCTGCTGCTAGTCGCATGAGAAGGGCACAGAGGAGAAAACAGTTTTCAGCCACGGACTTAAATTTCTCTTTTTACAAAATAGGCGTCACTCGCCCTCTTTGTCCATTTTTTCTATCTTGCTGCAATTTTTTTTTGGACAACTTAACAGGACAGCGAGTGGTGAAGTAGTTCTACGTTCCCTCCTCACTTTACAATCAAATCTTTAAATTTCTCCTTTTGACAAACAAACTGTCAAAAAACACAAAAATGTTCAGTTTGCAGTGACGTAAAATAGGGAAAAGCAGCAAACTAAGAATCAACGGATAGGTTTTCTTAAGAGCCGATGCTGAACTGATCATTGATCATATTGGTACTATGTGGTGTTCTGCTGGAAAACCTTGAATTTTAACATCCATGTTGATGAGACTTAGACACTCAAATAAACATTGTCCCACAACAAACACACTCCCTCATACAAATGGAAATCCCAAATGTCACTGGCCTACCCCCACAGGAAAATGCACCCCACCACATGGAAAAACATCAAACAATCAAGAACATGTTGAGGAACATGACAATGGTCCAACATGTTGATTTGACCTCCAAACTTCCTACACCACATTGTGATCAAGCATCAACAGGATGCAGTGGAACAAGTTTGATTGACAGAGGCCCCACTGCACAAGCCAGAGTACCCAAAGGATCCAGCGCCAAAGTCCTGGTGCCAGACCCCATAGGACACCCTGAGAGGTCCTCTTGTCCATGCCCAATGGTTCAGAGCATTTTTGAGCACATAAGGGGACCAACACAATATTAGGCAGATGCAGTTTGGCTGACAGTTGATCAACTGTCAGAATTATTGCTATCAATTGATTAACCAAATGTTTTATCAACAAAATATTTAAAGCAGCATTAACCGACTTCTGGCCACTTGGAGGCAGCGGAACAAACCAACACAAAACATCTTATCACCATCATATTGCTATCTTTTAAGCTTATACGGTAAACCTTTCCATAAACTATTTACAGCTGATTGGAAGCAAAATTAGTCATTTAATTCAATATATTCTCTCCTTTTAGCTCCCTTTTTGGTCTCCACCAACTCCTGAAGCAAGCATCTGCCTTTTCAGCTGCTAAATGTGTCACCAGACAGTCGCTTCCTAGGTCTGTCTGCTGTTTAGGGCAAAGCAGGTCATGTACAGATGCTTTCTAGAGCTTTAATAGCTGAAAATACAGTGAAGAGAGCAATAATGTTGCATCAAAACTGTGAAAACCAAAACAGCGAGCTGAAAGACACTAAAATGGTCTGACATAAAGTCGTCTGAGCCTTTGCTGACATAAAAATATAGAGAAATAAGCTTTAATTCTTAATTTTGCATCTGCACAGATTGTTAGAAACCATGAATTTGGGTTACTGGTGAAGAAATATAGATGCAGCCTCTATTTAAACGCATATACTGGCTGATATAAAGTTGTGTGTTGTTTTTAGTACTAATCCAATATTAGGTTCTTTCAAATATCCTAGTTAGGGTTTGCATCAAAGGGTTTAAACTTTAAAGACACCACTGCTCTTGTGATTCGTGTCAAAGCACATTTCATGAGGAAAACTCGTCCGTTTTCCCGCAAATGGAGACGCCTACGCTGTCCACTCGTGTCCACTGCTGCTTTTCTAACAGACAGCACTGACGGTGACGCTGGTCTTCCCAACCGCCGACCAGCCTGAGGACAGTCTGACTGGGCCGGGCTGAAGGGAAGTTCCCCTTTTGTGGGCAGCAGATTTATACGAAGGAGGAGGATGTTTGTGTCTCTGCATGTATATTGCGTGTGATTGTGTGGAAGGTGCATGACGCTGCGCGACTTTTATGGCTTGTGGTCACGACCTCGAGCATCACTTTGCATGAAAAACAGAAGGTGACACACACACACACACACACACACATTGCTGGTTTCTGCCTGTACAGTATAGTGTGTATCAACAAGCACAGCGTGGGATCCAGTTCCACCAAAACAAATCCCAATTGTCAGACCGCATAACTCTTGACAATGTCACTTTGTTGTTGACTGCATCTCTATTCCCTGCAAAGGCTGCAAAACCCCGTCTGAACCCTGATTCTTGTTCCTTTCTTTCCCTCCTCCTCCTCTGCAGCGTCTTATCTGGGTGTTTCTCTCAGCAGATTTCGCTTCTCAGATGTGGCTTTCAGCCTCAGATCCGCCCTGAAACCATGGCAGGACAATGACATCGAGCTTTGTTGCCAATTTGGCGGCCTGCATGGCCATTAATGTGAATCCTCACATGTCTGTGAGAGCTTCACTGACTCATGCACCCTTTAAAAACACACCTCTTTTCTGAGACATCCTGTCTCTAAGTCCTGCCAGCTCAGCGACGCATTGAGTCACACCTGGAAATAGAGCTGTCATTTGTGCAATTGCACATCTCATCCAAGCAGAGGCATAAAGCAGGAAGGAAAGATGGAGCCGCAGCAGTGTGGTGTCCAACTTTCCCGAGGATACCATGCATATTTTAGCTTGCACTGTGACTTTTATTGCCTTTTTTCCCCCTAAAAACACACCCTGAACTGACAGCCAGATGTCAGATGTGTGTGAGTCGACCATGCATGGCCTTCAGAGTTGTCTGTTGGAGAGTGCATGAGTGTGTGTCCCTGCGCTGCACCGGAGCAAAGTTGGGAAAACCCCAGAAGCATTCCTGTAATTCCTCGCAGCACCACCCCGCGCAAACTGGACAGGAATGGAAATAAAAAAACAGAAAAAGAAGAGGGAGGAAAGCTTCACTGTGTGACATATTCTGTGGTTGAGATTCAATCCCCCTCCTCCTCCTCCTCTTTCTCCATAAATTTCTCTTCACTTTCTCCATCCCTTGTCCTCCTCTTCTGCTCCCTCTCTTCCCTCTCTGGTGCCACGTTGCCCTGCGGAGGCCAGGCGACGCTGCTGAGGCTGAAACTTGCTGGTAAACACTCTCTGCTCGAGATATTATGTTCATGGATGAGCCTCAGAGTGCAAACACACACTCAGACACACAAGCAGCTATTGAGGATTTGAGAGATTGCAATGAAATCAGAGGAGATCAATACCACAAAGTTCATGGATGAGTGGCACAGATGCACTTTTGCCTCCTTGTTGTGATTTTAAAATGAACATTAGAATCAAAATGAGCACCTTAAAGGAAGGTTTTCTAGTTTTCTTCTAACATGACACGGCAAAAAATAAAATGACAATGGGATCTGCAAGTGTGCAGCAGCAGTGTGAATGCAGTGAGAACTGTCTGGGCCATGGCCTGGAGGAGCACCACCACCACCTCCTCCAGGCTATCCAGCGGTGTCAGCAGCCCCTGTGTGCCCAGTCAACACGCCCCAGAGGCGGACAGAGCTGCAGCAAAGCGCCGCTGTAGCAGCCGGAGCCCTGGTGCAACCTTCCGGGGCCGGTAAACAACAACAACAACAGTCCCCCCGGTGCTGTACTCACCCACGTCGGCGTTGCAGAAAGCCTGTTGCGGATGAACCGGAGCGCAGCTGCACGCCTCCGCCAGCTCCTCCGCGCGCCACAGGACCAGCAGCGCGAGCGTGCAAAGGATGCCGTTAACGGAAAACGGCATTTTGGTGACGCCGATGTTGCTGCGATGTTTTGTTGTTGTCTCTCTCGTGTTTTTCAGCCTCTCTCCGACTTCGCTGCGCAGATGCGTCGCAGTGGAGCTCCAGCGGCTGCGTCCCTCCTCCGCGGCTTTTCTTCGCCTCGCTACCCGACGCGGACGTCAACAAACGGCGGACGGTGCTGCGTCCCGCTCCGGTGTAAAGACGGTGAGGTGACGGTGTCCCGGTGTCCCGCTGTCAGCTGTCTGTCTGTCTGGACTGTTTTTGTTTCGCGGATCGAGGCGGTTTTATAAAGCGGACGGTGCAGCTCCTCCCCCGGCGGTGGCGGATCGACCGGCAGGGGGCGCTGCGGCCTCCGTCCACTGCTCAGGAGCTCTGCGGCCTCATGTGGGGCCAAAACACGGCCTGAGGGGCCACAAGGTCCCGGAAACACCCAGACGTCAGTATTTACAGTGTGTGGATGGTTGGACTGAGGACTTTAAATTCATAACTCATGTTTTTTTTTTCAAATTGTGTTTTACTTTATTATTTATTATTTTCTGGTCATTATTATTATTTAACGTTTTATGCTCATTATTATTATTACTATTTATTTATTTTCTGTTCATAATTATTATTCAGTATTTTCTGGTCATCATCATTATTAATATTTATTATTTTCTGGTCATTATTTTTTATTATTTTCTGCTCTTTATTATGTATCATTTTCTGATCAATATTATTATTATTTAAAATTTTCTGGTCATTATTATTATTATTTAAGATTTTCTGATAATTGTTCATTTTCTGGCCATTTTTATTTATCAGTATTTTCTTCTCATTGATATCATTATTTAATATTTTGTGATTATTATTATTATATATTATGTTCTGAATCATCATTATTATTATTACTTACCATTTTCTAGTCATTATTATTATTCAATATTTTCTGGTCATAATTTTTTATTTATTCTTTTTTGATCATTATTATTGTTATTTATTATTTTCTGGTCATCATTTTTATTTAATATTTTGGACATTCAGCCTCTGCATTAGCAAAATAAGATAAAATTGTATTTATCCTGAAGAAATATTCCTATGCTGGATATTGCTAACAAATAAACAAAAACCAAAATGGCATAACACAAGAAAAGCAACAACATATAAGTGTAACACATTACTGGAATAAAATCAGTGAGCTTAAATAAGGCTATTGAGCTATAGTGTAGAAAAGTAAAAAGCAATGCTGGCAATTATACTGAGGTAATAAGTAATGTCACATGAGATGATGAACTATTGCACATTACCTTGACAATGTTGTAAATTAAAGTGAAATATTGCACCTGAGAAATGAAAACATGTAATATTTGCTACTGTAAAACTGCATATTTCTCCACTGTGAGATAAATAAAGGCTTATATTATCTTATCTTGCTTTAATACTTTATTACTGTTTTACTTTTCTACTTACACCTTGGACTGCGAGATTTGTTCCTTATTTGACTTGCAGTACTTATCAGCTTTTTAAAATGCTGGTGTTTATTGTCATGCACTGAATCACCACATTAAGTTCCTCCTACATGAAAACCTACTTGGCAGTTAAACTGATTCTGATAAATGCATTAATGCAAAAAAAAATAAAACTCATGCAGTCATATGAAAATAAAAACAAAAAGGAAATTGAGGTGAGAATTCCTTGAAAATTCTGCACTGAATAGACAGAAATATTCCTATTTGGCAGTAAATAAAGAAGGAAGGCTGGCACACCCACGTCAGGAATCTCAGTGAGGATCCAAAGTTCAGCTGCCACATTGACGCTGTAATTAAATCCTCATTCTGGCATCTTAAAAGCAAACTGAGAAACTTTGTGTCCAAGCAAGATTTTAAAAAAGTCATTCATGCTTTGTATTTCTTGCACAGTAGACCATTGCATTGTGCTTTTTTTTTTACTGGCTTCCTTATGAGAACATTGGACTTTTCATTCAAAATCCTGCTGCTAGAAAACTGACAAACACCAGGAAGAGAGAACACATGAGTCTGATTCTTAGATCTCTGAACTGACTTCCTGGTAAATACAGAATTGAATTTAAGGCCCTGCTTATTGTCTGTAAGTGTCTAAATGGTCCAAGACCAAAATATATTGGAGATATATTTGCTGAAGCCTAATAGGTCTCTTAAATTTGCAGGAGTAGGAGTCCAGGAATTTAGGTATTATGCGTCCCCTGGAACTTAGTAATTCAGTTTCTCATTTACTTGGCACACAGACAATCCATTTGTCCTGAATCAGTCTCATGTCAACCCTAAATGTTCTTACAACAACTTTAAAACACTCCAAATCTCAAAATGACAAAAAGTAAAGCAAAATGTTTAAATAAAACTGATGAATTTTGTTGCTGATCAGTCACATGGACAATGTAAAGGCCTTCTGGAGGAAAGTTCTGTGGTCAGATGAAACAAAAATTGAGCTATTTGGCCACAATTGGCAGAAATATGTTTGGAGAGGAGAAGGTGAGGCCTTAAAACACAAGAACACCAAACCTACCGTCAAGCATGGAGGTGGCAGTATTATACTCTGGGGCTGTTTTGGTGCCAGTGGAACTAAAAACTTAAAATCATCAGCCAGAACGTCTGGTGGATGCAGTTTGGTGTTCCAACACGACAATGACCTAAAATACACTTTAAAAAATGATAAAGAAATGGTTAAATCAGGCTAGAGTTAAGGTTTTAGACCGACTTCCCCAAAGTCCTGACTTAAACCCCATCAAGAACCTGTGGACTCTGAGGAAGAAACAAGTCTGCATCAGAAAGTCAACAAATTTAGTTGAACTGCAGCAATTATGTCAAGAAAAGTGATCAAAGATACAACCAGAAGCTTGTGAATGGCTAACAAAAGCGTCTGATTGAGGTGAGGTGCCAAGGAACATTTGACCAAATATTGTTATTGTTGTATGTACATTTCTGCATTAGCAGATCTTGTCATATTTCCAGAAGACATGTAATAAATGTAGAAAGAACCAAAAAGTATTGAGGGTTTTTTTGTGACAAAGACATGTGTTTCAATCATTCCATCCTAGAAAACTGAGTCCTATAGGAATCAATGGAAACTCAAGATCACCATGGTAACATGGTCTTTACAAGTCTACGAGGGGTGATTGATAAGTTTTGAGCCTGACCAAGAAAACAAAACTTGTTAATCAAATTTTCAGTACTCTGAGAGAGCAACATGCCACAATAGTTTGAGTTCAATTTGGACTCACTGTGTGCATTAATGCATGTAGAATGCCTGAGTCAACTAGGGTAGGGTAGGTCATTCAAGCAAAACAATCCAAGTTGGTGACCGTGCTGCGATACATTACCTGTTCTGAAAGGGCATTTTTCCCAAGTAAATCCATGAAGACATGATTAACACATTAGGAAATGATGTACCACCTTCCCAAACATGAAACGGCACCTTGCTGGGACCCATTATGCCACTAACGATGGCGTATTTATCTGCAGTGAACGACTTCCTGCAGGAGCAGGATAAAACTTCTATGAGACTGGTATCAAGGCACTACAGAGACGCTGGAAGAAATGTGTGGACTTGCAAGGGGATTATGTTGAGAAACAAAGCATGGTTGAAATTTACTCTGACTTTTTTCTTGGTCAAAACTTATCACCCCTCGTATGTTCCCAGCCAATCTCATTTCAGTAAATGCAGCATATATGGCAAACACTTCAAGGTCACAACTGTTCAGTTGTAGAAGCTGCTCACTTTATCCTGTTTGAATCAGTGCCTACAGATAAAGGTGGTATGATTGAAAATCACCACAAGGAAAATATGCGTTTTCAATCAGTTATTCAATTAAAATACCAATAGATGTAATATTCTGGTGCACCACTACACCCTTGGCACCAGAAGCTTGTAATGCCATCTGTAGCAGAAATAACTTCTTGTAGGTGTTTTGCGTAATTGTGCACCAGTCTTGGATATCAGCTTCCCGAAACTTGCGACGCAGAATTCTTTCAGTTGCAAGACAATTGAAGATTTTCTTGCTTTTGCTACCCGTTTCAAATTCCCACACGAGGAAATTCAAATCTAGGCTTCGACTTCATTTCTCCATTCTGAGCCATTTCTTGTTTGATTTGTTGGTGTGATTGGGGTTATCATCCTGTTGAAGGGTAAGGTTCAACTTTTGGACAGAAGGCCTCACGTTATCATCAACCATTCTTTGATGTGGGGCAGAATTCATAGTTGAATTATTAACTGCCAGCTGCTCAGTCCCTGAAGCAGCAGCACAGCCCCAGGTCACCACCTTCACGCCATTTATTTGCTTCATGGAACTGATTTGCTTATAAAATGGATTTAAATTATGATAAGGGCTGTAAAATGTCCTACTTTATGTGGATATGTGGGGCTTGCTTCATTAAATATGCTGAAAAAGCCAACAATATTTATGAAATGTGCTTATTTTGACATGATCACAGCTGTTAATAATGAATACTTAAGTAATACTTTAGCATTTACATTTGCAGCATTAATTATTCTGAGACTTGCACAACAATCTGCCACCAAATATGCTTTTTTCTCACTGTATCTGGCTGAAATGGGGGAAATTCCTCTTCACAAAGTTCATTAAGTTTCATGGAATCCAACCTGAAGCTTCGTCCTGTTCGTCCACATGATGCGTGAATGTTGCCCCACTTGATCACAAACAGAATAGAACAGAATCACCACCACTGGGTTCCGTGTTTGAAATATTCATGCGGTTTTATTCCAGCTTACACTGAGGTCAGAGTCTACACAGTGAAAAGATCCAACTAGTAAACCTGTCGGATAAATCTCACATCTACCTCCTGTCTGGCAGAAGAGGGCAGTAGCCTCCACTGCACCAAATGACCGTCTCAGACTCATGCATAGAGACATTTTTAGCTTTCACAGTCAGTCCAGCATCAGTTAAAAGAAAAGAAAACATCCAACAAAACAAAGTCCAAACTCCTGTCACTTTGTAAAAAAAAAAGGCACAAACTGTAAGGAAGCTCGGCGGAACCGAAGGCGCATTTTGAAACACTGAAACAGAAACAAACAAGACAAACTACAGACGAGATGAAAGACGGACTGACAGAGATTTAATCTGGCAAAGTAACGCAGTGTTCCTGAGATGAGATCATTTGGTTTCTCAACAGGAGCAGGAGAGTCTGTCGTGAAGCAGAACACGATAAAAAAAAAGTGACATGATTGATCAGAAGCCAGCTCCTAAAGAGAAGCAACGATTCGAGAAGGAAATTAAAAAGGAAACGAGCATTTCATGATGACTAATGATTAGAGAATGAGGACGCGCTACATAAACAGGTATGTATTCGGTCTTGTGTGTCGAATAGAAAATGCTAATCAGGCCTCTGGTGCCTCAGAGGCCTTTGTTGAAGTAGACTTGTTGTACGCTGTTGCCGTACTGAGAGATGATGGAGTCTCTGAGCTCAGGCTCCAGCTTGGATACAGACATGGAGCTGCAGGAAGAGAAGAAGAAGACAGAGTTAGTTTGACTGAACAAACACATGCTGGTTTGTTTGCACATGAAGGATTCCTACTAAACAAACTGCTGTAATCATCTCCAACCTGAACATGAGAAAACATTCTGGACAAAATCTCCTAAAATAATGAGGAAAGTAAGTTAGTATTTGAAACAGTCCCTTTCCCTCACCTCAAAAACTTCCACTTCTCCTTAGACAACTTCCCCCTCTCACCCTCACCCCACTGCCGCAACCTAGGAGTCATCTTTGACACTAAACTCACCTTCTCCAAACACATTAAACCGGTCACAAAAACAGCTTTCCATCACCTCAACAACATCGCCCACCTTCGCCCCTCTCTCTCTTTCTCTGCAGCTGAAACCCTCGTTCATGCCTTCATCACATCACCCATTGACTACTGCAGCAGCATCCTGTACGGCACAACCACCAACCTCCTCATTAAACTTCCGTACATCCAAAACTCTGCCTCCCGCCTACTCACCCACACCCGTTCCCATGACCACATCACCCCTGTCCTCTAGAACCTTCACCTTCACAAATTCAAAATCCTTCTACTCACACATAAAGCACTCCGTAACCAGGCCCCCTCTTACATTAAAGACATGCTCCACCCCTACACCCCTTCCTGCACCCTCCGTTCCTCCGATGCAAACTTCCTGACCGTCCCCAGGACCAAGCACTGAACCTGGGGGGACAGAGCTTTCTCTGTTGCCGCCCCCTCCCTTTGGAACTCACTCCCACAGCATATCCGTGATGCCGTTGACCCTACCACCTTCAAGACCAAACTAAAAACACACCTCTTCCGTTCCGCTTTCAACTTGTAACCTCTCTAAACTTATATACACTATACACAATACAATATTTACATAGACTTCAACAATGTATTTTTGCTTTTTGCTGCACATTCAACTGTATTTGTTCTGTTTTCTTTTTGAGTGATTGATTTTCTATACCTGTATTTGTGTTTGTCTTTAACCTGTAAAGCGTCTTAGAGTTTTTGAAAAGCACTCCATAAATGCAGTGTATTATTATTATTATAGAAGGCAGAGGACATCTTTTAACATGTTGTACTGGATATGAAAGGATAATTATTGCAGCTCGTCTGGTCATTTTTGAAATACCACCTTTTAAAATCGAGTGTGATGCTGATCTCAATCATTTAATTCCTTTTCCAGAGTGAACAAGTGCAAATTAAAACATACTTTTTCAATATTGGATACTAAATAACAGATATATTAGTTTCAGTATTGTGTAGCATTTTATTTTCATGTGCAATATTTCCGTTTCCTGTGTAACATTTCAATTTTATTTGCAATATTTCTTTAACATGTGTCATATAACTTTACTTCCTCAGTATCATTGCCAGTATTACTTCTTTTTTTCCCCATTCTAGTCTTATTTTAGCTTCCTTATTTCTATTTTCAGTAATGTGTCGTACTTGTATATTATTGCTCTTCTGCAAGGCCCTGCTGAGATTAATAAAGTTTTATCTAATGATGATCTTATGATTAATACAATAAAGGGTATTACATAAACCTAGAACCCTTCACATGTCCTAAAACCTTGGCAACTTGAATTTAGGATGACAAGACTCCTGTGTCTGTCTGTAGTTTAGTATCATCTATGCCAAATGTGATTTTTATTTTACATAATGTTGCATTTCAGTATGTTGTGAGGCTGCCACCTTGGCCACGTCGGACCACGTAGCTCAGGTTGGTAGACGACTGACTGGAGATCTGAAGGGTGGAGGTTCAAATCTTAGAGAGAGTCAACTTTTCCTGCTTTGACCTGGTAGTCTAAAGGTTAAAGTACGGTGTCCCAGAAGGTTCAATGCTACTGCAAAAGCCACAACGCAAATGCAAAGGCCACAACGGGTAACCCAAGGTAACCCACAACGCAAGTGCGCAGCAGTCAGAAGAACGGGCTTTGTTTCCGGGGGACAGTATTTTCTGATGGACTATTTTGATGATGGGAGAGTTTAGTGAGACGTAAGTAAAATGCTGCTGCTCGATGGGTTAACTTCAGTTGTGGCCTTTGCATTTACCTTGGGGCTTTTGCAGTTGCGTTGACCCTTCTGGGCCACCGTATTAAAGTCACTACCTTAGGAGTTCTGTAGCGTAATGGTTAGCACTCTGGATCCACCGATCCAAGTTCAAATCTCGGTGGGTCCTGATTTGGGGTAGTGGTGGCAGAAAGGTTTATTCTCTGGGCTACTGATCAGAAGGTCAGAGGATCGAACCCCAATGTGGCTCCAGGTTTGCCGGACCATGGCTGACCTTGTGCTCTAACCCCAATTGGGATATGCGAAAACATTTCACAAATACTGTAAAAATGTATTCACGACAAATAAAGGTTTCTTTCTAAGAGACTTTTGATCAAATAAAGGTTAAAAAGAAGCACAAAGACAGCTACAAAAGGGAACAAAAATGAAGAGATGAGACCAAAAACTGATGATTTTACCTTAAATTTAGCGCGTTGATACGATTCCTATGAGGCAATGACCTCAGCTATATTCAAAAATGCATTTCATACTTAAAAATAAAGGTTTTTCAAAATTCTATGGCCTTAAATTAAAAAAAAAAAATCTAGTTTAAACAGTTTTAAAAGCTTTAAAAGTGCCCTTAAATATCAAATTTTCCTAATCAATTTATGTTTTACTCAAGAAACATTTTAGCAAAAGTTCCTTCATCTGATCTTCATCTTCCCAAATCTCACACTACATCCACACTGATCCAGCTGAATTTAAAAATCTACATTTCCTGTTTTTGTGAAAACTTCTATCCAAACTGAAACTCAATCAAAAATAACTCAAACTTGTCTCCCTCATCCTCAACTACACAAAAGAAAACTGCACCTCATCGAACATCTGGCCAGCAGGTATTAAACCCCTCAGCTCTCCATCATCAGCTGTGTTTTTACACACATCTGGCCTCATCTTCAGTTTTCTAAGCAACATTTTATTTTTATGTCGGTTGTCAGACATCAGTGATTTACAGACTATCGATTTGAGGCTGTAAAAACCAGCTGGTAGCCAGGCAGCAGAAACTGACAGGATGTTCAAATCACTGTTTTACGACGCTGAAGTCATCCAGCAAAATCAACTTAAATACAGAAACACAAACAACAGCACCTGGACGCCACAGTCAGGTTCAACCCACATTTATGCTAGTGATCAAAGTGTTTTAACGCTGCAGCCTCTTGAGACTGAGATGAGGAAAAACGATCAGGAAGTCCAGCTTGAGTGACAGAACCAAGACGTTGAAGAAGCCAGAATGCTGCACAGACATTTATAATAACTGTAAAACTGGATTCCAGTATTAGAGATTAACCCAGCAGGGATGTGAGATCCACAGGCCAACATCACATAACCTGAAAACACGAGTCTTCTGCATTAGATTTTCAAATTCTGCCGACCTAAAGTGTAGTTTAACTGGCAGCGGCTCGGTTTTTATAAAATAAGGTACAAGGTGGCCAGATGGGGGAGACAAAAATTCCACATTTCAGATTTAAGTCGAGGCCTTTTGTCCTTTTTTCTACCTCATTAGTTTGATTTGAACTCGTGCTATGTGACAAACCAGTCTGATTAAAGCCACTGTGGTCTAAATGTACTGTTAGATTAATAAGCTTCATGTGTAAAAAGCAAACTGTTTCTTTACCATCTCTGAGGAAACAGGGAACAAGCAGCCGGCACCATGAAGACCAAACTTTAAAAAGGAAAAGAACAAAAGTTTAGCGATGAAACACTCTGGAGGATATTAAAAGTTCCTGTGACCCTGTAACCCTCTGTACTTACAACACTCCCACCATCATCACTTGAATTGGTCCGTGGAGAAACGTGATTCTCTGCGAACAGAAAGACAAGAAAAAGACTCTGAGCGCTGATGAGCACATCCATGCGACTGCGGGAGGAAATCAAGACGGAGCTCTGACCTGCATGAACTTGTATTTTTCCAGCCGTTGCATGATGATGGGGAGGATGACTGGGAGAGGAAGAGAAGAACATTTAAGAGGAGGCAACTCGAGGAACTTTATACATCATTTATCAGGTGAAACTTCTGCGCGTACTCATTCCTGGTGCTGCCATGGTGATCCGAGAAATGACCACCTGAGTGATGCCTTTTACCGCTGCTTTCTGCAGAGGAGATAAGAGGGAATTAAAAGGCAATTCAGGAGCAATAAATGGAAAAATTAAAATGCTTCATAGTGTTTGCAGAGTGCCGACCTTAGAGTGACCCAGTTTGTTGCCGTTTTCATCGGTGACAGCGATGCCGTTCAGAATTTCCCTGAAAAGACATTGAAAATAAACGTAAACTGAAACTGAATGTAAACGGTTGTGGTTCTTTATCACGTCACTTGGCGGATGTTTTGACTTCACTGTACGTCAAGGTGAACTTTAGCAATCAGCTAAGTCTGTTTTAATGCTAGAGCTGCTGCATGACGCACTTTGTAACTTGAGTTTTGCACAATTCTCCACAAATTACAAATGTTACAAGAATCATTTCCCTTTGGTGTCAAGTTGCTGCCAAGAAATCTGAACACCCTATGATGATTTTTAATAAAAAGTACTAAAAAAACAAACAAAAACAATCCTGTATTGTCACACAGCATCAGAACGAACGAAGGAAACACCTCAGACTTATCTAAGTAGCTCAACTATTCAAGCTGCACATAATAAAAGACTGTTGTCCCTGTCAGGTATCATTATATCTGACCCTTCTCATATTTTATCTGAAGAATATCTGCTTTTTACCGTCAAACAAAAGATCTAGAGCACCACAGGCTTTGCTAAAACAGACGGAGAAGCTCTTTTGTTCTTCAGTCTTCAAGTCTGTGTCCACAACAACATGTTTGCATTTTAAAACGGCATTTAAAAAGCACAATTAAGTGTATAATAACACACATGAAAATGCATATCATACGGCCATTCATGTACCCTGGCTATGCTGTTTCTGGGTGTAAACATGAAGGAGGAGGCAGGTTGCTTAAATGTAAGAAAATACTACAGAAGAACAGAAGAACACCAGTGGCAAAAATGAAGTCAGACATTTTCTTAACTGTCCAGCAGCTGCAATCATTGACAACAAGGTCAGCAACGTATGTAGCCTCATTCATTACCTACAATGTACTAAAATAGCCACTGGAAGTCAAGGCTGATGTCTTTGTCTTCCTCTGGAAAACAGTCACATGACATGAGCACGACCAATCAGAGAACGAACGTTGTCAACTTCAAGACCAGGTCTGTCAGATTATTGGGAAGCAGTGCAAGTTTGAAAGGTTAGCATGCAAATAGTTGATAGTTATCATGTGGTTTTGAAGGAATGCGGTCATAAAGGAGATTAGTGCACAATGTCAAACTCCCCAAAGTTCTTAGAATTCATCCCGAGGGAAACATGAACATCTCAAACCCTTTATTTCAAATCATGAACGTCTACTTCACGCTGATATAAGAGGAAATGTCATCTTATCAACTAAAATTATGAGGATTTTTAAGGTTATTCATTACCTACGATACACTAATTTAATTACAGGTAGTCCTTCTGATTCCTTTCTCTTCTTCAGGAAAACAGTCATGTGACAGGAGCACGACGAATCAGAATGAATGTTGTGACGGTAAGGCCCAAGGTCAGTCAGATTAACAGGAAGTAGTGCATTCAGTTTAGTTTGTTAGCATGCTAATAGTTGATAATTAGCAGGAAACAGATCAGGTTTGGCAGGAATGTGATCATAAAAGAAGTTAGTGCCCCGAAGTTCTTAGAATCCATCCTAAAGAGAAAAATGAACATCTCAATCCTTTGTTTCAGATCATGAACGTCCACTTCATGCTGATGTAAGAGGAAATGTCAGCTGATCAACTAAGATCATTAGGGTTTTTGAGGTTATTCATTACCTACAATACACTAATTTAATACCAGGCAGTCATTTTGATTCCTTTGTATTCAGCCATGTGACAGGAGCACGATGAATAAGGGAACAAACGTAGTGTATTAAGTAGTGCATTCAGTTTAGCGTGTTAGCATGCTAATAGTTGATATTAGCAGTAACCACATCAGGTTTGGCAGGAATATGATCATGAAACAAATTAGCGCACAAAGTCAAATATCTCGAAGTTCTTATAATTCATCCTGAGGGAAACAGACTATGTTTTTGAGTCATAAATGTCAAGTCAGCTACAACTAAAATACTTAGGATGATCATCTTGGACCATGAATGTCTGAATATTTCACAGCAATCCTTTGAATAGTTGTTGAGCTGTTTCACTCTCAACTAACTGACCCACATTACCGTCTCCTGAGCGAAGATCAGCTACAAAACATTTACTTATTACGACACACGTCTCCCCCGCTATTTTAAGATCAGCAAATCAGCACAACAAACTTCTTTAATGCAGGAAATGTGACAGCGTGTCAGGATGTCTATTATGAGGAAGCTGCTACGACTCCAGGAAAATAATCTGCACAGTTCACATGTGTTCTGGGGATTTCAAAGAGTAACATAGAGGGGAAACTCACTGCTGCCTCATCATGGGAATGTTAACACAGTTAGCTGCTGCCACGGCTGCAAAGGGAACCCAGCGAGCCACGAGGGGAGGAGCTTTCTGAGGAGAAAATGGAGACAAATCATCTTAAAGCATCATTACAACACCGGCAGACTCAATCAGTGAAGAAGAAGGTGAGATCAAGCTGAGAGATCCAAAAAAGAAAATTAAGTTAATCAAGATTTTTAAAGTCATGTTCACTTGATCTGGGTTTGATGCTGGCTTGCTTTTAAAGAGAACTACTCTTGCTGTAAACATGAGACAAGAAACGTCCAAGTGGTTGTTTGAATTCATCCAGATGAGCTCCTCTGTGCCTTTTTGTACCTTTGTGTAGAGGTTGAGTCCGACTGCTGTTGCTAAAGCTGTGCTGGTTGCCGTTACGTAGGCGACTCCAATCTGCCTGAGAGACAACAGAACAGAACATTATGGTTTATCTAAAACATCCACAACAGCACATCTAAACACCAAACTTAACAATAATACAGTCAGTAGTGCCATCATCATTTATCTTGTATCCAGATAACATTAGAGGCATTTTAATACACGTTTGTTTACATGTAGTCACATGTGTTGCTTCGTTGGGCCAGTTAAAAATATAAATGCATCCATGGTGGTTTTTACCAAACTACATGTAAACCTGAGTTCAAAGGATGGTGGTGATGAACCTTAAGTTGTTTGATAATTGTCAGAAAATGCAAGAACTGGCAAAGTTTAGTGGTTTAGTTACAGCTACGGATGTCCTGACCTGATTCGAGTCATTTATTATTGAGTATCTGCTGATGCTGGGGCACAATCTGATAATATTTTCCTAAATAATACACACTTCAAGTAAATTAAAGTCACTATAATAAATCCAGTGCATGTGTTTGACAACTGAACATCTCTGCAGTGCATCATTATTCTTATATCTGGCCATTTCATCAACAAAAAGCTTCAAAAAAAATATTCTATGTAGGGAAAACCCTGACTGTGTTTACTCTTGTTCTATCTATGTGCCTACAGAGTCACACATAATATTCTGCACAGCTTGCGACATTTTGGGATATACACCGATCAGCCACAACATTATGACCACTGACGGGGGAAGTGAATAACATTGACCATCTTGGGTGGAGGTTTGAGACGCTGGCCTAATGTTGTGAAGGTGAAAATGAATTTGTCTGTCACTGATGCAGGTTGTGAGGATGTGAGGGTCTGTCCCCTGTGATAATGTCGCTGTACTGGAGCTTGCTATCATACTGGCTGCCACAGCAAGCTACTGTAGTGTTTATCAGAGAAAAAGATAAAACGTGTTTTTAGTGTTTAGCTTCACTGTCAACCTCTGGACTGCAGGAGGGTCGACCCTGATTTAAATGCAGGACAAGTTAAACAAAGACTGATGTAATCCGATTTATGATTTGGATAACAGAGACGCACATAGAGCCTCGAATTTAGTCTGGATTTTTATACCTGAAATGACAAAAGATCTTACTTGGGAGTGATCGGGGAAGCAGCGTTGCGGTTGGTGTAGTTGACCAGAGCGTTGAAGGACTGATTGACCCACTGCCAGAACACCACAGCCGGAACCGTCCTACAATCAGACAGATGTGTGAAACCTTTAAAGCTTTCTCTGTATAATGCGGTAAAAATGCGGTTCGTCCTGTTTGCTCTACCTGTAGAACTGCAGCATGCAGCCTGTGATGGCCATGCCTCCAGGGACCTGGAACGACATGCGGCCGATGATGTTCATTCGGTCTCCAGAGTCTGGATGGAAGGCGGAGTCGTACAGCTTCTTAGCATAGTGGAGCTGCTCCTCTGTAGTACCAGGAGGGACGGATCCAGCCCTGCAGAAAAAACAAATACAAACTGAACACACACAGTAACACAGGACGACGATAACTGTAGTAACCTTCCTGCAAAACCTGGCATTTAGATCCCTTTTCAAGTTGAAACTTGAAGACGAGATGACTGGGAGGCAAAACGTTGAACTAGAATTCTACCTTAAAAAAATTCACAGCCTGTGTGCTATTTCTATGCTTCTGTCTGAGGTTCTGATCCTTTTTCATGAAATGCAATCCACCTTCAAATGTTATTTATGGTCACAACATCTTTAGCAGTTGCCCTTCAATGCATTCACATTCTAGTTATTTATATCTAACTTTTTATTGATAGTAGTGACCTGCATCATGTAACCTCGGTTTGCTGTCTCCAGTATTATCTCACTGATATCAGCCTCACTGTTTAATGCTGCATGTCTTTACCCAACATCAGAACTGTTTTAACCCTCTGAACCCCAAAAGTTGCCAACATATCAGCATACATCAGAACCAGAAACCACAAAGAAAACATCATAGTTCATCGAAATCGCCTTATTCCACAGGTGTCATTTAAAAACTTGCCAAAAATAACCAGAATCAGTGAAAAAACACAAAAAATTCTGCACTTCTTGGTGCAACCGCGAAGCCAGTAGCGACTCAGCTGCAACCGACCGTCAGAAATTCAGGGACTTTTCGGCTGAACTGCAGGCAGTGTTTACACAGAGCAGAGAAATCAGAAATCAAAACAGCAAGCAGTAAAATATTCATATCTGCACTTCTAGCCATGTTCTTGATGTTTCCATGACTTTACATTCCAGTGAAAAATGAACCCACTATGAGGAAAAATGCGACTAGAACAAGAAATGTTCAAGGAATGCTTGGCGTTCAAAGGGTGGGACTCTCCGACTCTATACGCAGATCCACCATACTCCTGCTGCTCTTACATTTAAAAAACTATTAAATCAGTTCATAGTTTCATTTATTGGTAATAAACAACGTGGGTTTGTTCGGCTGTGATGTAAACAGATACTCCAGCTGCTCTATGACTAAGAACTATACCCTTAAACTTAAACTGAATGACCTTTAAACATTTGCTTATGCGAAATTTCCATCTTGTCTTTCCTGGTGTCTTTAAATACAACATATTGTTAAAAAAAGAAGAAGTTAAGATATAATCACGCCCACAATTACCGTAACAGCATGACAAATGAATATAAAGTTCAAGTTTAGGGTATTTTCTCTCTCTAATTTGTACATTTTCTCTCTTGATGTCTGAACAGAGACAGTTGCAGCTCCTGTGTTTGACTCCATCTTCAGCTCACATCCATCTTCCTTTTCTTACCTGCAGCTTTCTACTAAAGCTTTGGCTTCATCCAGGCGTGAGTCGGGTAGCAGCGCCGTCCGACAGTCGGTGATGTTGAAGAAGTGCTTCAGTCGGCCCACAAACGTCGACTGATCCCATCGCGGAGCGTCGATGTCGAACGAACTCAAAGCCATCGTGGTCGTTACAAAACAGGCTCAGTGTGATGCATTAAAAAGGCCTCGGTTTGCTCTGCAGGAAGTTCGTCGACAGCTACAGTTGAACCCTGCAGGAGAACAGAAAATACTGTAACTTGCTTTGACATAAAGACATAATAACCAGACAAATAAAGGAGACTGTCCAGGATGTAATGAACATATAACCTGGTTAATAGTTAATGAAGGAATCACAAGCTCGTCTCTTGTCCCGGTTTGAGCTGATGTAACATTTACAGATTGTAGCTCAGTGGGTCAGAGAGGCCAGACGGCTTCACCTTCGACCTCGGCCTCCCACAAATTAAAGTGTGCGTAGAGCTGCAATGATCAGAAAATGTGCAAATGTGCTTTTTTTTCATAATCAGCTGTTAAAGTTAAAGCAAAAAACCCAAACAGTTTCTTATTTTTGCTCTTGAAATACAAACAGCTGCTGGTTTCTTTATCTCAGCATTATGATAAATGTAATATTTAGGGGGGTTTTTTTGCTCTTGTTTTGACAAAACTCAACGTTTGATGATACGTCTGTGGGTTTCAGGGAGTTGTGATGTGTAATTTAGTTGTTTTTGGACTGAATTGAGCAGATTAATTCATCATGATAATAATAATAATAATAATAACTTTATTACAGACTCAATGGTCCAGATAGAATATATGTGTACCTGAATGCTGTCTACTGTGGTGGAAGATGTATTTAGCGCCGGTTATTGTGTAAAATTACCAATACAGTGATGTAAAAATACACCTCTACAAGCAAAAGTAATGCTACTTGAGTATTCCAATATTAGCAGCAAAATACACTTAAAGTATTAAAGTAAAAGCACCAGTTTAGTCCCTCTGACTGAGACATTATCATTACATTTTGAATAGTGAAGCATCAGTGTGTCGGCATGTTGTAGCTGCTGCAGGAGGAGCTACTTTATTCCACTTTATTCCAGTTTTACATACAGAGACAGTAAATACATCTGAGGAGTTGTCACATGATTAATCAGAGAGGAGAAAAACTAAAACAAGTTTCTGATGCACAAATCTGTTGTCAGTTTTTGGACTTTTTCTGTGTTGATCCTTTAAATAATCTCCAATGTAATTATGTCAAACATTTGCCACATTCAGCATTTCAGTTCTGCGGCTTTACTGTTGGCTTTTTTTCACTGAAATCTGACTATTTTGGCAATAAAACTGTTGACTGGACAAGAAAAATAGAAAAACTCCTTATTAAATAACAGCCATGCATTCACAATTTAGCCTAAACATTCATAAGTATTCTCAAAATTTGCTGTTAGTGTTTTATTGTATTTTCCAGCTAATATTATAGATGCATTAACATGGAAGCAGCAGTAGTGGAGTAATAAATACAATATACCAAAACAAAAGAGCTCAAGTTGCAGTTTAGTTTCCCATAAACATCCATTAATTCACTGTTTTTAAAGCTGCAGTGGCTTCATGTTCTTTCTCCTAATGTGCAAACTCATTCCAGTTCTTTGCACCAAACGGTCATAAGGAAAAAGAACCACGTTGGCATCAAACGTCGGCAAACACTAACTCTTGTGTGGTGGGAACGTTTCGTCCAAACCCTGCTGAGATACCGTCTCTCTAAACACCTGCTGCCTCACAGAGTCGCAGCTCTGAACTTCACCACTAAGGCTGCTGGAAACTTCTGTTTCCCAACATGTGTGTCCTGGGTTTAAACCAAACACATCCCTGAACAAACACAAACTCTCTTTCCTCCCTAAAAACTCTCAAGGCCCAGACTTCCACTAGAAATCATTGACCACCTCCTGGTAAATGGTTCCACCGGCGGTCATTTTGGGCTTCTGCAGCTGCAGCACTTTGATCCGTTTCAACCAACCAGAGGAGCCAAAAGCTGCTGACTGCAGCTCGGTCCGCCTGAACGTCCCACTGTACATCTTCATTATTGCATTAGTAAGTATTACTGTTAGTTTTAGGGGAAGGCAAAGGTGAAATGTAACTGAAGGACACATCTAGAGGGGCACGTCAGCGTTCTCTGAAGCTCAGCCTGGCTGGAACTGGATTGTTTCTGAAGCTGTTTGTTTAGAAAGTAGGTTAAAGGCCTGCAGAACCTGGTGGGGAACACTGAACATGAGCCAAGGGTCAACGTGGACGCACATACCAGGACAGATCATCAGAATGCACATGCAAAAGGGACGGAACTGCATTAATAAGTGCAGCTATGAAGCAAAGTAGGGCTGCAGCTAAACAACTAATTTCCTGATAAGGTTGAATATCTTCTGATTAATCGTTTAGATTGTAAGATTGCAGCTTCAGAACTCAAAGATATTCAGTTTAGGATGACTTTAAACTGACAAAATCTGAAAATGCACAAATTTTAAGAGCTAAAACCAGAAATTGTTATAATATTTTTTGTTTAACACAGTAATAAATGTTTTTAATTCAGCACTACAGTAACATGAATCAAGTAAACTAGAACTAAATGAACAAATCTCTATTATATTTTCAATGATATGTTTGATAGTCTGCAGATGTTTTGTGGTTCGGCAACTGTACTTCTAGTAAACAGATGCAGGAATCAGGAAGGTACAACCAAATAATCAGTAAAGGACCCAAAAAGAAATCAGTTCGGATGGTTCAATTGGTTTTCTAATGATTTTCTGGTTCCATTTCCTACAATGTGAATATCTGCACAGTCAAAAACTGGTGAGCTAGTCGTGGTATTACGAATAAATTACCAAATTTGTTCGAAATCCTTTTTATTTTTCAGCTAATCGATGAATAAGTTCAGTTAGAATTAGGGGAAATAATGAAACTGCCGAACATAAAAGGTCATGGGGGCCCAATTAATTGAACTGTGGTTACTGATTGATTATTGATTGATAAAGTAATGAGATTAATGGATCATGATGTGACTAATGATGAGTCGCAGCTTTACAGAATGGGCTAAATGTGTGCTGCATTGGAAAGGTATAGCAGCAGTGGTGGAGAAACTACAAATACACTGTAAAAATACTCTACAACAAGTCTTATAATCAGGTAAATGTAATAATTACAATATTATTCAAACTACTCAATACAGATAAATGTCCCGATGACTGATACACTGTTATATATTGTATTAATATTACCACAGCGTTAATTTGTAAGCAGCATGTCACTGGTGTTGGCTGAGGTGAAGCTAATTTTTAACTATTTTGCACAGGACTGTAACTATTGGTTATCTTCACAGTGGGTCAATCTAGTGATCAGTTATTAAAGCAACAGCACAAACTTCAAAATTATTAGCTCTGAATTACAATTAATGAAATAAATTAAGGGAACAGCGGCAAATATTCACATTTCAGAAGTTAGAATCATGAAATGTGGTGTTTTTGCAATAAAAATAACCTCATTTGCAATCAGATTCAGTCAGCTGATCAATGTACTGATTCACTGTTTTATAAATCATTACAAAGTAGGGATAAATGGATTATCAGCCTGCCCAATTATCATATCCGACATTCAGTATTTGTCAGATTACTGGTAGCGTAATCCCAAAAAAAAATATTTAAAAATGTGCTCTGATGCAGCTGCAAATCAACACTGAAGGACAAAAGTGGAAAAGCTCTCTTTAATTAAACAGAAGTCAAACATAAAAACAGGAATTTAAATGAAGATTTGTGTTGAAATATGTGTTATTCGTAATTTGGACACCAAGATTTGCAGAAGCATATCGAAATATTAGTCATCGGTCTCTGTGAATACGAATCACCAATATCATTATCAGCCTTGGAAAATCAAAACAAACAGGTAAACCTTGTTACAAAGCATCATCATTATTTATAAGCACTTTTTAAATTTTTGCATGCAAATGTCTTAATATTGTAAAGTAACTAAAGTGATGCATGACGGTTGCACAATTTAGCGTTTCAGCATCGACAACATCACCAGAAAAGCTACGGGAAGTCCAAGAAATCCAACTTGAACACATCACGCTGCAACTTTTTTTTTTGCTGCTTGATACTAAAAGAAAGCTCAGACGGTTCTCATTTTGCAGGACTCATCAACAAAAGAAGTCTTTCTGGTAGAAGATAATTTAGTCTAACTTAAGGGTTTTTTGAACAAACAGTTTTGTCTGTAACTTTATTCACAAGGCACAAAGTTTGTTGACATGGAGGCTTCACATGTGCACAGAAAAATGAGAGAAATGGGAGGAAGATGCTGAATTAATAGATTTGGTTGCAAAATTAAACGCAAAACATCAGTTGTGTGGAAGTATTTCAGCTACAGAAATAATAATGTCGACCAAAACTAGGCACTCTGTGGGCAGGGTTTTGCAACTGTTGCCTTGACATGAGGCAACATGACTGATCTGTTAGACCACAATAAAGTTCCCATATAGTAAATATCCATTTTTATTGTGTTTTGTGGTCGTTATAAACTTGAAGGTGTAAATAAAAGCTACTAAGATACAAAAATGTATACTTCTGCCATTACTCAAGCCTAGTCGTCAATCCCAGCTGTACAAGAGAGTAAGAGTTTGACCCAGGAGCTATGTAGCACCTTGGTTTTCAAAGCGAAACATCCCATTTCAACAGCCCTAAATAATGCGTTACACAGTCAGGGTGAAATGAACCACCTTTGAAGCAGTGTGAGGTGAGAAACTGAAGGACACACTGCAGGGACGTTAATTAGTTTGCTGAAAACAGGCACAATATGGGGCCTTTAAATCAAAGCTCTTCACGACAAGTGCAAAGTCAGATGTAAATGTCACTGAAATAAAAAAAACCCACTATTTCTCTTATCTTCTTCTGAATCACTCTTATCATTCTAGCATCATTAATTCATTAGAAATAAAGTTCAAAAAGTCCTTTTGTAACATTTCCTGCACTTTCCCACATTGCTATACATATATATGTTGCAGAAAAACAAGATATTGCAATGAATGCAGTTTTGCAGCCCTACTGTGCATTAATACTTCAGAATAAAGTGATGTGGATACAAATTGCTCAAGCACATGTATTGCATGCACTTTTCTGCACTGACTAGCTAAATCTTTTTTTCTAGGTCAAATTGAGTCTTGACAAACTGGATCTGCAGGCCAGAGCCCCTCCAGCATCTGGATAAGTTCTCACATGAGTCTGAACACTCCTGAGATGTGCTCAGTTGCTCACATGCGGTTTTCTAAAACAGATAAATACGAGCCTGGAGTGGATTTGTGGCTCAAGTCTACCCAGCAAGGAGCTGTGAAAGAGTTGGAACATGTCAGCTCAGACTGATGTAACTCGATGCTGCAGTTACCAGCTGATTTCTGAAAGCAGCTAGAAAAAAAAAACATTAAACAGGAGAAAAAGCAGAAAGCAGCGACACACAGGGTGCAGTCTGAAGCGACAGAAACATGAAACTCACCTTTAGATCCTCCAGCTGCCTCTCAGATCGACCTGACAGGTAACAACCAAACAACCAAATGTGATCGACTGGTGATAGTAAAGAAATGCGCACGTGGCACGCCGTCCTCCAATCACAGTCTGGGGCAGATCCCGACCGTAAACCGCTCACAGCCTCCGGTACCGACCAGAAAACTGAACCTGACACCCGGTTCTACCCCGTACCAACATGAAAACACGCTACACAGATGTTAAAGATGCTAAAAACACCTGTGGCTAACGCTACAGTTAACAGCTGCTGTGCTTTATGACTGTCATGCTAACTAGCCGGCTAATTACCTCTGCGGCTATATGACGGGTAGTTCTGGGCCTCCTGGTTAAATTAAACCAGCTACTTAATGTGCAGTAACTTTTTATAACATCTGTGGGCACAAATATTACATAAAATAGCACGTGGACGTATTTTTGACCTACATATTAAACATTTAGCAGGTAGCTAACGTGACTTCCCCCATAGTTGCGGCTGGTGCTGCGTTCATGGTCAATCGTTTAAATAGGAATTATGAGATGCAGATTGTGGAATCTAACATGTATAACCAACCATTGCACTCTAAAAAGTAATTCAAAGGATCTATTTCCAGTACTTAATTCAATACATGGTTGCAAAATACATATTCTAATTTACTAATTTCGATAAACCTTTAAGTAGCAAACATTTTTGTTGATATATTAATAAATAAATAAAATAACTTTATTATCATTATACACACAAGTACAACAGAACTCAGTTTAGGTAATCTCTGGTCATTTAAGTTAACAATGGGTGGCTGGAAGAAACAAAACACAGACACAGATTTATCAAAACAACCAAATTCACCAAGAGCAGTACCAGTGTAAATAAAAGCATCAACCGAATAAATCGAACTAAAGTAGAATCTAGCAGCAGTTGAGTACCATTTCTCTGTCAGTCAACTAATCAGTTAACTGGCTAATATTATCAGCTCTAACACATGTCTTATAAACCATCATATGTTAACTTTAAATCTTGTGCAGAAGGTAGAGCTGCAATGATAAATAAGTTATTTTATTACCTGTCAACTGATTATTGCTAATAATGATTTGAGTAATTATTTAAGAAAAAATGGTCTGATTCCAGCTTCTCATGTGTGCGTATTTTATGGTTCTTTCCTCCTTAATGACAGTGAACTGAATAATAGATATGCTTCACCATTTGTGCTGGAATTATGCTTATTTGTTATGATTCACACAGCTATAATCATAACTTTAATTTGCATGGCTGACCATTTAAATAGTCCAGGAGAAAGATGCGGATGCTTTCGAGAGAAAAAGTTCAACCATGAAGTCCTACTTAACACAAAACCTCAAAAAAATATATCTAGTTATCAGAGTATATCTGAAGTTTTTCACATTCTAGCGGGTGTTACTTGAACGCAGCATGAGCCCGAGATATGAACGTAGCTGTGCGTCTGACGTCACCCCCCTTAGTAACCCTCGGCGGCGTCTCCAGGACAGAAGGCAACAAGATGGTGAGCTTAATTTATCCTCATAATTAGCCTTTAACTCCAAACATCAAGCTTCACATGTGGAAATATCCACACACATTATCCCCCACACGTATTTACATCCAGTTTATTAAATCTTGCTGTTCGCAACTTGACGAAAAACACACTGAGCGGCAGAAAACTGCCTTGTTGCTTCGTTCAGTTATCAGGGGAGATTAGCTTCGCACGTTAGCTAGGTTTAGCTCCTGTTTGCCGTTAACATCGCCTGTATGTAAACAGTTAGCTCAAAAGGTTCAATAAAACCAGATAAGGTGATGCTACCAGCTACTCACAGGACCTGTTGTTGTCCTCATGTGTCGGTACCGTTAGCACACAGCTTGGGCATCATTCAAAATCCATAGTGGGGACTGGGAATGCACTTGCACGGCCTGTTGGTGAGGAGCCCCGGTGCAGGGAAGCTGGAGATGTGTTTCTACAATGGTGGTTAGCAGCAGCAGTGCTCCCCCTGTCCCCACGGCAAAGTAACATCACATGGATGTGTTTCACTGCCTCTTGCAGGGATTGCTGTCCATCCTGCGTAAGCTAAAGAGCACACCGGACCAGGAGGTGAGGATACTGCTGCTCGGTCTGGACAACGGAGGGAAGACCACCCTGTTAAAACAGCTGGCGTCTGAGGACATCAGCCACATCACCCCCACACAGGTCAGAGATACAGGCTTTCACACACTACCTGTTGAAACTGACAGGTGTATTGCACTAAGAATGAGTGACATTTTCTTTTTGGCAGTTGTATGAATTTTCTCCTTTGTCTAACCAGTTTGATGTTTTCTTCGTCCTTCAGGGATTCAACATCAAGAGCGTCCAGTCTCAGGGATTTAAACTGAATGTTTGGGACATCGGAGGTCAGAGGAAAATCAGGCCGTACTGGAGAAACTACTTTGAAAACACTGATGTGCTGGTGAGTATTTGGAGAAAATGTCTAGTTGTGATTTTTGTTGTCTTGCACTTCATTATCAGTTTGCTATTGGGAGAAAAAACACTCTTGCTTGTTTGTTAGTTTTATTTAAACCAGTCACAGTCATCTTGGGTGAAGCGAAGTGAAGAATGTGGCTACAGTGTTTCCACAAAATAGTGACTGAGGGATTATTTTGGTGGAACATTCATGCAGGGAGGCACACGTCATTAAAATGGATGATCCACTGAAAAAAAAACAGCAGGGCTGCCGTACTGCACGATCCAAATCCTTGGCAAAACTTGAATTTTCAGTGTGGTAGGTTGCCAGCCCGGAGGTTGTTGTTGTATGGCATAGCGATAAGAGCACTGCATGTCACCTGGATTCTCTGAAAGACCCTGTCCTACCCTATAAGTTCTTCCTCATACAGGACAAGGGCTTTAAAAATGATAAAGAGTAAATGTGGTAACATACAGATAGCAAAAGGGGAGCAAAAAGCCTCCTGAAATGATCAGACTGCAGCCTACATCCATGAAGTTAGATTTAATTTTACTTTAACTTTAATTTTTCTGCAGACATTGTGATTTGATTTAAGAAACTCCCTGTACAATAGATTTAAAACATGTGATGGAGCATTACCACACGAGATGCAATGAAAAGTGTGACAGACACACAAGGAGGATGGCACGAACTTGTAAAGCCATTGACTGGACAGGTTAAACTGGGTCAGATACAAAACGTATACCCCTTGCAATTTGGTAATTGCATTGCTTTGTTTTGAAATCTGCCACTTCTGCTGAGCAGCACATGATGTCCCAAACGCATCAGAAACCAGTGTTTTTATTCAAAGTTTAACCTGTAGTTTTGATGTGCTCACCCTTGTTGAAGTCATTGTTTTATAATTGCATCTGTTGCGCATGCTAACACAAAAAAATGTAATTTTGTTTCAGATTTATGTCATTGACAGCGCTGACAGAAAGAGGTTTGAAGAAACGGGTCAGGTATGTACAACATGCATATATTGTAGGACTACGCATAATGATTATTGTCTTATTCTATTGATATCTTTTGATCAGTACATCGTCAAATAATTAATTTTTGTCTATCTTACAGTTCAAAACCCTAAAACATTCAGTTTATTGTCATACAAGACCAGGAAAACCACACATTTGTTGCATTTATGGGGCTGGAAAATACATTTTTGTTATTTTCATTTAAAAAAAAAATCATATTGCACAACTGGATGATTCCCATTAGTTTTCTGACAATCTAGTTATAACTAGATCTTCATAGGAAAATTAAAAGTCAAATGCAAGGATTTCACCTTTGTGAATGCAGAGCAATAAATTAACTGGATGACATTAGAATATTTTCCCTTTAAAGTCCGTGTTAATGGTAATTGTTTTTGTAAAAACAGACAACTGTTAATTAAATAATTAAAATTTTAATTAAAATCAAGGTTTGTGGCCATGCCCATCTTAGTGTTTTTTTATGGTTCAGTGATTTTAGCAGGACAAAATAGATATTTAATTGTTTCTGCTTTGCATGTTAGGCCTAGGCCTGTGCTAATGATTAATTTTAATTAATATTTTCTCGATTAATTGATTAGTGGTAGGGCCCTCAATTAGTGTTTCCCTAAGCCCAAGATGGTGCCCTCAAAAGTCCTGTTTTATCCTCAACCCAAAGACATTGAATTTATTGTCATGGAGAAGGATGAAACCGGAAAATATTCAAATTTTAGAAGCTGAAATGACACAGTCATACATAGAAAAAAAAAGATGTCGCTCAAACCGATTCATCAATTATCAAAATAGTTCATGGTTAATTTAATACTTGACAACTAATTGATTGTTTGTTGCAGCTTTTTTGAAGTCCAGTCAAGTCTGAAAGAAGTCAGGCTTTCATTTATTCACTGCCGCTTACAACTCTGTTTTTTATTTAATAGGAAGAGCAGGAGTCTCGTCTGTTTCTGCCACAGAATTTGTGTGTTTTTATGTTTAATCAGGAGCTGGCTGAGCTGTTGGACGAAGAGAAGCTGAGCGGCGTTCCCGTGCTGATTTTTGCAAACAAGCAGGACCTTTTGACGGCCGCTCCGGCCTCCGAGATCGCAGAGGGCCTCAACCTGCACACCATCCGGGACCGAATGTGGCAGATCCAGTCCTGCTCCGCCCTCACTGGTGAGGGGATTCAGGTGAGCACACAAGCTTCTCCTTTGTTGTTTTTATGAGGGATTGACTGATACAGGTTTTTTCAGCACTGATATTGGCATATATTCTCAATCAAGAGAGACTGATATGAAATAAATGGTATATATTAACAGCATGTGATTGAAGGTGACATGTTATTCATAACTAGGCTTCTTCTTCAACAAGGATTACTAATACTAGAAATGTACAATACAAACAGAAGTGATGACATCTGAGCATCAGGTGATGTTACAACGCTCTCCTCTGTTTACTGTGAGACTGACTGAGATTAGTAACAGTTTGTCTCCTGCTGTTCTCCTCTGCGTTGTTAATCTTTCACTGTTCTATCACTTTTATTACCCTCTAAAGCACATGTTTTAAAGTCTTGTGTGTTATCATTTTCCCGACACTGTTTCAGGGTAATCTCTAGCTGCCTCTTAACGTAGCTGTTAGCCGTTAGCATAGCCTTAGCCACTGTGAGGGCAGCTGATGTTCTGGTTTGTGGAGGTGGCTTTTGCTGGTTGTGTCTCTGCTTGAGAGATGTATCTGTCAGTTAGAGCAGATGGTTAAAGGTGATCTCACTTTAGGAAGCTGTTCCTCCAGCTAGCATTAGCCACAGGCCTGACTGCAAACCTCTTAGTGATAGCCTTAGCCTAGCACCTCAGCAAAATAAGTTCTGGTTGCGCTGACACCAACAACTGAATTATTGGGGAATATTTTAGTGTAACAAGGAAACTGGGAATGCTTGTGTTCTTTACAACTTCAGCAACATCTGCTACCTCGCCTTCAAAACACAGCTCTGCTAATTCTCCGGAGCTGCCTGCAAACAGTAGCTTTCATTGTTGATCAGCTGTTACTCGTGACATACAGCAGCCAATCGCATCGAGCTGTAGGAGGGACGTTGTTTTAGACCACAGAGTGACTACAGAGAGAGAGAAGTCTGCATCACAGCCAAAGTAGCACATTTAATTCACTTTATCGATAGTCAGTTAATAAAAGTAACAATTACTAATCAGAAAATTGCAGAATATCGGACCTGATAATCGGTCGATCCCTAGTTTATCTGTGCCATTATCCTTCTCTTCTTCTCACTGTGTTGCTTTTTCTCTTTAATCTATTCAGGAGGGCATGAATTGGGTCTGCAAGAGTGTGAACTCCAAGAAAAAATAGCTTCGCTTCTAGTCTTCCAGTACTCGGGAGGAGCAGCAGCAGCAGCACACACATACACTGACACACATTGCAGCCTCCTGAGCCTTAGTACGATGGGATATACCTGTGAATGTACACACACTACTAATCCAACGTGGACCTGGAGTTTTTAACCCCCCGCATTCTTGTTATCGCTGACGTTTACTAATCTCAGCACATCTCTCTGCGTCGGCCTCCGCATCAGAGGAGGGGCGTTTTGCCTTCAAAAAGGAACCCATGCCAGGAAATAGACCCCACCATCCACCCATGTCACCGTCACACTCCTCAGCCAATCGCAGCCTCCGTCACAACCTCAAAACATTCCCAATAAAACTGCTGTCTTTTCACCAAGAATTCCAACTTGTTCTTTAAGTTCTTTCACTGGCTGTCCAGGAAACCAGCCCCCTCCATCTCCATCTTTTTTCCTCCATTTTACGTGTTGTTGTTTTTTTTTTCTCTCTTTTTTTTTTGGAAATCATTCCATGATGGCTGTAAGCGCTTTTCCTGCTATGGCTCTGTTTGAAGTGAGGTATATTTTTGTAATTTGTTTTATTTATGGTGAAGTAGAGTGTAGAGTGCTTTCAAACAACGGCTCGTGTGGTGTGTGTGATTCCAAGGGCGTTGGCGAATCGGTCCAACTCTTCCCCGGTAAAGAATAATACTGTACATGTTAATATGTATTAAAAAAAGAGAAAAAGATGGAATTAAATGGTTAAAAGGAGAACTACATTTTTTGATCAACTGTAAATAGCTCGGCCCTGTGTTCATATGTTACGTTATGCACATGTTATAGAGTATTTGTCGCTCCGCTGTGCTTTGTAGTCTATAATGTTTGCATATCTTAATATATGCTGGCAGATTTTTAACAGAGGTACACGTACTGTATGTCCCAATGCATTTCTATGTGCTCTTTGGGTTAGTGAGGGAACTCTTTCGGCATTTTCCTTTTGATATTCTTGAATGTAATCTGTCCAGAATTGAAGATACTGTATGTGAATAAATTTTAAAAAAGAGAAGAAAAACGCCTGAAGAAGTCGTTGAATTCTGTCGCCTGGTGAACAAACAAACAAGCACATAAAGAGGCTTTTTCTGTGTGAATGTTTCGGGGCTTTTTGCTGTCACACAACCAGGTGGAGTCAGCTGATCATGACAGCAAACGAAACCCGGTGTGAAGAGGCTTCTGTGGGAGACAGCAGCTGGGGGAGGTGGAGGACAAAGCACTGAATTCACTGTTAAATTAGATGTTTGTGCCTCTCGTGTTACTTTTTTGTACATTGCGGAGATAACATCAGCTTCTCTAATAGATAATTACCTGGCAGCGTTTGAACATCCCAGACATCTGATTAAAAACCCCTTACAGTCATTCTGATTGCATTTTAAGAATCCTCCAAGCCTCGTCTAATCATCTGAACTACAAACACTTCATCCACTGCACGATAAAAAAAAGATTTTTAGCATGTTTCCAAACTTACAGTTAGATAGCCAGCTGGCCAGCTGACATGTCTGACTGGGAAACAGAGGAGCAGCTATTGGAAAAAACACATGATTTCTCAGAAATTAAAATGAAATGCTCTGTAGTCACTAACAGGACCATGTAATATCAATTATTTATCCACAAAGCTCCCATGACGTTGGTGTTTGTCATTAAGATTCCAGATGGGGCTCCTTTATGCAACTCCATGGACATACAGAGGCATAATCATGACTAAAACTAATAATTTAAAGCCATTTAATGTAAAGTTATTCACACATTCAAATAGGTCTACAATGTAAAAATAAAAATATTTTTCTCCTATATTTTTAAAATACTAAAAATATCAATAGAATTACAAAAAAAGGACTGTGATTTCACATGCCTATTAAACAAGCATTAAAAACCTGTAAAAAAAAACCTGTAATTTCAATTTTTTTGAACATAAAATGACTTTAAAGTATTATTTATCATAATTTCAAAAACATGTTCCTCTTATTTAACAGATGAAATTGTTAAATTCAATCGATTTTTATTTTAAAAAAATTTTAAAAATACAAAAATACACACAATCTTGTGAAAAATA